>OZ018412.1:12787555-14163686 GCA_963969595.1 Neckera pumila
GGGTGAAATGTTTGAAAATAGTTTGATGTGGCACATGCGAAGTGTTGAGCCTGCTTGCCATGGCAATATGGCATGCATTTTTTCTGCATCAATGATTTGTCTGTGGCTTCAGGGGATCTACTTTCAAAATGAGCGTTCGGTAGCTGCAAAGGTTTTCCGTCCTCTTGCGGCCTCGCGGGGTCGTTAATAATTGCTTAACTTCATGTGGGCTGGGAGAACTCGACAGGCGAACTGTTTCTTCCAAGTGTCGCCAAGTGGTCTCGGGGGTTGGTGCAAAGTGATGGCCCAAGATAAAGACGATCAATGTGAACATCACGTAGGTACCAGCACCGTATATCTATATCCAAGGTGCTGGATTCGAGAATTCAGCACCTGTAATGTCAGCTAGGAAAGGGATGCACTTAGCCCAGGTTGGGCAGCGAATGGCAGATCAGTCCCGGCATGGAGTACTGGAGCGCGATATTGAACAGGTAGAGCCTCCTGAACACGTTGGTCTTTAGTTGAGCGATACCCTTCCTTTTGCTTGCGGATTAGAAAATGGATTGATTTTTAGGGTTTTAAAGAATTCCCTCGCTTGATTTCTATCCGTATGGTGAGGGCTTCCTCTTGCGTTACCTGGCCAGGGAGCATCAGTTCTACGGAATTAGCCTCGTGACCAATATGGAAGGTAGTATCATCGCTTAGAAGCGCCATGAAATAAACAAAGTGTGAGGACATGCAAGGCAGAGTATACTATTCGTGTCGCTTGAAGCATTTGAGCATGTGTAGGATTGATCATTGGGAGAGGAGTGTAGAGCTGTGTTGAGGTCACATTAGGAGCAAGACTAAATCTGTTGAGATAATTTTTTTTTCACTTTGTGTGAACTTCTTATCCAAATTCGGCGTGGGAGGTTGGTCAGCACTATGAATTACAGCAGACAGTTCTATTTCCATTGCAAGCTCATTTTTGTCACTGATCTGATTTTGCCAAGTCATGTTTTTACCCAACTTGCTAGTTGAAGACCAACCAAGTGTAAAAACTTTCGAGATCAGGTCCCGAACTGTTTTAGTATCCTCCATGTTTATCGGTTTGCATGTTTCCTTACGATTAGGCGACCCTACCCAGATTCGTATGACTTTAGCAGAGTCTGTTCTTCTAGTTTTACAGAAGGTTAGTTTTGAGGTTCTAGAGTGCTAGTGATTAAGATTGATGCATCGTGTTGGTGAGTAAGTTTAGTGTGTTATTACGTTCTCTGTAGATTCGACGAATGTGTGAACTCTATTTGTCGAAGATTTTCTGGCTTTCAGGAACTGGGTTTCCTAATGAAATCGAGACGAGGAATGCTGAAAGAGTGACCACTGTGAAGGACGAAGTTGTGGTGCATGGATTAATCACTAAACTCTCCAGAGGTCATCGAGAATTTTATTGTATGAATCCAATACAGAACATGGATGATGTGCCTCCTTATTGGTATTCTTTCTCGTGCTCGATCATGCTTTAGCAACAGCTCTCTCCTCCATGTAGAACATGTTTGATTCCCTATCTGATCTATTTCTTTCATTGGTTGAAGGCTATAACTGCACTGAAGAAAGGTGCGCAGCTTTTGAAGTACGGTCGGCGTGGGAAACCCAAGTTTTGTCCTTTCAAACTCTCCAATGTACGTCATTTTACGATGTGCCTTCTTCTGACATTGTTCTTCTTGCGTCCCTGATCACTGTTCCTGATATACAGTAAACTTTGAGCGTGTCATTCTCTTTTTACTTCAAAATCAGCGGGGTCGCTTGATATCATGATCGCTTGTCCCAGCATCGGATCTAAACGAAGAACCTTTCTTACAGTTCGGAACAAGTTGGCGTTGCTGTCGATCGCTGCCGTATTCTTTGCCCAGCTTTATCTGTCACGAGAACCTTTTGATGCGAAGCTTAGCTTCACCTAGTACACCATATGAATGATGATCTTGGGTGTTTGAGATCCTGACTTTGAACAGCTGTGTGCAGGATGAGAATGCATTGGTATGGTACTCCGGGGGAGAGGAGAAGAGACTCTGGTTGAGTACTGTGACTAGAATAATACCTGGCCAGCGTACTGTAAGTTCCTGATTGTCTGTTTCGCTGCTCTGTGGAATGACTGTGTTCCAGTGCTGGGCGTCGTTATGAGTTCTATGATCCGTAGAATGTTCTTTTAATTTCAAATAGTCAATCACACTATTTGTTAAAGGTTAAAAGATCGCGGTTAATCAAACCACAGAAGAAACAAGATATATTATCTATGAAAATTCCTAAAGAAACAAGATATTGTATCTATATTTGAAGAAATATGTTTATTATCCCTCTTTAGTGCTGTTTGTGATCGCTGTGCTGAGACATCACGGCACATTTAGAATTTCCTTGAGACATCCTGCCCCTCCTGCACCAACATAGGATTAGGATCTCAAGCTCATGCTCTTCTTCTCCATCACTGTTGTTCCGTCTCGATACTGGAAGATCTGGACTTGGATGTGGAGATTGACCTCGAGAATTTTTGTACAAATAGTGTGAGTTTATTTTGGAGATCCTATCACCGTCCAGTATCGAGAAACTAACAAACTCGTTTGTCTGCCCCGACAGCCCGTTTTTTTACGTTACCCGAGGCCCGAGAAGGAGTACCAGTCTTTTTCACTGATTCACTCCAATGAGGAACGGTCACTGGATCTGGTGAGTGTCGAAGGAAAGTGTGTGGATGTATGGTTGACTGGGTGTGGTTAGTGCAGGTGGTGAGCAGGAGGATCTTTGGATGAGTGTGCATGTATTTTGAATTATTGGATACGAAATACTGATGCGTAATTGCGATGTGTTT
This sequence comes from Neckera pumila, assembly GCA_963969595.1. NCBI lineage: Eukaryota > Viridiplantae > Streptophyta > Bryopsida > Hypnales > Neckeraceae > Neckera > Neckera pumila. The sequence continues at coordinate 12,790,371 of OZ018412.1, forward strand.
GCAGATATGTAAGGATAAGGATGAGGCTGAAGTCTGGTTCGTGGGCCTGAAGGCTTCTGTTGCTGGCGCTCAGTTGCGGAAATCGAAGTTCAACCTCAAGCATGAAGGATCCGCGGATGCCATCAGTCCTGCACTGACTAGGAGTAGTTCACCTCTTACGTCCCCGTTCGGAAGCACTGACAATCTGCACCAGGTATGTATTTGTGGTTGTCACCAAAGAATTGTAACGAGCCTTCTGTTGTAAGCATCAGATCCGAAGTTACCTTGGAGTGTTAGCAAGCCGCACTAACAATGATTGATAGCCATTTCAGCTGTTTGTTTAAAGGAAGATGCCGTTTGGACTATGCCTGTCTTACTCTGAGGCGAGTATACGTAAAAAGAAACCACCTGCTGTACTGAAGGTTCGAAGTTCCAGTACTGTGCTCTCATGACTGGGCCAGTGTGGTATATGATGTTGATAGTGTCGAGTGAAAATGATGACTTGGTTTCCATACCTGATGATCGCACCGTTCTGGTCTGGCAGGAGAGCGGGGATGTTTTCAAGGCCTCGAGTTTTTTAGGCAGTCCCCTGCGATCAGATAAGGGTTATCTGACAGGATCCGTTCCTAAAGTCGAAGCCAAAAATCCTTTTGATGCGGGTTCAGTTGGAGGCTCGATGCATTCCGGCAGTTCATCGCTGGGGTCGGACAGCGTGAGTGCGCATCTGAGGCTGTCTGGTGCCGGCCAGTCTGACAATTACAGGATCAGCATGTCTAGTGCTGTGAGCTCGTCGAGCCACAGTTCACTGCACGGCGAGGACAGCTCCCTTCATGGTGAGGCGTTGGGCGACGTGTATCTGTGGGGAGAGGGTGCAGGCGACGGCATTTTGGGTGGTGGCGTGCACCGAATCGGCAGCGGTGGAGGCCTGAAACTGGACGCACTTCTCCCGAAAGCTCTGGAGTCTGCCATGGTTCTGGATGCGCAGTACATCGCTTGCGGGGGCCGGCATGCCGCGGTGGTGACGCGTCAGGGAGAGGTGTTCAGTTGGGGGGAGGAGTCCGGAGGGCGTCTGGGCCACGGTGTGGATTGCGATGTGTCGCATCCTCAGCTGGTGGACGCGTTGGCGTCTTCGACGACGGAGGTGGTGGCGTGCGGGGAGTACCACGCTTGTGCGGTGACGCTGTCCGGGGATTTGTACAGCTGGGGCGACGGCACTCACAGCCTGGGCCTGCTGGGCCACGGCAACGACATCAGCCACTGGATTCCGAAGCGGGTGAACCTGGAGGGGATCCGAGTGGCCTCGGTGGCGTGCGGTCCTTGGCACACTGCATTCGTGACCTCGTCCGGGCAGCTGTTCACGTTCGGGGACGGCACGTTCGGAGTGCTGGGTCACAACGACACGAGGCGCGCGTACTCTCCGCGGGAGGTGGAGTCTCTGAAGGGCTTGAAGACGGTGAGGGCAGCGTGTGGGGTGTGGCACACCTCGGCCGTGGTGGAGGTGATGGTGGGGAATTCCACGGCCACCAGCATCTCGTCCGGGAAGCTGTTCACATGGGGCGACGGCGACAAGGGTCGACTGGGCCACGGGGACAAGGAGCAGCGGCTGGTGCCGACTTGCGTGGCCGCGCTGGTGGACCACAATTTCCGGCAGGTGGCCTGCGGCAACAGTCTGACGGTGGCGTTGACGACGTCGGGGCAGGTCTTCACGATGGGTGGTTCGACGTCCGGGCAATTGGGGGATCCCCAAGCGGACGGGAAGCTGCCGGGACTGGTGGAGGGGAAGCTTTTGGAGTCGTTTGTGGAGGAGATCTCCTGCGGAGCGCATCACGTGGCCGTTCTGACTCGTAAGTCGGAGGTGTACACTTGGGGAAGGGGCGCGAACGGGCGTCTGGGCCATGGGGATCTGGAGGACAGGAGCACGCCGACGTTGGTCGAAGCGCTGAAGGACAAGCAGGTGAAGAGCATCGCGTGTGGTTCGACGTTCACTGCCGCGATCTGCCTGCACAAATGGCTGTCTGGCGCCGATCAGAATGCGTGCTTGGGATGCCGTCTGCCATTTGGGTTCACTCGGAAGCGGCACAACTGCTACAACTGCGGGCTGGTGTTCTGTCACGCGTGCAGTTCTAAGAAGGCTCTGAAAGCGTCGCTGGCTCCGAATCCGGGGAAACCATTCCGAGTGTGCGACCCGTGCTACATCAAGCTTCGGAAGGGCAGCGATGGAGTAGGGGGGTCCGTGGGCGGCTTGGGGACGCGCCGGCGGTCGATGGAGCTGAAAGACGGCTCCAGCAAAGGAGAGCTGAGGGTGCCGAGACCCCATGGCTCGAACTCGGGGAAGCCTCCGAACTCGATCACTTTGGAGTTCGGCAAGGCGGGTGATGCGAGGAAGCGGACCAAGAAGCCCGACAGTTCGACCAGTCGTGTGTCGCCGGCTCCCAACGGGTCTGGCGGTCTGGCATCGTGGGGTTCCGTGAGCGTGCCCGCGGGTTTCGCGAAGCCTCCTTTCCAACCGAGTTCGAAAGGGCCCGTGGTGTTATCGAGCACGGTGTCATCAGGTCGAGCGGTTTCGAGAGCTGTTTCGCCTCTGTCTCGGCGCTCGAGCCCGCCCAGATCGACGACACCAACTCCGACGGGGACGGGTCTGGTCGTTCCGAGAACCGTGGTGGAGGACTTGAAGAAGACGAACGACAATTTGAGTGACGAGAACGTGCAGTTGAGGTCGCAGGTAACATCCTGGATTATAAGGACCTTATGATGGTCTAGCACGTTTCGTGCCGCGATTGCCAAGGTGACTGGAATGCTTAATTCAGTGTTCGGTATTTCCGCGCTAACTGTGCCTCTATTTGATAGGTGGAGAGTTTAGCCAGGCAGCTCCAAAATCATGAGAAGGATGTTCATCGTTCTGCTCAGCAGCTCCAGAATGCCATTGCGATGGCAACGGAAGAGGCTGCGAAGTGTCGAGCTGCGAAGGAAGTCATCAAGTCACTGACTGCACAGGTATACTTCTTTGTTCTAACGAGGGTTCTGCTTGCTTGTGGAATCAGCTGTAAGCTGGGACGCTTTATGCTGATACCTCGGTGGAGAATCCTGTATGATAGATGCTTTGAATCCTTGGGGAGCAGATGCGGGTCCATACTGTAGCAATGGAGGAATTAGGCCATTTTCTTGAGGAGCCTGTGGAGGCTTTGACGTCGGACTCGGTATCATAGTCTCACTCTCCACCCTTTGCACTCGCCCATCTGAATTTAGGATCCTCAGTGCATTCGTGACCTTCCTTGATAGAGTTTGCAGTCGTTCCTTTGTGACTGAACGAAGTGTTTGAAATTCCCACGAGTTTCTGAGAATTCTGTCGCTTGAGAGCATCCTGTTGGCTGTTTCAACCTTTTAAAGATCGATATTCTTGCATTTCTTCTATCTCCCGTTCTATCTTTTCTCGTCACTAGGTCATGTTGTGTCCGAACCCAATTCCGAACTCCTCGATTTTTTGGGCCCTGTGTGCTTGTTCATTGATTGAAAGTAGTGATAGCGTGAAAATGCTGAATGTGCCGTGACGCCTTGAATTTCTAATTCCCAAGTGCACAAGCTTAATATACGAAGTGCGCTTTTGAAGCTTAGTTTCGATTTTAGTAACATCCAAAACATATTTTCTATCGTTCCAAGATTTAGGGTGTTTCTATTGCTGCGTTTATTCTCTTCCTCGAAGATTCCGAGTTGATTTCTTTCAAAATTTGTGTGGATATGGAAGTGGCCACATAGGGATTAAGACGCGCTCTAGTGCTGTCCTGTTTCTCTTCTTTTTCCTGGTTCAATCTTGTGGAATGTGTTGATTCTCTGAAATTTCGGTGCCTATTCGAATGATATCGTCTGAATGGTAGTTTTCGTGGTCTTTGCAGCTGAAAGAGATGGCTGAGAGGATGCCTCAAGGTGCGTTCAAACATGGGCGATCGGCTTCTTTGTCTCTTTCTCGTCTCGACATTCCGAATGGAGCTCAGGGGAGTTCGGCTCTTGATGGAGGCAGCGAAGGATCAGGGTTGCACTTTCAGCACTTCAGTCCAAGCGCGGATAACCATGGCAGCGAGGGCAATGGAGTTGTGAGTCCTTCAGATCTGCTCTCAGGACGTGGGTCACAGGGAGCGGACAGTCCTGGCATGGGTGCAGAGGCTGAGATGGGAAGGGTGGTGCGACCGCCAACGAGGCTGGGAGAAGGAGAGATGAATGGGTACGATACAGGACAACGACCAGAGGAAGGGGTTAGGACATCGGTTACCTCGCTGTCGACCGAAAACGGAAGAGAACCGGAGTCGGAGTGGGTAGAGCAAGATGAGCCTGGCGTGTACATCACGTTGACTGCCCTTCCAGGAGGTGGAAAAGATTTGAAGCGTGTTCGTTTCAGGTGTGGTTTCTGCTATTTGCTATGATATGCTCCGAGTCCATTCTTCTGCCAGTGTATGCCATGTTAGTTTGATTTTTCAGATTAATGTTGGGCGAAACGCCTTTGGTTAGTCCGTGGAGAGTATTGTGCTCTTGCTAAGGTTGTCTTGGCGTGGACGTTGCAGTCGGAAACGGTTCAGTGAAAGGGAGGCTGAGCAGTGGTGGGCAGAGAATCGAGTGAGGGTGCATGAACAATACAACGTCCGAAGTGGAATCGACAGAGTGAACAACCCCAGTGGAGCTCCTGCCGGACCTGTAGGAGCAAGGTAAGGAATGGATGGGATGCAATTTTCGATGGATTACGGCCGCTTTCACACCACCCGGACGAGTGTCGTTGAGCTCCGTCCTGGAGACGGGTTCCCAGGGTGATGAAGAAGTGTGGAGAGGAGTCCTGTTGGAGGCTTTCATGATAGCTACAAGAGAATATTTGTAACATTGGAGAACTCGTAACACATTGTTGCCCTCTTGTTAGGTTACTCATGCTAGATCTCCTGATAGAGTGCGGCGTCATTCCTCCCTTTGGCTTGTGATGTGTTTTTATAAGGTCGCGGCTTTGCGCTTCTGATTTTTGACATCAGCTCTACTTTCGGCTCTACTTTGAGAGGATTGCTCTGTTGGTTGGATTGGGATCCCTGCATCTCGCTACTTGCGGCGTGGACACGTTTTTAGAACCTGTAGGAGTAGGTTTTGGGAATAATATTGGAGTGGATTTAGTCTTTGTTCCGCAACTGAAATTAGCTTCTCTGATTATGGTCCAGCAAGGCTTGGACGATAGCAAATCCTTGTAGAGGAAGTACATTCTGCGTTCTAGAAATAGTCCATGTGCTATTTTTTCCTGGTAGGTTGTAGGTTGCAGTAGAACGTGCTTCCACTGCCATTAGGGTGCTCCACCTATGCTTCCACGCTGGAATGCTCGAAGGGTATTCCTTTTTTCGTGTGGACTGTATTGGAAGGCATAAGGTGAGAGCAATTTGTCTGAATAGCTTGTAATATACAATTGATTTTTCTTCCATGGCATCCGTCGGAGTTCGTGTTCTTCCACCTGGTTCAGTGGAGTTTGCAGTATGTGTTTTGTGATTTGGAACATTCGGGTTTGCTTGTGTCGGTCAGCAAGGAGTACAAAGTACAGACCCCGCAGCGGAAATCTTGGACTGGAAAATATATGGTCAGGAGGGTTCAATTTTTTTTCTCTGCCCATGAGAGCGCTGATTATGAAAAAGATGGTTCAGTGTTTTCTTTCAGTATCGTCGGTCGGTGGCGACTTGTGCCAATCAACAATGCTACATAGTATAATGAAAGTATGAATGTTTATTTTTCGTTTTAACCCTCTATATCCCAGACAATTTTCAGTACGTGTTCACAACATACTGCTTTCTATGGAAGCATTGAAGTGATTATATACCCTAACTCATACTAAACTTATTGAGTTTATGTTCAAGTTTGTGAACTGTGGGGAGGAAGTGTGTCCTTATTTCAAGCATTTATGCTCACTCTGCAGGGCAGGAGAGGAAGTAGAAGGTATACATACCTATAATGGATAGCCCCTGTAATGATACATTGGTTCATACTTGATTAGAAACATGTTCCGAAGCTAGCCATTTTGGGTGAATCTATGAGACAAGGATGGGTTCAAATGAAAAATCTACATTATATTGAATGAAACATTCATTCTTGATGAAAAAAAATGCTTTTTGCATTCTTCCTCATCCTTATTTTTTGCACATATGGAGCTCAATTTTTGAACAAATTCCCATGTCTTACAGGTTGAAATGTTTAAGTTATCCAATCCATTATAGGTATCTCTACTTTAGTGTGGCTACCTTCATTGACGCAGTTGTTTGTGTACTATGGGAGAGATATTCAACCTCTTAAGTGATCATATTTGAGCCAAACTAATTGTCAATTGTCTTCAATTGACTGGACAGAGACTGCCTAGTATGTGGAGAGGTTGTTAGACATTATGAGGATGATTTTGTTTGCGAGAGAGTTCAACATGATTTCTTAGTTGAAAAAGCATATGAGTAGTTGAAAAGTGGTACAAGTTGTTGGTTTGTCACAATCCTTTGTGAATAGGATTAGGAAGAAATACGGTGAGAATTAACATTGTCATGCCAAAAGCACAATGTCCATAGGCTTTGATATGTTGGGAGAAGCAGTATGCAAAGCGTTTGGTCCTTTCAAGCGGGAGTGATAGTGCAGTGGAGACAATAAGAGAGTATATTCTTCATTGAAACAATGAGGAATGTTTAGAAAATAGGAAGTTTAGGGTCATTATTTTACTAAAGCGTCAAAGCCGGCTTAATCTACCCAAAATGTGAAAGCAAGGTTAGAACTTTTTTAATTGTATAAAGATAGAACAATGAGTTATTGGAAAAGGGCTATTTTTAGTTACAATCATTTCAACTCTAATTTAATGGCTTGAGTTGTTGTTTGCTTAATCATAAAATCCTTCTAATCTGCCAAGTTAAACAAACAGTGAAATGTTGCGCTTGTAAGGTTCAATGATGTTTTCAAGTTGTGTGATAGTAAGAGTTGTATATAAATAGATGTGCAAGAATGAAAAGACACTCATTGAATGTCGTAGGCTATCTTGAGTTGTTGCAAGGAGAATTGCTTAGCACTTTGATAAATTGCAACTTTGATCTGGATGAAGTTATTTTTAAGGAAGACAATGTGACTTCACACAAAGCAAAAATTATTTAGGAATGGTTTCAAGAGTAGCCATATTCCATTGTAGAATGTCTTCCTCAATCATCGGGCCTCAATCTCATTGAATATGTGTGGGCTATCTTCAAATGGCCATTGAATGCTTGTTCTACTACTTTGAAGAATCTTCAAAACCGTGTGGTAACAAGATTTCCAATATTTTTCTTTGTCGATGTTGTTTGTAGCTTCATGCTTTACAACTTAGTTTTGTAATCAAAGTTTTTGTAATTGATCAATTGATTTCATGGCATTCTCAATTTTCAACAATTGAATGAATCATTGACTTAATAGTTTTACTTAGTGTCTATTTTGCCACTAGAGAGAGTGGAATTGCACATGATGGTGTTATAGTAAGTTAAATCCAATTATGCATTTTGCAACAGTTATTTTGTAGATTTGCAAGGCATACGGTTGTATTGTTTTCCATTACTCAATGATGTGCAATTAGACATTCTAACCATTCCAACGGCACATTGCAAAGTTGCAAGTATACATATAATGTTTTTTGTAAACTTTGTTGGAAAAACAAACTTGGAAAAAGTAATTTATATTTTTATCCATATATTCACAAAATTGCATCTTCTCAATTTTTCAACTTCTATGAATTTTAAAATTTTGCTCCAATTCTAATCACTATATTTTTTAATACATTTGATACGGCCATATACATAGCTTTCTGAAGAATGAACTAAGCTTCTTCTATGATTTTGTTCTTTGTCTCTTGATTACATTTTTGGCATGTCACATCATTTCTAAGACTGACAATAAATGTCCTTACTTTGCAATGAAGATATAGAATAATTTAATCCAAATTTTTAGTATATTGATGACTTTAATAAGACAACACAACTTCTTTATTATTGATTCACAAGAAGCAAAAATTCAAATCTTTTTCTAATATCAAACTTGAACTCTGTTAGCATTGACTAATTTGAAAATAATTAATTTTTACATGGATTTGTGCATATTTTTTTTAAAATATTATTACCAAATACATGGAAATATTCAAAGAAATTACCCAATGCCTAAATGTACTATTGGCTGTACTATCAACTATTTAATGGTTGTTGTCCAACTTCCATTAGAAAAAAATTGAACCTTCTTGAGGGCTACTAGAATGTGACAAACCAAGCTATTAAAAGCTTGGTCTGTCACACCAAGTTGACGTGAGCAATCAGCTTTTGCAATTTTTTTTTTTTTTTTTTTTTTAATAATTTTATTTGGAATTTTTGGTTCCTACGCCACTGCTACTGCAGTTTCAATAGGGGGAAAATAGGGGGAAAACAAGTTTTGCAACAAAAACAAAACAAATTTCAGGGTATCTTGGAAGGCTGTGGAACAGCCCTTCGCATGCTTGAAATTTCCTCTAATTGAGGGCTTTCTGAATCCCCAAAAAAATGTTTTTGAGATTTCATAATTTTCATCTATATTTTGTTATATTGTCTTTTTAAACCCAAATTTTATTTCATTCTAACAAAAGATTCTGTAATGGGTGATTTTCAAAGTTAAACACTTAAAAATGCTCATTGTGGATAATGTCAATTTTGCTAAAAGGGAAGTTTTCCAATACTTTGGCACCTTTCAAAACAAGTGTTTTAAAATTTTAAACCCATACTTATCCTAGATTTTGGACTTTTATATTCTTATATGACACTACTTAGCAAAATGGCAATCAAAGCTTGTCTTCCAAAAACTGTTTTTTGGGTGTGTTAGTGGGCCAAAAGGAATGCATTAGAGAAAAAATTAGCCTTTCAGAGGGCTACTCTACAAATCCCTTTAGTACTCTGAAATTTTGTTTATTGGGTTTGAAAAATTAGTTTTTTTCCTATTTTCGTGCTGCTAAAATTGTTGTGCTAGTGGCAATAAAACCATATTTTTGAATAAAAATAATAAAAAAATAAAAATAAAAATAAAAATAATATATATATTTAAATAAAATAAAATAAAATAAAAATAAAATAAAATGGCAAAATTTGACTGCTCCGGCAAGCAGTCATACACTCTAATTGCTCACCGGGGTACTTTTTTAGGTTGACAGGCCAAGCTATTTCAAGCTTGGCCTGTCAACTTAAAGCGATCCTTCAGAGGGCTCATTTTTGCTCTAATGATTGAGAAGAATACATAGTAAACTTTGATTGATGATGTCTCAAAATTTGCACATTGATTGAAGTCTTTGAAAAATGGAGGATAGACTAATTTGATTGTGATGAACAAGATGTTAGAAATAGATTTGATTTAGGGATTTAAAAAAAACTAAACTTTAAATCTAGAAACAAAAATTTGGAGGTAATTTTAGAGGGTGCTGACCTTTTTTAGACATTTAGCATTAGAGAAAATTTTAGGCCTCCGAAAGGCTGTTCCACAACATTCCAAAGTATCCTAAAATTTGATTTATCGACGCTAAAAAATTCATTTTTTTCTATTCCCATGCAGTTGAAATTGCAATGACAATGGCGTAGGAACGCAAGTTTTACAAGCTAAAAATTTATTAAAAAAAATTTTATCTTAAAAGAAAACCCGCAAAATCTGACTGTTTTGGCAAGCAGTCAACTTGGCTGGCTGCTTATTGGGGGACTTTTTCAAATTGACAGGCCAAGCTTAGAAATAGCTAGTGTAGTCTGTCAATCGGGATTAACCCTCTAAAGGGTTGATATTTTCTCTAATGGAGGTTAAATGATTGCATTTCATTTGCCTTAGATTATAATGCAGTTCAATCTATGTCTCAGACTGATTGAATTTCATTTCATTTGCCTCAGATTGAATTGAATGCCTTGGATTGAATTGGACAGTAGAGAAATTTTCAAGCTTTCAGGCCTTTAGAGGCCCATTCAACTGTATGCAAATGTGCAAATAGAGAAAAAATCAATCCAACCTTTGTCACAAATAATCTTTGCGTCATCTTCTGTATGATTGTACCCCAGTGGATTGGTGATTAAAAAACTATTTTTTAATCATTCTTTTCAAATTTTTTTAATTTAATTTAATTATTATTGCACCACGCCAGAAAGTTAAACAGCCCTCCACGAGGCCTAGTACAAAAGTTTTATAACTTATAGAAGACGTGTGAATTCATCTTTGGAAAATAAACATAAATTTCTTTTTAATAATAAGTCGCAAAATGGAAAGATACAAAGTCTAAGGATGAAGTTAATTTTAGAATTTGTGGGCACACCCTCTTAGGTTAATTATTCAATTGTCTTAAATAAGAGAATATGTTCCATTGGAGAAAAGATCAGCCTTTGGGAGGGCTATTCAAAATTGACATGCTATGCTATTTCAAGCATGGCCTATCAACTTGGAAAAATGCCCTTGGTGAATAGTCAAAGTATATAACTACTCGTTAGAGCAGTTTGATTTTGTAGATTTTTTAATTACTTAATTATTTATTTTTAATAATTTTTTATTCAAAAATTTGGGTTCATGTGCCATTGTCACAACAGTTTTAGCTGCATGGAAATAGGAGAAAAACTAAATTTTCAACCCCTTAAAACTAAATTTCAGGGTACTAAAGGGGTTCGTGGAGCAGCCGTCTAGAAAGTTGATTTTTTCTCTAATGGAAATACAATTTATGGGGACTTTCTTTAAAATGGCAATATTTTGCATGCCATTTTGACGGCGTGCCATTTTAACCATCTAGGACGGGTATAGATTTTAGAGCGACCGTTCTGAACTGTAAAAGTGCCAAATTTCCAGACTAGCGCCATTTTAATGAAATTTGTCATAATTGCAAACAAAAGAAATTTCTTTTAGAGTGTCCAGGATCCACTCTTTAATAACTTGCATGCATGAAGCATTAAGTGGTGTCTGATGGTATTGTTAACCATGGGGTGATTCACAGCCGTCCAGATCGAATTGCGAGGATCTGAAGGGCCCATCTACAGCTCTGGACAGTAGGCCCTGGCTGGGCAGGTATCTAGAACAGGATCACAATGTCACGAACCCACGATCAATTCAGCGATGCAGCTAATTAACGTCAAATTCGTGTCAACTTCGTTAAATTCCAGTACTTTGGCACCTTTCCGAAACATAAATCCATACTTGCCGTGGATTGTAGCCCTTACTGTATGGCACCATTTTCAACGCCGGAATCGCTCCAATTTAACGCCATTTCTAGCAATCTGATCGAGATGGCTTACCCCAATAAATAGCTATCTTCAGCTCATCAGATGACAGGATTAAGTTCGTTAAATTTCGTTTAAAAGTTGGTGGAATTCAATTAAAATGTGTCCCAAGAATGGAGCCAACAGTTTAAGTCTTCCACACCTTCAACTGCATTACGGAAGGATCCATGCAACGCGATATTGCATTTTCCAAGAGTACAATTAAGGCAATCGAAAGCTTGAAACGACAATGTTGTTAAATTTGCGATGATTGTTCCATCACTTCGATCGGCGGTTGCGGCCTGAATGCATAATCTTCATCCGTCCTAGTTCGCTAGTGGCTTGAAATTAGACCTTCGTGATCATTTTTGGCTGGCTAGCATCGCTACTTTAACGAAATTGACGTTTCAAAACTCTGTCGAGCTGTTCCATGCAGTGCATTCCCGTGTCCGAAGACTCCACAATCGCCAACTTAATTGCGCACGCAAAAAAATTACAACGAATCAGAGTTTCTACAGAAATAAGAAACTGATGTCTCTTCCGGTAGAGTAGAATCTCCCGGATAGTTAAACACTCAGGCAATCATCCTTCAGACATAGTTGGTAGCACGTCTCCATAAAACATACCTTAGACTAGCAAATTACGGAGTAGCTATCAACTGCACAAGCATGCCCCACCAGCTCCATTATTTTCGGCCCTAGGTTACATTGTAGTGCACAAAATCAAAGGCAAGATCCAATCGCAGCGACTCTAAATTGTAAAGAACACTCCTTCCTTCCAGTTGCAGCCGGTCAGCCGGGTCATACATGAAAATGTGTAGACAAAAAGATCCAATTATCAACAGGATTCCGGGATCAAACGTAACAATTCAATCGACAGCAGGCCAGCAGGTCACATCGATCAGCAGGTGGGCGGCTCGACAAAGTGTCAGCAGCAGCGGCCAGGCCAATCGCGTGCACGGTCACAATGAATCGCCGTAACTGTCATGGGTTCATGCTCAACGACGGTCACTTCGTTACCACGTATGGATGATTCCATTCGTCTGCGACGTTACTGGCATCGTGGGTCCAGGAGGGCTCCCATCAGTCGTTATTTTGACGCAGTCGAAGGCGAATCAGTAGTTCATCCACGATCACGCGGTTCTGCCAAATTTATCCACGTTGTCACCGGATGAGTAATAATATAGGTGGGACTGTCTTGCCAGCTGCCCTGAAAATTAATTCAAAAGAAAAGGAAAAAGCTTGTGAATTCAAGCTGCACTTTAGAAAGGAAGAGAACTTCGGGGAGCTGGTATCCTTGTTTGCTTATACTCATCGTCACTACTTGAATCGTTCAAAAAATCGCCCACATGGCAAGAAGTCGTCTGAAAGAAACTTTCCAAAGTCAGTACAGCAGCAGGATTATCAGCGCGACTGGTGTACTGAGATTAAGCTTAATCTCTGAGCTTATATACTTGCCTAATCTAATATAAAATAAACCACAATTACCTATTCATCTGCAGACAGTAGTACTGCCAGGTTTCAGAAAAACAGGATGAATGATCGCTTGGCCCTGCCCGCTTGCTGCCTGTCCCACCCAGCTTTCTACAGTATATGGGAGTTGGGCATAAATGTGGCCCTTCCCTGCATCCTGAATCACACTGCTCTCTGCCTTGCGCCCTTGCCCATCCCCTTGAAGTGTGAGTAATAGTCTTCGATCACTTGGTGCTTCAGATCTCTGTCGTCTTTCCTCTTCCGCAACACTAGCGGGCTATCTGCCTGCATGGCGAACCTGCTGCCAGGACTCATGGAGCTTGTGATCGCCCTCCTCCTCATGGCCGCCGTCACTTCGGTAACTTGTCCACACCTTGTTATCAATGTTCCTAGCAATTTGCCGTAAAATCTCCAGAGATATTATTTACTTTTTCATCGTCAGCGTGCTGCTCTGCTGTAAGTTCGAGTTCAGAGTGATGCATGCTCCTAACTGCATGAGCTTGATGAGTTGACGATATGATTAATCTTGCATATTATTTTCTGAAGGTAAGCACTAATGAAACATTGATTCCACGATTGTTCATGTCAGTATTCACTCCATCAGCATATAAGTAGCTAGCTAGCAACGTACGTTTCATTGCATCCAGCTAATTGATCGATCAGCATACGTAACGAACATGATGCAGAACTAACTAAGCAAAATCAATTGTGTCTCAGAGTTTCGCTCATATACCTTTCTCCTGGCATGGCATGCAGGTGGCTGGGGGTCACCCTCTCACCACCGGGGAGGTCACGGATGCTGCCAAGATCGCATCCCTGTGTTCCACCGGACGGCTTCAGTGTGCCCAGAGCACCGTCGTTGCAGGTCCAAATGTCGGTAATGGCGTCCATCGTGACGCTGCCATCCACACCATCAATGATTTCCAGCGCGATTTTTTCCTGGAGTCTGCTCTGGTGGTGGGCGGCGAGATGACGCTCGACGCCAATTTGCGGGACGCTGCACCCAAGCGCGCATTCATGAAGGCCTCCGCCGCCAAGTCGCTGCCCGCACTCACGTCCTCCAACACCCTCAACTTGGTGAAGCACTTCGGCGTGTCGCCCGACACGGAAATGGCCACCTCCGTCGCCACCGCGGCGTACCTGTGCGGCTACGGGGCCCTCCCCGGAGAGAAGATGAGCTGCGCCGCCGACGCCGACGCCGTGGCCAAATTCGCCTCCTCCGAACTGGGCTCCCGAGTGCACGTGCTCTCCACCAGCAACACGCCTGCGGAAGCCCCCGCAGTGATGGCGCCCGTGACCATCGTGGACGTGGCCAAGGGCAGCGTCGCCGAGGGCAAGACCATCGTCGTGTGCCATGCCTTGAACTTTCCCTCGGCGTTGTACTATTGTCACCGCGTGACGGGCACCAAAGTGATCACCGCCACGCTCCAACCCGCGCACGGCAAGTCCTCCAACCCCATCAAGGCGGTGGGCGTGTGCCACATCGACACCTCCCTGTGGCTCAGCACCCACCCGGCCTTCCGCGCTTTGGATATTCCTCACGGCGACGAAGCCTGTCATTGGCTTGTCGATTCGGACGTGCTCTTTTATCCGACCGCCGGTAACGCGGCCAAGCTGGCGTGAGCGCGTCGATCCGCGCCGTGACGGGACTGCTACTTGCTGCTCTCCGGGCTAGGGGCGAGGGGCGAGCTCGTTTAGTTAGTTAGCTGATGCCAGGCACTTCGTTGGATTATTGTACTGCTGAGCACAGCCATGATCAGCAGCGTCCGTCGGTAGATTACATGTGGTGTTGCAAGTGTGTTGTGCTGTTCCGTTTTGGGAACGCTATCTTGGCTGGCCTCTTGATGTCCAACCGTGCATGTTCGTTTTATCAGTCAGACATTTTGTGTGTGCTTTTCATTTTCTTGCGAGGCAGCGAGTCTATTCGATCGATTCCACCAGCTGGACCATCAGTGAAAGGTCAGTTTCAGTTGAGGTGCGGTGGCGGATGTGGTTGCTACTGTAGTGCTCTTGTATTGCTGCATGGTGACTTGCAGTCAGTTGGATGAGATCTGATCAGATTCGCCGAGCTAGCTGAAAACCGTGGACTTTGTAGTGTCGATCTAAAGGTTAGTCCTACTGTTGCTGGAAGAGTTAATTAACTGTAGGACTCTCTGGTCTGGATTAGATTCGTTTTCTGTACGTAGACGTACGTGCGTTCGTGTATGAGTCATCGATCTGACTGCGATGATCATCTCCAAATTTGTGTGAATAAATTGGTCTAATCGACTGGATCATTGTGTGCACTCAAGTATCTTTGGAGTGAGTTGTTTGGGTTATTATTTGACATTACTCCCAGTTTTTTTAGATTGCACACTTAACCTTGACCCCTTTTTGGAAATCAGTATACTACTAGGATTCGCAGGGGAAATAACGGTTGTCAAACCACCTTTACTCTCCTAAACCAGGTTTCAATAAAGAAATTGAATCTTGACATGATTGTAAGCAATGTCTCCTGGAGAAACAACTTGCAAGAATCAGTTTGCTTCAATGTTGCCAATTTAGTCTCTACTTTAATTTGTTCCCAAGTGAGGGATTATGACATTATCCAACAATCCTATCGGTGAAGGCAGAGGGGAAGGAACATTAAAAGGATAGTTGACCCCTCAAGGGGCCATGAATTTGATAGTGGATCAAGTCAATTTCCCTTTATCACTATATATGTATCATTTGCCTCACTTTCATCAAAGGATCACAAAATTAATCCATAATGGAGCTCAATTGTCACTTGAATCCATGCAATACTGCGTAATTTAAAAAACAAGAAAACTATAAGTCTTGTTCCTCACATCGTTGATACCATTTCCCAAGGGTTTTTTTCTAATGTCACCTTGTCAAAAGAAAAGCAATCTCTCCTAGGGAGCTTTACCTTATGGTTGATTTTTCAACCTCATAATCAATGGCAAAATGTTGTGCTTAATTGTTAAAGTTGGTTGTAGGGACCATAAGGGCTGATTGAATAGTGTTATGATAGTTCAGACATTAACTTCACTTGTTTGTGTCCTTTTGAAATATTCTAGGACATTTTGAATGAATGAGAAATATCATCTTAGACAAAACATCAACGAGACATCACCGGGAAGCACTTTGTTCACTCAAAATATGGATTTCAAGGTACTGTACTTTCGGGTTAATTCACTGTACTCATAATGTCATTAAAAAAATTTAGAACACAGGTTCTCATATGGTTCTTATTGTAGTTTTATTCTGTTCAATTCCATTATTCCTTCATGTTCTGTTCTGACTAGCACTATGTTTCAAAACCTGATTGTGCTACACGGTCTTGTGCTTCATATTCTGCAACAAGTGCAAGAAGCGAAATACATGTGTATGTTCGGAAAAGAACAGAACTGCACAAGTACTGAATAATTATACTCGTCACTGAATCATGAACTATCCAGTAAGGAAATAATACCACGGAATACTGGTTACAATATAAAATAAGATTACCTCGTTCGAACAGTAAATTTAACCATCTCTCACCAAAGGGAGTTTACGACTCTAGTCCTGGCAGCCTATATAGTATCTACTCAATATGCAGCTTGTTCTTCTCCTTATTTTTAAGAACCACAAGAATTCAAGGATGTATAAAAAGGGTCAATCAGTAAGTGATACTTACAGCTCTGTTTTTATATCGTACCCCTATCTACCTCATTCAGTTTCACGAGAGCACTATACTTGTACAGAAAAGTAATTGCTGCTGTCACAACAGAAGCAGTCGAAGGAACCTAATATGTTCTTACATATGAATAACTCAAGTCGGGCCTAAGAACACTATACACTCTCCCAAGGCTGGTCAAGATCAAAGTTCAAAGCCCTCAAATGCATTGATGTAACTCCAATTGATGGTCGTGCAGGATTAAGAAGCACTCAGTTTGTCCTCGGGTGCCAAGGCGCCTGCAAGCACTCCCTCAGTTTCTGAGAGGAGCACGTAGGCGTGACAAATCTCTGGCTTTGAGATGACTCCAATGTCCTTCTCCATAGCATAACAAACATATACCGTGTCAATCGCAGAAGATATGGCTAAAGTAACCTGTGCCAGTCCCACGAGTGTTGCAGTAAAGCAGTTTACCGCAATCAAAAAGTTGAAAGATTTTGTATTCAGAAAACACTCCAGCACTCCATAAACCTGCAGCAGGAACAACCAATTCAATACTGGCTGTACTAGTTAAAGTGGCGGGTTTTCAGAGCGTTCAAGTGTGACATCCAAGTGCACAGAGCTCTAAAAAAAATAGGACTGGTATAGATCTAAGCTTCCAAACGGGAGCCTAGAAATATGCCAATCGCTTGACACTTCGCCATTTTGACTTAACTAAGGCATAAAAAATTTTAAACGGTAACATCCGCTTCCTTATTATACTACTTCTGCATTCCTGGGATGCATTAGCACCCCAAGCAACCACAAAATACAAATCCACCTTTCAAAAATGAAAGTCATACTCTACTTGAAAATTGGCCAAAGGGGACATGGCTACATACATACAACCAATTTACTGAAAGAAATCACATATCACAAATTTCAGTCTCTGGACAAGCACCGATTGCTCAAAAGGAGAGGATTTCAGGATAGATTCGTGGACAAACTTACAGCAAGGGATTGAAGAAGAGAATAAATGAAGGTCATCCCCATGAGCACCCGCTGCGTTGGTAGAGAAAAATCCTTCCCGTTGGTGCACAGTGAATTCCGTCGCAAGAGAGTGCTTGCCATCCTCGAAGACTCCCAAAAGCTGCTCCCTGAGATGGTTGCAAAGTTGGGAGCAAATCTTGAATGGCACTCTGGGAATTGAAACATCCATGAAAGGCATCCTCGAGTGATGACGGAGATCATGCCTTGCCGGCTACTGTTCGCTACCCTGTTCGTCACTCTCTTTAAGAGTCCCAAGAGTGCGACAACCAATGTGGTGACAATTGTGCCCAAATTGCATGCTGTTCCAAATGATGACCCAAATGCAATCCTGCCAGTACAACCAGATCAGTCAGTAAATTTCAGGACCAGGCACTTTGGGCCAACTTCTTGTCACTGATTTTCGGTTATTAGAAAGGGAGAAAAAGTTCTATGACGCGACCTCAGTGAGCGCTTGATGTTGCCACTGGTGGAAGAGCCTGTTGGTGCGAAGTACCACTGCGAGATAGTGCCGCTCACTACCATAAGTTGAAGTTGAAGTGTGACCATGAACACCCAAGTGGCGGTGAAGCCTGCAATAACAAAACCCAAGTGATGAGAGACATGTACATAATATTAGTGACCAAAAACCTCATCTCCATTGAAGAATCGTTAAACTAACTTCTAGTAGTCGATGACACTCACCATATAGTTTCAAATCAGTTATCTAAATTCAAAACTATTGCTTTAGTGCAATTAGATGATCAGAAGGATCAATCCAACAGTTCGTGAACACTAGTGGAAATATTTCATCGTGTCCAGCTGTAGCCAGGGAGTCCAGCCAACCTGACTGGAATGGGTCATTAGCAATCAACCAAGTTGGATAGACTCCCTGGATAGAGCTGAAACATGGAAGTAAAATACGCCAACTAAAAAGCAATTGGCATTCCAAACCAGAAGCAAAATGAAAGGGTGAGGGAGTAGTACATGCGAGAGTGATATAAGCAGTGAACCATTCCGGACGACGTTCGACGCAGGAAGGATACCCAGTTGCCACATCAGATTTCGGTACAATCTTGCCATTATTGAAAGCATACCAAATGAAAGTAAAGATGGGTCCGTTCACCAAAACCAACGACCCCAGAAATAATGCGGGTTGCAGAACCAGAAGTAAAACGTGTTGCTTGAGAGCATCAGTAGCCATCTTTAGAAGCTGAACTGAGGCCTCGAAAGTGTTCCGGGACCACGTCTTCCAGAGTCGGAAAAGAGACAGAGCCGTCACAGCCGGAAGAAAGACAGCATAAAAAACCTGAAGCCCCACATCCATCACTTGTGCGCAGACTCCATTTATACCATAACACCATGTGAACCAGAAGATACATGAAGCAAATGGAACGAAGGTCATGAGCGGAAAAGCCACCAACGCAACTCCGCGTGTGTAACGACGCAGCAGCCAGACAAGGAAGGTTCCAACAGGAAAGGCCACAAGTAACGCGCAAAATGGCAGAAAGATCATAAGCTCCGGCCACATCGAATCTGCATGAACTTCCTCATGGAACCCCTCCGCCAAGACTTCGCACTGGCTCGTTGCAGGATTGAACTTCGAATGCCGTGACTTGGAGTCGAGGTTGAAGTCGGCGCGTGTGAATGCGAAGGTCCCAAAACCGTATGTGAGGAGAATGGTACCAAGGAAGAGGAAAGTGAATATGGTATCACGGTATGGCCTTTTTCCTGCTCTGAAAGTGAAGCCAGTGTCCTCCGAGAGAGATGTTTCATGAGTAGACTCATCCTTCAGATTTCTGGAGTCTTTACGATGGGATGGTAACAGGGAGTCACGAGATTCTTGCTCTTCCGCGAGATAGGGCTCCATGGCTGCCGCTCTGTCTCCCTTCTGGAACTCCAAAATTTTGAGATGGTGTTGGTAGATTCTCTAGAAATTGGAATAAACTGATAGAAATGTCATTGTTACACCAGGTCAGACAACAATTCAGCATAGAGAAACATACCGACTATTTCTTAACAAGCATATTTCTTAACAAGCGAAGTTCGGACAGCCCAAAGCATACATGCATCTCAGCGAACGTAGTTTTCAACTCTAGGGATTCTAAATACCGACAATTAAAGATCGTAAACATTCAGATCCCACTCTTGAAGACCTGCTAATTGGAGTTTTTGTCTCACAGGGCACTGCTATCTATCGCTCGAGATTGAAAGGCAGAATATGAGTATAAGGGGTCCACAGCTCGTTCACCCTAGAATTTGAACAATTCAAAGCCTGCCATTCCTCCAAAATACTGGAACTTGAAACAGTTCACAACAAGAATGACATAAGATGAATGCACTCAAAACCTTTGCAATAATCACAACTTCTGAAGCTAAAGTCAGTGGAAGCTGCTCTCCGCTCGTTCGTGAGCACCCTCGGTCGAGCGCAAGCCGCTTCAGAAATGCTCACTCGAATCCCATCCAAGTACCACCGAAACTATCAGTTTTCCAAAATCACAAAACTCTGCTCATTCGTGCCAAGAAGGATCGATCAGGAAACCCGCTATAATCTCAGGACCCAACAAATAAAGCTATCGAAACACCGCCTAGCTCGTCGCTGGCCGAATTTCATACCCAGAACAACATCCTTCCACTTGGTCACATAATTGCTTCTCTCCCACGTCTCCGCAATCCTCAAACCCTCTGAAGTCACTCAGTGAGCGCGTTACTTAATTCGTAGTATATCGTGTCCTCTGACTTCTTCCGAAAGAGACATTTTGTCGGCAGCCCCTGTAACCACTGGTCTCTTGTGAAAGTAAGACTTCGTAGCCAACTATTGGATCTAGATGAATGGATCCAGCACTGGATGACCTACATCCAATACGTAAGCTCGTCACCATAATGAGTCGGGAACTCAGGACATGCTAAGTCATGAAGCACCAGACTGGTCAATTTCGTTAAAATGGCAGCATTCCATTACAATGATGGCCAATTTCATTAAAATGGCGGTATTCTTAGGGCCTCTTCACACTATGGCCGTCCAAGTCGAGAGGCCGTGGGACTCTGCAATATGATTGGTGGAAACGACGGACTCTCGACTTGGACGGCCATAGTGTGAAGAGGCCTTTAGTGCCATATTTTCCTTGTGCCATATTCTTCATGCCATTTTTTTAGACCACCCGTTCTAAACATCTAGAATAGGTATAGATTCTAGACATCTAAAACTATTGTAGATTTCAAACATCTAGGAACTATATAGATTTCAGAGTGATCATTCTAAAAAATCTAGGATTCTTATAGATGTTAGATATCTAGGACAAGCATAGATTTTTAGAATGTATGATGGATGTAGATTTCAGAACAGCCGTCCTAAACTAAAATAGCGTGCCATTGTACCATAATGGCATGTTATATCAGTTCAGAACGACCGTTCTAAAATCTACACTTATCATACTTTCTAAAAATCTATACTTGTTTTAGATATCTAAAATCTATATTAATCCTAGATTTTTAAGAACAATCGGTTTGAAATCTCTATAGTTCTTAGATGTTTGAAATCTACAACAAACGTAGATGTCTAGAATCTATACCTATTCTAGATGTTCAGAGCGGGCAGTCTAAAAAATGGCACAAGGAATATGGCACAAGGAAACTATGGCACTAAAAATACCGCCATTTTAACAAAATTGACCATCAGTTTGAACCAAGGGAGACAAACCAGTGGAGCTTCTTGATGTACGTAGTAATAATACCCCAGCCTAGCACAGGGTGTTAACCCCAGTACTATAGCCGTAGGAGCTCTCTTGTGTTTATGACATTGTCCATCACGTTGGGGTAGAGCTTGTTTTGTAGTCTTGGTGTACTCTGTAGCCAAGTATGGCGCAGAGGGAGTATGTAAGTGATAATACGTATTAATATACACTTTTGTTTGACTGCCAGAGGGAGTATGAGTACTTGTCATTTGTGCATAAAATATGAGTCTAATGTCAATATGCTTGACATGTGGTTCTAATTACAGTAGAACTCCTCTAAATGCATAGGTCCGGACCGTCTGACAACATTCATTTAGAAAGGTTTTGCAATTATAAGGGGTGCATTTAGAAGGAGTTCTATTGTAGTACCGCCTCAAGTCGGGACCGTTGAGATCGGATAGTTAGAGAGGTTTTTGCAATTATAGGGGGTGCATTTAGAACACCAACTATAGAAAGTAGATCGTGAAGCGTTCCAACGTTCATATTTTGGACTATGAACTGAGGGCATTAAGGCACTATTTCGTCCAACAAACTCCTCATTCATCCAATGTAAGGTCTTTGAATCTAGAAAAGACAACATTCATTAACCCCTAAATGTATTTGACTATGTTTTCACCAAAAACGCTCCAAAACTGCCATTTCTAATACAAGCACCAAGTTTTAGAAAAAAAACATTTTTGGACATATGTAACCATAAGATCTTGTAGTGCACTGGTTTGAGAAGGTGTCGAAAAAATTTCAAAATTTTCCACCATGCAAATTGCAAGATATTAGTGTTTGAATTGAGGAAAATCCTTTTTTTGTCCCTACAAAAATCCGGGCAGCTGCACTTCACAAGGTCACACTTGTATGAAGAAATGTCCAAAATGGTGGTTACTCTTTGGATTCATTTTTGAAGTCAAGTTGGCTATATTCTTAAAAAAAATTCAAATCATTTGAAATTTTACAACATGTAGGAAAAAAATAGTAAGTAAAAAGAAGTTGAGAATGATTAAAAACACTAAATTGCTAATAATTTAATTATAAAATTGAAAAATGCCAATCACAATGGTTGTAATGTCATAAACAATCTACATCATATGATTTTATTTCTTTCAAAAAATATTGAAAATTGAGTAAAGTAAACAACTTCAAAGTTTATTTTAGAATAGGGAATCCATAACTGCCCACAAAGTAGAACACTTCATAATTTTCATCTCATAAATAAAAATGGAATGATTCAAAGCTTTTCATGTATTTATAAATCTAAAGAATCAATTTCAAGTTTTTATTTATATTTTAAATGATTTAAAAAAAAAAAATTGAGCTGCCCACTGAGCACTGAAAATCATATATCATACAATAACTTTTTAACCATGTAGTCAAAAGTTATGAAAATTGTTGGGCCTTAAAGCTACTCCTTGGGAAAATGTTGTGTGAAAATTTCAAGGAAAAAATATAAAAACTCCATTCACAGTGAGCTGCCCAAAATTGCTATGTTGCCAAAAAACAGTGTTTGGGCATTTAGGGGTTAATGACCAAATTCATGAAATTTTGGTAACTGATATTTCCGTACAAAGATATAAGCAAAAATGTGCAAAAATTCAAAGAAGGATTGAGACGTTTAGGGGTTAATCGGGGCATGCGGAAGTAAAATTCGTCACTATGGGGCATATCCTGAACTCCTGATGCCCAAATCCATTAATCCTTCAGAATACATTGTGCGGAATTTGGAATGCAGTGATCCACATGCCTGGTTGACGAATGACGCTTGAATGAGAGTTTCCGGGACGCATTTTCAACGCACGCGGTCACTTTGTTGACAATTTGACAGAAGGTCCTTGCTGTAAGGTAAGCCAGTCTAAAACCACCAGCTTCCCTATTGCGGCCATGTTACTTTTGGCCCCAATTCCACCACCAAACCCATCCAAGCCATTCATTTCTTTGACAAAATCAGATCATTAATGTCACAACGAATAACGTCTCAATCTTTCATTGGTCAATAATTAAGTGTTAATAGATTATTTGTACATAGAATGGTTGTTATTGGTTGTAAATAGGACATTTATGACTTCACTCTATGGGTGGTTTCATAGTTTCAAGGCAATCCACTTCAAGCATTTACAAGAAATTACAATTTTCATCAAAACATTATAATTTTTGATTGGATTTGATTTGTGAAACAAGCACACGCCTTTGAAAAATATGTGCCCGTCTTGGAATTAGCCCCAAGATATTCAAATTGCAAATCAGGGTGATAATAGGCTTGTTTACTTTAGCTGGTGTTGGCATAACCGTTAGAGTGAACACCAATTCGAACGGTAAAGCTTTAACCTCTAAAGCCCTTGTGATCTAGATTTCGCCATCTCACAAAACCCAGAGTAATAGTATAGGGGTTCCAAAATCTTGGGAATGGTCAAATACTCTAACGTATTAGTAGCTAAGTCACTTGTTTTCTAGAATGAAAAGGAATTCAATATGAATTATCATACAACTTCTCAATAGACAATTTATTTTATACACTCTTATACCCAAGGGAATAATTTGTTGGCCAGTCCGTTAAATAATGCTATGGGACGCATGATTGCTGTCTCAGTCCTGCCTAGTGTTCTAGGGGTATTTCAAAGACAATTTGTCAGGTTGTTCAACAATTTGTCATGCATGATCTAGACTCTTAAGTGCAACATTTCATATATGTATTTTATATTATATAGATTTCTTAATTACCATAAAGCTTTTTTACCATAACAATTTGTCCAGTCACTACTTAGCTAGCCAAATTACTAGTTTAGATGAGTGTCAAACAGTCCCAGTCCTCTACAACAAATTGTCCCTATACTAATGCAGGGGGAATGAGTGTGTAATGCAATTTCAGCTTCCGGCATCTTTGCACATTATCACAACTTGTCAAAACCAAAATTTTTTTATCTCTAACTAATTTCCATGAGGTACTAGTCCATAGTTGTCCTTCGTTCCACAGTCAAGGCAAATTGTCTTTATTGTCAGCTTCAGGCCAAACAAATTGTCACTACACTACTCAGCACCTCGCGGCTTTTTGACAATTAGTCTATCAACATGCTATAAATTTCAATTTATATTAGTTTATTATTTCACAGATTCAACATACAGTAGTGAACAAATTGACTCATCATAACACAACAAAGTTCTTTCATGTCAATTTGTATAACTCCTTACATACATCAAAAAGACTATTCATATTTAATTTAATATTTCTTTTATTTATAATAATTTTAATTTCCCTTCATATTCCAACAACAATTTAATTTTATTGACAACTTGTCAATTATAAAGTTAATTCGTATCAAAACAAGAATTTGACATTCAACAATTTGCTCCAAAATTGCATATTATAATATTGGCAACAGTTTTAAATAAATTTCACAATTACAACGCATCATACAAATTGTCGTTTTGGAATTCTAAATCAATAATTTAGAATCAAAAATCTGACAATTATTAATTTAAACGTTTCACAATTTCCTCACTTCAGTTTTAAAACAAATTAATTAAAATCCTTTTGCGGATCTCAATTAACAAACAAATTGATCACTGCATACTCAATAGATAATACATATGAATTCAATTAATTTACAGACAACTTGTCAAAGTTTACATTACCAAATAGATGTCTCGATGAACAAGTTGTCTTGCACTCGATTTGGAGTGCCACTCCATCTGTCCATCACTGCTACCTTCGAACAAGTTGTCTTGCGATTCTTTCTCCGCCCGCATCATTCTTACTTCACTCACCTATTCGCTCAGACAAATTGTCTCTCACTCCTCTCACTAAAATATCGACATAAAAGCTCCGACCCACACACTAGAAATTCACTCAACAACTTGACAAATTGTTTCAATCCGACGCATTCAATGAATATCGTCTACAATTGCACAATATCCAGCAAAATTCAGACAAATGGTTTAGACAACTAGTTCAAGACTTCCAATCACTGGATTCAAATTAATTCACAAACA
The DNA here is from genome assembly GCA_963969595.1 of Neckera pumila. Classification (NCBI taxonomy): domain Eukaryota; kingdom Viridiplantae; phylum Streptophyta; class Bryopsida; order Hypnales; family Neckeraceae; genus Neckera; species Neckera pumila. The sequence continues at coordinate 12,815,407 of OZ018412.1, forward strand.
TATATATAATTTATCAACACAATTTTACAACAAGGAATCCAATCACTGGATACAAATTCACACAACAATATAATGCCCAATTCAAAACTCTTACAAAGTAGTCCACCTGGACTTTCCACTTAACAAACAAATTGTCTTTCTCAAAATTCACAATCTCCACAATAGTAGATCCAATCACTGGAAATATAAGAGACTCAAGTGAATGAGTACAAAGACGAATTATACAAAATTATATTAACAAAGCACATCCTGTGCTGAAACAGACAAATTGTCACCGATAGAGCACTACTGAAGACAGAGAGAGTGGGGGGGAAGAAAGACAAATTGTTCAAAGCTATACTGCCTCAAGCGGTACCACACTACGAGTTGGAATCGCTGCCTAGACAATTTGTCCTACTTCATATCCTACCTATTTACAACTTTCAAAATCTTAAGTCAATTTGTCTATCTTTTTCTACATAATGTGAAATTGTACTCACAAATTATCTTTGTTTACACTATAAAAGGCAAATTGACTGAAAAACAAAAAAATTGCAAGGCTACAGCCCTGAACATGCTTTTTTGAGAACATAACATTTTGGGGCAGCTCACTATGAGCGGAGTTTTTAATTTTTTTTTTTGAAATTTTCACACAACATTTTCCCAAGGAGTAGCTTTAAGGCCCAACAATTTTCATAACTTTTGACTACATGATTAAAAAGTTATCGCATAATATGTCATTTTCATTGCTTGGTGGGCAACCCGGGCAGCAAAAAAAAATTCTTTAAGAACCACTTTTTAAGAAAATAATAATTTGAAATTGGTTCTTTAGATTTATATGTACGCGGAAAGCTTTGAATCATTCCATTTGGATTAATGAGTCAAAAGTTATGAGGATTCTTAGTTTGAGGGTCGTTATGGAATCTCAACTCTAAAATAAACTTTGAAGACCTTTATCTAACTCAATTTTCAATATTTGTGAATAGAACAAAAAATGTTTGGTTTATATTGTTTATTACAACATTACAATGGCTGGGATTGGCATTTTTCAATTCCATAATTAAATTCTTGACAATTTAGTATTTTGAATCATTCTCTACCTCTTCCTACTTATTATTGTTTTCCTATATGTTGTACAATTCCAAATGATCTGAAAATTTTCAAGGATGTAGCCAACTTGCCTTGAAGAATGAATCCAAAGAGTAACCACCATTTTGGACATTTTTTCATACAAATGTGACCTTGTGATAGGCAGCTGCTCGGATTTTTGCAGTGATTAAAGAAGGATTTTTGTCAATTCAAACGCTATTATCTTGCAATCTACATGGTGGAAAACTCTGAAATTTTTTCCACATCTTCTTAAACCAGTGTACTACAAGATCCTACAGTTACATGTGTTCAAAAATGTTTTTTTTTCTAAAATTTGATATTTGTATTAGAAATGGCAGTTTGGAGCGTTTTTGGTGAAAACATAGTCAAAAAACTTTAGGGGTTATCTTGCCAAGAAAGCCCTGTCCTTGCGCTATTCAATCCTTAATCTTGAAAGGACGATCATGACTAAATACGTGCTTTGGATAGTCAAGCATTTTTTTTCAATATTGAAGAATGGATCAATTTTTTACTTGAAGTTGAAGTCATATTCAGTTGTTTTATAATTTATCATTGAAAGAGAGGGCCTACAATAACCTTTAAGATAGATATTGTAATATTTTAATTAATGAAAAAAATATATTAATAATAAAAAAAATCGACCATTTGTAGCAACTCTATAGAAATGGTCATTCATTAAAAAAGAAACCAAAATAATATTTTGTATATATTAAAATGCAAGCAAAAAGAATCTCACTTTGTGGACTTGCATACCACATACAATTCAATATTTTAAGAATTCCTTTGGAATAGCTACAAGTTTACTAAAATACCATCCTCTCCAATTTCAGCTTAGAATTTGTTTTTTTGGATGCAAAATAGTACTAAAATATCCTAAATTGTCAAATGTGACATAAAATCAAGGGCTATGTTAAATAGTAAAAAAAATTGAAAAATTCCAAAAAATTAGACAAGGTGTATAAAAGTTATAAGTACCTTATTTATGAATTTTGAGTCATTTGGAGCCAAAACGCAAAATTTAATCCCTGAAGTCCCCAGGCCCTTTTTCCATTGAAAACCACTCAAAATTGCCATTTCTATAGCAAAGAGAAAAAAAATTTAAAAATGTTTTCTTTGCATACCAAAACTTTGATTATGTAGATTACAAAATATTTGCATTTAAAGTGAAGGAAACAAAATTTTTACACCTTGCTCAACTACATTTTTTGGCATTGAACAGTTGAACCTTCAAAATTTAATATTTTTGCTCTATTGATTTAGAATTTCTAATTTTACATGATAAAAAATTGAGTTGAGAATCTAAGAAAAAAAATTAAGAAAAAATACAATTAGCTTTCACTCATTAAAAATTTATTAAATAGAAGTCATTCAAGATTGAAGGAAAAAGCAAATTGTTAATAACTCTAAGATGGAATTGAAACAGAATATTTCCAATGGTGAGATAATTTGAGTAAGCAAATTTATTCCTACATAACAAAAATATTGTAAAATTTTAAAAATTGCATTCAAAAATAAATTCTAAAAATTATTTTTCCAGAAGATGCTAAGGTTGTCCCAAAAAACAAGATTGTCCATAAAATTCTCATTATTAGTCTAAATTGAATGAATCAAAAATTCAAATGTATACAAAATATTATCTATTATAAAAAAAAATTAAAGTTTTATTTAAAGTTCTTTTGAGTTTTTGTTTCTATCCGCCGAACAGAAAAAAAAAGGATTTTTGTAACATAACTTTTGTTCCGAGGCATTAATTGAAATTAAAATTATTTTTTGGAAAGCAAATGTGTTTTTCTATCTTCCAAAAAAAAAAGGGATTTTTGTGACATAACTTTTGCTCCAAGGCATTGATTGAAATTAAAATTATATTTTTGGAAAGCAAATGTGTTTTTCTATCTTCAGAAAAAATTCAAAAAACATGACAAATATTGAGACCAAAAGAGCCTTACCAAAATGTGTGTTTCATGCAATCAACCATATCAAAATTTGATTGTTATTTTTGTTTGTTTTCTTCGTTTGATACAGTGAGGTCTACAAAACCGATGTCCCTTAGTCGCATTCATTGTATCATTAGAAAGCTCTTTGAACAGAAGCGTGCACGGACTTTATTTTGTGGTGTTTGAACATGTACGCATTAGAAGAAATCTAGACCCTGTAGAAGGCCATTGCAACTACAGTAAATACATTTTTTTTAGTATTTTAATTTTTATCATTTTTTTCTCTAGATTTGCACATCCGGTTAAAAGTCTAACAACTATCTACAGGGCCTAAACTTTCTATAATGGAATTCAAAGCTATAGATTTTTGGATCTTACATTATCCTAAATTATGGATCTTTTGGGCCATATGTCACTCAATCGCGTTCTTGGTAACATTAGAAAGCTCTTTTCAAGGAAGGAAGATTGGACTTTGTTTTGTGGCGTTTGGACATACGGTGTGAAAGATATAGTTTTTTTAGTTAATTTTTTATCTTATATTATTTCCAAATTATGGATCTTTTGGATCATGCATCACTTAGTTACATTCTTCACATTGTTAGAAAGTTCTCTATAAGAAAGGCTCATGGGCTTTGTTTTATGACATTTGGACATACAATGTAAAATTATGGATTTTTGAGTTATTTGCAATCTTACATTATTCTAAATTAGGGATCTTTTGTTTCATGTCCCTTTTTCTTTTGCAGCTAATGTTTTAATTATCTTTTACTTTGTAGCATTTTTCTTTTACTTTTTGCTTTTGCTTTAATTATTTTTTATTTTCTAATATTGTTATTAACCTTGGTAGTATATAAAGAGATGTCTAGACATGTTAAGCAAGGTACTTTATTTGTTTATTTTGTTTATTTTTGCACTTTCCATACGGCACCTAGACGTCAAGGTAGTGTTGGTTGATGTCTTGAACTTGCTTGAGCAAGAGATCACATTGCAAGAGCTAGGGAAAGAGAATCTTTGACTCAAACAAAAGAAAGGTTGAGAGCTCAAGCAGATTATTGTAGGTTCATAGATGTATGCTCTCCAATTCTTGTTGGTGCTATAGATTGCAAAGCACCGCAATGTTGACAAATAAAATCTTCTATAGCACCAAGATTATGATGCAATCCTAATTCAATTATTGGAACTTGTTGCATGGCTTGCTAGACAGCTTGATTCCACAACCTTTGGGACCTGTCTTCAAAAGACCTTGCAGCGCATCCTCATAGCCGCCACATGTGGTGCTTGATTAACAACTTGAGCTATCTCAATCTCCCTTTTGCTTAACCCGAAGACTCTGCAACCTCACTGCTATATAATCTACTTGAGCTCTCAACCTTTCTTCTGTTTGAGTCAAAAATTCTCTTTCCCTAGCTCTTGCAATGCGATCTCTTGCTCAAGCAAGTTCAAGGCATAAAACAGCACTACCTTGACATCTAGGTGCCCTATGGAAAGTGCAAAAACAAACAAAATAAACAAACAAAGTACCTTGCTTAACATGTCTAGACATCTCTTTATATACTACCAAGGTTAATAACAATACTACAAAATAAAAGATAATTAAAGCAAAAGCAAAAAGTAAAGAAAAATGCTACAAAGTAAAAAAAAAATGCTACAAAGTAAAAGATAATTAAAACATTAGCTAAGGGACATGAAACAAAAGATCCCTAATTTTAAACAATGCCAGATCCAAAAATAATTCAAAAGTCTACAATTTTACATTGTATGTCCAAATGCCATGAAACAAAGCCCGTGTGTCCTTTCTTATAGAGAGCTTTCTAACACTATGAAGAATGTAACTAAATGATGCACGGTCCAAAAGATCAATAATCATTAGAGGGGATTTGGAGGTCTTGGAGGGCTGTTAGTTCCCCTGCATTCTTAGACTACGGGAACGCAAGTGCATTAGCTAGCTAATATGGCACAGCAACTGCCACGTCATTTTGAAGAGAAAAAAAATTGTTTAAAATGATATTTTGGTAAAAAAAAAGAAAATTCTGATCCACCCGTACTGCCATTCATTGAATCTAGCCAGATTGGGGAACATGCCTAAAACAACCGTCTAAGGCCCCCAGATCCCCTCTAATGTTGGAAATAATATTATAAGATCCAAAAAATCCATAACTTTCACAGCGTATGTCCAAACGCCACAAAACAAAGTCTATGCATCTTTCCTTACAGAGAGCTTTCTAATGGTACTATAAATGTGATCAGAAGGCACATGGTTCTAAAGTTCTCACTATAATAAATTAAAAAGAAACAGCCTAATTTAATATATAGATCTTCACACTAATATTTAGTAAACTATAGGTAAATGAAAAACAAAAGCATATTTAAATCATGCCAAAATGTAGACCAATGGTACAAGGCTACACTAGTTATCATATCATTTTCAATTGGAGTAAAAACTAGATTTGATGAGCTTCATTTCATTACTTGGTGTCAAGTTTTAAAAGAAATCATTTTCATGGCTAAAATTTAGATCAAGGTAAAGGAACAAAAGCTGCTAAAAGATCTTAAATAAAGTTCTATAGATGTGCCATTTTTTTATGTAAGAAAGTAAAAAATATCACAATGAGGGATAATCCACTATCATTCATTAAAAATGGGTTCAAACAATTCTCCCCTACTTAAAAAAATTGAATAAAAGGGGTTTTTTCCATGCTAGAGGCCTTGATGAAATCATTTAAGGAATACTAAACATCTTCTTTGATGCTTCAAGGTTAAGAAGAAATAGTTAAAGAATAAAAATGGTATATCAATACAACATATTTAGTTCTTTTTGAACAATTTTCCTTTGAAACCCGATTTCACATTCAAAATGATTTCATTTATTCTTGAGAAATTAAATCTAAAAAAATGAAGCTTTTGAAGTGTACTTTCAATCTACTTGAAAATTTTAAAAAAGTCCTTAAAATGAGCATTATATTAAAAATTGAAGTCAAAGACTTGTATCCATGCCTTTAATCCCTAAAGGAGAAAGCCCATAACCGTGTAGTCAAATTTGTGTACATTGAACACAGACTTGGTCTTTAAGAGTTAAATATAGAATAATGTGGAATTTTTTAATATAAAATATAATATTCTATACTACAATGTCCTTCTATTTAATAATTTCCAAATTTTAAACGCATTTTGGAATTTCTTATGAATTTTCTATATTATTACTTAAATATTTATGATAATTTGGAATTAAAAATTTGATAAATTTTGAAATTATTAATAAAAAAATATCTCAAAATCATAAATCAAATTATCACAAATCAAACTTGTGATTTCATCTTTAAAAAATTTTAAATTAAAATTTTCATTCATAAATAGAGGCAAAATGAAAATGAAGGAAAGTAGAGGTTTTAAGGTTTGATTGCTCAAGCACAAGTTCTTCTTAAGGGTTAAATGTCACAATTTTGAGAATGTACTAAAACTAAGTTGAGAGTTACTTGGCAATGCTTTGGAAGGGAGTTAATTGCTCCAAAAAAATAATTGAAGAAATCTGTGGGAATAGATTCTTCTATTTTCAATGGATGTATCATTCAATTTCTACAAAGTAAAAAAAATGATGCTCTGCTGTGGATGAATTTATATACTTTTGGACGAATATCTATATTTTCATTTAGATGTTCTAATACTTATCCATGCTGATGGATGTAAATATTGTAGTTTGGAATCATCTTCAAGCTGCAGTTCATTTTGTTGAATAATTATTTAAAACTAGAAGAGATGGTTAACTTTAACAATTTATTTTTTATTTGTAAAATTATTTGGTAATTATTAAATAATTTTTCTTAACTTTCAACAACCCAACAAATGATCTTAGAAGTTGAATGGATTTCTTCATTGCATAGAAAGTGATAGTTACGACTTTCAATGAACTTATTACTTTTCATAATGTCCTTGATTTGCTATAAAGTTAGAGGGATGAATTTGGATGCTGTGTAAATTAGTAGTCATGTCAAGTGATCACGTTATACATGTATTTGATTTTTTTATGGTTAATTTTCCCTGAACTTGGCAAAATAGCTTATTATTTTCCAAAACCATTGCACTTCAAAAATTTTAATTCTTTTTGCTAAAGGTAACCTCAGGCTATGGTAGCTTCACCGCTTCTTTGGAGATTACTTTTTGCATTGGCATCAAATACTGAAAAAAAACACCCTGTTAATTGTTGTTGTAGAATTGGTTGATTTTTCAATTTCCTAGCATTGGTTAGCAAGATTATAAGGTAGTTTGCTCTAAAAGCAAGCCATCACTTGTTAACATATCTACATGATTGTTAAAAAGATAGCTAAAAAAAAATAGCAAAAAACATCCTAAAAAACTAGATGGGGAATGTAATATAAGTGATTTCATATTTTTTGAAGCATTATTGAGTTTCTTATGAGTTTTCAAAGATTTTTGTCTTAAGCACCTATTTGTGATTGTCTGTCTCCCAAAATCCATTCCCTTGCAACTTGTAAAGAAATGTGGAGGAACCATGAAGCAAGATTGGCTCTTGCAATAAAATAACATTTTATCCTTGATCCACTCAATGGCTAAGAAGACAATTTAAGGACCGCCTCATATCCATTCTAGAGCTAATTATAGGATTGCTTTAAAGAAGACAATTGCTTTTAGATTGGACGACCTTATTTGTAGCTTTTACTACCCTCTTGCAATAGAAATGAATTTTTTTTGTGAAAAAACAAAAAATATAACAAACCCTTGGATCTAATTAGTTGCCAGGATAGTCGCATGGAAGGAGTCTATTGCTTGCCTTAGGAGAGGTAGTAAGGTAGTTCTATCTATAACTGACAACTTGTGTAATAATACAGTAGAATGTCTTGTAATGAACAACAATTGGCTCTAATGTTGATTGAAAAAGATTCAACTTGCTCGTACTCTACGGGCTCACACTTGATTAGGAATGCATTCCAAAGCTTGCCGTTTTAGATTTTGAATCTATGAAATAGGGATGGGTCCAAATGAAAAATCCACATTATATTGAATAAATTATTCATTCTTGAGATAAAAAATTCCTTTTTGCATTCTTCCTCATCCTCATTTTTGCACACATTGAACTCAATTTCTCAATGAATTCCCCATACTTATAGGTTGAAATGCTTCAGTTATCCGTTATAGGTACCTCTACCTTAAGCCAAAAAAGAAAGAAACTTGAGTGCATGGTTGCGACCTTGGTACAAGAGATTGTAGTGTAGGTTGCTTGGTGGTTTCTTAACTCTTAAATGTCGTTGGGGACGTTTTTTGTCCACTGAACGACATTGAAATTGTCTTCTAAAGGTTAAAGAAATATTTTTTATCCAATTCATTTTTTAATATGTGAACACGGAGTTCATAGACTATTGAGCATCTCTAACATGGTGATAATACAGCAAAGTACATGCCTCTAGTAGCATGTAGTGTCATTGCCTTGGCTCTATAGTAGATGGTATGAAATATTCCACATCCAACAATACTCCATTATAAACTAAGTAGACAAGTGGATGGCTCGATGTGATGACCCGGATGCATGAAAGAAATGCAATGGGCATGAATGCTACTAAATGTTATGTTCATTTTCATCTTTTCCCCTCTCTACCATGGCTATTTCAAGTACTGTGTCCAAGGTGATATTGATTCTCTCTAAATCTGCTTCATATCTTCATGTGATCCAACTATTTAAATGTGTTATCAACTACATCCACTAGCTATTGAAACAAATCAATCACCTGCTTGTGTACTTCACACTTCAATTTCTACCCTTCATTCAAGCTGCAGGTCATAGAGAACCAACTGTTGTTTTTTCCACGGTGACTAGCCTGTCCTTTAAGCCAAGGTTAAAATTGTGCAAAAGGGGGAAATCTTGCACAATATTTTGACGTACCTACAATGAGTTTTAAAAAAAATAAAAATAAACCCCTAAAGAACCATTGTCTGTTTGGGGGACAAATGGGATTTTGGGCAGGTACCTACAAGCTTAAATTTTCTTCTGATTTTCTAAAACTTTTTGTGAATGTGAAGAATTGAGAGAGGTATGTGGCCAGAAAAAAAAAATTGAAATCAGACCTTCGAGTGAGAAGTTATGCCATTTCTTGGAATGCGTGGGGACGGGGGGCAACAAATTTTTTTTGTAAAATCTTGATTTTTTTTCTTAATATTTTTTTTCTCATAGATTATATTTTTGTCTATTTGGAAAGCTTTGATTCATTTCATTTGGATTTGTTATGAGGAAGTTATGGACATTCTTGTTTTTTGGACAGTTAGAGCATCTTTTTGAAAAAAATAACTTGTAGGATTCATTTTGGAATGCAATTTTTGTAATTTTCCAATTCTTTTTTTTGTAATGGTTTAGTTTACTTGCTAGAACAATCTCACCATTGGGATTAGTGCATTTTAATTCCATCTAAAATATATGAATATTTTAGATTTTCCTTCTATCTTGTAACTACTTCTACTTAACAATTTTCTTAAGAATGATAATTAAGTTTTTCCCTAGACTCTCAACTCAATTCTCTACTACAAAGATTTAAAGCTCAAAACGCTGTAGTGCAAAAGTTTTAAGTTAAAAATGTTTAAAGTCAAAAAATTTGGTCCCGCAATGTGTTGAAAAACTTGTTTTTTCCACTTTAAACGCAGATATCTTGCAAATTGTGCGGTCAGAAATTCTGAAATTTTTTCCACACATTCTCATACTAGTTAGGTATAAGATCCTACAATTAGATGTGCAAAAAAAAACAATTTTTAAACTTTTTTACTCTTTGCTCTAGAAATGGTAGTTTTGAGAGTTTTTTGGCAGAAAAAAGGCCTTGGTCCTATATAGGTTAAGTAGATGATTCAATTTGTACCCAAAAGGATGATTTCCACGGTGACCTATCCATTCTTACAGGGTTAATCCCTCAAAGGACCAACATGTGGTTTTTGGCCACATAGAAATTTTGGGCAAGTACGTGTGACTATAGATTTCTATATTTTTGGCCCAAATTTTAATAGAAGGTGGGGATAAAGAATATCTTTAAATCTCATGACATTTGAAAATATGAGTAAAAATTTATTGCATGATATGTAGTTTGTTTCTCAACTCGGGCAATCTGGGCAAATCAGAAGAAATCCCTTTTTTTCAAAAATAAAAACTTGAAATTGGTTTTCTAGAGTTATATATATGTGGAAAGCTTTGAATCATTTCATTTTCATCAATGAGTCAAAAGTTATGAGGTTTATTTGTTTGCGGACAGTTATGGATTCTTTACTCTAAAATAAGCTTTGAAGTCCTTTATCTTATTCAATTTTCAATATTTTCTAAAAAAAACAAAATCCTAGGATGTAGATTGTTTATTACAACATTAAACCATTGGGATTGGCATTTTTCAATTCCATAATTAAATTCTTAACAATTTAGTATTTCGAATCATTCTCTACTACTTTCTACTTACTATTTTTTTCTTATATGTTGTACAATTCCAAATGGTGTGAAATTTTTCAAGAATGTGGCCAACTTGTCTAGGAAAAAGAATCCAAAGAAGCACCAACAATTTGGGCATTTTTCATAGAAAAGTGAGCTTGTGAACTTGTGTAGCTGCCTTATTTTTTGCAGGGCCCAAAAAATGATTCAGTGAATTTGAATGTTTATATCTTGCAATCCATGTGGTGGAAACTTTTGAAATTTTTTCTACATGTTCTTAAGTTAGCATATTACAAAATCCTACAATTATATGTGTCAAAAAAAAAGTTCAAAAATTTGGTACTTGTTCTCACAATGGCAATTTTTGAGCGTTTTCGATGAAAACATAGGCAAGGAATTTTAGGGGTTAAGCTTTATCAAATTTGAGGTGGAGTGTTGAAGCAATTAATTAACCTTACCATACAAGGTAGGAGGTCCATAAAGCACCCATTTGAGGGCTAAAAATTAATGTGGCGAGGTTATACACATAAAATATTTTTTGGTAAGTTTTCCTTAACATAAATTGTCAAATTGAATTGGCATCTAACCCAAGTTGTTTTGGGTGATTGCACAAAACACTTGTATTAGTTGTTGCGTTTTGCAACAATACTCATGATTTTTTTGGAATACTTTAAAATTAGGAAACCAATTTTTTTTAATTAAAAAATATGGCCAATGTATGCACCTTTAAGATGAAGGTAACCATCAAAGGAAATTCATTAAAAAAATTCTCTAAGTAGGAGAAATAGAAAGTGCCAAATCTTAAGAAAATACATACTTCAATATTTTAATTAATAAAAGATAGGAAAAAAATTCAATAAAAATAATAATTGTTGGCCATTTGTAGCAACTCTATAAAGATGGTCATTCACCCAAAAAAAAAAAAAAAAAAAAAAAAATTTACTTGTTTCAAAATGCAAATAGAAAGAGACTTAGTTTCTAGACTTCTACACAACATATCATTAATAATTTTTTACGGATCCTTTGAGAAGTAGCTAAAAGTATACTACAAGACCATCTCCTCTAAATTTCAGCTCCAAATTCATTTTTTTGGGTACTACTTTGTTAAGTAAATAAACAAATTGGCAAGTGTGACATAAAATTGGGGGCTATTATTATTAAATAGTAAAACGTTTTTAAGAAATTCCAAAAATTAGACAATGTGTATAATAGTCATAAATATGTTGTCTATGAATTTGGAGTCATTTGGAGACAAAAGGCAAAAATTATGGCCAAAAATATAATCAACACGCCACATGTGATAGAAGATAGGTCAAGTATTTCATGCAATCACCCTTTCATATTTTTTGGAGCTTTGTATAGTTAAATTATATTAAATCAAATGAAATTATGAATTTTTGAAGTTGAAATGCAATGGTTACAAAAAGTGTCTACCACCTGAAAGGTACACAAATTGAGGTGGTGCCAATTTCAATGGATTTTAAGAAATGCGAGGTTCACACAAACTAAACTACTCTGTGACACTAGGTCATGTTATAAAAGCCAAACAAGAGCTTCAACAATGTCCAGGGGAGTTCAACAACAACCATGTTAATAAGGTAAGAGATCCATATAAAGCTTGGGCTCTATTGCTTTAAAAGTGTCCTCTAATGCACAGTTACATTTTGTTTCTCATTGCACCACACAATGTACAATCTCATCTTACTGAAAGCAGAGATCTATATCTGTCTAGTTCTGAGAGCCCTGTGCACTAGAACCTTACAATTTTGTTGCTCTAGAACTTGCATAACAAATGAATTTCTCAGTACATGTGTAAAATGAAGTTTGGTTGGGTCTCAGCAAGTCAATTATATGTAATCACTGAATGGAGAAATTCCATACAAGAAATTCCTTTAAGGTAGGAGGTTCATAAAGCGCCCACTTAAGAACTGAAACTGAATTTTGGGGAGGTGAAACTTCTTGGAAAAATATTCAGTAAATTTTCCTTCAAAGACAAATGAAATTGGCATCCAAACCAAGTCGTTTCATATTTTTTGGAGCTTTGTGGAATTAGTTATGAATTTTTGAAGTTCAAATTTTTAACATTTCAGAGGGCTCTAAAATCGCCCACCTCCTCAAATATTCACTGCTTGTACATTGCAAAAAGCAACATGTACAAGCAGTGAACATTGAAGAGGTGGGCGATTCTAGAGCCCTAGCAGTTTAAGAATCTCCTATCTTACTTTGCACAAGATCATTGGACTCTTAACTGTATCCACATTGTGCTTTGGGAAGCTATCCTCGACTCCAGATGTGCGGCACAACCTAAGGCCCTAACCCCTATAGGGCCATGAGTGTAGATTTTGAACATCGAATGAATAGCCAAATTCACCAAAATGCGCTTTTTCATCCATCAATTTTTTTTGAAGATTCTTTTATTAGTTCTTCAATATTTATACTGTTCAAATTATGAAGATTTTAATTTGCTAATATTCTATAATTCAAAAGGTACTGGGAGGTCTAGCCTCAAAAAGTAACTTTTTCAGTTCAAAAAATGACCCTTCAAAAATGACTTGAATAGAAAAATCAAATAAAAATCTTCAAAAAATCACTATAAATAGAACTCAATATTTTGAATTTACAGGAAAACATATCTCTTAAAAATCATAAATATTCAATCTACAATTGATTTTAGAAGGGATTTCCAATTTTTGGCTTCAAATTTTATTGAAAAATATTGGTATGTATTTTTGTTGATCGAACTATGTAGATGTGATTTATAAATAGCATTTTACAACTATTGTTTGAGAGTCATCATTAAAATATTCTTCTAAGTTGCATTTTATAATAGATCTTCACAATTTTGGAAATCTGGACATCCTTCCGGTCCTTTAGGGGTTAAATGGGTTTAGGACTTGCTCTCATTAGATTAAAAATTTCAGGCCTCCGGAGGGCTTCTCCACGGCCCTCTGAAGTACCTTGAAATTTTGATTTTTGGGGTTGAAAATTTATATTTTTCCCTATTTTTGCGAAGCTGAAACTGTAGTGACAATGACGCAGGAATTCAATTTTACGAGTAAAAAATTAATTATATTAAAAAAAAAATTAATTTAAAAAAAAAAAAAAAATGCGAAATCTGACTGTTTCGGCGAGCAGTCATACACTTTGATTGCTCACCAAGGATACTTTTTCAGATTAACAGGCCAAACTTGAAGTAGCTTGGCATGTCAATCTAGAGAGGCCCTCAGAAGGGCTGATTTTTTCTCTAATGCATCAGGCTCAGAATATATGGGAGAAGTTTGATAAAATTTGGCTTAACCCTTTATGTACTAAGAATTCATAAATTTAAGTTGTGGACTTTGATTGATCATATTGTACAAAGTAAAATCAAAATGGAAAATTATATCATATCATTAGCTTTAGTGAAGAACATTGCATGCATTGGTTTGAATAAATAATTATTAAAATAAATAAATAAAAAACCATATAAACTCTTCAAAATTGCTAAAAAAACATGAGGCCCAATTTGGGCTTCTTCTAGATTAACATTTATTAAAAAATAAAAGGTAAAAAACAAAATCCTTTACACTGATAAATCTCAAGAGAATTTGACCCTTGCACACAAAGGGATCTCTCCATTATTCTTCCATACTGTTTTCCCAAAAATCACACATTTAAACATGATAAAATCCTTGAAAATGAATTAAACAGTATCTTGTCCCTTGCATATTTACAAATGCTGGGCGTTAAACGCATCCGACAAAGTGGAACCAGCAGGATAGATTTAACCCAGGGAAAACACAAGAATTTTTTATATGCCACACTTGATAAAATTTGCAAATTTTGAATTCATATTTGCAATCAGAGAATCAATAGGGGTATTAAAGGGACCAAAAAATTAAAGGAACTTATCATGAAAAATTCACCTTGCAATGAATGCATGCATTTGTACAAAAGGTAATCAATGAATATGTTTGCATAAATGTTGTCGTTAGAATACTCTTGGTAACCAATGAACATATAGTAACTATAGTAATGAATATGTGTACAACAAAGGTAAATACTAAAATAGGGTGAAATGTCGATTAATTAGTATGGGTCCCCTTAATACCCCTATTTAGTGTAGGAGAGGTCTAGAACATATCCTAAATATAGCACAAAATAGTATTTTATTTTTTAAATTTTATCCTAGAAAACACAAAATTCATCCTACTGATCCCACTTCGTGCGACGGATTTAATGTCTTTCTTCACAAATTAGCCATTTATGTCAATTATACATGTACAATGCAGCACAACATTTAGAAAAAAACGTGCAATAAAGCAAGAGGTCCATAAATGGACCATCTAAGGGCTTGAACTGCATCTGGAGAGGTGAAACATTTTGAAATATTTTTCAATAAATTTTCCTTGAAAGACAAGTGGAATTGACATTTAACCCCTAAAGTCCCATTGTCTCTATGGGGGACAAAATGGATTTCGGGCAGGTTCCTATGAACTCAATTTTTGGTGAAACTTTTTGAAACTTTTCCATAAAATAGAACAACTTATTAGCTTTCTGGGAATGTAATTTTTATTTCAATCGGTGCTCGGGGGCAAAAGTTATGTTACAATAACCTCAAAACGGGGGAGATCAGGCAGCAAAAAAAATCCATAAAAAATTTAAATAAATCTTTTAATTATTTTTTTCTAATAGATTATATTTTTGTCTAAATAGGAAGCTTTGATTCATTCCATTTGGATTAGTGATGTGAAAGTTATAGAGCTTCTTGTTTTGCGGGCAATCAAAGCATCTTTTTGAAAAAAACTTTTTCTTTCACTTTGAATGCTAATATTTTTCAATCGGTACAGTCAAACATCACAAATTTTTTACCACATGATCTGAGAAGAGTGTAGTACAAGATCTTGCGGTTAGATTCTAAAAAAAATAATTTCAAATTTTTTGGATGAACGCAACCAAAGTAGCAGTTTTGAGTGATTTTTGATAGAAAAATGGCCTTATGACTTTAGGAGTTAAACCAAGTTGTTTCATATTTTTTGAACCTTTGTGTAATTAGTTATAAAATTTTGAAGTTGAAATAGCATAGGGCTCTAAAATGGCTCACCTCCTGGAATGTACACTATCTGTACATTGTTGAAGACTATGAAAAAACAACATGTACAAATAGTGTACATTTAGGGAGGTGGTCCATTTGATGTGCAACAAATCACTGGTAGACCAAAGCACCCAACAACACACAAATCCATAATAAATACATTTACTGAGGTGTCTAAAAATCTCGGGGAGGGCACTTGGTTCTACTACTACAAACCACGTGCAAACAAGTGGTTTCTAATAAACTATAATTTCAACCTAAAATTTTGAGCATTGTTTGGTAATGACTATAGGTTTCTATTGCCAAAATTTCCAATTCAAATGAAATATAGAATGATTTCTAGAAGAGGTTGAAAATGAACCTAAAATAGCATAATTTTCAACTCAAATATTTATAGAGAACACATTTAGATGACCGTTGCATCAATATTCAACTCAAAATGAGCTTTCAATAGAGAGTTATTTTTAGGAATTTTTTGTTCATTTTTTAGACAATTTTTTAGGATATAATATAGGGGTGTGAAAGTTATTTTCAGTTCTGCAGTGTATTTATTTACTTCAAAAATTTGTAACTAATTATCATTAGCAAATAAAAATATCAATAATTCAAAACATAAACTTTCAAATTAGGAAAATATATTCATATTTTTTTGATTTCCATTTATTTAAATTTTAGAATATAATATAGGGGGTACAAAGTTTTGGTTGCACGTAGTTTGGATTAGATACACTAAGTGCACCCCCTGTGCTAAAAATCTGATACTGCTTTTAAGTATCTTGCACCTTACATATTCACAAATTATGCATTCCACATGGCCAGTGCAGCAGCGCATTCATGAAAGCCTGGGCGAACTGCTCTATGAATACGAAGCAGACACTCCCTCCCTTTTGCTGCTTAATTGTCAGAAAAAACACTGTTTATTCAACACAAAAGTACCTTGATGTAGTATGAGCAGCAAATGGTTATTAAAGTAAAAAGCCCGGGCAACAAGGGAATTCATTAATCATAGTTTAACTTATGAGCTGCAAAAGGAGGCCCAAAATTTGTTACTGTGTTTTCCCTACGGAAGGGGCCGGGATTTCGCACGAGCAAGTCTCAACAGGCGGTTTAACATACGGCAACTCCTTGTGCATATCACCAGTGTCCTTGACACCCAGCGGACAATACTTGCCTTCGGTCTTCTCAATGCGAGCCACCACGGAGGGATGCAGAATCTCCCCCACCGACGTCCCCAACGTCCGGTTGTACTCGTGTTTGAAGGCCGCGTATATCCCGAACGCCATGTTCTTGAAGGAGGTTTCAGGAATCGTCCGCCAGTGCGGCCACTGGTCACCCGCCGTGTACGTCCACTTGTAGCGCAGCCCCAGCGCCATCGCCTTGTCTTGCATCCACTCGTACGAAAGCTGCCACAGGTCGTCGTTCAACACGCCGCCTCCCACGTTGCTGTGAGACCCCACGAACCAGCACTGCTCCAGCACCTGAAGGGAGGTTCCATTCCATTCGCAAGTTTCCGTTAAGATGGCGAAGATTTCTGCAACTGGACAGTACTTAAAACTCTGCCTCTGGAGTGTTTTTTTAACCAATTGCGCATCTGAGTTTCACAACTGAAGAAATTGGACAGTTCAGTGAATATTGTGTTCCACTCGAAAAATCTAGACTCTGACCTCCTGGAGCATCAAATTCTTCGCTATGATATGGTTGGAGTGTGTGAAGTATGTGCAAGTGTGCTGGATTTGCTAGAATGTCACATAAGAGAGTTTTAAGAATTTATCATCATGGTAATGAAAACGGAGTTTACCACTTAGGAGGTGGTCATGGTTCAATTGAGATGGTAAACTCCATTTCATTTTTAACATAGTAAACTCTTAAAAATCCCTTGTGTCATTTTAGAGAAGATCAGAGGGAAGAGATTACTAAAGCTGGTATGTATGCAGCCCTTGAAGAGTTCGTATTTTCGAGGTTCTAGTAGGAGAGAGGTTAGCGTTTTACCTTGTTCTGTGCCTTCATGTTTTCCCAGAATGTAGGTGCGAAGTCTTCGCGGTGTTCGTCGATGGCGAGCGCGTGGTACGCTTCGTCGACAATGCAGGGGAGTCCTTGTCCGTGAAACTGGTAGTGACCTCGGTTGAAGGGTCCATAGCTGAGGATTTGCATGACTGGTTTGAGGAGGAAGTTTTTGGATTGAAACGCGGACGCGGGCACTCCCAGAGCTCCGACGGTGTCCCAGACGCCGAGCATTTTCACTCGCACGGGGCGCGTGAACTTGTTGGCGAAGGCGGTCATCTTCTCGGCGTTGATTTGCGTCTTCTCGTCGCGGTACAGCGCGTACGCCTCCTCCACTTTGCGGTCGTTGGTGATCTCCTTCTTGAGGCAGCCGCGGCACTTGTGCAGGAGCGAGACGAAGGAGCGTGCCGAGTACGCGCCGCGGCTGAAGCCGAACACGAAGACCTCATCACCGTCGTTGTATCGCGTGGAGAGCCATTGGTAGGCGTGTTTGATTATCTCCGACAGGCCGAAGCCCATGGTAGCGCCCAGGACCTTGCCGAACCAGTTGGTGCCCACGCCTTCGAAGTATTTCACTTCCTGCTCCACGCCGTTTTCTACATAACCCGTGTCGATGGCCTCCTTCATGCGGGCCACATTGGTCCAGTCCTCAGGCTCGTTCCAGGTTCCGTCGAACAATATGATCAAACGCCGGTGAGTGCCCATCCTGTCAACAATCTTGCAACATGTGGAACTCAAACAAGTGAATCTCTCAGATCATTAGCACAACCCAAGAATTTGAAATCATCGCTTCTGAAGTACGCAATCGAGTTGGGCTAATAGAATCCTAATTCCTCAGATTCACTATGAAGCAGAGACGTACTGTACATCGCATTGCATTGCACTACAAGCTGTATGTAAAGAGCAAATTCGATGTTTGCCACACACTCCTCTAGCTGAAAACACAGAGGTGGCTATGTCACCAAAGGTGCAAAATTCTCACAATTCCTTCAGAAGCTATTAATTGATCGATAAGCTGAATTGAATTTGCACACAGTTATGATCTTAACTATACAGTTACTAACTACAACACATGCTCATTAGATTGAACTCATTCATACCTGAAAACGTCTACCTTGCAATTACCTCCCCTGTTCCTCACTCCCCTATTATCGACGAATGCTACTGGGAGCTCAAATTGCAATGTTTAGGCTCTGGAAATCAAACTGAAGACCGCGCAGGAAACTATATATCAAGACTAATAATGATCGAAGATTGTATCGAAGCACACGCATCTCTCGTGCAAATCATCATACACGTGTCTGACCCTGAAGTCTCGACTTGCAGGAGTCTCAGAACTAGATTCCAAGGGGGAGGTCCCGTAGTATCTCGATCGGCATGCGAAATGCGTGTGCTCGAGCTCGACCGGCCAGGTCTGGTGAACGAATTTGGCCTCTACAGACATCCACTGACCCGAGCCTCGGCCAGCTGTGAATCACGTGCCTGTGGGGACTGACCACTGGGGATAAATTCATATAAAAAAAGAGAACAGCAATCCGAGGCTTTTAACATTAACATCTTCCAAACGAAGTTCATGAACTCTTGCGTAATGCACGATGCAATCCATTTGCAGTGAGAGGACGTCACCACAGTCCAAGACAAGGAAAACATGGGAATGGGAGTAGGTACCGCGCTGTAGCCACTGAGCCTTGATTTGCTCCAAAGCCATTGACAAAAGTTTCAAGGTGGACTTGATTTCCACGAAAGATTTGGATGAAACAGACTGAATTGGGATCAATGGTATCGCTGTCTCTTTTATGAATGAATGTACATATTTTTGAGTGAATAATTGTTTTTTTGTCCTTCTTTCTCATGTTTCATCGATGGACGTGGATAGTTAGATGGCTTTAAACATCAATCTATTGAAGATCTTTCGGTCCGAAACGACCCTAAACTACCAGGGTGATGGTGTAAGGTACCCAAATCGAATGGAGAGATTGGCAGTGTGATCCCTGGCTGTGAAATCTCTATACACTTGACTGGAAAAAATTGCCGCAGGTTGCTTCGCAACTTGTGTGTGTCAAAAATAAAATAAAATATTGAAGATCTTTGTCTGCATGAGTTGCCCCTAAGAAATGAAATTAAAAAAAAATGTAATAAACCTGCCAGTCTGCAGGGATGTGGAAGGAAATCAGGTCGAATGTTAGCTGCAGTAGAACTTGTTTTAAATGACCTGCAGATAGAAAGTATAATATTCATATAAATAAAGGTTTGAAATTTTGGAATTAGCCCCTAAATGCCCAAGGCACCCAAATCTGGTGTTTGCAAAACTTTGAAGTTAAATAAAACCTAACCAAGTTGCTATTTTTTAAAGTTTACATTTTTAGAAAGTTCTTCTTGAAGTCTAACTTTAGCATCAAAAATCCAATCTTGAAAATAAATGATAGTGATTTTTCTATTCAAATTTTTGTACAAGGATACTCATTTTAACTAATAAAGGCCCAAGGCCTTTTTCCTGCCAAAAAACACTCAAAACTGCCATTTCTATAGCAAAGAGTAAAAAAAATTTGAAAATTGTTTTTTTTGCACATCTAACTGTAGGATCTTACACCTAACTAGTATGAGATTGTGTGGAAAAAATTTCAAAATTTTTGACCGCATAGAGTGCAAGACATTTGCGTTTAAAGTGAAAAAAACAAGTTTTTCAGCACATTGTGGGACTAGATTTCATGACTTTGAACATTTTTAACTTAATTTTTTGGCACTGCATAGTTTTGAGCTTCAAATCTTTGTAGTGGAGAAATGAGTTGAGAGTCTAGCGGGGAAAAAAAAATCCCAAAAAACTTAATTTTCATTACTAAAAAATTGTTAAATAGAAGTAGGTACAAGATAGAAGGAAAATCTAAAATACTAATATCCTTTAGATGGACTTAAAAAGCACTAATCCCAATGGTAAGATTGTTCTAGCAAAAAAACTAAACCTTGTGGAACTTTCTTTATATAAAATAGTAAAAATTGCATTCAAAAATGAATCCTATAAGTTATTTTTTTCAAAAAGATGTTCTATGTGTCCGAAAAACAAGATTGTCCATAACTTTCCCATACAAAGTCCAAATGAAATCAATCAAAGCTTTAAAGATAGAAAAAAAGTATAATCTATGAGAAAAAAAATTAAAAATAAAATAAAATAAAATAATAAATTTTTTGGCTGCCCCCTATTCCCTGTTTTGAGCTTATTTGGGCATAACTTTTTTTCCCAGGCACTGATTGGAAAAAAAATAAAATTTCGATAAGGCTTAGCAATTTTTCTATCTTCCAAAAAAGTTTTGGAAAATTACAACAAAATTTCAGCCCATAGGTACCTGTCCGAAATCCCATTGTCCTCCGAAGGGACAATGGGCCTTTAGGGGTTAAAACTCAAATAGTATTGATTTTGTACAAATGCAAGCAGACTATTGACTTGCATTTATACAAAACCAATACTATTTTGAGTTTTCAATGGAAAAGACAGCTAATTATATACATATAGAGTGGTAGGAGGTAGAACAACCCATGTGGGATAAACAAATTAGAATTTGTAGTTTGCATTATGGAAGATTTCGGGGTGTTAGATTACTGCAAGTTCTCCTGCGTTCCCAGACGGGAGGAACGCAGTTGGCTAATGTGGCATAGTGATTGCCATGTCATTTTTGAAAGAATTTTTTTTTTTTTTTTGCTTAAAATGATATTTTGGTTTTTTATTTTTTTATTTTTTTATTTTTTTGAAAAAAAAAATCTGACACACCATACCGTCATTCACTAAATCTGGGCAGACTGGGGAACGGGCCTAAAACAATCTTCCAAGGCCCCCGAACCCCCTCTAATGTGAAGCACTCATAGTTAAGTCAAAAACAAAGAATTTTGTTACAAGTGGAATTGCAAACCTCATTTAGGCATATTAGCATAATTCCTTTCAAAAAACTTTGAACTAAAAAAGTTGTTAAATGAAGATGAGTTTCAATTTCCAAAATTTGTTTGGCATTTTGAATTTCCAATCAAAAGTTATGGACAAATTTGAGAGGGGTTGGAAAATTGTTAAAGAAAATGTCTATTCCAACCCTCTCTCAAATTTGTCCATAACTTTTGATTGAAAATTCAAAATGCCAAACAGATTTTTGAAAGTAAAAATCATCTTCATTCATCAACTTTTTTTAGTTCAAAGTTTTTTAAGAGTAGTTATTGTACTGTGCCTAAATGAGGTCTGAAATTCCACTTTTAACACAATTCCTACTTTTGACTTAACTATGAGTGTTTTAGAAACTACATATTCTTATTTATTTATCCCAAATGGATTGTTCTACCTACTACCATCCATATGTATATAAAAAATGAGTTGTCTTTCTTATTAAAAAATCGAAAATGAGTTATTGATGGCAAATCAATAAGATTGCATTAGTGCATTACTCATTAGATTCTTAGTGTTTTTGGCAAATATTTGTTTATTTGGTCCTAATATTAACAAAAGAAAATGGAGAATACCATAATTTACTATCACTATTTCCGTACCAAAGCTTACATTAATGCTAAGAGGATGAATTCTATAGATGAGGACTACAAAGAAGAAAAGGCAGCTTCTCTGAAGGCTAGTGAATGTTATATGGAAGGAAATCACATCCAATGTGAACTGTAGTGAAACTCGTTTTAAATGACTTGTTGATAGAAAGTGTATTTTTTGTATAAATAAAGGTTTGAAATTTGGAATTAGTTTGGGTTGTCATAGCCATTAGAGAAAATTTACGTCCACATTTGATTTGAATGGATGCATGAAAATGTGCATTTTGGAAAAATATCAGTCCAAAAAGGCCGTAAGGGAATCTGTAAGGAGAGTAGTCAATCAAGGTGTCCTGTCAAAATTTTGATTTAAAATTTATTATTTATTATCATTATTATTTTTAAAAATTTATAAAATTTAAAAATTTAAAAATCAAAAATCAATCTTTTTGTCATTGTAATTGCACATCCACTGAAATCCTAACGGCCCGCTAGAGGGCCTAAATTTCTTGTAATGCTAGAATTGAAGGACTAATTGAGGGTTTACAAATGAAACCATTTTGGATTTAAATGGCCTCTTGTCTTTACCTTAAATAGTTAAGGTAAACATTGCAAAACATGCTCACTTAAATAGTTGAGTTAGTGAAATTAACCCATAAACAATGCCGCAGCCATTTTCAGGTCGATGAACGAGAGAAAATCCTTCTATGTAGGATACAAGTGCATCTATTCATCCTCGGAATTTTGTGTGGAAAAGAAAAATCAATGAGCACTTTTAGGTTTTCTTAAAGTAAATGATGTCATGCAGTGCCAAGAGGGATGATTTCTATGGTCACCAGTCCAGTGTTCAAGGATTAAATAACCCTTGACGGTAGCACCTAGTTAGTTGCTTGCTATCATAGCATAAAAAAATTATTTACCCTAAAGTCTAGGATAAAAAAACACTCAAAATTACCATTTCTATTGCATTGAGTCAAGTAAATAAAAAAATGAGAATTTTGAATATTCAACCCTAGGATTTTACATTGAACATGCGGTAAAGATTTCAAGTGAAGTTTGACCACACAAATTGGTGGATACTAGCAGTTGAAGTGAAGAAAATTCTTATAGAGGACATTGCTATACTACATTATAAGACTTGAAATATTCTTAACTTCAATTTTTGGCACTTTAGAATTAGATTTTAAATTTCATCATATTAGAGAATTGGATTGAAGAAAATTAGCCAAAAAAAATATTATCTTCATTTTTAAATAACTATTAAATAGAAATAGGTTATTAATGGAAAAAATTAAATCTTTAACATTTTTAAAATGGAATTAAAATATGAAAATTAGATGCTATTGTTTATTGTAATATTCTCACCATTTAGAATAACTAATCTTCGGTTTTTTGTTTCATTTAGTACCACCTTCTACTTTATGATTTTTTAAAATATAAATATGAATTTTTTGGGGTATACTTTCTCAAATATATTCTCAATCCATTTTTCAGCATACAAATTAAAATACACAAGTTATACGACACACATATTTTATTCTAAAAATGTTGAAAGACAAAGCTTCACCATTTGAAAGGGCTAGAAAAGTCTACATTTTAAAGTGTAGATACATTGAACTTGCAATTAGCGGGGATCTTTATTTTAAATTTTAGGAGGATGTATTTGAATAAAATAACTAAAAGATCTTATGGTTGAATTTGTTAAAATATAAATATAGAAGAAGATCTTTGCCTTGCTTTGGGTGCTAGTACTTTGAAGCAACTTTGGGCCTCTAAACATGGAAAAACTTTAGAGGTTAATTTGTACCACAAAATTAAACTAAACAATCATGTGGTCTTTGAGATGACTATCCTTGAAACAATTTTGTGTAAAATGTTATTAGATCTAAGCAGGAATAGCTTGCCCTGGAGCATTGAATAATCATTGTATTTTGCATTTGTGCTTCACTTGGTATTATTAGTAGCAAGGAGAAACAACAACAAACAAACTATGAATTTTGAGAGGGTTGGAAATGAGTGTATCCAAAATTGCTCCTAAACTCTCTTGAATAAAAGTTACCTATTTTTTTTACTTGCAAAAGTTGGTTCCTGTCCCTGCAGTTTCTACTATGCGGAAATAGGGAAAAAAGCATTTTTCAGCCCTGTAAAACCAAATTTTAGGGCCCTCCGGAGGGCGAATTTTTTCTGTAATGCCTAAATGCCCAAGGTCATTTTCGAGCTTGGAATTTTCTCTAAATTGAACAAAGAGTCATCATTTCAATGATAAGATTTATAAAACAAAATTGAATGGGAACTATACAAATTCAAACTAGACATGTTAGAGATCACATGGGAACATAAAACATAGACAATAATATCACTTATGGATTAAAATCTTTGATCATCAATGTGTTAAAACTATGAGAGTGATTTGAAGTCTTCAATTGTCTTTTCACATGTCAAATCTTAAATATCGGTCATTAAAAAAATATGTCAAATTTAACTACTTCTGTACTTTCAAAAAGTCTAGAATTAACATCAAGAGAAAATAAATCAGAAGATAATTATTGAGAGTTAATGCAAAACATTGGGAGATTGGTATAAAACATCCAAAGATCTATACAAACATCTAGAGATCTCTAGAAAGTTTTGTCTAGAATTTAATGAATAGTCCAGAAGTGGTTAAATGTGGCATAAATGAGGTTAAAGGGCATAATCCAATTAATTTATGGCTTTTCAAAATCTACTCAGATACGCATTTTTCAAAATGAAATCTAATATAATTTTTTCTCCAAGATCTATTGTATTTGAGGCTCATTTCAAATAGCCTTCAACACTAGAAAATCAAGCTTTGCAATGGACACCCTCGTACAAAATCTTGAATAGAAAAATCACAATCATTCATTTTCAAAAGTAAATTTTTGATGCCAAAACTAGAATTCAGAAAGAATTTTTTGAAAATATCATAGGGAGACCGGGGAGGAGAAGAACTTACACACCCAAATTTGTACCAGGGGCCGAGTAACGCCTCCCGTTCTCCCTGTGTATAAACCTCTCAAAATAGTAACTTGGTAAGATTTTATTTAACTTCAACGTATTGATGACACCAGAATTTGGTGCCTCAGGCATTTAGGGGTTAAACAGGTTTGAAAATGGTTATCTGGAACCACGATCAGCCCCACATCAACCTAGTTTTAGAGCTTTTTTTACTTAAATTTAACAATTTTGGAGCTTTGAAACATGCCAGTTAAGAACCAGAAAGCTTATGGGTTGTAAATGGCAATGACTGTCACGGTGAGAGGCCCACTCACGTAACCAAGAACCTAAGAATTCAGCCCGAGAGCGAGCAACGTGGAACCGATTAAACGAGGTTTAGTCCTGGCATTCACTGCGCTAATCCGGACAGCAACCTTCATAGTTACTCTCATCCAGCTACATGATTCAAGACTGTTTTTAATTTGCTTGTTGGTTTTTTGTGACAAAATACGTGATTATTCAGTGTCCAGGTGCATCTCCGCCTCCTCAATCGATCTGCACTCTTCAATGCAACCACATTGTTACTCTAGCACGTTCTTATTCACGTACGAGCTGTTCCAATCCGATCGATGCAAAGAAGAAGTGGGGAATTACAATCATTAGGTCAGGGCTCACTCTTATGAAATCAAGAAATCCATTTTTACACGCATCCACGATCAAGATAGTGACGCAAAAGAAACAGTCGTCATATTATTGCTGGTTGGCCAGGGATCTCAGTACGATCTCTGAAATGACCACATGCAACTTTCTGACGTGAAATGACCACATGCAACTTTCTGACGTGAAATGGCCACTGACCCACCGAACAGTAAGGACTTACGGTTGTTGTAATCCGGCGGCTCTGACCCCTTCGATTTTAGACTCTTGGACTCTATATGTTCACCT
The DNA here is from genome assembly GCA_963969595.1 of Neckera pumila. NCBI lineage: Eukaryota > Viridiplantae > Streptophyta > Bryopsida > Hypnales > Neckeraceae > Neckera > Neckera pumila. Next base: position 12,841,322 of record OZ018412.1, read on the forward strand.
GTTTTTAATAGAGGTGTTTTACTGCTCGAGTGGTGATCGATATTCTTAGCATTGGCATAATTTCGCAGAATTAGTGCTCAAGCTTTTCTGGAAATGGCCCTCTCAACCAGGAAAATCGGTTTGAGGCATTTAACTAATGCTTTTACGAACTATATGCACAGGCTCTGCTAAGAGTCAGACCGGGAGTCAGATGTCAGAGCCTAGGTTAGAGCTTTTAAGTTTTCAGTCGGGGTAACTAGAAACACATCTAAGCAAGTATGATCTGAGCAAGTGTTTGAAAGTACAAATTTCCAGCAATTGAATGTCACATTTTGGCCAGTAGAAATTGCCAAATAACGAATTTGAGGTGTTCCTGCAAGGTAATTTTCGAATTGAAAGCAAGGATTACGTGACCTTGGCGAGCCAATTGTAAGCAGGGAGGGCGGTAAAGCTGTTGTATCCGAGGGACCGAAGCAGCGGCTCCGCGGACTCGGGCACAGCTTCCCGCTGGAGCCCAAAGTGGTCAAGCACGCTCTTCAGGGGCCGCTTCTCGTTAAACTGCACGATTTGAACAGAGAGAATGCATTAGGATTCTAGGAAAAAGGCCCAAAATTGAAAAAGCTAAAGCTCAATTAAAAGGTACTTAATGATGAAGCTAAAAACTTCGGATCCATATGGATGTGGGGGCATTATTTACCTCCGTTCCCGTGGGCCTTTGAAGAGCGAGAAAAAAAATTAGAATTCCATGAAAGAGTTTCAGGAGACAGGATGCATGCCTCAAACATGATGACGGGTTTGCACCGCTTGATCGTCTCTTGGGCGCCCAGAATGACAAAAGGCTCAAACCCCTCGACATCGATTTTCATGTAGTCCACGCGCGGAAGCTCCAAGCTGTCGACGCTCACCATGGGCACCACAAACGCGGCCTCTTTTGTGCTCGGCCCACACAGTCCAATCCCCCCCAAGTTGAAGGGCTCGCTACCGCCATAGACGCAGTCGGGATACCGGACACCCCAATCTTCCACGAAGTTCGCGATGCCCACGCGCGGGTGGCACACATGCCCCACGGCCACATTGCGCGCTTCCACAATATTCAGAAGTCCATTCTCCTCCAGATTTTTCCGCAAGAGACGATACATCGGCTCCTGCGCCTCGAAGGCGAGAATCTGGCAACGAGGATTCGCCCGAGCGCTCATGAGGGACTGAGAACCAATGTGGGCGCCGATGTCCAACATTACTGAGGCCTCCGCAACGATGGGAGCCAGATGCTCCTGGAATATCGACTCCTCATACATGCGGCCCTCGCGCATGCTCTCCACAAAGGCCGTGTCGTTGTTCCACGACCATACCTTCCCGAAGCGCGTCTGGTACTGCTGCATCTTGCACTCGCTTGGGATTGCAATTGAGATTCTATATCCTGGTTACGGGAAAATCAGAAAAATCAGCATCTTTTTGCAGTTGGTTTGCACTTGGAACGGGGAGGAGCGGGAAAAGTGGCAAACCGAGACAATCAGTGGCACAAAGTTTAACTTCCCTATTAATTCGCAATGTTTAAACAACCTGTATTTAAACCGGGAATGGTAATCCGGGAACCAGAGAGATATGTGATCTCCCTGTGAATCGTGTGCAGCTACTAGAGTGTGAAGTCGATGAAGTATATGTATATTCTCGATCTTGCGTCATACTTACGTACGTCTGGGTGACGTCCTTAGCATTTGAGCATTCAATTCAAGCTGCTTGCAATTGTATGGCGCATGCTGCAAGTCCGGTCACCTTCAGTCCACTTCATTCATTCAAGCAGGACCACTTGAGCTAGCTAGTTAGGTACGACGTCAACTTCTTGAATAAGATTGAACAATTACTACGTACGTCGCCGCTCACATCACTCTCATGGAGCTGATTGCGGAGCAAGCTGAAGGACTAAGACGAAATTAATAGACTTCAACTTGTCTACGAAACCAAATTTACTCCAACATTTGGTACAAACTGACATCTCGATTTATTGTCAAAAAAGGAAGACCTTTCGACTAGAAGCTGAAACATCAAATCTACTACAGCACTCCGCATTCCAGTCTCCGAAATCTACTTCTTGATCCCGCAGGACGGGAAAGTGCAATTTCTCACCCGTAGTTTTGAGAGAGTTCCTTGATGATTAGTTAAGGTAACTACACTTAAAATCGCACAGTTAAGCAATTCAGCATGGTTCCCATTATTATATTGGAAACTTTTTGTGGGGTTCTCTTGGGTAGTCAAAAGGAGATCCTAGATTCTCTTAAAATGATTGTCAATTTTATTAAAATGGCGTTCCTTTACAATGGCAGGCATTTCAGCTCAAAACGGCCGTTCTAAAATCTACACTTGTCTTACATTCTAAACTCTACAATTGTCTTAGATATCTGAAATCTATATCAATCCTAGATTTTAAAAAACAGCCAATCTGAAATTTATATAGTTTCTAGATGTATGAAATCACCAACTATCTTAGATGTCTGAAATCTATATCTGTTCAAGAAATTCAGAGCGGGCGGTCTGAAAAAATGGCACAAGGAACATGGCATAAGGAAAATTTGGTACTAGAAATACCGCCATTTTAATGAAATTGGCCATAATGCAATTTTTGGACACCATATGAATAAACTACAAATTTTCAAAGTGTTGGAAATAGGATTTAGGGCAACCAACTACAGACTCTCACAAATAGTGGAAGTACATTTTAGGCAAGAATTTAGACTGTGCACTTTTAGAAAGCGGTCAAAATTAGGTGTAGTTACCTTAGATGCTATTGGAAATTCACTCATAGTGGTACAACCAAACCTCTACACTTGTTACCTTGGTAAGTATTAAAATCTCATATACATTACAAAATTTTATACCCCTTCTAGATCCTACAAACAGAATGTTAAATCTTAAATGTTATTAATTCTTCAGAGCATCCTTTGTAAATATACCTTGCTATCAAATGTTAGAATAGACAAAAGGTTGATAAATTAGAATACATATTATTATTAAAAGTGCAAAAGTTGATAAGTTAAAAATATATTATTTGTTACATATTATAATGTTGTATGGGTTAGAAATCATGTACTCCCTGGGACTTGTAACATAAGAAGGGGTTTCACTCTATAGTTGATTCTATTGAAGAAGATGCTTGACCCACAGCATAATTTCTAGTGTATTTTCAACCATTCCATCTTCTTCTTCTAGATCTAAGTTTGAGCCATGTAAATGGTCATTTTCATATTTGAATCTAACTAATGAAATGAAACTTATCAAGTCTAGTTTCTTCAAAAATATGAAATAATTTCATTCTTAGCATTCAATGTCTTGTTGCAATTTGAACTTTGAGCTTGTACCATGCTTTGTTGATTTTTTTAATATTAGAACGATACAATCACTTCATTTAAACCATGATGTTCTATATTATAACATAAATGTAAAGTTAAATTCTCAGATTTCTTAAACACATTTTGAATTTGATATTAATTATTTTTATTTTCTATTCAGATGTTTACTATAGTTTCAAATTTTCACTAAAAAATCTGAAATTTTTTATTTATAAAAAACATATGATTGCATTTCTTCAAAATAAGAATAAAAAATTTCATGTACATATAGAGTTGCAAAATGAAATCATACAAAATAAATGGATTTTGAAGTTTGAAAAGTAGTCTTAGGCCTATCCTTTGAGGGTCACTTTTGATAGGACCAAAAGATGAATCCCACCAAGGTAATCAATCATATTAGAGAAAATTGCAAGCCTCTGGAGGGCCGCTCCAAAGTGATCCAACCAATCTATTACTTGAAAGTAGGCATGTAGCCACAATGAGTAGTCAGAGTGTGTGAATTTTAGGAAGGATGTCAAGACTCACTAATGTGATTGTGGTACAGATTTAATTAACTTGGTAATTAATCAAATTCAATCAAACTAACCAAAATGAAGTGGATTTTGATGCAAATTGTCAAAAAAATTAGAAACACAAGTGATTTTGAATTAGATTAGTAAGCCAAATATTTTAGAGAATTTGAAATTGAAAAGGGGAAATATTTATACAAGTGGGATATTTGTAGTAGTAGGTACAACAATCTATAGATGTGGAATATGTAAATTAGAACTAATAAGAGCACAACCACTCATAGTTCAATAAAAAGCAGAAATTGTGTTAAAAGTTGAATTTCAGACCTCATTTAGGCATAGTAGAATAATTTTTTTCAAAAAATTTTAAACAAAAAGAATATGTAGAATCAATATAGTTTTCATTGCAAAAAATCTATTTGAGGTTTAGAGCCTCCAATAAAAAGTTATGGACAAAATTTTAAAAGGGGTTGGAAGCAAAATTTTCTTTGACATTTAAACACCCATTTAGAATTTTTTCCATAACTTTTTGTTGGAAGCTCTAAACTTCAAACATATTTTTGGAGATGAAAACTACATTGATTCTACACATTCTTTTTGTTCAAAATTTTTTGAAAAAAAAATTCTACTATGCCTAAATGAGGTCTAAAATTCGATTTTTAACACAATTCTTGAATTTGAACAATGAGTGATCTCTCTTCAAAATATCCCATATTATTTGAGTTTTCACCATGGACAATTGATTATTCTATATAAACAACCTCTTCACCCTTCCTTTTCACCAATTGTCAATGAATTATGACTACCTTCATAGCCATTAAAAAAAATCTTGATATAGATGTCATTGGACTAATTTCAACATTTCATTTTTTTTCCAAAACTTGGTTAGAGTACAAGGTGTGGAATAATCAGGGTTAAGGTGCATTATAATACCTGAACCCTAATTATTTAATGCTTTGTACTTGGATATTGAACCACTGACACATCCGACGTTGCAATGCAAGATGAACGCACTACAAGAGAAAAGGGTGTTTTAGTGAGTTTCTTTATACTTAAAAACTCACTTAAACACCCCTTTCTCTTGTAGCGACGACTATAGGAGAAAAAACAATCCTTTATCTAGTTTAAATGTTATTGTGGGGTCCTTTCAATTGCTCTGGAGCGGCCACTTGAGGCCTGCAATTTTCTGTAATGCAAACTTACATGATTTTTGGATGAAGAGGTGCATTCTCTTGTTTCTACATAGATACAATTTGGTTAAAAGTCATACATTGAATGCTATTAAGTCTTCAAAGTCCTTATTAAATTAAATTCTTGAACAACAATCACTTTGTCGAATTTTTTGTTTTAATCCATAGATAGTTGATTACATGGTCACAGGCTCAGTCCTTTGGACTTATGTGCTAACCCTTAAACAATTGAGCCAATAATGACTATGCTTTGTGTGTTATATTTATTGCTAAACTGAAAACTATTTTGCTTTATTTTTAAAGATCACACGTCTTTCTAAGTCATTTAATATAAGTCATATGCCTTTGATAAAATTTGAAATTATTTTGAATTTTTGAAAAAAATGTGAAAAAATTGTATCAAATACAAAATTTGCTTGAAGAATCTAAAAATTGCACCAGATGAGTATGTTTTAGTGTTAAACATCATGGTAGAATTAAACAAAATTCTATATAATTCTATAGTTCAAAAATCTATAGATAGATGTATTGGTCCCTAATTCAAATTGTAATAATACATTTATTATTAGGAATATTTCAAAACAGAACAACAAATATACTTTTCAATTGTTAGGCTCCAATTCAAAAAGATCCTTTTTATTGCTAAATTCATATTAAGAGCAAGGAAGTAAAAGTTGCCAAAATATACTTGAGTATAATCTTTATAATTCATCAATTAAACATCTCTTTAACTTGTATAAATATTGGTAATATTCCAATGACAATATTTCCACCTTCATTAGATACAAGTATACTGAAAAATCTTAAAAAAAAATGGAATAAAAAATCATGCCTTTCCAATCCATTTTGTTCATTCCAGGTTTATTTGTACAGACGACCTTCAAATTTAAGTGAGGTTTTAGGGTTTAAAGGGTTAGAATAATATCACATTATCACATACTACATCCAATAGCACACATATACAAATTGATTTTCACTTTATACTCTCAATATTACAATGTTGTATTACAGAAGAAGTTATTCACATGTTTAATAATAACTAAGGTGTTCCATAATTATTCAACTTAGAATCTTGCAATATATAATTAAACTTTAAAATTATTTTTATATACAATACTAAATTTACAATGTCAACACTTAAAAATGCCAAAGGCAAACTCAATTTGTGAATAGATTCAATGTTAACTATTTGTTATTGAGAATTGAATTTTTCATCCATCTCTTTTTAGATTTTTTTATTAGTTTTTAAATTTTATTATTAATAATATTGACTATAAAAATACCTCTCCACAAATTTTATAGTTCAAAGAGCACAAGTACATTTCACCTCAAAAATAAAAATTCAGTTCTAAAGTAATGCATAACAATGATTCCATATATAATATACTACTAATCTTTTAAAATGACCTTAATTAGAACTTTAGATTCCAAAGTAATTTCTAGAGAATTCTTTTACGAATCACTAATTTTTGGAGTTTTTAAAAATTTATTGATAAATATTGGTAAATGCAATAGTGTACTTAACAAATACCAATTAAGCTCCTAGATGACAAAGACTTGTCGAGTTACAATATAGACTAAATGATTTTCATTTGTACTTTTTGTTGAAGTTCAATTTGAAAGATGTGCCACATCACTAATCCAAAATCAAGTCAATAAGCTACTACATTTTTAATTTTATATGAGGGCCTGTTAACCTCGTATAAACTCTATTATTTGACCTACTTCAGACTTCTAAAAATAATTATTAATATTATAGAAATCTCAAAATAATTATATTAGAGGATAAAATGTATTAGACTAAAAGGACTAAAAACAATCATATGTATAAAAATACTAATACACAAGAATTATTAATTTACGAAGATGACGAATTATATTAATTCTTGTATTTCTGAAGTACTTTCGAGAAGTGATCAAAATTAGGAAAATATGACTTATGGGATTTAATAACACATAATCTTAAATTATATACTTTAGAATGCACGATGGACCAATTATTAACAAGGAAATAATTGTGATCTATAAGTTATTAATTTCACAAAAGACCATTTCCGTACGGGCAAGCAAGACCAAAGTGGCAATTTAGTAAATAGAGTTACTAGGCTAATTATAGGAAAGAATTAGTTAGGAAAAGTTTGTTAGGGAATTTTAGGAGGAATAGTCATGGGACCTATTTCCAAGGCTAAACAGTTAGGGTTAATTTACTCATCCCCTATCACCGGGGAAAACTATATAAAGGGGAAATTTTCTCATTAAGGGGGAGAATAAAAAGACAATAAAAGACATTCCAACAACAACCAAAGATCAATTCTCCCAAAGATCAAAGACTCAAAGATTAAAGGTTCAAAAGACCAAAGATCAAAGACTCAAAAATATAAAAGACTTAAGACAAGATATATGTATCCAACCAATGATACAAAAGACCAAGCGATATAAAGAAAAGAATCAAAGACAAAGACACAACTCTATACAAAATCACGTTGAATTGAATTTCTACATACAAAGCAGAAATAATATTTAGGATGACATAGGCACTATTGGAAATTGTAAAGAAAATAATTTCATCTAAATAAAGTGAATTTACATTGAAGAGGAAAACGTATGTTCCAGGGCCTCATTCTAAGAGAATGGTTGAAAATATATCACCGTGAAATGTAATGTGATACTTTCTAGTTTGATATTCTTGAATGAAATTTAGCCATAAAAATGGTCCTTTTTGAAATTGAGGCCAATTCATAAAATATAATTAATTAAGCATAGTTTCTGTATGAATAAGAGTTTGTTGGACTAAATCAATGATATTAACCTTGAAGTGCTCCGACGTCCATATTGTGGACAATGAATAGAGCTCTTTAGGACACTATTTAGTCCAGTCTAACTTCTCATTCATCCAATGTAATACTTGAATATAGTAAAGACAACCATCCTTAGTGACCAAATTCATGAAATTTCAATAAATGAAGTTTCTGTTCAAAGATATAAGCAAAAATGTGCAATATTTCAGCAAAGGATTGAGGCGTTTAGGGATTAAGGTAGAAGCACTAGTAGTTGATCATTTAAGGAGTTTTGGAGCAGATTGTGCGCAGTATGAGGTGGTGGAAATTTTTCCCATGTAGGAAGATAGGAAATATAGAGATTGCAAAATCTTCAGAATTGAATTCCCAAAATTGAAATTACAGTGAATTTTGGGAGCCAAAAAGTGCATTTCACTAGTAGACAAAGTCTAGAGTCTTCCAATTCCGATTGTCAAGGATGCTCACTACTTCGGGACATGTGTCATAAATATATTAGTCCCAACCTTAAAAAGAACAAAAAAACAGCACTCAAACCTGATTTCCAACCTAAGGTTGGAAATAGCACACCCTACAAGTTGGGTACTTGGCGTGGTCAACAACTAGTGCTTCTACCTTAAAGAGTTCAAGTTTAGCTTGGCACTGAACTGTCACTGATCTGAGCAAGAAAAATTGCAGATCCTTCCTGGCCACTGACACGCACAGCCCAACGAAGAAAAGCCAGCACGCTATGAATTCGTGCAGCTTGAGTTTCGCATCGTGTCACTGTCATCTAACCATTTCTCATCTACCAATCAAATGTCGGTGATGGCATATTGATTGAGTTGGAATTACCGAAAATCAGAAATTTTCTCATTCAACACCAAAAATTATAATGGAGGTTATTCACATATTTGTAGACAAATGGAAATCATAAATTGTAAAAATATAAATAAAGCAATCAAGAAATTTTGAATTTAAAAAAAAAAAGTCTCAAAGTCAAGATTTGATCGAAGAAATTGTATAGTGTCATGTTGTATCTAGAGTTATCTTCAAAAAGATTCAAAACCAATAATTAATGGTTCTGTAGCTTTTCAACTACATTAAACTTTGTAATAAGTTAAAGACATTATGTAAAGATGATTTAAAGTTGTATTGGTTACAATTCAAAAATCCCTAGATGGCACAATTGGGGGAGAGTCTGGGATGGGAGAGTTTTAGGTAGTTTTGTCACTATTTATGACACTTGATCCTACTCATCTTTGAAAGAAAGACTCAATCACCTAGGTTGTGAAATTTATGTCAATATAAAACCTCCTCCAAAACCAAGCATAGAAAAGAAATCATGCCAGGACAAATCAGACTATATTGCATTGTTTTGAGTATGACAAAATCGGTGACAACAAATAAAAATATTTTTTATGTTCAAACACTAACTAGAAGAAAATTTTAGGTGGTCATGTACATACAATGTTTTGTGTTTGCGTTTGTGTTTGCGTTTGTGTTTGTTCAAATCTTCAGACACTAACTGAATAAGTCCTATAAACTTATTTACATTTGCTCAAGCCTAATGCTTTTTGTTAAACATAATTTGCATAGGAATAGAACCCATGCGGATTGCTTCATTTGCTGACAAATAGTTTGATAGAAGAGATATAGCTCAATACTTGCATTTTTTTTATTTTGTCACTTCAGCAAAAGAATGTAAGGATCAAATGCTTGAAGATTTTAACAAAGATTGAATGTCCATTTTTAGTTCATTTTTTAATAATAATAGTAATTTTTATTGTTTAAATATTAGTACACATTTGTAAGAATTGATCAATATTTCATATATAAGGTAACTTCTTTGTGCATTCAATAAATATAGATGACCAATTTCCTAAAAGCTTTTAACTACATAAAAATTGATTTCAAAGAGAATGAATACTATTTTGAAGTGGAACTCGATATGGTAGTAAGACATTAAATCTTGAAAGACCACATGGCATGGTAACGATGTTATAAATGCAAAGAATTAACAAAGTAAATAACAAATAGGATCACCTATGTATATCTTTATGTTCATACACTGGATAGTTGATTGCTTAATTTTGAAAGGATGAGACCTATCACTAAAGTACTTTGCCAAAAATGATCCTATTTTTGGACCAACAAGTTCATTCTTAATTTCTAAAGTATTCTTGAAAGTCTTCCATTGGACACTTTTTGGCCTCAGCTAGCTCACCAGAGCATCCCCACGGCTACCTTGCCAAGGAGGGGCACTAAATGGGACTTTTAATTTGCCCTTTTCATGCGGCTGGCGCGTGAAGTGGCCGCTTGTCCCATTGCAAAACGCTACAATACAGACACCAAGAGGAGAAACACGGTGATAAAAAAATCATGTCCGCCATGTCAATAGTGTCACCCACTCATCTCCTTCCTTAAAATATTGGGTGGTACCTTGAAATTGGTATAAAAAGGCAGATAAAAGCCTCTGGCGCGCCACGCTTTTAGCTCAGCATTTGACCGAGTACTCTTTAAATTCTAAAGCTGGTCTGTTTTTAGCTCTTTGCAATCCTACAATAGGGCAATTTACTTTGCCTAGCTTGCCATCTCCTTGAGTCAATCCCCTTTGGCAAATCGAGGTGGAGATGCTTTCAACAACCGTCCAAGTTTAACTCCTAAAGAATGGAACTATAATTGAGTATTCAAACTAGAAATTCCACACCATATATACTCCATTTCTTTTCTATTTATGAGTAAAATATTTTTCAAAGGTGAAATCATATGTCTAGTACATGTATTATATTTTTGAGAATTTTTTGTGAAATCTTCAAAACACCATGAATTTCTTAAGAAAAAATGAAGAAAATTCATATCTAATACAAAACATGACTAAATTTTATCTTCTAAAATTACAAATATAAGTACATTATAGTATAAAACATTATAGTATAATTTTTTTTGTATCACCTTGTATTTAGATCTTCAAATTCAAACTTCAATGATATGTTTTTTCTAAAGAATTTTTCAAAATTTTATAGTGCAGTGACACTGGACTTTAGAAGCTTCATATTGGTAGTTTGGTTCAAAAGCAAAATAAATCATTTTGAATGTCAAAGTCAAGTTTTAAGGGAAGAAAAGCTCAAAGTATTGAAATGCCTTAAATTTACCTTCTAAATTCCCATTGTCTCTTCAAGGGACAAAATGTTTTTTGGGTAGGCTCTTGTGGTCTCAATTTTTCTTGTACTTTTTTGAAGATAAAAAACTATGTTAGCTTTCTAAAAATATAATTTCTATTTGAATGTGTATCTGAGAGCAAAAAGTTATGCGACCCGAGCCCAAAATGGAGTTTGTTGGACAACACAAAAAATTCACGGAAAGTCATTATAAAATTTTCAAAATTTGGTTTAACATAGGGAATATTTTCTTCTAGAAAGAAAGATTTAGTAATTCATTCTATTTGGATTAGAGACCATTATAGACAAATTTGATTTTTGGGCAATCTAAGCATCTTATAGGAAAAATAACTTGAAGGATTTGTTTTTGAGCGCAATTTTCATAGCTTTTCAAAAAAAGAATTCAAGAAGGTCAAGAAGAAGGTTTAGAATAGCTTCTAATCTCAAAGGTGCAATTAGTGATTTTCACTTCTATCTTAGAGCAAGATATTAATGATTTATTTTTTCCTTCAATCTCATACTTATTTATACTTAACAATTTTTTAAAGAATGAAAATCAAGTGTTTCTCTGTAATTTTTATTTCTAGAGTTTCAACTCAATTCTTCAACATAAAAATTAGGAATTCAATTGTATGGTGCCAAAATTTTAAGCTTAGAAGGTTCAAAGCCTTAAAATCTAGTCAAACAAAGTATAAAAAATCTTTATTTACTCACTTCAAACACAAATATCTTACAATCTATGTAGTCAAAGTTTTTGAAATTTTGTCCATACATTTTTATACTAGTCAAGTGCAACATTTTACACTTGTATATGTGAAAAAATCAATTTTTAATTTTTTTTGCATTTTCACTATTAGAAACCCTTGTTTTTCTTGATGGATTTTTCTAGACATCCTCCTGTTTCTATATTAATAATAACGTCAAATATAACATCTTATTTCAATGATGTGGTTATTGCATCAAAGAAGTTGCAAACAAAATTCATATGATAATCATCCATTCTTCAATATGCACAAAGGTTGTTTGACTATCCAAAGGACACAAAAACATCTTTGGCATCTTTCTAGAATTAAGAGTTAAAATATTGAGAAGTATTACTAACAAGATTTGGGGAGAACCATGAGTTAGTTCATTGTTCGAGAGTGCTTTGGAAAAATAATTGTTGGGAGTGTGAAAGTGGAGGATCTAAAATCGGACAAAAAATTAGTAGGACTAGCAATCAACCGATGTGCAAAAATAAAAGGTAGATATTTTATTAGCCATGCTTTCACAAAATTGTCAAATTTTAGTCGCTTGCCATTTTGAATCCGAGGCTAATACTTGGATTGTTGGAGGCAGATATGTTCTTGGACGGGGTGGGTATCACTTTAGTATTGGCCACTGGAGGGCTTGGAGTTTTTGGACATGGCGGGGGCAGGTATCATTTGAATTAGGGTTAATTTTGACATCTAATCCTTTCTCCATTGTTTGTGCTTGCCTAATGTAATGAAATTTGGAGTGTAGTTTTGAAACCAACATATCTTTGAAAGAAGAAGATTGTAACCTTTACAAGTTTGAAATTGAAGAAAAGTGGCTTGTAAGAATTCATTATTAGAAGAAATGAATTGGGAGATTTTGATAAAGAGAGGATGCAATTGGTGTCTTTGGAATAAAGCCTAGCTCCTTCTACAAAGATGGAACAAATTACTAGGGCAACTCCAAAAGCTTCCTGAACACCAATTGCTACTATTTTACCCTACCTGAAGGTCTGAAGTGCCAAAATTGAATTTCCATTTTATATTCTTAGAGGTCTACTCCAAATTCTTTTTTACAAAAGACTTACTTAATTTATGCCGACTTTGACCTTCAAGTAGGGTATTATAGTTTTCCAGAAAAAACCCAAAATTTATTGACAAATTTTTTGACGGTGTGATACTAATTTTCCGGCCTCATTGATAGGATAACCAATTAACCAGTGTAATGGGATGCAATCCACATCGTTGGATTGGATCCTACGTTGCGGAATTAAAATTGGGAAGAAGAATAATGGAATCATCCGTAAGCGCGCTCACTCAGAATAGAATAGAATTTTATCGGAGCTCATCCCGATTCAGCAAACGCGCTTACTTTTCGCCATTAGCAGTTGGTCGGTGTCCATTTCTTCAATGCTGGTGTTGCAGTAAACTTCAAAGGAACTTGCTTTGGATCCTCCTTTGCTATTGCGGAGCTTCTTTTAACATACAGATTCGTGCAACGCCTTGTTTCCCGCGTCACAACAAACTCGAAGTGTTGGTTTCGTGTGGTTCGTTATTTTGGCAACAGTAAGTTAAGTGCGTGAGTCGGCGTTGTGGCGGTTGCTTCTGCTAGCTGCGATGGAGGGGTTCTTCAACACCCTCAAGAGCTCGGGGCTCGCGGATGCTGTGAAGGACATGGCCATGGACGCTCTGCATCTCAACGATGACAAGAAAGGTACTGTTGTGTGATCGATCAATTGGACTGTGCATTGAATCCCTGCATTCTAGGCTTTTTTTGTGGTTGTGAATCTGGTTGTGGTGGGTGAATGGGGTCTAGGGTTTGTCTCAATTGCTAGACAAGTGAATTGGCTTGTGTTTTTGAGAGCGAGGGTTGGTTGCGAGGTGTCGCTTTGTAGACGAGTTTGACTTTCTTTCAGTATCTGCTATGGATTTAGCTTGAATAGCATGCCCGGAGGGATTGTGGCAGGAAGTAATTCTTTCGCTGTGTAAATCGAGGAGTTTCTTGGAGGTGGGGTGTCACTTTTGTATGGCTATAAAACCCGACAGTCGATAGAAATGCTTCTTCCGTATCTACTGCTTTGAAGATCGCGCTTGTGAAGACCGCATTTTTGGTTTTGGATGGTCTTTGAAGACACTTCTAAATCGCAAATTCTACAGAGTGCGTAGGGTTTGGGATCCGACCAAAATGGTCTAATTCAAAATCGAGGAAAAAGGATCTCATTGACCTCTCGATTGACCTTTGGTTTTTAGAAATACGCTAAGGTCTCTAGTAGGAGTCTGTCGCCTTCCATACCGTATTTTATGCCAGGCTTGCACGGCGGGTCCTCTACACCACTGTCCCCATTTGCATTTTCTTTCCTATAAATCTGCATCCCTGTGCTCCTCCCGACTAGCCATAAATTTTCGCACATTGGCGGACACCTTTCGTCATACGTTCCTTCAGCTTCGAATAATTAGAAAATATCTCACTCCTTGGTTGAACTGGATTTGTCCGATACAGCGAATTGAATGCTGGGACAAGCAGCTGATGGGTTTACTGCGAGATAAGGGATCAGACTGGGAGCTTTTTTTCTGGTGGTGTGGCTTAATTAATCTTGGGGTGAAATCATGTGTTGCGCAGGAGAGAATGTGAACTCAAAGCCCTCGCACCGCGAGAGGGAATCATCAGGCTCCTCGTGGGGGCCTACCCCACAAGAAGCTGAATCCGGTGATTCGCAACCTGAGTGGCGCCGGCAGTCACGTCCGTCACGCAATGACGACGACGAGGAGCCTTCTGAATCTGCATGGCAGCGTCCTCGTCCTTCTCGCAACAACAACGAAGATAACTATGAGTCTTCTGAATCTGCATGGCAGAGGCCACGTCCTCCCCGCAACAACGAAGATGATGAGTCTTCGCAACCTGAGTGGCGCCGTCCACGCCCAGAACGCGAAGATGAGCGACCTTCGGGAGGCAACTGGGCTCAGGTACTTGTGTGGGATAATTAGGCTGTTGATGAGATCTTTCGTCTTGCTCTAGAAAAGGCTTCAACTCTCGAAAGACTCCAATTCGCAGTCAGCTTTGTCAACGGGAACTCTTTTGTGTGCAACATAGTTTTTCTGGCGTTTGTCTGACAGTGACCAACAAGCACCCCTCCTCTGTTAGATAAGGTCCGATTTGACACTGTCTTGTTTCAAGAAGTGAATTTTTTTGTGTTCCCATTTCAATATCGTTTTACGCAAACATTTCAGACGTCCGCATAAATTCTTAAGGTGTGCTAAAGAGGCAAAGCTTGATGCAAATGAGGTAAATCTTTTAAGATTCAGAGTCAATGCGGTGTTGTGGAGTTCTCTCACATATGAATGTCAAGGCATTAATATGTGCATCCGTTTCTGTCACATAAGCTTCATTAGCGACAGTAGTGATCGTCATATTACTTAAAATTTAGGACATTCTATAGGAGTAGCACATGCACAGCCTCCCATCTAGAACTTCAGATCTACAATGACTGGTCCTAAATTATTGAGCTTTGTTTAATTGAATGTCACTGTAATGGCGCCAATTTAACAAATATGACCATAAGTTGACACTGAGTCCCTCATCTATCAGACTCAAATAACTTTGCTGTGCAGGTGGTGGGTGATCAGGGCGATGAGACCCAAGGCACCGACGGCTGGTCCAAGCCTGCAGGTCGCAAGCACCGACAACACCAACATCCGAACGACGCCCAAGCCGAAGAATACCGCCAGGAGGCGAGCGAACAGCACTACGCCGACCATGTCTCCGCCAACATAGAGCCCTCGGAGGAAGAGCTCTCCGACCTCTCGGCTGCTTGCAACCGCCTCTGGGAGCTCGACCTGAACCGACTGACTCCAGGCCAGGACTACGAGATCGATTGCGGGGACGGCAAGAAGCTCTACAACAAGGAAGACATGAGCGGCGACTCCCTATTCAAGTTCTTGGACGAGGGCGTGTTCAAGCGTCCCACGTACGCTCGATTCTACCACCTCTTGGACAACTACCATGCTGACGAGGCGCGGCGGGAGGAGCTCTCCGCCACCGAGGAACGAGAGCAGGTAACACAGCATGAATGGCATAACCCTACTAAATTAGTGCAAACCCTGAAATTCCTAAATTAACGCTTAAAAACCTACATACACTAATTGATAAAGTATTTTCATTCAGAGTTTTGTAGTAATGTGGGTGTTTTGTAGGTCTTATATTATGACATTCACTTCATTTATTGGCGATTTTTGAATTGCTAAAGAAGTGCGGGTGTGGTTCTTCCCTCAGAACTAGGACAAGTCTAGGTCTGTAAGTTTTGTAACAGCTGCACAAATCTTTTCCATTTGATCGGGAAGTTTTGAATTGCAAAAGAGGTGGGCGAGTGATTCTTCCTTTAGAACTAGGATAGGTCTAGGCCTGGGTTTCGTACAGCTGCACTAATCTTTGCCATTTCATTGGTTATTTTTGAGTTGCAAGAGAGTACGCGAGTGGCTCTTTCTTCAGAACTAGGACAGGATCTACATTTGAGTGTCGTACAGCTGCACAAATCTTTGCTATTTTATCGGGAAATTGCCAATTTTGATGGAACATCCTTCAGGTGGCGTTCCTGGAAGAGATCAGTCGCACTGCTCCCATCAAGTACCTGTTGCGGTACCTTGCTGAGAAAAGGATCGTGTCGGGGAACATGGAAGAGTTCAAGCAGACCTTGCGCTCGTTGTGGTTTCGGTTTTATAATCGCGGTGGCACTCGTGACGCGTCTTCTGCATTCGAGCATGTGTTTGTGGGCGAGATTAAACGCCAAGGCGAGGTGTCAGGCTTTCACAACTGGATTCAGGTACCGTCGTCCCAAATGTGCTTGTAGCTCAACTGCTCTAGTTGCTGAAAGCACTGCTCAAAGATTTGAATACAATCTAGTATTCCGCACTGGTATTCACTCATTTTGTTGCTATGAACAGAAATGTGTAGATATTGGTTTTGATTTTCCTATTTCGTTCTCTTCAAATTTGGAGATCTAAATAGTGATATTAGTGTTAAAATGGTGAGTTCTTTGTCTTTAAAAAGCACTTTTCCAGACGTTGTAGTTCTCCAAACTAGAACCTCTAACATTCATCAAAGAGGTTCTAGTTCTTAGGGCTCTCTGCACTTGAATGCAACATTTTGGCGCTTTGAAGCGTTCCATATTAACGAATATGACCATGTAATCATTCTTGGTGTGCCTAACTGTTTGATCTATTGTGTGTGTCGCTCAGTTTTACGTGGAGGAGGCAAAAGGAACTGTTAATTACCTAGGTTATATTCTTCCAAGGAGGCGTGGTGGGGATTTGGTAAGTGTTTGCATTTCTGTGCATCCCTCTCATGTACTAAATAACGGTTTCCCGAGGCGGTATTGGACATAACCTTCTCTTCGACAGCAAATCGGGCTCACTTGTAGCGTTGGGGAGGACATTGGTTAGGACTCTGAATCATCCAACAACATTTTAGCACAGAGTGATGTGGGGCACAGATTTGGGATGCGTGTTGGCGATTGCTCTCCAGTGATTGTGATTTTGTGACTTTGTGACTTTGACTTTTGTGACTTTGTGATTGACTTTGTGACTTCGTGATTTTGTGGTGAATTGTGATTTTGTGGTTGATTTGTGCAGCCGGATTCCCAATCACAACTTCTGACAGTCCAATTCGAGTGGAACGGCGTACGAAAGGATCAAAGTAGCTCCCTGGTGGGCGTGAGCCCGGAATTTGAGTTGGCATTGTACACATTGTGTTTCTACGTCGGACAGGAAGATAATTATGTCGATTTGGGCCCTTACAAAGTGAATGTCAAGTGCTACCATATGGGCGAAGACAGAATTGGCTCTGTCTTTCCGATCGCACTTGATTAAATCTAGGCTCTTGTGGTAACCCAAAAAACACTGTAGAACTTACAATGCAGAAGTGGAAGGGTGCCACTCATGGTTTAGGGTTTCAGTAGACCTCTCCAAGCATGCCACCAATTGAAAGCACCTGTGTGGCTATGGGATACATACGCTGGGTTTGAGGCGTCATCTTTGCAGTAGGTTGTAGAGGAGCAGTTCTCTTGGAATTTTTTTAATTCACTTTTTCTTAAGCGAGTGTGCTGGTGGTGGAGAACATCCATGTGCATGAAGCTGAGTTCCGTTCTGCATTGTTCTAAATTGATTTCTCAGCGATGAGAACTGTCTTTAAAAAATGAGATTGCCATTGTGCGCAACTCTTGGAGGGATTTGAATGCCTATTAGGCACAAGTGCCAGGGGTTAAGCATGCTGATATATTTGGTCCTTTAGGGGCTAAGTCCCTGCGTTCCCCCACGGGGATTTGCTTCTGAGCTTTTTTGTTCACAACCCCAGATGGGTGACCCAGCCGTGGCCAACTGGGTAGACTTTGACCAAGCTTTTGCTCACAGACGGGACAGACTACAGACGTGCAACTCAGCCTGTGGAATCCTGAAATTTGGCCAGGCATTTCAACAGCACGGATCCCGAGCATTGGAAACGGTTCTCATCCTCACAAAGACTCCAAATTACGTCGGAGGGCGTACTGAATATCATTATTGCCACGGCTCGGTCACAGCTACTGTACCACACCCAAAGTCTCTGGCTCCTTCACGCTGGCTATAGCGCTCTCTCCTTTGCCAACCTCTGCACTTATCCTACTCTCCCAACTCTGGGTGTTTCTGCCTTAGGGATTCTCATCAAGCTTTTGCATCAAATACAAATACAACGAATACAAA
Organism: Neckera pumila; assembly: GCA_963969595.1. Classification (NCBI taxonomy): domain Eukaryota; kingdom Viridiplantae; phylum Streptophyta; class Bryopsida; order Hypnales; family Neckeraceae; genus Neckera; species Neckera pumila. Next base: position 12,859,742 of record OZ018412.1, read on the forward strand.
TACGGTACATGCGACTAATACAGATATGGTAGCCATACGACCTAGATTCAATAGTAGCCACAAACCCCAAGCCCGAAGTCACGAAAACGACAGCGTCGGCCTCGCGGCGTTTCCGCAGGTCAACTGAAAAATCAAGGAAGCGTCGTAAAACGTCGTCGTCTTCAGCACTTCTCCAACTTCCGTCGCTCCTCCATTGCTCCTCCTCCGCTATGTTAAGCTCCATCTCAAGCCTCCAGATCTCTCTTTGTTTCTCTTTTTCTCCCTCTTGTAAGCTTGCCTACCCTTCTTTTCTATGCTCAATACCCTTCCCCCAAAGTTCTCAGCTTTTCAAGTTTGAAGTCGTTTTGTTTCGCTTTTGAATTCGATCCCCGATTTGAACTTGTGGCAATTTTGTGAGGAATCTGGTCTCTGTGGGTTCCCGAGGATGAGATGAGGAGGCTTGCGTTCTGGTGTGGTGGTTCTGTTTTTTGAGGGGTTTTAGCGGTTGTCGGTATTGGTGGTTTGATGGGCATTTGGAGGTACGATATTGGAAGGTTTGCTTAAAGTCAGGAGAATGGTGGTTTTGAATTGTGAACGTGTCGGTGGGGTTTTGTGCAGGTGGAAAAGGGACAGGGCGACCAGGGACAGGGCTCCCGTGGAAAGTGGCGGGGACGCCAGAGTGGTTTGATTGTTTCGAGTGCTGAGTAGATTTGAGTTTCGGTGGTGATTGTTGAGTTTGCTTGTCGCGCCTGTGAAGAAGTGTCGAAGTCGGAGGACGTGGTGAAATTGTCGGTAGAGGTTGGAACGAGGTCTGTACGGTGGGCGTGAGATTTGCAAGGCTCAGGTACGTTGACTTCCTAACGTATTGAAGCGTAACCTGCGATGAAATTGTTAAAACTATTTTCTTAAGGTGTCAGAAAGCGTGTCGCAGCTTCAGGATGAGGAGATTTCATGCTTACCTTTAGGATTTCTGTCCGATGGTTGATGTTCATTGATGCAAAATGGACTTGACTTGTGAATATACTGATTCAAGCTGCTTCCTTGCTTCCTTGCTGCTCTTTTATAAACTGTTTGCTCCATACGTCCTTGTCTTACTCAACGAACGATGAACCGATTCCCTCCAGCATGTTATTAGGTGAGGTGGCTCATTGACGGAGATGAATGGCTAGATAGAGCTTTGAGTTTGCAAATCGAAATAAAAGAATCTGATTATGTTTACTGTGACATGAATTTTTATCAGCGATTTAGAGCATCAAGATGCCTGAGTGTTCAAGGTTCACATGGGAGGTCCACATAATAAAGGTTGAGGTATAACCTGAGAGTCTGTTCTTAAAGCAATGCTTCAGGCACGAGCTCACAGCTTAGAAGTTTGCGACACCTGAAGAATGTCAATTTTTGCAATTTGGAAACTACTAACTTCGATTGGATCCATCCAAGATTCCGATCGATCTCACCGTGACATCGGCAGAGGCTTGCAAAGAGTGACTGATAAAGAATTTTCGGTACGAAATAGTCGATGAAGATTCCATAGAACGAACCGAATGCATTCTGGATGAAGAGTCGTAATCCATTATTACGCGTGGAAACCCGCTCAGTGCACTTGCGAAACCCTAACTATGAAATATAATTTGTCCGCAAAATGACTGATCAATTCTCTTGCGGGGGTTTACGGGTTCAAAATTGGGCAGGGTTAAGCGAGGTACCAAATTGCATACATACGACGAATACAACAACGGTAGCCATATGACCCAGCATCTACAGTAGTCACGAATCCGAAGTCACGAAACGTGATTTCAGTGTCGTCCTCGTGGGGTTCCCGAATGGCAACTGAGAATTCGAGGAAGCTTCATTAAACGTCATGGTCTTCACCGCTTCTTGCTCTTTCTGCAACTTCCGTCGCTCCTCCTCCGCTATGGTAAGCTCCATCTCAAGCCTCCATATGTCTCTTTGTTTCTCTTTCCTTGTTTCTCCACCTTGTAAGCCTGTCTATCCTTTTTTTTCTATGCTTCATACCCTCTTCCGCCCAAAGTTCTCACCTCTTCTAGTTCAAAGTCGGTTTGGAATGCGATTTCTGACTATTATTGAGGAATTTTTGGCGAATTTGTGAGGAATTTGATCTCTGTGGTTTCCCGCGGCTCCAATGCATCTTAGAACGAAAAAATGTAAATACTCTAATATATGCGAAGATGGAGCATAGAAGCCATGAAAATTTGAGGTTCTTCTATGGTCATATGGCCCGACCTATAAGGGTTAACTAGGAGAGGTCACACAATACCATAGACACCGCTCCATAACCGGGAGTATTTTGCATCTATCCACCGTGACGACTGAATTCAGGGAGGAATCGTACCATATCGAGACTCATTAGTGGGAGAGCCTGGCCAGGGCTTCTGCCAAAGCTTGTGGGCCCTAACAGCCTGCTCCTCGTGCATCGGAAAGTTTCAGTCCATGCTACTGATGAGTGGCGGTGACGCTCCACTGCTGGAGCTGTTGGATCGCCTGCATCAAAGGTGTCGGTAGAATTGCTTTGTCGGAGCCGTGAGTTTATCTTCGTGGCACTCAATCTTAGGTCTGGAGAATTTCTCAGGACTACTCGTCCCTGGTGAGCTCTCCATCTCTCGGACTTGGACCCTTTTGTTGTTCAAGCTGTTTGCTGGTCTGAATTTTATGCGTCCGCCTTCTAGAGAAGAACAAAAGGTTCTATTGAGGAGGATTGTGTGAATGTCCAAAGGAAGTTGATTGTGTTGAGAGGGTTGCAGTTGTGCATGTTCTATTCAGAGCAGAGACTTTTAGACTCAAAACGAACCCCAGTGCACTGAGGGAGGAAACCTGGCGGTAAGATTCCCACTCCGAGTTTTACTGTTTCGTTGAGGTCAGAGTAGTCTGCGCTCTTTCCATGCCAGTTCTGTGCTACATGTATCAATTATTTGATGGCATGCAGGATCTAATTTAAGGATTACGTTTATTACGACGTGGCATGATGTGATCTGGAAATACCAGTTTTTATATCACACAAATGATTGTTCCATTGGGACTGCATGCCGTTTGCTTCGCACGTTTTCAATTCTGTGATTTCGTATGATTCATGGGATAACTTTATGTACATTTGTTCGGGGATTTCAAAAGACATCAGAACGGGAATGTCGTCTTCTCAGCTTAGTCTTTGTGTCTCCTAAAGGCGATCCTAACCCTTGCGGGCGTTGGCTTCCTGACCTGAATGCATCCGAAAACTCATTTGAATAGGGGTTTCCGAGCTGTATGGCTGGTCCATCTTGAATGGCTTTTAAAGGAACTCGTTCCCTTTTCTTAGACCATATCTTAGAATGAGTTACCGACACATTTTGAGAGCATTGGGTATTAAGGATACCGGCCACTCTCCATTTAGTCAACCCCGAGTGAATCTTATGTCATGTAATGCCGTGGCAATCTTTTACAGGCATAAACTAAACTGAAGCATGGAACAAGGGAGCACTAGCGTGTCCACCAGCACAAGCCATGGCAGTGGGTATGGGTGAGTAGCACCTGTGATTTGTGAATTGCTCCTTCAAAGGAATAGGCAGCATCTTGGCTCATCTGATCTCAATAGCAAACTAAAATTATGATTGTGATTGTTGCCAATGTGGAGTGTCCACCTTGATTCTAAAGTAGTGTTTAGTTCCTCTGCACTATTGATTGATTGGTTGGTCATTCTATTTGGGTGGACAGGGATCATGTCTTACAACCCAAGCACAAGGTGTTTTTGAGCCACAGTGGTGCTCAGAAAGGGTTTGTAGAACAGTTGTGTGTGGACTTGGAGAGGTGTGACCGCCGCTCATTTTTTGACAAGCGGAGGGATTGCCTCCCTATTGGAAAGGATTTTCCAAGGCTTATCTTTGAAGCCATTGAACATTGTGATGTTGGGGTGGTGGTGCTATCGGAGGAATTCTTCATTTCCAAATGGCCCATGTTGGAGTTGGTGGCCATGGCCAATGTCAAAAAGCGGAAGCCAAGCTTCACAATCATGCCAATATTTCTTGGCATTACATTTTCTAAATGTCGTGATCCAAAGAAACATGAGGAATGGTTGTCATTGTGGCATCTTTGGGCTGCCAGTGATAGTAGGATTGATGTGAAAGATTGGGAGAGTGCCCTGCAGTTGTTTGGCCCTATGAATGGCTTGAAGTACAACCTGGAGTTGGGTGAAGTGAAATTTCGGGAAGAGATAGTTGAAGCCATTTGTGCTTTGGTTCCTTCTGGGACAAGGTTTGAAGATTCTCACATTCAAGGAAGGTCACGTTTATGCAAGGTTTGTGTGCAACTCCGTCATTTTGGATGCTTCTTTTATGTGATTGTTGTGGTGATGCTTTTTCTCAACAATGATGAGGATGACATTTGTCTGATTGGCAATATCTTCTTCTGTTGGTGGTGATGATTTTATTTTGTGTGAATTCTTGGAGTTTCTTTGATTCCCGTCTCACTTGGTTGTCACACTTGGTTGTCACGTAGGTGATCCATGAAACTATTGAGGAATCAAAAAAGTCCTTGTTGTATGAGGTGCGCGTAGTAGGCATATATGGAGTTGGAGGTATTGGGAAAACCACCATTTGCAAAGCTATGTGCAATCATTTATCAGAGGAGTATCATAATAAAGTTGCTCATGTTGAGCTGGGGAGTCGAAGTGAAGAAGAACTGTTGAAAGAAGTGCTACAAAAGCTTATGGATAAAAGTCTTGAGCGTTTGGGAGCAATGGATGTGGACAAGGTATGATGATATGACCATTTGTAGAAAAGCTTGAATTTATTTCTTACATTCATTATGTGTGTTGTAGTGAAGTGCATGTGGACAATGTCTTGGATGATCCCGGGTGTGATTTGTTGTAGTTCCATTTGTTTGTGTTTCACTAAACTTGAGATGCTATGGACTTGCAGTTTTGTCACCACCTCATGAGAGATATGATGAATGCCAAAGTTTTTTTGGCAATCGATAATGTGTCGAGTCCAACCACTAGTTAGGCTTTGACTCTTCTACGAGCAAAGTATGGACTTGGAAGTGTGGTGCTTGTGACAGCACGTTCTCTAAATGAATTGACTGCTTTGAGGATTGATGCAAGTGACTGCATGGAGATGCCTGAGTTGGAGATGGAGGAGGCAAGGTCTTTATTCCTTGATCATGCTTCATGTGTCCCTTCCACATACTTGAGCAACAAAGAGGACCCAAAGTTGATCTCTTCTTGTGTGGAGCATTGTCATTTCAAGAAAGGTGATGGCATTAGTCGCCATTACCACCCCTTGGCATTGCGAGTATTGGGTGAGCAACTTGGGTGTGCTGGATATGTTCCTAAACGATGGTGTTCTCACTTGGTCAAACTTGACTTTCTGAATCCTTTTGGAGAAGTCCACCACCCAATTTTTTCCATCTTGAGAAGAAGTTTTGATTTATTGAATCCCAATTATCAACTTCTATTCATGGATGTGGCCTTGTTTTCTTCTGATAATTATGAATACTATTGGACGGTTTCATTCAAATGGAACATATTTGAATGGCTTGGTATGGTACATGGAATATCCGTTGAGGATGTTAAAGAACGGGTGAGTCTTCTTTGAATTTGTAGTTCCAATCTTTGTATCCTTGATGAGAAGTAGAATGAGTGGGACCATTTGTTTAGAATGACCTCATAATTCTTGACTTTTGAGAGTTTAGTGTTTAGGACTTGTTCCTTGTCATTTTGTCAACTTCTAGTACTATTTCTAAAATAGGATGTTTAAAGGTTGAGAGTTTGAACTTTCAAGTCTTGAGATGAGTTTTTAGTTATTCGAGCTGTCTTTTGGTGTCCAAGATTTGGGACGGATGCAAAGTTGAGATCTCAATTGTCTTTCAACCTGTTCAATTTTTGAATTGAAAGGCATCTTAGTTTGTGGTTGAAATGTGGAAACCCTGACCTACACCCTTGGGGCTCTAAAATCTTGCGAAGCATCAATGTGCATCTTAGATATCTATTTGATTGCTGAAATTCTTCGGAAGAAGTTGACAGCCCATATGCCAATTTATGCAATTTTGTCCATGTGTCAAATATTAGAATTTCATTTCTTCGAGTAGAATGAACCTTGGGCAATTTGCTTTCAATTTGACCGTTTGTTTCTTTTTATTTGCAAGTAGTTGGAGAACTTGAAGAAGAAATCTGTATTAGAGAATCTTGGCGACGGGTTGGGCAGAATTGGCATACACGACTTGTGGCGTGAGTTTGCAAGATGGGAGGCCAAAGTTGGCGAGTTTGAGAAAAAGCGATGGATATACGAATGCAATGTGCTTGAAGAAGGCAACTTGACCAATGGTGGTTGTTTGGTAAACGTGAGGCGGATGTATTTCTTGGATTTGGGGTTTATGAAGGTGAAGCATGTGAATTTTTCTTGCTTCCCCAATGCGGTGATTTTGAAGCTCAAGACAGACTTGGATGTGGATGTGGATTTGGATCTGAGAGGCCTTAAACGCCTCAAGAGCTTGGAATTGGATTGGAGGTCGTTCAGCCCAAGGACTTCAATCTCCCTTGTTGGACTGGGTTCCTTGTTGGAGTTGGGCTTTCTTCAATGGTGTGACATCCCATCAAATTCACCTTGCATTGACGAGATCGGTTGTTTGACAAACCTCCAAATGTTGAATCTGCACCGATGTGGCCGTTTACCAGATTTGAGCAGCCTTGTTTTTCTTCAAGTGGCTTGTTTTCATGGGAGTGCCTCAGTGGTATCCCTCATTGGCTTAAGCTCAAAGCACACCAATTTGCAGTTCTTGGATTTGAGCTTGTGTTTCGCGTTGCAGAGCTGCCCGGGTGTGGGTGAGTTAGTTGCGTTGCAGGAACTTTGTCTCCGTGATTGTTTTGAGCTGAAAGAGGTGCCGAACCTACAGAAGTTGAAACGGTTGCGGAGGTTGGATGTGGGCCATTGTGAGTCACTAAGTGGCCTACCGGGTTTGGGTGACCTGGACAATTTGGTGGAACTGACTGCATTTGGTTGTTCGAAGCTTGTGGAATTGCTAGATATGCGCAACCTACAAAAGTTGAGGATCTTGGACGTGTCAGATTGCAAGTGCATCGAATCATTGTCAGGTTTAGAAGAGTTGGTGCGTTTGCAATCCCTTCAAATGTTGGGTTGCGAGAATCTCACCCAACTGCCATACATAGACAAGCTTACAAATCTACAAACTTTGGCATTGGATCTAAATCGTGCTCCGCAAGCTTCCATGGGATGGAGTGACTTGATTTTGCTTCAGAGTGGAGATGTCGGAATTGATGAGTTGCAGGACGGGCTGAACTTATGCAAGCTTACAAAGCTAGAAACGCTCCACATTTTTGGGTGGCCAGGTCGAGGGTTTTCAAGTCTGACCGAGTTAGTGTTGTTGGAATCCGTCACTATCGACAATTGCAAGGGTGTGCGTGTGTTGCCTGATCTTGAGAGGTTATCAAGGCTGCATGATTTGGAATTGCAGAGTTGCGAATTTGAGGATTTGTCTGGTTTGATGAATGTGACGAGTTTGGAGCATCTAGAGATCATTGATTGTGACAAGTTGGATGCGTTACCCGATCTTCGAGAGCTTGCCAGGCTAAAGACTTTCCAAGTCGAGGGTGGTGTGTGGTTGAGAGATGTCCGTGGCATCCTTGGATTGCGGAACTTGAAAATTTTGGTGGCGAGTGGGCATCCATGGCTTCATGAGAACCTAGGTTCAGACCTTCAAGCGCTGACGGGTCTCCAAATATTGGATGTGTCTGATGGTGGATTTGAAGATCTACAATGGTTGACCGCTTGTTTGCAACTCCGTGATTTGATCTGCAGTGGTTGTCCCATCCAGGAGTTCCCGGACTTGGTCAACTTCCCAAAATTGGTCTGCCTCAAAGTGAATGATTGTGTGAACTTAACCAAGTTGACCTGCACTGGGCCTTTGTGTTTGGAATTTCAATATTTGGACGTTAGCGGGTGCATGAGGTTGCAAGTTCTACCGGATCTCACCAACTCACGAAAGATGGTAATTCTAAATGTGTCCAACAGTGGCGTGTTGTTGAGTGCCCAACTCATTCAAGACATGAAAGTACGTTGGCCTTCCATTCGTTTGATCCCCTACGGTATTTCATTTCGGCCTTCCGTTGGCTTGATCACCCAAGATTTTTCATCTTTACCTTCTATTGATTTGATCACCCAAGATACTTCATCTTCACCGTCCATTGATTTGACACTTCATCTTGGCCTTCCATTGGTTTAATCACCTAAGTACGTTGGCCTTCCATTTGTTTGATCCCCTACGGTATTTCACTCGGCCTTCCATTGGCTTGATCACCCAAGATTTTTAATATTTGCCTTCCACTAATTTGATCCCCCAAGATACTTCATGTCAGCCTTCTATTGATTTGATCCCCCAAGATTCTTCATCTTGGGTGTGACGTCAAAGGAGGTCTCGTGGGATATGGCGTCGTAGCCTTGAAATGATCACATCACTTCATTGTGGATGCATTGGGACATCCTCAGGAGTCCCTCATCCTAATTGATGTTTTGGTCGTGAGCCTTTAAACTTTAAAGCTATGGTTAGCGAATATTAGACCGTCATTTGTTTGGACAGAGTGATACTCCAATCAAATTGGGGCCTTGGGAATTCAACTGAGTGATTACAAACTTTCTTCTTGTGAGGCTGGCAATTGAATATGTCTTGGGCACTTAGGTGGAGTTGTATGATGCTTCCAAAGCATTTTTTGCACATGCCTATTGGCTATTTTGCACAAGCACATTTCTAACTATTCTATGTTGTCAATGGTGAAGGGATCAATCATGTATTGAGGCTATGATCTTTTGTTCCAATATTTAATGGAAGTTAGTGAGAGGAATGAAATAGTTGAGTAGGCTTTGCCTTTGTGACATAGGGGCAACAAAGTCCTTTGATAAGCCTTGTATGGTCTGTCTTCCTTATTTTTTTATTGCACCCTAAATGAAATTGGATGCATGTTCTAATTATGATGGCTTTGATTGAGGTAAGTACATCTAGTTTCATCTTTGCTACTAGAATGTACTTGTCTAGATTCTTCCCTTCACTATAATAAATCCATGTTTTATGTGACGTTTTCATGATTTTAGGGAACAGATTTTAGTGGACATCCAATAAAACAACTTGTGTTTTTATGTCAATAATAACGTCCAATTCAGCTACATTGGATGTTATTATTATTGACATAAAAATACAAGAATCCATTCCCTAAAATCATAAAAACGTCACATAAAAGATGGGTTTCTTATAGTGCTTGAATGTACAACTTTTAAATAAGGACCTTTGGGTTGTATGGATACATCAATAACCAAGAACTTGAATACTATAGGTGTAGGGCAGCTTCACCCATTGCCAAGGCGAATAACTAATTAATTTGAATGTTTTGATGTTTGCCATTTCAAAAAGGAATTTTTAGAAATTCAACTTTTTGGAGAATTGAATAATTGTAGTTTCACCTTTCATCCAACCTTTAACCTAGATTGTCTACCTTAACACAACTCTTGCCTTCATACATGAATTTCTTGTACAACTTTTAAAGCCACATAAAGTATGTAAGGGAGTGAGAACACAAGCTCTTTATACATTTAGGGTGGTAGGAGGTAGATCAACCCATGTGAGATATGTAAATTAGGATTAGTAAGAGCTCAACCACTCATAGTCAAGTGAAAAATAGGCATTGTGCTCAAAGTAGAATTTCAGACTTCATTTAGGCATAATAGAATATTCTTTTCCAAAAAACTTTGAATTAATAAAAGTTGCTAAATCAAACTAACTTTGATATCCAAAAATCCACTTGAGATTTTGAACCTCCAATCAAAAGTTATGGACAAAATTCATGAAGGGGTTAGAAAGGATATTTCCTTTGACATTTTCAAACATCCTCTTTGAATTTTGACAATAACTTTTGATTGGAGGCTCAAAATTACAAACGGATTTTTGGACATCAAATTTAGCTTGATTTAGCAACTTTTTATTAGTTCAAAGTTTTTTTAAAAAGAGTATTCAACTATGCCTAAATGAAGTTTGAAGTTTTACATTGAATACAATTCCTGCATTTTGACAATGAGTAGTCAAATTCTCATCTCTAAATTGTCCCATATCCTTTGAGGATTCATAATGGACAATGGATTTCATTTTAAAAATCACTTTTTCACCCTTCATTTTCATAGAATGTCATTGAGGTAATTCCTTCACATTCATTTGTCATCAAAAAATTTCTTGATGGTAATGGCACATGGACTTTGTGTTCATTTTGAAGTCTAAATTTATTTAGTTTTTGGCTCATGTAATTTCTAAATATTTTGCCATTTCTTTTGTTTCATTTCATTCTTTTTGCCTAATGTTCAGCATAATTTCCAAAATATTTTGCCATCATTTTCTTGAATTATTTTTAGGCAAAGCTGCCCTACACCTATGATATGCTTTCAAAAAATCATAGTGTGACCATGCGGTGCCCAAAGAATGCATTCTAAAAGGATTTGGAATCCTTACATTTTTGCTAACTTATTCCAACACAATTTAAGATAGTTTAACTATAAATGCAATAATCAAATGCTTATTTAGATCATTTTAGGTATAGTTACTTTGGTGTACTTAAGAGGATTCACTTCATGCTTCACAAGACATTTCTCCGTTTTGCTTTGTATTTGTCTTCAATTACTAGCCAAAGAAATTCTATAGAATGTCCATTTTTCCTTAGGTCCTCTATAGTGCAAAATAGACTTGATTTTTTTGTGGTGGTTGAGGCTACATTTTGGCCTTGTTTAAAACATTCTTCTTTCAAGCGTTGGATCTAGTCTTCATTTTTGTCTATTAATATTGAAGAAAATTTGGATTATATTAATGTGATAGTTTATCAAATGTAGAATCTTATATTTGCTTGATGCTACTGATTGCTCACTCTAAATCAATTGTATGCATGTACATTTAGGTAAGTGACGGACTTAGATAACAAATAGGATGTAGGATTATTTGGTGCCTTCCAATTATCATAATGCAAAATGAGAATGAGTGAAGTTTGGATCTTGGCTTTCACACTTTTGGAGCTCAATAGGTATAATTTCCACATTATTTAGTGTAGTCAAGTCACATCAATCATTAATTGGGATAATCAATAGTTTCTTGTTCTAGGCGTTTTCTTTCTCCATTTAGGAGTATTTGCCGATCCTTCTTCCTCCTTTGTATAGCAAAGAATTAGAAGAGAATTGAAGTTTGAAGAACTAGTTGCAATGCTCCAGTTGGAAGGACTAAAAAACTAACTGAAGTTTGAGAACCTAGTTGCAATGTTGCATTTAGGGGACTTTAGGGAGGGATTAATACCCTAACTTGTCTTGCTTTCATATATTCATTACACTATTAGGTTGGAATTGCAAGACAATTTGTGTCTAAATATGAGTCTTTGGGAATTCAACACATTGTGCCTTTGAAAAATGAAGGAGCCAAGAAATGGTGCTTCTGTCTTTCATGCTATAAACTTATTCCAACTCTTTTATTAGAAATTTGTGACTTCTAATATTCTATAGATTGGGATTTTATGACCAGACATCCTAATATTTTAGCGTCAATGTTTTTTTTTTCTAATATCTAAAATTCTAGTGTGTCTTTAGATTTGCAGTTATAATTTTTGTCTTCTTCCAGAAGAAATCATACAAGAACTGAAGGAACTTATGGAAAATTTGTGAAACATAAATTTACATGAATCATTGTCTGTCATTCTAATGTTCAAATATGAATGGTGAGAATGTTGAAATTTGCTCTAAACTGTTCTATTGATTGAGAATTTTATTTGTTGCTTTCAACATTTTAACAAATTTGTAGGAGTGTGCCATCATTGGGAACTGACTTATAGATCTCATTGGAGAGATTACTTTGGGTACTAAGAAAATCCAACTTTCATGGTATTTGCGTAGTTTCTATATGAATAAGGAGAATTGGAGAAGCTACATTTTAGGAGTCCTTTGTCTTTTTGTCAAACTAAATTCAACCCAGAAGTTCAAGTCCAAGGTTACTGTTTGTTCTCTTGAAGTTGAAAACTTATTTAGCCCACTTTTTCTAATCTTCTCCATATCCATACTATTCCGATAAGTGGCCAACAAAGTTATTAGCAAGAAGAAGCCTAGAAATTTGTTGGCCAACTATTCCAATTCTTCCGTGTAGATGTCCAAGAAATATTTTGTCTTTTCTATGAAGGTTGGCCAAATCCATTATATGAATCAAGTATGTCTTTAACTCAAGGTATAAATTAAGAATGTAAACAACTGTAGGAAGGTATGATCTTGAATCACATTATCAAAATTAATGGAATTATGTTGAAAGAAATTGTTTTGTTTTAGAGCTTTGAGTTGGCCCCTCTGATTCATTAAAGTGTATGTGTGAACGTGTGGGTTGTCATCTTGAGGTTTTTGTCGTCCGTTCACAACCAATTTGTAGTGGAAGTTGTCCCTTGAGACCACCAAATATTAGTATATTACTCAATATAGACTTTTTGACAACCAAATCTATTTGAATTGTCTCCTAAAAGCCTCTTCTAGTGTGCCCTTGGCAAGATGGCTTCTAATGTTGATACAGAATACTTGTCTATGCTTTTTTGAATAAGTGGTTATTGATTCATTGTACATGCATTTCATAGGCTTGAAAGTATTTAATGTTGCCAAGTAGTTTAGTCCCATTTATTCCATTATAATTCAAGAGTACTTAACAAGAATCCTTAGCCCGCTACTAGAAAATGTTACCTAAATATACACTTCCTCTTTTCATGTCTATTGATTGTAATATTCTTAAGTATTGATTCAACGATTTTTTTTTAATGTGGTCATACAAATCAATAAACTTCATGTGGCCATTCATTTACTTTTTTCATGGATCTAAACCCATCTTATGTGGTGTGAGATATCCTAGTCCATTAATGAATTTTAAATATTGAGTAATTAATTTATTGGAAGCAGGTTCAAGTGCTTATTAAGGCAATTGTAGGCAAAATTTAAGCAAATTCTAAATTGCTCCAACCTAATTGTTATCCCTATTCCTATATCAAATTTCATTCTATTTTATTCTAATGTAGTGAAAATTGTGTAATGGTAAGATTCCATTATGACACCTCTAGGTACTTCACTATATCTTGTGTCCATATAATTATACGTCCTTCAATTTTTTTTTGTTATGGAGGTAATTTAACTATTATTTCACAATAGATATATCCCTATTTTTTTGCCTACTTCTACTTTTTGCCCATTTATCTACCCCCTATGGTAGTTAAAACTAAAATTTGAGGCATTTGAACATGTCTCTACTATAATTTAACAAACTACTAGTGTGCCCTGTGTCGTTGCCACAACTAAAATCAAAGGAACAGTAATTTTCTAACTCTTGGTTCCACTTCCAGTTCCACTCTTAGAAGCAAGAACGCCACCAAAATCAAAGCAAAAGTAATTTTCTAACTCCCGGTTCCACTCCCAATTCCACTCCCAAAAGCAAGAACGCCACCAAAATCAAAGTAAAAGTAATTTTCTAATTTTTTAATCAATAAATACTTTGAAATTCAATAACTTTTGCACCACTGCTCCAAACGCCACGAAACCAAGCCGGTGCACCCCTCCTCGGCGAGAGCTTTCCGACGGTACCAAGTACGCGGCCGGGGGACACACGGTCAGGAAGTTGTCCACGCTACAAACAAAACAAAACAAACAAACAAACAAACAAACAAACAAACAAACAAACAAACAAACAAACAAACAAACAAACAAACAGCCTCATTTAAGGTATTGATATGTGGTTTTAGAATTGATTAATATAATCTATACACTCTCACTGTTGTTAAACACAACCCATACAAACAATACATATATAGACATCATATGTTGAACAATATATACAAATATACTATAATACAAATGAATCAGATATGTACAATAGAAGAAAAAAATAAAAAAAATAAAAATACTACAAGCAATATTATATTGGCTATTTCAGCATAACTTATGCATTTACAAATGCAATGTTTAGGGCCCCATAATCTTATGAGATGTGCTAGCAAGTGGATTGATTTTAGAGTTCAAGATTTAGGGTACAATACAACAATAGCTTCTACTTGAAAATAAAACCCTGGCTATATATTAAACCCAATGTGAGATGCTATTTGTTATTCCGTCTATGTGTATATAGAAATTAGAAGCTCTTCATGCAGGTTCTTCCCCTCTCTTTGTACTAAACCTTGTATAGATTTACAAATTATGTACAATATTTACATTACAATGTCATGTATAGTAGTTGTAATACAATAGGCTTTAAGAGTGATGCTATATATAGTAGATTGAATATTTTTTAAATCATTAGCTCTAAGATTTAAAATGTATCCTATAGTAGGTCTCATATTGTTTCTTAACTTAATTGCTAGTGAAGTATCTAGGGTGGCGGGATGATACTTCATTCTGGAATTGATTTCTAAAATAACAATTTTGTGAGTTTGATGAACACCACCATATCAATTTTCTACACATGGGAGAGTATCGGTTAACTATTCCACAATCTTGAGAGACAAGATTTTGGATTACTATTGCAAGCCTCTAGGGAATTAAGAAAGCCATATGAACATCTAAGTCGATGAATAGAGTCCTCCTATTGGGTATTATAAGAAACCTGTGTTTTAAGTGACAAGCCCTAATTTTTCTTGACGGATTTTAGTAGATGTCCAATGCATCAAATCCATATTTCTATATTAATATTGATGTTGCGTTGAATATTTTTGTTGACAAAAAATATGGATTTGTTGCATTGGATGTCCGTTGAAGTTCATCAAGAAAATCAGGGCTCGTCACCTGAAACATGAGTTTTTTTATAGTGGGGGCAACAATGAGGAGCTATATTTTTTTTGCTTTGACTACATATTATATTTTTTTACTAAAATATGAGTAAATTGATCAAAATAAAAATGGAAAATCTTCTTATTTATTGTCCTACCACTAGTAGGAAAACTATGTCCAGAACAACAGATTTTCAACTGAAAAGCGTTGCCATTTAGTTGATTTGGACGTGTTGTACCGGACAAAATTCCACTGAAATCTGTTGTCCAAATTCTGTTGTTTTGGACATTTTTCCAAAACACGTGGGCGGGTGAAGCCATGGGCCTTTGAACCTTGGACCTCGTGGTTGAGGTCCAAGGTTCTTAGCCATTGAACCATGGCCATTACCAAGTGTATAATGTTTGAGTAGAAATTTATATATAGAGTTTTTGCATTAGTTTTTATTTTCTTTGTAAAATCAGCAGACTTTGGAGGCCATTTGGACATAGTAAAACAACTTTTTTCAAAAAACTTTCAACCAAGAAAATTTGTGAAATCAAACTAAATTTCACCTCCAAAAATCCGTTTGCAATTTGAAGTTTCCAATCAAAAGTTATGGACAAAAATCAGAGAGGATGTTCAAAAATATCCAAAAAAATGTTTCTTGCTACCTCTCTCTGATTTTTGTCCATAACTTTTGATTGGAGACTTCAAATTGCAAACGGATTTTTGGAGGTGAAATTCAGTTTGATTGTACAACTTCTCTTAGTTGAAAGTTTTTTTGAAAAAGTTTTTTTGCTATGCCAAAATGGCCGCCAAAGTCTACTGAATTGAAAAAACATTGAATTTTTGAATGATTAAGTCAAAAAAATAAAAATTCATTATACTTAAAATTCTAATTTTGGTGTTGAACTTCGAATTGCCCAAGGTACAAAATTTTGTTGTCAAAAACATTTTGATAATAAATTAAAAGTTATCAAGTTACTATTTTACATAGTTCATATTTTTTTAAAGTTTGTTTTGAAATCTTGTTTTAGTATCACAAATTCAACTTTGAAAATGAATGATTATGATTTTTCTAGTTTTGTGCTAGGGTGTGTATTGCTTATCTTCGTTTTCTAATGTTGAGCACTCTTGGCAATGAGTGTCAAATACATCAAAACTTGGAAAAAACTGTGTGACTGAATGTCTTCCAACTTTGGAGGTTTTATTAACAATCTTGTCGAAAGTATGTTAAAAGAATTTCAAACCAATTGTAGTTATTTGTCATGGCTACCCAAAACCACCCATTTAAAAAAGAAAGACCTTTTCATATATAACTTTTAGTTGCCACTTGGATTGGTCTAAGATTTTATAGGCATTGAGCTATAAAAATAAAATACATCTTCAGTAAATATTTTACAAGAATCATATTCAATATATATTGCATTGTAAAAGATTCATCCTAAAGTAGAAAATAGAATGAATTAATGCCTTAAAGCCTTATAGATTAATTAATTATTTGACATCAACGTGCAAAGCTTGTCCTGTATAATGCTAAAGGTATAAGAACAATCCACAATTTTTCAAAATCTTATAAAATGTATTCTATACTCAGTTGAATCTAAAGATTCTTAAAGATTCCAAAAAGATTCCAAAAAGATTCCAAAAAGATTCCAAAAAGATTCCAATTCGACAAAAAGTTGTTGATTTCGTCATTGCACAATTCAAATCAACAGAAAATTGGAACTGTTTTGTTCGCATTAACAAAAAATTCAAAAATTAGTGAAAATGGACATTCCAGTGTACAAAACAATAGAAATCAATTGATTTTCTGTTGTTTTGGACACAATTTTCTACTAGTGTACTGCAAAAAAGTTGTGAATCTAAGAAATCAAAATGTGTACAACAATTATAGAGACAACAAAAAGTCATCCTATTCTAGTTACCTTAGCCTAAATGGAAGAGCCAAAAATGCAATTGTGCCTTAATTCCTCAACGCTATGACATCCATATTTTGGATGATGAATAAAGTGCTTCAAACAAATGTTTTGTCTCAATATGTTCCCTCTCTTGCAAAGCAATTCTTGAATCTTTGATGATGAACTTTTCTTTTGACCAATTTCATCCCAAACTTACTTTATAATTACATAGTGCCATGTGGAGACTTTTCACTTTTTACGAAAATGATCTATGGTCATATAGATAATACTTCAACAAAAGTATGCTTGACAAAATTAGAGGGTGGACAGAAGTTAACACTACTCCTAAAAGGACGTTGAAGCCCCAAAGTGGCGCATGCCAGACATTGATGATTATTGTAGAAAAGAAAAATGCACCTACTGATCAAAAATTGAATCAATTTTGAATGATACCCTATTTCTAAGCCAATGTTCTTCTAAGTTTAACTTTGGAAAAATGCAACCACACTTTCACTTTTTGGAGAATCCTCCTATCAATGAATATGTGACCTGGCTAGCCTACCCAACAATCATCTGTTTGGAGTTCAAGGTAGTTACCTATTCCCAAGTTAGATTGTTGCAAAAACCTAAAAGACGAGCAATACTGCAAGAGGTGGAACATGCATGTTGTAGTGGAAGCAACTACTTTCTTGACCTCTTTTATTGTATTCCCAAAATGCCTATCACCAAAGCAATCCGCCAAAGTCACCAAAGTTCTGGATGAATACGTGCATTCCTCATTTCTATACTTTTCCTCATTCATCCAACACTTTTAGTCCTCCTTGGCTTAACTTTCAATTCTCCTCCTCCTAATCCCCGTTTCGGAGTACCTTTCCTCATGGCGGAGGGCGTGGACGGGGGCAGTTACGCTCGCACTTCCTCTCCTCAATTTCACCAACCCGATGCGCCACCAGCTCTTTGTGACTCTACCACTGCTGCTATTGCTGTGAACGAGGAGGTCGAGGAGGAGGAGGAGTGTCGCACGGATCTCTGGGGATATCCAGTGCATACGCGATCCAACAGCTGCGTTTCTTTTCATCATGCTTTCTACCGTCAGGTTTGTTGCTGGATATTTCTTTCTCCATTAGGAACAGGCGTTAGTAGCAGGAAGAGATTTCTAAAATCGATTTTTGTATTCGTTTGTGTATGTGAAATCAGAGTAGGACTGACTGTCGAATTTAGATTTGTTTGGGATCGAGGGAGCACGTGTTGGGTTAACGGCAGAAGTTGTTGAACCCCAACTATGTCCTCGTATCCTAACCTTATGAAGCTTCAGGAAATTCTTTGTCTTCGAATTTAGCCTAATTCAGCCGAGTTTCGTCAAGGGAAAGTTCCATCAAGTATTTGGGACAGGAAGAGCATGAAAAGTTTGTAGAACTGTACTCCGTATTGGTCTGTGTTTGTGAAGAGAGATTAGGACTATGCAGAACTTTGGCTAAGTTTAGAATTGTTTAGGATTGAGGGAGCCGGTTTCTGGGAGTGCTTGTTAGGTAATATTGGCAGGACTAATTACAGTGGCAACTGTCTTCTCGTAACTTAACATTACGGAGCTGAAAGAACTGCTGCGTCTGCGAGTTTATAATAGTTCATCAGCCTTCGAAGTACTTTGATTTTGAGTTAGTTCATCAGAGTTCCGTCACTTTCGCGTGGATTTGCTACTAGACAGAATTTATCTTATTTTACAAGAATTCTATCAGTAAATGTTGATAGAAAAATTTAAGCATTATATTAAACATAAAAGTTGATCATAGATTTGCACTGATCACATATACAATGTTTGGTATTTAGATAATGTGTGCCAAGATGCTTCTTCGGACGTTTCTTTGAATGAGCAATGGTGTAAGAAATTACAAATAACAGTTACGCTACTCTGATAGCCATGACCTGATTGGGGGTCTAATGTCGTTGAAGGTAGCATTGCAATTTTTGTTTACCCTTTTGCTTCCTGTTGCACTTGAGTTGGCTATCATCAGGAGCAGCTCTAAATGCTCTTACACTATCTTCTTGTTGTTCAAGATCATTCATTAATATCAAGGGGAATAAGCCGTTGGAATTTATGGTGAAGGAATTATAATACAACGAAGAAGTGAAGTCACCTGGATTAACTTTTCAGCGACTTTGCGAGATTTGCAGGCTAAAATTCTAAATAATCATGGTACCATCCGGAGGTTCTTCACGACATCCTTTTGAAAAAAAATGGATATAACCTGAAGCCCACACCTTTCGTGAGTCAAGTGAGAAAAGGATGAAGACTGGGTTTTGCAAATTCCTTCTGGATTTATCGGTTGTGCGGAAAGACTCTCTTGTGTCGAAGCTAAAAACGAAAAGTCCCTTTTTTGAAGCGAATTGAACAGGAAGACTTCGATTTGAACAGGGCTGCATATGCTTTTGATTCCCTACAGAACACCGGGTCTGCGCCACAGCTCCTCAATAGTAAAGTCTAACACAGCAGCGCAACCATGAGAAAATCAGCTTTGCAAGAACAGGATCAATGCCTGCCAACTGTTCACGAGCTGGGCACTCCTAAATCATGACTCAAATATTGGCAACAAGCATCGATACTATGAACCATGCATGTTACCTTTGTCATCATATGGGGACCTGAGAATTCCTCATGGGAAGGAACATGTTGGTTGACTTCTTTGTTATCGGTGTTCTACCTCCTAATCGAGGCATCAAGGATGGAATTCATCATCTAGGTCCATGAGGTTTAGATAGTTGAGGTATTCCCAACAAACGTTCCATTTATGCTGGTCTTTCAAATTGGAGTTACCCTTCCGTTTGGACCATGGGTTGGTGAGATCCGGCAAAACTTACAACCTTGTGCACACCTAGTAACCTCCATGTATGAAAAGTTTAGAAATATAGCCCCCGTACATGTCAACTTGTTAGATTTGTTAAAAACAAAAGAAAACGTTTTTGAAATGTCTCAATCAAATATTGAAGAAACAAAGCTCAAGTTAAATGCCAATTTTAATTAAACTATTGTATATAAATTTTTTGAAGAATTCATAAGACTTGAACTAAGTAACCTCAATAAACGAATGGTAGCATTAGTAAGTAGCATTAAAAAATTGGATAGAAGTCATCTATTCTTTAGTACGTAAGTATAATGTTACACCCTTCCACGATTAAACTAATGGCATCATCCATAGACTTTATGAATTGACTATGATTTTCACTTTGAATGACAAACCCTATGACCACATGGTCAAACTTCAAATTCCTGTGACATGTATAGTCTAATTGCTACTAAATTGGAATAAAATTTTGAGTTTTATATTCCAAAGATTAATCATTTGTCTTTAGTTATTTAAAGAAATTTGGAATTCATTCATGAAAATTTGAAATTATCTTGAGTTTTTACAAACAATTGAAGGGAGAAGATCTATATGAGATTTAAATAAAACCTAATAAATCTAAAATCCTCATCAAAGGTGGAAAAAAAATGTGTGAAAACTTCTTGGTATAAACCAAGCTTATGTGTTAATGCATACATGAATAATTAGAAAATCATTAGACATTGATTCTTTTTGGCAATTGCATAATATATCATAAGAGTCACATACATGCCAAATTTCAAATTGAAGTAGATAAAGAATTTAGCTAAAGATTCGAAACTGCTTGAATTGTTTGGACATCACTTTTTATTCAGGCATCTGATTGATTATCTTTAATTCTGTCCCCCCCAATATATATATACATTGTGCCAACACTTTGAAAACATCCATTCAAAAGTGACTTTGTATAAATCTATCTAAGATTTTCTGAATACACTGAATATTGAATGTTAAAGATTGAACATTAAATAAACACTTGGTCTTTCAAGGGCTAAATATAAAGTCAAAGTAGATACATTTATAACAATGAAATCTTGTGATTTTTCATTGGAAATCTTCTTGAGGAAGGCTATCTTTTAAAGTTTCAAACAGCACTTTAATTGAATGAAAAATAGGTGAACCAAACAATGCCTTCATCCACAATGTCCATCATTCAAAATATAGACTTTGGAATGTTGTTCAAGCTTAAAATTTGGGCATGTGCATTGTGACACAATTATCCCTTAGAGATTTGTAGAAAACTATATGTATTGTACTATATTTGACTCCTAGAATACAAATTCTCTTGTAAAATATTGCAAATTATGCATCATGGAATTGGTAATTCAAAAAACAACATCTTTCATTTAAACAATGACATTTTAACATCTAAACTCCTTATCATGCTCAAAGGCGTCCCTATACATGACAAAATATACAGCTTCTTAGATATGTAGCAGTTGCAATCAAGATCCAAATTGGGAGTGTTAGTTGTCATTTAATTTGCCAATACAAACTCTTATCACCACAATAGAGCTCAATTCATGCAATTTTCTTTTTCATATTCAAAACCTTCTTGCGTCCAAAATTGAACTTCCCAGACCTGATCTGGGAGGTTAAATAGGATTTCCAATTTCCATACAAACGATGAATATAAATACGGTAGCCATACAACCCAAAATATACTGTAGTCACAAACCCCCAAGCCCGAAGTCACAAAACGTGAGTCATTAGTGGCCCTTCGCACATGCCCTTCAAAGTGGCGAGTGCTGGTGATTTTGCCAAGCTCCGCCTGGCGGGCTGGCGGTGGTCAAGTCCGCCAAGGCCTAGTTGTGGGGGAGGGTGAAAATATTTTTTTAAATGTGGAAAATTGGCAGCTAGTTTTCAGCTCCTTCTACCCCCTTCTTTGCAACTCCTATGCTTTACTATCTATGAGAATGAGATGTACCTCTCAAAAAAGAAGAAGAACTCTGGTCATTTGTGACTAGCGTGAATGAAGAATCTATTGGGGACAGTTCTACTATTTAGGCCATGAGGGCTTAAATAGCAAGTGCTATCCTTGGGGCCTCATTTCAAAAGTAGACGTTATGATATGGACTCATAAGCAGTGACCAGTGACCAATCAATAGTGGCGTGTGTCTATTGATGTATGTATTTCTTGGGCAGTTAATCACCCTATTTAGTTAGGGTATATTGCAAGAAGTGTTTTAAAGCGGCTTATAGTTATATATGTACTAGTCTGGGTTACTTTCTTGATATTGAACTACAGAGCTAGATTGAGATTTCTTCAGGAGGGTTTTTTAGTATTTGGTTCCGGCCTTTGCTAATTTGTCTGCTTCTTTGTTACCATTTATATTTACATGTGCTTTGACTTTGTATAGGTGTATTGGTTTGGTTCCTTTCTTTAGGATATTAGCAATTTATGCTAATATTAGTTTATCTAGGTGGTTATTTTGTAGCATAGGATGCTTTAGTTGTGTATTTATTAGATATAGCGAGTTGAGGCTATTTGTGAAGATGTAAGTGTTCTCTTTGTAAATTTTGGGTTATAATTAGTGTTTCAAGAATGGCTACTAATTCTGCTCTAAGTATGTTTTGGAGTCTAGGGAGTCTTTTTGATATATTGATGATTGTTTTTTGTTTTGTTGTATATTCTATAGCTTGCTGTATTTCCTATTGTCATTCCATCTTCATTTTCTGCAGGTGGATTATATGATCCATGATCTATATAGTAGTTGTCTGTTGTGAATTGTAGTGTTATATTTGTTAAATTGGATATGTATATAGTTGTGTTAGCATGATTGTATGGTGTGTTATTTGGTAGAGGCACTTCATTCTAGATTTTTGAAGGGTTTACAATTATTGTTATTGGGGCCAATTCCAGATTTTTTGTGTGTGCCTTGAATGTTGAGGTGTGTAGAAATGTATTGCTTGAATTCTTCTTGGAGGTTTGGCGGGATCCTACTATGGTGGTTGCGGTGTGTATGTAGTATTTGTATTGCTAGTGGCTCTACTATATGTTTGCGTTTTAAGGTTAGGGATGTTTCATATTGGATGACATCTGCTGGAAAGTATGCAATGATAAAAGTATCTTGGTATTTGTTTGTAAGCAGGTCTTTATTGGTGCACCAATTTTTATCTAGTGCAATGATTGTCATTGTAATTGATTTGTCTTTTTCAACAGCTAGTCTAGCCCAATGTATTGCTTGTTGTAAGGTTTTGTAGGTAGGTGCATGAATGATATTTGTTTTGGTCCATTTGTGGGTGAATGCAAGTCCTTGAGATCCAAAAATACAGTCCCGAGGCTGTGGTGAATTGTATGATTTTATTTGTGTTGGATATGTTATTGGTGATGAGAAATATGAGTGTTTTATGTGGACTTTTCAATTAGATATTCAAGTATGTTTGTGTCTATATGGTGATGGATTTTGATGTTTTTGTCATGTATAGAGTCTTGTGTAAGGTATCTTTGGTATAATTGCACAACTTTTATTTCAAATTTTTATAGTGGTGGATCTAATATTTGTTATTTTTGTGAGAAGATTTGGTATCGGTTCTATAGCCATTGCATTTGGGTATTAGATATTGTGTGTATGTATTGTGTATTTGTCATATAATTCTATATTATCTGATGTTGTATGTATTCTGTATTTGGTTGAGTAAACCCCTAAAGCCCTGAACATGCTTTTTTGAGAACATAGCTTTTTTGGGCAGCTCACTACAAGCATAGATTCAATTTTTTTCTTTCATATTTTCATACAACATTTTCTCGAGGAGTAGCTTTAAGGTCCAACAATTTTCATAACTTTTGACTACATGATTAAAAAGTTATTGCATGATATGTCATTTTCATTGCTCGGCGGGCAGTCCGGGTACCAAAAAAAACTTCTTCAAAAATCACTTTTAAAAAAAATAAAAGTTTGAAATTGGTTCTTTAGATTTATGTGTACACGGGAAGCTTTGAATCATTCCATTTGGATCTATAGGTCAAAAGTTATGAGGATTCTTAGTTTGAGGGTAGTTATGGAATCTCAACTCTAAAATAAACTTTGAAGCCCTTTATTTCACTCAATTTTCAATATATTTGAAAAAAAATAAAAACATTGGGTGTAGATTGTTTATTACAAAATCACAACCGTTGGGATTGGCATTTCAATTCCATAAATAAATTCTTAACAATTTAGTGTCTTGAATCATTATCTACCTCTTCCTACTTACTATTTTTTTCCTGTATGTTGTACAATTCTAAATGATCTGAATTTTCTCAAGCATGTATCCAACTTGTCTAGGAAAATGAATCCAAAGTGTAACCACCATTTTGGACATTTTTTCATACAAATGTGACCTTGTGAAGGGCAGTTGCCCGTTTTTTCGCAGGGATAAAAAAAGTCATTTTGTCAATTCAAACGCTATTATCTTGTAATCCACATGGTGGAAAATTCTGAAATTTTTTCCACATCTTTTTAAATAAGTTTACTGCAAGATCCTATAGTTACATGTGTCCAATTTTTTTTTCTTCTAAAATTTGGCACTAGTATTAGAAATGTTAGCTTTGGAGCGTTTTTGGTGAAAACATAGTCAAAAACCTTTAGCGGTTAATGTCTTTGTCAGGATTACATTCATTGGTAAAAATGTGGACAAAAGATGAGTGGGTGGGTGGATTTACATACCACGTATCACGATGTTGTGGTTGTGTAAAGTTTTACAAGACAATAATGGTATAGTTTGTTTCCTGTTTTTGTATGTAATATTTTTTTAATAGTTTAATATTATATTATGTGGTTTCTTGTTCGTTGTACCTCTCAACTTTAAGTAGTCAGCTCATAAACCAACCTTTGACATGCCGGTTGCTTTTAGGGGCAAGCAAAAGTCTTTTAAATAATTTTCAGTAAATTTTAGTAGGAAGAAAAAAAGAATTGGTGTCTAACCAAAGTCATTTTATAATTTTGCAATTGGATGAAAAATTTTGTATTTATTTTTTATAGATGAAATTACATGTTTCTTTTACTTCACAAAATTTTTAGACTTCGTTATGGAATTTTTATTTTTGAGAATTTTTGAAGAAAAAGTGAAGAAAAATCACATCAAATAGAAAATTATCTAAAT
Source organism: Neckera pumila (assembly GCA_963969595.1). NCBI lineage: Eukaryota > Viridiplantae > Streptophyta > Bryopsida > Hypnales > Neckeraceae > Neckera > Neckera pumila. The sequence continues at coordinate 12,884,363 of OZ018412.1, forward strand.
AAATTGGAAAATTTCACCATGTGTGTATATTATAGTGACAAACATCATGGTGTGAACTTAATTTCCGTGTCGTTCTATAATTAGAAAATAATAGATGTTGAATATACATCTAAAGTTCAAATTGCAATGAAGTATTCAATATTCGGAAATTTTTCAAAATTCAAGTTGGAATAGAAACTAGAGTAGATGACCTTTGTGTTGTTAGTTGGGCTCAAACTCAAAAAATATCATTTTTTTGGAGAAATTTCAGATTTAGGGCAAGGAGCAACAACTTTCTAAGATACACTAAAATATCACATTTTGTGATCTACTTTTTTTACTAACTGCTCATTTATGTGAAGACAAACACTTAGCAAGACTACAGACTAAATTTTATACTCTTCATAACCACCGTGAATGGTCAACAAGAAAAAGTGGATGAAAAAGTGCTTTTAATATTTGTATGCATCACCACATTGTCATCCAGAAGCCACAAAATGGCTATGGCAGCGTTACACGGTTAATGAATTTCTAAGTTTTTATGAATCAAAAAACTGAATGAAATTATTTTTTATTTTGAAAAAAAATTCACTTTTACATCAAGTGTCCAAACGCCACAAATGCGTTCCTTTGTGCATAGAGCTCTCTATTTGTACCCAAGAACTCAACCTCTCACACATTACAGTGAGAACTGAGAAGGTTATTGAATTTCAAAGTTTTAATGAATTAAAAAAATTAAAAAACTATTTATACTATGTTTTTGGGAGTGGAAACAGCATAAGACACATTTGTTAGTACTATACATCTTTTCAAAATTGTTTGAACTTCAATTACAGCATCTAGAATTTGATTTGAAAATGAATGGTTTCAGCATCGACAAGCCTACATATTTCTCCCTTGTAGTGCGTGGTGCTCAAGTGCGTGGAGATTGGCTTCTATTTTTGCGCCAACCAGTGGCGCCCAGCCACCTAGCCAAGCGGATGATGGATGCGTGGCTGTTAAGCTCTTTAGTGGCATGTGCGCTGGCTGACGCCATTCCCACAGGGCAGTTGAGAAGTGTCTTAAAAGGTTGTCGTCGTCCACAAGCGCTTCTGGAGTTCTGACTCTTTCTCCACCTTCCGTCGCTGCTCCATTCCTCCTCCTCCACAATGGTAAGTTCCATCTCAAGCCTCCAGGTCTCTCTTTGTTTCTTTGTTCCTCCACCTTGTAAGCCTACCCTTCTTCTCTATGCTCCATCCCCTCCCCTCGGAAGTTCTCAACTTTTCAAGTTTCAAGTTGGTTTGTTTCGCTTTTGAATTCGATCTCCAAGGATTTGTTACGAATTTGTGAGGAATTCGTTAGGAACTTGTGGAGTTTTTGTGAGGAATCTGATCTTTGTGGGTTCTCGAGACTCCGATGAGACGAGGGGGTTTGCGTTCTGATGTGGTGGTTCTGCTTTTGGAAGGGTTTTAGCGGTTGTCGATATTGGTGGTTTCATGGGCATTTGGAGGTATGGTGTTGGAAAGTTTACTTGTGGTTAGGAAAATGGTTGTTTTTGAATTTTTAAGGTGGTGGTGGGATTTTCTGCAGGTGAAAAAAGGTAGGGGTCCCGTGGAAAGTGGTGGACACGCCAGAGTGGTTCGATCATTTTGAGTGCTGAGTAGATTTGAGTTTTGGTGGTGGTTGTTGAGTTTGTTGTTCTCTGTCGCGCCTGTGAAGAAGTGTCGAAGTCGGAGGACGTGGTAAATTATTGATAGAGGAGAGTGGAAACGAGGTCTGTACAGTGGGCATGCGATTTGCAAGGTTTAGGTACGTTCTTGAATCCCTAATGGATGCAAGCATTGTTTGCGACGAAATTGTTAAAACTATTTTCTTAAGGTGCTAGAAAGCGTGTCGCAGCTTCAAGGTGAGGAGATTTCAGGCTTACCTTTAGGATCTGTGTCTGATGGTTGATGTTCATTGATGCAAAATGGACTTGACTCGTGAATATGCTGATTCAAGCTGCTTCCTTGCTGCTCTTTTATAAATTGTTTGCTCCATACGTCCTTGTTTTATTCAAAGAAGGATGAACGGATTTCCTCAAGCATGTTGTTAGGTGAGGTGGCTCATTGACGGAGATGAATGGCTGGATGGAGAATCTGATTATGTTTACTGTGAACTGAATTTTTATCAACGATTTAGAGCATCAAGATGCCTGAGTGCTCAATGTTCACATGAGAGGTCACATGTGAGGTTCACATGGAAGGTTCACATGAGAGGTCCACCTTTGGGAGGTTCAGAGTTTGAGATATTACATGAGAGTCTGTTCTTAAAACAATGCTTCAGACACGGTCTCACAGCTTAAAAGTTCGCGACACCCGAAGAATATCAATTGTTGAATTCGGAAACTATTAACTCCGATTAGATTCCGATCAGCCTCACCGTCTTATCGACAGAGGCTTCCAAAGAGTGACTGATAAAGAATTTTCATGAGGAAGCTTCACTAAACGTCGTCGTCTTCACCGCTTTTTGCTCTTTCTGCAACTTCCGTCGCTCCTCCTCCGCTATGCTAAGCCCCATCTCAAGCCTCCATATGTCTCTTTGTTTCTCTTTCCTTGTTTCTCCACCTTTTAAGCCTGCCTATTCTTTTTTTTCTATGCTCCATACCCTCTTCCGCCCAAAGTTCTGAGTCTTCTAGTTTAAAGTCGGTTTGATTCGCTGTTGAATGCGATCTTTGACGAATTTTGGGGAATTTGTGGCGAAATTGTGAGGAATTTGATCTCTGTGGTTTCCCGGGCTCCAATGCATCTTAGAACGAGAAAAATATAAATACTCAAATAAATGCAAAGATGGAGCATAGAAGCCATGAAATTTTGAGGATCTTCTATGGTCATAGGGTCCGACCTATAAGGGTTAACTAGGAGAGGTCACACAATACCAAAGTCACCGCTCCATAACCGGGAGTATTTTGCATCTATCCACCGTGACCACTGAATTTAGGGAGGCATCGTATCATCTGGAGACTCATTAGTGGGAGAGCCTGCTTGTGTGCACAGCAACCTGCTCCTCATGCATCGGAAAGTTTCAATCTATGCTACTGATGAGTGGCGGTGACGCTCCACTGCTGGAGCTGTTGGATCGCCTGAATCAAAGGAGTCGGTAGGATTGGTTTGACGGAGCTGTGAGTTATCTTCGTGGCACTCATCTTAGCTGGAAAATTTCTCAGGACTACTCGCCCCTGGTGAGCTCTCCATCTCTCGGACTTGGAACCTTTTGTTGTTCTCGCTCTTTGCTGGTCTGAATTTTATGCGTCCGCCTTCTAGAGTATAACAAAAGGGTCCATTATGTGAACGTCCAAAGGAAATTGTTTGTGTTGAGAGGGCTGCAATTGTGCATGTTATATTCAGAACAAAGACTCAAAACGACCCCCAAAACACTGAGGGAGGAAACATGGCGGTAAGATTCCCGCTCCGAGTTGTACTGTTTCGTCGAGGTTAGAGTAGTCTGCGCTCTTTCCATGCCAGTTCTTTGCTCCGTATATCAATTATTCGATGGCACGCAGGATCTAAAAGAGGACGGTACAGGGTTTGCGTTTATTACGAGGTGGCATGACCTGATCTGGAAATACCAGTTTATGTATCAGACGAATGATCGGTCCATTGAGGCAGTATGCCCTCTGCCTCGTGCAATTTCAATTCTGTTATTTCGTATGATTCATGGGATAACTTTCTGTACATTAATTCGGGGATTGCAGAAGACATCAGAACGGGAATGTCGTCTTCTCAGCTTAGTCTTTGTGTCTCTTAAAGGCGATCCTAACCTTGCCGGTCTAGGGGCGTTGGCTTCTTGAACTGAACAAACCCGAAAACTTAATTGAATGGGTGTTTCCGAGCTGTATGGCTGGTCCGTCTTGAATGACTTGTAAAGGAACTCGTTCTCTTCTCCAGACCACATCTTAGAATGAGTGACGACACATTTAGAGAGCATTGGGTAGTCAGGATACCCACTCTCCACTTCCTTTTCACTGTGGCAGACCCGGAGGAGACAAGCCCGAGTGAATCTTATGTCATGTAATGCTGTGGATCCTTTTTCCAGGAATGAACTGAACTGAAGCATGGAGCAGGGGAGCACTAGCGTGTCCACCAACACACGCCATGGCAATGGGTATGGGTGAGGAGCACCTGTGATTTGTGAGTTGCTCCTCCTCCGAAGTAGGCAGCATCTCAGCTCATCTGATCCCAATAGCAAACTAAAATTGTGATTGTGATTGTTGCCAATATGGAGTGTCCACCTTGATTATTGAATAATGTTTAGTTCCTCTTTTACTATTGATTGATTGGTTGGTAATTTTATTTAGGTGGACAGGGATCATGTCTTACAACCCAAGCACAAGGTGTTTTTGAGCCACAGCGGTGCCCAGAAAGGGTTTGTGGAACAATTGTGTGTGGACTTGGAGAGATGTGACCGTAGTTCATTTTTTGACAAGCATAGGGACTGCCTGCCTATTGGAAAGGATTTTCCAAGGCTTATCTTTGAAGCCATTGAACATTGTGAAGTTGGTGTGGTGGTGCTATCGGAGGAATTCTTCACTTCCAAATGGCCCATGTTGGAGTTGGTGGCCATAGCCAATGTCAAAAAGCAAAAGCTAAGCTTTACAATCATGCCAATATTTCTTGGCATTACATTGGATCAATGTCGTGATCCAAAGAAACATGAGGAATGGTTATCATTGTGGCATCTTTGGGCTAAGAGTGATAGTAGGATTGATGTGAAAGATTGGGAGAGTGCCTTGCAATTGTTTGGCCCAATAAATGGCTTGAAGTACAACTTGGAGTTGGGTGAAGTGAAATTTCGGGAAGAGATAGTTGAAGCCATTTGTGCTTTGGTTGCTCCCAGGACAAGGTTTGAAGATTCTCACATTCAAGGAAGGTCACGTTTATGCAAGGTTTGTGTGCAACTCCTTTATTTTGGATGCTTCTTTTATGTGGTTGTCGTTCTGATGCTTTTTCTCAACAATGATGGGGATGACATGTGATTGATTGGCAATATCTTCTTATGCTGGTGGTGATGAGTTTATTTTGTGTGAATTCTTGGAGTTTCTTTGATTCCCACCTCTCATGGTTATCATGTAGGTGATCCATGAAACTATTGTGGAATCAAAAAGGTCCTCGCTTGGGGTACACACAATAGGCATATATGGAGTTGGAGGTATTGGAAAAACCACCATTTGCAAAGTTATGTGTAATGATTTATCAAAGGAGTATCATAATAAAGTTGCTCATGTTGAGTTGGGAAGTCCAAGTGAAGAAGAACTATTGAAAGAAGTGCTACAAAAGCTTACGGATAAAAGGCTTGAGGGTTTGGGAGCAATGGATGTGGACAAGGTATGATGATATGACCATCTCTAGAAAAGTTTGGATTTATTTTTTGCATTCATTATGTGTGTTGCAGTGTAGTGCATGTGGACAAGGTCTTGGAATGATTTGAAGGATGTTGTAGTTCCATTTGTTTGTGTTTCACTGAACTTGAGATGCTACGTATTTGCAGTATCGGAATCACCTTATGAGAGATGTGATGAATGCCAAAGTTTTTTTGGCAATCGACAATGTGTCGAGTATAACCTCTAGTCAGGCTTTCACTCTTTTAGGAGCAAAGTATGCACTTGGAAGTGTGGTGCTCGTGACAGCACGTTCTCTAAATGAATTGACGGCTTTGGGGATTGATGCAAGTGCATGCATGGAGATGCCTGAGTTGGAGATGGAGGAGGCCAAGTCTTTATTCCTTTATTATGCTTCATGTGTCCCTCTTTTATACTCAAGCAACAAAGATGACCATGAGTTAATCTTTTCTTGTGTGGAGTGTTGTCATTTCAAGAAAGGTGATGACATTAAATACCATTATCACCCGTTGGCGTTGCGAGTATTGGGTGAGCAACTTAGATGTGTTGGATATGTTCCTAAACGATGGTGGTTTCACTTAGACAAACTTGACTTTTTGAATCCTTTTGGAGAAGTGCACCACCTAATTTTTTCCATCTTGAGAAGAAGTTATGATTTATTGAATCCCAATGATCAACTTCTATTCATGGATGTGGCCTTGTTTTCTTCTGATAATTATGAATACTCTTGGACGGTTTCATTCAAATGGAACATATTTGAATGGCTTGGTATGGTACATGGAATATCCGTTGAGGATGTTAAAGAACGGGTGAGTCTTCTTTGAATTTGTGGTTCCAATCTTTGTATCCTTGATGAGAAGTAGAATGAGTGGGTCCATTTGTTTAGAATGACCTCATAATTCTTGACTTTTGAGAGTTTAGTGGTGAGAACTTGTTCCTTGTCATTTTGTCAACTTTTTGCACTATTTCCAAAATGGGATCAATAAAGGTTGAGAGTTTGAACTTTCAAGTTTTGAGATGAGTTTTTAGTTGTTTGAGCTGTCTTTTAGTGTCTGAGATGTGGGATGGATGCAAAGTTGAGATCTCAATTGTCTTTCAGCCTGCTCTATTTTGAATTGAAAGGCATCTCAGTTTGTGGTTGAAATGTTGACACCCTGACCTACACCCTTGGGGCTCTAAAACCTTGTGAAGCATTGATGTGCATTTTAGATATTTCTTTGACTATTGAAATTCCTTGAGTTGTGTCTGAAACCGTGTGCTTTTCCTAGTTGACATCCCTTGCGTCAAACTTATTCAATTTTGCCTAGATATTGAGTATTTCAATTTCATTTTTTCAAGTAGAACGACCCTTGGGCAGTTTTCTTTCTTTTTGACTGTTTTGTTTCTTTTTAATTGCATGTAATTGGAGAACTTGAAGAGGAAATTTGTATTGGAGAATCTTGGTGATGGGTTTGGCAAAATCGGCATGCATGACTTGTGGCGTGAGTTTGCAAGATGGGAGACCAAAGTTGGTGAGTTTGAGAAAAAACGATGGATATATGAATGCAATGTGCTTGAAGAAGGCAGCTTGACCACTGGTGGTTGTTTGGTAAACGTGAGGCGGATGTATTTTTTTGGATAAGGGGTTTATGAAGGTGAAGCATGTGAATTTTTCTTGTTTCCCCAATGTGGCAATTTTGAAGCTCAAGACAGACTTGAATCTGGATCTGGATTTGGATCTAAGAGGCTTAAAACGCCTCAAGAGCTTGGAATTGGATTCTGGGTTGTTTGTACCAATGACTTCGATCTCCCTTGACGGATTGGGTTCCTTATTGGAGTTGGGGTCTGTACAATGGTGTTACATCCCGTCAAATTCACCTTGCATTGATGAGATTGGTTGTTTGACAAACCTCCAAATGTTGAATTTATGCCAATGTGACCGTTTACCAGATCTGAGCCGCCTCGTTTTTCTTCAAGTGGCTTGTTTTCATTGGAATGCCTTGGTGGTATCCCTCACTGGCTTAAGCTCAAAGCAAACCAATTTGCGGTTCTTGGATTTGAGCGGGTGTACGGCGTTGTAGAGCTGCCTAAGTGTGGGTGAGTTAGTTGCGTTGCAGGAACTTTGTCTCCGTTATTGTTCCAAGCTGAAAGAGGTGCTGAACTTACAGAAGTTGAAACAGTTGCGGAAGTTGGATGTGGCGAAGTGCAAGTCACTATGTGGCCTACCGGGTTTGGGTGACCTGGACAATTTGGTGGAACTGACTGCTATTGGTTGTTTGAAGCTTGCGGAGTTGCCGGATATGCGCAACCTGCAAAAGTTGGGGATCTTGGACGTGTCAAAGTGTGAGTGCATCGAATCATTGCCAGGTTTAGAAGAGTTGGTGTGTTTGCAATCCCTTCAAACGTTGGGTTGCAAGAATCTCACCCAACTGCCATACATAGACAAGCTTACAAGTCCTCAAACTTTGGAATTGGATCTAAATTGTGCTCCGCAAGCTTCCACGGGATGGAGTGACTTGATTTTACTTTGGAGTGGAGATGTCGGAATTGATGAGTTGTAGGATGGGTTGAACTTATGCAAGCTTACAAAGCTAGAAACGCTCCACATTTTTGGGTGGCCAGGTCAAGGGTTTTCAAGTCTGACCGAGTTAGTATTGTTGGAATCCGTCATTATTGACAATTGCAAGGGTGTGCGTGTGTTGCCTGATCTTGAGAGGTTATCAAGGCTGCGTGATTTGAAATTGCAGAGGTGCAAATTTGAGGATTTGTCTGCTTTGATGAATGTGACGAGTTTGGAGGAGCTAGAGATCACTGATTGTGACAAGTTGTACGCGTTGCCCAATTTGCAAGAGCTTGCCAGGCTAGAGACTTTGTGGGTCTGGGGTGGTGCTCGGTTGAGAGATGTCCGTGGCATCCTTGGATTGTGGAACTTGAAATTTCTGGAGGCGAGGGGGCATCCGTGGCTTCATGAGAACCTGGGTTTGGACTGTTACAGGTTGACGGGCCTCCAAATATTGGATGTGTCTGATGGTGGATTTGAAGATTTGCAATGGTTGACCGCTTGTTCGCAACTTTGCAATTTGACCTGTAGTGGCTGTCCCATCCAGGAGTTACCGGACTTGGCCAACTTTCCAAAATTCGTCCAATTCGAAGTGAAGGATTGTATGAACTTAACAAAGTTGACTTGCACTTGGCCTTTGTGTTCGGAATTTCAATATTTGTACGTTAGCGGGTGCATGAGGTTGCAAGCTCTACCGGATCTCACCAACTTACAAAAGATGAAAATTCTAGATGTGTCCAACAGGGGCGTGTTGTTGAGTGCCCAGCTCATTCAAGACATGAAAGTACGTTGGCCTTCCATTCGTTTGATCCCCTACGGTATTTCATTTCGGCCTTCCGTTGGCTTGATCACCCAAGATTTTTCATCTTTGCCTTCTATTGATTTGATCACCCAAGATACTTCATCTTCACCGTCCATTGATTTGACACTTCATCTTGGCCTTCCATTGGTTTAATCACCTAAGATACTTCATCTTTTGTGTGACATCATGGGAGTTATCTCGGGTGCGACATTGTGGGATATGGCCTTTGCAGCCATGGAATGATTTCATCACATCATTGTGGATGTATTGGGACATCCTCAGGATTCCCTCATCTTAATTGATGTTGTTTGATGGAGAACCTTTAAACTTTAGAGCTCTAGTTAGCCAATCTCTGGCCATCATGTGTCAGGATAGAGTGATGCTCCAATCAAATCGGGGTCCTGGGAACTCAAGTGGTCATGAAACTCTTATGAGACTTGTGATTGAATACATCTTGGGCACTTGGATGAAGTTGTAGTATGCTTCCAAAGCATTTTTCGCACATGCCTATTGGCTATTTTGCTCATGCAAATTTCTATCCATATTGTCAATGGTAAAAAAGGGATCAATAATGTGTTTGGACTATGATCCTTCGTTCCTCTTGCTAGCTTTGATATAGGGGCAACAAAGTCCTTCAATAAGCTCTATAGGACCCGTCTTCCTTAGATATTTTATTGCACCCGAAATGGAATTGGATGCATGGCTAATTAAAATGGCCTTGATTGAGCATTAGAAAAGAAACCAATTAAAAAAAGAAAGTAGCCCTTCATCAAGGGCACTTCCCTTTATAGAATTCCCTACAATGGAACCCAACACCTTTGAGGGACAATGGTCACTATTTATCATTAGTAATATGAAAAAATAAATTCAAAGAGATTAAAATTCAAGAAGAAAAAATAAAATATAATTTAAAATAATAAAATAATAAAAATTCAAATTGACGAGGAAAATTTTGGCTACATCAAATTTGAAATTTTTGAATTTCCCTATTTATCTTCATAATAATAATTTTTCAATTTTTTCAATATTTTCTGACTTAGGCCTTACAGTTTGTTGGCTAAGTTTTTTTTTTTTTTTTTTTTTTTCTTACTAGCATTCCTCGCTACTAGAATGTACATGTCCAATTCTTCCTTTGAATGTGCAACTTTTGAATGAGACCTATGGGCTTTATAGATGCAACAATAATTGATAAATTGAATATGCTTTTGAAATATCATAGTTTAATCATATGGTGCCCAAAGAATACACTCACTAGTAGAATTTCAAATTTTCTGTTGATTTGGTCGCATTGACTTAGGTCACTTTTCTGTTGATTTGAACAATAATCCATTGATTTTAACAGATTATTGTTAAAATCAATAGAAAAGTGACCCACATCAATGCGACCAAATCAACAGAAAAACTAAATTTTCTACTAGTGACTCTAATAGAATTTGAAATGTTTACATTCTTGCCAATTTAATGAACACAAATTAAGACAATGTAATAATTAATTTGATAATCAAGTGCTTATTTAGATCATTTTAGGTGTAGTTAACTACTTCAATGTACTTAGGAGGTTTCATCTAATGTTTTAGAAGGCATTCTTCCTTTTTGCTTAGTATATTATTCGACAAATAAATTCTATAGAATGTCCTTTATTCCATAGTCCCTCTTTAATGCAAAATAATCCCGTTTCCTTGTTGTGATTGAAGCCATTGACCCATTGTTTGGCCTTACTTAAAACATTCTTTTTTTAAGCGTTGGATCTAGTCTGCATTTTTGTTTAATGATATTGAAGAGACTCTACGTTATATTAATATAATAGTTTATTAAAACTAAGAATGTTGAACTTTGTTCTATTCTTTGAATTAAAAATAGGATTTTGTCCATTATTTTTAGCATTTTAACTAATTTGTAGGAATGTGCAAACATTGAAAGACAATCTAATAGATCTCAGTGGAGAGATGACTTTAGGTACTACCAAAAACAACCCTCTTGAGATTGAATAGTTGTATCACTCTACACTAAATTCTTCTAAAAACCATATGAAGTGGAATTTAAGGCCCTATACCACTATTGAAGGGATGGAAGTCATGCTTACACCTAGTGGTTGATAATAAAAGCCAACCAAGTATTGATTGGGAAAAGAGGAATTGTTTTTAGTAACAACGGTGAGTACATAGAGACCAAATGAGGTCCCTCATGGTTTTAGTGTCCCCTACATCATTGAATTTGAACATGAAGTTGAATGTCAAGTGTTTTTCTAGGAAGTGACAAGAAATTATTACTTGTGATGCTCTGCACTAATTCAATGGACTCTATACAATGCAAGGTGATTGAGTTATTAGTCTTGAAATTCTTAAGCACAAAATCTTGCCTACCATATTTAGATTGATACACGGACATTGTTGAACGTTCATCATACTCGTGATTTGTTGCTTTGTCGAAAGGACAAAGACTATGGCATCAACAGTTGACAACAAGATCAACAAATGTCCTAAAAGGCTAAAAGCAATCCACGTTCAAATCCAATGTTAACATTAGTTTTCTTGAAGTTGGAAACTTAATTCCCACCACTTTTCATGGGCTTCTTCCAATAACTTTATTGGCCAGTTCTCTTCTTGCAAATATTGCATACTTCCATGTAGAAGTCCAAAAAACATTTTGTCTTTTCTACAAAGTTTGGCCTAATCCAGTATGTGGTTCACATATGTCTTTAACTTGATGTACAAATGAAGAATATAAACAATTGCTAGAAGATATAATCATGAATTGCATTACCAAGATCAGTGGAATTATGTTGAATGGATTTATTTTGTTTTGGGCCTTATGTTGGTCCCTCTAAGTCTCTAGTGATATTTTCAAATCAAACTTTAGAAAACAATATATATATTTAGACTTCTTGGATGAAAAGCTTGAATACAAGAGCATCAATCACTACAAGAGAAAGGGGTGTTTTAAGTGTAATTTCAATGCAAAAATACCATGTTGAAAGGTCATGTGTTTTAGGTAAAACTTGCTAAAAAACATGTGTCTAGGCCTTGCATTATTGTACATGACTTAATGGTCGGAAGATGTTCTTTCAATACAAATGGGATTGACTTTTGGGTTCAGAAATATTGTTAGGTGAATTGCATGGTTTTCACATCTTTCTAAATGTTGACACATGGCAAACTCCCCCATTTTGTGAAGCGAGTTTGTAGCCACCTGCAGCCAATTGCTTCAAGTTGACTTCCAGAAGTCAAAAATTACAATACCCACCCAAGTGTCTTTTGTTTGAGCAATGCATGAAGCTAAAACATCAAGCGTTTCCGCTTCTTTTACTTAAATATAAGTTTCTTGAAAATCCCTGCATGAATCACAGAATTGCAATCAAATTCTCATTCAAGTGTACAAAGCCATCTGAAACTCCATCTGAATGGGTGGTCTAGTCCATGACTTCTTTTCAACTATCGTGGATATCAGCTCCATTTCAGTACTCTTTGTCAATTCTATTTGTCTAGAAAACTGCATGCAGTAGACAATCCCAACAACACAACTGAATCAAACCAATGGCTGGCGGGTATTATTGTGACCACAAGATACTATTTGGAAGAAAATCTTTCCAAGCAGACTTCATCACTAGAAAAAACCCGTTTTTTTTTTTATGTCTGCCCAAAACATGCGATGTCCAAGGCCTAACATACTATGTCTGCTGAGACATCAAGACGTTAAAGAAGAGGATTGCAATTTAGGGTAAGTTTCCAAGGATGTTCCAGATGACTGCAGAAAATTTGAATGGAACCAATTGGTGTTACCAAAGACATTGGGATTTTTTATGACATTTTTAAGGACTCATTGATGTCCAACAAGGCGTCTGCAAAAACATAGATGGCCACGTCAGCTTTGAAGGAAAAATTTCAAGGAGGGTAATTTTTTGAAAATCACTTTTTCCTTGGATAAAAGTTTGACCAAGGTTAAAAAAACGGGATTGAGTAGCCTTTGGGTAGCTTTTGGAGAAATTAAGATGACGTGGCATATGACATGACATGCCACGTGTAAATTAGTTGACATGGCATAAAATAATGCTGATGTGGCATGCCATGTCAGCATAGCAGGGCTGTTTCTTTGCATTTTCTACACTTATTTTGGAAATGTCTAAGTAGACGTAGAGATGTCACTGGAGACATCTTATAAAACGTTGAGATGTTTTCTTGGACATTTTTGTAGACTTCTAGATGTTTTAGAAAACATAGTCATAATTGATATATTGTCCATGGAGACATCATTAGAGTGGCCTTTGAGACATACAAAAAACATCCTATTGGACATCTGTATGCTACTCTACCAAAATTTAAATTCAGTGTTTTCAATGTCCCATATAGTTTGTCTTCCCCTCTACCACTCCACTTGTATAAAGAGCCCATCTTTGCGTTTTCTACACTTGTATTAAACTTGTCTAAGTAGACATACAGATGTTACTAAAAACATCTTATAAAACATTGAGATGTTTTCTTGTATGTTTTTATAGACTTCTAGATGTTTTAAGAAACATAGTCACAGTTGGTATAACATCTATAGAGACATCATCAGAGTGGCCTTTGAGACATGCAAAAAACATCCTATTGGATGTTTGTATGCTGCTCCACCAAAATTTAAATCCAGTGTTTTCAATGTTCCATATAGTTTGTCTTCCCCTCTACCACTCCACTTGTATAAAGAGCTCATCATTTCCCCTCCATAAACTCACATCAAGTGGCTTTTTGAAGCCATGTGACATAATTGCCAATTATAATGTATTTTGTATAGCATATTATATATGGTATATGATGTATGATGAATAATGTATGGTATATTATGTATGATGTATAATGTATGGTATATTATGTATGCTGTATAATGTATGGTGTATTGTATATGACATGCTATATTGAACATTCTGACATGCACGAGGGACATCATATGAGACATGTGAAACTGTCCATATTAATCATGCTGAATAGTCCATTCCATTCCATGAATGTTTAATGTGACATCATTTTGTTCTTCTAGATCATATCAAACATTGCCAGATGTATTCATGATGAAAAGTAGATGTTTACATTGATGTCACAAGAAATTTGGACGTCTAAGGTGATGTTTCAAAATACGTCTATGAAAACATCTGGACGTCTGAGTTGATGTCTCAGAAAACGTATAAATGTCTATGTTGACATCTTCAAAGATAGTAAGAAAATTCTTAGATAACAAAAAAATATGCTGACGTGGCATGCCATGTCATCTTTGCTGGATGCCACGTCACTTTTCTCGCTGCCACCTCAGATGCCACCTTAGATGCCACATCATTGTCAAAAATGGATGAAAAAAATTCCTATGTGGCTGCCCGTGCACATGTAGCACTTAGGTGGCAGCCACATGGCGGCCTTTGAGGACCCTGTTGACCCATGTTTTTTGGATATCAGAGCCTCCAGCATGCTGATGTCCGACGTCAAACCTGATGTCAAACCTGAGTCTTGAGCAACGCGAGTTTTTGGACGTCTACGTAGACATTTCAAGACACCAGTCGGGACATCAGCACGTAGAATCCAGAGATTAAAAAAAAAAGGTTTCTCCTAGTGCATTCAACCAAGAAGAAAATTTGCTTACTTCTATATTCAGTAGTCAATTGCTGCATTATACTTGGCTTTTCCAGAGGTCACTTGGAAAGTAGCCTTTGTTGTATTCAAAACTAGCACCTTGACCATAACTCCGAGTGCAAACATTTAGGCCCCCAAAACTCTCGACTTGTTTCAATATTTTTTGCCACATATTGAAATGCCGAGATAAACATTCGGAACAATAACTATAACTAGAAAAGAACTTTGAAATTGATTGTACAGAGCATCTACAATCTAAGGGTACAATATTTTGTAACTAGCTTAACTTGATGTTCACCTCCATTCGGGTTCGGCCTAATTCCTTGATGCTGGGTAGCACCCGAAAAGGTAGATTGACACCCTCTGTGATACGATACCTGTGCATTCAGACAATGTTGATAGTTTAATCAGTAATGTTAGACAAAAAATCTTATCCCTTTATAAAGTCTATACAATGGAGCATGATTTGATCTAAAAGCCCCTCCCAAAGACAGAGACATTCTTTGTCAAGAATTGTCATTAGAGGAGAATTGGGGTGTAGGAGTGCCCAAAAAGAAATTGGCCTATTTTCCCAAAAGGTACATTCAATGGAAAATCCATTTTAATTCCAACATGGCATTGTCCATGTTGGAACCTCAAGTGGTGACATCAGATTGGGAAGGGGTTTGGACTAGTAGCTATTCTTGGATGGAAACCATTAATTAAAGGTGGCATCATGAAAGTGGTCCTTGTAGTTTTATAAAAAACTGGATGTTGACAACGTTTGTACCATGGTTTGTACAAGTCCCGACTCTAACGTGCTTAAAACAAGTAGTGGAGCCGCCCGTGAGGGTGATGGGTGGAAGTACCCCTGGTGGGAAAGTACAAATGTTGGAGTTCAAATTCTCGATTGCAAGTTCATGTCATCTCCAATCAAACCAGGATCCGATTGCAATAGACTTTGAGCACAGTTGAGAATGGCAATGGCGAATCGTCAACCTCGTGCCCAGGTGTGTGCAGTCACCTTGCACACTACTCACAACGATGATGGTGAGTGGATTCCAACACGATATGAGAAGTTTCGTGGGTGAGGCTTAATCCAGGAAGGGTCAGCAGTTGGGCTATAGAGGTGCGCAGGTTTGGAGGTGACAACATGAGGGGGTCATACAAAGCTCAAATTGTGGATTTCCAGTTCAAGGTGGACAAGCGAAGGGTTGTCACCAACAAGCCGGAACTGCAGTCCGTGTTGGTGAGACACGCCTACGAAAGACACCAAGTGTTGTTAGATCCAGAAGAACGCCATGGTCGAGTTCCCTGCAACTGTGAGATTTTGAAAAGCCTTGGAAGCCACTGCAATTTGATTCACCACTTGTTTCCAGCAAATATGTTTAATTCTCAAGTTCATGTTGACCTTGATCCTTGATAGTTGTTAATTCTGTGTTGTGTTTGCTATTGGTAACAGTTTTGTACCAGTCATACTTTGAGGACTAGGTGGAGCCGGGCTCTATACTGGGAGTCATTGTCGTTCTACACAGCGATGTTGGTGAGGCCACCCGCGCAGGAAGGTCCTACACTGATCTCCTTAATAATGGGATTTTTTTCTCTAATCGTGTGTATGTTCCCCCCACACCAGGTCTTTTATATGGCAGCACTGAGCCATTGCTATTGCCAGCATTCATTGATGCCGAGTGGCTTTTTCCCGATATGCACACTAGCAAGGCTTTCAAAGCAAAGTTTAGGGCAGACTTTCAATCGGTAACTAAAGCCACCACCGGGAGCCGCATGGGGCATCTGCAATGGTTTCTTCCACTACATGTTTTTGTCGATCTCTTTGCCCCAGATGGCGATAGCATGAGACGGACATCTACCCTATATGTTCTAAACAACCCCAGTGACGAGTTGTTCACGAGTCTCATGGACCCGGGGTGGGAGTAAAAAATTGTGCTTGCAAAAGATATAGTCAGGTGCACGATTTCCAAGCCGTCTGTAAATTTCAGGTGTGTTTGATCGATCTTAGTCCTCACTTGGGTACAGAAGGCTTTTGATGCCTACTCTCTGTTGCCCACACCTTTCCATTGCTGTGTTTCTAGAATTCTATCCACAATCACTAACTCACTAACTTACTGGACGTGGGCAACAATATTGTTTTGTTGCAAAGGCCGTTACAATGTGTGGTTGAAGGTGATTCCAATTGTGCTGTGTGCATTATAGGTTGATTAACTTGTGTTCTTGTGCACAGATACCATTTGGGGAGATCCACTTTGTACACGAACTTCAAATACGGAAGGGAGCGTTTGGCACGAGATGGTGTTACCTGGGAACAATCGACCAAACAGATGAAGAGGAGATGGTGTTTCTTCGTTGCTATTTTGAAGGTGTCATGGTTGCAACGTTTGAAGTTGGTCGAAGTTAGCACCTGACCCACATTCAGACAGAGGTTTCTATCACTCTAGGCGATGTGGCTCCAGAGGAGTTCCGGTTTAGGTTGCAGCGAGAAGGGCATCCAGATGTTAACATCAACCCTAGGCACGAAGGGTCTCAGACAGTAGCACAAGTCTTACCACCGTGGATTTTTCAAATAGTAGCATGTTAGTTAAAACTTAGCAGAACTAGTGCTACACTTAGCTTTTTGGTCACAGTCGGAACAATTCGGCTTTCAACTCTGTCAAGGTAGCTTTTTCTACGTACTGGGGTGTTCAGCCCAATTTTCATGTTGAAAGCAACTCTAGTGGACAATAGTGTGAACATTGATGTTGAGGGATCACTAATACATGCCTATTTTCTACGTGTATACTCTGTGTTTCAACTTCTTTGCCACTCATGCTCTTGTGATCATTTGTTTCAAAAAGCTAGGTACATATCTTGCATGGATTTGGGTTCAGGATATGATGTGTTTCCAACGTTCACAGAAAGAGGGCTGCTAGTGCATAGTTTCAGTTTAGACTTGTCATTTCTTTGTGTTTAGTTAATGTGCACTTCACGCTACCATTGCAGCATAGTAATTTCTTTGCTCTAGAGGAGCATGTTGACGCTGTGAAAGATGTCAAGTATTGAAATGAGAACGTCTTCTTTTATTATTTAATAGGGATGCTCAAGCGAGCAGACAAAGAGGCAGGCAACGCTTAGCATAACTAATAAGTATCAAAAGATCAAAACTATTATTATCCTCATGAAAATTCCGTTTTCAACATGGTCATAATCTGAACTATACACTAATGAGGTAACAGGTCTATGCCCAAGCTAGTCAAGGCATTTTGATATACACGCATCTAGTTCGGTTGAAATGGCATCCAGTGACTTCGATGACTCCGATGGAGTTCCTTGTTCTTCAACAGCAAGTTCGTCTTCATCTGAGTTAGCAATCCCATCGACGTTTGATGAGTGTGGCTTGGACTGAGACGCAACTGTCACTCCTGCGCTGGCAGCTTCTTTTTCCAGCTTCCTCCTTGCTTCAATTGTTTCATTTGCTGTTTTCAACATGTCACATCAACAGAGCAAATTCACAAATTAGGACAGAGAACCAACGCGTTTCCAACAAACTGGAGGACATGAAAGAGTGATTCATCTCTGTAAATTCCAACTAATCTACACAACTTCAAGCAGCAGAAACTATTTCAATTCTCGTCAACGAGGAACATTGGACATGCACTATGAAGTTCGAGGCATGTAATGGCTGCAGCAACAGCTTCTGTGTATGGCCTCCCACGCTTACGGTTAGCAAAGCACAAAAATGGTAGGGTTGGGTGAAGTGGAGGCATAAACTGCGGGACATGCGTTCTACTCTTACCGGCAAGGGGCGATGGACCCTCGGGAGGACCAATCGGTGACGATGCACCCTTATTTGCCCCCCTCTGCTTAGTAAGCTTCGCCGGTGGTGAAGAGTGAGCGTTTCCAATAGCTGCTCTCTTCCGAATAGTAGAACCGGGAGGCGGAGGTGTACGTTCTTCTTTTTTGTCCACAGAACCCAGATCCACTTGCTGTAAACCTTCACACCCCCATGATTCCAACCAACTCTGCTCCGCCACTTGTTTGCAACGAGGACAAACGGACGTACCACACACTAGTTCGCCCCACAAGCACCACGGGTGAAATAGGCATCCACATGAGAAAGGAACAGCACAGTTGGCAACAAATAGATGCGAGCAGCTTCCACATAGTGCGTCTACCTTCAGATCTAGAGCAACACCCGCTTCCAACACATTGATCCCAACAGGTTGTTTTGGCTTCATGGAGAATTGCAATGCTTTCTCAGCTGCCCATTTCTTCATCAGCGTTTCCAACTCGTGCTCCCGACGCTCCTGCTCAGTGCGGTCACACTCTAAGGTCACCTTCAATTTCTCCAAAGACGCCTGGTTTGACTCCCAAAGATCATTGTTAGCTGCAATTCTTTTGTTAACCTAACGCTGTTGTTTGTCACACTCCTCCTTCTCTGTCACCTCCCCGGCTACAGCATGGCCCTTGTTGTTCTTTTGTAGCTCATCCTTTACCTCATTGAGGCGCTCATCCTCAGCTTCCAACTCTTGACTAGTAGCGGCTACTTTACCTTTCCTTACCTCCAGGGCCTGAATTGCCTGCCCGGATTCTTGCAGTGCTTCAGTCCTGGACTTGATCTCCTTCAAGAGCTGCTCCACCTTCTGCATTGCATTGGCGCCACTTTTCGCTCCATTTGGACCCCCACCCCCACCAATGCCCCGACCTCCACAATGCTCATTGATGTACCTTGCGCACTCCTTCACAATGCTCGCCATCTGATTCTTCAATGCTAGAGGACCCAATTTTTGAGGGTTGTTTCCAGCATGCTTTTTGCGGTCTGCAATCACCTTAGCAGCTGCAGCAACCCAATTGACCTTATTACGCTTGTCTTGATAATAGAACACGCAAGCGCGGAGGAAGGTCAGACTAATCGCCTTGTTGTCGGGGATATTGCCGTATATGTAATGGTAACGCATTGTGTATAAATCCCGGGCAACTGGATCGGCACACCAATCAAGCGGGTACCTCGACTTGTTTGCACCCTCTCCAGCAGTCCAGTCGCACTCATATATCTCCGGTGGAACATGGACGTCCGTCACGTCTTTGGGCAGAGGACTGCTGTTGCAAAGCCCTACCACATCGTGAAAGAACTTCTCATCGTAAATTGCATTTGCTCTCCCTGACAAGCACGGTGCCACTACAACCAACGACTTCCGCAACTCCCTTGGTAACCCCTCTAAGTCAAATGGCTCATCCCAAATTGAGCGAGTTCCACCGTCGTTGACGTCCTCCTTCTTCGGCTGTTTCCCTGCAGTCTTTGGAGACCTCCGCTCTTCTTCAAAATAGCCGCTTTGCCTTTCACAAGGCTTTTTGATTGTGAGCTCCTGGCCCCAGTAGTCATGTTGGAAGCACAGGAAGGCAAGAGAGGCTTTTACACAGAGAACAACGGCAAAGGAAGAGAGAAGAAAGAGATGGAAACAAGCCTACACAAAGAATAACAACAAAGGAAGAGAGAAGAAGGCAATGGCGACAAGCAACGGAGAGAGAAGAAGGCAATGGCAACAAGCAACGGAGAGAGAAGAAGGATGGCAACAAGCAGCGGAAAGAGACAAGGTACCTGCATTCTTTAAAGCCTGCTTAGCGTCAGGAGGAGGATGGGCTTAGGGTTTACAAGACAGAAAATAATTACAGTGGTGGCTAAGAGGGTACGAGTTGACATCTTAAGCTTTTTTAAAACATGTACCTTAATGGAAACGGTTGAGTGGACCTCTTAAGCTTATTGCAATCATGAAACGTGAGGGTTTAGGGTCTACAGTGGGCACCATGAGGACTCATGATGAAGTCAGGATACCAGGACATGGGAGGAAAGGAGTGACTGGTTTCAGAGTGTTTAAGTGAAAATTATGCTGTCAACATTGGGGCAAACCAACATTCACAATATCAAAGGATTTATTAGGGTTCAAGGGTTAGGGCATTACCCTTAAACCCTAAACCCTAAATTGCTTGAATCATCAAGCAAGGAACTGAAAAATTCTAAGGACGAAGGTGGAAACATTGAAAACCATCAAAGGAAACATTTCAACATAACTATCCGGCGAGACATCTCAACGAGTTCAAATAACTATTGGCCTGTAGTTTAGAAATTAGAATAAATAAAAACAAAATAAATTCATGTTTGTAGAGGGTTTTAAATGCATGCATAAGTTCAAAATAACATGTAATTTCAAAATCCATGACTTCATTTCAAGTTCCACACTTAGGATTCTGGAAACAATGATTCTGACTTACAAGTGTTTCAAACAAATTTTCCTCATTCATGCACTATTTACTCCCTAAATGAATTTGTTACTTTTAGGCCTAAAACTGCTTCAAAGTAGCGAAACCCAAAACAATGCTAAAATCTTCATCTATATTTATTCATTAACAAATTCAACTGTAGGATCCTATATTGCACTTGTTAGATTACATCCTACCAAAAATTCAACTAAAAGAAACCTTACCAATTTTAAGATTATATTGTTTGGATTTCAAAAAAAAAATGATTTCAATTCTTCTCAAATAGTTAGATTTCAACTTTCAAATTTTTTAGAGAAACATGTCTAAGTACTCTCAATAATACTGTATGTTGATGAAATAAGTAGGAAATATATATAAAATTTTCAACAAAACAGATTTTGTATTCATCCTTGAAAAAATTAGTAAATAGAAGAAGTTGAGTATGATTTTAAATACAACATTGTTAAGAATTTATTTATGGAATTGAAACATTCCAATACCAAATGGTTCCAATGTTGTGATAAATAATCTACATTCCATACTCTAAATTTTTTTACAAATATGAAAAAATGAGTTAAATAAAGGAACTTCAATATATATTTCAGAATAGAAATTCTATAACTGACTGCAAACTAAAACTCCGCATAACTTTCATCTTGCAAGTTTAAATGGAATGATTCAAAGTTTTTTACGTAAAAATAAATCTAGGAATCTAAGTTGAAATTTTTATTCTTAGAAAAATGACTTTTTTTGAGCTGCCCAAGCTGCCTGCCAAGCTTCTCCTTGACAACATGTTGTATGAAAATTTTAAAGAAAAAGGGCTTTTCCCTCAAATATGCATCCTCACAAAATTTGATTAATAAAAAGAATTTGGACAATATCTTCTCCTAAAACCTCATTCAATGGGAAAGCCTTTTTGAATTCCAATTTCATTTTTAACCTTTTGTATTTTGACGGAAAACCTCTTACAATCTACAAGCACATTTGGCCTATTCATAATTATTTTCTGTCTACATTAGGACCTTTATAGAATCTATATGCACTTCTATACAAATGTATAATTTGTTTTCAGGAATTTTCAAAACCTCTAGAAAATATAAGAACATCTAGAGGTCAATTCCAGGAATTTAAACTTCTACGTGTATCTTGTAAAGGGCTTGACAAACTTGTTTACCTCTAGTTATACATTTTTGAACAAAAGCTCTATTTGTTGTGATGTAACAAAGATGTCACAATTGATACAATTTTTTCATTTGAACATTCTTGAAATAGTTTGTACACATGATGATTCAAACACTGACTAGACTTACAGTAGAAGTTTTCAAATTTCAAGAATCTACAAATCTACAAGAATCTATGATGAATATGTACATCCTATAGAACAAGGTAGACATCTAGTTTAACTTCTACTAATACTTTAGTTTCATTATTCCATAATGATTGGTAATACTTTAGTTTCATTATTCCATAATAATTGGTATTCAGTCCCCACTCATGCTAATATAAAGGGACGTGTGTGGACTTCACATATTAGTGCAAGAGCCTCTTAGATGGATTACCACAAATCATTTCAAATTTTTTGTTGAAAATTCATTGGCATTTTGAGATGGAAGATCACTTTTGGTTTTAAGATATGGTTTAACAAGTTCAACAAATTTGCTCCTCATTTTTAAATTTGAACACAAGTTTATCAATTTTTTTCTTCCAAAAAGGAATTCAAAAACACTCCTAGTAGATTATTTTTTTATTACAACTTTCCTCCCCATTTTTTTTAACTCAACGAAAGTTGCTCTTTTTCCTTTTAGAAATGGAGTTGACCACAACTTAGATTAATTTTATAGATACATGTGATGTAAATAAGACATCACGAAAGGGGTCAATTGATCTCAAATCCTATTTTCTAACTACTTCACATAATCTTAAATTCTAAAATAGGTTTAGTTTTGTATTTATGGAACCCTTCACACTGAATTCTTCATAGAGAATAGTGTTGTTACTAAATGTGGTGTCTTTTAGTGTTAAAGATGTGTTTGCATGTTTCCTAACAATTTGTGCCAAATCGAATTACAAAATTGCATCACCAATAAATTTTAATCAATTATTATGTAAAACCACAAATTTTAATTGAACAAATTCACCGCAAATGGAGTTTGGTTTTTTGAAACTAAAATTCTATATGCATCATTGGACTTGCCCAATCTATTTCAATGAAGCAACCAATTCTAATTTTGTTCAATTCTATTATCTATTTTGTTTTTCAAAACATCTATTGGAAACTAGGTCAAAATGAATCCAGCTAAGCCACAACATACTACAAAGTGTTGGGCATTTCCACTTGAATAAAATTCTTACAACATCCAACTGTGATTACTCAAATCAGCTGATTTATGAAAGATCTGTGACATGTTTGAACCATTCAGTGATTAGAGGCATCATTAATAGCCTTTCCATATGTTGACGGCTTGTTGTCAACGCACTAAGTGCAGGCATTCAGTAGCACCATCATGCCTCTGATGGTCGATGGTATGGGGTCTCTACCATTCTTTATTGATAGTCACCGTCATGACATACAGCGAGCAATCGGGGACTAAGCTTGTATGGGAGTGTTCTAGGCGCCCTTTGTCAATCGGTTTTGGAGTAATCTCACCGGCTGCTTGCTAGCTCCCACTGCGAGTAGGACATTTTTGTTGATTCAAGGCTTTTTCATTGTGATTCATGAGTCCCGGAAGAAACACTTGAGCTTGTGCTGCGAGGAGGAGAAGGCTGCACGTAGAAGATGGGGGAATGGACACGGAGGATCGTAATTCCATACCACGCAGTTCGGTCGAGGATGTGGTCCCTGACAATGATGACAATGCTGGAAACATTGCAATAGGCGTTACCAGCGACGAATTCCAAGAGCCTATTCTAATGGAAGGAATTCCGGAATTGCTGAAGCAGCACATGTGCGCTGTTGCATCCGTGCTTCAAGGTCGTCATGGTGTGTACGATGAGCAATTCTTTGGCATTGTCGTTGGTCTCTGCTCCTGTGGCATTCTAGTAGACCAAGTATTGCAAAATACGGGAGTTACTGACATCGAGATCCAGGAGAAGTGGAAACACCAACCAGGTGCCAAGTACAGGTTTCCAATGGCGTTGTCAACAGACAATGCCCAAGCGGCGCAATTTCTGGAACTCTATCAGCAAGTGTATGGAGGGCAGCCTTGCAACGACTCTTTTTCTTTGAGGTTCTTACGGGCTTGCTTTGCCACGTTCATACACAAGGTTGAATTAGATTGGGTGAAAGAGGCTTTCAAAAGGCGCAAGGTGCGAATGGAGCAAAAGAGCCAAAACCAACACAAACTAGGTCTTGTAGCAATGCGCCAACAACTTTCTACTTTGTGCGCAGCAGTAGCTCTAAACTACCGACCTCCCGAGACCACAACCGGCAGTCAATTGCCTATGCCTACAACTGTTTCTACCAGGTCTCCGAGGTCCAGGCGACACAAAAGTAGCAAGAGACATTCACATAGAAGGACAAGTTCTTCCGCACTAGCAAAGGCGGAAAGCGAATTGCGTGGATTCCTGAAACTAGCGGAAGAAGCTAGAACCTCCAGCGACCTGCTCCTGAAGGCAATGCAAGAATCAGGCGAGGCTCTGGTTGCCGTAGAGAGAGATGAACGGGCCCTAAACGAGTAGTATACGGCTTTGGTTGACGAGGCTGAGGCGATGCAACGCCAATGCGCGCACGAGAGTGCCATGGCGAAGTTGAGGGAGGGACAACAATTGGTGGACAAATTGATTTCAACGAGGGAGATGCACGCGAAATCACTTGACTCCATACGGGCCATTCGAGCTTCAGTGTATCCTGAGGCACTGAAGGCACTTGCGCATTCCAAAACGTGTGTTGCCAACGCCGCAGAGAAGTTTCGGAAGCTCAAAGGTTCTTCCTTTGCATTGCGACCCAGAGCTCCTTTTGTATATCCAACAACTCGTTCTGAACCTCCATTGTTGATTACAGGACCCAAATTCTGTGCAGGTTGTAAGAAGAAAGGGTTTGTAGCACAGGCTGTGATCATTGCTTCTTGTGGTTGTGGATTTCACCCTATATGCATTGCCTTATTGCAAGAAGAGAATAAATATACGTGTCCTTATTGTGAGACCGCATTCTGTGGAGCTTGGATGGCTCAATTCGGGGTTCCCCTTACATCCCAAATGGAGCAGGATGTTGCCAGCATGAACAAAAGGCTGGAGGCCCCAGCACTCCTAAAGACAGGTGAGCTGATTCTACTTACCTCTCTAGCTAAGCATGCTTCTTTTTTTCTTAGTTCATGAATACCTAAACATGCATTGTATGTCTTGCAGTCATGGAGCCACGTCTCAAAGAAGTGAAGGGTGGGGAGCTGAGTCTACCTTCCATACCACCAATGACGTGAGAGCTTCCATACTACCAACTTCCGAATACTTCCAGATGGAGTTTCATCATCAAGACAGAGTAAATTCAATCTTTCAATTGGACATGGGGAGGAGATCTCCATCAAGAAGAAACCTAGCAATCGCTGAATGCTACAGGATTTCAAATGGGGGCTGGTCTAAAGTAGTGTTCCTAGTATACTTTAAGTTTAACATACTTCAAACTTGCACTATCATGCTCAATGATATAAGCATGTAAAGCTCTCACAAGTGACAGTTGTAAAAATGGATAGTTTTGAACGTTTTTCATTCTTGAATATGTAATGTTAACATTTAGTGATTTCAACGTCACTAAATTCCTACACGTCAAATGCTTCTACATGGTCCGTCTAATTCGAGTATATTGTCAACAACCACCTTGCTTCAATACTCCGATTCTAGAGGCTGTTCATGTCATTGTCTTCAACACCCTCCTTTGCTCCTACTCTCAGCCAAGCTCTCCCTTTTTGTGCTCTATTCTCCCTCCACCTTCTAGCTGCATCCAGCCCGTTTGATGTAATATAGGCCATCCTCTTCTTTTGCAACTCGGCAGCCATTGTAGGGTCATTGTGCACTGTCTTGATGTTTCTTGATTCCAGCAAGTCGACCTTCTTTGCAAACCTATGTTGAATGTTTCTGTACCAATGTTGATATTGCTGCACGATGGCACTTGTTCTATCTTTAGTGCCACCATGCTGAGTGTGATGTTGATTAGCCGCCTTTGCTGCATGATGGAATTTTTCCATCCCTTGGTTGTTCCAAACAGCTAGGCTCCCATATGTTTGCACATACCATGGACCATGCCGCACAAGGTTATGCTACAAAGACAAAAATGACCCAAATTAGTCACACATCCTTAAGGAAATGGCACCCTACATCTGAATCATTTTGAAATGGTTTAGTTACTTTAGCAGTACGCAACTGTATTCTCTAAACCTCGAAAAGCATAACTTCCATTTTAATTCCAACATCAACTCTGAAAAAAAGTTACCATGCATGTTTAAAACTTACCATATAATGAGTGACGTGGTCTTCTCCAAAGCACTTAACATAAAGGCGCCCCCAAGTCTCAATCTTGCCCTTGAAAGTGTCAATTTGCTCTTGATCCAAGGACAAACCGATCAAATATGGATATACTGTTTCCAGTACTTTCCACATTTCTACTCGTTCAAGATATTGCCTACCTTGATTGAGTGTGTTGTTTTCTGAGTGCAAGATGTCCTTCCAAACTCGATCTTGCCTTGACCAAGTGGATGGTTGGAACATCCTACCAACAGTCACGCCACTAAGGGAGGGTTTGACAGGGACACTGTTGGAAGCACCACTGAGCACCGTGTCCTTCATTATAGGCACGTTGCCACCATGAAGCCCGGCTGCTGACAACGTCCTCTCCATATTTTCTATGGCAACCTGTTGACGGGCCTCATTCTCCATGTTCCAAATGAACATGAAGTGCAAGTGAAGGATTTTCTCCATCATCCTTGTCAAGGCATGCAGTATACAAATATGCACCCTCTCAAGTGGGATGGGCAAAATTGGTTTCCATCGGGATTCTTCTTCAATGGATACTGGTTTCGAGAGGACATTACCAGCAAATAGACCTCCATGCCACGTATGATTTCTTCTCCTGTCCTCTGAAGTAGCACTTGCTGATGTTCCCACCTCTGGCTTCGTCCTCTCTTGGTTACAATAGATGCAAGAATGAATGGCATTGGCTCCATGTTTCAATCCGTACAAGCATTTGATGGTCTTCATATCCGCAGACAAATGCCACTGTACTTTGAAGTTGCCAACACCGTCAACACATAATAGCTGGCCCTCATCTTGTGCCTTAATCAATGCTAGAAACGGTGTCTGTTCAAACACCCACTGGAGGACCTCATGTGACTCCTTAGCAACCTCAAAGCAGGCAATAGGCCATATTTCAGTTTCAGATTGAACTAAAAAATACCTATCATCGGTTTTTAGAATACTGGTGTCCAAGGCACGGTTTATGAGCATCAAACTGACCCTTTCAAACTTCCTCCCATGTACAATCTCTGCTTCATCCATCTTCAACACAAAAATCAATGGGTGGTCCCTAACTTCTGCACATCCGAGCACCATGATTTTCAATGAGTTTAATTCATGCAAATGTCAAGGTATATGAGTGAGTTAGTGCGGTCACTTGACAGTTGGAAATATGACTTAGAAATCTACTCTAGGATGAAGTAGTCACCTTCGGTGGTGAAACTGTATAGCTTCACCATAGTCCTTTGTACGACTTTGATGTCAACAAACAAGCTGTTCTTTGATGTCAAGACAACTCGTGTTATCTCGGATTTCTTCTTCCTTCCTTTGGCATTGGTCACTGGAGCTTGTGCCACCATCTCCAATGTACTGTCAATGTGATAATAGTCACCAACAAGATCTTTCAATTTTGAATTGAGTTCAGATCGCAACAACTTGACTTGATGAACGTATTGCATGTTTTATCAATACATATACCACAAAACGCATGTGTTGTCTATGCATTGCCCCCCTACCAAACTATTGAGGATTGTTCTTGTTCTATTGTTCAGCATCGTCTATTAATTGAACTGAAGCAACTTGTTTCCAACACACTCAGCATAGGTCTCTAGACTGCAACTCCCCAGCATGTGCTCAGTGCAGAATCCCTAAACCTTAGACCCCATATTCTCGTGTATTGATTGTCCTAGATTAACTGAGCATCGTGTACAAATTCGTCTTAGGCATCTAGTGTTTGGAGACACAGTGGAGATTGAATTGATGAACTAGGGTGAGTAAGCCCAAACCTTGTGCGGATTCGAGAGGAATGTTGGCTTCAAGCATTTGTCAACAAGCTGCACTCTCCCTTTTATTGTCTTGTAGATCTTGCCGTATCTTTTCTATGACACTCTTGTCATGTCACATGCTGCCAGTATCGCTTCTGTACCCAAATCCTTACCAATTTTGTCAAGGTGGTAGTTGGCCATTTGAGTTGCAACAAAACTATTATTAGGATTTGACACCAAGGCCACTGTCTCCCCTTGCGACAGTAATCGGCCAATGGCATCGCCTGTCCCCTCTTGTGTATCCCTGTCGCCACACAAGCGCTTCTTACTGCCTCCACTCTTGTTTCCATCTTGTATAGACTGAACAAGTCGGGGTTGCAACAAGCTTCTAATTTTTGCTACACGAGCTCTTGCAGCGTCACCCGTCTTGGATAATTCCGACAGACACTTGCCTGCTCTTAATTGCGCGACTAGTGGAGTACTCACCATCCTCTCCATTTTTTTCTTTAACTTCCACAACGCCATCCTGACTTCTGCAAGTTCCTGCTTCCCACACGCAAGCTCTTCATTATGTACTTCATGCTGTCGCACCAACTCTTTGGCTGCCTGCAACATCCTGGACTCAAATTGTTGCTGATGTTGATCAATAGCTTTCCAATGCTCTTGTTGGAGAATCACAAGGTTGCTCTTGTAACGAAGCTCATTCCTCTCCAACTCTTGTTCAAGTGCTGTACATCGAGCCTTCAGAAATTCCGATTTCCTCTAGAATTCGACAATCTCTACTCTGCTGGCGGCAAGAAGTTCCTTTTCACGCTCAGCCCACCTACCGTTAACAGCATGAAGATTAGCCACATGCTTTGCAATTGAATTTTGCAATAGTACTATTTCACGAAGACAGTCTGCTTGTGTTTTTTCTAATTCCTGTTCCAAGCCTTTCACTGCATCGCTGGTGCTAACAAGGTGGTTAGTGTATCCTAAGAGTCCAGATTCACCGTGACAAAGGAACTCTATGTAAGTCTTCAACGTTTGAAATTGTAGTGGCTTCCTAGTGACTGGATCCAGTGGGTAGAGATTGCCATCCAACCACAAATCCATGTTGGTGGCACCTGACGCTCTAAACGCTAGAAACTTGGATTTAGGAAGCTGTTGGTCCACTCAAACGCCTTTCTTCACAATAGGTGCAAATCTACTATGAAGAGCTACAGATGTCGTGTAGGAACTACCCTTCTCCTTATTTGTAACATCCTGAAGTGCCATCTCTGCAAGTAGGTTAAAATTCCGGCACTGGACGTTGGCAATATGAATGAACCCTAAAACCGTAGTAAATGCAGCAATGTGAATGAGCCTAAACTCCCGCGATAACTAGGACAACGTCAATGAGCCACCTCATCTGGCAAGAAACAATTCCAACACACTGTACAATGTGTTCCTTGCGAGCATCTCCACGTTGACCACTCGAATTCCTTTTACATTCCCCCCAACTCGTCAACTATTGTGTACAGTGCGAGTACAATAATTTCAGGTGGTGGATTTGAAATCGCAACTCTGAAAACCCTGTCTACACTTGCATCCCAAGTCATTTGGTACTTATAGGTTATAATAAAATAGTTCCCAAAATACACTATTCAATTAGACACTCAAAACTACGGCTAGTGCTGAGGTACCAACATGGGCCTGTTGGTACATAGAAGGTACGCACGGCCGTTGCCAACTGGACAGTACTCTGTGCCAACTCGGCCTATGCCGCCTTGTTCTCATTGGCTCACAGAGTTGATGGCAACTTCTGAGAAGAACTAAATGGGTGGAATTAAGGCATTTGCAAATATCAAAAAATTCATTTCCAAGGCAAAAGAACTAAGCATGTAGAGACCCGAAATTTTCTCTAATGCCATGCCTCATTTTTCCTGTACACAAGACCTTCTCGTCTCCAACCCACAACTCCTATAATTTGAAGTGTAGCATTCACGACGGGTTTGTTGTCTATAGCCTGCAAGGATACAACAAAGTACGTAGGTGTTGGTCACCTGAGAACATCTTGAAACAAACGCCTTCTAAAACTCAGCAGAAAGGAAAAAATATATACAATTTGTTGTCACCAAGGCAAGATACCAGGCACATAGACCAAATACATATCTTCCATGAAACAACAGCAAAAGACAGTAATGAAATTTCTGTTACCTTAGATGAAAAAGGACAACGAACGCCTTCTTGGATAATGTAAAGCTTCAAAATCTTTGGAGACAAGTTTTGAAGGTACCCAAAGCCTATAATTTTTGCACCAGTGACATTGAGAACACATAAGGCATAAACATTAACAAGGTACTCTAAAAATTAACCGCAACCGCCATTGCATGCTAGAGTACATACCATAAGTTGTTTCATTCTACGCAGGAAAATAGAATCTACCAAGAGGGAGGCTCAAGATTCATGGCACATGAGTGAAACCTTCCGCATTCTGTTTGCGTAGAATTGAAAGCTCCCACTCTAGTTGCAGTGGCTACCATGGTTGCTGAGGATGATTGTGCTACCAAACGAAAGAAAAATCGAACGAATCCTCAAGCTTGACCTGCTAACACTACAAGAAATTGGGTATATAAATGACTGCAAAAAATGACTTCAAGCAGTCAATTTGGACATATTTGACTAAAGAATAACTCAGACCCCCTGAAGTCATTGTCCACGATGACTTCAATGTTTATTATCACCATCCATTTTTTCCTTGGATGGGCATTAAATGAGAAAGTCTGAGGTGGATATTCACGTCAGCAATTATTTGTGAGTCAATTTGCATCCATTTGCGAGTCATTTTAGATCTACTTTTTTTTTGGATATTTGAATTTCATTATTTCAAATCTACCATTCTTTTAGATTTTAGAATTTCAAATCTACTTTTTTTCCTAGATTTTTAAATTCTAGATCTATCTTATTTCTAGATTTCAAAGATTCAAATCTTGGTATTTAATTGATTTCATTGTTTAGAAAACCTTACAATTTTATAGATTTTAAAATCCCTTGGGTTTTTAAATATTTTTTTATTTCTATAGATTATAGAAATCTACAAGTTATAGAAATTTATACTCTGTAGAAATCTACAAATCCTAGAATAAAATCATAGAATTTTAGAATCAAATCAAAAAATTCATTGTATAAGACTACCACAACATCTTAAGTCTTATATGTCCAATAGTACTCTTTACAATTGATATGGGACAATTGATATAAAGAGACAAATAGAAATGAACTTTGGATGCAACTAAAAACAATTAGAAAACAACTAAAAAACAACTTATGTACGACTTAAAAGCAACTCGCAAACGACTAGCTTCAATATTAGAATATTCAACTTTTTTATTGATTTGGTCGCATTCATTTGGTTCACTTTTCAATTTTGTTTTTTTGTTGATGGTGTTGTACTTAGAGCCTACAAGGACATATCTATTTGGCAAAATCTAGCCATGTTGTAGTGGTTGTAAAATGCCTAGGTTTTTGTTGTTGTATGAAGTGATGATGAAGTCTTTTTCAAGTTGCCCAAAAATTAATTTAGATGCCACCAAGGGACTATGCTTGACTTGTACATGACTTATAGTGGCTTGGAGCCAAATCCAAACCTCGAAATCCACGTCGAAGTTAGTTTTGAATAACCTAGACAATCTCTAGTTGCACCTGAGTCAAGCGCAGTCCCAATATATGATTGTCTTTCATAAAATAATATTGAATGAACTGTGAACAAAAATGAGGGCATAAAGTTTGGTTTTCATCAATTTTTCATCTACCAGCCGCAGGAGTGACTAGGAAATGACTCCAACACACCCAACATATGCAAAGTTGTGCAATTAGAAAGGTCCAGTCGAGATGCAGTCATTCCAAACAAATGACTCCCCAATTATCTATAGGCCCAATTTCTTGTAGTATAACAATATTGCAATAGATAACCGTCTCCAAGACAAACCTTAGCGTTGCAACCGCCTCTCCTTCAAGAAAAAGAAAATCATTAGCCAATCATAAGCAAGCCACAAGTAGTCATGAGCTGTTAAGTTCATTTTTCCTTTTTTAGATAGCATTGTGCATATGCCACGTAAGGTCTGTGCAACCTCATTTTGGAAGCACTGCCTAAACGATCCTCCTTAACCACAAGGCAACCCAAAATGTAGTCATGCCTTAGATTTCTTTGACCGATGAGGACAGCAGAGGTCCTAAATGTCCTCATTTTGACTTGTTAGCTTAACCTCCTACAAAAAATAACATGTTTTTAGCTATTTCTCACTAAACTCTCCTATTTCTTATTAAACTCTCCTCCTGAAAATACCCACCTCTCTTGTAGTGAATGGTTTGTCATTTAGAAGTTTTGGTCATCCCTCCACAACCAATTTGTAGATGAAGTTGTTCCACAAGACCACCATTTGAATATTAGCATTTTACTCAAGGTTGACTTTTTGAAGCAAACATCTATTTGAAATAAACCTCTTTTAGTCCTTGAGTTTAGGCAAGATGGTTTTTTAGGTGGATAAAGAATAATTGTCTTCTGTTTTTTTGAAAAAGGTGATTGAATCATTGTACATATGATTCTTAGGCTTTTAAGTATTTAATGTTGCCAAATTGTTTAGTCCCATTTCTTTCATAATAATTCAATAGCACTTATTTAATAGAAATGCTAGCACAATACTAGAGAAGGGAACCTAAATCACACTTCTTCCTTTCAAGTTTGTTGATTGTAAAATTTGTAAGTGTTGATTTCACAATTTTTCTTAATGTGGTCCTTTGAATCAATAAACTTCATGATTGTGATCATTCATTTGCTTCCTTTGTGGATCCAAATCCTTTCTATATTGTATAAAGCATCTCAATCTAACAACAAATTTTAAACATTCAATAATTAAGATTTTAACACCATGTCAATGCTAGGAATACAACATCTTTGGTTTGAGGTTGTACTGTCACTTGAATCAAATAAGTTATCACTTAACGGTTTTTTATTTAGTTGAACAAATAATCATGTTGCACTAGATTTACAGATCCTACAAATTCACCTCTTTTAGAAATTTCATGGAAGACTTGGAAGTGCTTGCATCACACCAACAAAAAATTTGATCATAGATTTGCTCTGATCACAAATATAATTTTTGGTGTTTAGATAAGGTGTGCCAAGATGCTTCTTTGGATGAGCAATGGTGCAAGAAATGACAAATAACAATTACGCTACTCTGATAGCCATGACCTAATCAGGGGTCTAAGGTAACTACACCTAAAATCGCATAGTCCTTAAAAGCATGCAGCGGATATTCTTGCCTAAAATGGACTTCCACTATTCATATGACTCTATGATCGCTTTTAGGTGCACCTATTTTCAGCACTTTGAAAATTCATAGTTTATTCACACGGTGTCTAAAAAATGCATTCTAAGAGAATCTAAAATCTTGTTTTGACTACCAATGGGACCCCACAATTTATTTTTCAATATAATAGTGAAAACCATGCTGAATTGCTTAACTGTGCGATTTAAGGAGTTACCTTAACGTCGTTGAAGGTAGCATTGCAATATATGTTTACCAATTTACTTCATGTTGCACGTGAGTTGGTTATCATCAGGAGCAGCTCTAAATGCTCTTTCGTTATCTTCTTGTTATTCAAGATCATTCATCAGCTGTAATAAGCCGGGGATTACGTGGAGAAGGAATTATAATGCAACGAAGAAGTGGAGTCACCTGCATTAACTTGTCAGCAACTTTTCGAGATTTCCAGGCTAAATTTCTAAATAATCATGGTACTATCCGGAGATTCTTCATGACATCCTTTTGGAAAGAATAGACATAACCTGAAGCCCACACCTTTCGTGAGTCAAGTGAGAAAAGGACAAAGACTGGGTTTTGCAAATTGCTTCTGGATTTATCGGTTGTGCGCAAACTCATGTGTCGTGCTAAAAACAAGAAAAGTCCCTTTTTGAAGCAAATTGAACAGGGGGACATTGATTTGAACAGGGCTGCATATGCTTTTGATTCCCTATAGAACACCGGGTCTGCGCCACAGCTCCTCAATAGTAAAGTCTAACACAGCAGTGCAACAATGAGAAAATCAGCTTTGCAAGAACAGGATCAATGCCTGCAGTTCCTCCCAACTGTTCACGAGCTGATTCACAAGACTCACCTTAAACCCTAAACCAGCAGAAAGTCTTGTCAGTCCAAACAAGTTTTCAAGTCTTGAATGAGCTGGGCATCCTCAATCATGACTCAAATGTTGGCATCAAATATTGGCAACAAACATCAATACAATGGACCATGCGTAACTACTTTTGTCATCATATGAGGACCTTGAGGGAAAAAACCTGTTAGTTGACTTCTTTATTATAGGTTCTACTTCCTAACCGTGGCATCAAGGATGGAATTCACCATCTAGGTCCATGAGGTTTAGATAGTTGAGCCATTCCCAACAGATGGTCCTTTCATGTTGGTCTTTCAAATTGGAGTTATCCTCCCATTTGGACCATGCGTTGATGAGATCCGGTAGAACTAGCAACCTTGAGCACATCTAGTAATCTCCAGGTACAAAAATTTTGAACTGATAGACCCCTTACATATCAAATTGTTAGATTCATTAAAAACAAAAGAAAACGTTTTTTAAATGTCACGATCAAATATTGAAGAAACAAAGCTCAAATTAAATGACGAGTTTAATTTAAACTATCCTATATAGAATTTTAAGAAACTCATAAGACTTGGACTAGTAACCTCAATGAACTAATGGTAGTATTAGTAAAGTAGCATTAAAAAAATTGGATAGAAGTCATCTATTCTTTAGTATGTAAATAGAATGTTACACCCTTCCACGATTAACCTAATGGCGTCATCCATAGACTTTATGAATCAATTATCATTTTCACTCTTGGATGACAAACTCTATAACCACATGGTCAAACTTCAAAATCCTTTGACATATATGGGCTATTTGTTACTAAATTGGAATGAAATTTTGAAATTTTGTATTTCAAAGATTATACATGTGGCCTCAATTAGTCAAAGAAATTTAGAATTCATTTCTGAAAATTTGAAACTATCTTGAATTTTTACAAACAAAAGGAGATGATTTATATAAAATAATAAATCTAAAATTCTCATCAAAGGTTTTCTATGTCAATGTAAGAATGAGTAATTCAAAAATTAGTGAATACTGAGATTTTTTGGCAATTGCATATTATAATATAAGAGTCACATGTACATGCCAAATTGCTTGAGTTATGCGGAATTTTCTATGCAACATCACTTGTGATTTGGGCATCTGATTAGATTTTCTTTGACTCTCTCAAAAAAGATGTATATCTATCCCTTGTGCCAAAGCTTCTAAAACATCCATTCAAAATTGACTTTGTATAAATTTATCTAAGATTTCCTACATATTATATGTTGAATATTGAATGTTGAAGATTAAATACTAATTAAACACTTGGTCTATCAAGGTTTAAGTATATAGTCAAAGTAGATACATTTGTATTTGTATCTTGTAATCTTTCATTGAAAATTTTCTTGAAAAATTAGTAATGAAAATCTTCCTACTTGAACTATGCTTAAGAAACACCCTCCGTTACGGTAGTGAAGTAAATTCTTAAGCATACATTAATTATAAAAATCCTTTTAGAAAGTTTGTCCACTATTTTTTCAATATCTCTGTCTGATTATATTGTTTATTTCAATTTCACCAAAATGATTATATCTAAAGAAGGCTATTTTTCAAAATTGAGCATTAGAAAAATTTTCATACTCACGGAGAGCTGCTCCACAACCTCCGGAGGACCTTGAAATTGTGTTTTTTGGGGTTGAAAAATGGTTTTTTGCCCTATTTCTACGCACGCAGTTTCTGCTATGATAGTGGTGCAGGATCCAAAATTTGCAAATAAAAAATTCATAATTTATTTATTTTTAATCTTAAAAATAAATTAAAATAAAAAAATACGACTGCTAACTATTTTGGCAAGCAATCAGCCAAGCCAACTGCTCACCAGCAGCCATTTTGAGAGTGTAGGCCAAGCTTAAAATAGCTTGGCCATGTCAATCTGGAGCAGCCCTCTGAAGGCCGCTTTTTTTTCTACTGGCTTGCTGGACTTTGAAGGATTAAGTACTTAATCCCTAAGTGCCTAAACCTTTCCACGTGTGTTTTTCCTATGAAAAAAGAACATGGACTTATAGTTATCCCCAATGATGCAAATTGTTGTATTTTTCCAAAATAATTGTATAGATGTTCAAAGAGCTTGCTTATTAATATGCACACTAATTTTGAGTGAAAAATTGCATAAGAGTTGTGCGATCATAACAAGAGAAAATATATATTTTTTTATTTTTAGTATGTTGTCCTTCTCCACAATGTTTGAAAAATTTGCATATATTATATTTTTGAGATTGGAGGTGACAAGAACAACTACAAATCATGTTAGCACACTAAAATAAACTTTCAAAAAACTTAATATTACATAAAAAGCTATCAAACTCATTATACAATCCACCTTGCAACATTACAAAAAAATTCAGGCCTCAACAAGGCTGCGAGTGTGTAATTTCTGGCACCCGTAGGGTGCAATTTTCGGAAAAAAATAAATAAATAAATATATATATATATATTAAAAAAATTAAAAATATGACATGGCACTGACGTGGCACTGACAGCGCTGACGTGGTCAAAATGCGACCAAGCCACATTTAGAATTTAGAATTTTTTTATTTTTTTTTTGTACATAATATCACTATAGGGGGTCTAGGCTTAGTGGCCTTGTTGAGGCCTCATATTTTTTGTAACATTGTTGAAATGCAATTTCTTTTAGAAAGTAGAAATTACACGTAACTCCAAATCAACACTTGCATGTTTAAATTTTCAATAGCAAAAATCATGAAAATACTTTACTCTTTCCATTGGGACCATTTTCAAAGCAAATGGATAAATACAATTTTCTGAATCTCAATTGAAGTGAAATTACCAAGCTTTGCTTAAAGCAGAGAAATCAAGTGAAATTTGTAAGCTTTATTCTTCCATAAGGAGGCATATATGCCTTTGAAAACCTCTCAAAAATCAAACATTTACCTTTTCTGATGGCAGATTGGCTTATATGCCATATTTTGCCTATGTTATAGAATAAAAATCAATTTTTGAATTTGACCAAATCCAGTAATAAAATCAATATAAAAGTATTGATTATTGTACAAATCAATATGTCCTAAGCAACTATCCAAATCAACATATATTTTTTGCTTTTCCTATTGATTTGGACATTGAATTTTCTTGGAGTGATCTCTCTTTAATTCAATAATTATATTATCAAAAAATAAGTTGAATACAATTTTGTATGCTTACAATTTAATCCTAGAAGGATAAGGCCTATCACTAAGCTAGTCAACCAAATTCTTAATTACAGGAA
This sequence comes from Neckera pumila, assembly GCA_963969595.1. Classification (NCBI taxonomy): domain Eukaryota; kingdom Viridiplantae; phylum Streptophyta; class Bryopsida; order Hypnales; family Neckeraceae; genus Neckera; species Neckera pumila. The sequence goes on from OZ018412.1 coordinate 12,921,463, forward strand.
TATGTGCATTATTTGCTTCTACAACTTCTCTCGAAAGTCATTTAGTGGACCTTCTTTGCCCTCTGCAGTGTTGTAGGTCTAGAATATGAATTGAAAGGGGCCAATTGAAAAAAGACAATTGAAGAGCTCCATTTTCTCCAAGAAAAATCATTTTGTTGTTTGAAAATGAATTGAGCCAAAGCATTTTTAGCTTCTCGCTGTAAATTGTATCAACATCACATAAGACTTCATCTTCTAGTACTGCCTTTTGCTTACACCAAATAAGCTTATATATGGAGACTTTCATTGGAATAGGGCCACAGATGCTTTTGATACCTTGTAGAATGCCAAGTCTACACCAGCTCCTCAATAGTAAAGTCTAGCCCATGAGCGCAACAATGAGAAACTCAAATTTGCAAAAACAACCAGGGTCACTGCCTTCAATTCTTTCCAAATGTTCATGAGCTGATTCACAAGACTCACACTAATCCTAAGTGACAAAAAGTCCTATCAATCCAAACAAGTTTGCAATTCTTGAATGAGCTACACACTCATTGATCACAACCCTTTGTAATGGCAATAAGTTAACACCGATACTATGGACCGGTCATACGTTGGTGAGATTTGGTAGAGTTAGCAACTTTGTGCACTGGGTACCTCCAGGGACAAAAATTTCAGACTGATACTGAGACCTTGTATATGTCGACTTGTTAGATTTAATAAAAACAAAAGAAATCATTTTTTAACCCCTAAAGGTCAGAGACTATGTTTTCACCAAAAACACTCCAAAACTGCCATTTCGATTACAAGTACCAAATTCTAGGAAAAAAACATTTTTTGACACATATAATCGTAGGATCTTGCAGTAAATCTTTTTGAGAATATGTAGAAAAAATTTCAGAATTTTTAACCTTGTAGATTGCAAGATATTAACATTTGAATTGACAAAAACCATTTTTTGGACCCTGCGAAAAACTGGGCAGCTGCACTTCACAAGGTCACATTTAAATGAAAAAATGCCCAAAATGGTGGTTACTCCTTGGATTCATTCTTCAAAGCAAGTTGGCTACATGCTTAAAAAATTTCAGATCATTTGGAATTATACAACATACAGGAAAAAAATATTAAGTAGAGAATGATTCAAAACACAAAATCGTTAAGAACTTAATTATGGAAATGAAAAATGTCAATCCCAATAGTTGTAATGTTGCAATAAAAAATATACATCCTATACTTTTATTCTTTTCAAAAAATATTAAAAATTGAGTTAAATAAAGGACTTCAAAGATTATTTTAGAGTAGGGAAACTATAACTGCCCGCAAATTAGAACACCTCATAATTTTCATCTCATAAATCAAAATGGAATAATTCAAAGCTTTACATGTGTATATAAACCTAAAGAACCAATTTCGATTTTTTATTTTTTTTAAAAGCAATTTTTCAGAAATTTTTTGAGCTGCCCGCCGACTATCGAAAATAACATATCATCCAATAACTTTTGAACCATGTAGTCAAAAGCTTTGAAAATTGTTGGGCCTTAAAGATACTCCTTGGGCACACATTGTGTGAAATTTTCAAAGAAAAAGAAAGAAAATTCCATCTGCAGTGAGCTGCCCAAAATTGCTATGTTACCAAAAAACAACGTTTGGTCCTTTAGGGGTTAAATGTCACAATCAAGTATTAAAGAAACAAAGCTTAAAATGCACTATTGAAAAAAACTACCCCGTACAAAATCCTAAAAAGCTCATATGGTTTGAACTTGGTAACCTCAATGAACTGCCATGGTAGCATTGATAAAATAGCATTAAAAAATTGGATGGAAGTTATCGAGTCTTGAGTATGTAAATAGAATGTTATGCCCTTCTAGACTCAACCTAATGGCTCTATTCATAGATTTTAAAAAATCATCATTTTTATTCTTGGAAGACAACCCGTATGACCATGTGGCTATACTTCAAAATTCAGCTGTGATATGAGCTATTTGGCAATGAAATTGGAGCGAAATATTTGAATTTTTGAATTTCAAAGATTAATCACATGTCTTCAAAGAAATTTTAGATTCATTTGTGAACATTAGAAATTATCTTAACTTCTTACAAAAAAAGAGGAGAAGATTCATATGAAATACAAAATAAACCAAACAAATCTAAAATTCTCATCCCAGGTGTATAAAAAAGTGTGAAAACTTCTTGGTGCAAACCGAGTTTACACGTCAATGTATAAAAGTATAATTAAAAAATCATTTGATAGATAGTGATTTTTTTTGGCAATTGCGTACAGCATATCATGAAAATCATAATCAATTATGCCAAATTCTAGAAGTAGATAAGGAATTTAGTGAAAGATTCCAAAATTGCCTAAATTAAAGAGATTTCAATACTGGTAACATTACTTTTGATTTGGATTAGCGTTTTTTTTTCATTTTTTATGAGGTGCCAAAGTGATGATAACAAATGATAGTGGTGCTTTAAATTTCAACATTCATCTATATATTGGATAGAATTATCACATATTACATGTCTATAATTATGTTTTCATCCACAATCTCGTGATTTCATCTAAGGATTTTTTAAATTTGAAGTCATTAGGGGAGATTTGAGGCCTTTGAAAGACTGCAAGATCCCCTGCGTTCCCAGACTGCGGAAACGCAGGGAAGCCACTGGTTGAAGTGGTCGAAATGTGCCACATCATTTTTTCAAAATTTTTTTTTGCCTAAAATGATATTTGGGGTAAATTTTTATTTTTGTTTTTTTTTGAAAAAAAAAATTTGACAGCCCATATCGGCTGATTACAGAATCTGGCTAGATTTGGGAATGGGCCTGAAATGGCCCTCCAATGCCATTAAATCTCATCAATTTTTTTGGAGGGAAAAATTTCACAATTTTTTGCCATTTTCTAGCCAAATTAATTTTCTTTGGTGCAATCTAGCACCAAAAAGCCCTCTAGAAGCCCTGATTTGGACATTTGATTGGATTTCTTTAATATATTCACAGAAAACATACATATCTACACTTTAAGCCAAAGCCTCCAAAACATCCATTCAAAGTTGACTTCATGTACACTTATCTAAGGTTCTTACATACATAGAATATTGAAAGTTGAGGATTGAACATTAAACAAATATTTGGTCTTTCAGGGGCTAAATATATAATCCAAGTAGGTACATTTGTATTAATGAATTCTTGTGATTTTTCAGTGAAAATCTGCTTGAAAGATTAGTAATGAAAATCTTTCCTACTTCGACGATGCTTAAAAAACACCTTATGTTCTAGAAGTGAAGTGAAGTCTCATGCATGCATGAATTATAGAAATCCTATTCCTTTTAAAAAGTTTGCCTATTATTTTTCCAATACCTATATATAATTATGTTATATATCTCAATTTCACCAAAATGATTATATCTGAAGAAGGTTGTTTTTCAAACTTTCAAGCAACACTTTAAATGAATGCAAAATGGTTGAACCAACATTGCCTTCATCTATAATGTTCATCATTCAAATATAGACTTTGGAATGTTGTTCAACTTAAAATTTAGGCATGTGCATTGTGACACAATTATCCTTTGAAGATTTGTAGGAAATTCTATGCACCATACCATATTTGACTCCTAGAATACAAATTCTCTAGTAAAATATTGCAAGTTATGCACCATAAAATTGATAATTTGAAAATCAACATCTTTCATTTAGACAATGACATCTTAACATCTAAACCTTATCATCACAATGCTCAAATGCAGCCACGTACATGTGAAGTGTGTGACAAAATTTACAACTAGTCTAAGATATGTAGAAGTTGCAATAATGATCCAAATTGAAAGTATTAGTTGTCATAGGATCCGCTTCAGCATGAATACAAAATCTCATCACCACAATATAACTCAATTCATGCAACTTTCTATGTCACATTCAAAACATCATTGTTACCCTTTTGTGCCCAAAATTAATCTGGAAGGATTAAGCAAGGTATTAAATTTCCATACACACGACAAGTACAAACACGGTATCCATGTGACCCAACATCTACAATAAGGTCGGACCAACCATTTCCAACCAAGGACCAATTCCCAACCGGTAGTGCCTCTATTTCCAATCAAAGCTTGTAATGTGTTTTTTACTCTTTTTTAAGTTTGGAACTAGTAACATCATGACACATGTCCTAAAGTATGCAAAAAGTAACAAGAAATTAGAAAGTAGGAGGCTAGTTCTTGAGTGATTGGAATTGGAAGACTCTATAGATTGGAAATTGGTTTGGAACACTTTTTGGCTCCTAAAATTCACAGAAATTTCAATTTTGCAAAAAGAACTCTGAAAATTTTGCAATCTGAGTATTTTCTATCTCCCTACACGGGAAAAATCTCCATCGCATTCAATTGCTCACCATCTACGCCACAGGAGCTTAACCCTAGAGCACCGCGGACGCCATTCCATGGCGTTCCAATGACAATACTGCTGAGTTAAGAAGAGTTCAAAAGCATTTTTTCATCCTCCTTTTGCTCGTTGACACAAAATATGCTATTTTAGAGTATTTTGGGAAGTTGTTGTTCCTTGCTTTAATCCCTAAAGGACCATTGTCAATGTGGCGGACATTTGGGATTTTGGGTAGGTACCTACGGGCTGAAATTTAGTCGTAGTTGTTTGAAACTTTTTAGAAGATAGAAAAACTAATAAGCTTTGTGGGAATATAATTTTTTTTCAAATCGGTGCCCGGGAAAAAAAGTTATGACCAAATAAGCTCAAAACAGGGGACAGCGGGCAATAAAAAAAATGGACAAAAATTTGAATTAAATTTTTTTTTTTTTTCCTCATAGACTATATTTTTGTCTTTGATTCATTTCATTTGTATTTGTTATAAGAAAGTTACGCACATTCTTGTTTTTTGGGTAGTTAGAGCATCTTTTGAAAAAATATATTCTAGGATGCATTCTGAGTGTGATTTTTTAAATTCTCAAATTTTTTTTTCGGGATGGTTTATATTACTTGCTAGAACAATCTCACCACTAGGATTAGTGCATTTTAATTCCATCTAAAATATATGAATATTTTAGATTTTCCTTCTATCTTGTAACTACTTCTACTTAACAATTTTTTATAGAATGATAATTAAGTTTTTTTGATTTTTTTTTCCTAGAATCTCAATTCAATTATCCACTACAAAGATTTAGAGCTCAAAACTCTATACTGAAAAAAATTTAAGTTAATAATGTTCAAAGTCAAAAAATCTAGTCCTGCAATGTGCTGAAAAATTTGTTTTTTTCACTTTAAATGCAAATTTCTTGCAATCTGTGCAGTCAAAAATTCTGAAATTTTTTCCACACATTCTCATACTAGTTAGGTGTAAGATCCTATGGTTAAATGTGAAAAAAAAAACAATTTTCAATTTTTTTTACTTTTTGCTATAGAAATGGCAATTTTGAGTGTTTTTGGGCAGAAAAAGGGCCTCGGTCTTTTAGGGGTTAAATCTGAAATTTCTCCACAAAAATGATATTTTTTGAATTTGAGTCCAACTTACAAAATGAAGGTCATCTATTCTAGTTTCTACTCCAGTTTGAATTTTGAAAAAATTCCTAATATTGCATTTTTTATTGCAATTTGAACATTGGGTATATTTTCAATGTCTATTAATTTCTAAATACAGAATGACACGAATATTGAGTTTACACCATTGTGATGTACATATATGGTGAAATTTTCAGATTTTTGGAAATACTTTTCTATTTAATATAATTTTTCTTCACTTTTTCTTCAAAAATTCTTTAAAATCTTAATTTTTCACCCAAAAATCTAAAATTTTTCAGAAGTAAAGAAGACATGTACTTTCATCTATGAAAAATAAATATCAATTTTTTCATACATATCTAGTTGCATAGTGGTAGCAAATTGAGTGATGGACAATGAGGTTTGAAATCAATGGTCATGGGTCCATCATTTCATTTCATTTAGAGGTTAAGTGATTAGGTTTAGGTGGTCCGACCTTAGTCACGAACCCCAAGCCCGAAGTCACGAAACGTGAGTCAGCGTCGGCCTCGCAGCGTTACCGTAGGTCAACTGAGAGAACGCGGAACGCGTGAAACGTCGTCGTCGTCTTCAGCGCTTTTGGCTCGTTCTCCAATTTCTGTCACTCCTCCATTGCTCCTCCTCCACTACGGTAAGCTCCATCTCAAGCCTCCAGATCTTTCTTTGTTTTTCTTTTTCTCCACCTAAGCTTGCCTAACCTTCTTTTCTGTGCTCCATACCCTTCCCCAAAGTTCTCATCTTTTCAAGTTGAAGTTTCGCTTTTGAATTCGATCCCCGACGATTTGTTACGAAGTTGTGAGGAATTCGTGAGGAACTTGTGGCGATTTTGAGAGGAATCTGGTCTCTGTGGGTTCCCGAGGATGAGACGAGGAGGTTTGCGTTCGGATGTGATGGTTCTGTTTTTTGAGGGGTTTTAGCGGTTGTCGGTATTGGTGGTTTGATGGGCATTTGAAGGTACGGTGTTGGAAGGTTTGCTTTGGTCAGGAAAGTAGTGGTTTAGGGTATTGTGAAGGTGTCTGTGGGGTTTTGTGCAGGTGGGAAAGGGAAAGGGCGACCAGGGGCAGGGCTACTTTGGAAAGTGGCGGGGACGCCAGAGCGGTTTGATTGTGAGTAGATTTGAGTTTCGGTGGTGGTCGTTGAGTTTGCTGTCCTCTGTCGCGCCTGTGAAGAAGTATCCAAGTCGGAGGACGTGGTGAAATTGTCGGTAGACAAGAGTGGGAACAAGGTCTCGTTGGGCGTGAGATTTGCAAGGTTCAGGTACGTTCTTGACTCCCTAACGGATGCAAGCACAGTTTGTGATGAAATTGTTAAAACTATTTTCTGAAGGTGCCAGAAAGCGTGTCGCAGCCTCAAGGTGAGGAGATTTCATGCTTACCTTAGGATTTCTGTCCGATGGTTGATGTTCATTGATGCAAAATGGACTTGACTTGTGAATATGCTGATTCAAGTTTGCTCCATACGTCCTTGTCTTACTCAACGAACAATGAACCGATTCCCTCCAGCATGTTGTTAGGTGAGGTGGCTCATTGACGGAGATGAATGGCTGGATAGAGCTTTGAGTTTGCAAATTGAAATAAAAGAATCTGATTACGTACTGTGAATTGAATTTTTATCAACGATTTAGAGCATCAAGATGCCTGAGTGCTCAAGGTTCACATGAGAGGTCCACCTTTGGGAGGTTTAGAGTTTGAGATATTACCTGAGAGTCTGTTCTTAAAGCAATGCTTCAGACACGGTCTCACAGCTGAAAAGTTCGCGACACCCGAAGAATGTCATTTGTTGCAATTCGGAAACTATTAACTTCGATTAGATTCCGATCGATCTCACCGTCATATCGACAGAGGCTGACAAAGACAAAGAGTGACTGATAAAGAATTTTCGGTATGAAATAGTCAATAAAGATTTCATAGAACGAACCGAATGCATTCTGGATGGAGAATTCGTAATCCAGAATTACGCGTGGAAACCCCAGCAGTGCACTTGCGAAACCTTAACTATGAAATATGATTTTGTCCGCAAAATGACTGATCAATTTTCTGGCGGGTTTACGCGTTCAAAATTGGACTTCCCAGTCCTGGCAGGGTTAAGCGAGGTACCGAATTTCCGTACATACGACGAATACAAATACGGTAGCTAGCATCTACATTAGTCACGTATCCGAAGTCACGAAACGTGATTCAGTGTCGTCCTCGCGGGGTTCCCGAATGTCAACTGAGAAAACGAGGAAGCTTCATTAAACGTCGTCGTCTTCACCGCTTCTTGCTCTTTCTGCAACTTCCGTCGCTCCTCCTCCGCTATGGTAAGCTCCATCACAAGCCTCCATATGTCTCTTTGTTTCTCTTTCCTTGTTTCTCCACCTTGTAAGCCTGCCTATCCTTTTTTTCTATGCTCCATACCCTCTTCCGCCCAAAGTTTTCACCTCTACTAGTTCAAAGTCGGTTTGATTCGCTGTTGAATGCGATCTCTGACTATTATTGAGGAATTTTTGGCGAATTTGTGAGGAATTTGATCTCTGTGGTTTCCCGCGGCTCCAATGCATCTTAGAAAGAAAAAGATATAAATACTCAAATAAATGCAAAGATGGAGCATAGAAGCCATGAAATTTTCAGGTTTCATCTATGGTCATAGGATTCGACCTATAAAGGTTTACTAGGAGAGGTCCCACAATACCAAAGTCACCGCTCCAAAACCGGGAGACTTCTGCATCTATCCACCGTGACCACTGAATCAGGGAGGCATCGTACCATATCGAGACTCATTAGTGGGAGAGCCAGGCCAAATCTTGTGTGCGTAGCAACCTGCTGCTCATGCATCGGAAAGTTTCAATCGATGCTACTGATGAGTGGCGATGACACTCCACTGCTGCAGCTGCATCAGAGGACTCGGTAGGATTGCTTTTGCCGTGAGTTTATCTTCGTGGCACTCGATCTTAGGTCTGGAGAATTTCTCAGGACTACTCGTCCCTGGTGAGCTCTCCATCTCTCGGACGTGGACCCTTTTGTTGTTCAAGCTTTATGCTGGCCTGAATTTTATGTATGTGCCTTCTAGAAAGAACAAAAGGGTCCATTGTGTGAACGTCCAAAGGAAATTGTTTGTGTTGAGAGCGCTGCAAGCAGAAGAGACTTTTAGACTCAAATCGATTCCCAGTAAACTGAGGGAGGAAACCTGGCGGTAAGATTCCCGCTCTGAGTTGTACTGTTTCGTCGAGGTCAGAGTAGTCTGCGCTCTTTCCATGCCAGTTCTCTGCTCCGTGTATCAATTATTCGATGGCACGCAGGATCAAAAAGAGGACGGTACAGGGTTTGCGTTTATTACGAAGTAGCATGACCTGATCTGCAAATACCAGTTTATATATCGCAGAAATGATTGGTCCATTGAGAAGGTATGCTGTATGCCTCGCGTGATTTCAATTCTTTTATTTCGTGTGATTCATGGGATAACTTTCTGTACATTAATTCGGGGATTACAGAAGCTTTCAGATCGGGAATGTCGTCTTCTCAGCTTAGTCTTTGTGTCTTTCAAAGGCGATCACCTAACCTTGGCGGTCTAGGGGCGTTGGCTTCCTGAACTGAACAAACCCGAAAACTTAATTGAACGGGTGTTTCCGAGCTGTATGGGTGGTCCATCTTGAATGACTTTTAAAGGAACTCGTTCTCTTCTCCAGACCACATCTTAGAATGAGTGACGACACATTTTGAGAGCATTGGGTAGTCAGTCTTCACCTCCCCTTTACTATGGCAGACCTGGACGAGACAAGCCCGAGTGAATCTTATGTCATGTAATGCTGTGGATCCTTTTTCCAGGAATGAACTGAACTGAAGCATGGAGCAGGGGAGCACTAGCGTGTCCACCAGCACAAGCCATGGCATTGGGTATGGGTGAGGAGCTCCTGTGATTTAAGATTTTCTCCTCCAAAGGATTAGGCAGCATCTTGGCTCATCTGATCCCAATAGCAAACTAAATTGTGATTGTGATTGTGATTGTGATTGTCGCCAATATGAAAAGTCCACCTTGATTATTGAATAATGTTTAGTTCCTCTTTTACTATTGATTGATTGGTTGAGAATTTTATTTGTGTGGACAGGGATCATGTCTTACAGCCCAAGCACAAGGTGTTTTTGAGCCACAGTGGTGCCCAGAAAGGGTTTGTGGAACAACTGTGTGTGGACTTGGAGAGATGTGACCGTAGTTCATTTTTTGACAAGCATAGGGATTGCTTGCCTATTGGAAAGGATTTTCCAAGGCTTATCTTTGAAGCCATTGAACATTGTGAAGTTGGTGTGGTGGTGCTATCGGAGGAATTCTTCACTTCCAAATGGCCCATGTTGGAGTTGGTGGCCATAGCCAATGTCAAAAAGCAAAAGCTAAGCTTTACAATCATGCCAATATTTCTTGGCATTACATTGGATCAATGTCGTGATCCAAAGAAACATGAGGAATGGTTATCATTGTGGCATCTTTGGGCTAAGAGTGATAGTAGGATTGATGTGAAAGATTGGGAGAGTGCCTTGCAATTGTTTGGCCCAATAAATGGCTTGAAGTACAACTTGGAGTTGGGGGAAGTGAAATTTCGGGAAGAGATAGTTGAAGCCATTTGTGCTTTGGTTCCTTCCGGGACAAGGTTTGAAGATTCTCACATTCAAGGAAGGTCACGTTTATGCAAGGTTTTTGTGCAACTCCTTCATTTTGGATGCTTCTTTTATGTGGTTGTTGTTGTGATGCTTTTTCTCCACAATGATGGGGATGACATTTGATTGATTGGCAATATCTTCTTGTGCTGGTGGTGATGAGTTTATTTTGTGTGAGTTCTTGGAGTTTCTTTGATTCCCACCTCTCTTGGTTATCATTTAGGTGATCCATGAAACTATTGAGGAATCAAAAAAGTCCTCGCGTGGGGTACACACAATAGGCATATATGGAGTTGGAGGTATTGGGAAAACCACCATTTGCAAAGCTATGTGTAACGATTTATTGGAGGAGTATCGTAATAAAGTTGCTCATGTTGAGTTGGGGAGTCGAAGTGAAGAAGAACTATTGAAAGAAGTGCTACAAAAGCTTACGGATAAAAGGCTTGAGGGTTTGGGAGCAATGGATGTGGACAAGGTATGATGATATGACCATCTCTAGAAAAGTTTGGATTTATTTTTTGCATTCATTATGTGTGTTGCAGTGTAGTGCATGTGGACAAGGTCTTGGAATGATTTGAAGGATGTTGTAGTTCCATTTGTTTGTGTTTCACTGAACTTGAGATGCTACGTATTTGCAGTATCGGAATCACCTTATGAGAGATATGATGAATGCCAAAGTTTTTTTGGCAATTGACAATGTGTCGAGTACAACCTCTAGTCAGGCTTTCACTCTTTTAGGAGCAAAGTATGGACTTGGAAGTGTGGTGCTTGTGACAGCACGTTCTCTAAATGAATTGACGGCTTTGGGGATTGATGCAAGTGCATGCATGGAGATGCCTGAGTTGGAGATGGAGGAGGCCAAGTCTTTATTCCTTTATTATGCTTCATGTGTCCCTCCTTTATACTCGAGCAACAAAGATGACCATGAGTTAATTTTTTCTTGTGTGGAGCGTTGTCATTTCAAGAAAGGTGATGACATTAAATACCATTATCACCCGTTGGCGTTGCGAGTATTGGGTGAGCAACTTCGATGTGTTGGATATGTTCCTAAACGATGGTGGTTTCACTTGGACAAACTTGACTTTTTGAATCCTTTTGGAGAAGTGCACCACCCAATTTTTTCCATCTTGAGAAGAAGTTATGAATTATTGAATCCCAATGATCAACTTCTATTCATGGATGTGGCCTTGTTTTCTTCTGATAATTATGAATACTCTTGGACGGTTTCATTCAAATGGAACATATTTGAATGGCTTGGTATGGTACATGGAATATCCGTTGAGGATGTTAAAGAACGGGTGAGTCTTCTTTGAATTTGTAGTTCCAATCTTTGTATCCTTGATGAGAAGTAGAATGAGTGGGACCATTTGTTTAGAATGACCTCATAATTCTTGACTTTTGAGAGTTTAGTGGTGAGAACTTGTTCCTTGTCATTTTGTCAACTTTTTGCACTATTTCCAAAATGGGATCAATAAAGGTTGAGAGTTTGAACTTTCAAGTTTTGAGATGAGTTTTTAGTTGTTTGAGCTGTCTTTCAGTGTCTGAGATCTGGGATGGATGCAAAGTTGAGATCTCAATTGTCTTTCAGCCTGCTCTATTTTGAATTGAAAGGCATCTTAGTTTGTGGTTGAAATGTTGACACCCTGACCTACACCCTTGGGGCTCTAAAACCTTGTGAAGCATTGATGTGCATCTTAGATATCTATTTGACTATTGAAATTCCTTGAGTCGTGTCTAAAACCGTGTGCCTTTCCTAGTTGACATCCCTTGCGTCAAACTTATTCAATTTTGCCTAGATATCGAGTATTTCAGTTTCATTTTTTCAAGTAGAACGACCCTTGGGTAGTTTTCTTTCTTTTTGACTGTTTTGTTTCTATTTATTTGCATGTAGTTGGAGAACCTAAAGAGGAAATCTGTATTGGAGAATCTTGGCAATGGGTTTGGCAGAATCGGCATGCATGACTTGTGGCGTGAGTTTGCAATATGGGAGACCAAAGTTGGCGAGTTTGAGAAAAAGCAATGGATATACGAATGCAATGTGCTTGAAGAAGGCTGCTTGACCTCTGGTGGTTGTTTGGTTAACGTGAGGCGGATGTGTTTCTTGGATAAGGGGTTTATGAAGGTGAAGCATGTGAATTTTTCTTGCTTCCCCAATGCGGTGATTTTGAAGCTCAAGACAGACTTGGATGTGGATGTGGATTTGGATCTGAGAGGCCTTAAACGCCTCAAGAGCTTGGAATTGGATTGGAGGTCGTTCAGCCCAAGGACTTCAATCTCCCTTGTTGGACTGGGTTCCTTGTTGGAGTTGGGCTCTCTACAATGGTGTGACATCCCATCAAATTCACCCTGCATTGATGAGATCGGTTGTTTAACAAACCTCCAAATGTTGAATCTGCACCGATGTGGCCGTTTACCAGATCTGAGCCGCCTCGTTTTTCTTCAAGTGGCTTGTTTTCATTGGAATGCCTCGGTGGTATCCCTCACTGGCTTAAGCTCAAAGCACACCAATTTGCAGTTGTTGGATTTGAGCGGGTGTTTGGCGTTGCAGAGCTGCCCAGATGTGGGTGAGTTAGTTGCGTTGCAGGAACTTTGTCTCCGTTATTGTTTTGAGCTGAAAGAGGTGCCGAACCTACAGAAGTTGAAACAGCTGCGGAAGTTGGATGTAGCAAAGTGCGAGTCACTAAGTGGTCTACCGGGTTTGGGTGACCTGGTGAGTTTGGTGGAACTGATTGCTACTGGTTGTTCAAAGCTTGTGGAGTTGCCAGATATGCGCAACCTGCAAAAGTTGGGGATCTTGGACGTGTCAAAGTGCGAGTGCATCGAATTATTGCCAAGTTTAGAAGAGTTGGTGTTTTTGCAATCCCTTCGAATGTTGGGTTGCAAGAATCTCACCCAACTGCCATACATAGACAAGCTTACAAGTCTGCAAACTTTGGCATTGGATCTAAATCGCTCTCCGCAAGCTTCCACGGGATGGAGTGACTTGATTTCGCTTCAGAGTGGAGATGTCGGAATTGATGAGTTGCAGGATGGGCTGAACTTATGCAAGCTTACAAAGCTAGAAACGCTCCACATTTCTGGGTGCCCAGATCGAGGGTTTTCAAGTCTGACCGAGTTAGTGTTGTTGGAATCCGTCACTATCGACAATTGCAAGGGTGTGCGTGTGTTGCCTGATCTTGAGAGGTTATCAAGGCTGCATGATTTGAAATTGCAGAGGTGTGAATTTGAGGATTTGTCTACTTTGATGAATGTGACGAGTTTGGAGGAGCTAGAGATCACTGATTGTGACAAGTTGTACGCGTTGCCCAATTTGCAAGAGCTTGCCAGGCTAGAGACTTTGTGGGTCTGGGGTGGTGCTCGGTTGAGAGATGTCCGTGGCATCCTTGGGTTGCGGAACTTGAAATATCTGGTGGCGAGCGGGCATCCATGGCTTCATGAGAACTTGGGTTCAGACCTTCAAGCGCTGACGGGTCTCCAAACATTGGATGTGTCTGATGGTGGATTTGAAGATTTGCAATGGTTGACCACTTGTTCGCAACTCTGGAGTTTGACCTGCAGTGGCTGTCCCATTCAGGAGTTACCAGACTTGGCCAACTTTCCAGAATTGGTCTACCTCAAAGTGAATGATTGTGTGAACTTAACCAAGTTGACCTGCACTGGGCCTTCGTGTTTGGAATTTCAATATTTGGACGTTAGCGGGTGCATGAGGTTGCAAGCTCTACCGGATCTCACCAACTCACGGAGGATGCAATGGCTGGTTGTGTCCAACAGTGGCGTGTTGTTGAGTACCCAGCTCATTCAAGACATGAAAGCACGTTGGCCTTCCATTTTTTTGGACACCGGATATACTTCATCTCGGCCTTCCATTGATTTGATCCCCCAAGATTCTTCATCTTGGGAGCAACGTCAAGGGAGGTCTCATGGGATATGGCGTCGTAGCCTTGGAATAATCTCATCACTTCATTGTGGATGCATCGGGACATCCTCAGGATTCTCTCATCCTAATTGATGTTGTTTCGATTGAGAACCTTTAAACTTCAAAGCTCTGGTTAGCCAATCTCAGACCATCATGTGTTTGGATAGAGTGATGCTCCAATCAGGTTGGGGCCTTGGAAATTCAATTGAGTGATTACAAAACTTTCTTCTTGTGAGCTTGCAATTGAATATGTCTTGGGCACTTAGGTGGAGTTGTATGATGCTTCCAAAGCACTTTTTGCACATGCCTATTGGCTATTTTGCACAAGCACATTTCTAACTATTCTATGTTGTCAATGGTGAAGGGATCAATCATGTGTTTGGGCTATGATCCTTTGTTCCAATATTTAATGGAAGTTAGTGAGAGAAATGAAATAGTTGAGTAGGCTTTGCCTTTGTGACATAGGGGCAACAAAGTCCTTTGATAAGCCCTGTATGGTCTGTCTTCCTTATTTTTTTATTGCACCCTAAATGAAATTGGATGCATGTTCTAATTGTGATGGCTTTGATTGAGGTAAGTACATCTAGTTTCATCCTTGCTACTAGAATGTACTTGTCCAGATTCTTCCCTTCACTATAATAAACCCATGTTTTATTTGACGTTTTCGTGATTTTAGGGAACAGATTTTAGTGGACATCCAATAAAACAACTTGTGTTTTTATGTCAATAATACCATCCAATGTAGCTACATTGGATGTTATTATTATTGACATAAAAATACAAGAATTCATTCCCTAAAATCATGAAAATGTCACATAAAACACGGGTTTCTTATAGTGCTTGAATGTACAACTTTTAAATAAGAGACCTTTGGGTTGTATAGATACATCATAACCAAGAACTTGAATACTATAGGTGTAGGGTAGCTTCACCCATTGCCAAGGCAAATAATTAATTAATTTGAATGTTTTGATGTTTGCCATTTCAAAAAAGAACTTTTAGAAATTCAACTTTTTGGAGAATTGAATAATTGTAGTTTCACCTTTCATCCAACCTTTAATCTAGATTGTCTACCTTAACACAACTCTTGCCCTCATACATGAATCTCTTGTACAACTTTTAAAGCCACAAGTATGTAAGGGAGTGAGAACATAAGCTCTTTATACATTTAGGATGGTAGGAGGTAGAACAACCTATGTGCGATATGTAAATTAGGATTAGTAAGAGCTCACTATTCATAGTCAAGTGAAAAATAGGCATTATGCTCAAAGTAGAATTTCAGACTTCATTTAGGCATAATAGAATATTCTTTTCCAAAAAACTTTGAATTAATAAAAGTTGCTAAATCAAGCTAACTTTGAATATCCAAAAATCCATTTGAGATTTTGAACCTCCAATCAAAAGTTATGGACAAAATTCATGATGGGGTTAGAAAGGACATTTCTTTTGACATTTTCAAACATCCTCTTTGAATTTTGCCAATAACTTTTGATTGGAGGCTCAAAATTACAAACGGATTTTTAGACATCAAATTTAGCTTGATTTAGCAACTTTTTATTAGTTCAAAGTGTTTTAAAAAGAGTATTCAACTATGCCTAAATGAAGTTTGAAGTCTTACATTGAACACAATTCCTATGTTTTGACAATGAGTAGTCAAATTCTCATCTCTAAATTGTCCCATATCCTTTGAGGATTCATAATGGACAATGGATTTCATTTTAAAAATCACTTTTTCACCCTTCATTTTCATAGAATGCCATTGAGGTAATTCCTTCACATTCATTTGTCATCAAAAAATTTCTTGATGGTAAATGGCACATGGACTTTGTGTTCATTTTGAAGTCTAAATTTATTTAGTTTTTGGCTCATGTAATTTCTAAATATTTTGCCATTTCTTTCATTTCATTTCATCTTTTTTGCCAAATGTTCAGCATAATTTCCAAAATATTTTGCCATCATTTTCTTGAATTATTTTGAGGCAAAGCTGCCCTACACCTACGATATGCTTTCAAAAAATCATAGTGTGACTATGCGGTGCCCAAAGAATGCATTTTAAAAGGATTTGGAATCCTTACATTTTGCTAATTTATCCCAACACAGTTTAAGACAGTTTAACTATAAATGCAATAATCAAATGCTTATTTAGATCATTTTAGGTATAGTTACTTTGGTGTACTTAAGAGGATTCACTTCATGCTTCACAAGACATTTCTCCGTTTTTCTTTGTATTTGTCTTCAATTACTAGCCAAAAAAATTCTATAGAATGTCCATTTTTCCTTAGGTCCTCTATAGTGCAAAATAGACTTGATTTTTTTGTGGTGGTTGAAGCTACATTTTGGCCTTGTTTAAAACATTTTTCTTTCAAGCGTTGGATCTAGTCTTCATTTTTGTCTATTAATATTGAAGGAATCTGGATTATATTAATGTGATAGTTTATCAAATGTAGAATCTTATATTTGCTTGATGCTATTGATTGCTCACTCTAAATCAATTGTATGCATGTACATTTAGGTAAGTGACGGACTTAGATAACAAAGGACGTAGGATTATTTGGTGCCTTCCAATTATCATAATGCAAAATGAGAATGAGTGAAGTTTGGATCTTGGCTTTCACACTTTGGAGCTCAATAGGTATAATTTCCACATTATTTAGTGTAGTCAAGTCACATCAATCATTAATTGGGACAATCAATAGTTTCTTGTTCTAGGCATTTTCTTTCCCCATTTGGGAGTATTTGCCGATCCTTCTTCCTCCTTTGTATAGCGAAGAATTAGAAGAGAATTGAAGTTTGAAGAACTAGTTGCAATGCTCCAGTTGGAAGGACTAAAAAACTAATTGAAGTTTGAGAACCTAGTTGCAATGTTGCATTTAGGGGACGTTAGGGAGGGATTAATACCCTAACTTGTCTTGCTTTCATATATTCATTACATTATTAGGTTGGGATTGCGAGACAATTTGTGTCTGAATATGAGTCCTTGGGAATTCAACACATTGTGCCTTTGAAAAATGAAGGAGCCAAGAAATGGTACTTCTGTCTTTCATGCTATAAATTTATTCCAACTCTTTTATTGGAAATTGTGACCTCTAATATTCCATAGATTGGGATTTTATGACCAAACATCCTAATATTTTAGCATCAATGTTCTTTTTTCTAATATCTAAAATTCTAGTGCGTCTTTAGATTTGCAGTTATTATTTTTGTCTTCTTCTAGAAAAAATCATACGAGAATTGAAGGAGCTTATGGGAAACTTGTGAAACATAAATTTGCATTGTCTGTCCATTCTAATGTTCAAATATGAATGGTGAGGATGTTGAAATTCACTCTAAACTATTCTATTGATTGAGAATTTTATTTGTTGCTTTCAACATTTTAACAAATTTGTAGGAGTGTGCCACCATTGGGAACTGACCTATAGATCTCATTGGAGAGATTACTTTGGGTACTACAAAATTCAACTCTCTTAAGATGGAGTAGTTACATCACTTCCGAGTGTGCTATCATTGAGAAACGACTTAATAAATCTCATTGGAGAGATTACTTGGGTAATACAAAACCCAACCCTCTTAAGATGGAATAGTTACATCACTTCAAGTATGACAATCTCTTCTAAAAATCATCCAAAGTGGAACTTAGGGGTCTAAACCACTATTGAAGGGATGGATGTCACGCTTACACCAAGCTTAGTGGTTGCTAATGAAGGCCGACCAAGTCTTGATTGGGACTACAAAAATTCTTGTTGGTAACAAGAGTGTGTATTTGGACACTATGTGAAGTCCTTCACGGTTCTAATGTCCTCTACTTGGGCCTCTCCTCATTGAAATTGAGTATGAAGTTGATTGCCAAGTGTTTTTACAAGATATGACAAGAAACTATCACTTGCATTGCTCTTCGCTATGTTTCTAGTCACTTAGTACTATGCAAGGCAGTCAAGGTATTAGTCTTGAAATTCTTAAATTCAAAATCTAGTCTGTCATGTTTAGATTGATATATGGACATCCTTGAACGTTCATTGTACTTGACATAATTTGTTGCTTTTTAGGTTCTCAGTTGCAGCTGCAAAATTTGTAAGTTTTAGTGTCCACTCTTAGTTTTCATTAGCACATTAATAGTTCTGAGTTCTACTATTCTCTAGCAAAGGAATCGTAGGAGTTATTTGTACAAGGCTTTACTTCTAGTAAAAGTAGGCTTTTCTATCTTCTTGTCCCTAACTTTTAGATGCTAGTTGTTTGTTACTTTATAGGTGTTAGTAACAAGATTTTGAACCTAGTGCCTTTCTATTCCATTTAGAGCAAGAATCGATCTATTTGAATTGTCTCCTAAAAGCCTCTTCTAGTGTGCCTTTGGCAAGATGGCTTCTAACGTTGATACAGAATACTTGTCTATGCTTTTTTGAGTAAGTGGTTATTGATTCGTTGTACATGCATTTCATAGGCTTGAAAGTATTTAATGTTGCCAAGTAGTTTAGTCCCTTTTATTCCATTATAATTCAAGAATACTTAACAAGAATCCTTAGCCCGCTACTAGAAAATGTTACCTAAATATACACTTCCTCTTCTCATGTCTATTGATTGTAATATTCTTAAGTATTGATTCAACGTTTTTTTTAATGTGGTCATACAAATCAATAAACTTCATGTGGCTATTCATTTACTTTTTTCATGGATCTAAACCCATCTTAAGTGGTGTGAGATATCCTAGTCCACTAACAAATTTTAAATATTGAGTAATTAATTTATTGGAAGCAGGTTCAAGTGCTTATTAAGGCAAATGTAGGCAAAATTTAAACAAATTCTAAATTGCTCCAACCTAATTGTTACCCCTATTCCTATATCAAATTTTATTCTATTTTATTCTAATGTAGTGAAAATTGTGTAATGGTAAGATTCCATTATGACACCTCTAGGTACTTCACTATATCTTGTGTCCATATAATTATACGTCCTTCAATTTTTTTTTGTTATGGGGGTAATTTAACTATTATTTCACAATAGATATATCCCTATTTTTTTGCCTACTTCTACTTTTTGCCCATTTATCTACCCCCTATGGTAGTTAAAACTAAAATTTGAGGCATTTGAACATGTCTCTACTATAATTTAACAAACTATATGTGGTTTTAGAATTGATTAGTATAATCTGTACATTCTCACTGTTGTTAAGCACAACCCATACAAACAATACATATATAAACATCATATATTGAACAATATATACAAACATATTATAATACAAATGAATCAGATATGTACAATAGGAGAAAAAAAAATTAAAAAAAAAATACTACAAGCAGTATCATATTGGCTTTTTCAGCATAACTTATACATTTACAAATGCAATGTTTAGGGCCCCATAATCTTATGAGATGTGCTAGCAAGTGGATTGATTTTAGAGTTCAAGATTTAGGATACAATACAACAATAGCTCCTACTTGAAAATAAAAACCTGGCTATATATTAAACCCAATGTGAGATGCTATTTATTATTCTGTCTATGTGTATATAGAAATTAGAAGCTCCTCATGTAGGTTCTTCCCCTCTCTTTGTACAAAACCTTGTATAGATTTACAAATTATGTACAATATTTACATTACAATGTCATGTATAGTAGTTGTAATACAATATGCTTTACGAATGATGCTATATATAATAGATTGAATATTTTTTTAATCATTAGCTCTAAGATTTAAAATGTATCCTATAGTAGGTCTCATATTGTTTCTTAACTTAATTGCTAGTGAAGTATCTAGGGTGACGGGATGATACTTCATTCTAGAATTGATTTCTAATTAAAATAACAATTTTGTGAGTTTGATGAACACCACCATATCAATTTTCTACACATGGGAGAGTATCGGTTAACTATTCCACAATCTTGAGAGACAAGATTTTGGATTACTATTGCAAGCCTCTAGGGAATTAAGAAAGCCATATGCACATCTAAGTCGATGAATAGAGTCCTCTTATTGGGTACTATAAGAAACTTGTGTTTAAAGTGACAAGCCTTAATTTTTCTTGACGGATTTTAGTAGATGTCCAATGCAACAAATCCATGTTTCTATATTAATATTGATGTTGTGTTGAATATTTTTGTTGACAAAAAATATGGATTTGTTGCATTGGATGTCCACTGAACTTCATCAAGAAAATCAGGGCTCGTCACCTGAAACATGAGTTTTTTATAGTCGGGGCAACAATGAGGAGCTATATTTTTTTTGCTTTGACTACATATGATATTTTCTTACTAAAATATGAGTAAATTGATCAAAATAAAAATGGAACATCTTCTTATTTATTATCCTACTGCAAAAAAAATTGTGAATCTAAGAAGTCAAAATGTGTACAACAATTATAGAGACAACAAAAAGTCACCCTACTCTAGTTACCTTAGCCTAAATGGAAGAGCCAAGAATGCAACTGTGCCTTAATTCCTCAACGCTATGACATCCATATTTTGGATGATGAATAAAGTGCTTCAAACAAATGTTTTGTCTCAAAATGTTCCCAGTCTTGCAAAGCAATTCTTGAATCTTTGAAGATGGACTTTTCTTTTGACCAATTTCATCCCAAACTTACTTTATAACTACATAGTGCCATGTGGAGACTTTTCACTTTTACAAAAATGATCTACGGTCATATAGATAATACTTCAACAAAAGTATGCTTGACAAAATTGGAGGGTGGACAGAAGCTAACGTTACTCCTAAAAGGACGTTGAAGCCCCAAAGTGGCGCATGCTAGACATTGAAGATTATTGTAGAAAAGAAAAATGCACCTACTGATCAAAAATTGAATCAATTTTGAATGAGTACCTATTTCTAAGCCAATGTTCTTCTAAGTTTAACTTTAGAAAAATGCAACCACACTTTCACTTTTTGGAGAATCCTACTACCAATGAATATGTGGCCTGGCTAGCCTACCCTACAATCATCTGTTTAAAGTTCAAGGTAGTTACCCGTTCCCAAGTTAGATTGTTGCAAAAACCTAAAAGACAAGCAATACTGCGAGAGGTGGAACATGCACGTCGTAGTGGAAGCAACTACTTTCTTGACCTCGTTTATTGTATTCCCAAAATGCCTATCACCAAAGCAATCCGCCAAAGTTACCAAAGTTCTGGATGAATACGTGCATTCCTCATTTCTATACTTTTCCTCATTCATCCAACACTGTTAGTCCTCCTAATCCCCGTTTCGGAGTACCTTTCCTCATGGCGGAGGGCGTGGACGGGGGCAGTTACGCTCGCACTTCCTCTCCTCAATTTCACCAACCCGATGCGCCACCAGCTCTTTGTGACTCTACCACTGCTGCTATTGCTGTGAACGAGGAGGTCGAGGAGGAGGAGGAGTGTCGCACGGATCTCTGGGGATATCCAGTGCATACGCGATCCAACAGCTGCGTTTCTTTTCATCATGCTTTCTACCGTCAGGTTTGTTGCTGGATATTTCTTTCTCCATTAGGAACAGGCGTTAGTAGCAGGAAGAGATTTCTAAAATCGATTTTTGTATTCGTTTGTGTATGTGAAATCAGAGTAGGACTGACTGTCGAATTTAGATTTGTTTGGGATCGAGGGAGCACGTGTTGGGTTAACGGCAGAAGTTGTTGAACCCCAACTATGTCCTCGTATCCTAACCTTATGAAGCTTCAGGAAATTCTTTGTCTTCGAATTTAGCCTAATTCAGCCGAGTTTCGTCAAGGGAAAGTTCCATCAAGTATTTGGGACAGGAAGAGCATGAAAAGTTTGTAGAACTGTACTCCGTATTGGTCTGTGTTTGTGAAGAGAGATTAGGACTATGCAGAACTTTGGCTAAGTTTAGAATTGTTTAGGATTGAGGGAGCCGGTTTCTGGGAGTGCTTGTTAGGTAATATTGGCAGGACTAATTACAGTGGCAACTGTCTTCTCGTAACTTAACATTACGGAGCTGAAAGAACTGCTGCGTCTGCGAGTTTATAATAGTTCATCAGCCTTCGAAGTACTTTGATTTTGAGTTAGTTCATCAGAGTTCCGTCACTTTCGC
The DNA here is from genome assembly GCA_963969595.1 of Neckera pumila. Taxonomy (NCBI): domain Eukaryota; kingdom Viridiplantae; phylum Streptophyta; class Bryopsida; order Hypnales; family Neckeraceae; genus Neckera; species Neckera pumila. Next base: position 12,943,518 of record OZ018412.1, read on the forward strand.
GTGGATTTGCTACTAGACAGAATTTATCTTATTTTACAAGAATTCTATCAGTAAATGTTGATAGAAAAATTTAAGCATTATATTAAACATAAAAGTTGATCATAGATTTGCACTGATCACATATACAATGTTTGGTATTTAGATAATGTGTGCCAAGATGCTTCTTCGGACGTTTCTTTGAATGAGCAATGGTGTAAGAAATTACAAATAACAGTTACGCTACTCTGATAGCCATGACCTGATTGGGGGTCTAATGTCGTTGAAGGTAGCATTGCAATTTTTGTTTACCCTTTTGCTTCCTGTTGCACTTGAGTTGGCTATCATCAGGAGCAGCTCTAAATGCTCTTACACTATCTTCTTGTTGTTCAAGATCATTCATTAATATCAAGGGGAATAAGCCGTTGGAATTTATGGTGAAGGAATTATAATACAACGAAGAAGTGAAGTCACCTGGATTAACTTTTCAGCGACTTTGCGAGATTTGCAGGCTAAAATTCTAAATAATCATGGTACCATCCGGAGGTTCTTCACGACATCCTTTTGAAAAAAAATGGATATAACCTGAAGCCCACACCTTTCGTGAGTCAAGTGAGAAAAGGATGAAGACTGGGTTTTGCAAATTCCTTCTGGATTTATCGGTTGTGCGGAAAGACTCTCTTGTGTCGAAGCTAAAAACGAAAAGTCCCTTTTTGAAGCGAATTGAACAGGAAGACTTCGATTTGAACAGGGCTGCATATGCTTTTGATTCCCTACAGAACACCGGGTCTGCGCCACAGCTCCTCAATAGTAAAGTCGAGCACAGCAGCGCAACCATGAGAAAATCAGCTTTGCAAGAACAGGATCAATGCCTGCCAACTGTTCACGAGCTGGGCACTCCTAAATCATGACTCAAATATTGGCAACAAGCATCGATACTATGGACCATGCATGTTACCTTTGTCATCATATGGGGACCCGAGAATTCCTCATGGGAAGGAACATGTTGGTTGACTTCTTTATTATAGGTGTTCTACCTTCTAATCGAGGCATCAAGGATAGAATTCATCATCTAGGTCCATGAGGTTTAGATAGTTGAGGTATTCCCAACAAACGTTCCATTTGTGTTGGTCTTTCAAATTGGAGTTACCCTTCCGTTTGGACCATGGGTTGGTGAGATCCGGCAAAACTTACAACCTTGTGCACACCTAGTAACCTCCATGTACGAAAAGTTTAGAAATATAGCCCCCGTGCATGTCAACTTGTTAGATTTGTTAAAAGCAAAAGAAAACATTTTTTAAATGTCACAATCAAATATTAAAGAAACAAAGCTCAAGTTAAATGCCAATTTTAATTAAACTATTGTATATAAATTTTTTGAAGAATTCATAAGACTTGAACTAAGTAACCTCAATAAATGAATGGTAGCATTAGTAAGTAGCATTAAAAAATTGGATAGAAGTCATCTATTCTTTAGTATGTAAATAGAATGTTACACCCTTCCACGATTAACCTAATGGCATCATCCATAGACTTTATGAATTGACTATGATTTTCACTCTGAATAACAAACCCTATGACCACATGGTCAAACTTCAAATTCCTGTGACATGTATGGTCTATTTGCTACGAAATTGGAATAAACTTTTGAGTTTTATATTTCAAAGATTAATCATGTGTCTTCAATTATTTAAAGAAACTTGGAATTCATTTGTGAAAATTTGAAATTATCTTGAGTTTTTACAAACAATTGAAGGAAGAAGATCTATATGAGATTTAAATAAAACCTAATAAATCTAAAATTCTCATCAAAGGTGGAAAAAAAATGTGTGAAAACTTCTTAGTATAAACCAAGCTTATGTGTCAATGCATACATGAGTAATTTGAAAATCATTAGACATTGATTTCTTTTGGCAATTGCATAAAATACCATAAGAGTCATATACATGCCAAATTCCAGACTGAAGTAGATAAAGAATTTAGCTAAAGATTCGAAACTGCTTGAATTGTTTAGACATCACTTTTTATTCAGGCATCTGATTGATTATCTTTAATTCTCCCCCCCACCCAAAAAAAAAAAAAATATATATATATATATATATATATACCTTGTGCCAACACTTCCAAAACATCCATTCAAAAGTGATTTCGTATAAACCTATCTAAGATTTTCTGCATATGCTAAATATCAAATGTTAAAGATTGAACATTAAATAAACACTTGGTCTTTCAAGGGCTAAGTATAAAGTCAAAGTAGGTACATTTGTATCAATGAAATCTTGTGATTTTTCACTGAAAATTTTCTTGAGAAAGGCTATCTTTTAAAGTTTCAAACAACACTTTAATTGAATGAAAACAATTGAATCAAATATTGCCTTCATCTGCAATGTCCATCATTCAAAATATAGACTTTGGAATGTTGTTCAAGCTTAAAAAATGGGCATGTGCATTGTGACACAATTATCCCTTAAAGATTTGTAGAAAACTGTATGTATCGTATTATATTTGACTCCTAGAATACAAATTCTCTTGTAAAATTTTGCAAATTATACATCATAGAATTGGTAATTCATAAAACAACATCTTTCATTTAAACAATGACATTTTAACATCTAAACGCCTTATCATGCTCAAATGCGTCCCTATACATGTAGAATGTATATATATATATGTGACAAAATTTACAACTTTTTAGATATGTAGCAGTTGCAATCAAGATCCAAATTGGGAGTGTTAGTTGTCATTTAATCCGCCTCAACATGAACACGAACTCTTATCACCACAATAGAACTCAATTCATGCGATTTTCTTTGTCATATTCAAAATCTTCTTGCGTCCAAAATTGAGCTTCCCAGACCTCGGAGGGTTAAATAGGGTATCCAATTTCCATACAGATGATGAATACAAATACGGTAGCCATACAACCCAAAATATATTGTAGTCACAAACCCCCAAGCCCAAAGTCACAAAACGTGAGTCATTAGTGGCCCTCGCACATGCCCTTCAAAGTGGCAAGTGCTAGCGAGTTTTGCCAAGCTTTGCCTGGTGAGCTGGTGGTGGTCAAGTCCGCCAAGGCCTAGTTGTGGCAGAGGGTGAAAATATTTTTTTGAATGTGGAAAGTTGGCAGCTGGTTTTCAGCTCCTTCTACCCCCTTCTTTGCAACTCCTATGCTTTGCTGTCTATGAGAATGAGATGTACCTCTCAAAAAAGAAGAACTCTGGTCATTTATGACCAACATGAATGAAGAGTCTATTGGGGATAGTTCTACTATCTAGGCAATGAGGGCTTAGATAGCGAGTGCTATCCTTGGTGCCGCATTTAAGAAGTAGACTTTATGATATGGACTCATAACCAGTGACCAATCAATAGTGGCGTGTGTCTATTGATGTATGTATTTCTTGGGCAGTTAATCACCCTATTTAGTTAGGGTATGTTGCGAGAAGTGTTTTGAAGAGGCTTATAGTTATATATGTACTAGTCTGGGTTTGATTCCTTTTGACTGGTTTTAAGCCATGGGTGCTTTCTTGATATTGAGCTACAAAGCTAGATTGAGATATTTCTTATTATTTGTTTATTTTTTTTGTTTATTTTTATTTATATATAGTATTACTATTGACTCAATGAATTATATGTGGATTTGAGACTTTGAGTGTAAATACGTGGGCATATATACTTAGTGTAGTTTTATGGGAAATCTAGTGGTAATGGTTGATGATGTTCTATTTTGCGTTTGGTAAGAATGATATGCATAAGGTATTGTATTGCATTTGGATATTAGGTATTGTGTGTATGTATTGGCCTAAGATGTCATATACTTCTATATTATCTAATGTTGTATGTATTGTGTATTTGATTGAGTTAACCCCTAAAGCCCTGAACATGCTTTTTTGAGAACATAGCTTTTTTGGGCAGCTCACTACGAGCGGAATTTTTTTTTTTTTTTTTCTTTCAAATTTTCACACAACATTTTCCCAAGGAGTAGCTTTAAGGCCCAACAATTTTCATAACTTTTGACTACATGATTAAAAAGTTATTGCATGATATGTCATTTTCATTGCTCGGCAGGCAGCCCGGGCTGCAAAAAAAACTTCTTTAAAAATCACTTTTTAAAAAAATAAAAATTTGAAATTGATTCTTCAGATTTATATGTACGCGGGAAGCTTTGAATCATTCCATTTGGATCTATGAGTCAAAAGTTATGAAGATTCTTAGTTTGAGGGTCGTTATGGAATCTCAACTCTAAAATAAACTTTGAAGTCCTTTATTTCACTCAATTTTCAATATTTTTGAAAAAAAATAAAAACACTGAGTGTAGATTGTTTATTACAACATTACAACCGTTGGGATTGGCATTTCAATTCCATAAATAAATTCTTAACAATTTAGTGTTTTGAATCATTCTCTACCTCTTCCTACTTACTATTTTTTTCCTGTATGTTGTACAATTCTAAATGATCTGAATTTTTTCAAGCATGTATCCAACTTGTCTAGGAAAATGAATCCAAAGAGTAACCACCATTTTGGACATTTTTTCATACAAATGTGTCCTTGTGAAGGGCAGCTGCCTGTTTTTTCGCAGGGATAAAAAAAGGCTTTTTGTCAATTCAAACGCTATTATCTTGTAATCCACATGGTGGAAAATTTTGAAATTATTTCCACATCTTCTTAAACAAGTTTACTACAAGATCCTATAGTTGCATGTGTCCAATTTTTTTTTTCTTCTAATATCTATATACATCACCACATTGTCATCCCAAAGCCACAAAATGACTATGGCAGCATTACACAGTTAATGAATTTCTAAGTTTTTATGAATCAAAAAATTGAATGAAATTATCTTTTATTTTGAAAAAAACTTCATTTTTACATCAAGTGTCCAAACGCCACAAATGCATTCCTTTGTGCATAGAGCTCTCTATTTGTACCCAAGAACGCAACCTCTCACACATTACAGTGAGAACTGAGAAGGTTATTGAATTTCAAAGTTTTAATAAATTAAAAAAATTAAAAAACTATTTATATTATGTATTTGGGAGTGGAAACACCATAAGACACATTTGTTAGTACTATACATCTTTTCAAAATTATTTGAACTTCAATTACAGCATCTAGAATTTGATTTGAAAATGAATGGTTTCAGCATCGATAAGCCTGCATATTTCTCCCTTGTAGTGCGTGGTGCTCAAGTGCGTGGTGCTCAAGTGCGTGGAGACTGGCTTCTATTTTGACTGATAAAGAATTTTCTGACTGATAAAGAATTTTCGGTATGAAATAGTCAGTAAAGATTTCATAGAACGAACCGAATGCATTCTGGATGGAGAATTCGTAATCCAGAATTACGCGTGGAAACCCCAGCAGTGCACTTGCGAAACCTTAACTATGAAATATGATTTTGTCCGCAAAATGACTGATCAATTTTCTGGCGGGTTTACGCGTTCAAAATTGGGCTTCCCAGTCCTGGCAGGGTTAAGCGAGGTACCGAATTTCCGTACATACGACGAATACAAATACGGTAGCCAGCATCTACAGTAGTCACGAATCCGAAGTCACGAAACGTGATTCAGTGTCGTCCTCGCGGGGTTCCCGAATGTCAACTGAGAAAACGAGGAAGCTTCATTAAACGTCGTCGTCTTCACCGCTTTTTGCTCTTTCTGCAACTTCCGTCGCTCCTCCTCCGCTATGGTAAGCTCCATCTCAAGCCTCCATATGTCCCTTTGTTTCTCTTTCCTTGTTTCTCCACCTTTTAAGCTTGCCTATTCTTTTTTTTCTATGCTCCATACCCTCTTCCGCCCAAAGTTCTCACCTCTTCTAGTTTAAAGTCGGTTTGATTCGCTGTTGAATGCGATCCCTGACGAATCTTGAGGAATTTGTGGCGAATTTGTGAGGAATTTGATCTCTGTGGTTTCCCGGGCTCCAATGCATCTTAGAACGAGAAAAATATAAATACTCATATAAATGCAAAGATGGAGCATAGAAGCCATGAAGTTTTGAGGTTCTTCTATGGTCATAGGGTCCGACCTATAAGGGTTAACTAGGAGAGGTCACACAATACCAAAGTCACCGCTCCATAACCGGGAGTATTTTGCATCTATCCACCGTGACCACTGAATTTAGGGAGGCATCGTATCATATGGAGACTCATTAGTGGGAGAGCCTGCTTGTGTGCCTAGCAACCTGCTCCTCATGCATCGGAAAGTTTCAATCGATGCTACTGATGAGTGGCGGTGACGCTCCATTGCTGGAGCTGTTGGATCGCCTGCATCAAAGGAGTCGGTAGGATTGGTTTGACGGAGCTGTGAATTATCTTCGTGGCACTCATCTTAGCTGGAAAATTTCTCAGGACTACTCGCCCCTGGTGAGCTCTCCATCTCTCGGACTTGGACCCTTTCGTTGTTCTCGCTCTTTGCTGGTCTGAATCTTATGCGTCCGCCTTCTAGAGTATAACAAAAGGGTCCATTATGTGAACGTCCAAAGGAAATTGTTTGTGTTGAGAGGGCTGCAATTGTGCATGTTATATTCAGAACAAAGACTCAAAACGACCCCCAAAACACTGAGGGAGGAAACATGGCGGTAAGATTCCCGCTCCGAGTTGTACTGTTTCGTCGAGGTCAGAGTAGTCTGCGCTCTTTCCATGCCAGTTCTTTGCTCCGTATATCAATTATTCGATGGTACGCAGGATCTAAAAAAGGACGGTACAGGGTTTGCGTTTATTACGAGGTGGCATGACCTGATCTGGAATACCAGTTTATGTATCAGACGAATGATCGGTCCATTGAGGCAGTATGCCCTCTGCCTCGTGCAATTTTAATTCTGTTATTTCGTGTGATTCATGGGATAACTTTCTGTACAATAATTCGGGGATTGCAGAAGACATCAGAACGGAAATGTCGTCTTCTCAGCTTAGTCTTTGTGTCTTTTACAGGCGATCCTAACCTTGGCGGTCTAGGGGCGTTGGCTTCCTGAATTGAACAAAACCGAAAACTTAATTGAACGGGTGTTTCCGAGCTGTATGGGTGGTCCATCTTGAATGACTTTTAAAGGAACTCGTTCTCTTCTCCAGACCACATCTTAGAATGAGTGACGACACATTTAGAGAGCATTGGGTAGTCAGGATACCCACTCTCCACTTCCTTTTTACTGTGGCAGACCTGGAGGAGACAAGCCCCCAGTGAATCTTATGTCATGTAATGCTGTGGCGATTTTTTCCAGGCATGAACTGAACTGAAGCATGGAACAGGGGAGCACTAGCGTGTCCACCAGCACAAGCCATGGCAATGGGTATGGGTGAGGAGCGCCTGTGATTTGTGAGTTGCTCCTCCTCCGAAGTAGGCAGCATCTCAGCTCATCTGATCCCAATAGCAAACTAAAATTGTGATTGTGATTGATGCCAATATGGAGTGTCCACCTTGATTATAAAATAATGTTTAGTTCCTCTTTTCCTATTAACTGATTGGTTGGTAATTTTATTTGTGTGGACAGGGATCATGTCTTACAACCCAAGCACAAGGTGTTTTTGAGCCAGAGTGGTGCCCAGAAAGGGTTTGTGGAACAATTGTGTGTGGACTTGGAGAGATGGGACCGTAGTTCATTTTTTGACAAGCATAGGGACTGCTTGCCTATCGAAAAGGATTTTCCAAGGCTTATCTTTGAAGCCATTGAACATTGTGAAGTTGGTGTGGTGGTGCTATTGGAGGAATTCTTCACTTCCAAATGGCCCATGTTGGAGTTGGTGGCCATGGCCAATGTCAAAAAGCAGAAGCTAAGCTTCACAATCATGCCAATATTTCTTGGCATTACATTGGATCAATGTCGTGATCCAAAGAAACATGAGGAATGGTTATCATTGTGGCATCTTTGGGCTGAGAGTGATAGTAGGATTGATGTGAAAGATTGGGAGAGTACCTTGCAGTTGTTTGGCCCAATAAAAGGCTTGAAGTACAACCTGGAGTTGGGGGAAGTGAAATTTCGGGAAGAGATAGTTGAAGCCATTTGTGCTTCGGTTCCTTCTAGGACAAGGTTTGAAGATTCTCACATTCAAGGAAGGTCACGTTTATGCAAGGTTTGTGTGCAACTCCGTCATTTTGGATGCTTCTTTTATATGGTTGTTGTTGTGATGCTTTTTCTCCACAATGATGAGGATGGCATTTGATTGATTGGCAATATCTTCTTGTGCTGGTGGTGATGAATTTATTTTGTGTGAATTCTTGGATTTTATTTGATTCCCACCTCTCTTGATTATCATGTAGGTGATCCATGAAACTATTGAGGAATCCAAACTATCCTTGTTGTATGGGGTGCGTATAGTAGGCATATATGGAGTTGGAGGTATTGGGAAAACCACCATTTGCAAAGCTATGTGTAACGATTTATTGGAGGAGTATCGTAATAAAGTTGCTCATGTTGAGTTGGGGAGTCGAAGTGAAGAAGAACTATTGAAAGAAGTGCTAGAAAAGCTTATGGATAAAAGTCTTGAGCTTTTGGGAGCAATGGATGTGGACAAGGTATGATGATATGACCATCTCTAAATAATTGTGGATTTATCTCTAGCATTCATTATGTGTGTGCTAGTGTAGTGTATGTAGACAAGGTCTTAGTGTGATTTCAAATTTCTTGTAGTTCCATTTGTTTGTGTTTCACTAAACTTGAGATTTTGTGGACTTGCAGTATCGTCACCACTTCATGAGAGATATGATGAATGCCAAAGTTTTTTTGGCAATCGATAATGTGTCGAGTCCAACCACCAATCAAGCTTTGACTCTTCTACAAGCAAAGTATAGACTTGGAAGTGTGGTGCTTGTGACAGCACGTTCTCTAAATGAATTGACGCCTTTGAGAATTGATGCAAGTGACTGCATGGAGATGCCTGAGTTGGAGATGGAGGAGGCAGGGTCTTTGTTCCTTGCTCATGCTTCATGTGTCCCTACCACATACTTGAGCTACAAAGAGGACCTTAAGTTGATCTCTTTTTGTGTGGAGCGTTGTCATTTCAAGAAAGGTGATGGAATTAGTTACCATTACCACCCCTTAGCGTTGCAAGTATTGGGTGAGCAACTTGGGTGTGTTGGATATGTTCCTAAACGTTGGTGGTCTCACTTGGTCAAACTTGACTTTTTGAATCCTTTTGGAGAAGTACACCACCCAATTTTTTCCATCTTGAGAAGAAGCTTTGATTTATTGAATCCCAATGATCAACTTCTATTCATGGATGTGGCCTTGTTTTCTCCTAATAATTTTGCATACTCTTGGATGGTTTCATTCAAATGGAACATATTTGAATGGCTTGGTATGGTACATGGAATATCTGTTGAGGATGTTAAAGAACGGGTGAGTCTTCTTTGAATTTGTGGTTCCAATGTTTGTATCCTTGATGAGAAGTAGAATGAGTGGGTCCATTTGTTTAGAATGACCTCATAATTCTTGACTTTTGAGAGTTTAGTGGTGAGAACTTGTTCCTTGTCATTTTGTCAACTTTTTGCACTATTTCCAAAATGGGATCAATAAAGGTTGAGAGTTTGAACTTTCAAGTTTTGAGATGAGTTTTTAGTTGTTTGAGCTGTCTTTCAGTGTCTAAGATCTGGGATGGATGCAAAGTTGAGATCTCAATTGTCTTTCAGCCTACTCTATTTTGAATTGAAAGGCATCTTAGTTTGTGGTTGAAATGTTGACACCTTGACCTACACCCTTGGGGCTCTAAAATCTTGCGAAGCACTGATGTGCATCTTCGATATCTCTTTGACTATTGAAATTCCTTGAGTCGTATCTGAAATTGTGTGCCTTTCCTAGTTGACATCCCTAGCATCAAACTTATTCAATTTTGCCTAGATATTGAGTATTTCAATTTCATTTTTTCAAGTAGAACAACCCATGGGCAGTTTTCTTTCTTTTTGATTGTTTTGTTTCTATTTATTTGCATGTAGTTGGAGAATCTGAAGAGGAAATCTGTATTGGAAAATCTTGGCAATGGGTTTGGCAGAATCGGCATGCATGACTTGTGGCATGAGTTTGCAAGCTGGGAGACCAAAGTTGGCGAGTTTGAGAAGAAGCGATGGATATACAAATGCAATGTGCTTGAAGAAGGCAGCTTGACCTCTGGTGGTTGTTTGGTAAAGGTGAGGCGGATGTATTTCTTGGATAAGGGGTTTATGAAGGTGAAGCATGTGAATTTTTCTTGTTTCCCCAATGCGGTGATTTTGAAGCTCAAGACAGACTTGGATGTGGATGTGGATTTGGATCTGAGAGGCCTTAAACGCCTCAAGAGCTTGGAATTGAATTTTAGGTCGTTCAGGCCAATGACTTTGATCTCCCTTGTTGGACTAGGGTCTTTGTTGGAGTTGGGCTTTCTTCAATGGTGTGACATCCCATCAAATTCACCTTGCATTGATGAGATTCGTTGTTTGACAAACCTCGAAATGTTGAATCTACACCGATGTGGCCGTTTACCAGATCTGAGCAACCTTGTTTTTCTTCAAGTGGCTTGTTTTCATTGGAATGCCTTGGTGGTATCCCTCATTGGCTTAAGCTCAAAGCACACCAATTTGCAGTTCTTGGATTTGAGCGGGTGTTTGGCGTTGCAGAGCTGCCCAGATGTGGGTGAGTTAGTTGCGTTGCAGGAACTTTGTCTCCGTTATTGTTTTGAGCTGAAAGAGGTGCCGAACCTACAGAAGTTGAAACAGCTGCGGAAGTTGGATGTAGCAAAGTGCAAGTCACTAAGTGGCCTATTGGGTTTGGGTGACCTGGACAATTTGGTGGAACTGACTGCTACTGGTTGTTCGAAGCTTGCAAGATTTGCCGGATATGCGCAACCTACAAAAGTTGGGGATCTTGGACGTGTCAAAGTGCAATTGCATCGAATCATTGCCAGGTTTAGAAGAGTTGGTGTGTTTGCAATCCCTTCAAACGTTGGGTTGCAAGAATCTCACCCAACTGCCATACATAGACAAGCTTACAAGTTTGCAAACTTTGGCATTGGATCTAAATCGTGCTCCGCAAGCTTCCACGGGATGGAGTGACTTGATTTCGCTTCGGAGTGGAGATGTCGGAATTGATGAGTTGCAGGGCGGGCTGAACTTATGCAAGCTTACAAAGCTAGAAACACTCCACATTTCTGGGTGGCCAGGCCGAGGGTTTTCAAGTCTGACCGAGTTAGTGTTGTTGGAATCCGTCACTATTGACAATTGCAAGGATGTGCGTGTGTTGCCTGATCTTGAGAGGTTATCAAGGCTGCATGATTTGAAATTGCAGAGGTGCGAATTTGAGGATTTGTCTGGTTTGATGAACGTGACGAGTTTGGAGCATCTAGTGATCATTGATTGTGACAAGTTGGATGCGTTACCCGATCTTCAAGAGCTTGCCAGGCTAGAGACTTTGCGGGTCCAGCGTAGCGCGCGGTTGAGAGATGTCCGTGGCATCCTTGGGTTGTGGAACTTGAAACTTTTGGTGGCGAGCGGGCATCCATGGCTTCATGAGAACCTGGGTTCAGACCTTCAAGCGCTAAGGGGTCTCCGAACGTTGGATGTGTCTAATGGTGGATTTGAAGATCTGCAATGGTTGACCGCTTGTTTGCAACTCCGCATTTTGACTTGCAGTGGCTGTCCCATCCAAGAGTTACCGGACTTGGTCAACTTCCCAGAGTTGGTCTCTCTTGAAGTGAAGGATTGTGTGAACTTAACAAAGTTGACTTGCATGGGGCCTTTGAGTTCGAAATTTGTTTTTTTGGACATTAGCGGGTGCGTGAGGTTGCAAGCTCTACCGGATCTCACCAACTCACGGGAAATGAAATGGCTGGATGTGTCCAACAGTGGCGTGTTGTTGAGTGCCCAGCTCATTCAAGACATGAAAGCACGTTGGCCTTCCATTTTTTTGGACACCAGATATACTTCATCTCGGCCTTCCATTGATTTGATCCCCAAAATACTTCATCTTGGGAGCAACGTCAAGGGAGGTCTCATGGGATATGGCGTCGTAGCCTTGGAATGATCTCATCACTTCATTGTGGATGCATCGGGACATCCTCAGGATTCTCTCATCCTAATTGATGTTGTTTTGATTGAGAACCTTTAAACTTTAGAGCTCTGATTAGCCAATCTCAGACTGTCATGTGTTTGGATAGAGTGATGCTCCAATCAAGTTGGGGCCTTGGAAATTCAACTGAGTGATTACAAAACTTTCTTCTTGTGAGGCTTGCAATTGAATATGTCTTGGGCACTTAGGTGGAGTTGTATGATGCTTCCAAAGCATTTTTTGCTCATGCTTATTGGCTATTTTGCACAAGCACATTTCTAACTATTCTATATTGTCAATAGTGAAGGGATCAATCATGTGTTCAGGCTATGATCTTTTGTTCCAATATTTAATGGGAGTAAGTGAGAGGAATGAATGTTGGATAGGCTTTGTCTTCCTAACATAGGTGGCAACAAAGTCCTTTGATAAGCTCTATGGGGTCTGTCTTCCTTATTTTTTTATTGCACCCTAAATGAAATTGGATGTATGGTCTAATTATGATAGCCTTGATTGAGGTAAGTACTTCTAGTTTCATCCTTGCTACTAGAATGTACTTTTCTAGATTCTTCGTTAGCTTGAATGTACAAATTTTAAATACGAGACCTTTGGGCTGTATGGATACATCAATAACCAAGAAGTTGAATATGCTTTTGAAAAATTCTAATGTGACCGTGTGGTGCCCAAAGAATATATTTTGAGGGGACTTGGAATCCTTACATTTTTACCAATTCAATCCAACACAATTTAAGACAATTTAATTATTAGTTCAATAATCAAATGCTTATTTAGATCATTTTAGGTATAGTTACTTTGGTGTACTTAAGAGAATTCACTTAATGCATCACAGGACATTTCTCCGTTTTGTTTAATATTTGTCTTCAATAATTGGACTAAGAAATTCTATAGAATGTCCATTTTTCCATAGGCCCTCTATATTGCAAAATAGACTTGTTTTGCTTGTAGTGGTTGAGGCCACGGTTTGGCATTGCTTAAAACAATTCTTCTTTCAAGCGTTGGGTTTAGTCTTCATTTTTGTCTAATAGTCTTGAAGGGACTTAGGTTATATTAATTTGATAGTTTATCAAATGGTTTACTACACTATGACTAATATCGACCATTTAATACATGTTATGTCTTGTTGAATAGCTGATAGATCAAAGTTGTGTGCAGTTTTTGGTATGGATTTTTATCTTGCAAGTCTTGATCTTTGTCTCATATTGGACATCATTGTAACAGTTCCTTCTAAATGCTTGAAATCTAATGCAATATTAGTTCCAGACTTGACTGGTAGAACCTTGTATTTGCTTGATGCTACCAATTGCTCACTCTGATTCAATTGTGTGCATGTGCATTTAGGTAAGTGACAGACTTCGATAACAAATAGGATGTAGAATTATTGGTGCCTTCCAATTGTCACAATGCAAAATGAGAATGAGTGAAGTTTGGATCTTGGCTTTTACACTTTTGGAGCTCAATAGGTATAATTTCCACATTATTTAGTGAAGTCAAGTTACATCAATTATTAGTTGGGACAATCAATAGTTTCTTGTTCTAGGCGTTTTCTACCCCCGCTTGGGAGTATTTGCCAATCCTTCTTCATCCTTTGAACAAGGAAGAATTAGAAGAGAATTGAAGCTTATGAAACTAGTTGCAATGCTCCATTTGGGGGGACTAAAACCCTAATTGAAGTATGAGAATCTAGTTGCAATGTTGCATTTTGGGGGCTTTAGGGAGGGATTAAAATCCTAATTTTTCTTTCTTCCGGAGATTCATTACATTATTAAGATGGGGTTGCAAGAAATTTGTGTCTCAATACAAGTCTTCCGGAATAAGGGAATTCAACACATTGTGCTTTTGAAAAATGAAGGAGCCAAGAAATGGTACTTCTGTCTTTCATGCTATAAATTATTCCAATCCTTTTATTGGAAATCTGTGACCTTTAATATTCTATAGATTGGGATTTTATGACCAGACATCCTAGTATTTTGGCATCAATGTTGAACTTTTTCTAATATCTAGAGTTTTAGTGCATTTTTAGATTTGTAGTTATTATTTTTGTCTTCTTTAAAAAGAAATCATACAAGGAGGAGCTTATTGGAAATTTGTAAAATGTAAATTTACATAAATCATTGTCAGTACATTCTAGCCTTTAATATGAATGTTGAGAATGTTGAAATTTGCTCTAAACTGTTTTGTGAATTGTTCTACTGATTGAGGATTTTGTTTGTTGCTTTCAACATTTTAACAAATTTGTAGGAGTATGTCATCATTGGAAAACAACCTAATAGATCTCATTGGAGAGATTACTTTGGGTACTACAAAACCCAACCTTCTTAAGATGGAATAATTACATCACTTTAAGCATGAGAATTTTTTATAAAAAGCATTCAAAGCGGAACTTAGGGCTCTAAACTACTATTGAAGGGATGGAAGTCACGCTTACACCAAGCCTAGTGGTTGCTAATGAAGGCCAACCAAGTCTTGACTGGGACTACAAAAATTCTTGTTGGTAACAAAAGTGAGTATTTGGACACCAAGTGAGGTCCCTCACGGTTCTAGCATCCTCTTGGGCCTCTCCTCATTGAACTTGAGTATAAAGTTGAATGCCAAGTGTTTTTACAAGATATGACGAGAAATTATCACTTGCATTATTCTTCTGCTATGTTTCTAGTCACTTATTACCATGCAAGGCGGTTGAAGTATTAGTCTTGAAATTTGTAAATGCAAAATCTAGTCTAGCATATTTAGGTTGATGTATGGACATCCTTGAACATTCATTTTACTCGACATGATTTGTTGCATTTTTAGGTTTTCAGTTGCAGCTATGGAATTTGTAAGTTTCAGTGTTAACTCTCAGTTTTCTTTTGAGCACATTATCATTTCTGAGCTCTACTATTCTCTAGCAAGGGAATCGTAGTAGTTTTGTGGAGTAAATGCATATTTGAGTGGACCACTTTTCATGTCACAGGGTAATTGCAAGAAAGACCGGTACTGAAACATTGTCACAAACGCAGTGTCGAAGCTTCTTTTTGCAATAACTTTTGAAGCATGACTTGCATGAACTTGAAATTTTTATTGGAGATTCTTCTTATAAGCTTAATTATATCTCATATTTTTCAAAAAAAATAAAAAATTATTTTATATTTAAAAATCATTTAAACTAATATGTCACGTTTGAGTCTTAGGGGTTTTTACTACGTAAGGAGTCCCCAAATTTAATGATTTGGAGCTGAAATTTCTATGGTCTATTCCCATAGTAGGAAGCCATGATTTTACCAAAGGGGCATTAAAAATATTTTATTTTATATCCTCTACGTCCATGCGAAGAGGGCTCCCTTGCGCACGCAATTTTGAACATTGAAGATGGTTTTAGGATCATTTTTTTGGTGAAATCTCTTTACTATGAAATCTTCTAAAATGGTATTTTTCAGTTCTTTTTAAAATTACTTTTCCTATTTTAGACAAATTAAAATGTCAAAGTATGTATTTTCTTGCGATTCTACACTTTTCTAGTTCTCTTATTTAGAATTTTTTTTTTGCTTTTCCTTCATAAGGTACCTTCTTCTTATAGGTGTATATATTTCAAGGCCAAAATGGAACAAAAACAGAAGGTCAATCTTGCAATGATCTAACAATGTTTTTTCCAGTGAAATCTTTGCATTGCAAGCCACATTATAGATAATTGACTACACCGTTGTAGCTATAAGGTTGAACATACATTTTCAACTTGAATACAAAGACAAATATGTAATTATTTAGAAGGTCTCTTCTTTAGATAAAGAGCTATGGACTTTTAAAGTTGCAATATGAATTTTGAAAACTCCATATAGCATTCATTAGAGAAAATTTCAACCCACAAGAGGGCAGTTCCAAATTGACATGCCATGCTATTTCATGCATGGCCTGTCAACTTGGAAAGTGCCCTTGGTGAGCAATCAGATTTCACAGAATTTTTTTTAAAAATAAATTTTAATTTTTAAAATTCAATTTAATTTTTTTTAGATTAAAATATATTTTTATTTTTATTTTGTTTATTTTTAATTAATTTTTACTCGTGAATTTGGGTTCCTGCGCCATTGTTACAGCAGAAACTGCTGCACGGAAATAAGGCAAAAAAACATTTTTTAGCCTTGGAAAATACTATTTCAGGGTCCTTCGGGGGATTGTGGAGCAGCCCTCCGGAGGCCTGAAATTTTCTCTAATGGTATAAGAGTCTTTTTAATGAAGAGAATATTCTTGTTATTGTATTAGTGACTCATCATGTGTTGTAATATGGATTGAGGTGCCTAGAAATTATAATGTTTTCCTTGATATTGATTTTAAAATAGTAGTTATGGACTTTTAAAGGGTCTAAATCAAATCATATTTTCAAAAGTCCATAGAAGAATAAAAACAATGCGTTTTCCAAAAAAATAATTTGAAATCCTAAATATTGCTAGAAACTGCAGATGGGCTTTAATCAATATTGGAGATTGAATCAATTTCAAACAATTGGCATTTTCATGATATAGGATACCATAATGAGTGAATGATGTTAGTAGGTATTTTGGATGGGACACATTGTAGGATCTAAAAGGATCCTCTCTAATGCTTATTCTACACCACCATGTGTCTTTCTCCGGATTCTTGTGCTCTTTTTCCTCATGCAAAGTTTTTCTGGCTAGCCTTGTAGTAAGTTATATGAATATGGACTTCCGCCACCTTTGGTACACGCAACCATGCAACCCCCTGTATACAAGGCTTAACTTCTAGTAAGAGTAGGTTTTTTTATCTTTTTGTTCCTAACTCTCAAATGCTAAGGTAGGAGGCTCTGAAATTGCACAGGCATTAAGAACCGCCCCTATAAATGGTTGTGAAATGGACATGAGGTGGTTCTAAAAGTGAACGCTATAGTCATTGAATGAATCAAAGAAAAAAGCATTATTAATTGCAAGAGCCAATCATTCTCTCTGCTTCTGCCATCTTTCTTTAGAATTGCAAGTGAACGGTTCATGGAAGACCTAAGGTCATAAATAGGGACCTACGACACATCTCATTTGAAAATTCATAACTAATTCAAAAATGCTTCCAAAAATATAAAACGACTTGTGTTAGATTCCTCATCTATTTTTCTTTCTTTGAAAAATAAGCTAAAAATATTCCCATCCAAAGAACCACATGAAAATGACAGACTAGCCTTTAAATGGTTGGTTTCTAAGCCTCCTACCTCAGTTGTGTGTTATTTATAGGTGTCAGTAAGAAGATTATGTGCATAGTGTCTTTCTAAACAATTGACTTCCATGCAGAGCAAGAATTGAAAAATATTTTGTTATTTTTTAAGATTGGAATTGTTTCTGTCTTCCATGGTATTTGCATAGTTTCCATGTGAGTAGGAGAAAATTGGAGAAGCTACATTTTAGGAGTACCTTTGTCTTTTTGTCAAACTGAAAGCAATCCAAAAGTTCAAGTCCAATATTAATATTAGTTCCTTTGAAGTTGAAAACTTATTTTGCCTACTTCTTTTAATCTTCTCTATACCATTAGAGGAGTTTTGGGCCTCCTAAGAGATTGCGAGTTCTCGGATTGTGGAAACTCTGCAGGAATGCTGGAACGCTGCCAAATGGCCAGGCTGATGTGGTCAAGTTAAAATGATATTTCGGTTAAATTTTTTTTTTTTTTTTTTTTTGAAAAAAAAAAAATCTGACACGCCCGTATCGTTGTTTGCTGAATCTAGGCAGACTAGAGAACGGGCCTGAAACAGTCTTCTAAGGCCCCCGAAACTCTTCTAATGCTATTCCGGTTAGTGGCCAACAAAGTTATTAGAAGAAGCCTAGAAATTTGTTGGCCAAGTATTCCAAATCTCGTCTTGCAAATATTATACACTTCCATATAGATGTCCAAGAAATATTTTGTCTTTTCTATGAAGGTTGGCCATGTATGGTTCAAGTATGTCCTTAACTCAAGGTACAAATTAAGAATGTAAATAATTGTAGGAAGATATGATCTTGAATCACATTATCAAAATCAATGGAATTACGTTGAAAGAAATTGTTTTGTTTTGGAGCTTTTAGTTGGCCTCTTCGATTTTGTAATGATATTTTCAAACCAAAATTTAAGGATAAATAGTATAAAGTCCATATATGGACTTCTTGGAACATATTAAAGTGTATGTGAATGTGTGGGTTGTCATTTTGGGGTTTTTGTCGTCCCTTCAGAACCAATTTGTAGAGGATGTTGTCCCTTGAGACTACCAAATATTAGCATATTACTGAACATTGACCTTTTGAGAACCAAATTTATTTGAATAGTCCTCTAAAAGCCTCTTTTAATGTGCCTTTCACAAGATGGCTTCTTATGTTGATAAAGAATACTTGTCTGCATTTTTGAGTAAGTAGTTGTTGTACATGCAATACATAGGCTTGAAAATATTTAATGTTGCCAAGTAGTTTAGTCCCTTTTATTCTATTATAATTCAAGAATATTTAAGTAGAATCCTTAGCTCACTACTAGAAAATGTAACCTAAATCTATACTTTTTCTTTTCATGTCTATTGATTGTAATATTTTTTAGTGTTGATTCAACAATTTTTCTTAATGTGGTCATACAAATCAATAAACTTCATGTGGCCATTCATTTACTTTCTTCATGGATTTAAATCCATCCTACGTGGTGTGAGGTATCCTAGTCCATCAACAAATTCTAAATATTGAGTAATTAAATTATTGGAAGCATATTCAAGTTCTTATTAAGGCAATTGTAAGCAAAATTTAAGCAAATTCACAGTTGCTCCAACCTAATTGTTACCCCTATTCCTATACCAAATTTCATTCTATTTTATTCTAATGTAGTGAAAATTTTGTAATAGTAAGATCCCATTATGACTCCTCTAGGTACTTCACTATACATTGTATCCATATACACATCTATCAATTTATTTTTATTAAAAGGATTATTTAGCTATTATTTCACAATAGATATATCCCTATTTTTTTTGTCTACCTGTCTTTTTTGCCCATTGACCTACCTCCTATGGTAGTTAAAACTAAAATTTGAGGCATTTTAACATGTCCCCATTATAATTCAATGAACTGTATGTGGTTTTAGAATTGATTAGTATAATATGTACACTTTCACTATTGTTAAACACAACCCACCCAAACAATACATATATGGACATCATATATTGAACGATTCATACAAACATATAATACAAATGAATCATACTTGTACAATCGGAGAAAAACCATAGAAACTAAAAATCCTACAAGCAGTATTATATTGGCTATTCAAGCGCAACTTATGCATTTACAAATGCAATGTTTAGGGCCCTATAATCTTACAAAACGTGTTAGTAAGTAGATTGATTTCAGAATTTTGGGTTTAGGGTACAGTACAACAATAGCTCCTACCTGAAATTAAAACCCTGGCTATACACATATTCAATCCAAAATAAGACGCAATTCATTATTTTGTCTATTTGTATATGGAAAATAGAAGCTCCTCATGTAGGTTCTTCCCCTCTCTTTTATACGAAACCTTGTATAGATTTACAAATTTTCTACAATGGATACATTACAATGCTACATATAGTAGTTGTAATACAATATGCTTCAAAGAATGATGCTATATATAGTAGCTTGAATATTTTTTAAAGCGTTAGCTCTAAGATTTAAAATGTACCTTATAGTAGATCTCACATTGTTTCTAAAATAATTGCTAGTGAACTATCTAGGCTGGCAAGATGACACTTCATTCTAGAATTGGTTTCTAAAGTAACAATTTTGTGAATTTGATGAATACCACCATATTGATTTTCTACACATGGGAGAGTATACATTAACTATTCCACAATCTTGAGAGACAAGATTTTAGATTTCCATTGCAAGCCTATTGAGAATAAGAGAGCCATATGAACATCTAAATCGATGAATAGAGTCCTCCTATTTGGCACTATAAGAAACCTACGTTTTAGGTGACAAGCCTTGATTTATCTTGACGGATTTTAGTAGACGTCCAATGCAACAAATCCATATTTTTATATCAATATTGATGTTACATTGAATATTTTTGTTGACAAAAAACATGGGTTTGTTGTATTGGATGTCCATTAAAGTCCATCAAGAAAAATTAGGGCTCATCACCTAAAATGCAAGTTTCTTATAGTGGGGGCAACAATGGGAAGCTATGATTTTTTGCTTTGACTACATATGATATTTTCTTACTAAAAAATGAGTAAGTTGGTCAAAATACAAATGGAACATCTTCTTGTTTATAGTCCTATTGCAAAAAAATTGTAAATCTAAGAAGTCTAAATATGTTCAACAATTACAAAGACAACAAAAAGTCATCCTACTCTTGTTACTTTAACTTGAAGGAAGAATCAAGAATGCAACCCTACTTTAACCCCTAAAGTTCTATGACTATGTTCTCACTGAAAACACTTGAAAACTGCCATTTTTAGTACAAGTATCCAATTTTTGAAAAAAAAACTTTTTTGGACACATGTAACTATAGGATCTTGTAGTATAGTGACTTGAGAACATATGTTAAGAATTTCAGGAATTTCCGCCAGGTGGATTGCAAGATATAAGCATTCAAATTCACTAAAACCATTTTTTTGGCCCTGCAAAAAACAAGGCAGCAGCACTTCACAAGCTCACTTTCTGATAAAAAAATGTCCAAAATGATGGTCCTTCTTTGGATTCTTTTTCCTAGACAAGTTGGCTACATGCTTGAAAATTTTCACTTCATTTGAAATTGTATAACATATAGGAAAAAAATAGTAAATAGATAGCAGTAGAGAATGATTCAAAATACAAAATTGTCAAGAATTTAATTATGGAATTGAAAAATGCTAATCGCAACGGTGGCAGTGTTGCAATAAATAATCTACATCCTAGGATTTTATTTTTTTCAAAAAATATTGAAAATTGAGTAAGATATAGGACTTCAAACTTTATTTTAGATTAGAGAATCCATAACTGCCCGCAAACTTAAAATCTTCATAACTTTTGATTCATTGATAAAAATGGGATGATTCTAAGCTTTTAACCTATATATAACTCTAAGAAAATAATTTCAAATTTTTGTTTTTTGAAAAAAGTGCTTCTTTCTGATCTACCCAGACTGCCCAGTTACAAAAAAAAATAACATATTAGGCCATAACTTTTGACATGTATTTCCAAATGTCATGAAATTTGGTGCATATGAAAGATATTCCTTGCCCTGACCATCTCTCTTAAAATTTCAGCCAAAAATATGGAAATCTCTAGTTGTACGTACCTGCCCAAAAATTCTATACAACCAAAAAATGCATGTTGGTCTTTTAGGGGTTAACTCCTCAACGCTATGACATCCATATTTTGGATGATGAATAGAGTGCTTCAAACAAATGTTTTATCTCAATACGTTCCCATTCATCCCAAGCAACTCTTGAATCTTCAAAGATGGACTTTTTTTTTGACCAAATTCACCCCAAATTAATCATTGGAAGGCTTTGTTATTTTACAACTACATAGTATCATGTGAAGACTTTTCACTTTTTCCAAAAACGGTTTATGGTCATATAGATAACACTTCAATAAAAGTGTACTTGATAAAATTGGAGGGTATTTAGACAAAAGCTAACATCATACTACTAAAATCACAACAACCTCTATAATATCACAATTCAATTTTGAATAATATTATAGAAATTAAAATTTAATTGCTTTTGTAATAGCCATAGGATACTTTCCACTGTATATTATGTATTCTTTTCGTGAAATATTTGAAAATCAAATGGATACTTCTAAAAAAATTTAAAAAAAAATCTTTTCAGACAACAAAACAACACTATAGATAAATTCCATGTCTTTTTAAAATCACTATAAGAAACCCCTGTTTTAGATGACGTTAGCATAACCTAAGCAGACACATTTTTGTGGACGCAAAATAAAACAACTTGTGTTTCTATGTCAATAATATCATCCAATATAACATCCAAACATTACCTTGGACATTATTATTGATATAAAAACACAAGTTGTTTTATTTTGTGTCCACAAAAATGCGTCTGCTTAGGTTATACTAACGTCACCTAAAATGCGGGTTTCTTATAGTAAATGTGATATTAAAGAATAAGGAAGCACCAACTGCTAGCGTTGCTCTACATATTCAAATGTGAAGATTCTACTTACATTGTTCACTTCATTAATTAATTCTTATTGCAATGTTTTCATCTTTGCAAAGATTATTTTGTAAAAATTATGATATAAAGATTTTCTTTAATTACTTTATATTGCACTATATAAATTTTTTCAAAGAATATTATATGAGGATGTCAATATTTTCATTTAAAAATTATATACTTTGTTTATCTACATTCTATCACATGAAATACTAATGAAAGTAATATATTTAATGCGTAGCAAGGCAAGCGCCAATCGCTAGTTAATCCTAAAAGGATGTAAAAGCCCCAAAGTGACGGATGCAGGACATTGAAGATTATTGTAAAAAAGATAAATATATCTATTGATCTAAAAATTGAATCATTATTGCGGGAGTACCTATCTCTAAGCCAATGTTCTTCTAAGATCAACTTTGGTGAAACGCAAGCCTATCACCAAAGCCGAATCCGTCAAAATTACCAAATTTTTGGATGAATGAGGGCATTCCTCATTCATCCAACACTTTTAGTCCTCGGCGTCGTCCCTCTTGGGTTAAGTTCGTGTACAATTTACTGTACCTCAAGCTCATCCCTCTGTCACTGCTCTGCCTGGCGTCAGCGACCGGCGTCCCGCGCTTCTTGTGTGTTGCACCGAAATGGCGACCCACTTCGTCTCTCTCGTCCTGCGCACCACGCTCTAACTTAGCATCACCAACTCTCGATCCTTGACTCAGGTCTTCCAGACAATCGCCCTCTTTCTCCTCCTCCTAATCCCTGTTTCGGAGTACCTTTCCTCATGGCGGAGGGCGTGGACGGAGGCAGTTACGCTCGCACTTCCTCTCCACAATTTCACCAACACGATGCGCCACCAGCTCTTTCTGACTCTACCACTGCTGCTATTGCTGTGAACGAGGAGGTCGAGGAGGAGGAGGAGTATCGTACGGACCTCTGGGGGTATCCAGTGCATACGCGATCCGACAGCTGCGTTTCTTTCATCAATGCATTCTACCGTCAGGTTTGTTGCTGGATATTTCTTTCTCGATTAGGAACAGGCGTTAGTAGCAGGAAGAGATTTCTAAAATCCATTCAGTATTGGTTTGTGTATGTGAAAACAGATTAGGACTGCCTGTCGAATTTAGATTTGTTTGGGATCGAGGGAGCAGGCCTCTGGCAGTGCGGGTTAGGTTAACGGCAGAAGTTGTTGAACCTCAACTATGTCCTCGTATCCTAACCTTATGAAGCTTCAGGAATTCTTTGTCTTCGAATTTAGCATAATTCAGCCGAGTTTCGTCAAGCGAAAGTTCCATCAAGTATTAGGAATAGGAAGAGCTGGAAAAGTTTGTAGAACTGTACTCCGTATTGGTTTGTGTTTGTAAAGAAAGATTAGGACTATGCAGAACTGGATGTGACTTTGGCTTAGTTTAGATTTGTTTAGGATTGAGGGAACCAGTTTCTGGGAGTGCTTGTTAGGTTATATTGGCAGGACTAATTAGAGTGGCAACTGTCTTCTCGTAACTTAACGTTACGGAGCTGAAAGAACTGCTGCGTCTGCGAATTTGTAATAGTCCATCAGCCTTCAAGTACTTTGATTTTGAGTTAGTTCATCAGAGTTCCGTCACTTTCGCGTGGATTTGCTACTAGAGAGAATTTATCCTAGTTTATCAGAATTCCATCACTTTGACTCTGACAAAATTCTAGACTAATAAATACTGAAAGAAAATTTAAGCATTATATTAAGCATAAAAGTTGATCATAGGTTTGCTCTGATCACAAATACAATTTCTGGTATTTAGATAAGGTGTGCCAAGATGCTTGTTCGGATGAGCAATGGTGCAAGAAGTTACAAATAACAGTTAAGCTACTCTGATAGCCATGACCTAACCGGGGGTTTAATGTCGTTGAAGGTAGCATTGCAAATTTCTGTTTACCCATTTGCTTCCTGTTGCGCGTGAGTTGGTTATTAGCAAAGCAGCTCTAAATGCTCTTACATGATCTTCTTGTTATTCAAGATCATTCATCAGTATCAGGGGGAATAAGCTGTGGAATTTATTATGAAGGAATTATAGTACAACGTAGAAGTGATGTCACCTAGATAAACTTGTCAGCGACTTTGCTAGATTTCCAGGCTGAAATTCTAAATAATCATGGTACTATCCGGAGGTTCTTCACGACATCCTTTTGAAAAAAATGGATATAACCTGAAGCCCACACCTTTCGTGAGTCAAGTGAGAAAAGGACAAAGACTGGGTTTTGCAAATTACTTCTGAATTTATCGATTGTGCGGAAAGACTCTCATGTGTCGAAGCTAAAAACGGAAAGTCCGTTTTTGAAGCTAATTGTCGATTATAATAACTTCCATGTTTTAATTGTTCAAAGATGTAGGGTACGGCTTCTTCTTTCTATTTGTATATCGAAGGCATATTAGAGGCTTAGCTCTTCGATTGCTTATGCCCAATGTGTCAGAAAAGTCTGCTATAGCACTTCAAGAATTATTTACTTGAGGACCCCGGCATTGTCTATCTTGCAAGAACTCGACCCTTTTCGAGTTCACGGGGTATTAATGAAGATAATTTTCTTGAATGGTGTTAAACATGTTTCTTATATTTCATTCTGGCATGTGAGTTCAAGACGACAGTTATCTTCCTCAATCTTCGTAATTTTGAGCTCACGATGGCACTGTACCCTGTAATGAATGAAGAGAATTGCTGTTTACGTGAATGGAATTGGAGTAGTCGAAAGTTCTAACAAAGTGAGATGCTGGATAGGACCTAATATTGCTCCTTTTGTATGTTTTTACAGGTGCTGACGTATGGTGCAAACAGGGAAGTTATTCTTAAAGCAACTGACGCGGACGGTAGTTGTGTCCTAGCATGCGCATTGGCAGCTAGTTACGTGTTGACCCTAGGCGATTTTGAAGGCAAAGAACGAAGGCTAGAGGCGTATTTAAACGCTGCTAAATCTAATTTGGTACTATAATTTATCCTCCGTCTATTTTTTGTAGTTCCCGTTGGTTTCTGTATGATGCAACCATTTGCGACCCCAAGCGAGTGGTGGTGTCCAAGCTGTTATCAATGAAGTTCGCTAGATGTTCATCCGTATGCACAGAACTTTGTTAAAGTGTCATGATCTTGCGCAGGCTCGTGCAAGTAGCTATGAAAGGTTAGTGCTGGCAATGGTTACCGCATGGGTACAGGGTCAAATTGGAGAGGTACTTGATTTGCATTTTCAGGTAACTACGTCTCTTTTTTATTTTATGTCATCCGCTTTGTGCATGTGGAGGGTAGATATTGAGATCGAGATCATTACAAAGGTCTCCTTGTATGATTTGTTTAGAGCTGTAGTTTTGAATTATGCATCAAATAGTCATAAGATCTGCAAGTGTTTATTTATGGGTTTTTTAAGTCATTTCAAGGGTCTCACAATAATAGTCTATTGGCTCAAAGTTCACTTTTCATCAACTAAAATGTTAAGGTTGGGTTGCGCTGACCTGCGTTTGTACATTGCTTACCAACATCTCTTGCACAACTCTCATTAGATTGCTTTAGATTGTATATTCGTTAAGTGTGCTGGTTGTGGCAAGTATGATGCTATATCTGGCTTAACGGAAGGATATGTTTTCAACGCAATATTTACGCTACATATGCATGTTTCTCAGCTTCTGACACAGTTTCCAAAAGATTTGGCCTCTCTTAAAAGAGGTCAAACCATCTGCTTTTACATGGGGCGACAACATGATATGCTACGGTTGGCTGAGCAGGTACGTGATATCATCGCTCGGATTTGCAAATAAAACGTCTAGTTGGAAAGCAAATAGGAGAATTTGTTATTCATTGGAATACCTGTATTGGATGGGCTCTTGAAGTGGATTCCTTGCGTTCACTTCGAAGCATGTATCACTGTTTGCTTTTGTTTACTGTAGTCGTCTTCTGCCTAGAGCTTCCGACCTTACTACCGTATTCAGTAATCAGAATTCCCTTAAAATTGCACCAGTAAATGAGCTTGATAGGATGGGCTTACGCATTCATGGAAACTTGTACACGAACAGGTTCTGCCTGCGAACAGGGAAAGTCCGTTCATGTATGGAATGCTGGCGTTTGCTCTATTGGAAGTGGGAGGGAGAATGAGAGAAGCAGAAATTGCAGCTAAGAAGGCACTAGAAATTGATCCCCTTGATGTGTGGGGTCAACATGCGGTGCGGGTCTCCTGTAACTCTCGTAGGCATTGTGCGGAACCCTGACTTTGCTCAATATTGCTCATCATCACTTTTGGCTTGACTCTCTTGCCAAGCGTTGTAGTAGTAGAAATACTTTGGCTGGTATCCTCGTGCATTTGCCCAAGTGTTTTGAATTCATGCCCGACCTTTTTCTATATGAAACTGTTAACCCCTTAACTTACAGATTGTTCTCCAGAATTGACGATTTGAGAAAAATCATTATAAAGCACTATTTGAAAGAATATTTTGGGATTGATATACAAATAAAAGTTGTAGACTTTGAGTTTAAGATTCCATCCATGCTAATGTAGATTCACCAATGCTATCACCAATATTTTTTTATAGATTTTGAAAAGGAAATTTCAATATTCCCTCTCAATTCAATTACAAGCAAAATATGATCATTTTTTGAGTAAAATTTGTTGGAATGGATTTGAAAAGAGGTTCTCTTGACATGGGGAATTTTTGGAATTTTTGTGTTCTTAAAATCGATGACCTCATTTTTGCAAATTCAATTTTGAATTGGTGTCAATGCAATTTTGGCTTGGACAACCACTTGACATACTTGAAATTTTAGACAAATATGTACTCTAGTAACGCCAAATCCAACCATTACATAGGACAATAATGTGATAAAGTATCTCCACTAATTAGGATGACTTTCCACTAATTAGGATGACTTTCATCCAAGCAATAATGAGAAAGAATCGTCAATTTCAATCTGTAATTTCAATCTGTTCGTAGTCCAAAAATTGGCGCTAAGGGATTAACACAAGTATTTGATTTCATACTCAGACTGTGGATTGCTGAGATCATTTGAACATATTTTCTGTTTTTGCAGCTGGTCCACGTACTACAACATGAATGTCATTTCAAAGAGGCGTTGACATTTGGAGCTAGTTGCAGTGACACCTGGACCTCCTGCTGTTCGTTCATGTAATTCTCCAATTTTGTTTCCTGCATGAAATCTCATGAATTTTCGTGATTTTTTTGGTGAAGAGCTGCTGAACGTGGGAGGTCAAATGATGGCCAAAGATGCGAAATTCTCTTAGAATGATAGATATGAGTAGAGAGTACCATATGGATGCGGACTATGGCAAGTGTCAGCTCATTACTACTGGCGAAATCTGTAAACTACCGAAACGTTTAAAGTTCTACTGACTTGTTTCTCGTTCACTGTTACAGGTATACTCATAATTGGTGGCACTTAGCCTTGTGCGAGTTGGAGCAGGGAGGCAAAGGCGTCTTGGAAAGGGTGGTGGTAATCTATGATACTCATATTTGGGGCAGCAATGTCGCTGCTGATAATTCGCAGGTTTCCTTGCATATTCCTCGCCTATACTATTTCAACTTTTGGGACTCATGAATTCGGTTTCGATTGCTAGGACCTTGAATTAGGTAGTTCAGACTAAACATTACCTTTGTATTTAAGCACTTCTTTAATAAGTGAGTACAAGTTACAAGCTCCTGCTCCTTGCCTGTTGCGTTTGATCAACTGATACAATCCTAGTGAATGGGGTGTTACCCCAAGAAGTTGTGAAATTGTGTATAGGAGTACGAAATTTTAAAACTGCTTCATTTTTAACGTCGTTGTGCCAGGATTGCTTAAATGCTCTTGGGCTGCTGCTTCGTCTTGATATTAGAGGGCATAAGGATGTTGTCACTTCACGAATAGCTGACATGATGACATGCCTGCTCGATGAGGTAGGAACCTGTCTTGTAGGAATACAGAGTCTAATCTTGTCAATGCTGCGTTTATATGTCCTTATACTCTAGAGGTGACTCATTGTTTTTGTAATAGCAGTGTAATTAGAGAATGTCGACAAGTTAATCCGACGTAACGACAGCCTTGTACTTGAATATGCTAATTTGTATTTGGTTGAACCGTCTACAGCGTAGGTGGTATACTGAGTGGCTACAGGACCTCTTGATGGTTTGGGGGCTATCGCGAGGAGGTCACAAGGCGGAGGCTCAACGGCTGCTCCAGAATCTCACGCATAGGCAAGCTTGACTAGATATAGCCTGGCGTTGCTACTGCAATTATTTTTTTACTTAACCGTCTGTGTCTTTGTTCAAGTGAAAGGTAGCAACGTCATGCCTCTTACTCTACTCATATATTTGATGTATAACCGTCTATGTCTTTGTTCATGGCAGAGTCACATGTCAACACAAGTATGTAAATGCTCCTTCAGTGTCAAGATGCTTATCCGTCTGCTTAGCCTTTGTTCTATAGAGAAGAGTATTTGTGATAGCCTGTTCGTCCTTTTTTTATTGCAGAGTGGAAGAAATGAAGGAGAACCAACGAAAACCTTTGCAATCCGTGATATCGGTATGCAATTTACTCATATTCTTGACAATCAGTTTTGTTTGCGTGACATAGAACTAGCATTTACGGTGGTTTGATAGAAAGTCAACACCTGGTTGGAATTTGGTGCGTTAAGTCTGCCTGACTTTTGGTGGTTCCAGCTTGCAAGGGCGTTATATGAGTATGGAATCCGCAATTTTGGAGCTGTTTGCAAGTTGTTGGGTCTCGATTCCAACTTATCCAAGTATAAGGTAAGAGGCATGGCGTTGCTACCTACTTCTTAAATTGTTAGTGACAGCACTCTGAATGCTATTACAGCTTGTCGTTATCCTGTTCCTTTTGTACATTCTGTTTTATTGTTTTGAAATTGAAGAATGGGATGGTTCTCTTTCGTGACACTTAGGTCATCGGCGCATCTAATGAGCAGCTGGACGTCTTCCTTGACTTGTGGTGTGATGCTTTTTTAAGTGCTGGACAACCCTTGCCAGGTCGGTTTCTTGATAGTTATGGAACACCTCATTATCTTGCAGCATTTTTTCTTTAGCAACTGCCCTGCACCAATATTATGTTCATATCACCCTTCTTAACCCCTAAATGCCCAAGTCCTATTTTGGGCTTCCTGGAATTTGCTCTACATTGAAAAAAAGACCAACATTTTGATAAGTTATATCAATTTTTTTAAATTGTAACCGTACAAATTCAAACTAGACATGTTAGAGATCTCATAGGAAAAGAAAACACAACAATATCACTTAATGTTTGATCATGAGGGTGCTAAAATTGCTAAAATATTTCAATCTTCTTTACACCAATCAAATATAAAAAGTTGATGACCAAAAAAATATGAGGTCAAAGGGTCTAATTTGTATAACCCTGATCAGTTTATGGCTTTCTAAACTCTACTCTACATTTTTTTTTAAATGAATTTTGAATGTGTTTTTTTCTCCAAGATCTAGTATATTTGAGGCTCATTTTCAAGAACTATCAACACTATGGGAAGTCAAGATTGCAATGGATATCCTTGTACAAAATTTTGAATAGAAAAATCACTATCATTTGTTTTCAAGATTGGATTTTTGGTGCTAAAACTAGACTTCAAGAAGAACTTTCTAAAAATATAAACAACTAAAAATAGCAACTTGGTTAGGTTTTCTTTAACTTCAAAGTTTTGCAAACACCAGATTGTGGTGCCTTGGGCATTTAGGGGTTAATATATGAGTTTCTGTTTTCGTATGCCAGTGCTTGAAGTTGCACAGCAACTCGTGTTGGAAAGGAGTGAGATTCCTTTCACTTGGCATATTCTGGTAAGCTGCAATCAAACCATGATTGATTCCCGGGTGGCTTTCCAATTTTAATATTGCTGATATTGAAAATGCATTGGGGTCCTTTTACTCATCAAAAGTAATGTCAATCTCTGTTTTTCCTGCTTTCACTTCGAAAAGCATTTTATTGCAGATAAGCTGTGCATATTGAGAACGCTGTCTGTTTGAGAGATTTATTCTAATGAGGTGTTACAGGCAAAAGCGTATGTAGGCGCAGGAGAGGAAGCCAAAGCAGCCAGTGCTGCTGCAAGAGTCGTCACTTTGGAAGCTGCTTAGTAGAATCGGAAATGCACTCGTTTAATAATTACTGTACCTCCTGAGAAATTTCCTACGCTATCTGCAACTGTTACATATTCAGTAAATTGCAATTGTAATTGCAAAAGGTGTATACGATATTTCCCTCAGAACACTTCTCTTTCTCCTCTACAGGGTCTTTAGGCTTAGTGGGTGTTGCAAAGGTGTTAAAGTAGGTGACTGGACGGCCTGGCTATCGCCCTTTTGTCGGGCTATTTTACATGTTCCGGTAGTGAAGCTTCATATATACTGCTGACCTTTAGAACTGGGACTATCAGTACTGTAGTATGACATCTGCCATTGAGCAAACCAACCTGGTGTGCCTGTTGACAGAACAATACATACCGAAGTGAAAATAATCTGATCTGTGGCTCTAATTTCATTGGTTGTTTCAAAAAGCTACTCACCTTTCATTGTTTGCATCTAAAAAGTTCTGTTGATTTTGAGTCAAGATGTGTTCATTTTAGCCCATTTTTAGGTGTTTGTTTTAGCCCATTTTGAAGAAAAGAAAATGGTGCTTATAGGTGCTTATAAGTGTTTATAGGTGATCCATAGTAGTCTTGTGCATTCAAGGAAATTCACATAGTTTCTTTGATTGATAACTTTGGAGTCTTTTTGAGTTTTGTTGATTTTAATATCAATTTGTACAAATATATGATGTACTTCAATTTTATCAACTTAGTTATAAAGGAACATTGCCTTTTAACCTATAAACATTGCCAGGGATGTTTTGTGTTTGATGAATGACAAAGAATCCTTTTGTATAGGACAGAAGTACAACTATTCATCTTTGGAATTTTGTTGTGAGAACTGGAGGTCTTCTACAATAGTTTGACTTCCAATGAGTGCTTTTCCAATTTTTTAAACCAATATATCCATGATATCCAAAGCGATGATTTCTACGGTCACAAGTCTGTCTTCTAAAGGGTTAAGAATTCAGATATTGCTTTGGATGAATGAGAAGTTCATTGGACAAAATATCCTTCAAAAACACTTGTTCATCATCCAAAATATGGACTTTGAAGCACTTCAGAGTTATTCTATGACAAGAGCCCGTTTTGAATTGATTATGAATTGATTATGAATTGATTATGACTTCGAGTAGAATCACTTTATAACTATAAAGAAGATCATATCTATTGAAGAATCTAACAATGTGTATGACTTCTTTCTCAGTGTTGTTTTTGATGTGCAACACTAAAAACAATGAATTCTCATTGAACAAAAGATGCTAAATCAATTTGTGCAACCAAAATACATCATCGTTAGAGCAAAAACAACACTTCTTGAAGGCTGCTCCATAGCCATCCGAGGACCTTGCATATTACCTTTTTTTTGCTTAAGCATTATTTTTTCTCCTATACTTGCTCATCTTATATCATAATGTCGGATGTTTGGTAGTGGCTCAAAAAACATGTACAAAGAGTTAAAACATCAAGATTAACGTACTCTAATGCACCTTAATCCTGATGTTTTAACACTTTGTACTCGGATGCACTTTGTGCTCAAACCAAATTATGCAAAAAAAAAAATGTCTAAAAATAGTCCAATAATCATCTACTAGTAATTCTATTTTATGGCAATGTGAAAAATTCAATTCATTAACATTTGGTGAATAGAACGGGTGAAGAGGTTGTTTTTATAAAGAAATGGATTGTTCACCATGAATCCACGGAGGCTGTGGGATAATTCGAAGATAATTCACTCATTGTCAAATGAGTGAAGATATATTCCACGTGGGTTGATAACCCTACCGCTACCCCACTTGCATAAAGAGCTTTTCTTTTCATCTTCTACCTCACAAAATTAAATAAGTGGCTATTGAAGCTAGTTGCCTTTGACTATAATTGTTTTACATTATGCAAAATTTATTGAATTGTATTAGGTAAATAATATATCAATTTTATCATGTATTTTTGCTTATATATGTATAAATTCAAGAAAAGATTTAGGCGTTTAAGGGTTAAGACAAAATTTTACATGGCACTAGATTGTACTCAATATGTAAGAGTTCACTTGTGTAGTGAATAGAACCCTCTTTTGTTGCATGGGGAATGGAAAATTTACATTAATTGTCAACAATATTAATCCAACAAATCATCACATATTTTTAGTCTTTTTATAATTAAAGGTTCCAACTAGAAAGAAATTATTTCATTAGAAGAAACCTCAAGCCTCTAAAGGATTGCTTCAAAGTGACAAATCAAGCTATTAGATAGTGGGTAGGGAGGCTATAAAAAAGGTCCAAAGTACATTGTCAGTTGGTCTGACTTTCACAAAAATAATCAGGCCTTGACTATTTTTGCGACTATAAAATGTATCAAAAGTGTTTAACAGTACAAACAATGTTTAACTGACAGTTGTTTCGACAATGAAATCCAATTAACACCTAAAGGTCAGAGACTATGTTTTCACCCAAACCGCTCCAAAATTGTCATTTCTAATACAAGTACCAAAATTTAGAAAAAAAACATTTTTGGAAAAATATAATTGTAGTATCTTGTAGTACACTAGTTTGAGAAGTTGTGGTAAAAATTTCATAAACTTCCACCATGTGGATTGCAAAATAATAACGTTTGAATTCACAAAAATCCTTTTTTTGTCCCTGTGAAAATCCAGGCAGCTGCACTTCACAAGGTCACATTTGTATGAAATTTTTCCCAAAATGGTGGTTACTCTTTGGATTCATTCTCTACGGCAAGTTGGCTACATGCTTAAAAAATTTCAGCTCATTTGGAATTGCACAACATATAGGAAAAAAATAGTAAGTAGAAAAAAGTAGAAAATGATTCACAATACTAATTTGTTAAGAATTTAGAAATGGATTTGAAAAATATCAATCCAATGGTTGTATGTTTTAATAAAAAAATATACACCTAATGTTTTTATTTTTTTTCAAAAATATTGAAAACTGAGTTAAATAAAGGACTTTAAAGTTTATTTTAGAGAAGAGATTCTATAACTACCCTCAAACTAAGCATCCTCATAAATTTCTTCTCATTCATCAAAATGGAATGAATCAAAGCTTCCCGCGTATATATAAATCTGAAGAACCAATTTCAAATTTTTATTTTCTTAAAAGTAATTTTGAAAGAATTTTTTTGAGCTACCTGGGTTGACCGTTGCTTAGTGAAAATTACATATCATGCAATAACTTTTTAACCATGTAGTCAAAAGTTATAAAAATTGTTGGGCCTTAAAGCTACTCTTTGGATACATTTTGTATGAAAATTTCAAAGAAAAAAAAAAAAGCTTTGTTCGTAGTCAGCTGCTTAAAATCGCTATGTTGTCAAAAAACAGTGTTTGGTCCTTTTGGGGTCAAGCCATTAAATTTGACAATTAATTGATCATTATTAGTCATACATAATTAACATTTCATTCTTAGGCAATCTCAATCAAGCATTCTATATTTTGATTTCGAAAAAACAGAAGCTCTTCATGTTTAGTGAGTTTTAGAAGTTAAAATTTTTGATTTTACGTGAAAAGTAATTCAAATAGTTCACTAAAAAAAAGAAGGAAATTGAAATTTGGTATGCATGATTGAAATTGTGTTTGAATGCAACACCATGCAATTGTGTATGACCAAAATGGACAATTTTTTTCACATTATGCAAAATTCTTTGAATGGTACAATCGGCAATGTTCTTCTTTATTAAATCCTTATATATTGTATGGTATCATTGAATGGAATGTCTATTTTTGATATTTTGAATTTAGAATTAGTATGATTGTACAATAGCAAGAAAGTCAAAATCTATTTATTTTATGAATAAAACTTTGAGAACTCATAATTTATCTATTTGATATCAATATAGAATGAACTACTTGCATTAGATATTAAAGTGCATGTATGTACATGATTTTCATAAAAAAGATAAAGTTCTACAAAACTTTAATGACTTTGTTAAGCAAAACCATACCAAAACCATCTTCAAAATTATACCAAAGGACTACAAGAATGGGACTTATATATTATCAAACACTTAGCAAGCATTTTATCTATATCCTACCATTTCTTATTCAAATTTGGCTTTCTTCTTGCTCCATGTATAGTTTTGAAATCTGCAACAAGGTATTGGAATTGTAATTTCAAAAGGAATATTTTGATGAAAATCCTTACTTCAAAGGAATGATATTAGATATATAATGGTTGAAAAAAACAAATTATTTAACTTCTATAAAATTATTAGCCCCTAAAGGACCAATTGGGTGTTGAATGACTAATTGATAATTTGGACAAGTTCCTCGGCAATGTTAATTTTCAATGAATTTTGAAATTTTGAAATTTTGATACAAGGTGTGGTATAGACTCACTAGGTGGGAATACAATTTTTTTTCTAATTGGGTGCCTAGATCAAAAGTTTTGCTACCCAAAATAGTTTAAGCAATTTGGGTAGTCAATTAGGGAATCTTTTGCTAATCTCTATATGTAGCCTTGAGATTTGGCATGTGTGTCGTTCATATAATAGAAGATGCAACTATAAAAAACAAACTAGTGTGACCCTGTGCCGTTGGCCCAATTTTCATCTACTCTCGATTCCACTTCTGGTTCTACTTCTGATTCTACTCTCAGTTCTACTCCCGGTTCCACTCCCAGTAGCAAGAACGCCACCAAAATCAAAGTAAAAGTAATTTTCTAATTTTTTAATAAATAAATACTTTGAAATTCAATAACTTTTGCACCACCGCTCCAAATGCCACGAAACCAAGCCGGTGCACCCCTCCTCGGCGAGAGCTTTCCAACGGTACCAAGCACGCGGCCGGGGGAAGCACGGTCAGGAAGTTGTCCACGCTACAAACAAAACAAAACAAAACAAAACCAACCAACCAACCAACCAACCAACCAAACAAACAAACAAACAAACAAACAAACAAACAAACAAACAAACAAACAACCAAACAACCAAACAACCAAACAAACAAACAAACAACCAAACAAACAAACAAACAAACAACCAACCAAACAAACAAACAAACAAACAACCAAACAACCAACCAAACAAACAAACAAACAAACAAACAAACAAACAAACAAACAAACAAACAAACAAACAAACAAACAAACAAACAAACAAACAAACAAACAAACAAACAAACAAACAAACAAACAAACAAACAAACAAACAAACAAACAAACAAACAAACAAACAAACAAACAAACAAACAAACAAACAAACAAACAAACAAACAAACAAACAAACAAACAAACAAACAAACAAACAAACAAACAAACAAACAAACAAACAAACAAACAAACAAACAAACAAACAAACAAACAAACAAACAAACAAACAAACAAACAAACAAACAAACAAACAAACAAACAAACAAACAAACAAACAAACAAACAAACAAACAAACAAACAAACAAACAAACAAACAAACAAACAAACAAACAAACAAACAAACAAACAAACAAACAAACAAACAAACAAACAAACAAACAAACAAACAAACAAACAAACAAACAAACAAACAAACAAACAAACAAACAAACAAACAAACAAACAAACAAACAAACAAACAAACAAACAAACAAACAAACAAACAAACAAACAAACAAACAAACAAACAAACAAACAAACAAACAAACAAACAAACAAACAAACAAACAAACAAACAGCCAGCCTGATTTAAGGTATTGATTGTGTGTAGTCCAAAAATCTCACTTGAGGAGGAGTTAAAGACTACTAAACTTGTCAAGCAAGGTTATAAAAAAGAGATTCTTTTCACTTCAAATGCTACAATCTTTCAATCCACATGGTCAAAATTTTTGAGTTTTTTTTCACACATTCCCATAGTAGTCTAGTACAAATTTGTGAGGTTGACCTTAAAAAAAAAAACTTTTTTTTATTCACTTTTTTCTCACTGACCAAAAAAGTGGCATTTTTTGACAAATCATGCTAAAAATGTTCTCTGGTCCTTTAGAAGTTAAACAAGATGGTAGAGTTATCTTATAAATCATGACATGTACGTTGTCTTCTATATTTCCCCTATACCAATTCCTAATATCCTCAATTGCATTTGAATTCTTACTCAACTTGCATTTTTTCTTAATGACAACAAGGCATGATTGCATGCACCTTCACAACAATGAGTTGTCTTCTCCCTAAATTGAGGTTTTACAAATTCCAAACCACAAAGAAGGGTCTAAAACTTTTCTGCACCTGAAACGTTGCTAAGAAAAAACTAATCCCTCTTCATTGCTCCGCTTTTCAGCAATATAATTTTAAAATTTTGAAACTTAGTCACCCAGGCTGGAAATGGATACCACATCATTTTAGAGCCTCATCAATAAGCTTGTGCCATGGCTTAACTTAGTTACCATGGAAAATTCTGTAAAAGACGATAGTGCACCACATAGCGAGGGAGCAACTGGCCCACATCCTTGATCACAAGCACATCTCTGGACTGACCATAATTGTGATGTCTTTGGTCACCAGGAATGGCAATGGACAACAACATCATATTTGAGCCTCGACAATATGCCATGGAAATGTCAGGAATGGATGCTGTGTACACCCCGCGCCCGTACACAGCACCAGTTTTTATAGCTACTCCCCTTGTTCCTCCTATTTTGAATCCCTCAGTAGCAATCTTATCTATTGAAGCTTCATCTGTTCCGTGGAACACAAACCGAGCCTCAGCTGATATGTTGGAGACCCTGAACGCTTCCTTCTTCTGGTTGAATCTTTCTTCAAGGCGCATGTTTTTTATGAACTCCACTTTCGTGACCTACATTGGCAGAGACAGAGACAGTCAGAGACAGATGAGTGATGCAATTGGTTAGAGAAGTATCAACAAGAGAGTCCATCAATTTCAGAAGACTCATCCAAGGTATACCAAATCCATTGCACTAAATATATTCTTAATTCTTAAAAAGGGAGTCGCTGTTGTGCAATCCCTTCGCTCATTCTCCTAATCTCAAAGAATGAGATACGTAGTCTTCTCAAAATTCTCCACCAATTTAACACTTTCAATGAATTGAGTACAATTGAATTCATCAAACATGTGAAAAAAGAATAGAAGACAAAAAATGTACTACGAGTTGCCTTGAAATTTTACAGTAGGGCTAGTATGGTGGCAAGAAACTTGAAGCTCAGAGCTCCACAAGGTACAAAATGGAAAGAATGACGAGAATCTTGCAATAGAAGTCATGAACTCTGACACCCTCTAACTGAAACTGAATCTGCTGTGAAACTAAAATTGAAACCTAATGCAACCTGATCGAAATCCTGAAATCTACGGAGACACAGTAGAATTTTCTGAACGTGAGTACCTTCTTGGTCCTGTTTGTGGACATGCGGAGAAACTGAGACTCGGCCAATCGGAAGTGGCATTCCTCAGGAGTGAGCCCTTGAAAGTCGACGGAAGGCAACAGTGGAAGACGACACATCCCTCCGTTTCGAGAAGCCTCTACTTCTCCGAACCTCTCGAATTCGTTACCTCCACGACTCTCCGCAGCTTCTTCAATTGGCAATTCAAAGTCTTCCATGATAACATCCACCATCGTAATGTCATTAATATCCACCGCCGCAGCATCAGCATCCTCCATTGAAACATCATCGTCCCGCATTGGAACAGACTTTCAGCGCACGTAGACGACCCGTGCAAATTAATACGCGCAACAGCTAACAGGAATCTTAATTCTTCTGTGGACATGTCACACTCTAATTGATTCTTAGGTTGAGCGACACCCCAACAATTTCTTGATTTCAAGGTCTCGCAATCTGGGTCTGCACAATTCAGAGCAATCTCCCG
Organism: Neckera pumila; assembly: GCA_963969595.1. Lineage (NCBI taxonomy): Eukaryota > Viridiplantae > Streptophyta > Bryopsida > Hypnales > Neckeraceae > Neckera > Neckera pumila. The sequence goes on from OZ018412.1 coordinate 12,981,515, forward strand.
CAAGGCCCGATTTCGTTACGCTTTCCTGGCTTTCGAAATTGCACTACTTCTGATACTCATCAACGCTAAGAATTCGAACAATTTGGGTACAACCCAAATCACCGAAGCTCGGGAGAGAGATCGCTAGCCAGGCCTAAAATCTCGTCATTGTTACAGAGAACGATTGAAAAGTTTAAGGTTTGAGGTTTCCGGTTTGCAATTTCGATACCAAGTATTGCGAAATTCTCAGTTGTTTTCCAACATCCTGTGTGTGTGTGTTCTAGAGCCGAAAGATCCTCTCAAATGAAATTGAAAAACGTTGAAATGAACTTTGAGCTACCAAGCACTGGCGTTCTTCGTAACCATGGTTTTGGTGATCTCCGTATCCAGCGAGGATGTGGAGTGGGCATGGCACAGGACCTCACGACAACCCAGAGAGCCACCATCTATCTCTGCACAAAGCTTCGATTGATGCCCTAACAAAGTGCTGTAAGGAGCTAGAATTGGTTGCCTGGCGACCAAATTCAACCCAAAATTCGGTTTAATAGAAGAAAGAGACGACACTCGATCTGCCTGAGCTTCGACCTAATTATGTTTCTTGCCACAGTCGGAGAAATTCCAAAAGACGGTGAGGGCTGTCTGCAATCGGGATAGGGAGGTTCGGAGGAAAAGGGGGCGGAAGCAATTGGATTCGCCGACAAGGGCCCAGGCACGCTTTGCTTACACTGCAAGCAACGGACTGAAAGTCAACCGTTTCGTCCTAAGAGTCCGGAGCAGCATATTTATAAGTGATAAAAGTATGTTCGCACTTGGTGTTAAAGAGTGTTGTTACAGCAGCCCCACTGCAACACGCTGTAGCAACACTTCAAATGTTCTGCACCATAGATTTTAGAAGATGAATGGTGTAAACTGTTTAGAGAGTCACTTCAACGTGTTGCAGCGAGGCTGCTGTTAGTGAGGGTCTTATAGGAAAGAATTTAAACCTAAGTTACTTCTAGACTAGATTTACATTGCAAACATCACCCCTAACACCAACGCAACAAACCAAACTAACTAACTTAAGGTATGGATTTTCTAAAAACTTTGAAATTCAATATTTTTTCTATCATGAGTTGGAACACCATGAAACAACACCATAAAGTAATAACTAAATTGTACTTATTTTGAAATTACTAAAATAAAATTAAGAAAATAGAAAAAAAAAATAGAAAAAATAAGTGTAAAATAATCTAAACCTTAAATTAGGCTGTTTGTTTTGTTATCTTGAGATCTCTTGGACCATGCATCATCGCTATAAGCACCAAATTTTGATAGAAGTCTTGGATTCTAATCTATTTGTACAAAAGACTAATATAGTAGAACCTCTATAAAGCGATAGGTCTAGGATCAGTCTGACAACATTAGCGTATAGATGTTTACCAGCTTTTAGAGGAACGAGTTAGGAAGGTTCTATTGCATGGCTATATGTAAGTACATTGGAGAGTATGCTTTAGTTATTAGAGTTTGAAAAATAGATTAGGACAGTTGAGGAGTTGCAATTAGATGACTAAGATTTGGCGACCTTGTTCTAAATATATAGCCAGAATGTGAACAATACATGCAATTGCAACCTAGCGTCTATTTAGATCAATGGTGATGTGAGCTTTTGGCACGAGGCCAGATGACAAAATACAACTTGTGGATAGTGCAATTAGGCAAAAAAATACAACTTCTATCTCTTTAATTCACATAGAAAAATTAAATTAGATGGACAATGGGTGAATTTTGGCTATATTTTGCCTCTAAAAAAACTGTGGTCTAAAGGAATCAAGGGAAGCCTAACCTCAATAATATCACTCTCCCTCATTATTATCACATTGCAGTTGTTCCCCTCAAATATACTCATGAGATACTCATGAAATAAACTCATAGTAAGGTAGAGACACCTATTCCCAATAATATTAATAAGTTATAAGCAAGAGAGTATATCTCTTAATATGACAATTTTTTAGATTTTATTTGAGTCCGGACAAAACTTCTTTTTGGTCGATTTGGACACGAAAGAAAGTTAGATACCCACTTTTGTATTGACTTTTTGCCCAAAATCTGCTTTTTCATAAAATTGTGGGGTTTAAACCCCCGTTTTTGATACTTTACAAATAACTCTAATGTGTGGAAAAAATTTCAGAATTTTTGACCAAACAGATTGCAAGATATCTGCATTCAAAGTGAAAAAAATAAGATTTTCAGCACATTGCGGGACTAGATTTTTTGACTTTGAACATTTTTAACTTAAATTTTTTGCATTACAGAGTTTTGAGCTTTAAATCTTTCTAGTGAAGAATTGAATTGAGAGTCTACGAAAAAAAAAGAAATTCAAAAGAACTTAATTTTCATTCTTAAAAAAATTACTAAGTAGAAGATAGTACAAGATAAAAAGAAATCTAAAATATTAATCTTTTAGATGGAATTAAAATGCACTAATTCCAATGGTGAGATCGTTCTACAAAAAAACTGAACCATATGGAAGTTCTTTTTTTGACAAATTGCAAAAATTGCATTCAGAAATGCATCCTACAAGTTATTTTTTCAAGAAGATGCTCTAATTGCCCAAAAAACAAGATAGTCCATAACTTTCTCATAAAAAATCCAAATGAAATGAATCAAAGCTTCCCAAATAGGCAAAAATATAATCTATAAAGAAAAAAAAAATTTTAATTAAATCTTTTGCAAAAAATTTCGTTGCCCGCTCTCCCCTGTTTTGAGCTTATTTGGGCATAACTTTTGTTCCTATGCACCAATTGAAAAAAACTTACATTCCCACAAAGCTTATCAGTTTTTCTATCTTTAAAAAAAAATTTAGAAAATCACGACAAAATTTCAGCCCATAAGTACCTGCCCAAAATCCCATTTGTCCCCCAAACGGACAATGGTCCTTCAGGGGTTAATCATTAGAAAAAAGATGAACCCTGGAAGAGGCCGTGAGTCCTGGGAACGCAGAGAACACAAGCCAAGAATTTATTTTTTTATTTTATTTTATTTTTTCGATAGCGAACTATAGGTGCTGAATAGTGTGGAACAGCAGGGAATAGTTCAATTGAATAGTTTAAAAAAATATTAAAAAAAAAATATTATTAAAAAAAATTCAAAATTACAGAATTCAGAATTACAAAGTGGCATGATTGGTGCCATGTCAGATTGCAATCATTACAATTTTTATTTTTTTAATTATTTTTATTTTTATTATTATTTATTATTTATTATTGTTTATTATTATTTAATTATTATTTATTGATATTTTATTAATATTTTATTAATATTTTATTAATATTTTATTAATATTTTGTTAATATTTTATTAATATTTTATTAATATTTTATTAATATTTTATTAATATTTTATTAATATTTTTTGATATTTTAATATTTTTTTAGTATTTTCATATTTTTTAAATATTTTTTTATTGTAATCATTGAATGCAATCACTGTTGAGTTCCCTTGAATTCCCTTGAGGGAAGCTTACACTACAAAGGAGCCCCTTTTAGGGCTCATTCTTTTCCTAATGGTACACGATCCATACATTTGAAAATCCTAAATGTATATATTTCTAAGATTGGTTTAGAATGCACAACTGGAAAATCGTTACCTCCACCTTGAAGGTAGCAGCACTAAAAAGTGACACTTTTATTGAGCACGCTTCATTGAAAAGGAAGTGAAGTGTTTTGAGTGCATGTAGGTGGCCATTCAAGGACCTCATGAGAGTGGATTTGATTTGAAAAAGTGTCACAATTTTTGGTATTCCTACCTCATTTAATCCCAACATCTTTCTAATAAATGTCTCATAGGAGGGTGAATGTAGATTTGGATTTGTTTGAGAAAGTAAATCATGACTAGCAAAGAATGTAAACACAAGATCTTCAAGTTTTCCTTTTCCTTCCATTTGTGCATAAACTCATTAAGGAACAAGTGACTTCTCTAGAATCCAAGCAATTTTCTTGAACGATTTTTAATTTAAAAGTAATGCAAAATACTTTACAAGGAATATTTGGCGAGATATTCTTCTGTTTTCAGTGGATGAAATTGCAAAATGCTAGCAAACCTTGGGACAATATCGCTTTATTTTGGATGAATGTACATGGCTCTTTTGGATGAATAAATAAATTTTCATCCATTTATTCTATGTTTCATCCATTTTTGTAAATGTAAATAGCTTCATCACTCCACTAAAGATTGCTTTTTGCACTACCTAAAATAAATGAAAAAAGAAAACAAGATTGTAATTGTGTCATTATGTACTAACATTGTACATTCTAAACCAAGATTGTTTGTTGCCAGTATATGATGATGGAATTAGAAACATGGTGACAATAGAATAATCAACCTTTAATTAAGCTTGAACTTGAGAGCCCCTAATTCCGAATACAATTTCAGAATCTCCAAATTTTATCATCCATAGGTTGAAATCCCCTCTTCTCAAAATGATGTGCCAAAAAAAGATGAGATCTTGGCCTAGCTTGACCATACAGGATGCTAAACCCGTTCCACAAAGCAAGACCAACAGGGTGAATTTATCCCTGATAAAAATGCAAGATTTTTTAATTTTTTTCACACAGTCAAAAATTTGCAAATTTTGAATTCATATTTGCAATCAGTGCCCCTGATTAGCTATGGGATGAAGTACAATAGGATTAAAATAGGGGAAGTTTTTTTACACTTACCCAGCAAAACACAAAATTCACACTCTTGGTCTCACTTGGTTTAGCGTCCTGCGCTCGCCCGGCCATAGCCATCAAATCAAAAGCAAGGAAACTACTGGCTGGCCACCGCAAACACCAAATTGCGCTCGGCCGCTCCCCTTCACGCCGCTGCCTGTGACGATGATGCTTCCGTCATCGATCCCGCTTGCTACATCGCTCTCCTGCGATCCCCACGTCACCTGGCGTCGTGAAATTCTCCTCCTGTGCAAACCCACCGCGTAGAATTTTTTGCTCTCACTTTTTGAAACTCTTCCAATCCATCGACCAAAATCTCATTTGAAACTGCCAACAATTCTCCACAAATTACTCCACCTCGTATCCCCAGTTTCGAAAACACTGTGAGGGAATTGGGGGTCACCGCTAGCCAGGTTTCAAGCTGGAGGGAGGGAGTGCAGCACATCCATCACGAGCCAAGTCAACCAAGGTGCGACATTTCTTCGAATTCTGTATAAAATGTGGGTTACCTCGCCAAATTGAATGGTTTCGTGTATCAGCTTGTGGTTTAGTAATCGCTCTTGGCTTTTGAATTTTGTGGGCTCAGAAGTGGGCGAATTGAGAGCCTGCTGAGGGTGGGCTATGGCGGGGGCTTTGGTGAATGCCCATTTGGTTCCTTCCCTGAGGAGCAAGGGTTGTTGTGAGCTCGGGAGTTCGGAATCGCGAGAGTTGCAGGGACTTCGGTTTCCGTTGAAGCCGGTTCTGCGATCTGTCAACGTGGGGCACACGCGAGGGAGAAAGCGTCACAGTGGTAGCATTCGAAGCCTTGCTGAGAATGGGAGCGCGAATTCTTCCAGTGGGTCGGCGAATTCTCGCATGGTGCCCATTGAGGAGGCGCTCAAGGGGCGGTCCGCGACTTTCCTTAGTAAAAGGCCGGAGCAGCCCAAGCCAAATGGCACCGTGAATGGTGATTATGGGCATTCTTTTCTTTTTGTCAATCTTTTTTTTTTCCTTTGTGAGCTGAATCGGCATTCCTGGGGTGCAATAGGGCTGTCAAACGGTGGCAGCTTGTGAGAATAGAATCTCGTGTTGAAAAAGTATGCAATCAAGAGTCAAGATTGTTTCAGGAAGTTTGATACCCGAATTTGAAGAATATTCTAAAACCCTAGTAAATCAAATTGGTTAGGCACCGGAATCCACTCATGGATTATTTTGTGACTTGCTGAAGGTGTGGAGTACTAGTAGTAATCAATACTATTTCAACTACTAATCACAACGCTTCTTTTTCCTATTTTTGCGTGGGAGAACGCAATCCTAAATTTGGTGACAACATCATCGATGTTTGAATAACCCCTAATTTAGCACAGTGCACTGAATTTGGATGTTGTGATGATGCCATCTTCTGAACCTCAGGAGCAGCGAAGGGCACAACAAATGGCGCTGCCACGAACAGAATATCCACAAAGGGAGGCACAAACGGATTGGCAAGTAGGAGCACTACGACTCCAGGGTTACTGAGTGGAGTTTCCATCGGCAAAGTGAGCGGAAGCGCGAGCACTCAAGTGGTGATTCCCAATGTCGAAGTGGCCAAGAGGGTGCTGCAGCCTCCAGTGGATGTGGGCAAGTATGGAGAGCAGCCTGTTCGGGTGTTGCCATCCGATGAAGGCTTTAGTTGGGCCAGGGAGGACTACAGTGCCACAAAACGGAATATTGATGTGTGGAGCTTTGTGCTGACCTTGAGATCTCGAGTGTGGTTTTTGGACGCCAAATGGACTTATGTGGGGGGCTTCACGGAGGAAAAGCAGGTTAGTGCCCGAATCTCTTCTTGCTTAATATCCTTGAACTGCTCTTTCTTTTTGTGATGGTATGGTGAATATGCTTGTATTTATGCCTAGAGTTGCAATCTTGCCTCAACTCCGTGCCTTGAAAAACAGGTTAGGGCCCTTATCTCTTACTGCATAACATTCCTAAATCTCCTCAAAATGAAGGAGTAGTGAATATGCTTGTACTTATGCGTAGATTCGCATATATACATTGACTTCAACTTGGTGGACGCTTGAAAGGGAAAGTATGTGGAAGGAATATTGGAAGATAGCTTGTCATGTGCTACTTTCACACAGATAATAAAGAGACCCTAATTAGTACCGGTAAAGAATGTTACGTGCTCTCTTTGACAACCAGGTCTATATAACAGTCAGGGTTTTCGGTTAGTATTGACAGTATTGGTGCAATCACGCAGAAAGCAAGGCGACGGAGCTTAGCGGTGTGGGTTAGAGAGAAGATCTTGCAACTAGGACCCACGTTTATAAAGCTTGGCCAACTATCCTCCACCAGATCAGATCTCTTCCCGGCCGAAATTGTGGAGGAGCTAGCAAAGCTTCAGGTAATCGTGTCTCTGTATATTTTAATCGTCTCTTTTTTTTTACATAAGTGTTCAATCAATTCAGAAAAGATCTTTGTTGAAAATTGTAAGTAAGGACCACTTCAGATTGCAGATCAAAGCAACAAGTATAAAATCTGAATCAATATCAAGTGCAACTAGGGTTAAGATAACAAGCTTTAAATAATCCATTGTGTTCATGACGCATTTGACTCAACAAGTGTACAAGCCACGTCAATGAGGTAGACTGAAATCTTGTTATTTCAAATACTTTAGCATATTCCATAGAAACCATGTAATTGCCACTTCTTCATGCTTAATCTTGCTTCTTGGACTAGTGTTAAGTCGACGTTGAAATAGAATGTGGTCATACGAATAAAAAATGAATTTTGCACCAATCAAGGTTTAGGATTCCTTGTTATCTCAAATTTGTTGTTTAAATCTCTGCCATCTTAAGTGGACCTAAGGGATTTATGCAGGGCTGAGATCTTGAGAATGCTCCATTGTAGTGATGTATGAAAACTTTTTGCAGGATCGAGTCCCAGCTTTTACAGCAGAGAAAGCCATGGCTTTTATTGAGAAGGAGTTGGGGGCGCCAGTAAATAAATTATTTGCTGATTTTGAACTGCAGCCCATTGCTGCAGCAAGTCTTGGACAGGTTGGATTCTCTTTTGTGTTTAAAGTTCTGGGAATGGAATCAGCTGCTGCCAGTGCCAAAAGTACTTCCAACTGTTCTGAATATTTTGACATTGTTTGCTAAATTAATCTCCTTCACCCTTGCTAACTTTGGTGTGGTTATGAGGTTAGTTCATGCGTCAGCTGCCCGAGCATTTTTTGTAAGCTTCTTGTAATGATCTGTTTCTGAAGGTACATCGAGCAATTTTGCCCAATGGAGAGCGAGTTGTAGTGAAAGTTCAGAGACCAGGCTTGAAGAAATTGTTTGACATTGATTTGGGTATGAATCTGCCTGAGCTGCAATTCATCTATATTTGCCTCCAAGTCTGGAAATTAATCTGTGTATTTGGTTTGGACACTTGCGATTAGCTGCTTGTTGATAAGTTAGCTAAGGGCTTGCATATGTGAGTAGTCTTATTAATGCAAACTAGCAATGTACATCCACTTCTAGATATATTCCGTCTCACAGTTTCGCGGCAGCAACTCTGATGCAGCACTTCCGCAATGTGCAGCTAATATGAAGGTGATAGCTCAGTATTTTCAAAACAGTGAATCTATGGGAGGTCCATCGAGGGACTGGCTTGGTATCTACGAGGAATGTGCCACGTAAGTAGATGTGGCCCAGTCTGGGTAGCAATAAATTCCTACCCTACCTGACACGATGATTTCTCTTTTTCAACCCTAAAAGACTAAAAGGCCGGAATCCAGCATTTTTAGCAGATTTGAGTAGGTCTTACCGGGAAGTCTCTAATTTTATTTACTCAGTGACTAACACATTTTATTTTCACTCATTCTGGTGCTATAACACCTGGCCCCATCGGAATTCTGTTTTCTGCAATATGATCTATTGAATTGGTCACTTTATAACCATGAATTAGGGCGGAAAGGACTTGGCTGCAGTGTGGGTTTTCTGAGCTTAATATTCAACCTGTACGTGTTTGTTTGGTCAACAGAATATTGTATCAGGAAATTGATTACCTGAATGAAGGACGCAATGCAGATAGATTTAAGCGGGACTTTCGAAAGCAAAAGTGGGTTCAAGTGCCAGTGAGTTATTCTTTCCTCCCAAATACATGAGCGTGCTTGTTCACTATTGGATTATTTGAAGGCTGATGTGCTCATGTCATGTCGTTCTGTGCTAGTGGAGCGTTCATTTTATTGCTTGTGGTGGTGCTGCTGAATTTTTCATTTGTTGTCCTTAGCCTTCTCTCAAGAATAGATAAATTAAATCTATTAAGAACTCTTTTAAACTGTAATGCGCAGCAAGTGTTCTGGGATTATACATCACAAAAGGTGTTGACTTTGGAATATGTTCCTGGTAAGATTCTCATCCTTCTTATTTCAAGTTCTGATTAGATTTAAAAACTGATTTTTTTACAGCATGTAGCATGCATTGGATGAACAAGTACGCTTCTCTGAGTTACTCTATTTATAAACCCAAAAGGGTAGGCAAAGACAAGTCGTTCAGGCTGCTTTGTACTATAGAGGACCAGGTGGAGAAATTCCAGCATCCTATTGCGCCATGTCACAATCTCTACTTGCTCTTCTCCATAGGGTTTCTGATTTTTTTGGTTCTTGAAAGTGCACTTCAAAGAGCACCTTGTAGTCAACAATTGAGGTTTTCATCTGCAGGGGTCTTCAAAGCAGACTGGAAGAATCCCTATAGTATGCTGGGTTTCCCCCTCCAGGCCCTCTGCAGTACTAACTGGCGCTATTCAGCTAAACAAGTCATCTAAGATATTATCTGCTGCTGCTGGGGAAGCACCGGCTGTATTTAGCACTCATGGCTATAGTCACAGATGGTTTTACTAGTTGTAAATTTAACTCCTCTCCCTTAAATTTCTGAGCAGGCATCAAAGTTAACGACGTTGCGGTTCTAGATTCGGGAGGATTTGATAAAGCAAAAATAGCAAGCCTCGCTATAGAAGCTTATTTGATACAGGTGCCCAGTAATGCTACTCACTTTATGTTTCCCTTTATGATGCATTGCAGACTCTATCACAAGCATTGCCTAACTCTTTTTGGTGGTTTCCAGATTTTGAGAACAGGGTTCTTCCATGCAGACCCGCACCCTGGTAACTTGGCTGTGGATGCCGACGGCTCGCTCATCTACTACGACTTTGGAATGATGGGCGAAATCAAGTCTTTCACAAGAGAGAAACTGCTTGAGATGTTCTATGCTGTGTATGAAAAAGATGCCCAGAAAATCATTCAAGCCTTAATATCCCTTGGAGCGTTGGTACCAACTGGAGACATGGGATCGGTCAGTTAATCTTCCTTCCTGCATTTCTTCTAGTTTCTCTGTTTCGAAGGATTTATTAGTGAATCTTCTGAAATGCTGTACAATAGCACTACGTGTATTTTGGGCGTTACCACACTACAGCAGAGGCGTGCAGCACCGCTTCGTTTAGGCCCCGTCCACATTGCATCAAAAAATTCCTTTCCATTTTCCCCATCTTCATGGATTTTCAAGCAGTAGTGCTTGGAATAAAACTTGGTTCTTCACTGCCATGCCATCTTTCACGTGCCACATAGGATGTTGCTCCTCTGGTGTGGTAGCCATTTGCTCTGATAGACCATTGACTTACGGTTCAGTTCATTGCTATTCCTTCAGATTTCCTCTACGGTTGTAAGTCTCTTAGTGTTGAACATCGAGGAACAAGGTTCCAGGAGATATTAAATCATGGGTTATTGCATATTATTAGCGTGTTACTTGTCTTGTTTGGGATGACCAATGTGAAGAAAACTAATTCGAGTATATCATTTCAAACAGGTGAGGAGATCAGTGCAATATTTCTTGGATAACTTAATGGATCAAAGGCCTGATCAAGCGGCGACCTTTTCAGCTATAGGAGAGGTAAGCTTTTTGACGCAAATTCATTCGTCTGACTATAACCAATCTACCGTTTTTCAGATTCTGAGAGTAGCTTGTGGCTTGATTATGCAGGATTTATTTGCAATTGCAGTGGACCAACCGTTTCGATTCCCAGCTACGTTTACGTTCGTGCTTCGTGCATTCTCCACGTTAGAAGGTTTGTAATGCAATTTTTCTACCTTGTTGTAAATCTTCCATCTATTATGGTGGATTGCGAGCCTTCTGTGGCAGGCAAGGTGGATCGTATACTTCTACCTGTTGCCACAAAAATGTGGTGTGAATATTGCTTCTTAGAAACTAAAATGTAGTTAATTGGCAGGAATCGGCTATACGCTTGATCCTGCTTTTTCGTTTGCAAAGATAGCTGCTCCTTATGCCCAGGTATGCATCAACTCGGCAACTAATGTACTCATTTCTGCAGTTTATTTCCAGTGGGTTTATGTTCTAGAATTGCTAGGGTCACTTAACATTTAAGTAGGTCATAACACTTACGTTGTCATATGTGAACCGTCTTTTGTGCAATTATATCTATTTTGGAATCAACACATGCAATGTTCTTTGCTGATTCTGATGATATGATTTAGCCCGCATCTGAATTATTGATTTTTCATAAAGTGATAAATCGAATTGGTCAATTCGAAACCATGATACCTTGGTTTAATTTTACTTGGTGAATCTTATGTCGACCACTCTGCTATGTGCTCTATCAGGACTTGCTGGATACGCGGAAGGGGCAGAGAAGTGGGACACAGTATTTTGTTGAAGAATTGCAGCGGCAGGCAACCGATGTATGTGTCTGATCATCCACAAGGCCTCAGTCTCTACTTTCTTCAGTTCCTTCAATTGAATTGGTGAAAATAATACTTTCGCCACTGTTGCTGAAAATATATCATGGCTGTTTGCGCAGGCAAGGGATGCCACAGTTGCCATGCCCTTGAGAGTGCAGCGCGTTGAGAAAATAATGCGGCAGCTTGAAGCTGGTGATTTGAAGCTACGGGTTCGGAGTCTTGAGGTGACAATTCTTGCCCAGGAGATTGTGATGAAGTCTGCGCACAACGATGCTTCTCAAGAATGTTTACTTCTGTAACAAGTTTGTAGATATTGGAATCTAACTTTTATATGCGACGTATCATTCTAATAAGCAACTTAATGGCACTAGTTGATCTCTGGGTCTGAGTTTCTTAGATGCTGAAGTTTGCCCTTTTGGCTAAATTTGTCATCCCTCAGAGATTTATGCTGCTCCTGATATTCATTTCTAACATTCTAATTGAAAATCAGGCGGAAAGGGCTGCAAGACGACAATCTGTAGTACAAATGGCTACCATCAACAGTATCTTTGCCGTAGGTTTAGCTAATATTGGAGTGACACTCAGTACTGCCCAAGGCATCACAGCTGTATCAAGTTCTTCATTTGTTGGGGCTGGTAAGGAAACAAACGCCCTCATATTTCTTTCTGTCTTTATGGATCGTTTTCTTTGCAGCTGCAAGTCCATGTAGCACATGCTCAACATCAAATTCGAATCTTGTAATATTCGTTAAAATGGTGAATATCAGTGAAATTGGAGCAGTTTCAGTCGCCAGACTGAAATCCTAGATCTAAACCAGTCTTCGTTTTTTAGAGATAAAATCACATGTCCTCTACTAGCCTTCAAAACTTGGATGCGCAAATTGAAAAAATAGAAATTGATTTTGGAAGTTAAGTACGTTATTCTCACAGGAACCTCCATTACAGTTTTAATCCGATCAAAAGATATGGAAGCGACGTCTTTGGGCCATTTGGGTACTTACAAGTTAATTTCGTGTCTTCAATGAGTCTCTGATAAGGTATTTACCTTCGTTTCATTGTGTGTGCAGGTGTGTTTTTGTTACTGTTGGGAAATAATGTGCGCAGGATTCGCAACCTGGACAAATTTGAGAAGATGATGTAGTCTGGACGAGGAAACTTTGATGTTGTAAAGAGCCACAGGAAAAGAGTCTACAGTAGATATTGAATTTCTGGCATGTCAGTCACCTTTTAGAGCAATCTTGCTCGATTCCTTAAGAGTTACTTGCACATAAATTTGATCTATTCTTCTCCAATATTTGGGTGTACTCTTATTGTACATCTGGATTATCCAAGTAAATGTCCCCTAAGTTCTTGAACTAAAGATAGTATTATCATTTATAAAAGATTGTATCTATATCATTATCTATATCTATATCATTGATATTTTGGGTCCATTGATATATGACAAGATTTTTCTTGACTTGAAGCTTGTTCGATGAATATTACTTGGATGAAGTATTCGCGTCATGCATCATCCAATGGGAGTGGGAGGGTAGTTTAGCATTTAGGTGTTATTAATGTCAATAATTGTATTCAAATTTTGAACTCTAAAAATGATATGGTTCTTGAAAGTATGCCCCAATGCCCACTAGGGCAAAAATGGTCTACGTAGACTAAGTTTCAAGACCCACACATTTTATGACAAATTAGCTGAAAGTACGCGTCTTAAAGCTTAGTTTGCGTAGACCATGTTTGTAATAGTGGCTCTTGCTAAGGGAATCTAGATTCTTTGTGCATAATAGCTTGAAAGCTTTTAAGATATCAAATATTTATATTTTTTTAATCAATTGATCCATGATAGTCTTTTCCATTTTAAGGCAAAAGAAATTGATTGATGTGTGTAAGTGACTACTGATGTTGGTTTATGAATTTAACATTGTAGACATGACAATTCCATATTTGACATTACCAGTTGAAAAATTACACGCCTCATACTTCAAGAAAGTTATGCTTAGGGCTTGTCAAGCTTGTGATAATGTGATAAAGTAAAAAATTATTATTGTGAATAGTTGACAAGAAGACTCATCCTCATCACTTTAGAATGTTATGTTTTGGTCTTAGAACATCAATATTTTTTTTTCATTAGTGCAAAAAAACATTCAAATCCATTGATTTTCTGACAAAATCATTGCATTCATGCCAACAAGAAGTAACATGTTAGTTCTCTAATGGTGAATACTAAAGTACTACCATTGAATATATAGAAAGGTGATTATGGGATGTTATAGGACATTTATGACTCCACTCTATGAGCAGTATTATAATTTCAGGGTAGGCTACTTCAAGAAATTCACAAAAATTATAATTTTAATCAGAAAATTATAATTCTACTTGGGCTTGATTTGTGAAACAAGCACACATTTCTGAAAAATATGTGCCCCTCTTTGGAGTTGCCCCCAAGACATTCAGATTGCAAATCAGTGTGGTAATAGGCTTGTCTGCCTTACCAGAGAAGTGGCACGGGTTGTTGTCACCCACGTTCAAACCTCTATGGCAAGATATTTGGAATGCAAATTGAGCATTCAAAGCACTCAAAGAAATTGCCTTCATGTGTAGTGTATGGCATGCAGCAATTGCTATTAACATCTAGTGACTCTATAAATTCATTAGGAGGAAATTGAACCCACAAAGAGGCCTTGAATTTTTTTACTAATTTTGATACTAATTGCATGAGTATGAGAGTGACACCTTCATTACAACCACCACTTGGAGCGTGCTTCATGAAGAAGCCATTATAAGATTTATGATATCTTAGGAATGGATTGGATAATGATGATGAATTTTTGAGTTCACCATGCAATTCTTGGACAATTAGTGAATTCAAGAAGGCTTTTCTCACCACTCACTAATTTATGAGATCATGGAGATGGATTGTGTAATGAATTGTCATCGAATTTTGACCTATTTAGTAAGTTGAGAAGGCTCTTCCCACCCACATTTTTGCATTACCAAGCGGACACTTTTGGGGTTCAATTTTTTCCTAATGTGCTACCACCTGTCTCAGTTGCAATACAGGGATGCCCAAGTTGTTGCTGCATAAAACTCAATGTGCTTGGCACTAGCCATCTTACATCGTACACATGCCAATGTCCGGTCACATATGATCAACTTGACACTAATTTGGCTTAGTGTGTGGTTACTACTCAAACCTTTCAATTTTGAAAATGGTGTTCAAATAGTAATGGAGTTGGCTCCCAGGTACAACAAGAAAAAGTTGACCCCTCTCACAATTTGAGTTCACATAGGTTTGTAACTGTTATGAGAAGACACAATTGCCCTTCAAATTCCAGTGTACTGAACATTTCACAATTCACCCGTTTTCCTTCCCCGGACAGTTCCAAGTGGAGTAAAAGTCCTGCTAATTGAGCTGTCCAGATTTGGGGAAGAGTCCGGTTACAGGCGTGTGTACGATGCCGTGTGTCGCTGGAAGTGCCTCCAGAGGGCAAAGAGAATGGGCGGGATTCACTCGGCAGCAGCAGTGTACCGTATTTTCGGTTCCCAACTTCCCAGTGAGGGCGGGAGTGAATCGAATCGAACTCCTCGCTCGGGGTGCATGTAAAAAAAAGACCCCCTATTTCGTGCTTGATTAATTTATCTTCTACACATAATTTATCTACTCTGGGGTCTCCGATTGCAAATATGAATTCAAAATTTGCAAATTTTTTCATGCGTGGCAAATAAAAAATTTCAGCGTTTTCTCTCCGTTGGGGATGAGCGAGGGGGGCATTTGCTCCGGCCCTTCCCAGGAGATGAGTCAAGGCAGGAAAATTGTGGCAGGAAATTGTGGCAGATCATTCGAGGAGCGGTTCTTTGGCTCTCGCGGTTGACCCGCAATAGATCGACTGAAATGCTTTTCTGATCATCCCTGGCCCTAATACAAGATGAAGCATGACACCCTTGGAACTACTTTGGATTATGGCGGAAGACACAGGAGTGGGGCCAAAACTGGGGCCAAAGCCACCCCAATTCAAGCGGACAAGCACTTGACGAAGGTTGATAGGATGTGAGCAAACAATACTTAAATCCTTACTTAAGTCTTAGAAGACCAGATGTTAGTGGAATTTTTCGGACTGAGATCTCGGGCTCTCGCCGGGGATGCGTTCAGTTCTGGGAGGAGTGGGAGGCATTCTCCCCGAACTTGTACAGTACTTTTTCTTTGAAATTGAATTTGCCTATTCTCTCAAAAATGAGAGAAAGCAAGTTAACATATCTGTATATTATTTTTGTGCGCAGGCTGCTTCATATTAGAATTGCCAAGGTGAATTGTCATTCAGGTTTGAATTATCTATCTGACTCCTTTCCAAGTCATCAATCGACCTAATTTCACCAGGTCCCATCTACCGTGAATCGTCTTCATATTTCCACCACTGGAAATCAATCCATTTAGCAACGATTTGTACCAACGTTTCGACGTTGCCGATAACACTCAGATGCGATTCCAAAAAGTTGCCATTTAACGTACATTTCTGCTGTACGTTGTAAAAAATGAACATACGTTTTCCAATTGGAGAATATTTGCTGGAAAAACTAGCACGTTTGATGAAAAACATTGCTCAAGCATGTACCAAAACAATGCATGTAGCAAAAAAAAAATGCTGGAAAAATTTGCTGAACCCTTCAAATTCTACTAGTGTTCATTTTGTAAGACGATTCCAAATAATGAAGCGATTTATCAAATAGAACGGAGAAAAATGAAACTGTACACCTGCTTCATAGAGTGAAAATCAAATACCCAACTAAAGCAGTTTGAATCATTAACTCTTGACATCATTCCAAGGATCCATGAGGCAGAGCCACACATGCGCGCCGGACCCGTCCGGTCCCAAGCAGTCCCACAATCGCATTATAAGCCACCATTTGCTTGCAAGAATTTTTTTAATTCACTCAAGTGCTCACGCCAGCAACCACTTCCACCAGATATATTTCCAAGCAACTCTCTTCCCTTCAATCAACCCAAAGGCGGAGTGAACGTCCCAGCAGCCGAAATGTAGTTTCAAGTTTCTCTTTTTTATTCACTTTCTTTCATCCTCGTCCACAGCAAATGACTGGCTGGGTGGCACCAGTCCGACATGTGAGGCTCCAGTCTGCTTTACTTCACCGTCAATCTCATTATGTTGGCAGATATGCACGACATTAGCACTTGGCACTTTTTGAAGGCAAGCGCTCGCCTATAACCCCGTAAGCACTGTGAAGTCCATATTTTTGGATGGTGAACAGAGTGCTTCTCGTCTCGTCTGGACGGTACTGCGTACGTCAAATCAACTTCAGTTGTGAAGATAAAATTTTCATGCATCCCATGTAAGATTGGAATCTTTGAAAGATAATCTTCCTTTGTGACCAATTTGGTGAAAATGGGGTAAATAATATACAGTGCATTTGTACAAAGATATGAGCAAAAATGAGCAAAAATTCAGAAATGGATCCACGCATGAACCTGACTCTACATCAGTTCTAGTTTTAAGAGCTTTGTGCAGTTATAGAGTCACACATTTGCCTAGGCCCGGAATCGTGTCAGTATCATGACTTTGACGTTTCAAATCCTCAGTTGGTCTTAACAGACCGCAACTGGGCGTTAACCATTTCTGAAATCTGAACACCAGGCTTTCAAGCTCCAAGACGGCACAAATCTCATGGAAAGACGGGTTATCCCTGCGTCCCTGCCTTCGAAGTCAACCAAACATATCATTTCTGAAGGACAAACAAAAGAGAGATAAGAGGCTTACAGTCAGCCGTGTCCTTCGGCTCCTTCCGCACAGACAAACAATCTGACGATATTTGCCCCGCCGTCTGTGACAGAACCACTGTACCAGTCTCTTTCCAACCTTGGCCAAGGTCTCAAACCCACAATGCCGTCTTCCAGCAGATTTCATCACAAGATAGCAAAAACAGGATCACAATCTGGCGGGTCAGTCCGATTGAAATCCTTGGCTAGCTGAAATGAACCGCTGTAGGTGGCATTGTAGATCTAAGATCTAGTCCAAGGATGAATCTGCCTGCGCTCCTCCGGTATGAATCATGATGTCCGAAGAATGCCTGGTTCCCTCTACTGTCAAGAACTTATAAGATTAAGCCCAATGAAATATGCCGCATGCAAATGGATTGAATATATGATTAAGATTGTCATACGTGAGTACCTGCCCTTCCCCTCTTACTAGGGAAACACATCGAGAAATGATTTGAAGGCATACATACCCAATGTGTTCGGATTCTAAACCAGGAGATATACGTACCTACCATCGGTCTTGGATTGCAAGCGAATTCAGTTTCTCATTTTCTTCATTACCAGTTATGTAATTCCTGGGTACGCAAATGATACTTCCCTGAGTAGCATACATAGCAACAACTCCGTACATAGTAACTGCTAATAAATGATCCAACAGAAAACAAAACAACATGTGCAAGCAGCAGCTAACTGTTCTGGTCCTTTGCCTGTCGATGCGGCCATCGTGTGCGACTGTTCGTCGGTAGAATCTGCGAGAGAAACGGTAGTGGAGAAACCTCCGTGACCAGACAACGTTCTCGAAATAACGAGGACGTACCTCCCGATGAACCAAAGTAAGAGGAGCAAGAGTGAGCAAAGCGTCGTCCAGGAAAGAAGCAACCGTAAGACACTTCTACGCAGGTCCGAATTTCGACGAGGGTCTTCGAAGAATCCAGTGCACACGAAGAACCTCGGAGAAGCAAAATACACCGACCAAAATACCCTCTTTCGGATAAGTTGCCCGATTGCGTGAGAGAGATCATCGCTCTTCGGACACGGCATTGCACCGGAAGGCAAGGGCGGGGACTCGAACAAAATGAAGTTTCTCAACTTCTGGGCTCCATTTATCGACCCTCGTGCGCACCTTAGTTGCCGGCAAAGCCCCATCGTGCGGATAGACTTCAGCGAAAAGGAATCGTCCGCTATTGCCGGCTGGTTTGACTGGAACTCAACCTAAAGTCCTAACCCCCACTTGCAATAGGCCGGTGCATGGCTGCGACACTTTAAATGTGCGCCACATGGCAAGATATTCTAGTTGCATGCAATAATTCCAAATGTGCTATTCATAATCATCTCAATTTTCTAAAAACACTGTTCAGGTGAGTGCAATCAGAATCGCACTTGAAACGAATGCATTCTGAGCATTTTAGTCGGCGATTCTGGGTGCACTTGATCTTAGATGTATAAAAAATCAACAGAATCATCTTCACCCCAGCTCTTCTTTCTCCAAATAGTTACCACGAGGGCTGGCGCTATCAACAAGTCAGCAGTTGTTCCGGGTTTTCAACAAGGAATCTAAGTCTATTGGCTCTGGACCAAAGGGCAGGAGGCTTTGCGTGCACAGAGTCTCTCCTAGTGTAGCTGCTTGTTTTGTTGTGCAACCAAGGGGGAAGGACTTGGAAAATTGATGAAACTGACTGTTTCAAGGTAGAGGATATACTGAAAGGTGGAGGATACAAGTTAGGGACCTGGATGTTGGGGTGACGTCCAGTGACCCCTGTAACCAACAGCAGCTGATACACGTGGTTGGACGTAACTATAAGGACGTGGTGCAATCAGAACAATCATGCATAAAAAAAAATATTCATTCGCAATGATAGTATTTTAAGCTCACTACATCTGCCCAGAGGTGTAGCTCTCTCCTGCATTGTTCTTCTCACGAAACTCACATT
The DNA here is from genome assembly GCA_963969595.1 of Neckera pumila. NCBI lineage: Eukaryota > Viridiplantae > Streptophyta > Bryopsida > Hypnales > Neckeraceae > Neckera > Neckera pumila. The sequence goes on from OZ018412.1 coordinate 13,000,573, forward strand.
CCTACATTGTTACGTTAATATGCATAAAGCTACACAAATAGAACCGTCATTTTCTTACGATGCATGTTCCGGACCATGAGACTCATGAAATTTGACGAAAGACTTTTAAACCAATTCAATAGACTGTTGTGCTAAAAAATATAACTACCATTGGGAGCCATGCCTGTGTGCAAGTCACGATTTCATAGTGATTTCACCTTCAATGTTGATAAATACAAAATGTCAATGTTGGCGTATTCGGAGCGCCAAACTTGTGACATCTGCACAAAGCTCAAAATTAAGACTGGTTTAGATTTCGTTTAAGGATGCCTGCCTTCAAAAAGTGTCAATATCGATATCGTGAGTTTCCGCTAAATTAGCGACGTTGATGTTTCAATGACGAGATACACCATGATCCTGGAGCAACATTGAAAAATGAACTTACACCATTACATTTACACGAACCAATTAGATCTAGAAGTTCATACATTTTCCTGCGCAACGTCCCGCCGGCCAAATTCGGGAATCTGCAGGAATGTCACACAAGAATTAGTTTGGAACATACCTGTGACATCAAACGGGTATCCCCTATACACTCTGCAGGCACGGGTCGCGTATTCGTGCTGTTAATGAAGACACAGCAAGTAACGGAGTATATATTAACTTAAGGAACCGCTGATCAATTACGTCAGTTTCTGGTAAAAAAGATTCCTTGTCTATCACACTGCAAAATTTAACAGCTCTTCAAAATCTGGACTCCACGGCTTTGACAACTGCAGTCACTGTCTCTTAAATTCAGCACTTAGCTTGACGTGCTATACATACCAACAAGACACGTAACTACAAGCTTTAGCGGTTAGCCAACCGAGTCGTTGGTCGAAACCTCCGAGTTTTTCGATTCCGCCTCTCGAATCGACGCCTTGGACTAAAATCAGGCGCTGTCAACTGAAACGATGCATAAAATTAAAATTGGTTACAAGGCCAGATCAGAGCTTAGGAAAGTGATTGAGGAAATCGCATATTATAATGTACCAGCGGGATTCTTGCAGTTAATTTCGATACAGAGCATATGACCTATTTCCTCTGATTTCCTCTGATCTGATTTTAACAGAAGCTATAATCCACAACAACGCTTACCTATAAGTAGAGCTTAGATCAGCCGAGATATACAGAACCCGTGCAAATGATTGTAAGAAAACTCATCGAACTCGATTTCTTGGAAAATTGAGATATAATATCTCCTCTAATATCAAGGAAAACTGATCACTCTTTCACCGGCCTCTAACAAAGGTACGCATCAGTCAGACCTATAGAAGCCGTGCCGAAATGTTCCGTTAAGAAATTTTCTGTCGATAACCTAAAACATGTTGGAAGGAAAACTGATCTCTCTTTACTTCCAGATACTCAAGGCATAGTTACGTCTTTAAGACGTCAAGGTTTTAAGGTATGCTAACGATCAGAAACGGAAACGACAAGGAATTTTCTCTCGATTACCTCAAGAAATACGAACACAAGCAACAACACAAACATGGAAGAGCGCTGATCACTCTTTTACCTGAGGTCTACCACTTGAGGCACAAAGGAGCGCGGTACAGCAAGAAGCATCGCCAACGCTAGCTATCTCTACCTAAGCAAAGACGGCGACGTCGTGACACGTCGAACACGCACGGCATTGCGATTTTTTATATGACCTAAACTCGACTACCATCACACACCCCAAAAAGAAAATCTCTAAACTATGACATTCATTACCTCGGGAGTTGTATCGTCTTAGAGCAGAAGATGCTGCAGAAGTCGGCGAAAAAACACCAGAGTGCGGCCTCAAAAAGGAAATTTTTCCACTCTCCTTCTTCAAGTACTGATCAGACCGATTTCATTTATAAGAAACACGCTTCCCGTTGTGCTCGGTGCTGCAGCCACGGAACGGTCCGAGTGGCATGGATCGTGACCTAATAACTTGCAATGCCGTCTTTGCTGCTGCTGCTGCTGCGGCAACGACGATGGTTGCTGATCCCAGGAGAGAAGCCCGCCCGGCCTGGCAAAGCCAAGATAGCGTAATGTATACAGGCCACTGTTAGTTCACGGCCCTTGAGATAAGAAACTGAAGGTCTTCCTCACCCTTGAACGCCCAATTCCCTTTCTCAGTTCTATCAAATTGGCCGAGAAGGAGGGGTCACTTCACCAAAATTTAGTTAAAATGGCGGTACTCCACAAACTTGGCACTTTTACGTTGAGACTGTGCGGTCTGAAATCTATATCTATCCTTGACTTTAGAGCTAATAAAGAAAATGAATTGAAAAAATTGCATAAGGAATATCGCCATTTTAACAAACGGATAATTGCCCAAATTAAATACCATACTTGAATTTAAATACCATACTTAAATTTCCCGCACTTGAATTTACATTCTAATCTTACAAGGAGAGATCTTGTGGTCAAAATCAACAAAAAATTAATTCTTGAAAATGGATGCTCAAAACTTTTGGAAATTTATTTTGCAAAAAAATGATTTATTTGTGTAGATAGAAGAGGAATATTGTACAATATTGGCTAACTATTCCTATTTTTGAATAAATTAAAGAATTATTTAGCAAAGAATGTTGAACTTGTCCTTTGAAGTTTTGTGCATGATATTCAATCTGCAATCAATTTTCAAAGGAGTTTTTTATTTTTTATTTTTTTTAAATTAATGACAAATTTTTTTTTCCCTTTTTTTGCTATACAATCATATCTATAAAGGAGTTGTGTTTTCTTGCCATAAATTTTTGTTATGAGTCCAAAGCTCTCAAAATTTATAGCCAATGTACTAATGACTACTAAAAATCTTATACAATTTTTTTTTAATATTTTTCATCCCATGATTGGATTTCATGTTTGCCACTTTGGATTTTATTACAAATTTTCTATTTCAAAAAAAAAAAATTAAAATTTGAAAATTGATATCTTAAATCACCTTCTAGAATTCTTAGACTATACAAAATCAAATCATTTTTCAAATATAACAAAATCTTTGTCTTGAACATATGTTCAAACTTCCATTTTTTTGTATCGGTGTACAACTTCAAAATTAAATTTTCATTAGATGTGACCACTTTGTCTAAAAGCTTTCCTAAGTTGGAAACATTGAAAAAAATTAATTTAGAAAAATTTAAATTTAAACCATCAAAATATATCTATTTTCCTCAAATTTAATTTACTTATTTTTAAGCATAACTTTCGGAAAGTAAGTCTTCACTTAATTCAATAATTAAAGTTTTTATTACATATATATTCAATTTCATATTCCATAATTTGAAAATATATAGTTTATTTATAAGTTGTTCAAAAATTGTATGAAAATGATTACTAGTGATCTCCTTGCTACTCATAACAAAATCCAACAACAATTTAATAAATCAAAAAATGAACTCTTGCTAATATATTTATTTGGTCACTTTGCAATTTAGAGTAAACTTTTGTTACAAAAAAGATTCATCCAATAAATACTTGAATTCATTATTATTTTTTTAAAAAATTCTTTCGACGAATAAATATGAAATCTATAAAAATAAGTAAAATTTGAAGTCTTCTTTTAAAAACTTTAACAATTATTTGTGTAATCTATAATATGCAATCTACAATCAATTTTGGAAGGCATTTTTAATTTTTTGTTTCAAATTTTATTGATAAGTATTGATTAGTACTAAAATGAATCCAACATCATTGAATGTTTATTATAACCCAGAACCTTTTTTAACAGTCTTTGTTACTGTGCAACTTGCATTTATTCTAGTTATTTACCATGAAGATAAGATAATAAATCATTTGTTCATCAATACTAGTGTACCTTTGTGCCATTGCCACAATCAAACTAGCCAAAAGTAAAAAAAAATATTCACAAAAGACAAAAGGCTTTGTTACAGTGGGATTGGTGCAAATAGAAAGATCTATGCACAAAGGAGTGCAAAGGCCTTTCGATATCACGGCGTTTGGAAACGCGATGCAAAAGTTACATATTTTTCATAATAAAAGGTAATTTAATTCAATTTTCCAATCTAAATAAAACTCTGAAATTCAATAACTTTCATACCAAAGGTTTGAACACCACGAAACTAAATCCATGCTTCTTACCCAGCCAAATGCCTCACAATCTATTACACTCATCGTATCAAACAAACAAAATATGGTACGTAAATATAGTAAAATTACGTATTGAGTAATAGACACATTTTCAAGCCTTCTTGACTATGGGATGATGCAAATTGCTAGAACTATATACTAAATGAGACACAGTTAAAAAAACAACCTTTGATTATACACTTGCTAGTGAATGGTCAATTCCATTAAAATGGCGGTATTTCATTAGTTTGGCACTTTTAACAGTTTAGATTGTACAATCTGAAATAGTTTGTAATCTATATTTGTCTTAGAATTCTGAAATCTATATTAGTTCTAAATACCTGAATCTAAAAAAGGTTTAGATTTTCAGACCATATGGTTTGAAATCTATAACTATCCTCGATTTTTGAAATCTATAACACTACTAGATGTCACTTTGGCGGTTTAGACCAGGTGGCTTGAAAATGGAATACATGGCATTTTAAAATGGCACTTGGAATACCGCCATTTTAACGAAATTGACCAAGTGACTACATTCTTAAATATAAACGGTTGATTCATTTGGTTTCTTACTCTATCTAATTCACATTTGGGCCGTTAAATTGATTCAAATCCGTAATACAATTTGTCACGATCGATGGACAAAAGTTTTACATTTTCCTCGGAATGTAATCCGACTCTCTGGACCTGCAATGTTCTAGAAGAAGGTTGTCATATGACAATTTGTGTATTCCTCCATTTTTCCACATCCGAACCAGCTCTTAGACCAACAATGCCGCATGTCAGACATACCATAATTTTAAAGTGTGTGCTACGTATCTAAAGAAATAAATTAATATTATGTCGATTCAATATGATATTTCCAAATCGTGGCATTGTAGATCTAAGAGCCAGTCCGAAGATGGACATTTCCTTCCGCTTCAGATTGCACGAACATCATTCGAACGCCGGACTCCTTTGAACAGCAAACCGTACATGCCCATGTCCCTCCGATTACAGTATCCTGATCAGGTCCTGAAACTCATTCACACATGTGTAAGATCCAACAGCGGTAACCATTTTAAACGTTTTAATAAAAACTATAACATACTCTTAAGACAAAACATATGAATTACAGCTGTATTGAGGAAACTGTGACACTGCCAATGGATAACAATTGCAGCAATCAGAAGAGAGTCAACTAAAAGCATAATGTCTGTGACTTATTCATAGTGGAGAAACTTTGCTGCACAGTTTTTGAGGACAGGCATCCTCCTGGCGAAGATATTGGCATCTTCGTCTTCCTTTCAACGAATGCGTGTCTGCCTTCAAAACTGCATAATTATTCATTTCACAACGCACGTTACTCACTGCATGAAAAAGAACAACAAGGACAAAGAGGTCAGTACAACTTATATGGAGCTGGGACCCTGGGACCCATCTAAGATATTTAATCTGTGCATGATTGCAATTGGCTCCGTTCTCAGACATGCTTCATCCGCGAGAAATCTGCTGATCTTCAAGACGGTACAGGCAAAATCGTTGCCAGGCCTAGGCAAGTATACAATCCGGCTTAGATCGATTGCCAAACATCCATAATTTAAGACTTTGAGGCATAAAACCCTCCCTTTCGATTCGGCATCATTCACAACGTAACACCTGTCAATGAAAATGAACCGTACGGGTCACTAAGAGGCAAGAAGCTACCAAGCTGGGACCTTGAGACGCATCAAAGATGCCCTCACCAGCAACGTTCTCATGCTTCAACAGTGAGAGGAAGTTGCTGGTCTTCGCACGTTGTGGGAAACATATCTACAGACAGCTTTTGAGTGCCAAACATTCATTTGTAGCCTCCCAAACATTGATATGTCACTGACAATTAAGAGGGTCGCAATCTAGCTTCACCTTATTGGAATGCATCTAGCAAAGTATGTAGTGCATCGGCACACCCAATACCTCGTGAAACCTGTAACTCGAATTTCACAATGGCAGAAAGTCAGAAACAAACTGAAGGAAATATTAGGCTGACGAATATAAACATATAAATATGGTTCGAAATATGCTTTACGCTTTTCTGGGTGGGATGACCAGATGTGGGAGTTTGATCGTGCGTCAGCCAGCCTGCGAGCCAATTTAAACACGGCCTGAAGTCGTCTGCCATCGATCTCCGAAATCAGCGATCGAAAGATTGATTGAACTCCGAAGTAAAAGACTTCGCCGCGGCGCAGAAGTTAAGGTCTCTTGAGATCCAAGCCCACGCAGACTGGGCGAGATCGAAACAAAAGAAAGCTCTGATCAAGGAGTCGTGATGCCGCAGCACACACACACACGTAGAGAGCACACAATGGCCTGGTGGAAGGTGCGAGCACGGCGATTTATGCCCAGAGACAGGCCGGCCCGGCCATCGTGGTTGCATCGTCACCGTCCCTCTCTGGCTGACCCAGAGCGCGGATTCAAGGGGGGATGATGCTTTTTCATCCCCTGATCTTCACAGGCATCAGAGAATGGTTACGGATTACCGTCACGCTCAGCCTGGAGCCTATTTCTTACTGTTTCCAAGCACCCCCCGTTCCAAGCATGCAGACAGCTGCTCTAGTCTGATCATTCTACGCCGTGAACGAAACCAAAAGTAATTCGAAACAATGAAAAGTTTTACTGTACAAATATACTAAAAAAATTGAATTTCAGGGTTGTCACTGGAGATTATGTCCTGACGTGAGAGTCACGCGAACGAAGCTCGCAAGCGCGGTACTAGCGTCGCTACCGTAACGTCAGTACGTGAATTGAAGCGTCAGTTGCACCACCTGGCAGCTAGCTAGGGCTGCCTGGCACAGGGCGTCAGGTGAATAGGAGCCATGATGTGACAAGTGAACCAACACTAAATAGTTTAATGAAGAGTCTACATAGTTATTACCTGCGAATTAAGCGATCATGTTGAATTAGCGCTTGCAAGAGCTAGCGCTATGGTTCCATTTCCAAGATCTTAGACTGAGATCTCTCGCATGCCCTGCGTGGTACGTCCTGACTCAACCCCCGGCGGAGTTTAGCAAACCCAATGGACATCAATATCCTTCACTTGTTTCTCTTACATAAGCATCAGGAGTTCCCACAGACGATTTTGCTCTAGGAACGGGGGATAGCGACGAACACGGAAAATCAGTGGCACCGGCCAATTTTTCCCTGCATGCTGGCAACACTGTAATCCGGGAACGGACCAGGGATAATCTCCCTCCCCTGTGAGATCGAATCCCACCGAAAACAACTTATCTAACGATCTCGAACCTTCCATGTGGCGCTCCTTGCTTCCATCAAAGCAACCAGATATACACTTACTGTAGATGGGATTGATCAGCGCGGCCATGAATTCTTCATTACCCACCCCCGTTTGTTGAATGCTTCCATCGGCTCCGCAGACTTGTCTTGACGCTTGCAAAACACGAGACTTGAAGAGTCGAGACGACGACGACTGAATCGCCGAGGTGAATTGCCGGTCGGTCAGGCCAAGGATCGATTTTCAAAACGGAGGGACTACAGTTAGTATGATAGCTAGTCCGAGCTTCGTCTTCTTCGATCTTCGACTTCTTCAGCATGTTCAGCACTCCAAGATTCGCCTGCAAAAACGAACATATTGATGTTCTGTGAGTCGACGCATGCACTGATCTTTTCGGAACTCAAGATGGTAACCTACTGTAGCTTTAGTTAAGGAAGGGACACTTACAGTCGTCTCCCTCTCTTTCCCAATTTTACTGGTTGTCAACAAGTTAACTTTCCTTTCTGTCCTCGAAACTTCTGTCCTCGACCTTCTCAATTCATACGCCGGTACCGGCGACGGAAAGCCCTTGCTGATCCGTAGCTTGCTGCCTTGCCTTGAATTGCGTGCCCGATTCAGTGCCACATTCAGCGCCACACGTACATTGAAGTCAGCCTTTACAAATGTACAGTCCATATTCTGAATATGAAGATTCATTACAAGAGAAAATGGGGCCTCAAGAAGGCTCCCAAAGTCTAGATTAAGGTAACTACACCTAAAATCACACACTTCCTAAAATCACACATTGGATATTCTTGCCTAAAATGTATTCCCATTATTCATAGGACTCTATGATCACTTTTAGGTACACATGGACAATTTCATAAACTGGCGGTATTCGGTGTGCCACTGTTCATTTCAAATTCCATTAAAATGGCAGCATTCAAAAGTGACATCTAAGGCTGATATAGATTATAAACATCTAGGCTCAATATAAATTTCAGAAATTTGGAACTACTATATATTTCAATCCGCATGGTCTACAAAATCTAGTGTTGTTATAGATTTTAGATACCTAGGAAAGATATAGATTTCCTAGTCCTACGGTGCAAATAGATTTCAAACCACAAAGTCTGAACTGAAATATGTGCCATTGTAATAGAATAGCGCCATTTTAGCGAAACTAGCCATATATCTATATTCAGCACTTTGAAATTTTGTAGTTTATTCATCTGGTGTCCAAAAAATGCATTCTAAGAGTATCTAGATCTCGTTTTGACTACCAATGGGACTCCACCAAAAAAAGTTTAATATAGTAGTGAAAATCATGTTGAATCATGCTAAATTGCTTAACTGTGTGATTTAAGGTGTAGTTACCTTAACAATGATGTCATTGCTACACCCAAAAAAAAAATCAAAAAAGGATTTCAGCCAGCATGAATTGGCAATTATTAAAAAAAAATTTAAAAATTGATAATTTCTTTTTTATAAATTTTAGCAGGTGATGTCACTATTCTTCTAGTTTTGCGGCCAACTTTAGAACCCATTTTTCTTGTAATGGTGATTCCGGGCAATGTCTCGCCCACATGACTTTTCATCCAATGTAATACTTGTATTTTAAAAAAATAACCTTTTGTTAGGGCTAATTTGATGAAAATGAATTGTATAGTTTATTTCCATAACTATTTAAACCAAATTGTACAAAAAATACAAAAGCTACAAAAAGATTAGTCATTAAAGGATAAAGTTCTTATTGACTGTCTAGTGATAGAACGTTTGATATAAGTTAGATGATGTCATTGAGAAATGTGGCTTTCTGTCTGTATTCTTTTGCAAGACAAAAATTGTATTGATTTTCTCTATATTCTAGTAACTATACTATCACTACAAATATCTATATTTTTATAAGAGATATTTATTAAGTAGTGCAAATACAATGCAAAGACAATAACTATGAGATTCTGAGCTCTATATCAAACTCTTGACTAAAATTGAGCTTTGGATTTATGCTTCTACATGAAAATTTGCACCAAATTTTGCATAAAATTCATATGAGTACATGACAAATATTCCCACCATTGTATTAATTTAAATATTCTTTTTAACCTCAAGTTCTAGAAGGTGCCAAGTATCTTCAAAAGTCAAATCTTTTTGCTGCAATAATTCTAAAAGGCATTAATATACATTGTATATGATGAATCTTATAATGAATCATTTAATATTAAGTTGTAGATATGGATCTATTTTACAAGAGAATTATTTTTCTATTATTAGTAACAATATTTTTTAGTTGGCAATTTTTTTTTTAAATATTATTATTATTATTGAAATTATTAAGGTTTTTATATTTATTTATATTTAAAAACCTCAATGCATCTTAAAATTGACACTTGTTTTGTTGTTGCACATTTGAAGTCCCAAAATGTTGGACTTTGGTACGTAGTCTTAATTTTCTATTTTTTTAATCTTAGATATATTGACTTTGGATAGATTAAAGTCAATAAAAAATAATTGTCATTATATCAACAAGCATAAAAAATGCAATAGTAAAGTGTGTCAATTTTTTTATCTTCACTAAACCCTTAAAAATTCTACTTAGCTATTAGCTTTTTGTAACACTTGGTATATACTCGTTTGCATACATAGAAGGTTTTTTGAGTTAGTTTTTTGTGCACATTTAATTTTGATGTTTGTGTATTATTTATGAATTTGAAGACTTTTGTGATAGTAGCTACATCTTCATGGATAAATCTATATAAATTAGGGAAAGAACTTACAAAAAAAATTGTTATTAGTATTTCCAATTGAAAACATGAACATGGTTGCTAAAAACTCTATGAATTGATATTCAATGGATTATAAAATGACATCCGCAAATTTAATCTTAGGCAAGCCACAACAATTGTATTGAAAGTCAAAAAATTGCAAAATCAATAGACTTTGTTATACATATATGCTAAATTTTTTTTTGTTAGATTTTGGGAATAGATTTATATATAAGTAACATATTAAATGAATTTGGACCCAAGGTGTATGTGCCTCTCTTCATCAATTCATCATGCATTGTCCATATTTTTTTTGTTTTTCATCCTTCCATTTGCTCTCAACATTTCTAAATAGTTTTTTTCCCCGCCATTCTCATAGATTTTCAAATCCTAGACATAAAACTTTGGAACTTTTCCTATACCAATTATTCTGAATTTTAATGCATGTACAATTAAAAAGCTACATAATAAGCATGCAAGTGTAGAATAATTCTATGTAATCTAGTCATGAAATTTTGAGTCTTTAGTTGCTTTAATGTAAAATTTTAAACAAATGAACAACTGTACTAAAGACATTTTAGTTTTTTTTTATAATCTTGATTTAATCTTACTTTTCAATTAAATAATTAATTTTTTTTCAAATAATAAATATTAATAAATTGATTCTTTGCTCTAAATGTGACAATGTGGTGTAGGATTATTGTCAATTTTTCATGCTATTGTAGCTTGCAAACTTCATAAGACTAATAGAGCTATTTAGATCCATAAATATATAGATTATATATTGTACATTGGTTGCATTCAAGGCATAATTTTAAATACTGATTCTTTATTTGCAAGAACTATTAAATCATGTCCCAGTAGCATTTTTGTGCATCCTAAAGTATTCAAGTACACATTGTGCACAACAGCAAATCAATAGCAAATCGATTCAATAGCAATTCACGTACAAAAGGTGTAACTTGGTCATACATAGTTTAAATCCAAATCTAACTTCTTGAGTCTAAGTCATGTGAATTTTTATGTGTTTCAATCACAACAATATTGAGTACTAAATGAATAAAAATAAATAAAAATCAACTACACTTTAGCAATTTATTTTTAGTAACACAACCTACACAAAGATCATTTTGCAATTGAAGAAAATCATTTTAAGATTCTCGTACAACACCATGAACCATCACCTCCATTGGTGAGACCAAGATTGAGACCACAATTCACAAAAAAAAAACAATCAAATAATACATTGGTTGGCATGACTCGGTTGCTATTATATGAGCCTAGAATCATGAAAATATCAGCATAGGAGTCTATACACATGTATTATAGGTGTCTATATTATCTAAACCTTCCATAATTATAGGGTATCTAAGTTATAAATACCTAAGACATAAATGTTTATACTATAAGTACCTTCAATGGTTGTAGAATATTTACTTATACATATGCTCAAGGCTCATAGACTCACATTTCCATACTCACATGCTAATGTCATTCATTGGCATGAATACCTATTGAACCTTTTTATTAGTCCAAGTGCAAATGATCATTTTTATAGTCAACTTAGAATCCAACTTGTGAAGTGTGCTCCATCCAATTTTGGAGGAATCGATCTTTGCCAATTCATGTACGACTTTCTTCTTTACTATCTCACAAAAAAGTAAGATTTTTTTTCCAAATATAGAACGGCAAGTTGTCTCTCAACCACTTTACTTGATATATTCCTATTCCAAACCACTTAATATGACATGGTCCTTCACACTTAAGGGAATGCCATCTAATAGTTACTCCTCCAATTCCTTTCTATTGGAGGGAGCGACACATAATGGTCACCCCTCCAATTCCTTTATATTGGAGGGAATGTCACCTAATGGTTGCTCTTCCAATTCCTTTCTACTAGAGGGAGTGCCATCTAATAGTCATTCCTCCAATTCCTGTCTGTTGGAGGGAGTGCCATCTAATAGTCATTCCTCCTATTCCTTTTTATTGGAGGGAGCCCCATACAATGGTTACTCTTCCAGTTCCTTTATATTGGAGGGAGCATCACACAATGGTCACTCCTCCAATTCCTTTCTATTGGAGAGAACGCCACCTAATGGTCACTCCTCCAATTCCCTTCTATTGGAGGGAACGCCACACAATGGTCAATCCTCCAATTCCTTTATATTGAAGGGAGCACCATACAATGGTCATTCCTCCAATTCCTAATTCCCAATACTGGAGGGCGTACCACACAATGGTTGTGCGGATCGTTGGAGGTGCTGGACTGCAGCTCCTTTTTGTGGAGGACAGTGGAGATGCTCGAGGCCCAGCCAGGCCCTGGATTGTTTAGCAGAGAACTCAAGGTGGAGAAATTTGTACTTTGGGGGGGAAAGTAGCTTGATGAGTGCGGACCTACTCGCCCAAAACTGGATATGCAGGCCCCCTCACAAGTTTCCATTGGATGTTCTACTGCTCCCCCCGTTCTCAGTTCTCGAAGCAAGTGAAGTAGGGTTCATTTTTTATGGACCACTTCGACACCACGGCAACTTTGATCACTCATCAGGGGTCTGCTAAGGGCCAACTTGCCTTCCAACCCTGCTATCAACTTGAGCATAGAAAAAAAAAAAAAAAAAGATTGAATGAATGAATGAACATGGTCACAAGGATCGGATTCAATTTGGAGCTTTGCATTGACAAAAGTTACATTGGGGATTCTTTTATTATTCTTTTGAAATAAATTGGGCTAGCCCATTGCTAAAGAGAATTAAAAAATACAACACTATAACTAGAGCAAAAGGCATAGGTGAGGAATTTTGAGTAGGACCTCACTTGAAAAGAAAGACAACGCTATTGGACTATAGATTCTCCTGGCGGAGTTATTTATTATATACATAAATAACTAAAAATGTATTGTTGTGAATAGTGGAGGTGGGAGTTTGAAATTTTTTTATGTTTTCAAATTTTGGCTTGGAAAAGTGAAGTTTAAATATAAAATGCATTACTCCGCAAAATATCATAATTTCGCCAATTATTTTGGCAATATTGTGGATGGAAGTATACATTAGCAAAAAAACAAAACTCCGGAGGGTTGCTCCAAATTGACATGGCCAAGCTATTTCAAGCTTGGTCTGTAATCTCAAAATGGCTGCTGGTTTAGCAGTTAGCTTGGATGACTGCTCGCCGAAACAGTCAACTTTTGTATTTTTTTTTTTTTTAAGATAAAAAATTATTATTATTATTATTATTAATTTTTTATTTGCAAATTTGGGTTCCTGTACCATTGTCATTGAAGAAATTGCTACGCAAAAATAGGGCAAAAAACAATTTTTCAGCCTCAAAAAATACTATTTCAGGGTCCTTCGAAGGGTTGCTCTATAGCCCTCCAAAGGCCTGAAATTTTCTCTAATGATTGATGGATGGTACCCACGCAATGGATGATTGTTCAAACTTGGCTTTATTCTATAGTGCATGTTGCTATACCAACAAAATAACGAAACTTAAATGTTGCTGCTAGTGTACAAGGTCGTAGACATCAATGACAAGGCTACAAAAAATTTGACTCTTTTTTTTAACAAAAGTTTGCCCACTATATATTGTTCTATTTGTGTTTCATAGTTCACTATCATAAAAAAGATTTGGTGAGTCCCCAGCCTTCAATTGGATGGATTTGGTGAATTTTTTTTAATTTCAAAATTTCCTATACTCTTATTGCCAAAGGCCAAAGGAGGTCATTTTTTTGCAATTGATTGCAAAAAAGAAATAAATAGTAGGGTGTTGTAAAAGCGGCCCCTAACACAAAGGTACATTTTGCTTTCTTCAATGTACCAAAGGTGTATATTTAAGGAGGTGGTTGCTTTTAATTAGTGACCACTGCATTTTAACTTCAAAAGTTTGTAACTAATTCCAAGACGGTCCAACAAATATGAAACATACGACTTGGGTTAGATGCCAATTCCAATTTTTTCCTACAAAAATTTATTGAAAATTGTTTCAAAGAGTTTTATTAGATTCCTTCTAAATGCAATCAATCCTTAACCCCCCAAAAGATGGTCACCACAAAAATCATCCTTTCGGGTACGTGTAAATCATTTGCTTAGGAAAATCCCAAGGACACTCATTAGAGGTCAAACTACTATACAAGACCTTCCCTATCACACAAAAAATATCAAGAATGAAAAATCTTCACTTCTATCCTATAAGAAATGATTCTTTACCTCCATCGGACACATCCTTGTAGGACTAGAAGGTCACATTGTGAGCACCTTACATTCTTGTGGCTCCCTAAAGGAGCCAACCCATTATTGACCATTTAAGCAATTACGCATATCTGTAGGGCAGGATTCTTGAAGGGAGGAATTTTTCCATAAGTAGAAATTGAGTTAAGAAGGTTCCCATAAGCTTCCAAATTTCAATTTCTCAAAACATAATTACTATGAATTTTTTTGTTAAAGATTCTATTCAACCTATACTTGTTATATAGACCTCCCTATTTCCGACCAAGACCAAGGGCTGATTGCAAATCCACCCATGGGTTGGTTGCAATATTGTCATCTTGTAGAGTTGTAGCCAATCATAATGCGCCACAACTGCATGGAAAATTGTGCCATAATTAATGATCATTCGTCTCCTGCTGATCAGAAAGAGATAGTCTACAGAGCAAAAATAGGGTGGTGGTCGAAAATGGGTCGGCTCCCTTACTCTCTTTGGAGCCTCTTGCCATACTTCATCAATGGACAAAAGAAGCATTTGAAGATAAGAAGAATTCCGCCGATTGTCTTGAGTGGAAAATGAGAATTTTACGTTGCTATTGTTGTTTGTTTGTTTGTTTGTTTGTTTGTTTGTTTGTTTGTTTTTTGACTCAGATGAACGGGATTCCATTGCAAAGAAAATTGAACATATTAGCCAGCTACAAGTGGCCTGGTGCGGAGAAGATCCAACTTGACGACGATTTCATGGGTTGAGTCTATTGTAGTGCAACGAGCCTTTTGTAAAGGTGAACGTAAAAAAAAAGAACTCCTATTTTGTGCCATATTTATTCAATTGTTAACCCTAAAGGACCAACATGCGTTTTTTGGTTGTATAGAATTTTTGGGCAAGTACGTACGACTAGAGATTTCCATATTTTTGGCTGAAATTTTATTAGAAGGTGGGGGCAAGGAATATCTTTCATAGGTACCAAATTTCATGACATTTGGAAATACGAGTCAAAAGTTATGGCCTAATATGTTATTTTTTTTCGTAACGAGGCAGTCCAGGCAAATAAAAAAAAATCACTTTTTTCGAAAACAAAAATTTGAAATTAGTTTTCTACAGTTACATATAGGTAAAAAGATTTGAATCATCCCATTTTGATCAATGAGTCAAAAGTTATGAAGACTTTAAGTTTGCAGGCAGTTATGGATTCTCTACTCTAAAATAAACTTTGAACTCCTTTATCTTACTCAATTTTCAATATTTAAAAAAATAAACAAAAAAAACCTAGGATGTAGATTATTTATTACAACATTGTCACCATTGGGATTAGCATTTTTCAATTCCATAATTATATTCTTGACAATTTAGTATTTTGAATCACTCTCTACTACTATCTACTTACTATTTTTTTCCTATATGTTGTACAATTCCAAATGAAGTGAAAATTTTCAAGCATGTAGCCAACTTGTCTAGGAAAAAGAATCCAAAGAAGCACCATCATTTTGGACACCTTTTCATTAAAAAAATGAGCTTGTGAAGTGCTGTTGCCCTGTTTTTTTGCAGGGCCAAAAAAATGGTTTTATTGAATTTGAATGCTTACATATTGCAATCCACGTGGTGGAAGTTCCTGAAATTTTTACCATATGTTATCAAGACACTATACTACAAGATCCTACGGTTACATGTGTCAAAATAATTTTTATTTCAAAAATTGGATACTTGTACTAAGATGACAATTTTTGAGCGTTTTCGTGAGAACATAGTCATGATACTTTGGGGGTTAACACCTCTCCGAGCTAATTTGGGGTCTCTACTTGCAAATAAGAACTCAAAATTTGCAAATTTGATCATGCATCGTTTCTCCAAGAGTAAAACAAGAAAACTACTATAGACTCAACCATTTCACGTTTCACCGTATTCGGTAGACAATCCCATTGGTCGAGATTAGTCAATCTTAAGTGAATCAATATATACCTTAAATTTGGCTGTTTGTTTGTTTGTTTGTTTGTTTGTTTGTTTTGTTTGTTTGTTTTGTTTGTTACGTTGAGATCTCCCGGACCGTACATCCCTCGGCCGCGTGCTTGGTACCATCGGAAAGGGCTCAGCGAGGAGGGGTGCACGGGCTTGGTTTCGTGACGTTTGGAGCGGTGGTGCAAAAGTTATTGAATTTCAAAGTATTTATTGATTAAAAATTTAGAAAATTACTTTTACTTTGATTTTGGTGGCGTTCTTGCTACTGGGAGTGGAACCAGGAGTGGAACCGGGAGTGGAACTAGAAGTGGATGAAAATTGGACCAACAGCACAGGGCCACACTAGTTACAAATGAAATTACAAATGAAATTTTTACTGGATCTTCTTGGCAACAAAATCTTATTGGATCCCTCCCCCACATGTCCGTGCACTTGCTCCTTCCTTTGCTGCACGATTGCTCCACCACTGTCATCGTCAAACTGTTCATCACATTCTAATAATCTCTTGCATAAGGTAAAGTTCATTCTTAAATTAAAAAGTTAACAAAATAAAAAAATAAAAAAGCTGTTCATTCCGGGCAATGTTTGGAAAGAACCGGTGGCTAATACAAAGTTAGCCGGTTGAAATGGTCAAAAAAACGGTTGAGCTTTGAAAGTGAAGGATGGAAAACCGGAGGAAAAATTGATAAGATAGACAATCAACCGGTGTACATAAAAATTTGGGGGATAATTTACCCGCCTCAATTTATAATAGGGTGGTTTTTAACCGGTTTGTTTTGTAAAAAGGAGGATTTTAGCTGCTATACATGTATCGTAAGTGGCACATACCCGGGGTTAGGATAGGTCGGGTATTGAGATAAAGAGGTCGGGTATTGAGATAAAGAGGTCGGGTATTGCATAAGGGGTCAGTGGGACCAGCTGGGGACAAGGCCAGCTGGCCGTAGGGGAGCACCCAAGAAAGAGGGGCGGGAGGGCCGTTTGAATTTTTTTTTAATAACTAAAAGTAAAAAAAAAAAAAAAAAAAAAAAAAAAAAAATCCTAAACCTATCCGACCTACCTGCCGCCCTGCCGGACATTGCCCTCCTCTGCTCTCGCCTGGCCGCCTCCCGCACTACCCAAAATCGCATGACAACAACACATTTGGATAATGTCATGCGTGTGAACATGGAAGGACTAGCCCAAGACTTTGAGCCCATTTTAATGGATGCCATCATCTTATGGAAGAATGCTAGAAAGTTTAGATATTTATTTACTAATTCTGAGAAGTATTTAACAGGGGCAACAGAGGATCCTTTTGAAGAAGGTGAAAATTCTGAACCCTAAACTTTGATTTCTGCAACCTTTTCAATGACCATCCTTAACTCCATATTGCATGGGTTGGAAGGATTCTTGGTTTTCAGTTGGTGAAAGGCTATGCTAGTTCAGTTCCTGCCAAGAATGTAATGTCTTTTTTAGATTGTAAACCGGCAATTTCTTGACATTAGTAGATTTTCACTTTTCAAATTTTCACTTGGAAGGAAATAGGCCGGTTACAAACTGATATGGGAGGCAAAAAATCGGAAAATTTCAGAGTTAAAAGGATGAAACGGGTGCCCTCTAAAAAAAACCGGACCATTATTGTAGAAGGAGGATATCTACTGGTAGAGCTCCAAAATCTTCCCGAACGCTGATTCCGGGTCCCCAAGGCACGAGAGCCTATCAAGTCTCCACGTGCCTCCCCGGGCAGCAAGTGGCCCCTGGGCCCAGGGAGCTCCAGTTCTGATTTGACGACCCGCGACGGCAAGCGGTTCCAAAATATCTCACCCCGGAACGGGTGACTCGCAACTCACGACCCACTCATGCAGGACCAGCCAGATACTTAAAGCTTAACTGCAGGTAACTTTTACTGCACTGGCCTACGGACACAGGAAAGGTCGGTTTAGTATTACGGGACTCCGTATTCTAAGAAAACGCTCCAGCCACAGTCAGTGAGTCAGTTAGTGAGTCAGTTAGTCAGCGCACTTTCGACTTGTGGCTCCCAACGCCTGCTCACTTCCTGTGGCTCACATTCACCCAAAGTTCTTGTGGCTCACAACTACCCCTGCTGGGACCCCCACAGGGTCAATTGTCAAGCCCTCCAATCACAGCAGGGGAAGGAAGGAAGCCCTCCAATCACAGGGGAAGGAAGGAATTCGTGGCTCAGAATCACTCCTGGAACTGGAAGGGCGGTAGCGATTTCTCCATCAATCCATGCAGCTGTTTATCTATCCATCCATGCAGCTGTTCAGTTTATCTATCCATCCATGCGTTCGGGCGGCGGGGGTCCTTCTATTTATCTGTCCATCCATCAGCACGTTCATCCATCAGCACGTTCATCCATCAGCACGTTCATCCATCTATTTATTCTCCATCCCATCACTGCACTTGCGCGCTCCTTTGCTGAGTCAGCGAGGCCTAGTCTCGGATTCTTTTGCATGCTATTGGATATTTCATGGGGGATGGGGGACTGGGGGGGTCTTGACTCTTGAGTGGCGGAGGGGGTCTTGAGCACTGTCCTTGTCGGTCTCAGCTCACTGATCCAGATTTTTTAATTTTTTTTCCTGACACAAGTAAAGAAACCTTTTACTGCAAGAAAAAAATTAAAAAAATAAAACCAGCCGCAAGTGGTTTGGGAGGGGCAAGCAAAAAGACACAACAAAGACATTAAAGACAATAAAGTACATCAGAGCGCCAACGGCGGGCAGTTTCCGCCCTGCCTAGGCGCCTAGGGAGGTTGGAACACAAAGCCAGCCCATAGTTCGGAATTGTTCTAGGTTTTTCAAAAAAATTGATTTGCACATTTCAAGACATTTTTTCTTTTTATTTAAAAGACCAAGAGAGCATAATTTGGGATTCACTTTGTCTCAAAGATCTTAAATTAAAGATAGGAAGATTACTTTGTTGAAATTTGTAAAAATAAGATCAATTGATCAAGGATTCTTTCCATTTATATAATTAGATGCTTTTTATGGAACCTTCTTTAATAAATTGATCAATTGGACAAAGGAGATGGTCAAGCATTGAAGGGTTTTAAGTATCTTTTTGATTTAAATATGATTTTTGGAAGTTACAAGGGAGGGGTTGCTCTAAAATTGTGTGAGTTGTGAAATGTGCATTACGAGTGCATTGAAAGCTCAAATATTGATCTCCATTGTAGAAGATGCTTTCATCGAAAGCTTGTTCCTTTTGGCACATACCATTTTCAAGGGCTTGTCAAGAGTTTATCTCATGGTGTAAAACCATTTTTAAGGGCCTTTCTCATGAGGTTTTCTAACACCTCACATTTTATTGACGCTATTGTGAACTTGATAGAATTATTATAATCAAACTAGAAAGAGACATTTAATCGGAAGATATACTAATTGGTTGTATTATAAAAATGGACTTGAAAAATCACATGGAATTTGAGTGTGGTTTTGATTCTTAGACCTAATTTACACTAGATCCAAAGGTGAAGAAGCAAATTCATTGAAGGTTTTGGTTTGCTAAAATTGATAAATCCTTAAAAATGGATTTACACCATGAAATGAGATGTCACATGTCTATTAGAAGGTCCAGTGATATGGAGTGTATTTTTTTCCTTTACGGCAAAAAAATCCTCAAATTTTGACCCCCTAGGAATTATAGTCAAATCCACCTCAAAAAAGTGGGATTGATAGAAATTCCGGAGGTATTTGTCAAAAAGTTATATTTTTTTATATATTATATTTTAATTTTTGCCATTTCATGCCCTCTTAGGAGTTTACACCAATCCAAGGGTCATTATCTCCAATAGGAGACTGCTCAATGATGCACCAAGAAGCTTAAAGTATTAGCTTTTTAGTTTCTTGGCCCCTCATTTTTGGTGTGAACTAAGACTTAGTATGTAAAAACTTAACAAAGTGGTTAAAGTTTTGACTTGTATTGCAACATTATAAAATATATCAAAAAATAGTTTTGATGCAAAATGCAAAGTCAGCAAAGACAACCACTTCAAATTTCTAGTAGTAGAAACTTTGGTCTTTGAAGAAGGCCGGCATGAATAAAATGTCTATTTGTAATGACAATGAACCAACATCCACTATTCAAATATCCACTTTAGATATAAAAAATACACAAAGGAAGTTGAAAGGTTCAATTGACAACACAAGAAAAAGGTGTTATTGTTATTTATAATAGCTTTATATAATGTCAATCTATCATGATTAAACAAAGTTTACAAAAAAAATTACAAGTGTTCAAAACATTCACGGTAGAATGCATTACACAATTTCCAACAAGATAACAAGATCCAAATTTAAAATTTAAGTATTTTAATAATCAAACCATAGTCAAATACTTATTTTGATGCTTTAGGACATGATTGCATATGCTTAGTATGTTTAAACAATTTTGAGGAAATCACTTGATTTTTGTGATATAAAACTTGGAAAAATTTGAATGATTGTTTTCATTATGTAATCCATGAAATTGGTTGTATTATAACCATTGAGGGTGTCAAAGTGGAAAAAAATAATAAACTTCTAAAGTCCTAAGCGTATTGTTGTATATCAAATTGAATATTCTTCATTTAAAATACTTCATGATGATGTTTCTAAGTCACGTCATAAGAATGGTTTCATTTTAATTCAATTCTCCATAGATGAAATCACAAATTTTCAATGAGTCATATCAGTAAGATGTTTAGAATTTTTTTCATATTTGAAATTGTGATAAAATTATATTTTAAAAAATTCGAAAAATCATACTTCCTCCGTTCTAAAACGATTTTTCCAATTGGACAAAATGTTCATAACTTTTGCTTCAAAATGGGCTTCAAAACTCAAAGTTTTAGGACAATAGGAGTGCATTAAATTCTACTTATAGCTCAAAAATGGTTAAAATAATGTTATTTTTAGCAGAAGTTTTGAACATTTTGTCCAATTGGAAGATCATTTTGAGATGGAGGGAGTATTAAAAAAATCTCAAATCAATTTTTTACATATAAATATATTTATATATAAAAGCATCATATTCTTAATCATATTTCTAGGTCAATCAACATTTAGAAAGAAGAAAAGACTATGATAGTTTATAGTTATATGAAAGTATACAAATTTTTGTATTTTTACATCATAATAGAAATAATTTATGTTAGATTCATTTATTTAGTTGAGTTGAAACTCAAGAGAGATCAGAATGATGGTTAACATAAATAGTAAAGGCTATTAAAGCTCTTAGTATTTCAATTATTGACTTTATTTTTTGAAATTTGTCAAGATATATAAATACATTAACTTTCTGAAATACAATTCTATTTCAATGAATGCTTAAGAGTAAGAATCATGGCATTTAAGATCAAAATGCCCAAGTCTAGGTACAAAATAAAATGTCTAAGAAAAAAATAGTAAATACCTTTTTTTCTTCATAAAATGTTTTCTATTCTATGTGAGAAATTATAAATCATCCAATTTGGATTAGTGATGTGAAAGTTATGAAGAATCTTGTTTTGTGGGCAATTTGAGCATTGTCCCTTGGAACCAATATTTTGTATTTGTTTTTGAATTCAAATTTAATATTTTTTCCATCAAAAAAACGGTCCATGAGATTCAACTCATGGGTGGATTTAAGGTGTGCTTCAATTTCATTTTAAAACTATTAACAATTTTGCTTTGATTTTAATTTCATTCAAGCTTAAACTTTATAAATTATTTCAAAAACTTTATAAATCAATTTTCTTTTATATTGCATCAAACTTTCAATTCAATCATTCAATATAAACAATTTATGCATTCAATTTCTAAACAAAATTTAGTGTTAAATAGTTTAGAATTTTAAAAATGATTGATAAAATATAGTCATATACAAAACTTTAAGAAGAGGAATAAAATTCTAATTAATTTTAAAACTGATTTATGAATATTCTTTGATTAAACATCTAAAAGTTTCTAACAAGCATACAACCATAATTGCTTTTTTAAAATTGCAATAATTTTAAGAAAATATTATTTATATTGAAAAAAGGTAATGACTCATGTAAAACACAGAATTAGGCATTTTACTAAGTAGATTTTGAATAATATATGGATATTAAGCCTTTGATTTTAAAAGTTTTGGCTTTTAACCCCTAAAGGACCAAGTTGCATTTTTTGGCAACATAGCAATTTTGGGCAGCTCACTACGAATGGAGTTTTTATTTTTTTCTTTGAAAATTTACACAACATATGTCCAAGGAGTAGCTTTAAGGTCCAACAATTTTCATAACTTTTGACTACATAGTTAAAAAGTTATTGCATGATATGTAGTTTTCATTGGTAGGCGGGCAGCCCGGGCAGCTCAAAAAACTTCCTTTAAAATTGATTTATTTTTAAAATCAAAAATTTGAAATTGGTTCTTTAGATTTATACAGAAGTGTGAAGCTCTGAATCATTCAATTTGGATCTATGAGTCAAAAGTTATGAGGAGTTTTAGTTTGTGGATAGGTATGGTTTTGAAAGACTCTATACCTACCCACAAACTAAAACTCCTCATAACTTTTGACTCATAATATAGATGACAAAGTATACATGCATTGTCCAATACATGTACATGATCTAAACCACTTACAAGTGAAAAAAACAACTTGTACACCATCCATACAATACAACTTCTAAGTGTTTGTACATTAGCAATTCATTCTAGGACCATTAGATTTAGCCTTGAATTCTAAATTGTTTTGGTTGACGCACAATGACCATGGAATTTTGTGGTTGTTTCTACTTGCCTTCGTCCTTCGTCCATGGCCAAAAGATTAGGTATGTATTGTGGAACAAATATAAACAACACCCTCAATCCAAAATCAACAAAAAATGTTGAGCTAAAAGAGGATCACAAGAATGGAAATAAAATCAATAAAGGATAATATTTGCCAAATGTGCTACTTACCGTAGGTGCCATGTCCTTTACAAACAAATGAGCACTGCAATTAAGCAACTGGTATCCATTAAAGTTGTAGAGTCTATAGATGTCCATAACTGTCTTTACGCTATTGTGATGTGGGTCGCATATTAGCTAAAATTAGGCATTTGTATTTTTATATTAGTTATATAGTTGAGGATTAGTAATCCAAAAGTTGATTGGCAGTTATTTTCAGGTTAGCTATTACTTTAGCTTGCAAGGCCACAAGACGTACCTAACCTTGTGGCTACAATACATACCTTATGAAGGATTTTTTTTAAATGATTCTTTTCGTATGCTCAGTGAAAGATAAGAAAGTTGAAAGTGTGCATGTAAAACTCATAGTTATAACTTAGAGCTTGTAAAGAAACAATAGGTCAATTTGAAAAGGATTCAAGTGCTATTGTATTTTGGAGGAGGCAATAGGCAAACTTGAGAGGGATTCAAGATCTATTGTATCTATTCAAGAATGAGGAAATATATTTTGATATGGAATTAAAAAAATTTGAAGGCTAATTTTATTTATTAAAAAATATACAAACATGAATTTTTTTTTTTTTGAAATAGGGTTAAACACAGGGCCTTTCATTGTGGTTTTTGGGCAGGTACCTACAGACTGAAATTTTCTCTTGATTTTTTGAAACTTTTTTTGGAGGTAGAAAAGCTGATTAGCTTTGTGGGGGTACAATTTTTTTCACAATCGGTGCCCCGGGAAAAGTTATGACCAAATTAGCTCAAAATAGGGGACGGCGGGCAGCCCGGGCAACAAAAAAGAAATGGACAAAATTTTGAATTTTTTTTTTAATATTTTTTTTCTCATAGATTTATATTTTGGTCTATTTGGAAAGCTTTGATTCATTTCATTTGGATTTGTTATGAGAAAGTGATGCACATTCTTGTTTTTCGGGCAATTAGAGCATTTCTTGAAAAAAATAACTTCTAGGATGCATTTCTGAATGCAATTTTTCAAATTTTTCAGTTTTCTTTTTTTCATGGTTTATATTACTTGCTAGAACAATATCACCTTTGGGATTAGTGCATTTTAATTCCATATAAAATATATGAATATTTTAGATTTTCCTTCTATCTTGTATCTACTTCTACTTAACAATTTTTTAAAGAATGATAATTAAGTTTTTTTGAACTTTTTTTTTCCCTATATTCTCACCTCAATTCTCCACTAGAAAGATTTAAAGCTCAAAACTTTGTAGTGCAAAAGTTTTAAGTTAAAAATGTTCAAAGTCATAAAATCTAGTCCCGCAATGTGTTGAAAAACTTGTTTTTTCACTTTAAATGCAGATATCTTGCAATCTGTGCGGTAAAAAATTTTGAAATTTTTTTCACACACTCTCATACTAATTAGGTGCAAGATCCTATTGTTAGATGTGAAAAAAAAACATTTTTCAAATTTTTTACTTTTTGCTATAGAAATGACAGTTTTGAGTGTTTTTTGGCAGAAAAAGGGCCTCGGTCCTTTAGGGGTTAATCAACCTCTAATTAACAATGAAATCATTGATATGATGCCCTTCCTAGTAGCATCAAGCAAGAGATATATCATATCATTTTCACTAATGTGATGTTCTTTGGGCTCCATTAAGAACTTTATAGCCGGCACCAAATGTGAGTGTATAAACACTGGCTCAGAGTTTTTAAAAAAGTACATATGAATCATCGGCCCTTCTACACTTGTAGTGATAGTATCACATGTGCTAATAGGTAAAGTACCTTCCATTAGAAGTGATCATCATTGAAGGTTAAGTTATATATTCCCAACAAATCTTTGCAACACACATAATAATTTCTTTACAATTCTAAACAAAAAGAATCAAAAGGTAATAATTAAAAATAATAATAATAAGATTTTTCATTTTCTATCTTAATACGAGCATCTCTATAAGTTTACTCTAAAAAATTATAATTATTTTATTTTAAAAGGTGGATTGATGCGTGCTCAAAAATATTTGATTCATTCCATTTTGATTAAATTCATAATTTCTAAAGTCCTAAGTGTATCCTAGAGGATAATTGAAGGTTTGAATGTTTGATTTGGTTTCTATAATCTCAAATTTTGACATAATTTTTGAATTTTTTTTTTAAATGAGAAAATAGATTATATTTTGGAGAATATTGTTTTATTTAAATTGATACATAGGAGCAAAAATTATGTCTCATAAAGCTTAAAATAGTCAAATTTTGGCAACAAAAAAAACTACAAATATTTGAATTATTTTCAAAAATTATTTTTTGTCAATTACTTGTTTTGTCTATATATTGTACAATTGATTCATTAATATTGCAATTGATCATAGAAGTATGGTAGCAACCTTGTTGCAAGTCCCTTGTAGTGTGGTCCTTGTAGTGAATATCTAAAACAATTTCTAAGGGGCCAAATTGATGCAACACTATGCTTTAATTGGTGATGCACAACATCAAATTTAGAGCGTGATTTTGCCATTTGGCATAGTCATGACTAAATGTTAGAGGCAAGTAGGAGAAAATTTTGTATGGGCAAGGATTTCTAGTTCAAAATGATGGAAAAATGCTCGTATATGATTAGTTAGTGATTATCTAAATTCTAATTAATAAAAAATTCTCACTCTTAAGTTTGTTCAAAGTCAAAATTATCCTTATCTAAAATATTACAATTGTAGGTAATGTGGATGAACAAACACACAAACTATTTGAAGCAATAGTCAAGGTTGCATTTGTCTTGCTTCATTCACGCCATTGTTGTGTGGCATCATGATTTTATGACGGTGTAGAAGCTTCATTTCATCATTTATTCATTTAGCCTCATGACTCTGTAGCCAAGTCATGTCCAAGCGACTTTTCACATCTAGTGTACCTTATGTTTGTCAATACAAAATTTATATGACAAAAATGGCTAAACTTGATTCTAATCTGAAGGTTACCAAAAATTGAAATGAAATAAGGCAAGAAATTAAAGTATAAAAATTATGTAAGAGAAGGTACATGTGTGGAGGAGAGAGTATGTTCCTATCGCTTCTATGTTAGAGGATAGAAATATTTTGTGCCTTCCGACCACCCAAAAATAAAGATGTAATTCAAGAAAATGATCCAATGGTAGGCACGTAGCTATGGCCTATAATGGAGAATTTAATTACAAAATTTGGTTTATATTTAATTTAATATAAAATATGGCTAACTAGAGATAGATATATGCCTATTTTCTATGAATTGAATAAAATCTAAACCATGTCTCTAAGAAGGTAGGCATATGCATACCCCTTGTTTAAAATAATAAAAGAAGAAGAATTGTAGAAGAGGTAAGACCAGTTCCTACTTTTCATGAGGAAAATTGTAAATTTAAGAAAATATAGGAGGGAATAGAGTCAACTATAGACCATGCAATCTACCATGAGTGAAACTCAATCCATTGACATGATAGTGATAGTCAACTTCTAATTATTTGAAGTGTACATGTCATGCAAGGTCAAAAACGTATTTTTAAAATAGAAGCGTTGGTAGTAGGAAACTTTGAAAGTTCCTTGCAATTACAAATTTTTACTTTGCTATTATAGCAATGATAGGAAAATTAGTAAAATCTCCATTTTGCAAAAATGGTCTTCTTTTGTATTGATTGTTACTTCACAAATCTTTTTATCAATTTTTTGTCATTTAAATTTAGATATCAATAATCAACTACATATTATAATGCAAATGCATTAACACTTCAAATAGATGAGTTTAATAAAATGCAAAGTATTGGAGAGTTGTGGGAGTTTATATATTAACTTGAGTTTTAGCAATGACAAAGAAATTCAATAACATTGAATTTCCTTCAACCTTTGTTAGCATTTCTTACTTCAAATTTAATACTAAGAATCATGATTTGTAAACATGCAATATGAGAGAGAACTTAACTTTCTTGTCTCATTTTTTGATACTTAATTTTAATCGTAAAAAAAAGTGCACATGCCTATGTGCTCCTTTTTAAGGAACCGGGAATAGAACCAGTGTTATAGTTGACATTCACAATGAAAATAAAGATAACACTTTTAAACTTTTTCCATCTATTTTGTTAGGTCTTTGCTTCTCTCTGTACTATCAATGACAGTTGATTGAGGATTTTAGAACTTTAAAATGTCGCAATTGTAAATTTTTGAATTCTCTCTCTTTCTCTCTCTGTATGTTTTATATATAGTTATATACACATATATTTATGACTTTGCAAGTTTATAAACTTTCAGGTTTTTATTTTTTATTTTTTAAAATCATTAATTTTTATTGTATTAAATTTGTAAACTTAAAAAAAAATGAACTAAAGTTTTGTTGTTCTTTGCACTACAAGTAACAATGGACTAGAAGTCTTGAACTTTGTGGGTTATTGAGACATGCAAAAATTTCAATATGTTGTCAGCATGTATTCAAATTCTAGAAAGAATTGTTGTCTGAACTAGTAGTTGATGCTGCTTTCATCATTGAAAGGATGTAAACTAATGTTTCAAATAGGATATAGAAAGCAATGTCCGTGGCAAATGCTATTGTAAAGAGCACATATAAAGATTGGTTGGGTTGTTCTAATATAGTAGTTCTAATATATGGAGCATGCATCAATTCCATCAAATCTTTCAGTCTAATTTCAAAGCTAAGAGACATTTGTCATAAATGTGGTGTCAACGAGTTGTAGATATTCACAACATTGTGGTCAATGTAGGCTTGGATCTCGTGATTTATGACTTCTATGAAGTCCCAATGCTAATCTCAAAAACTATTTTTTCTAACAATGCACAATTCAACTTAGAAATGCAATGTTGCATTGCAAATTATTATTTTATATAAAAATAGATGTTATCTTTATTTTCATTAGCTTTGATTGAGTTTGCTCAAAGAAAATGAATAAAGAAAATAAAAAAGGGGTCATGGTACGATTTAATTCAGTAGTGAAGCTTGTTAATCAATCTTGAATGTCCTACATCTTATTACATCTAGAAGGGGAGGTAGCAGATTGGTTGTACAACTTTCTTACATTATCTCACCATCAATGCCAAGCCATGAAATGTTGGTGCCTTTCAATGAGTCCAACGGGCTCGAATTCAAACCAGTCAGGGTAGTAAAAACTTAATCATCCAACCAAGTCTACAACTTGGCAGATGATATACTTTCACAAGGCCTTTATTTCCTCCATTTGTTGACTTTGACATTGTATTTTTTTATCATTTTTTTTTTGAGTTAGTTCCATATTATATTTAGCTTTGGGGGATTTTTGAAGGATAATAGTTCCACATAGGGGATATGGATAGAACTATGGAGAGAAAAAGAGTGGCTAATGGATGAAGTCACTACAAGAAAACAGTGTCCGAATTGACATGTCCTAATTGACTAAAATGTCCGAATTGACAGAATCCTGTCAAAAAAATGTCCGAATTGACAGAAAATTGACAAAATAATGTCCAAATTGACAAAAAATTGACAAAAAAATGTCCGAATTGACACTGCTCCCTTGTAGTGAGTGTGGTACATGTGGCATATTATGGGCTGAAATCTACTTATTTAGATGGGTGAAGTTGAAGATAAGGAGAGAGGCTCTTCTCTTTCCTTTTCATAATTTTTTGTTTGCTTGCTGTAGGTTTGGAGAGATATAGCAAGTTGTATATTATCTATTTTGAAAGGATGTTCTACTTCTTCTTGTGATTTAAGAAAATAATGACTTGCTCTATTTGAATTTGCATGTAAAAGTTATGCTTCATGGAATGTGAAAAGATTAATTGCAACAGAGTTTGATGGCAAAAATTTAACGTGCCAATAAATGTTTGGTTAAAAAGTATTTAGTTTAGGAATTTTAATTGTCTATGTATTGTATTGTTATTTTCAAAAAGATATAAAATTCATATTTTTGAATTAGGAAGCAAAACTTATAGGCTTGGAAGTAAAGTAGTGTTGAATTGCCTTTGAATTGAGGAGAAGAAACTTCAACTGGATGTAAAAGTCAAACAATAAAATATTTTAATATGAATTTTTTTTAACTTAAAAATTTGCGTAAGACTCTCATAAAGATATCACACTTTGGGTTGAGAGTCAGGAGAGGAAGACATGGACTTGAGAATCCCAACTTTAGTAAGTCATAGGTAATGAAATACAAAAAAATTTGGTGTTTAAATTTGAATATAGTGTGTATTAAAAAATTGGCTTTCCAAAACTTTATAGCACTAAGCATTTAGAGCTTTTGTGAAATAGAAAGGCCCCTGGAAGTAAGTAGTGCTTGAGTGGCCACTGAATTGAGGAGAAGAGGCTTCAATTGGTTATAAAAACTGGACAGTAAGAGAGTTTGACTTGAAATTTGAAGGATTTATATAAAATTTATATTAGATATTTGAAAAGCTATTACACTCTTTGATTTGAAATTTAAAGCGGTGTGGCATTCATTTGAGTGTTGAATACACTTTCAAAAGACTTTAGATGGTTTAAGCATAACTTACATGATTCTTGTACAAATATGATATAGGCATATATCTATTTGTACATGATTTATACAAAGTATTGAATGTATATATGCGGAGTAAATTTATTGTCCTTTACTTTTCATTTAATTATGGGGTCCTTCATCTCCTAGGCAAAATCTAATTGCAACTATAGGACCAATGTTTTTCCAAGGCAAACTCTCTCTATAAGACATTGTTCTCTAAAAACATCACAAAAAACATTGAAAGGTAAATTTCAAAGTGTGAATTTCAAAATACAACATCTTTACAAAAAAATTGGCATACCGACAATTGGAATCATGCAAGAATTAGGGATGATTAAAGTGCACCAAACAAAGAGTGGTAAAAGAGTATCAATTTCAACGCTAAGTGGGCTAGGAAAAGCAAAGCATAAAGTTCAAACCAACAAACACTCTTTGCAAACAAGATCTAGTATCCCTAATGTAAGAGTTCTCTGCTCAAAACAAAATAAACAAAAGATAGAAGTTGAGTAAGATGACTAAAGTTCAAAGCAAGGCAGCCACAAGACTAGCATTGTGGATGAGAATTGCTTGAGTAAAATTCTGACAAATTAAATGACTATACCCAGCTAAGCTTTTAAAAAAAGTTAAAGCTGGTCACTCATGGGTGCCAAATAGTTTTGGCTACAATTTGAATATTAGAATCTATAAAAAAAAACACCAAAAACACTTACTATTTAGAATTTTATTTAGTTTCCATTTTTCAATAAATTATAAATCAATTGAAATGTTTTAAAAAATTTAGTATTTTTAAAATAAATTTATGATACTTTGTTTTTAGCCTCAATGCTTGGCACAGTCCCAACTTGAAATTCATCAATGGATTCATTTTGATGATTCATAAGACATTTTTTGTTCAAAAGTGCTTTTAATTTTAACTTTTTAATTTTTCAATAATATATAATATTTTTATATTCTTCAATTTTTAAAATAACTTTGTGCCTCAAAGAAATTTTCAATTCTCTTTGGTTGTTCTTGAAAATTGTAACAATCATCGTTGTGGAGGCAACTATTTAACCCCTAAAGTCCCATTGTCCCTACGGGGGACAAAATGGATTTTGGGCAGGTTCCTATGAGCTAAATTTTTAATGAAACTTTCTGAAACTTTCCCATAAGATAGAAAAACTTATTAGCTTTTGGGGAATGTAATTTTTATTTCAATCGGTGCCCGGGAGCAAAAGTTATGCCCAAATAAGCTCAAAACAGGGGAGAAGGGGCAGCAAAAAAATTTTGCAAAAAATTTAATTTAATTTTTTTAATTTTTTTTCCTTATAGATTATATTTTTGCCTATTTGGGAAGCTTTGATTCATTTCATTTGGACTTTTTATGAGAAAGTTATGGACAATCTTGTTTTTCGGGCAATGAGAGCATCTTCTTGAAAAAAACTTTTTCTTTCACTTTGAATGCTGATATCTTTCAATCCGTACGGTCAAACACCACAAAAATTTTACTACATGATCTGTAAAAAGTGTAGTATAAGATCCTACGGTTATTTTCTAAAAAAAATTATTTTTTCTCATCTTTTAGATGAACGCAACAAAAGTAGCAGTTTCGAGTGATTTTTGACAGAAAAATGGCCTTGGGACTTTAGGGGTTAAGGCCAAAATATAGATAAAAAGATGGGAAGAAATGGCTCCAAAACAGTGATGATTGTATGAAAATACACAAAAATTATATAATATAGAAAAATTTATATTTCTCAATATATACAAAATATATATATATATATATATATATATATATATATATATATATATATATATATATATATATATATATATATATCAATTAAACCAATCTCAACCTAAAGGGCATGAATGAAATAGATAAAAAAAAAAGTCATAGTATTGCAAAAGAAAAGGAATCTATCCTAAAAAGAAGGACTTCAATGATTATGACTTAATGCATCTTAGGTGAGACAAACTTGAAATGGGTACAATCAAGATGGATGCTATATTAAAGATACAAATTACAATCCCATGGTATAAGATGGATCATGGATGCAAGACAAGACTTCCTAAACAATTGTGTAGTAAATGAAATGACCCAAAAAAACAATATTGAACTAAATCCTAAATGAAGGTAAATGATGAATGTCTTTTTGAGGCTTCAATTTTGGTTGTTTGGTTTCAAAATTCCAAATTTTTGATTGTATACGTCAACCAAACTTATGGTCTTTCAAAGTTCCAAAATGGATTTTACATACATCAACAAATAAGCAAACTCCAAATCTCCAACCTAAAAAATCATCAAAGGAAAAATGCAATGTTGCAAGATTATATGGCATTTTATATTTAATTACGAGTTATTCGAGAAAGAATGAAAATTCCATTAAGAAATTTCTAGAGTAAATAGCACATCAATATAGGCAAAATGATTGAAATTTAATATGGTTATTATATTTATCCCTTATTCTTATATTTCAAATTTGCCATGATATATAGAAATGTATTTAATGCACTTTTGCTCTTTGAAATCAATTGCAAAAAGCACTTGATATATTAGATCATTCTTTTGCCTAATTCAAAGATTTGAATTGTGATTATCCTCTAATTTTCTAGAAATAAGTATAATTAATATTCAATGGCGTGCATTCTACTATGCTCAACCATTTGATCCCTACGGGCTCAATTTTTAATCAATTCAAATATTGAAGTTTTAAATAAAAGATATGGAGGTGGAAGTTGATGGTGAGTTCACTAATTCATGCAACTTTGAAGGTTCTATGACAACAAGGTAGAATACATACCATTAGATTAATAGCAACCTTCCAAATTCAATTGAACATTCAATTTCTAAAGCTTTTGCCAATTTGCAATCTTTTTATGAATCTAGCAAGGGAGCAATTGTAAGAGCTAAAACCACAATGATGACACACTAATGCAACCACTACATCCAACCAGTGAATTTATCTAAAGGTGTTTGAAATTCTTTGTTTTATTTGACGCACAAAATTTGATAACCATTTGCAAAAAAATAAAATAAATTCATCACTGCCTCAAAATTAAAAAAAGAATTATATTGAATATTTTTTTAAATAGATGAAAAGTGACCATACCAACAAAATCACCACTCATATTTTTCTTTGGATATGCAATTTTTCTATTAAAAATTTGGGCCCAAATTTGTTGATAGAATTGTATGAACTCCAAAAAAACAACTGCACTTTTGCATTGGACATGCACTATGTTTTAAATAAAATATTTCCAAGCTCCTTAAGCTATAATATTCTTTTCTAAAAGTTGCTAAGGAGAGAGAAATAATCCAAAAGCCTAACATTATAGTTAATTCATTGTAATAAAACTTGTCAGTACAAGTATATGATTTTTTGAAATCTTTGAAGTTGTTTCAAAAAGTGCATTTTGAGCAAAAAAAAAAAATACCCTACTCTTAGTATACATTCACCATGTGCATCATTCTTGCAAGGTATTTCTTAACACAATGCAATGTACTAAAAAGAGGCAAACCCTCATGTTCCCCCCCCCCCCCGAAAAATTGAGCCGTTGATTTTTAAAAAAAAATCTGCCTCTCCCCCCGATGCCGTTGATCTTAAAAAACAAATTTGGATAAAGATACGGATATGGTACAGATATGATACAAGTACATATACAATATGGATATTGATATGGGATACAAGGTACAAGATATGGATACGAGGTATGGAATATGGATACGAGTAAGGGATATATTCCATATCAAATACCACTCCCACCCCCACCCTCACTTGAAAATTACAAAGGGTGGAGGTGGAGAATTTAATTTAATTTAAATTATTTTGGAGCTTACCAGGGGGGATGAAAAAAAATTGGATTTAATTTTTTTTTTAGCTCATTGTGACAGTTTGTTATCAATGACAATGAGCTCAAAAGAAGTAGAACTGCATCATTCTTGCAAGGTAATTCTTAACATTGGTGTTATGCATCTAAAGCCAAAACAACTTCAACTTCAACTTCTTCCATTGTTCTCAAATAATATACTTTTTTTTAATTAGCTTCAAATATAGAACTTTTGTAATTTCTGACACAATTGCAATACCTCATAGAGTGATAGAGTGTAAAAATCCCGCATGACATTTGTTTTAGTAATGTAAAGCTTGGCAATTTATATCAATGGCACCAAAGGTGAAAACACCCAATTCCATCCTTGTACCCATTTCCATCATGATGTACCAAGGGTGCACATTTTCTTAGTAAGAATGTATTCTCTTTGTACATCATGACAAAATTAGGTACAAGAATGGGAATGGGTATTTTCATCTTAACTAATTATACTTTAATGTGTCACAATTTGCTAATATACACATGCCATGCACCCACAATAGTAGCTCACAATAGTGACCTCCAATTGCAACTCACCCGTAACATCCAATACTTAGACCCTTCAAAGTTATTTTGTGACAAGCTAAATAAAGCTCTAATTGAGTGCCCAAACAAAGCACTACACTCCCCTAGCACTAATTGCTTTTAATAGTGTTCAAGTCCAAAGTAGGCCATAAGCAATTTTATTTTTAAAGTCATCCACAAACATTTGTTGATTGAGTTTTATATGTAAAATCTAGCATAAAAGGAAATAATGCTTAAAATATGTCAAGGGGTGTATTATTTAAGAAATCAAGAATCCTTCCGTAATGCTATAAAGGCAAAGGTAAGATTCCAACATGATATCACAAACTATGAGTTACCACATCTCACCATAGTTTTATATAGGAAGGAAGAGGGAGACCAACTCTTTTTACAAAATCTTATGTGGTCTTTAGAAGGACCCCTCTTTTTGGTCTAAAAACTCCTAAATACATTGTTCCTTAAAATGCCACCTCCTCTCATGCTTTAAGTTTATAACAAGGCTCCAAAAATCTAGATCTTTGTAATATTATAATTTTTGCTTCAATATCCAAGAGGACCATCTAAGCAACTAAGCCCATTTTTAAAGTTTCTTTTGCTTATAAATTACAATGGGCTACATAGTTGCATCATTCTACAAATATTGCCCAAGTTATGGCCCTTCAAAGCTCTAGGTTCATCGAAACTAGCTATTGAAACTTTAAGGATCTATAATTTTGAATTCACAAATTCATTCATTCCATTCTTTGTACCCCAAAATTCATGTTTTCATCATATTTCTAGATATATATGACACATCATCCAACGTACTCCAAATAATATACACAATCTTCCTATTCACTTAAAACTCCTGTTACTCTTACCTAGTCTCTAGGAAGACCTGGGACTGTAGCTTTGAGGTCTCTATTGTTCAAATGATATTCTGGTCATGCATGTAGAAAGATGAGTTACTTAAAAAGTTTTGAGCTTTGGCATGTAGAGAGTGAGGCCTTTAATGATGAAGTGCAAGCTTGATAACTTTATTTTGCAATAATAGGCTTTGCAGTGTAGTATCCAAGGAAAAAATCCATAACATTTAATCCCTAAAGTCCCAAACACCATTTTTTGGCAACATAGATATTTTGGGCAGTTCACTACAAGTAGAATTTTTATTTTTTATTTAAATTTTTTGCACAACATGTGGTCAAGGAATAGCTTTAAGGCCCAACAATTTTCATAACTCTTGGTTATATAGTTAAAAAATTATTGCATGATATGTGGTTTTTTTGCGAGGTTGGGCAATTCGAGTAGATATGAAATATCACTGTTTTAAGACATAAAAATTTGAAATTGGTTCTCTAGATTTATATATACGTGAAAAG
The DNA here is from genome assembly GCA_963969595.1 of Neckera pumila. Lineage (NCBI taxonomy): Eukaryota > Viridiplantae > Streptophyta > Bryopsida > Hypnales > Neckeraceae > Neckera > Neckera pumila. The sequence continues at coordinate 13,035,868 of OZ018412.1, forward strand.
CTTTGATTCTTTTCATTTTGATTAATGAAATGAAAGTTATGAGGAGTTTTAACAGAGGGTAGTTTGCAAGTAGTTATAAAATCTCTACTCTAAAATAAACTTTGAAGTCCTTTATTTAACTCAATTTTCAATATTTTTGAAAAAAATAAAAATACTGGGTGTAGATTGTTTAGTACAACATTAAAACCATCGATATTGGCATTTTTCAACTCCATATTAAATTTTTTAACAATTTAGTATTTTGGATCATTCTCTACTTCTTTCTACTTACTATTTTTTTCCTATATGTTGTACAATTCCAAATGATCTAAATTTTTTCAAGCATGTAGCCAACTTGCTTTGAAAGTTGAATCCAACAACGCACAACCATTTTTTCATACAAATGTGACCTTGTGAAGTGCAGCTGCCCATTTTTTTGCAAGGCTAAAAAAAGGATTTTTGTCACTTCAAATGCTAATATCTTGCAATCTACATGGTGGAAAATTCTGAATTTTTTTCTCCATCTTCTCAAACTACCATACTAAAAGATCTTACAGTAATGTCTTTTTTCAAAAACTTGGTACTTGTACTAGAAATGGCAATTTTGGAGCAATTTTGATGAAAACATAGTCAAAAACCTTTAGGAGTTAAGTGACTATTGTGCCCTATATTTATGGTCAACAAACATATTTCTAAAAATGGATGCTAATATTTGTAGAATATAGAGTTTAAAAAAAATCAGAATTAAAAACAACTATTTCTATTTTTAGTCATTTATTAAATTACTTTTGCTAACTTTAATTCATTGTTTGGCAACGAATGTTGAATCAGATCACTAGGTACAATGGCGACATATTTTAGAGTAGTAGAACTAAAATTTCAAAGAACACAAACATAGTGTATGTAGGGCACTGATGAAATGAAAAACATAGCTAAATTTGAGTAGGATGCAAGTAGAGAGATGCAAAGGAGTCTATAGCTATCAAAAATGACAAAAATAATAAGAAAATTAGATGAGAAGGAAATTTAGAATTATCCTTCATCCTAAATGTATGAGATAATAATTTTCTTGTCCATTGGATGACCAATTGATTACATACTATTTTTATGCAATTTCATACTATTTTCATACAAATTTAAAAAATGATAAATTTGATTTTTTAAAATGAATAGTTTTCAAATTCCAATGTGCAAAAATGAAGTCTCATATATTGATTCCACTCTTAAGTATGTAGAACTTCTTAAAATATTAATGATAGGTGCTTCCACTTGAGTACAATATGAAGTTGATTGCAAATATGGATTTGAGATGTGGTGATGTAGAATATTCACTAGTTTTGATTTTTAGAGGGTTTATATACTTCAAACATTTTTAGTCAATTTTCCTTAAGAGACAAGAAGAAGTAACATTTAATCCACTTTTATTTGTATTTATTAGACTCTTATTCGAGGATTGTAAGTTTTTGTTATAAATTATTGGAATTGAAATTGGAGAAGGTGCTCCAAAATTCATGTAGGCATTCAATTGTACATACATTCATCCAAAATGGACTCTTCAAAGGTTTTGTAGCAATTCAACAATTTCACCCATTCCAAAAAAAAAAGTATGCCACTAAATATTCCTTCAAAGTATTTTTCTTTGTTTTTTGCAATACAAACGACTCAACAAAATTCCATGGCACTAACATCAAGATACTTATCCTTTTCATAAACCAAGGATAAATGTGGAGTGCACCAATTTACCACTAGTTAAAAAAAATCTTTTGACATATGGATACATATTGAAGTTCTAATACAACCATGGTAATAATTTCAAGGTTGGAGTACACTTTCTATGTTTCATCGATGTCGATGGATGTACAAAGCTAAGCTACTTGTGATTGCATTTTACATTGGCCTAAAAAATGAAATAAAAACTTTAAGGTGTTTGATTAGAAAAGAAAAAAGTGTTCTATTAAGATACATGGATGAATTTATGTGCATTTGGATGAAGGTATGAATTATCATTCATACTTTCTACTTTTCATCCATGACAAATTAGCAAGGGATGTAAAAGAGCTTCATGACTCCAACAAAGATAGCTTTTGGGTTTGCCCTAAAATGCAATACCCTTCAATAGAGTAAATCTTTTTTGTCAATTTGTCACCCAAAACCAACCTAGTCTAAAAACCAATGACAAGCTTATAGAAAATTTGAAAATTTTAGAGAAATTTTTTGCCAAATATTTCTTGTTATAATAAATTATGTAAGTCAATTCAATTAACAGGGATTAAAAGAATTTAACCTCTAAATGCCCAAAGAATTTTCTAGGCTTCTTAGAATTTGCTCTAAATTGAACGAAAAGACAACATTTTGATAAGTTTTATCAAAAAATTTGAACTATAACTACACAAATTCAAACTAGACATATTAGAAATCACATGGAAAAAAAAAATGTCACTTTTGGATATAATGTTTGATCAAGGTTATAATGTTTGATCATGATGGTGTTAAAATTGTGAAAGTGATTTGAATTCTCTCAACCCTCTTTTCACATGTTAAATCTAAAAAAATGGTCACCAAAAAAATATGAGGTTGAAGGGCATAACATGCATACCCCAAATCTATTTATGGCTTCTCAAAATCTACTCTACAATTTTTTTAATTGAATTTCTAATGTGACTTTTCCTCCAAGATTTACAGTAGTATATTTGAGATTCATTTCCAAGAGCCCTCAATATTAGAAAATTAGGATTTGTAATGGACACCCTTGCATAAAATCTTCAATAGAACAATATTAATCATTCATTTTCAAAATCAGATTTTTGATTCTTTAAAAACTAACTAGACTTCAAAAAGAATTTTATAAAAATATAAACTTTTGAAAATACTAAATTAGTTAAGTTTTATTTAACTTCAATGTATTGCTAAAACACCAAATTTGATGCCTTGGGTATTTAGGGGTTAAAGTAGCAAAAATAAGCTTTTTCATCCTATTATTGATTGCCACATCAGTGATACCGCAAATGAAGGTTTGATTCGGCACCTGAGTGCCGAAATAGTTTTCTTTTTCCGTGTAAAGGATTTCAGATAGTTGGAAATATTGGTGTTAGTGTTTTGGCATTTTGGCGTCCAAATTTTTTTGTGTTCGGAAACTTCAAGGTTTTCTTGTTTTGAGAAACTTGTCATGCAAGGCTTAAGGTGTGATGTAGTTTTTCAAAAATATTCATAAATTTAGCAATATAGATGAAAATTTTTTGTAACATTTTGAACATGTCACTTGTAACATTCCAAACATTCACACATTCCAAAAAATACTTAATTTATGTTTCAATCTAACCTTCACGTAGGGTATTAAAAAATCCAAAAAATATACACTGCCCCTTGGCCCTCTCTGAGGAATGTGCCACCAAAAATAATAGTAAACCAATGGGTAGAGGCCAGTAGGATTTTTTTTTCCGAATCAATTAGATCTGTGACCTCTGCGACTTTATCCCTACAAAAACTGACCTCTATTGTGAGGCCAATAGGAAGGACACTAGTCCAAAAAAAAACCCTGGAGGCCACATACAACTTTCCTAAACAAAGCACTTGATTGGAGAGGACTCTAAATCATCCATTCAAAGTGGGCCCTACGGGTCGGATTTATCCCCTAAGGAAAATGCAGGAATTTTTTATTTGCAACAATTTTATTTTTTTGCAAATTCTAAGTTTATATTTGCAATCAGAGACTCCAAATTAGCTGGAAGAGGTCTATGATATACCCTAGACACAGCACAAATAGGGTGCTTTTTTCACTTTTACCCTCAAAAATACAAAATTACCCTGCTGTGCTGGTCCCACCGCCCTGTTCCGGATTTAGTGTTTGATGCCCAACTGAAGCGGAAGTGTCCAAATCCGAAAGAGGGCGGTGGGCGGTCGAGGCTGCCGCCGCCGCCGCAGCTGCTCCGTCTGCCCGCGTGAGTGCGCGGCGAGCGCTCTGCAATTCCTGCACCCGCCATCGCTACGCTAATCTCCCACCTCCGATCCTGCCACCCCATTGGTAACCGTAGTTTGCTACAATCAGCCTCTCTTGCCGTCGCCATCTTCGCAGAAGCCGCGCAGATCAAGCGCATTTGCATTTACAGTATTCATTTCCATCTGATCAAGTCCGTCGTCACTCCGTCTAATCCATTGACGTTAGTAGCTAGGGGGTGGGTGTCCTCTTCAAGGTTGCGCTTCAAACGATCGATCGTTTCACACAGCATTGCTGTTTTGGTGGTTCTCCTTCTCGATTGTGAGTTGCAATTTCCGTAAGGGCTTACTTTGGGATCTGAGAGTCGGTAGATTTTGGCTTCAATTCGATCGAGGGAGGCTACTCTCGGGTTCGAGCTCTTTTGGGTGCGCGTCGATCTGCGGGATTAGTCGAGATTGCTTGCCGAGGCGCGATTTCTTCAGGTAATATCAGTCTCGAGATGCGACTGGTTCATAGTTTAGCAGAGCTAGTAAGCTAGGCCCACCAGGAGGATCAGATGTGTGACAGGGCGGTGGGTTTGGGGTCCGTCGAATTTTGCTGTCAAACTTGTACTCCAGTGAGGTGAATAGAGGGACTAGCTCAGGCGTCCCCTGTCACTGTGGGAATTACTCTGTTCCGACCGAGAAGACTCTAGGTCAATCGTTCGCGAGTCCGGGTAAATTTTGGACTCACTCCGTCGGATTTGGACTCACTCCGCTGTGAGTAAGCTATGAACATTACGATTCAATTTGCGCTGGCACCCCAGTAACCGCAACAGCAGAATTAGTGCTTTCTTTTGGATTGATTCTTCGTGTTTCTTTGGAGTTCACGTGATTTTAGTAGCTGCGCTGAAACGTTAGGTTGTGGCAATCACAGAGTTGAGCTTTGCACAGACCGAGTGCCAGCATCATGAAAATAGCTATAACATCCACTGTACCCTCAATTTCTGTAGAGCATTGGCTTTTCAGAGCATGATTATCTTCTTCTTTAATGTTACGGTGTCCTTCTGTTTAGACCTCTGATTGCGCCTGATTGAGCAGGATCCATCCATGTCTGGTAATACGAAAGTAGAGCCTCGGTAAAAAAAGGTAAGAGCTCGTGCCAATCGTCCGGCAATTTCCACTGAGATTGGAGGGACGAGAGTTTTGTTGAGATGTTGCGAATATCAGTGGTTGAAGTTTTCTCTGATGCACGTCTGGCACTTCTATGACAGAATTAGCATTGTAGCTGGAGCGCTCGAGACAAGGGAGAGCTCTGTGGAAAGAGAACTGCACAGAGACAGGAGAAAAAACAGAGCGATGTCAAAGCGGGAGATTAACGCACCGGGTTGGGCTAGCGCTGCCCAATCCCATATGGCGACTGATCCTTCCGTGGGGCGTTTCAGCAACGACCAAACGGTGTCGCTGCTTGCGAAAGGTCCCTCGGCCAAGTTCTGTGACAACGACCGCACCAGAAGCCTGGCCCCATTCAGCAACCACGGTCAGCCCTCGCAACAGCCCTCGCAGCGACCCGCGGGAGCGGACATTGTAGATCTAAGAACTGCTCCGGAATCCGAGTGGAAGGTGTGTACCTCATTTCAGCCTTATTTTTTTTTTCTTAAATCCTTTCTGTCTAGCTTCCTTAATCTTTATTGAAGATAGGTGATTGCTTTCTGAGATATGGAACCTTAATAAGTTAGCATCGATTGTCTAACGAGACTATCTTGGGTTGCTGCTGGTGCAAATGTGTGCAACAGAGGTATGGATTGTATATATGTTAAAGGTGCACTGTGGAGGTGCCTATTGACCATGGCCGGGAAGCAGCAAATGTGTCCATTACCGCGTTTACAATGCTATTGTATTTAGGGTAATTATGGGATGCCGCCACAGCTCTTTATTGTGTGTTCAGTTCCCTGAAGAGTGGGAGTATCTGTACATTCAGGAGCATGTCTAGTAAGTACTTTGTTGTGATCCCGCCTGCTTGTATAATCGATTGTTTTCGGGCAGACTAGCCCACTCAACGGTCTCTGCACCAAGTGAGGTGCCGTTTCTGTGTTGTGCATATTACTTTCTGAAGCTCCTCTGGAAACCAAGAGTCTGAAGTGTTTGCTTTTGTCAGGGTTTTAATTTAACTTTTACTCCAGGAGTACTTAAACTTTTACTGGTCCAGGAACTTATTTGACAAATACCACAGTGAGGCCTCCTTATGATCAATCAATGTAATCATAGGGAGACCTCTTCATGAATCAGCGGGAAGAGTGTTTATATGCTTCTATCTAATTCTTTTAAAATGTAGTCTAATTTTACCGTAAATTCTATTCTTTGGTCATATTATAATGTTTGGTTGAATGTTGCGCAAATTGATATTCTAAGTAACATAGAATGAGAGAGCAGAGTCTGGAATCTTTTGGTCACATGGATATTGGGTGTGGTTAATTGTTTGTTTGTTTGGCAGGCTATTCCGCCAGCAAAGCCGAGACTTCCAACTCAAAGGTGATTTTTCACAACACTCTCTGCTCTGTGGAGGGTTCTTGATTATTATTGTTTTGGCGAGGCGAGAGTGACGGTTTCTTGCTTGGTATAGAGGCCTTCCAATGCCCATGGTTATATTTGTGGGAGAGTCCTACAGTAGTTGCAAGTTGTCCAACTTGATTATTTGCTTTTGTTTGTGATTGATTTTGTTGCAAATAAACATAAGTATGAGGATTTTTGAAGGGTTTGTCACATTTTGATGTATTTTTGACAATGGATTTGCTCTGAATACAGGCATTGTTCTTGGTATAGTATGGTTGAGTAATTTGACAACCTTCATGTGGCGATGATGCACTTCTGAAGAAATACATGCGAGTTAACTGTACTTTACGTGGTTAATGGGGTGGCTAGCTGTAGGTTGTACATTTATAGTCCTCTGCAATAACATGTATAGGTGGTGCCTGATGCCCCTAATCTTGCAGTACCCTAGGTATTTGAGGAATGAGTAAGTTAGTACCCGGTTTATAGAATTATTATGCCAGATACAGACAGAAATATCTAAGCTGTGACATTGGACTTTTGCATAATTTGCTGTTGGATAGTATGGATGAGAGGGATTCAGTAAGCGTTAGTTACTTAAAAGCGTATGAATGAGGTTCCATGTGTTATCCCCACGAAGGCTGCACAACACTTCAATCTGTTTCTTTATAAAACATCACTCACTAGTTCGTGAAGCACATGGACTACTATGAAGCAGATGTCGCAGACTCTTGCATTTCCTGCATTCATGCACCATACTCGATGAACCTCAAAACCCACAGTGCCTTGAAACTAAGAAAAATGAACTTACAGAGAACACAATGGGACGGAGAGCCGCACCCTCAGCCCTGCACACCGGAATGCCTGAGTGACAAGAACAGAAGGTAACTTCACCTACGAATGTCTGAACAAACGTTTGACCATGGTTCCTACTAGTAAAATGTCTTAGTTTTTGTTGGGTTGTCTTGTTTGTAATTAAAAGAGGGTTCTAAATTTTATTGGCATGGATTTTAATTTAGTACGTCCACTTGTGAACAAGTAGCTACACAATGAAAGGCTGTCTTTGTGCAACACTGACTTGCTTTCAAGTAAGGTAGCTATGCAAAATTCCTTAGGGTATCTTTTGTCGATGCAGTGATGTAATTTCTCCTCCCCTTCGGTTTCGAGCTGCAAAAGATCATGATTGTTCAAAGAATGGATTCTAGGTGCACCCAAAATGGATCGGAGGTTCTCATGTTGAAAAGGTGCATGTTAGGAAAGATGTTACATTATTGAGTCACGAAGTGAATACTATGGTACCGCAGTTTCAGAAAACATAGCAAAGATTTTAATGAAGACATGTTTTTTAGGATTCTTACAATTTTCAAGGAAGAAGGGATAGATGCTGTGCATTTGGACAGCCCCAATTCAACCACATGAAACCTCTCCTCAGATTCTGCATCAGCCAGCATAATTTTTTGGCGATTTGGCAGTCATTTGCACCAAAGTAATGGGCCTTGCACCATGCTCTTGGAACAAAATAGTACTCCCGTACTTATAGGGTGGCAAATCACCAAAAAACTTCAAATTTAAAAAAAAAATCTTGAATAAAATTGTCAAATTGTGGATGAAAACATAATTATTATTGTGGGATATTTTCCATTCAGTATGTGGATGAATGTTGAAATTTGAAACATTACTATAACATTTGATATTGACACTTTGACACTTCATAAGAAATGAAAAAGAAACATGGCATCAACAGTGTTTGGAGGGTTAAAAACTCCAATTTTAGAAGGATAAGCTAGTAGTGTGCAATTTTATGTTCTACTTGAATTCAAAAGTGTGAGATAAACAGTGACAATTGAAGGTGACATAGTATTCTTCACTCAACCCCTTAGCACACAAACATCCAAAATCCAAACGATAAATAAAAAGGGTCCAATGGCTTTATTAGGGGTTGTCCCGCATCCTCGGAGAATGGAATTTTCATGAAGTCGGAGAAATTTCTGAGAGGAACGAGGAGCCAATGGCGAGCCGATTTGCGTGGAGGATGTGTGACATCCCTTTCTAGTGTTTGGAAAGTGGAGAATGTTCTCCGAGAATTAATAACTCGAGCTACTTTTATGGACCCAGTTGCAGCACGGCTTTGCAGCAACGAGGTGAAGCTCTTGCAACAGAGAGGTGAAACGACGGAGCGCAAGATAAAAAAACTCTCGGAGAAAATTGTTTTGACCATTTTCTTCACCTGCGGAGGAGAAGAAAGGGTCCCTGAAATTCTCCGAGAATTGGACCTCTACCCATCCCAAGGAGCCACTAGAACGGTGCCACGTGCTAATTCTCGGAGAATTTCAGGGAGGAAGAAAGATGCGTGACAACCCCTATTAATGACAACATCCTATTATTGACTTACCTACCAAAATTTTAAAGAATCAATTATCTAAATGAAGCAAGATGTCAATGGTTGCACAATTTTAGGAGGCATGACGAATTATGAATATTCTTTCAAAGGTGAAGGTTGTTGGAAGTAATGATGTAACTTAGGTGGACTCAACAATAATAAGATGTGAGCTAAGAATAGACATTTACTGTATCAATGCATTTTCAAAGTTACAAGATAAATTGAAAGCAAGCTAACCAAAAGCCTCCACCTTTGTATTATGACAAAATGAATCCAATCTTTACCAAAAGTAGCTTCCATCTCTACATTGTTTTTGTCCATCTATTGCTTACCAATTTGAATACTTTCACTTTGGTCATTTTCTACACAAAAGTAGTGGTCAACATTGTAGATTGGACAATTTAAATTTCTTTATCTTATAAACTACAAAGAAAGGTAGGGCAATTGTTTAGTTGAATTGCAACTATAGTGCAATTGTCTTATTGAAGTGTCTCTTAACTCCTAACGTCTTATTGTCCCCTTAGAAGACAAACTAAAGTTTGGGCACGCTCCTATGATCTCAAGTTGTGGCATGCTTCTTTGAAAAATTGTTTTAAGATAGAAAAACACATTAGCTTTTGGAAAACATCATTTTTATTTCAATTAGCCCCCAGGAGCAAAATTTATGCTATAATGAGCTCAAAAGATTGACTCCAAGTAACAACAAACAAACAAAAACTTAAAATAAATTTGTTTTGAATTTGTTTCTCATAGATTATATATTTTTTTAATATAAAAAAATTTGACTTATTCCATTTAGATTGGTGATGTGAAAGTTATGAAGCATCTCATTGTATGGGCAATCACAACATCTTCTTGTGAAAATAACATATTGGATTCATTTTTCAAATCAATTACTACAATTTCTCCTCCAACTTTTTTTTTCAGGATTTTGTTTGTTTGCTAGAACAATCTCACTATTGGCAATAGTATATTTTAATTCCATCTTAAAGTTATTAGTGATTTAGTGTTTTTTTCCTATCTCGCGCCTACTTCTATTGAACTGTTTTTTGAAGAATGAAAATCAAGTTGTTGTTGTGTTTGGATTTTTTCCCCCAAACTTTGACCTCAATTCTTCAATATAAAGTATCTTGTATAAATCAAATCTTTAGTACAAAAAATTGAAGTCAAGAAGATTCAAAGTCAATAATCAAATCATAGAAGATATCAAAAAACATATTCTTTAGTTTAAATGCATATATCATGCAATCTATGGTGTCAAAGTTTCCGGAACTTCTTCCATAAATTTTTATACAAGTCTAGTGCAAGTCCTAAGACTAAATGCAAAAGAACAATTTTTAAAATTATTGGTCTAAGCAATAAAAATGACAGTTTTGAGTGGTTTTTTTTATGAAAAAAGGCCTTGGGACTAAAGGGAGTAATTATTTAAAAAATCATTAGTAATATCCTAATACTACTACAATATTAGGACTAATGTCACTGACACAAATTATTAGTATCCTAGTACTAATAGGATATTAGTAATTGGTGTCAATAACATTATGTAGTTTGTATTTAGTAATGGAACAACAAATGTAATAAATAGTGAAGGTAGTGCATCATTAGAGGAGTTTCAGGTCTCCTAAGAGACTGCAAGTTCCCGGACTATGGGAACTCTGTAGGAATGTTGGAATGTTGCCAAATGGCCAGGCTGACATGGTCAAGCGATTGCCACATCATTTTTGAAAAAAAAAAAAAAAAGTTGTTAAAATTATATTTTGGTAAAAAAAACATGAGACTCGTACAATGTTAGTTAGTATAGTAAGGCAATTATTGTTTTATTTATTTTTATTTGTAAAATAAAGAATTCACACACTTTGTATCTACGGGTTAGAAATCTTTTAATTTTAAAATAAGTTTTATAAATTTTAAAATAAGTTTTAATATAAATTCATATAAAATAGCTTAGCTCTTAGATTTGAGCATAGATTGGGGCCCAGGCCTTGTGCCTACAACCAAGGCCATGCTATCCAACGGTATGGAAATGCCCCTATGAAGAGTTGAAAGAAGTTATTTCTCCGAGGCCTTGTCCATCGTTTATTCTTTGTTTTTTTTGGAGTAAACTCCAAATTCAAAATTTAAAAAGAAAAGAAAAAAACAGTTGGAAGAAAGAAAGAAAAAAGAGTGGCAATAATCTTTTCCAGTGCACTCATGAACAGTACCTTGGCGACGTCGAGAAACCAGTCCACAATTGAACTCATTCAGCCCATTAATTTAAATACACTTCCATTCAGAATGGGGTCAAATTAATGCCCCCACTGTCCCCAGACAGGCCCCTATGGTGGGGGCACTAAGAATATCTAGTGCAGCCCTCCAAGTATCCCCTCTCCTCTAATTTTTGGATGATAAGCAATCAATTGTAGTGTTTGTCAGGCTTGACCTTTACTTTCACACACCAAATAATCCATATTTGAAGGAGACCTTTACAGTCACTAAGGTAGAAGGCTCAAGAAAAGTTCGGGCATTTAGGACCGCTCACCCTATAAATGTACATAACTTGTACATGCTGTTTTTTCATAGCCTTTACTGATGTACTTACATTTACATTTCAGAAGTGGGCGGTTTTGGAGCCCTGGGGCAGTTCAACTTCAAAATTTCATAACTAATTCAAAAATGATCCAAAAAATATGAAACGACTTGGGTTAGATGCTAACTCCTCTTGTCTTTGAAGGAAAATTCACTGAAAAATATTTTGAGAAATTTCACCTGCCTAAAATTCAGTTCCAATGCTTAGATGGTTGGTTTATGGACCTTCTACCTGACATGCTATATTTTCTCTTGGGATTAGCAATTGTCATAGCTTATTTATTGCATTTGTAAAATCTGTGACTTGTGATTGGTTAGAAGTATATTTAGTGGTTGTACTGTTGGGGATTCAAGTGGCCATCCCCTTTAAATTAGACAGATCTCGATTGAAGAAACAAATTGTTTGGAGAGTTGCAGGAGATGTTCTATGGTAGCCGGCTTTAAAAGCAAGCTAGTAAGAGCTGATTGCATTTGGGGGAAAGCTAAATTCCTTGAAACAATTTTTCAGTAAATTTTTGTAGGAAGAAAAATAGAATTGGCATCAACTTGAAGTTGATTTATTTTTTTTGGACCTTTGTGGAAACAATTACGAATTTTTGAAGTTGAAATCAGTGGTGGTTAATAACCCCTAAAGGACAATTTTACCTTTAGGGAACAAATGGGATTTCAGGCAGGTACCTACCAGCTGAATTTTTGTCGTGATTTTTTGAAACTTTTTTTGAAGATAGAAAAACTGCTAAGCTTCATGGGAATATAATTTTTTTTCAATTGGTGCCCGGGAAAAAAAGTTATGCCCAAATAAGCTCAAAACAGGGGACGTGGGGCAGCCTAAAATATTTTGCAATTTAATTTTTAAATTTTTTAAAATTTTTTTTCTTATTGATTTTATTTTTGTCTATCTAAAAAGTTTTGATTCATTTCATTTGGATTTTTTATGAGAAAGTTATGGACAATCTTGTTTTGGGGGCACTTAGAGCATCTTCTTGGAAAAAAAATAACTTGTAGGATTCATATTTGAATGCAATTTTTACAGTTTTTCAAAAAAAAAAGTTCCACAAGGTCTAGTTTTTTTGCTAGAACAATCTCACCATTGGGATTAGTGATTTTTAATTCCATATAAAAGATATTCAAATTTCAGATTTTCCTTCTATCTCATACCTACTTCTACTTAACCATTTTTTGAATAATGAAAATTAAGCTTTTTTGGTTTGTTTGATTTTTTCCTAGACTCTCAACTTAATTCTCCACTATAAAGATTAAAAGCTCAAATCTTTGTAGTGCAAAAAATTTAAGTTAAACATGTTCAAAGTCATAAAATCTAGTCCTGCTGTGTGCTGAAAATCTTATTTTTTTCACTTTAAACGCGGATACCTTGCAATCTGTACGGTCAAAAATTCTGAAATTTTTTGCACACATTGTCATACTAGTTAGGTATAAGATCATATGATTAGATGTGAAAAAAAAACAATTTTCAATTTTTCTTACTCTTTGCTATAGAAATGGCAGTTTTGAGTGTTTTTTGGCAAAAAAAAGGCCTTGGTCTTTTAGGGGTTGAAAGCGATCACCTCCTAAAATGTACACTATTAGTACATTGAAGAAAGCAAAACGTATCTTTGTGTTAATGGTCGCTTTTGGACAAGGGTTGCTTTTAGAGTACCTTACCTTACCTTGTCCTACAACTTACAATATATGAAGGTTTAATTCAACATTCAGGTACCCAAATTGAATTTCTACATCAAATTCTCAGAGGTTTACATCACCTAATATCATTCATAAGATGACATGTGGCACTTTTTTTTTTTTTTTTTCTAATTTACAAAAATGACTTACTGTATACTAAATTTGACTTTCGTTTAGGTTATTTCAAAAGAGGCATTTCATTGATAAGATTTATTGTTGAAGACAATCAATTTCTGGGAAAAGAATTGCATGTGCGTCAACCACTCACAGTAGAGATGATTTCATCAAATAAGATAGACGCACCCATTCCTGTCCATGTAACCCTTTCCATCGTCATGAACAATACATTCAATAAAGAAAGTGTGCACTTTGCTACACACTGACGTAGGACATTAAATCGTGCCATCCTTTGTGGGCCCTGGGGGCCAAATTTACCCCGGGAAAAACACTGAAATTTTTTATTTGCCACAAGTTTATTTATTTTCAAAATCTGAATTCATATTTGCAATCAGAGGCCCCAAATTAGCTAGGGGGGCTAGTAAGTATCCCTAGACACGGCTCAAATATAGGGGACTTTTATTTACTTTTACCCTCATGAAACCCAAATTTACCCTGCTGGGCCCACAAAGGATGGCACGATTTAACGTTTTTCCACACTGACTGAATGTGATCAAATGGGCGGACGGACTTTTTCCTTTATCAATGGAATTTGTCCATGTGTTTCAAGAAAAAATGGACGGACAGGAATAGGTGCACCTACCTTAATTTAATAGGCTACGTACTCTACTAAAGTTCTAAATTACAGTCATCCCAAGTATTCTACCTTATCCTGAGATTTGAAAGTCCATACCATGGCAGACACGAATCGTGTCCCTTGGATGAGCAAAAGGGAGGACACGTGGCTTGGTGGGATGCAAGTGTAAGTTGGTGAATTATCTGAGTGGAAACCTGGAGACCGTGGCTCCTCCAAATCTCCTCCAAATCTGCCATGATAGCAGACATCCAAGTCTGTACTGTACAGTACTGTACACTCAACGGAACCCAAAAGAAAGTATACGTATTTTTTTAAATCAGATTCTATGTCAAAAAATATGTCCTTGAAACTAAATCCTCAAATGTTTTAAATTTGTAAATAAGAGGGAATTTTATTTCAACAAAACTAAAAATTTTGCCATTCGAAAAGACTTTGTGGTGATGAGATTTGACCAAAAAAATTACGTCAAAACCATCTCTAATGTTTAGAAGTGCGTGCACAAAGGAGGTCTATTTGCACGCCTATTATAGGATTATACCACAAAAATTTCAACTAAAATCATTAAATTAGCCAACTTTTTTGAAATAAAGAATCCCCAAATCTAAACCTGTGACAAATTACCAAAATTGACTTTTAAATATAAAATGATTTTTTTAATTTTTTGAAAATAAAGGATACAATTATAATCATAATTCTAGAAATACATTTTTTTGGTTTTGGCATTGAATTCATAATTCAAAAGTTATAGCATTAGACAAAGACCAGTGTTGAAAAATGTTACAAAAAAGGATGCTCTTCTTTGCAATGACCTGCCTGTATAGTTTAGTAGATATTTAAGTTTGAAGTTTTATTTCGGTCATGAAAAAACAGGACAATGCACTTTAAAAGAGCATATCTTAGTAAGAATATTTTGAAATGATGACCTTTTTTACTTGGTAAAAGACAAGAGAACCGAAAATGTTTATTGAAAATTTCACAACATTCTTGTCATTTTGCAATTTTTGGTAGAGCTTGCAATGCATGGTGGTCATTGAAATGAAAGTAGTGTTTGTAAGAAAAACAAGGATGGGTAGAGTTGTCTTCTCCTCCTTGAGCTCCTTGGATCTACCCTTCTTGAGGTGGGCAACAATTGCATTGGTTGGTTGACTTTCAAATCCATGCCTTGTTGAACCCAAAATATGAGCTTTAAGAAACTCTACAAGGCAGAGTTTAACTCGGAATTTGATGAAACTACCGCCATTGGATTTATAACGCAAATTGTTTTGGGACTTACAGTTTTACTTCAAAACTTCAAAATTTGAGAACGTGAAGCTAAAAAAAGAAGGGCAACGACTAAAAAATGGTCATTTAGGTCATTAGAGGTTGACATCTAAACTTTGATCATGTTCAATTGATTACACTACCATAAGATACATGCAAAATACAAGACCGTTTTTAAACTAGTGAAACATATAGGAGGTGCAATAATGATCAAAATTGAAAGTGTTATGGGTCATTGGATTAGGCTCAGTGTGAAGACAATGTCACTACTTTATACATCAATTCATTTACCTTTATGTCAAAAGTACACTTAAAAAAAAACATATTATGTCCCAAATCAAGCTTCCCAAACCTTCAAGAGAGATGAGTGCCCACAAAATTGCCAACTGAAATGGCATTAGAGAAAATTTCAAGTTTTTAGAGAGTTGCTCCACAGCCCTTTCAGGTACCCTGAAATTTACTTTTTTTTGCTCAAAAATTTATTTTTCCCCTATTTTTGCATAGCAATTTCTGCTGTGACAGTGGCGCGGGAACCAAAATTAGTGAATAAAAATTTAATAATAATAATAGTTTTTTAATCTTACAAATTTTTAAATTTTTTTTAAATTAAAAAAAAATTTAAAAATTCTGCAAAATCTGACTGCTCCGACGAGCAGTCAGACACTTTGACTGCTCACCACGGGCACTTTCCAAGTTGACAGACCATGCATGAAATAGCATGGTATGTTAACTTGGAACGGCCATCCCGTGGGCTGAAATTTTTTCTAATGGTTGCAATCCTTTTCCAATTCCCAACCAGATCGGAAACCACAAAAAAGCAAACAATGACTCTTTTTTGTTCCCTTTTACCTGTGTGGGTCAGTTGGCATCGTGACAAAAGTAACTACATGCAGTAGCTTGTCAGAGAACTTGACGGAGCGGAGGTTGCCGGAATTCCACGGCACCTGGAACCGGGGCTGGAGCTACAAAAGTAGAGGAGCTAGTGTACAGACAATTCTCCCGGGCCCATCGTGCTCTTCAGATGTCTGTCGCCCAATCTCATATATAAGCTAAACACTGCGTCTCCACATCCTCGAGTATGAGTATGCACTTGTGCACGAGCGAGCAGCAAGTCCAGGAGTTCACAAGTTTTTCATGTCATAGCATAGAAGGCAGATTTGTTGTGGCTTTCTCTTTGCTCGGAACTGCTGCCGCCTGCCAGTATATATATTTCATCAGCAATTTGCAATACATACGAACGAGGGGAGGCCCTCGGACGGCTTCATTTCGATTAAAACACAACCAGGAATCAGTTGTTCTGTAGGATTCATCCATGCCAGGCTGTAGCTAGTTCGCACCATGAGTCCTCGTACAATTGAACCCAGAGGAAATCGTAGTCGCTGGAGGATGGAAGCGTACGTTCTTGAGCGTTGTCGGTATGAGCTTTGAATTTGGTTCTGCAGGTTGATCATTGACTGCTGCAACAATTTCTGTGTCGGATTGGATTCGAGGTTCACTTGCTGTACGTCGGCGGTGGTGTCCACCTTTTGAAAGTCGGTTTTCCAAAGTTAAGTTGGAGCTTCAGGTAACCAGCAAGATATCGATCTCTTCCAAGTGTCAATCGTGCTTTTGTGATGTGTATCGTCTCTTTTTTCTGCACAAAATCAAAGCTTGTTGTAGCCATGTAATTGTACTAGCTAGTGCATATGGTCCCCTGTTCAAATCAAATGCTGGAAAAAGCAACAGATGAATGTTGTTTCAACCTCCCAATATTGTTTTTCGACTGCTGTTTCAACTAGGGATTGCGATAGAAGATGCATTCTAGAAATAAGGTCTTTCTCTCAACTCTTTCTCTTCGGAACTCGGGAGTGGAGAGAGTTTTTTCTTTCTCAATTATGGTTCTGAAGAACACTGGAAGGCAATCTGCTTGCCATGCCGGGATGCGTCATACGTTTTGTAGAGATTGGGCTCGAGGGAGCGAAGGCTCAGGTACGGTAGGACATCAAGGAAAAGAACTCAAGAAGCTGCAGCCCACGAGAGAAAAGAACCACTTGATCACACAATGGATGCATGTGTTTTTTTCGGCGATCCGCCGCCAAGGTTCAGTTTTTCTGTCCCGAATGTGAATTTCGCTGAATCAGGTCCGTCCATGAGCTCTCCAGGGGCAAATGCAACATGCCCTTCCGCAGATCTCTCAAACACAACTCCATTAGGTTCAGACTCTGCTGCAAGCTCCAATCCCTCTGACCAGATTCCAGACGAATATGATCTTCCGACGGACCTGGGCTTCTGGGACAGGCTGCCATTCTGGGAGCTGGAAGATCCTGTAGAGGGCCATCATCTCCTTCCAGAGCCGCATGTTCACGAGGTCGAGAACGAAGGATTGTTGAATGTGCTCAATGTCGAAACTGATGTGGTTCCTCCAGATGTGAGCAGATCATCGACAAGTAGCAGGTGGCAGAATTTCGTGTGGCTCATTCGTGCTTGCCACCGTTTCTCTCATGCCGCGGCCGCAAGCCTTCGAGCCAAGGTTGGCACTTGAACTTCACAATTCATGTTTTAGGTTTATGCTCTTGCTCTGTTCACGGATGCAATGTTCAGTATTCTTTGAAACAATATGACGATCGTTGCAGTAAGGGAGAAGACTCTATTTGTGATTTAACATATTTAGGTGTGCACTTTCTGGAATTTGTAAAGGGATGTATAGTAATCAGTTCCGGCTTAAGAGCCAAATCTGTTGAAATCGAACGGCGTTTTTATCCGCTGTGTATGATATTCTCATGTAAAGTTTTAAAGTGGGAGGTTGTAGAACACTGTAAGTGACAGGAACCCCGTTTTACACTCAAAGGCGAGTAGCCAAAGCGTGCTTGCACCTCATCACAGTGCGACCAAGTGAATGATAGATGAGTTGCAGTTGGTAACACGGGTTAATTTATGAGGCAGGATGAAGTCCCTGTCGGTTTTAGTATCCTCTTCCCTACTCGTGATGTTTAGAGATGTATGGAGGTTTATCAAACTTTGATCACTGACAGATTATGATCCTATTGCTGTGCAGGTTCCAGAAGCCAACATCAACGTGTTTAAAGGAGTCATGGAAAAGAAGGGCAAATTTGTGTGTGAGATGAGGGTCATGAAGAAGATCCAACTGGAGAAGAAGGAGATCATCAAGAAAGTGTGGCTGGGGACATACCAAACCAAAGCCCAAGCTGCTCGTGCCTTGGATGTCGGCAAGTATTTCTTCAACGCCAAGGAGACCAAGACCTTCTTCGACCCCAATACTGAAACGATGCTTTCAACTCTGAGCCAGCAGCTTCTGGCTCAGCCTCTGGATCTCCTGGTGCGCAAAGTGAAGCAGCTTGCCAAGTATTATGGAAACCACGGGACACTCCCGTGAATCGATTTTCACTCAGTCCCAAGTGACATGTCTAAGATGAAGACTTTTTCTTATGCGGGGATTTTGGAACTGAGGTGACAGAAGCCCAAAATGGAAAAAAGACTATTAATACTGGTTGACAAGTGAATGATAAATCAAGAGGATGAAACATTTTCTTCGAAAATCCTGTTCAGGAGGGATTACGAGGAGGGTTTTATGTATGTAGTAGCTGCAGGCAAGTATCTGTCGTCAAGCCTTCAGGCACTCATATCTAGTGTTGAAACAGTCTGTAAACGATTTAATTGTCACGATTTGTGTAGAAATGTCACGTACGCTTTCCAGTAGCCTCCCATATGTTGAGAAACGCCTCTACGTTGTATCAACAGTATGTTTTAGGTTTCACTGGCTACATTTGAAGACCTTCCGTTTTATGCAGCTTGTGTGTCTAGGCTAGGAAACTTGTGTAGCTTTGGTTTAATGGGTCCTTCGTTGTCCTTGTATATGAAAATTCTTGTGCAATAAATATATTCTTATGTGTTTAAAGTTTGTCAGAAGCTTCACAGTTACAGTTAGTGAAATTCAAGTGCATGGAATGTGAAGTTGGCTCTGAGACACAATACCTAGCATCCAAACATTTAGACTTTTGTAAATGGCATGTCTGAAGCTGTGCACGGAGTAATTGTTATGGGTCCTGCGCACTGTAAATTCAATGGTGATATTGGTTCACTTCTCAGTCATAAATCTTCAAGCACATATTTGTGATCCAGTCATTTGTTGCCAATGCCGTTCTTGTCTGTTTGAGCTCATGAGCACTCATCAGCTAAGTGAGCTAACTAAACCTGTTTGGGTCCGAATAAGTATTTGAGCACGGTTTCTACTGTTCAAACTAAATGAAATTTGGTCGGTCCTGTAAGAGATTAGAAGATGGTTCCAATACAGTTTAGCATGTACTTTGTGAACACCATAGAAAGAAAAAACTAGGAATTTTCAAGTCTTCATAGCATGAGTATTAACCTCTGAAGGACAAGTTCCATTGTTGTATGGTCAAACTTTGTTTTTAGTTCAACCTAGGCTTTTGAATCATAGTCAAGTTTCAGTGTAATTTTTTTTTGTTACATGAGACTACGTGTTGTCTATAAATGTGTAAAAACTATGAATTTTCAGGTCTTAACAATGTATATATTAAGTCTTAAGGACCAGTTCCATTGAAATATAGTCAAACTTGTGTTTGAGCTCAATTTCAAGTTTCAAATTGCAATCAACTTTTACTATAAATTTTTTGGTACATGAGACTATGTATTGTCTATAAATGTGTAAACTCTCTACAAGTTTGTTCATAATAAGTTATAGACTTTATTACATATTTTTCACAAACAAGTGAAAATAAATAGTAAAAATAAATAATAACCAAAACAATCCAATTAGTTTGAAAGTGTTTTTTTTTCTAAGAAGAAAAAGTAGCCATGAAAAACAATGTGAGGAATTTTTAAGAAATTGTTTTTTTTAACACCAAGAAAACTTTCGATAATTTTCATGTTTGAATAAACAGTTTTTATTTGCATGTTGTTTTCTTCTTGAAATTTTGGTGGAAAAATAAAGTTATTTGTATATTTTAGAAGTGAAATATGTACACAAAATTATACCACTTAGAATATATATTTGAATAATTCGGGATTTTGATAAAAGATTGAAGATTGAAATGAGAAGCAATATTTTGTAATTTAAACTTGAAAATAAGTTGTAAAGGAAAATTCATACAATATGTATTATCCTAATTTTCATATATAAGTTTTTAATTGCAATAAAAAATAAATTATAACTTATTAGGTTTCATTTTCTAAGCCTAAATCGAAACCGAGAAATGTATATTCAAAAAGTTCCAAGATTTCAACTTTCACTTATACATATCCACTTTTGGAGTGCAACTACTTGTAAAGACTAACAATATAATCCTTAGCCGATCCTCAACTACAAATAGTTTACATTTTTGTAATCAATATTTATTTTCTTGGCAAAATTAAACAAATTAAGTCCAATTAAGCAAAATGAAGCAACTAGCTTCAAAAGCCATTTACTTAATTTTGTGTATTTGATTCTTGAATAAGATTTACATAGTTTATAGCCTTTTATTGGTACAATTGTTTTAAATTGATGTTACATTAGAGAAAAAATCATCCCTCCTAAGGGCTGCTCCACGGATCCTTTATTACCTTGAAATTTAGTTTTAAGGGGCTGAAAAAAATATTTTTTCCCATATTTTTGTGCAGCGGAAACTGCTGTGACAGTGACGCAGGAACCTAGATTTTCTATTAAAGATTTATTGGTTTTTCTTTTTTTTAATCTTAAAAGATATAAAATTTAAAAATGAAACAAAAAAAAACAAAAAAAATCTGACTGCTCC
Organism: Neckera pumila; assembly: GCA_963969595.1. Classification (NCBI taxonomy): domain Eukaryota; kingdom Viridiplantae; phylum Streptophyta; class Bryopsida; order Hypnales; family Neckeraceae; genus Neckera; species Neckera pumila. Next base: position 13,056,701 of record OZ018412.1, read on the forward strand.
GGCGAGTAGTCATACACTTTTACTATTCACCAAGGGCACTTTTCCAAGTTGATACGCCGTGCTAGAAATAGCATGGCATGTCAATTTGGAACGGCCTTCTTAAGGGCTGATTTTTTTCTCTAATGAAGAGATATTAAACACATGATCTAAATTTATTAACATGGTACAATTTGAAAAAAATTCTTTATAAGTTGTTGTCTAATCAATTCATAAAGGTTTAAATTGACTTTTCGCTTTTTATTACATTGGTTATAAAAATAATATGAAATAAGTCATAATTCCTTAGAAGATTTAAGTTTAAATCAAACAGTGTTTGTTTTTCTTTTATATTTTTTGTTCCAACTCCAAAAAAATTGAAGTTAATACATTTGCCAATAATAAAAATGGGTTGACAAAGGTTACAAAATCCTTTCTAGGTTCATAAAATCATTACAAAAAATTTCAAACCTCAATAAGACTGCAAGTGCGTGATTTTCGGCACCTGTGGGGTGCAAATCGGAAAAAAATAAAAAAAAATTGATTTTTTTTTATTTTTTTATTTTTTGCCAAAAAAAAATACTAGTTTCTTTTTCAAAATAATGTAGCGCTGATAGTGCTGACTTGGTCAAAATGCAACCACTTCACATTTTCAATTTTCAATTTTTTTTTCCATGATATCATCATGGGGGGGCCAGGCTGAGCAGCCTTGTTGAGGCTTCATATTTTTTGTAATGCAGGCATCGAATTTGGATAATTATTGGTTGAAGAAAATGAAGGTGTGCATTTCCAGTGATGCAATAACTAAGGTAATTAAACAGTTTAAAGTTGTCAAATTTATTTCATTGTAGTTTGTAATTAAGGTAGTAGATTTTTTGGTTCCAACAATCAAATTCACACTTAAAAAAAATATAAATCTATGCCTAATTTCTCAATTGAATAGTAACATGTCTTTTCAAAAATTACTAGTCAATTGTTGATGGATTTAAATTAATATTTTATAGCAAGTAAATTCAGATTGCTTTTTGAATGAAATGGCATGTTGAAAGATTTTTTTGTCTAGTATTTTGCAAAATTGGGTGCATATTCTAGCCATTAGGAGCTTTTATTCCAAATTAAAACTTCTCTTTCTAATTTTAATTGTAAAAAGTTAATTCTTCTTCAATCAATCTTGAAAAGTTTAGCATTCTATTCTTTCTTTCTTCTGCTTGAAAGTCATAACATGTGTAGGCTACACTTAGAAATTCTATCCAAACATTACAAAGAATAGTTGGGACTTTGGAGGGAAATACAAAATTGCAAAAACTTTGATAATCTCCATAGAGCTAAATGTGAGAAATACTCATGGTGTTGCTTATGTGCTATCTATTCAAAGCCGTGACTTTTAAAAAATGAACATGTAAGGTCTCATGTTTGCAATAGGAACACCTAAACATTACAAAAAAATTCAAGCCATGGGAGGGCTACTAGAATGCATGAAAATGTGCAATAAGAACAAATATCAGCCCAAAAGGCCATAAAGAATCTGTAAGGCAAGCAGTCAGCTCGTGTGCTCCGTCGGATTTCCAAATATATATACATTTTTTTAAGGTTTTTTTGCACATAATATATATACTATAATTGTAATATATATATTCACTATAATTGCACATTTGCTAAAACCCTAACGCCCTCCAGATTTTATATAATAATTGTAATGGACCCAAATATACATCCTTTTAATCAATATAAATCTATTGTCAAATAAATTATTTTAAATCATTCTACTAAATAGTTTTTGATCCATTATAAGTATTACATATTAATTTCAAATTCACGTATTTGTAAAATCTAATTAGAAATTAGGATTGCCTCTTAGTAGCATGTAAATTAGTGAACGTTTGTATGCTTATTTCAATGATTTGGGTTTCAAATCCTAAATTCTATAATGACGAGCTTACACTGTGTTCATCAAACATCCAATAACCTATTGATCATGTAGATGGATACTTTGTACATATGGATTGATATTCATTTGTTCTATCCAAGCGCTAAAAGTCATTCATCAAACAGTTTTCTGTCTTCTATGTCTTTATAGAATTAAGATATAAAAATAAAGTTGTTGGATTTGACAATAATCCCTAAACACTTTGATTTATCTCTTGATTTATCTCTTGTTCATTACCTTTGTAAAGATATATTGTAAACAATTTTGAAAAATGATGAGGTATAAATTCATAAAAGAAGTTATAGGTTGTGAACTATGATTTACAATTTTACATCTATAAAGTTTTAATTTTAATTTTCTATCACTAATATGTATAAATAAAAGTTGAAACTACAAACCAAAACTTCTTTCTAATTAATCACATTGTAAATATAGATAGTTTTAGAATAGAATTGGTAGTACAGTAGAACCTTTCTTAGTGCATATTCTCCTAGTGTATAATATGCAGTAAGAGAGGTAGTACTTTGAAGCATTTATTTGTGAATAGTAGTTGGAGGCCCTATAGTGAGAGGCCACGTTAGCTAGTGTTCAATACATAATGTCTCCTACTACATATACCTCTGTTAGTGCATAATCCCCAGACTATGCACTAAGAGAGGTTCTACTGTAGTAGATTTGTAATTGAAAATTTTAATATTTACTACCGGTATTCAAAAATAACTAAAAAGAGAATTTTTAAGATAATTTTTTTAAATTCATTCTTTTGAACTATAGAAGGCATAATTTTGGATTTGATGTACTTCCAATTTGTTCTTTGTAGAGTATTAATATCATTATTTATATGATTGCTTTGTTTAAGTATTAAACACAACACAAAACCAAAGAAGCTCAAGATTATGAGAAATGCATCCCCTGCCTATGGGAAAGAGATGGCTTCATCTCAAAGCTTTCATTGTCTTGAGGATATTTATTAGGAGGGTGTACTAAAAATAAAAATATTCTAGAATATATTTTAAATATTTTGAAGTCCATGGCTTACATGTAAATTTTTTTTTTGCCAAGCATTAATGGCACCTTATACTGGACTCACCTAACTTTCCGAGACTTACGCTAATGAACATCCATATTCTTTGAAATCAAGGGGCACTTTGCACTTTTCCCATCCTTAGGGCACTTGGAGATTAGATGAACTATATAAAAACCTACTAAAATCTATGCCTAAACTATAAACCATAAAATCCTAAAATCCAAAACTCCAAGTGAATTAAGTAATCCAACAACAAAGGACTAGGACTAGAGACAAACCCAACAAAGTGAAATAATTCACATTGTTGTACCACTACTTTTTTTTTAATTAATAAATTTTTTATAAAAAAGGAAGAACTAAAGCCATCAAGCCTAGGTTCTTCAAGGGGAGCCATCTTGCACAAGAAGCACCACCACCTCAACATGGTTGCATCTACAGCAATGCAACAAGCTGAATGCAAGAGTGAATGTAAAAAAAAAGATCCCTTGTGTTGTACTTGATTAATCTATTTTCTACACCTCTCCTAGTTCATTTGGAGTCTCTAATTACAAATATAAATTCAAAATTTGCAAATTTTATCATGCGTGGCAAATAAAAAGTTCCTATGTTTTTCCCAGGGATAAAACGTGGAGGCAAAATGGTCTCCGCATTTGGCTCGTTGCCCTACTATAGACACGACCCCTCAACAATTATTGTCCCATTTTCCATTTAACTTATAACTTAGTTCTGCTAATCCTCAGTTAGATTTTTGCATTGAAGTTATGGGCAAAGTGTCATGGGCAGATTCCGGTACATTAATGATGGTATATAGTGTTGGCAACACTAATTACGAAGCAAAACACTAAATGTCAACAACTTCACTTGTGTTACCAACACTAAATGTCAATATAGGCACTATTTGACAACTTTTTTATTTTTTGGGGGATATAAATTTTTAACAAGATTTCATTTAGTGTTCAAGATAATTTCATATTACAAATGAGCTCATAAGAAGTGGGAAGTAAAACTCTAAATGGGTATTGTGTAAATTAGGTAACACTATTTGTACCACAACACTAAATACCATCATTAGTGTACTGGACCGTTCTGTGCCATTCTTTTGAAACCCGTGTCCCTCCACCTCAGTCCTTGTGCCACGGCTACACCCGTCCCCGTGTTTTGGCATCGTGACTGCCGACGGACGGCGCAGAACAAATGCAAGGCTTAACTTAAATTAACTCCACGTGAGAGATTTCAGCGATCTCTGTTTTCCGCATCTCTCATCACTCCGGTGCTTCTGTTTTCTGCAACTGATTTCTAAATCTGCGCTTGCTTGCAGTGAAAACTTGCCGATCAGCAACACTACTCATGGACGCAATGCAGCGCACAGCTTGCCAGTGGCACCACCACGCCGTTGCTCGTCCATTGCCTGCTCCGGTCTCCGCCCGCATCTCCTGTTGCATCCAGAATTCCGTTGGGTCAGTGAATTCTTGCTAAATTTTTGTTTGAAAGTTGTGTGAATTTCTGGGAGGCCGAAATTGCTGTCGAAATCGAAGGTCTCATTGGGTTTAACCTTTTTGCGCTCGAATCCTTTTTTGAATTTTGCACATTTTGGGAGGAGTATGTTTCCGTCAATTTCATCAAATTTGTCATAAAAAAAAAGCATCTTTGAAACATTCCAGAATGGCATTAGATGAGTGAGGAGGAAATTGGACTAAACATTTTCTTAAAACAGAATGTTCATCATCCAGAGTATGGATGTCGGAGCGTTCAGGGGTTAAATCGAATGTCTGATTGGCTTTTGGGTGATACAGGGATCGTGGAACGATCGATAACATGGTTTCGAAGGTATGGGTCTGATTGGGTGATCAAACGAAACTGTGGACTCTTCCCTTTTTCATGTTCTGTAATATCTTTGGAAATTGACATCTGGAGTGCAGTTCTATGTGGAGAGAATGCTGATTTTTTAATTTTTAGGACGTTTAAGTACTGGCGTTAGTTTAGGCAGTGGCAAGGCTGGACGGTGATTCTCGATCAGATGGGATTTGGATGAGGGTTTTTGGGGTTTAATACTGGGGAGATGATTTCTGTTTGCTTGGCAGATTCCTGCATTTTAATTGATGGTTGTGTTTTTTCTGGACAGGTTTCCGCATCTGCGGAACAATGTGGCACAGGTGGAAGGATGGACCTCAAGCAGATGATGGACGAGGCGGAGCAGAGTAAGTGCGTGTTTCACAGATGATGCATGATAGGACTGCTGCTTCGGTATAATGTTCTTGAATTCTGAATCTGAATTAGAATCATCCTCATCTTTTTTGAATTCACAGGAATTTTCGAAATTTCTCTTAATCTCTAGTTAACAAAGCTTTTGATGTATCATTAACTCTACCACAACAGTCACTTAAAGAGATACATGTGATTTTTCTAAAAGAATTCTACCAATTAAAGTATGCAAGTGACAGTTTGCTCATTGCTCATGCTTGTGAAGCATTTCCTTGAGCAGTACACCCAGAGAATCTTGCACTTTACTGCTTCAGAAAACTTCAAACGGCAATTAGGCTGACTTTCTTGGGAAGAGTGTGAAGAAGTTAAAGAATTTTTAGAAGAAGAGGAACTTCGACCACTTTCTGTGGTCGAATTACATTAAGAGCCTGTTCGTTTAGGGTCCGACGTCATGAGTGACACGAGAACTACGTACACACACGACCCCTTTTTTGGACACCACACACAACCCCTTTGAAATATACTGTAGAATGGAGTCGATACTAGTCAAGAGTTTGGTTTTTATAGGCTTGAATTCGACTGTTCAAGAACGTGTTCTGTATTGTTGTATGTAACCATGCGTGATTGGGTCATCTGATGTGTGGGTTGCAATGGGGGCAAGCCAGATATCTTGCACATAAACAAAGATCGACTCCTGGCACTTGAGAAATTGCAAAGGGTGGAGCGTGAGAAGGACTTGCTGGGAGCTCGTGTTGCACAGTTGAAAGCAGAGAATGAAGCCAGCATGGCCGAGTGTGATCTGCTGCGTCAAAAAGCCAAGCAGCGTGAGGTATCAATCCTTGTTTCAGGACATCAAGGTGAAGTTCAGCATCTGTCCGCCTCTGCTCAAAATTAAAAGATGATTTACGGAACAGTAAAATTAAATATTTCAGGAACTCTTAGATAGCATTATAAACAAGATATTTCTCGTAATTCAGGAGGTCACAAAGACCTCGCTATATACCATGGGAAGGTCTGCATATGATTCATGACCTCCCCATGAAGCATAACAAAGAGTTTTTTATGATGCTGTCTAAAGTTCTTGAAATAGTCTAATTTACTGAAAATTCTGTTACAGGCTCTAAATAAAATGATCTTTTCCTATTTCATCTTTTCCTATTCCTCATGAGTGGAGTATGGAGGCATTTTGTTGCCTTGACCAAGACATTCCATAGTTATGCATTTGTTAACCATGCTTGAATTTATTGTACGCTGCTGGTCATCAAGGTGTCGTCCCGGCTCATTACTTCCACTGTATTCTGAGCACGCATGATAGTATTTAGTGGTAGTTGTAATTAGTGACTGCACCTGCTCTTATGGGTTGGCCGTTGTTTATGTGAACCGTAAATGTTATGCAATTTTGTGACAGTTGTGGATTGTGCATTGCAGAAAGGTCTGCAGAGTTAATGAAACGGTTCAAAGTGAGCAGGAAGACATATCCCCCATCAGTGTGGAGTGATCTTCTCTTGCGAATAGATGCAATGACGTTGACTGGGACACTGCAGATAGATCAGGCCGCATCTCTGCGCAAGCTTGTTTGGGCACGTGATGCACAGACTGCAGATGTGTTTGTCAATCTCGTGGACAGGGCTGATTCGGAGCTTGCTGTTGGGCTTCTTTCTATGACAGACGAAACGAGAAGGTATTAGACATCTTGTTGGTCATAAAAGAGCTTCAAATTGTAACATGTAATGCTTCTAAAGCTGTGCGTATTGTTTGATGTTTTAGGGCACTTTGAGAAGATTAACTCCTAGAGGGCAAGGATTCATGGTTGAAAATTAATCATTTCATGTACTTGTAATAAATAAAATAAAATTGGACAAAAGAAAGTACCTATACGACCTACTCAAAACTGCTAATGAAACATGAAGCCCAATTTGGACCTCTTTGTCCTTTAGGGTTTAAGCTGATTGAGTTGGGCACATGCAGTGCATGTTTCTCACTTAAGCAGCAAATAGGGGTTAGATTTATCCAGTGCGTTCTTTGTCCTCTGCTAATTTGGAGGTGTCTGGTGAGGATTTGAAGACGGGGCCTCCACGTTGTCCACATATGTGCAGAGATGGCGCCTGTTGCGCAATCTGGATCAGTATCGTTCCATATTGCTAACCTATGCAAGGCACTCCGTCGAAAAGGACACTTAGTGGAGGTCATCCTTCCCAAGTATACTCTCAACCAATTGGTTCTAACTGTTCAAAATTCATGAGTGATGAAAGTAGTGTTTCTTTTTCTCTTTTTGCTGAAGTTTAGAAACCTGCTTTAAGGCGCTGGTATGGTTGGGATTGTACAGATACGACTTCATGGACCTTAGTACAGTGGATAATCTTCAAGAAGTCGAGACAGATTTGTATATAAATTTTGAGGATCATTGGCACAAGAACAGAATCTGGACAGGGTAAGACATTGCCCCCACCACATCCTTTGGCACTCTCCTGATTAGTTAAGTTTTCGTCATTCTGAAGAAAACTTCACTGTGTTGTGCTACTTGCAGGACTGTACATGGGATCGCCGTTACCCTTTTGGAATCTTTTCATCCTGCCAATTTTTTTTCTCGTGAGGAGTTCTACAACTATAACGACGACTTCGAGAGGTAAGGCAAGCAGTGATTCTTTATGCTAGAGTTCACCACAGCAAATGGGTTTTGAATGAGGCCACTGAGCTTTCTATTCTATGTATCTGGGATAGGTTCGCGTACTTCTGCAAATTGTCTTTGGAGTACTTGCTGAAGTTGGGGAAACAAGCGGATATACTTCATCTTCACAATTGGCAAACAGCTGCGATAGCTCCCATGTTCTGGGAACAGTACTCACATCAAGTATGTATATCTAGTAATCTGAAGTCATATCGTTGTTTGATTCTTAATATGGTTGAACTTGAAAGGTCGTTTCGACATCTTGCTCTGTGTTAGTTTGTGCAACTGGATTCATAATGTATGTGCGATGGCAACATATGACAGGGGTTGCAAGATACACGTCTTGTGTTGACATGCCATGATTTCACAAATCAGGTAACCAAGAACTCTTACCCACTTCTTGCCTTGGTGTCATACACTCCCAGTACTTGTGAATTTAAAGCTAGGTTTAGATGCATCTGTGAAGTCACAAGCAGAGTTCTTCTTGCCCATGTTCGAGTGCTTCCAAGCCCAAAACTTCTTTCTTTGCCTTTAGCACTAAAATATTTCCTGCTGTTTGGAGGCACTTGTTTCAACGAAATCAATTACTATTTCATAAATTGTGGCCATTGAAAATACCAGTTAAATAATGTTAGGACCTTGATAAATGGGATGGACATCTGAGGCTGCTGTTGAAAAGATACACTTTAGTGGATACTGATCTTGTGGTTTATTTGTCACAGTGCCTTCAAGATCCCCAGAAGCTGGTTCTGTGTGGTTTGGACCCAGGCAAACTAGATAGACCTGATCGTCTACAGGATGACTTCGAACCAGGTTTCATTAATATTCTCAAGGTAAGATGCCCATTCCGACTCTATAAACTTTTTTGGCGAAAATTTAATTTGTAGCAATCCTTTGTGGAGATATAACTTAGGCACAGAAGCAAAATTCAGCAGTAACTTCGAGGATACTTTCGAGGACTTTTCTTAATTTAAGAAAGATATGAGTTATCGTGCAAACACTTCCCCGAGCATGAGCAACTTTTCCGGGAATATCCCATTTATGGTAACCAGTTTTATGAGCTCATGTTATGCAGATATTTGACGTCTAAATTCTGTTTATTTTGAATACAGGGTGGAATTGTATACTCGAACAAAGTAACCACAGTCTCTCCAATTTATGCAGCTGATGTTTTGACCGAGGAGCATGGCTATGACCTTCACGTGGCATTGAATAAGCACAAGTACGTTCACTTTTCAATTTCAACTCTAAGAAATCAGCAGTTACAATTTAATCACCTACAGAAGTCCTGAGACTACTTTTCGTTCAATATGAAGGATTAAATTTTGAAATCCTTTGGAATTTTGACGTACTTTAGAGACGATTTAACTTTGTTAGTACTTCAGTGATTTCAATTCCTGATTACTACTACTGCGCATGCGACTCACCAGGGAAAAGTTTATTGGCATATACAACGGTCTGGATGATACGTTGTGGGACCCTGCAGTTGATTCTTTCCTGCCGGAAACATTTTCTCTAGAAAAAATGGCAGGCAAACCAGTCTGCAAGTCAAAACTTCGACAAGAATTGGGTTTACCTGTGGTAGCCGACTCTGTGCCTTTGGTAAGTGCCTTGTCGCGGGATTTTGCTTACTTGGGGAAGAGTTGCAAGCACTACTATTGCTTAGATGAGAGGACTAATTATCATTAAACATTGTTTCGAGACTGCCTAGTATTAAGCAACTAGCATTGATTGTTTCAAATTTAGTATGTTACAAGCAATTTAGAGAGTGGATATTGGCATTGTACGGTGTCACTCATTGCACACATTAATGATATTTCCAGGATTAGTAGGCGCTCTGTTATGTTAACCAACGATTCTTGTTGCACATGCTTGTAGATCGGCTGCATTTTACTTGAAACGTCAGAGGTGGAGCTCAAGTTGATAAGAGCAGCGTTAAACTGTGCTGTTGGAGAAGCAGCTCAGGTTACTGCATTTTTTTTCGTAGATGAGGCTTAGGAAGCTCCTGACATTCGTCTCTTGAAGCTACAGCTGCTTTTATCGTACGAAAGCCTCGGTTTACGGATTTGATGTAGTGTTCTTGGATTACTGGCTACTTTCTTGACCATTTCCTCAATGGTTGCAGCACTCACTAGACATGCTTATTATTCATTACTAGACGGTTGCCGTTGTTCATGCTTGTTTCTTGCATCTGCAGTTTGTTTGTGCTGTCCATAACGAGTCTGGGACCGGGATACGTCTGACCGACAAGCAGATTCATACGGTAAATTCACCTCTTCAGGATCCTTAAGAGCTGAACTGAATTGCCTATTTCCACATGGTGTTTCTGTCTTTCAGAAACTTGATTTGTTGGTCTCACTAGTGTTTGGTTTGTGATTCTCAGGGTGCAAATGCCCGACTCCTAGACGCCGACGATGACGCTCTGCTTCATCGAATTGTTGCAGCTTCGGACATCCTGTTTTGTCCTGATATGTACGAGTCTACAGGCCAGTCAGTTGTACGCACATCACCCCTTTGTTCACTTTGTTTTTGTTCCATGTTCTGCGTTGTTCTCTCGGCGAAGGAGTGGGTTAAGAACAAAAATAGTCGTGAGAGTCTTCTATGGATTTAGGTCTTTGTAACGAGGCTTCTGCTGGTTTTTTCATGTGATAACGATCGGCTGATTTGCACAGATGATCGCAATGTGGTATGGTGCAATACCTGTTGCTCGCCAAGTGCATGGCGTTATTGGCAGGTCAGAATTGAGTGACTCATGAACATCCTGGCTATGCGATGGTTTGCCCTGAGTTTATGCATCTTTTTACTTGGATCTTATGACAAATCTGACGCTATTTATGGTAACTAAAGGATTCATTTCACGGTGGCATACATTTGATTGGCAGCGTAATTGACGTGGATGAGCAGCAACGTAATATTTCCCAAGCAACAGGCTTCTCTTTCTATAAGACTGAGGTTTCTGATGCAACAATGGCCCTGCGTGATGCTTTAATTTACCTTGTACGTGCCAACCTTTTTTCATTGTGGTCATCTGGATCTCAAGTTACATGGAATCTTCTGTTCTATACCATATTCGCTGGTATGGTTTGTCTTCTAAATTGATGCAAAACTGTTACCCATACAAGATTGTCCCTGGCTCATGGTATTCTTTATGAGGTCTAATTATTCCTTTGTGTAAGAAACATGTTCTCTAAGATCTGGAAGCTAATTTTATCCCCGGGCTCTGCAGAAACATCATCCTCAAGCATGGTCCACACTTATCCGAAATTGCATGTCCAAAGACTTATCGTGGGATACAAGTTGTGTTGAGGCATATGAAGCTGCATACTGGTCGGTTTTAAGGGTCTGATTGGGCCGTTCGGAAGCTTAAAACTCTTGAATCATTGTCTTATCATCCCAGGATCTTCCTCCAGGAACTCGAGCACTTTTAGAAAGGACTTTCTGTATTCAACTTACATGGAATGACGCTATTAGATGGCCAAACGTGAGTACTTTCCCGAGCTTACAGTAGTTGTTTTAAGTTATAGAGTGCTTTATCTCATATGGGCCATACACTAACCTAACACGTATATTTATTGGCCACCCTTTGGAGGGTGTCTACAAGCTTGTCCTCCATTAATGGAAGATCTATAATTTTTATACCTATTTTTAAATATTTATATACAGGAGTTTCTCTCACCGTGAGTACTAGAGAGTCTTCATGTCTACATGTCACTTTCAGAAAGCTTTCTGTTTGCTTGTAGGGAATGTCTCCCCGGGTTGCCCGTAACTTGTCAAGACCGTGTCAATTACAAGTTTGACGAATACTATGGCTGTCCCTTATATTATGACCGGTCGCTTACTCTAAGTCGTATGTTCTGGTGCAGTGAGTAATGTGCTCTGGATTGTATGTCAATTAGATGAGAATCTGGTCTTTTTTAGTTTCACAACCATACTACCAAATGTTCACAAATTTGTTGTTGCACTGCAACGTGTTGGCTGGTTGGAAAACATCTCCTTCGAGAATGTGGTTTACTTTAGAGGTACGCTTGTGATCTTTTCTTCCTGCTATAGTGTAGAACATTATAACTAGGACTTGTGCTCTTCGTTGTAATCACGGAACATTCCAATGTCAATCTAGAATTGCCTAGAAAGTACTGGTATATATCAACAGCAGGTGTTCAAAGTATCTGTTCGAACTTCGAAGTGTATGGTGTTCGAAAGATGCTCAGGCTTCTGACGTGTTTCTGATTCTATCTTTTGACCAGACATTCAAGCTCCTGTCAGGAATTGGAGGATTATTCACTCTGGTTCCTTCTTCTACAGTGTCCTATCACATGCATGTGCAACTATTTCACCAGTTGGTGTGAACAGGGTTTTCTCTGGCTCCATTAAGTCTGGAGGTTCACTGTCGTATTACTGATGATGCGTGTGCTCTCTTGTGGAATTGCAGAAACAAACAGGAGAAAAATCAAGTCACATGCAGCACAGCTCAATTAATGGATTACAATCTCGAACTGGTATTTTTAATTGATGCGTAATGTCAGGGCCTTGTCCCCTCAGTGGGTGATGCTTTGACTGATCTACTGCAGGATTAATTTTCATCCACAGAGGTGGCTGAAGAAAGACGTAGGAATTTTCCCAGTGCGGCGAATGTGCTCCGACCGAGTGGTTGTCTTGGTGGCTTGCTCACACCGGACAGCCTCAGCCTTGGCACGGAGATCCTCGGCTCTTCGTCGAGCTGCTGCGAGCTTATTCATCAGCTTCTCATTAGCGTGGGACCTCATTCGCTCCACCTTCACCTGGCAAGATTTCTCACCCAATTAGCTGTGTTGCTAGACTCTCTTGTCACTTGTTTATTCTGAGACAAATAGAAACTTTGTGTCTTATGCCAACGCCCGCACCAACTGAGAAGGGCCAAATAGCTAACTGGAATTGGTTCCTAAATGTCCGCACTACCGAATTAACTAACTCTTGCTAGCTAACTTGCAATGAATTTTCATATATTTCCATTAGTTAACTTTATTGCCTGAGTTTAGAGAAGTAAACTAATTGTGCGTACACCAATGTTTTGAATTGCTAAATTTGCCCACGTCAACCAGGTAGCAGCTAATTCGAAGCCTAACTTTTCCATTAGTTACCTTGCTCTCAATAGTTTCGTTTAACTTTCCGATTAGCCAATGGTCCTTAACACGCGAGTTAGCGAATTTACGCCACTTGGTTGTGCGAGCAGGGCTAACATTCATCCCGGGGGACTTAGGTACTTGGCAACTGATTTTTTATATAAGTTTTCACCAAACATTGCCTAACACTTAGTGGGCTCTTCAAATTACAGTCAGATCTATTTAGCATTCTCTAAAGAAATAATATTCATAATTTCTCTGAGAATAAGATACCCGCAGAGACTCAAACTGACGAAGTAAGGTACTTAGTCAGAGGCATGAATGAGGTACGAATATTCGATGTACAAATAACTGGTTGGGTCGGCGTTGAAAAGTCAGAGCTTAGGATTCTCTAGTTCTGACAAAAGATTTTGACTGACACTTGTCTATTTTCAGCCTGATGGAGGGTAAATGGAGGGTGCGCTCTACTGACCTTCATGCCCTGCCTGGTAAAAAAGGTACTTACTGCAAGCATTTAAGACCAAATCCGGGATTTTACTACCGAAGCATTTAAGAGAAAGCATGGCGTGGTGCTGCGATTAAGTAACGACTGCTGTACTACAATTGCTGGAATGGATCAGATCGATACCCATCAACGCAATTTCTTCCACCAAGGTAGGTAAGTATGTAGCTTTCATAGGGGACTCTAGACCGTCAGATTTCGATCCAAATTCACCATGACTGAGAACCGTAGACAACTAAAGAGATTGTGTGATTGCAGACCTAGACTCTAATCTTTCTCACGGATCCCAAGATGGTCTGGTACAGAAAGGTATCGAGACCCCTGCTACAATTTCGAAGACTGTGAAACAGAGGTCAGACGACCTCACGGTAACATCACTGCAATGTTGACAGTTGGTAGCACATGATTGTGGACAGAAGGATCTCAGGCACCCTAAGGGTATGCGTTTGTTGGTCTATATGTGCGAATCTACTGAGACATTCTGCTTTGGCTTTCAGACAGAGCTTTTAATTGAATTAATTAATGACAGCATCAATCATACTTCTTGTCAGAACAGTAGCCCAAATGGCTAACAAGGTTAATAATGCCACTTTTCAGAGATTTCCTGGAGACAAGAGACGAACCTCAACTCTGCGCATTTCTGCCTCCGCTTTGGCTTTCTCGTGGTTCTCCCATGCTTGAATTTTGGCTTCCTCACGCTTGAATCTGAACATAGCAACGCAGGGAAGTAAAAATCCTTTTCTACCACTGTCCTCTCCAATGTCTTCAATCTCTGGGCGCGCGCGCGCGCTCCCTGATCAGAAGCAAGGTGCATATTTTCCGTGCAAAAACACATAGAAAAGGGATAACCAGGCTATACCGCTTATTCAATTTATTGTCGCTACCTAAACCAAGTTACTGGAGATGTTGGACCTAAGTTTCTTTGAAGATGAATACCCAGTACTGTAGCTATGTCAATATGTCAAAAACAAGTTTCCAGTACAAAGCTATTGCGTATAATAACGTGCTTAGGTAGTGACAATAAATGGAATGAACAGATGAAGTGGCTACAATAGTTGCTGCATGCGCTCTATCGATGAAATTGACTAGTGGAGGTTTTTGTTCAAAGTTCTAGATACTTGTGGTGTGTCTGTTCTCCTCTTGGGTCGTTTTTTGCATTGCAAAAAATGTCCATAATTTTTCTTTCAAAATTTTAAGTCCATAATTTTTTTAAATTGTCACGGATTCAGCTGAATGAATAAATTGATGATGTGCACCTGGCAGTGTATTTGGCTTGTTCAGCCTCTTCCCAAGCGGCAGCCCGACTGGCCAACAAATTCTTTCTCACTTCCTCCATCTCCAGGCTGGCCTTGAGAGCTTGAGCCGCATCCGCCTCTTCTTCCTCCTTGGTGGCCCAGGCGGCAATGTTGGCTTTCCCCAGTTGGGTGCCCAAAGCCAAAATCTCCGCTCGAGTCTTCTCCTTTCCAGACAAGCCAGAGCTCACTTTTCCTGCAGCGTCCAGAGCTTTGGCACCAGCCAGCTTGCAGGTGGTGTCTTTGGATCCCGAGCTCGGGGTGGTGGTGCGGACCCTGCCTGGGGACGATGGCCTGGAAATGGCGGGGCTGCCGAGGTTGGGCGTCGTGGCCATCAAGGGCGTGGCCGTGCGAGACGGGTCCACGCTAGCAATGGGCGTCATCTCCGTGCCCATGTCGCGCATACACACTGTTCGCATGTTCACCACTCCGGATTCTCCCGCATACACCGACGACGCATTCAAACCTGCTGGCGGTTTCAGTGACTCATCCCCATTCTCTGCTGCCTTGGCAGCCGCTGCATCTGCATTTCCACATCACATTCCCGGTATTACAATCAATCCAATGCCTGGAATGAAATGCGACTTGAATCCACAAGGTGTTCGTCTCTCTAACTGAATAACAACGTCAAGGGGTCGTCAAGGATTTGTTCTTACTTATGGTACTACAATCAATTCAGTTCCTTGCATTATGTTGCTGGAATCCACTATGTACTCAGCTCTCTAACTGATTAGGAAGATCAAAGAGTTGTCAAGGAATTGTGCTTACCGATGATATCACAATCAATTCAATTCCCTGCATTATGTTGCTGAAATCTACAATGTACCCAACTCTCTAAATAGTAAAATCAAAGGGTCGTCTAGGAATTGTGCTTACCTATTGTACTACAATCAAGCCATTTCTACGAATTAAATGTTGCTTGATACCACAATGTACTCAGCCCTCTAACTGGATAAGAAGTTCAAGGGGTTGTCAAGGAATTGAGCTTACTTATGGTACTACAATGAATCCAATTCCTTAAATTATATTTGCTTGAATCCACTATATTCTCAACTCTCTAGCTGGATAAAAAGCTCAAGGGTTGTCAAGAAATTGTGCTTACCTACTGTGCTACAATCAATTATAATTTCTTGGCTTATGCTGCTTGAATTCACAATGTACTCAACTCTATAACTGAATAGGAAGCTCAAGGGGTTGTCAAGGAATTGTGCTTACCTATGGTGACTCCAGCTGTGGGCTTGGCAGTGCGGACGGAGAAGGGTTCAGGAGCAGCTTCGGCATGCGTGCTACTCTCTCGGGCATTGCTGTTGTCGCGTCCAAACACATCCTCTAGCGGGTACAGGTCCACGGGGGCTACCGGCAAGGGCAACGGCAGTGGCTTGCCGGACGTCATGAATGCAAACCGTGGCAACAGGCTCTTCTTTGACCCGGCCTCCACCTTCTTCGTACAATCTACCAGGAACTTGTTCATCTTCTCGGCTGACATATCCTCGGCATCAAAACTGGTGGTACAATCCACTCTCTATAAGTGGTAAGTAGATGAAAATCACTTACTAAAGTGCAAATGCATAGTAAGAAATTAACATTTACATAGAGAATTGTGAAAAATTTAGCCGTCACATGAAAAGACCAAGTGATGAAAGTGATTACAAGCTTATAAGACGATGGAAGAATCCATCGTTGAACACATATGAAGGACAAAATAATGAAGAAGGGAGTTTTGGTATGAACGAGGTTGTAACGCGTTAACACTGAACACTATGTTTTGTGTTCAGAAACATCTTCACAGTGTATTTAGAGGCGTAGATTTTTTTCATAAGACTTCTGTAATATCAACACAAAAGCAGGTAAAACTTACCCAGGGTGGGCTGTATGATTCTCCCCGTCTGATGCCGAGCCATCCAAGGGGACATCGACACTATTGGGATCCACGTCGGGATTGGGATAGGCTTCCCCCTTGCGAGCACTCTGCGTAGTGGTTCCAGATGCAGCTGCAGCACCAAGAGGCGAGTTTTTGGGCCTCGTCTTTGCAGGTGCAGACTCCCCAGCCGAGAGCCACTTTTCGGCGTCGTCCCACTTGGAAGGCGCCGGTTTGGTGAGAGGGTTGATTACGTTGGCATTGGAACGGTGGCGGTTGAAATCAAAACTGGCCGTGCTCTCCTTCTCGAAGGTGCTGTCGTCGTCGTAGGGCTCTTCGGTGCTTACGGCCTTCACGTTGCGGTTGCTGGAGTTGAAACTGAAGATGTTGCTGCTGTTGTTGGGACGAGTGTTTCCAATTTGGTGTTTGGATGTCGGTTGTGATTCATCCGTTGCTGCATTTTGCTTCGGTGTCTGGATGGATTTAAACGGAGCGGTGAGCGATTCCTTCGAATGTGCATCCCGTAATGCAAGTGCATTTTTGGTGACGAAGGCTATGTCGGCGGCCGCTTCGGAGAAGTGCAGGCCATGGCCTACCTCGTGCACCATCGCCCACGCACTTGAATCTTTCTCGGATCGTTGGTTGTTGTATGTACCTGTGTTCTCAACATTGTTAATGAAAGTTTCCAATTGGTAGCTTTTTCTCACAAAGTTTTGTGATTCGGTCTATGCAACCTTACTCTGTTTTTTGTTTGTTTGTTTTCTGTCTCTTGTTTTCATAACATCACATTCTTACGTCTATCACCTTATTTCAAGCGATTTTTCTACTGCACCAGTCGTCTTGCAGCCAGTTTAAATACAGCATTACTCATAGTCCTCTGAAACTACGACGCCCATCTTATATCAGAACCCGCACTAAGGAGACAGCAGGGTACACACTCAAACTTCTTTACTGTGGCCATCTCTAAATGACACTATAAGATTATCCGACACGTTTGCAACTTATCATTACCTGTTGCACACTTGCAACTAGCTATGGCTTAGCAAAAGAGTTGGGACCCCAGGTTGTAAGCTTCAGGAGGTTTGAGTGAACAAGGAAAAGGGGATTGGTTACCTTTCAATTCGTGTCTGGTCGCATTATCCGCTCCAACTTTTCTGAAACTTCGGAGATGACCAACGCCCTGAGGAAGATAATCAAGCATACTGATCAGCCCCTTTCAAGTCTATGAATTTCAAAGAGAAATAAAGCAAGGGCTTGGTTACCTTGCATCTGAGCTGGATGTTATCGAGTATACCAAAATGTGACTACCTTGTAAGATAAGTAAGCTTACCTTCTGAAATGAATCATCTTTTGCTGCCCCGTAGAAGACCACGCTGTCACAGTCGAAGGGAGAATTATTAGTCGGGCAATTGGAGTTGGTGGTTATGAGCTCCTTCACTTCGGAGTAGTCACTTTTGTCCATTTCAGAGACACCTGAACAAATGGTGTGTTGACCAGGTACAACTACCTTTGCGTGAGATGGGTTTCTTCAGTGCTCAAACTGCAGGACAGTGACCATCTGCAAGCACATGATTGCACTTTCACTGCCATTCGCCGCACTAGCGCAGACAGTGACTCACTAGGTTTTTTCCCAAATGCTCACATTCCTACAGACTCGGTACTGTTTGCAAACTACTTTCGAAGACTTTTGCAACCTGCGTTTGACTATGAAGTTCACCATATCGTCCCTTCCCGGAGGTAAAAAGTAGAAACACGAGAAAGTCAGTATGAAGGAACTTGCCTGAAACGTTCCCATCTTCATCTCCCAACCTTCGAAATGAAAGCTAGTGCTCTCTAAAAGAATGAAATGAAATGATGCAGCCCCCGTCCCTTCAAGTGCAACAATCTTCCCAAGTCAGGCAGCTTTCAAATGAAGGACGAAGTGGCCATGTCTTCATATCATAATGCATAGAAGTCTACACGATTAGAGTAATCTCCATCGTCCAATTTTTTCTCAGAAGAAATTACAAGTCTGCTCACTTCTAATCAAGTTGTATTGAGTGAGCCCTTCAGACCGTGAGACAGTACCCTTGGAGAGCTTCAGAACCGCTGCCAAGAATGAGCTTGTGAAAATTTCTTGAAACTGAGCTTGGGAAAAGAGAATGAGAGTCTACGTCGGCTAGCAACTTTAAGTCATTTCTGCACACAACTGGCACTATTGCTGTCGAGGTTGGACTAGTTTCAGGTAGTTAAGGTAGTGCCGTGACAATGTCGCTGTTGCAAATTCAGAATTTGTTTCCATAGCTACAGTTACGGCATCAATGGAAGAGACCGAGTCATGAGAAAATCAGCTCCGTCTCTGTTGCATGTCAGCTGCAGCACTTTGCACCAAATTCTCGTTGTATCTCCAACTGATATAGCTCGTTGTCCATGCATACTACTCATCTGAGACTGCAAAATGACTGCTAATTCGGCCCTTTGCAAGGCATTGCAAAACGGCAGTAGCCAAATCAATCGTCTGTTGAGCAATGCAAATCATATATTCTCCAACCCCGGAAGCTGACACTCAGCTACTAACTGGGCTAGTATCCCATCTCAAATTCACAACTGGCAAAGTCCACATCCACGCAGCTTGTCTTTGCTTCTCGTACAGCACCAAAAACGTTTGCAAGCTGGAAGAGAAAGCAGCAATTGTGCAGACACCAGAAAAGAAAGAAAAGAATGCAAGCAAAGTTAAGGTGTTTCCACAAGAAGATTGACTACATTTGCTTCAGTCCAGCAATTCAGAACTACTGGCCTCTGCTGCAGCTTCTCACAGCGCCAGCAGCTGAACTAGCTCTACCTTGCATTACGGAGCTGCAAGTTTTAGTGACGAGAGGAAACATAGTTGCGAGAGAGAGAGAGGGCGAGACTCAGACACTGCTGAAAGTCGAGCTGGGGCTCAAGTAGAACCCCGGCCAAACTAGGCAAGCGACTAAGCACACAGCCCTGTACATCATAAGTTCAATATTTTTTTCATTTATTTTTATTAATTCCCTGGTAATCGAATGGTTTTGGTTTTACTTGGTTGGAGTTTATGACGCCTCCTGTGGCACGGTCTGCGAGCTGACTCGGGAGTGGAGGACATCCTGGCACACCCAACAGCTCTCTTGTTGTTGTTGTATTCTACCCCTGTCCTGGAGGTACTGCCATGAACAGGCTCATCAGCTCACGGTATTGTAAGCTCTAGCTTGCATTAACTGCATACTCCCTGGACTGTAATGTACTGGTACCCTCAAGAAGTCTTGCCACCCCACTATGAAGTCCTTCAATTGTTTCCTTTTTTTTAAAACCACTTTGAGAATATCTTATCAATCTATCCTATTAAACCTTTGCTTTATGGAATTGCTATATGGAACCTTAACCAACATATGAATGTTCAATTTCCAAATATGGAAACTCTAGGTTTGGTGAATTATTTTATTTGTTTCATAGTTAGTTCTACATAATAATTAATTGAAAATATATATGATGGTTTTTTTCAGATCTGATTGCATAAGTATTTAGGAAACATCATCGTTCATATCTTTCATGTTACAGACTTGCACTATGTTGGTAAAGTTTCCTTCAATGTGGCTTTAATATATTTTGCAATATTCTTTTAAGGCAAAGGAAACAAGCTCATGCATTAAACAAAAAATGGAACAAACGTTGTTACATAGGTTATCATTAGAAAGCTATAGTATTTTAGAAGAATATTATATTGTGAATTTTACATTATGTCTTGCTCACTAGGAACTACTTTGCAAAAAAGTGGTATATCCACTATCACAAAGTACTACCACCTTGGGCTACTATCACAACTTTCATTTGGTTTGGGATTGTAGAAATTAACTTTTGGATTCTTTCTTGAGGACTACCTTCCCGCCATGCCAAATTCGTTGATGCCCACATTTGGTCTTTGTTATGAAGTTTACATATTTTTTGCACTCAATTGTGGACTTGCTTACAAGTTTTGTGAAAAATATGCTTGCAATAATGTTGATCCTCTCAACTCCAAAGCCAATTGAAATCCACTATGTATGATTTCCTACAATAAAAATTTTAAATGTAGCATTTTACCTTTAAACTCAGCTTCGTGTTTCCAAAATCAACCACTTTTTACCAAGAGAGATATTTTTTTACATGGAATGAGTCACAACAAGATAAATGACTCACCTTGTTTAAGACAAAAAAATCTCAATCAAATATTTAAATTTGCCTGCCATAGGTATGTTTTGTAATCAAACTACTTGGTTGAAAACCGGACATGGGGCTCCAAGACTTCTTGGAGGATATTGTACGTACAGTCAGGTGGAGGGTCTTAACTCCTAAAGGACCAATATGTGTTTTTGGCAATATAGAATTTTTTTGAGAAGGTGCACTTAATTAGAGATTTGCATGTTCTAGGACGAAACTTTAATAGAAGTAGTGGACAAGGAATATCTTTCATGTGAACAAAATTTATGACATGTGAAAATATGAGTCAAAAATTATGGCCTAATATGTTACGGAGTACTGTTTTTCCCGACTGAGCAATCCAGGCAGATCAGAATAGATCACTTTTTTCAAAAAAAATTTGAAATTAGTTTTCTACATTTGTACATACATGGAAAGCTTTTAATCATTATGGATTTTCTACTCTAAAATAAACTTTGAAGTCCTTTATTAACTCAATTTTCAATTTTTGGGGGAAAAAGAAAATCATAGGATGCAAATTGTTTACTACAACATTACAATCATTGGATAGGCATTTTTCAATTCCATAACTAAATTCTTAGCAATTTGTATTTTGAATCATTCTCTACTTCTTTCTACTTATTATTTTTTTCCTATATGCTGTACAATTCCAAATTATGTAAAAAATTTCAAGCATGTAGCCAACTTGCTTGGGAAAATGAATCTAAAGAAGCACCAACATTTTTGACATTTTTTCATAGAAAAGTGAGCTTGTTAAGTGCAACAACTCAATTTTTTGCAAAGCCCCAAAAAGCATTTATGCGATTTCAAACACTCATCTTTCAATCCACATAGTGGAATTTCTGAAATTTTTTCCACATATTTTCAAGTTAGTGTAATACAAAATCCTACAGTTATATGTGCCCAAAAATATTTTTTCTTCAGAATTTGGTACTTCTACTACATGTGACAGCTAAAGAGCATTTTTGGTGAAAACATAGTCATAGAAGTTTAGGTGTTAAAACAACCTGACTTTATAAGCGTCCTCTATTATAGAGGTACATATTGGAGTTAGTATTTGTTTAATGTTTTGGAAAAGTGACCAAATAGATTAAAAAGAGGTTGATAAGGAAAACAACCTACTAAAGAGGAAAGAAGGGCACAAGTACTAAAAAATCTAATAAGGGATGTGCCAATTGCCATTATTTATGAGAAATGGAGTTGATCAACACTAACTCAATATTGGCAAAAGCTCAAAAAGAAACTTTCTTTTTGATGAGCAAGTAACGAGTAACGAGCTTTGGAGCACTTGTAGAAACTAAACCTTGAGGATTGTATTGAGCATATTAGGCTATGTGGCCTTGTCTCTTTAACCATTTCATGCCAAACTACAATATTAGTTCTTGGAGCACTTCCCAAATAATTAATCAACTAGAAAAGGCAATGTTTCTAAGAGCTCCTGTCAAGGAGATGTCCATGTCATTTTTTTTCTACATTGTAAAATTTTGTTTTATCAATGCCCTATCGCACATATTGTGAAATTGTGAAATGCTTACAAACAACCTTTTAACTTTTGACCAATCTTGTTGCTTTATTTCTTGAAATACGGCTTGTCCGGACAAATGTAAACCCTGACTAGAGTGCCCTTAACCCTTGAAGGACCAAACTGCATTTTTTGGCAACATAACAATTTTAGGTAGCTCACTACAAATGGATTTTTTTTTTTTTCCTTTGAATATTGAATACAACATTTTTTCAAGGATTAGCTTTAAGACCCAACAATTTTCAAAACTTTTGACTATACGATTACAAAGTTATTGCATGATATGTAATTTTCAACATTTGGCGGGCAATTTGGGCAACCCAAAAAACTTCTTTAAAAATTAGTTTTAAGAAAAATAAAAATTTACTAAATTTACTTATACATGAAAAGTTTTGAATCATTTCATTTGACTAATGAAATGAAAGTTATGAGGAGTTTTAGTTTAGGGTAGCTTACAGGTAGTTATGAAATCTCTAGTTATAAAATATTGCAGTTTTGAAGCATTTTTGGTGAAAACATAGTAAAAAACCTTTAGGGGTTAATTAGCATCCAGGATTGCAGGTAAGCTTAGTTCATTCTTAAATCTTGTTGTCCTTTGTGCTTACTGATAAATAATTTGTAATTAATTCCATTGTTAGGATTAGAGCATGTCAACGGATTGCGGAGAATGCGCAACCTAGTGACAGATTTGAGAAGTGCACCCACTCATTGTCACAAACACAGTTAAGTACATACAATTAGGTCTATGGGGACATTTCAGAAACTACTGTTACAATGCAATGTTCAGTTCACAGCAGTTTCATATGTCCAGATACTAATGCCCACCATTGGTAATTATGGAATGTGAAATTCTCATTGAGATTGCAGATGCTTCTTTGGAGTGCTCAAGATGGCTGGAACAATGTACAACTAAGCTTAAGTTTGTGTGTCAGTTTCCGACTTCCCCACTTAAGTTAACCCTCAAAGGACATTCCATGTTTCCATTTGGTCAAATTTCATTACTTTTCTACACAAAATAGTGAAAATAATACTAATTTCTCAACAATCCACACTACATAAATATTCACTGCTACTGTACAATGACAATGATGCATTCAATCCAGAGCCATGTGTATGGCATAGGTTAGTGCACCAGTTCAAGGCTTGGTTCAAAGAGTTGCATAGGCCTCCATGTAGACAAGCATTGAGCCATGAGGTAATTTATCTAAGGAAAGGCAACCTAAGTTCACTATTTTGTGTACATAAAAACATATCTTTCATAAATTTAATATTTTTCTTCATGTAGTACTATATTTCCAAAATTGAACTTCGTTTTTTCATAGTTAAAAAACATTGAAAATGAAGTTTATATGATTTAGAAAAATATTTTATTTAGATAAAAAATCATGGTATTCATAACAAGTCTTAAAATTGTTTGAAGGTTTCTTGCAAAATTAAAGATAATAGTGATAAACATCATCATGGTCTAATTAGTGTATTCTTTGGTCTTGCACTAAGAGAATTTTGACAAATGGGAAGATCAAAAGTGGTGTAACTCAAACTTTCAAGATGCTACCTTCAAAGTGTCACAAAAACTACAATTATAAAAACTTTAATAAAAAAGAATAAGAAAGTAGATAATTATAACTACATTTTCTCAAATAAGCTCAAGAAATAAATTTAACCCCTAAAGTTCCATGACTATGTTTTCATTGAAAACGCTCCAAAACTGCCGTTTTAAGAACAAGTACCAAGTTTTTGAAAAAAAACTTTTTTTGACACATGTAACCATAGGACCTTGTAGTGCATTGACTTGAGAACATGTGGAAAAAATTTCAGATACTTCAACCCTGTAGATTGAAAGATATAAGCTTTCGAAATTACACAATTGCTATTTTTGGCCTTGCAAAAAATTAGGCAGCTGCACTTCACAAGCTTGCTTTTCTATTAAAAAATTGTTGAAAATGGTGGTGCTTCTCTAGATTCTTTTTTCTAGACAAGTTGTCTACATGCTTGAAAACTTTCACATCATTTGAAATTGTACACCATATAGGAAAAAAATAGTACGTAGACAATAGTAGAAAATGATCAAAATGGAATGATATAAACTTATGAGGATTTTTTGACTCATTGATCAAAATGGAATGATTCACAATAGAAGGGATTTGGGGGTGTTGAGAGACTGCAAGTTCCCCTAGAGACTACAAGAACGCAACTGCAGCAACTGGTTGACGTGGCACAACGACTGCCACATCATTTATTGGAATTTTTTTTTTTTGCTTAAAATGATATTTTGGTTATTTTTTATTTTTATTTTATTTTTAAAAAAAAAATTAACAGGCCAATACCGTTGTCCACGGAATCTTGGCACGTTGGAGAACAGGCTTGAAATAGTCTTCCAAGGCCCCAAATCCCCTCTAATGAAGCTTTACACATATATATAGAACTTTAGAAAATCAATTTCAAATTTTTGTTTTTGAAAAAAGTTTTTTTTTTAATCTACTCGGGCTGCCCATTTACAAAAAAAAGTAACATATTAGGCTATAAATTTTGACTCATATTTCCAAATATCATGAAATTTAGCGCATATGAAAAGTATTCTCGTCTCCACCTTCTACTAAAATTTGGGCCAAAAATATAGAAATCTCCAATCACACGGACCTGCCCAAAATTTCTATGTAGCCAAAAACTGCATATCGATACTGTATGAAACTCATGCTTGAAACCCTAAAAACTAAGCCCCCCAAGGTGGGCAAGTCTGTCCTTTTGAAGGGTTAAAGCATCCAATCATATTGACGTGCTCCTCTCCTTCCATCTCAGAGCATTGCTCAAGTGCAAGCATAGCTCAAACTTCAATGGACCTGTACTCCTGAGAGTCCTGAGTCACATGATTTCATGGTCAATTCCTGATATTAACGGTCCAAATTTGCAATGAAATTGTGATGGCCACCACCACGATCCTGCTGCTGGCATGACTCGACTGCAGCCAGAGCTCAGTCTGTCAAAGCAACAGAAGCTTGGCCCTAACAGTGAAGCTGAACTTAATTGCTTGTCTCTCCTCTCCATCCGATGGATCAGAGCATGCCAACAGTAAGTTACAGACTGTCGTTGCAGACAGACACTGATATGATGCATTTTGTGTCTTTTTGAGCACATGGTGGGACTCCATTTTTAACCAGTTCTTTTAAATCCAATTGTTGGAAATCACACTCAGTTGTCCAAAGTAGTAGTAGAGAGTCTTGAAGTGGAGAAATACTCTTAATTATACTCACAGATCGACTTGACTGGGCACTTACTGTACTGTACTGTACTCTGAGTTCTAGACGGACAGACTTCCAGTCAACGACGAGGAAAACCAGCTGGGTTGGAAAAATCCATTAAATGGGATCAAATAAAACTGTTCAGTTGCTCTCTTTAATAAATTCAAATACCTGAGCAGACACCCTTTGATGAGTTCCAAAGTTAAGGCAATACCTGAAACTGACTCTTCAAGTTGACACACCCTTTCAGCATCCAACTAAGGCATCTGAAGTCTAACACTCAATAAGATAGGTGTAGTCTTCATTTTTTGTTGACGGGTTGAACATTCCGCGTGAGCCGGAATGATTGTTTCCTTTTTTGGGTTTTTAATGGTCACCTTCCTTTTCCAAAAAACACACATTCTACAGTAGATATGTTTGTAAGCATGTATTTTGGGGATGCCACATGAATGAAATAGAGGTGGATCCTTAATACATATACTGAATGTTCAGTTGTTTAAAAGGTGTAAGACAAGAATTTGTATCTATAAGTTTTAAAACAACATGGGTTTCGGTAAAAATTAACTTCAATCGGCAGATTTTCAAACTGTTTTCCACTTCATGGGTGACTGAATGGTGATTGAAACATCAAGATTGGCAAGAGATTTTGCTATTGTACACAATGAAAAAAGCACTGTCAGTTGCGTAACTTAATTTGAAATGCAGAGATTGATGGAGCCCTAACTTGCTGATCGATGTAACTAACGAGCCAGAGAACGACTTCGTTTGACAGAAGTACAAGAGCTGTCAACTGAGGTCATTCCATCCAGGACATGGAAACGACCAGCTTGGATACGGAGTTTCCCATGTGTAGACAAGATATGCAAGTTGAAATTTCAACCAAAACAGAGTCCTTGTAGTCCTGCTTCCGACATCTCCCGGCTTGAAAAGTCAAGGAAAAGAAGAAGACAAAATCTGTTGTTTTTAAGGTGGGTACACCCAAAATCATACCAGGCATAAAACCGGCATCATCACATTGTGTATACCTCCAAATTTAATGTGTACATATGTTGAAAGAACAAGTTTAGAATTAAAAAAAATTGACCCTTTGCATAACTTTTGCATTCCATATCTAAATGTTGTGTTCTTTGATGCATTGAAACCTCCTTTCACTTGCCAACAAGAAAATATGAAAATTTGACCTCTCTAATAATAGTAGTAACTAGGCACAATAGCAAAAAGTGGCAAGTGGAAGGAGGTACCAACCTTAATGATTCTTCCTCTGTCTTAAAATAAATCCGAGGTTGTGCAAAATTGGATGCCTCAAATTAAATCAATGTTTTCACCCCTAAAGGATCAGCATGCATTTTTTGGCAACATAAATTTTTTGGGCAGGTACGTGTGACAAGAAATTTGAACGTTTTAGGCCCAAAATTTAACAAAAGTTGTGAACAAGGAATATCTTTCATGTGAACAAAATTTTATGACATTTGGAAATATGAGTCAAAAGTTATGGCCTAATATGTTACTTTTTTTTTGGAAGGGCAGTCCGGGCAGATGAGAATAAATTACCTTTTCATAAGCAAAAATTTGAAATCGGTTTTCTAGAATTAAATGTATCTGGAAAGCTTTTAATCATTCCATTTTGATCAACGAGTCAAAAGTTATGAAGAGTTTTTGTTTGTTATGGAATCTCCCTTCTAAAATAAACTCTAAAGTCCTTTATCTTACTCCATTTCAATATTTTTTTAAATAAATAAAATCATAGGATTCACATTGTTTATTACAACATTGCAACCACTGGGATTGGCATTTTTCA
This sequence comes from Neckera pumila, assembly GCA_963969595.1. Classification (NCBI taxonomy): domain Eukaryota; kingdom Viridiplantae; phylum Streptophyta; class Bryopsida; order Hypnales; family Neckeraceae; genus Neckera; species Neckera pumila. Next base: position 13,084,008 of record OZ018412.1, read on the forward strand.
ATTCCACTAATTAATCCCTGAGGTTCCATGACTATGTTTTCATCGAAAATGCTCAAAAATTGCCATTTTTAGTACAAGTATCCATTTTTTGGAAAAAAATATTTTTTCACACATGTAACCGAAGTATTGTGTAGTACGTTGACTTGAGAGTATGTGGTAAAAATTCCACCGCGTGGACTGCAAGATATAAGCATTCAAATTCACTAAAATTATTTTTGCCCTGCAAAAAACATGGCAGCTGCAGTTCACAAGCTCACTCTTCTATGAAAAATTTCCAAAACAATAGTGCTTCTTTGGATTTGTTTTTCTAGACAAGTTGGCTACATGCTTGAAAATTTTCACTTCATTTGGAATTGTCCAATATGTAGGCAAAAAATTGTAAGTAGATAGTAGTAGAGAATGATCCAAAATACTAAATTGTCAATAATTTAATTATAGAATTGAAAAATGCCAATTCTAGTGGTTGCAGTGTTGTAATAAGCAATCTACATCCTATGATTTTGTGTTTTTTCAAAGAATATTGAAAATTGAGTAAAAAAGAGGACTTCAAATTTTATTTTAGAGTAGAGAATCCATAACTGCTCGCAAACTAAAAATCTTTATAAATTTTGACTCATTGATCAAAATAAGGCGATTCAAAGCTTTCCACATATATATAACTCTAGAAAGTAAATTCCAGATTTTTGTTTTTGAAAAAAGTGATTCTTTTAATCTGCCCGAATTGCCCAGTTACAAAAAAAAAGTAACATATTAAGCCATAACTTTTGACTCACATTTCCAAATGTCATGAAACTTAGTGTATATGAAAGATATTTCTTGCGCCCACCTTTTATTAAAAATTCATATTAAAATATGGAAATCTCTAGTCACACTTAACTACCCAAAATTTCTATACAGCCAGAAAATGCATGCCTCTCCTTCAGGGGTTAAATTCTTAACAATTTTGTATTTTGAATCATCTCTATTTCTTTCTACTTACTGTTTTTTTCCTATATGTTGTATAGTTCCAAATGATATAAAAATTTTCAAGCATGTAGCCAAGTTGTTTAGAAAAATGTAGCCAACTTTTCAAACAAGAAATAGAAATTTTCAAACCTTTTCAGTGAAAATATAGTCATGAAACTTTAGGGGTTAACCCCTAAAGTACCAAGTGTCCATTAAATGTACGCAAGAAATCTTGGGTAGATTGTTATGAAGTCATTTTGGTCGGATGTTCATGAAATTTGAATATAATGTGTAAATACGTACCTCCTTGGTGAAAAACTAATTGTTTTTTCAATTGGATGCCCATATAAAAAATAATGTTCTCCCAGCTTTTGGGGCAACTCGGGCAATTTGGAAATCTTTGGAGAATCTTTTGCAAAAAAATTCATAAACTTTTGAAATTTGGCATATATGTTACTAATAAATATGGCATACAATTGTCCAAAAAATAACAAATTTTAGTCTTCAAATCATATTCTAAGTGTAGTGAAACTTTGTTAGCTATGTTGGGTCGGTTTCAAAAAAACATTTTCTTCTAATTTCAAGTTCCATTATCTTGTAATCTACAATATGAAGTCAAAATTCTTGAAATATTTTCCACACATTCCAAATGTGTACCTCTAACTTTTTACTGTTTGGATTTCAAAGAAAAAATTTCCTCATTGAATCAAAAGAATGACTAGTGTATTGCCAATTCACTTAGCCTCCTAGCATTGGAGGGTGATTTAGTGTAAACTAAACATCTCAACTGCTTCTAAAATTTTTTATCAATGAATCTAACATCATATACTTATGAATGGTCAAAATCCTCATTTTTGTGTAGAGCAAAAATTTGTACTCCAAGAGGGCCCAAAGTCTGCTGTTGTTTTGCAGTAATGAAAAAAGGTTTTTTTTCTCACTTCAAATGTTATAATCTTTTAGTCTGCATGGTCAAATGGGATGAAATTTTTTCCACAATTTGGTAAAATAATTTACTTCAAGATTGTATGTTGAAGTTTCAAAAGAAGTTTTTCATTTTCATTTTTGAATAACATACCAAAAAAACACAATTTTTAACAATGTCTCCCTGATCCCCCCCCCCCCCCCCCCCCCCTCTCCCCCCGTTCTTTAGGGATTAACAAAAACGAAATTTAGGGCACACTTGATGATATCATTGGGCACTGTAGAGTGATAGGTAGTTCCTTTCAACATTACAGCTTGTCTTTACCTATATGTGGAAGTTGGTAGTGACTGTAGTGATTGTCTCAACCATGCATTGCTACCAGGATAGGAAAATGTTGTTCAACTTTTCTTTGTCCATATTCCAGAAAGCTGTTTTTGTAGCATCAAAAATGAGAGAGACAATGTCCTTCTAGGGGAGTTGTAGAAGATTGTTTGCATCTTTCTTCTAGTGGTTTAATACCAAGCATAATTGAATGCACTCCATCCATTCGTAGAAAGAAAATTGACAACTCTTGGCGCCAATTTTCAACATGCTCCATGTAGCTATAGACTTTGAAATTTTCATGCCTACTAGGATGACTAGAAGCTGCAATAACCATGCATTTTTGTCCAAATAGGTATACTTTATGTCTTAAGCTTACCCTTTCCAAGAAACTCCAAATTTTTATTGAGACAAAGAGAATACAAATTAACAACTCAAATTTGAACCATTCAAACATGAGTTGGTGATTATTAAACTCTTCAAATTCCATATGTGGTGTTTTTCTAGATTAAATAACCCGTAAATGACCGCGAGGTGTTTGGAGGTCTCTAATTTGTTTTAGGCAAGCAATTGAGATCTCAATTTTTTGATCCTACGGCTGAAATTTAGCTCTTGAATGCTAAACTTTTTTTTGTAGATTTTGGATTTGTGGTTACAAAATTATGTCTAATTTATCCTTTTTGACCTCAATAGTCAATACAGATACATCAAAGATAATAAAATCCTTTCGTACTTGAGCTTTTTATTTCTTAAGTTTTTTTTGAATTTCACTAAATTTCAATGCAAGTCATAAACTTGCAAAAGTTGTGAGATACTTTTATTTTTCTAGAAAAAGTTTTAGAGATTAACTATCATGTGTAAAGTGATGTAAAAAAGATTATTTTTAAAGTTTCTAGGTAAAGATCTATTAGTGAGACTATATGCTTTGAAATTCTAAAACAATATACTCTAATGAGTTACCTATATGGTATTATATTTGAATTGAATTTATTTATTTATAATTATTGTTTTAGTTGCCAAGTTAAAACCAAAAACATACCTACTTTGTTATTCTACAAATTCTTAGTCAAATGGGGCATAAAATACTATTCTAGAATAAAACGACATAACACACACAAAAAAAACCATTGTGCTAATAATATGATGTATTTTCTCAAAAAAAATTATTTAAAATTCTAATTTTTACTTGACAATGACATGCCTTCAAAATGCAATACCGCAATATAAGTTTTCTAATCAATTAGAGGTTTAGATATGGACAATTGACAACATTTAGAAGCATGTGGTAGGAAAATTTTGCATTAGAGCAAAAATCAGCCTCCCGAGGGCCGCTCCAAGTTGACATGCCAAGCTATTTCAAGCTTGGCCTGTCAATCTAGAAAAGTGCCCCCGGTGAGCAGTCAAAGTGTATGACTGTTCTCCAGAACAGTCAGATTTCACAGATTTTTTTATTTTTTTTTTAATAATTTTTTATTCAAAAATCTAGGTTCCTGCGCCACTATCACAACAGTTTTAGTTGCGCGAAAATAGGGGAAAAATAAATTTTCAGACCCGATATTAAACAAAGTTTTAGGGTATTAAAGGGGTCTGTGGAACAGCCCTTCCAAGGGCTAATTTTTGCTCTAATGGGTATGTTGAGCAATAGAAGGGAGACAATTGTGTTGAATTTGTGGTCATTTTTAGTAATAAATTGGTTCATGTATTGTACCAAGTAGTTACAATGAGCATTTCATGTTCTTTCAATCGAATCTTTTGCAATATTGTTGATGCTATGAGTTTCTTTTTTAATTTGCATAGATGGATTTTAATATCACCTAGGGCCTCTAGAAGGCCTCCACATTTGTATTGATAGTGAATATTGCTGATAGATGGATAGATAGTTATATATATACTTATATTCCTTTTTTTCCTCCTTAAATTAAAAAAATAATTCTAGCCAGCACTAGTCACTGTTGAATTCAATTTCTCAAGGCAAGAAGCCTTCTAAAGGCCCCATTTTCCTCCTAATGATAGCCACTTGTAATGCTATAACTTCCACCTTTAAAACTTACAAGTAATCCATTATGTCTTCAAAATTTATTCAACTACTTGCATTTTGCTTTATAAATCATTTGCCAATGTGCAAAAAAATTTATTTGTATTGTCTTGCATGCCCATGGTCTTTTTAAGCTTATTTGAACAACTTTATGTACTTGAATTCTAACACTTCTACTTTTGGGGTATGCGCATCCTATGAATCTTTTATTATAACTTCTGAAGAATTGAGTTTGTGGAGCCAAAGAAATTGTTGAAATGTGGACATTGTTCTTCTAATGATTGTGTTTATTTTTCTAGATTCTTGAAAAATGATTTTTGATTTAGTAGAAAATATTGTTAATTTGTCACACTTTCAAATCTCATGGTTTTTAAATCTTTTAAGTGCCCTAAATCACGAATTTTTGTAGATCATTTACATTAAAGGCTAACTTTCCTACCATGCAAGGAAAAATCAAGAATAAAAATTCCATGTCTTTATTTGGGTGGAAAAAAGGTTCCTTGCAAGGTTCCAATGTTATGTGCATTTACACATTCCAAAACATTATTTTAGCATTTTAATTAGTGAACTCTGATCTTCAAGAAGTTTATAAAGGTTTTCAATTTTGTTTACTTATATTTTTTACATAATCATCAATGCATCTATTTTGATTCTTGAAAATTTTCATGAGCCTATTTTCTATGGAAGTTTTGGGGTATTTTTATTCTAGCCCAAAATTTTGAAGATAACAAATAGTATCATTTTTCTAAGATGTTTAATTTAAATATTTGAATTATAGTTTCAAATGACTTTTGAATTGTATATATTACCTCCAAATGCAACAAAATCAATAGGGCTTGTTGTAATCACCCTGCAAAAAACTAAATATGACTACTTATATGTTTTAAGACTATTAGGAGCATGCAAGCCCATAAAGAAAATTTGTCAACAATAAGAATTTGTGGCAAAAGTTTAGACCATTTGACCTAGTAGATTGTGAGATTACAATGTTTGAAGTCAAAAGAAAATAAACTTTGGGCCTTCTCCAACATGGTCAACATAATTTGACTCCGCTTTGTAGAGAAAGAGGCACTATCCAACTTTGAGAACTCAAATAATTAAGTAGGTAGTTATGTTATTTTTTTACATGCCAATTTCAAAGATAATAGAGATGTCTAGTATACACAAAAAATCTTTGCACTTAAGAGGATGTCCAAATCAAAATCCCTATGATCAACACAACTTTTTCCTTCTTTTAATCAACTACCAAAAATATATATATTTTTTTAATGAATTTACACAAGGTTTTGTATTATTTGTTCTAAAGTTGTTGCAAAAATACCATTCTTAGTGCATTGAGTGAAAATTGAAAAAACAAACATTTTCTATCACATTATTTTTCTACACTACTATAAATGTGTGGAATATCTTTCAACCAATTCAACATCATAGATTGCAAGATAGAAGTGTTCAAAGTTAATGAAAAAAAACTTCACAACTTGCCTAATTGGTTGCCTAAACTTTCTAGCCCCATCAGATTTGACTTGGAGAAAAAAAATTCCATTTTAGAGAAGCTTATAGAAAATGTGCATCTTTGGAAAGAACTACACTTCCATCTATTCGAAATTGACTTCAGATGAACCTACAATGACAAACAAAACCAAGTACTAATCTGAAACGTTTTCATTCAAACAACCATACCATAAGCATCAATGGACAAAGTCCAAAAGAGTATATACAAAAGTTGTAGTGTGTGACATACTAAACGTTACCATGGAAGTTTGAAGAAAAAATTAGTTTTGATTTGAAAGAAAATCAATTTCAAAGTTAGCCATGTCTAATACTTAGTTTTGTTCAATATGATTTGAAATTACTTTATTTTTGTCAATTTTTCTTAGAATTCCAAAAATGAAATTTGTGCCTTGGTATGTAGATATACATCATTTTAGATTGTTGTATGCAAAAATTAAGGGAAATTGACATTTATAGAATCTAAAATACCAACAGTTTGATGAACATGCAAATGATGTTGATTCTTGCAATATTTGAATTTTTTTTTGGAATTGAGAGCATGGATGGCATTAGCCATTGTTGAGAGTGTATGAAGTTGCAATATGGACCTTTATTACTTCATGATGCCCTTGCATTTGAGATATTTGTTGAATTGGACATTGCATTCAATTTATATTTCATAGATGTATAATGCGTTTTTAAATTCAATTTCTTTGTCCAAAGACTAGAGTTCATAAAGCACATATTCATTCAGAAAATTTCCAAAAAATTAAATTATCATTGTCAATATCATAAAAAAATTGTCAAATTGATGAACGTCAGTGTAATTTTTGGCAATTTTCAGTTTTTTAACGATATTGATATTAATAATTTAATTTTTTGGAAATTTGTTGGATTAGATATGTGCATCATAAACTCTAGTCTTTAGACAAAGAAACTGAATTTAAAAACGCATTATACAGTTATGAAATATAAATTGAATGCAATGTCCAATTCAACAAATATTTCAAATGCAAAGGGCATCATGAAGTAATAAAGGTCCATATTGCAGCCTCATACACTCTCAACAATGGCTAATGCCATCCATGCTCTCAATTCCAAAAAAAATTCAAATATTGTGAGAACCAACATCATTTGCATGTTCATCAAATTGTTGGTATTTTAAATTCTATAAATGTCAATTTCCTTTAATTTTTGCATACAACAATCTAAAATGATGTATATCTACATACCAAGGCACAAATTTTTTTTTTGGAGTTCTAAGAAAAAATTGACAAAAATAAAGTAATTTCAAATCATGTTGAACAAAACTAAGTATTAGACATGCCTAACTTTGAAATTGATTTTCTTTCAAATCAAAACTAATTTTTTCTTCAAACTTCCATGGTAACGTTTAGTATGTCGCACACTACAACTTTTGTTTATACTCTTTTGGACTTTGTCCATTGATGCTTATGGTATGGTTGTTTGAATGAAAACGTTTCATATTAGTACTCGGTTTTGTTTGTCACTATATCTAAACCTTCTTCATGAGAATTTAATGATTTTTAGGTGTTATAAATTTAAACTAGTTTAACCAATGAAACATCACTAAGTAGTAAGTCCATCTAATTCTAAAGCCTTGCAAGGTTGAATCTTTGCCCACAACGCCCAATATTAGCTCTTCTGGCATTGTTGATGTGCAAGGACATATTCTAATAGAAATACTGCAAGAATTTAGTTGGGTTTTTTTTGGGATAATATATCATACAATCACACATGTAGTAACATGGTCCATATAGACTACTAGGAAAATGACAACAACTTTGACTCACCTGTAGTCAAAATTGTCATGTGGATCCTCTCGAGAATCATTTCCCTAATCAATGCAAAATATATGTTTATGAGTGCTACTTTCTAATGAAATATTTTCCACAAATTGACATAATGCTCTACTACACTTTTATACAATTGGACTTTTAACCCCTAAAGGCCCAAGGCCTTTTTCTGCCAAAAAAACACCAAAATTGCCATTTTTTTAGCACGGAGTGAAAAAAAATTAAAAAATGTTTTTTTTGCACATCTAACCATAGAATCTTACACCTAAATAGTATGAGAATATGTGGAAAAAATTTCAGAATTTTTGACCGCACAGATTGCAAGATATCTACGTTTAAAGTGTGAAAATCAAAATTTTCAGCACATTGTGGGACTGGATTTTTTGACTTTGAACATTTTTAACTTAAAATTTTTACACTATCAAAGTTTTGAGCTTTAAATGTTTATAGTGGAGAATTGAGTTTAAAATCTACCCAAAAAAAATAAATTCAAAGAAACTTAATTTTCATTATTGAAAAAATTGTTAAGTAGAAGTAGACATGAGATAGAAGGAAATCTAAATATTCATATATTTTAGATGGAATTAAAATGCACTAATCCCAATGGTCAGATTGTTCTCTGAAGTAAGCTTAACCGTGCAAAAAAAAAAAAAAAAAAAAATTGAAGAATTTGAAAAATTGCATTCATAAATGAATCCTACAAGTTATTTTTTTCAAAAAGATGCTTTATTGCCCGGAAAACAAGAATGTCCATAACTTTCTCATAACAAATTCAAATGAAATGAATCAAAGCTTTTTAGATAGACAAAAATATAATCTATGAGAAAAAAAATACTAAAAGAAAAAAAAAAAGTGCAAGTTTTTTTTGTTGCCCGCTATCCCTTGTTTTGAGCTTATTTGGTCATAACTTTTGTTCCCTGGCACAAATTGTGAAAAGATTTACATTCCCATGAAGCTAATCAGTTTTTCTACCTCCCAAAAAAGTTTCAAAAAAATCCGGAGAAAAATTCAGCCCGTAGGTACCTGCCCGAAAATGCATTTGTCCCCCAAAGGGACAACGGGCTTTTAGGGGTCAAGAAAAGTCTTAATTTTCAATTTGAACCAATGCATTAAAAGTTGGTAGTTTCAGATAAGTTTCTCTTGAAAACCCTTCCTTCCATCCTTTAGAGATCAATCTATCAGTCTGATCAAAGTTTCTTTTATTTCTAACCTGATTTGAAACTAACCTTAATACTATATCCCACAAATCACTTAATTAAAATCACAATGATGCTTGAGGTAATACACATTTTCAAAAAGCGCTTATGTAAGCACCAAAACCTGAAACATCAGGAAAAACTTCAGCCCTCTAGAAGGCCGCTAAGGAATTGATTTACGGGACACCTTCGGTGCAATTTCAGAATGAATAAAAAAAAAATTTTTTTTTTCTTAAATATTTTTTTTTCTTAATTTTCTTTTTTGGAAAAAAATTAAAAAAATACTAAAAAAATACTAAAAAAATACTAAAAAAACACTAAAAAAATAAAAAATTGACGTGGCACTACTAGTGCCACATCAGCATCCAATATTTACATATTACAAAATATATTAAAATTTTTATTTTTTATTTTTATTTTTTTCCATAATTGCACCGCGTGGGTGCAGAACTCGCGGCCTTTTGGAGGGCTGAAATTTTTCCTAATGCATTTTGTTTGTTTCAACAAAAACAAAAACAATTTAAAATAACACACCCGTACCTACAGTATGCCGTATTACCATATATTGTGGTCATATTCATTAGGCCCCACACAAAACTATTTCTTTTCATTAACTTGATTTACAATTTTTGAAAGTTCATTTTACAAGGTTCGAGATGTTAAAGGGAATATTACATGACCTTTAACATGATTCAAAAGTTATAGTCTAATATGTTGTTGTTTTTTGTAAATGGGCAGTCTAGCTTTGAATTATTCTATTTTGATCAATGAATCAAAATTTATGAGGAGTTTTTTTTCAAAAATTTGGTACTTGTTCTAAAAATGGCAGTTTTGGGGCGTTTATGGTGAAAACATAGTCATGGAACTTTAGGGGTTAATTACACAGTTACTTTGGAAATAATAATAATAATAATAATAATAATAAATAAAATCATCAGGCTTGGTTCGTTTGCGTGGCTGTCCCTATTGAGTGGATACCAATACCAGTCTTGTCAACTGTTCCAATTGGAGAAAGACAGAAGAAGAAGTTCAATTCCATTTGAAACCGGAATGAATTCGCCAATGTCTATTCATTTGAGGCCAACACCAATTGAGCATCCACATGACACATGACACAATACAATAGTAGTGTCGCAGGCGGGAATGCACTGAACTAGTGAATGTTTTTTGTTTTTTTGTTTTTGTTCTTTTGACACAAATGAAAAGGCAAAATTCAAAGCTCCCAAGCCACAGGCAGGAGTATGATGGACTCAATTTCAGTGTTTGTGCATTCCCTGAAATTCGGTTGTAATTGAATGCTGGGCGGGGCTTATTGATACCAGATAGTTGTCTGGTCTTCTTCATTGTGGAATGCCATTCCCCAAATTAGTTAAGTTATCATACTTCAGTTGCTGTATTCACTCAGTCTTACCCAAAACTGAACCAGATTATTTATTATTCATTACATTCAGTAGCCTTCAAAGAGGCTGCCTTTCCCTCCCCGGAGTCCTCATCCACGAAACTCATCCTCAAATAGTTAATGTAAGCTTAGGTACCAAGACAGTGGCTGTACATTATAATTCGTTTCTTTTTCTTTGTTAATTTTAGGACCAGACATACAAATCAACAAGTATTTGTAGGAAAGATGTTGGCTAAGAATCCAATAAATAATGCATTACAATCATTGATCATCAAGAACATGTTTTGTGTTTTCAAGTGAAAAGACAACTCTATATATACACATAGGGTGGTAGGAGGTAGAACAACCCATGTGGGATAAATAAATTTGAATTTGTAGTTTCTCAAGTACTCATAGTTAAGTCACAAACAAAGAATTGTGTTAAAAGTAGAATTTCAGACCTCATTTAGGCATAGTAAAATAAACTTTTTTCAAAAAACTTTGAACTAAGAAAAATTGGTAAATGAATTCAAGTTTCACCTCCAAAAATCCGTTTGACATTTTGAATCTTTAATTAAAAGTTCTGGACAAATTTGAGAGAGGGTTTGGAATGGACATTTTCTTTAACATTTTTCCAACCCCTCTCTCAAATTTGTCCAGAACTTTTTATTAAAGATTCATAATGTCAAACGGATTTTTGGAGGTGAAACTTGTATTCATTTACCAACTTTTTTTAGTTCAAAGTTTTTTGAGAAAAGTTATTTTACTATGCCTAAATGAGGTCTAAAATTTTACTTTTAACACAATTTTTTGTTTGTGACTTAACTATGAGTGCTTGAGAAACTACAAATTCAAATTTATTTATCCCACATGGGTTGTTCTACCTCCTACCACCCCATGTGTATATATATAGAATTGTCTTTTCACTTGGAAACACAAAACATGAATGACTATCACATCAAAGTGATGTAATTCAAGCATTGAGATAATTGGTATCTATAAATTGATTGCTATTTTGAATAAGTTTGCTATTTTATTTACAGTTTTATTTCAAAGTACTTAATTTGCTTGCTGAGGTTTGACAAGTTTCGCCAAGTGTCCTTGTAGTTACTGATTTGGTGTGGAATATACCACATCATTCCGTCCGGGGAAGGCAGTCACAGTGACTGCTACTGAATGTTATGTTTGTGATTTATGATTAATGTTGCTATTAAAATCATTAAAAAAGCACATTATTCTCTTTTGTGCCAAATGGAGGGGTTCATTTGTTCTTTCTACTAATTCTGTCAGTGGATTTATTTAGCGCTGCATGAATGACTCTGGAGAGGAGAGTTAAGCATGCAATCTGTGCTGCATTAATTGAGGAAGGCCTGTTACATAAGCTTACATACAGTGAGAATTTTCAACGGATTGCCATACCAGGAGTCCAGTACCAGTGCAAAATGGAATTGACATGAACTGAAGGTGAATGAATGTCGGTGGTGAAATGAAATGTGGGGTGCAGTGTGTCTGTTCAGCTGGTTTTGGATGAGTTATCATCCTCAGCTTGGTGTAACCAACTACACAAAATAGTGAAATTAGGTTGCCCCACACTAATTTCTCGATAGTCCACACTATAGAAATATTCACTTGCTTTTGTACAATGATGCATTCAATTGAGAGCCATGTGTGTGGCATAGATTTGTGCACCAGTTCAAGTCTTGGTTCAGAGAGTGGCATGCGCCTCCATGTGGAACAAGCATTAATCCATGAGGTAAGTTATCTCAGGTTAGGCAACCTAATTGACAAGGCAATCTAATTTCACTATTTTGTGTAGCAGTCCCTTTTGCAGGGCACCATTTCAAATAAATCTCTACTTTTCGCCAAATAAAAGTAGTAGTTTATTTTGTTAGAATTATTCTATTCCTGTTCAAAATGTGGATGAATTTGCAAAATTTGGATTAAAAAATGCATATGAATGGAATTGAAAATTGTTTGTTGGTCTAGAAGATGGATGAGTGAGTGTAGAAACACAGTGCTTCACCAAATCTTATGATTGCTAGACAGTCACTTATTCCAGAAGTGGAAAACAGAAAACAAAAAAACAAAAAAAACTGGGTGTAAGTTATTGTAAGTTGTGATGGTCATGAATCTTCAGTTCAACTCCATTGCATTGGTCAGGAGCTAACTTATGAAATTGTCCTCCCCTTCACCTAGAAGAGGAATCTGATGAATGGTGCATGCTTTGCAGAGATCACAGTCAGCATTCCTGCAGAGAATCCTAATGGAGACAGTGGTGTTATTGTATAGAATTCGTCACCATGAGACACAGTCCCTACTCCTGAATGAACCCAAATAAGCTTAACCCTGTAACGCTGCCACGGACACTAAGTGTCCGATGAATGACAAAGAATCTTTGCATGTAGGACAGAAGTGTGATTGTTCATCTTTGAAATTCGTGCAAAAAAGGAGACCTTCTATAGTAGCTCGTCCTTGAATGAGTGCTTTTTGGTTTTCTTAATCCTTTAGTGACCGTGGTTGATTTGGGGGGCGAGCACAGTTTTTGAATTCAAATTTGGCAAAGGGAAATTTCATCAGTACTACAAGGAAGTAATCCTATACCAGACCATAGGAATTGATGTTGGAGACTTTATCCATGAAAAAAACAAAAAATGAACATGATTGGACGGTGCAATTTGTTGTGAGTGATCTTCAAAGTGCAATGCATCGAAGTAGCCTTCAATTGAAGCAACATAATACATTATTGCCCATAACTTTTGAAACAATCCTTGGGATTGTTGGACAACATTCATATTGTTTTTAGGCATCAATTTCAAAGAGAATCACATGATTGAGAGAGAGAGAGAGAGAGAGAGAGAGAGAGAGAGAGAGAGAGAGAGAGAGAGAGAGAGATCATTTAGAAGGTATGATTCAAGTCGGCCCTCTTATCTTTGGACAAGCACATCTACCTTGTTAATGCACAGAATTCTCTGAAACTGGATTTTTTTGGAGTCGCATGCTGAAACTCTATTTGCATTAATCTTTGAGTTTTTTCAAATATTCTGTATCGAGGGCAGTAAAAGACAAAGAATCCAAAATTTGACCAAAAAGTGGTCTACCGGTCACTAAAGGGTTAAAGTAGATGATGCACATTGTATTAAAAAAGGATGATTTCCATGGAGACCAACCCGTCCTTATAATAGTGGCTGCTCTTAAAGCAACCTTTGAAGAGCTAATTGCATTTAATGGGAAAAGCTAAACTCCTTGAAAAAAATTCAATACTTTTTTTCATATGAAGAAAAATGGAATTGGCATTTTACTAAAGTTGTTTCATATTTTTTGGACCTTTGTGTAATTAGTTACAAATTTTTGAAGTTGAAACGCAATCTCAAACGCAATGGTTACTAAAACTACCTCCCTATTGAAATATACACTTTTGGTACATTGAAGAAAGCAAAATGTACCTTTGTACTAGAAGTCCCATTTAGAACACTCTACTTTAACCCCTAAAGGACCAAGGCCCTTTTTTTGCCAAAAAACACTCAAAACTGCCATTTCTATAGCAAAAAGTAAAAAAAAATTGAAAAATGTTTGTTTTCCACATCTAACCGTAGGATCATACAACTAACTAGTATGAGATTGTGTGGAAAAAATTTCAGAATTTTTGGCCGCACAGATTGCAAGATATCTGCATTTAAAGTGGAAAAAACACGTTTTTCAGCACATTGTGTGACTAGATTTTTTGACTTTGAACATTTTTAACTTTATTTTTTTGCACTACAAAGTTTTAAGCTTTTAATATTTATACTGGATAATTGAGTTGAGAATCTAGCAAAAAAAAACGGTTCAAAAAAAATTATTTTTCATTATTAAAAAAATTGTTAAGTAGAAGTAGGTACAAGATAGAAGGAAAATCTAAAATATTCATATATTTTAGGTGGGATTAAAATGCATTAATCCCAATGGTGAGATTGTTCTAGCAAGGAGACTAAACCATGCAAAAAAAAAATTTTAAAATTTTTAAAATTGCATTCAAAAATGCATTCTAGAAGTTATTTTTTTCAAAAAAATGCTCTAACTGCCCGAAAAACAAGAATGTCCATAACATTTTGAATTCTCATACAAAATCCAAATGAAATGAATCAAAGCTTTCTAGATAGAAAAAAACCAAATCTATGAGCAAAAAAATACTTAAAAAAAAAAAAAAAAATTGCAAATATTTTTTTGCTGCCCGTCGTCCCCTGTTTTGAGCTTATTTGGTCATAACTTTTGTTCCCGAGTATTGATTGTGAAAAAATTATATTTTCATGAAGCTAATCAGATTTTCTACCTCCAAAATATATTTCAAAAAATCAGAAGAAAATTTCAACCCATAGGTACCTGCCTGAAAATACATTTGTTCCTCGAAGGGACAATGGTCCTTTAGGGGTTAAAGGCATCTCCCATGACTACATTATTATGGGAGATGTCCTATCCCCTTAACACCACCTGGTCAAACATAGGGGCCAAATTCAAGAGCTTCCAGTAGGGAGTAGGATATATTGTGGTACCTTTAGTTGTTTTACACATTTCAACATATTGGATTCACACAATTTCCATTAAAAAGAAATAGCAAATTTATAGGTTTCTATTGTTGTGTCTAAGGGAATTTGTATTTAAAACATCATAGCTAACATAAGAATATGTGAAATAATTGTAATGAGGAAACACAAAAGTTGTAGGATGTCAGATACTGCATAGTTCTACAAAATTTGAAGCAAAATACAATCTTAGGTAAAAGTCAATGAATCTCAAACTTAAATCAATTTAGGATCCCTTTTCTATAAGGTCTAAGACAATTTTTTTTTCAATACCACAAAATTATCTACATGTCATTATAAATTGTATCAAACCCATCTTCACTAAAACTATAAAAATTTGACTTTTATATATTTGAAATTCCTTAGACTTATATGAATGTGATTTAAAGACGATTGCTTGAATCAAGGCCATAAGATCTTCTTGTCCATTTTAAATAATCTAGAAGGTGCCAAATGAGTTGCTGCTAGATTGAAATTGAACTGTTTTTTATTTAAATTTGATCTAGAAAAACTCTAATAATTAGTCAGATATTAATTTTAAAATCATGCTTTCTTTTTCCCACATTGACATTCAACAATGATGCTATTGCTTTGAAATGTCAATATCCCTGCAAGGTGAATTATATTTAATCCCTAAAGGTTTTTGATTATGTTTTCACCAAAACCGCTCCAAAACTGCCATTTCTAATACGAGTATCAAATTTCAGAAAAAAGAAACATTTTTGAACACATATAACCATAGGATCTTATAGTACCCTGGTTTAAGAAGATGTGGAAAAAATCTCAGAATTTTTCACCATGTAGATTGCAAGATAATAGCGTTTGAATTGACAAAAGCCTTTTTCAATCACTGCAAAAGTCCAGGCAGCTGCCCTTCACAAGGTCACATTTGTATGAAAAAATGTCCAAAATGGTGTTTACTCTTTGGACTCATTCTTCAAGGCAAGTTGGCTACATCCTTAAAATTTTCAGATCATTTGGAATTATATAACATATAGGAAAAAAATAGTAAGTAGGAAGAGGTAGAGAATGACTCAAAATACTAAATTGTCAAGAATTTCATTATAGAATTGAAAAATGCCAATCCTTGCGGTTGTAATGCTTTAATAAACAATATACACCCAATGTTTTTTGTTTTATTAAAATATACTGAAAATTGAGTTAGATAAAGGACTTCAAAGTTTATTTTAGAATTGAGATTCCATAACTACCCTCAAACTAAGAATCCTCATAATTTTTGACTCGTTAATCCAAATAGAATGATTCAAAGCTTCCCGCGTAGATATAAATCTAAGTAACCAATTTCAAATTTTTATTTTTCTTAAAAGTGATTTTTAAAGAAGTTTTTTTTGCTGGCCAGGCTACCCGTCGAGCAATGAAAATGACATATCAAGTAATAACTTTTTAATCCTATAATAAAAAGTTATGAAAATTGTTGGGCCTTAAAGCTACTCTTCGGGAAAATGTTGTGTGAAAACTTCAAAGAAAAAAATAAGAAAAAAACTTTGCTTGTAGTGAGCTGCTCCAAAACGCTATGTTTTCAAAAAAGCATGTTCAGGGCTTTAGGGGTTAATGGTCTTTGGTTATCTTGTATTTACATCAAAATGTGTTTCAAAAATTATAATATTATAATATTTTATTTGAAAAAATACTTGTACAATGTAGATTTCATGGATTATTATAAAATGGACTTTTAAACAATGATGGTACAAAATGGTTTTAAAAACAACTTATTTAATTAATTGGTGGTTTAGGATGACAAAATTGTCAAACTTCAGAATCAAGGGCAAGCACACAACAACTAATAATCTTACTTTGTGATTCATTGAACCTTTCAATTTATAGAATTGTCACCAAGTGCATTTTTTTGCCTCTTATTTCTTTCTACCCTTTTTAAAAAAATTTCCTACAAGCATTGACTTATCTTTACAATATTGATTTTCATCACTAATGTTGAACTTCGGAAATTGTGGTATATGCTTCTCAATCATGTTCAAATAGAAGTTATAATTGTAGCTTTGTTGTTGTGGTACAACAAACTGAACAACAAATAAATAACTATGTAGTAGCCTTTTTAAAGTGGAATTTTAGAGCACGATTAAGTCAATCTTGTTTTTACAAAAAATAATCATTAGTGAAGAATGTTTCAATGTTTGCATAATATTTTATATAAGGAAGCTAATTTATTTTTGTAAATTATTCTTTAACCCGTAAAGGACTGAACTACAATTTTTGGCAACTCACTACAAATGGAATTTTTATTCATTTATCTTCAAATTCTTCATACAACATATAGACAAGTTTTTTCTTTAAGGCCCAACAATTTTCAAAACTTTTCACTGTATAGAGAAAAAGTTATTATATGATATGTAGTTTTCTTTTATAGACCGCACAATCCAAGCAGATTAAAAAATCACTCTTTCATAAACAAATTGGTTTTCTAGATTTATACATACGTGGAAAGCTTTCAATCATCCCATTTTGATTCATGAGATGAAAGTTATGACTGAGGAGTTCCAGTTTGCAGGTAGTTATGGACTTTCTATTTTAAAATAAACTATGAAATCCTTTATTAAATTCCATTTCAATAATTAATAAATAAATCAAATCATGAATGTAGATTGTTTATTACAACATTAGAATCATTGGGATTTGAATTTTTCAATCCCATAACTAAAATCTTAGCAATTTAGTATTTTAAATCATTCTCTACATCTTTCTATTTACTATATTTTTTTTTTTTCCTATATGTTGTACAAATCCAAATGATCTGAAATTTCCAAGCATGTAGCCAAATTGCCTTGGAGAATGAATTCAAAGAAACACTTCCAACATGGACATTTTTTCATACAAATGTGAGCTTGTGAAGTCTAGCTGCCCTGTTTTTTGCAGGACCATAAAAAAGATTTTTGTCAATTAAAACACTAATATCTTGCAATCTAGATGGTGGAAATTCCTGAAATCTTTCTACGTCTTTTCCAACTAGTGTACTATAAGATTCTACAGTTACATATGCCCCAAAAGTGTTTTTTTGGTACTTGTTATAGAAATGGAAATTTTGGAATGTTCTTGCTTTAATAGTCAAGAGCTTTAGGTATAAAAAAGACTCCTATGGGTATCATCCTTTAAAACACCCATGATAAATTTGCATGCTTAACTTCTAAAAGACTAATTCCATTGTTATATACTCAAGCTTTGTTTATGAGCTCAAGTTAGGCTAAAAATCATATTCAAGTTTTGATGTCATATTTCACATGAGACTATCTATTATTTATCACCATCAAAAACTCTATCAATTTTGTAAAAGTTGTTTGGTTCTTTACTTAATGAATGGAATTAAACTAGTAATTACATAAAAACCAATCCAATGAATATGAATTTCTTTTAAGAAATAAAAGTAGCTATAAATTATAGAATTTTTTTTTAAAGTAATTCTTTTATGCATCTAAAACATTGTTGATGATAACCTTCAAGTCAAATTACCATTATCAAGCTAAATTTATCCATTATATAATTGAGAAATCAAACTTTGATCATTCTCATGTGTGAAATAATCTTTTTTTTCTCTACAAATCTTGATTTTTAAAGAATTTTGAGTGAAAAATTAAATTAAAGTGATTTTTTAGTGTGTAAATAAATAGGTATTTAAAATTATAAAAACTAGAATATATATTAAATAATGTGGGATTATGACAAAAGACTAATGAAGGCAACAATGAGAATGTGAATGTATTATAACGTAAGTAACTTGAAAATCATTTAAAAAAAATAGAATACAGATGAGACTTTAAGGTGTTTTGAGTGCACAATATAAAATAACTAATGGAATTTTTTTCATACTAATCTCCATTTCTATTTGTATGTCTTAAAAAAATTAAAATCGATTGAACTATTTGGCTATTTTATTTATATGTTTTATTTTTGCTACAAAAATATAAGAATGATAATCTTTTGAAATTTTTGGGAATAATAGACAATTCATAGACAATTCATATAATGAAAATGAAAGATTGCTATTTGAACTCACCATAATAGGCTAAATTTAGCTAAAATATGATGTTTGATCATTTGGCAATGAATATGGTCCTTTATAGGACAAGGATTAACATCCAAAATGGCAAGAATAGTGGTCTACAATGGGAGGTTATTT
This sequence comes from Neckera pumila, assembly GCA_963969595.1. Classification (NCBI taxonomy): domain Eukaryota; kingdom Viridiplantae; phylum Streptophyta; class Bryopsida; order Hypnales; family Neckeraceae; genus Neckera; species Neckera pumila. The sequence goes on from OZ018412.1 coordinate 13,102,822, forward strand.
ATTATTATTTTGTTCCTATTACATATCCTTTTTTGACCAAGATGTTATGTAAATTATTCTATGTTTTGGCATTCTTTTGCCAAATAATTGCAAATCCAACAACTCAAATACATACAATGACTAAAGGGCAACCATGGTCTACTTTAGATATATTAAATTTTTCAAAGGAGAAGAATTTTGCACATATTGTAACATAGCTTGTAGAACTACATTTAATTGTCCTATTAGAGCGAGGGAATCAATAGTGTTACTACAATATTTTACTTTTGTGAAGATTAGTTTTGTATAATAATATTTTATTTTTTAATCATTCAAAACATTGTGACTTTGATAAACTATCAAGGTAAATTTGTGTCACATGTACTAATATGAGTACACCACCATTAGATTCTTCACTCACAACTCTTATATGAAATACTAAATGTTTCACAATTTCATTTGCCCCATTTTTCATCCATTTGTCTTGCTAAATCCTAATGACTTCCAAGCATCTTCTCAATTACATCAATGATGGTGAGGCTCTATCCTCGTTGGTCAAGAAGACCAAAGTTCTTCTTCTTCTACATGCTATAAGATATTTATACCCATTATGGACCCTTAACCCCTAAAGGTCAAAGACTATGTTTACACCAAAATTGCTCCAAACTACCATTGTGGGTGCAAGTACCATACTTTAGAAGGAAAACATTTTTGGACAAATGTAACCATAGGATCTTGTAGTACACTAATTTGAAAATTTGTAGAAAAAATTTCAGGAATGTCCACAGTGTGGATTGCAAGATATTAGCATTTGAGTTCACAAAAAGCCATTTTTGTCCCTGCAAAAATCCGGGTAGCTGCACTTCACAAGGTCACATTTGTATGAAAAAATTTCCAAATGGTGGTTACTCTTTGGATTCATTCTTCTCGACAAGTTGGCTATATGCTTGAAAGATTTCAAATCATTTGAAGTTGCACAACATATAGGACAAAAATAGTGAGTAAAAAGAAGTAGAGAATGACTCAAAATACAAAATTGTTAAAGAATTAAGATATGAAATAGAAAAATGCCAATCCCGATGGTTGTAATGTTGTAATAAACAATCTACACCTAGTGTTTTTGTTTTTTTTCAAAAATATTGAAAATTGAGTAAAATAAAGGACTTCAAAGTTGATTTTTGAGTAGTGATTCTATAATTGCCCTCAAACTAAGAATCCTCATAACTTTCTTCTCATTAATCAAAATGGAATGATTCAAAACTTTCTGCATATATATAAATCTAAAGAACCAATTTCAAATTTTTATTTTAAAAAAATGATTTTTAAAGAATTTTTTTGAGCTGCCCGAGCTACCCGCTGACTAATGAAAATTACATATCATGCAATAACTTTTAACCATGTTGTCAAAAGTTATAAAAATTGTTGGGCCTTAAAACTACTCCTCAAGCACATCTTGTATGAAAAAAAATAAAAACTTTGTTTGTAATGAGCTGCCCAAAATCGCTATGTTGTCAAAAAACAGTGTTTGGTCTTTCAAGGTTAAATCAATTGAGGGCCTGCTTACATGCGAGTCTAGTATAGAGCTTGGCAACTACAATCCATACTACAAACAAATAGGCTCCACCAATTGTCTTGTCGGGCTGGGCAAGCGGAAAAGTAGGAGTTGAAGTTTCATTGATATAGGTGGACAACCCCATTGGTGAAGACTAGTAAATTTCAAGGGAATCTAATATGTGTGCAATTCTTATTGTATCCTTCTCCACCTACCCGGGTTCAGATAAAAGTACAATTGCTCTTTGCAATTGTAATACCCCTTTGTGAAGTTTCTCCACCCACTAACATATATAAAGAGTCCCCAAGTCCCTATCAATAATTGTCCAATATTTTAGAGCATTTCCAACGGTGCACTTTAAAATGAGTATGCTAAAGCTCTTTTGATGTGTGGTAGTTTAATGACAGGGCCTGCTTGTTCACTGCATCCCTACCAGCACACAACAAAATTCCAATCTCAAGGCTAGAGTTGTGACAACCTCACAGTCTGCCTAAATTTTGGATAAAAATTTGCTTGCAAAAGTCCAATTTTAAGAATGCAACTTACAATCCGGACATTCTTCCCTCAAAAACAACAACAAACTCTCCCCTTCCTACCAATACCGTGGCCTAAATCAAATGGGTCCACCACTGCAAGTTGATGTATCCTGATTGATTTTTCAAAGGGCCTACGTTGAAAAATAGTACAGGCTATAATTGGTGAGACGAATCCAAGCTTCTAGGTGCGCCAAACCATTTGCCGGGATAGTATGGTGTGCTGCTATGGGAATGCTTTTAGAACAACCCCACTGCAATTTGCTGAAACAACATTCTAAATGTTCTACACCATTGATCTTCTAATAATGAAGAATGTTCTTCATTGATTTGCTTCACAGTGTTGCTTTAGCACGTTACAATGAAACTATTTTCAAGGCTTAAATGTTAAGCAATTGAAGATAGAAACACAGTCATGATAAGGGTCCATGATGTGTATGCATAGCTTATGTGCTTTATTAGTCTTTTTTTTTTTTTTTCCTTTTTTTTTTCTCCTTTCCATCTCCTTCAAACAACAGATAAAGTTTCAGCTTCTTGCACTGATTTGTATAGTTTATTTCTCTTGTGTCCAAAAACGCCCAGATAAAGTCAACTTTTTTGGGTTTCCTTTTGCCATCCAGGTCCTGACATGGATGATGACAAGCAGGACAGTTAGAAGAGGTCTGAAGACGCCTGTCCTCCCTAACTTGCAGGCTACCAACAACAAATAAGTTAAGGGCCGCTTTACACCAAGAAGCCGGGCCAATTCTCCTTCAAGCCAATTGCACTAAATTTCAGCCCCTTTTGGACTGGAGGTCGGCCTCAACTTCCCATTAGAATAAGATTATAATGGGGGCCAATTTTCCCATATGTAAAGGCCTTAAGGCCAAGAAGCCGGGTTGATTCAATAAAACCTACAAGAAAGAGAGAGGGGCTGAAATTTTCAGGGCCACTTTACACCTAGAGGCCGGTCCTAATCTCCATGAGGTCGATTGCACAAAGTCCAACAGTAATGATTAGTTGAAAAAAATAGTTTTTTATTAAAATCATTTTTTTAATTGAAATATGATATTAACTCCAAGGCCAAGAATTGGCCTCCCATTTTTGGTGTACCCAATTCAATGAGCTCGGACCATGTCAGATCATGTCTATTTTGAATAAAAAATTCAATTCACCAAATTGGCTCAGCCTCTTGATGTAAAAGGATTGGGGCTGATTTGAGCCTTTGATCCAATCAGAAGTCAGGATTCTTGGCCTCTGACACAGGAAATTGGCCCGGCCTCTTGGTGTAAAGCGGCCCTAAAGCTGATGTTAAACTTCACTTCCTCTGTGGGAAGGATCCCATTCACAACCACCCCAGTGATTGAATAGACTACGGCAGCCATGGGGCAATGCCTGCTCATCAGTCGACTTTGGAGGCCATCCCTTACAACCTACCTGCAGGAAGGCCAGCAGGAATATCCGTTCTTCGATATGAAAAAAAATATCAGTTTTTTTATATGAAAAAAATATATACGAAAAATATACGAAAATATGCGTTCTTTGAAATGAAAAAAATATATATCTGATCACCAGTGGACTATTTTTGTCTACGTCCTTCTTTTAGTATTAATGCAACCATTGAATAAAATTGTTGATGAATAATACATGTCTTTGTTTATTGAATGCATGATTGCGTAACTTTGCCACAATAAATTATAATGTACTTTGCATTTCAATTATTTGTTTCTAGAATTACTTAATGACAAACATTAGTTACTTCTACAAAATGCTAATAAAATCGAAGTTTTGAGTGGATGAGAATTTGATGTTTGTGTGAAGCTAACATTCTCATAATTAATACGTAAAGACTGTCAAAATAAATTAAGATGTCATAATTAGGACAATGATGAAATTGGATTTGATTAGCTAACTTTAACTTACCTTAGCACAAGATGGATGCAACCATATTATCATTTTAGTTAAATTTATGAACTTCCGATGACACTAATTTGTTTGAATAGTGTATATGACAATAATTTAACAATGCCAAGTTACATGGAATTAGTGCATGTTGCAATATTACCGTATAATTATACCGATTTGCAAAAAAATAAAATTTTGTGGTGACGCTAATTTTTAAGGTGACACTAATTTCTCTAATCACTATTAGGAGAAATACGTGTAATTAGCTCCTTAAATGTATATGGTTAATTTACTTAACTACGGTACTCAAGTTATTTGTAATCATGCATTGTTGATTGATGTTTCAAACTTTCAGTTGTACAAATGTTGCTTTCAGTTTGCCATTTATTTAAAAGATTATAATATTTGAATGTGTGGTTGTTGTAGTTCAATTACAATCACACTAAACCAGTCAGTTACAATCATACTAAACCAATCAATTACAATCATACTAAACGAATCAATTACAATCATATTAAACCAATCAATTTCAACAATCAATCAATTCATACTAAGTCATTTTCAAACGTTTTATTAAACCCTAAAGATTCAGAGTGTAATTATTATTTCAGCTCTTCCTTTTGTGTAGAATAGATTTATATTTGCTTAGAAAGCTTTGATTGATTCAAATTTGACTAGTGATGTGAAAGTTATAAAGAACATTATTTTCTTTGCAGACAATCAAGGCATCCTTTTGAAAAAATAACTTACTTGGATTTGTTTTTGGAATTCAGTTTTCTTAATTTTCCAAAACAAAGGAGCTATTGGATGTTGGCTACTTGCTAAAACAATTTCACTATTAGGATTGAATGAATCAAAACCATTTTAGAACTATTGGCACTTTAAATTTTTCATCCATCATGTATGTGTTTTTGCTTCATAATTTTATAGAATGAAAATTAATTTGTTTTTGTTTAATTGAATATTTTTCGTAGATTTTCATATAAGCTCTTTGCATTCAAAATGGCAATTTTTGAGTGTTCTTTGATAAAATATATTTTTGAACCTTTAGGAGTTCAACATATCCTTAATCGGAAACTTGAATAGTAAACATTTCCCTTCTAGGAGTCTCATACTCCTCCCTTAATGGAAAGTTTCCCATTGTGTGAGCCTTTTGCTTAGCCATGAAACTCTGGCAAAGTCAAAATGTGACTTGATGAATGGTCAAACAAAGCTTGTTCTTATTAAAAGCAAAACATTTTTGTCCAATTATTTTCTTGAGCTCATAGACTATATATATTGTACACCGTGATGGAAAGTCCATCACATAATATAAAGGAACTACAAAATTATCTACAAAGTAAGATGCTAAATCTACACATTGTAAAATATTTAGGAACTTCATATTTTTAAACATGAGCCTGACTAATAAAATGAAGCTTAATACGTCTTGTTTCTACACTAATTTGAAAATTTGAAAAATTACCAAAATTGAATATGTTGTCATTATTTGATCTTAGAGCCTATTACCATGGTCTATTTCAATTTTAACTATAGAATGGCACAAGAATTTACACTAGTACAAACTTGGATTGGATAGACTAGATAAATGACCCACAAAAAGACACAAATTACTAATAGGTCTTCTTCTAGTCATTTTACTAATCTGCGGGGCCCAAATTTTCATTAATGTTGGTTTGTATCGTGGTATTTTGCACAACAATATAACTTGGATGAAAATTTTAGATATTTTGGGCTTGCAAATGCATAGCACAATCTACCTCTTTTGTGCAAAAGATTCTTCAAACAAAGATAATTGCACTATGTGCAAATTGAGCACTTTGTTAGAAACACTAACTTCAAAACCAATTTTTAAAATATATAGCATTATCCCATTGAAAAATAAAATAAAACATACATTTGGGCAGCTCACTATGAATGGAGTTTTTATTTTTTTCTTTGAAAATTTTACACAACATGTGCCCAAGGAGTAGCTTTAAGGCCCAACGGTTTTCATAACTTTTGACTACATAGTTAAAAAGTTATTGCATGATATGTAATTTTCACTGGTCAACGGGCAGCCCGGGCAGCTCAAAAAAATTCTTCAAAAATTACTTTTAAAAGAAATAAAAATCTGAAATTGGTTCTTTAGTAGTATGACTAGTGATTGGTGCTTGCTTTGCTACGCATTAAATATATTACTTTCATCAATTTTTCATGTGATAGAATGCAAATAAACAAAGTATATATAATCTTTAAATGAAAATAGTGACATCCTCATACAATATTCTTTGAAAAAAATTTATAAAGTGCAATATAAAGTAATTAAAGAAAATCTTTATATCATAGTTTTTACAAAATAACCTTTGCAAAGATGAAAACATTGCAATGAGAATAAACTAATCAAGTGAACAATGTAAGTAGAATCTTCACATTTGACTATGTAGAGCAATGCTAGCAGTTGGTGCTTCCTTATTCTTTAATATGACATTTTAAAAAGATATGGAATTTATCCATAGTTTTGTTGTCTGAAAAGTTTCTTTAAATTTTTTTTAGAAGTATCCATTTGATTTTCAAAAATTTCACGAAAAAAAATACATAATATATAGTAGAAAGTATCCTATGGCTATTATATAAGCAATTGAATATCTATAATATTATTTAAAATTGAGTTGTGATATTATAGAGGTTGTTGTGATTTTAGTAGTATGATAGAAGTGTGAAGCTTTGAATCATTCAATTTGGATCTATGAGTCAAAAGTTATAAGGAGTTTTAGTTTGTGGGTAGGTATGGAGTCTTTCAAAACCATACCTACCTACAAACTAAAACTCCTCATAACTTTGATTCATAGATCCAAAATTGAATGATTCAAAGCTTCACACTTCTATATAAATCTAAAGAACCAATTTCAGTTTTTTATTTTTCTTAAAAGTAATTTTTAAAGAATTTTTTAGAGCTCCCTGAACTGCCCGCCGACCAATGAAAATTACATATCATGCAATAACTTTTTAACTATGTAGTCAAAAGTTATGAAAATTGTTGGGCCTTAAAGCTACTCCTTGAGTACATGTTGTGTAAAATTTTCAAAGAAGAAAAATGAAAACTCCATTCATAATGAGCTGCCCAAAATTGCTATGTTGCCAAACATGCAGCTTGGTCCTTTAGGGGTTAAATCAGCTAATTGCAATGATTTTGAATTTCAAAATTCCCTTTTCAATACTAGATTTACTATATTCAATCCAAACTTTGATTGTAAAAAATTCTATTTTAATCTTAGATCTAAAGATTGATTTTCAAGCACATTTAGGAAAAAATCTACAAAAAAAATTGTAAAGAGTAGGTTAATAATTTCAATAAAAAATTTATATATAACACTTTAATTTGTTTATAATAATTAAATTTTTTGGAGTTTTTAATTTTTATAATTTAAACATACAAAAGATTTATAGTTCAGAATTCCATCAATGACTTTGTTTTCTTGAAATTTGAGGTGCACTCTTATATTGAGACATGCAATGTTTCTTGGGGATCTAGTGTATTTGTGAGGATATAATCCCTATTAAGAAAATTGGGTGATGACATCTCAAAAACAACATTCATAAACATCAAAAAAACATATTTTTTCCCTAAAATGAATCTTCAAGTTTTGTCCATGATTTTTTTAATATTACAAAATTGCTCCTTTAGTGCACTATGACGCAAAAAGAAGTTGATCCTACCAAATTTTAGTTTGGCAGATACACACATCACATACAAAAATTTCAAATAAAAAGTCTTAAATTTTTTTTTCATATATATATATGTGTGTGTGTGTGTGCGCGTGTGTGCGTATTTGAAACTTTGATTCATTCCCTTTGGATTTGTGATGTAAAAATTATAGACAATCTTGCTTTTGGGGCGATTGGAGCATCCTTGAGAAATAATGTTTTTTAGGATTTATTTCTAAATTCAATGTTCACATTTTTTTTAGGAAAATAGTTTCACAAGGTTAAAATCTCTTGCTAGAACAATCTCACCGTTGAAATCACCCTATATGAAGGTTAGATTTGACCTAAATTAAATCAATTTTGTAAATCATCTCGTGATTGGTGCAAATTGATGTGAACTTCTCAAAATCTAATGTGGAAATTCTATTTTGGCACCTCTTTGCCAAATATGATCTTCACGTTCAACAATGTAATCCAATTCCATTTTAGAACTATTAATGGTTTATTTTTCCTTTCAATCTTTAAGTTACTTCAACTTAAAAAAAATTTAATGAGTTATTATTTTTCCTTGTTTTGTAAACTCTCAACTCAATTATTCAACATAAAAAAATAGAAATTCTAAATTAATGCAAGACTTTTAAGCTAAAAAGATTCAAAGTCAAAAAAACTCTTGGTCAAACAAGGTGTCTTTACTTTAACCCCTAAAGGACTAATATGTGTTTTGGGGGAACCATAGAAATTTTGGGCAGGTTTGTGTGACTTGAAATTTCCATATTTTGGTCCAAATTTTAACATAAGGTGGGAACAAGGAATATCTTTCATATGAACTAAATTTCATGACATTTGGAAATATGAGCATAGGTTAGGGCCTAATATGTTACTTTTTTTTCGTGCAGGTAGTTCAGGCAGATAAAAATAAATCACTCTTTTTGGAAACCAAAGTTTGAAATTGATTTTATAAAGTTCTATTATGTGGAAAGCTTTGATCATTCCATTCTAATCGATGAGCCAAAATCTATAATGAGTTTTTGTTTGCAGGCAGTTATAAATTCTCTACTCTAAAATAAATTTGAAGTCCTTTATCTTACTCAACTGTCAATATTTTTTGAAGAAAATAATATTATAGAATGTAGATTGTTTATTACAACATTGCAACCATTGGCATTGGCATTTTTCATTTCCATAATTAAATTCTTAACAATTTAGTGTTTTGAATCATTCTCTACAACTGTCTACTTACTATTTTTTTCCAATATGTTGTACAATTCCAAATTATTTCAAACTTTTCAAGCCTGTGACCAACTTGTCTAGGAAAAAGAATCCAAAGAAACACCACCATTTTGGACATTCTTTTATAAAAAAAAGTCCCATTACAAAAAAATTGAGCCCACAAGAAGGCCGTGAGTTTTTAGGGAGAGTGTGACATCACACTCTCTTTCAAGAAATTAAATAAAAAATAAAAAAACAAAAGCACCCAATGACAATGTTGTCATAAGCATGCAAAAATTGTAGTCCTTGCTGGCCAAACTTTGGCCAGCAGGGACTAAGGTAGGTATACCTAAATGTGCCACTGACCTTAAACCGCCATCTACACTCTCTATACATCTCCAAAATTAGTTCTATACTTATGTGGAAGAAATGCTTTTAGAACCAAACTTTGTTCCTTAATAACTTTTGCATACAATATCCAAATGCTATGTTCATTGGTGTGTTGGAACCTCCTTTCTCTTGCCATTGAGACAATATGAAAATTTGACCAGTAGGAACTAGGTACAGAAGCAAAAAGTGGCGGTTTTGGGGTACACACCTTAGATACCGGTAAACTTGTATTAACCAGAATTGGGTTCTTGGGAAACCAATCCACCATTGCTCCTCCGTGGAGAGCATCTTCAGTTGCTGTTGTTCTGGTGCTCGAACTGCCAATAAGTGATGCAAACTCTGGGTTTACGGCAGGCGCCACAGGTGCTTGCACAGAAAACCACATTAATTCTCTGCTACCTGCATTACCTACAGAGTGCAGCACTACTTTAACTTTATTGTTGGAACTCATCAATAATGGATTTAACTCTTCACCCCTAAAGTAAAAGTAACAGAAGGTCCAACTACTAAAGCCTTTCTTTTCATCAAACTCTAGTGAAAAAATTGTCATTTCTAGTGCAAAGTGCAAAAAACTTTAGAAATTCTGTTTTTATCGCATATTTAACTGTTGAGGATCTTGCACTAGACTAGTATAAAAATGTGGTGAAAGAAATTTCCAAAACCTTGGATTGTTGAGAGGTTTATAAAGGCATTTATGTACCATTAATTGAAGAGTAAAGTTTGCTAATTTTACTTGATTTTGAGATCTAAGAAATTGTACTTATCTATTTGCTTTGAAAATGGTCCCAATAGAAAGAGTGAAGTGTTTTCATGATTTTCATTGTTGAAATTTAAACATAGAAGCGTTGATTTGGAATTATTTGTGTTCCTATATATCAAGTGTAAAAACAAAAAAAATGCTTTTCAACAATTGCAAGGTGAATTGTGTAATGAGTTTTATAGCTCTTCATTCAAACTTAAGGTTTTTGAAAGTTCATTTAGTGTGCTAACACAATTTCTAGTTGTTCATGTCACCTCCAATTCCAAAAAACTCTTATATGCAAATTTGTGGGGAAGAGTAACATACTAAAAACATGATACATTCATTTTCCTTGTTATAATCTCACAACTCCTATGCAATTTCACACTCAAAACTGCTACAAATACTAATAAGCAAGCTCGTTCAACATCTATGTGGTTAGATTTTGAAAAAAAAAAATGCTTCATTGGAGATAACTATGAGTCCATGCACTTTTTCACAAGAAAGACACACTTGGAAAGGCTTGGGTACTTAGGGATTAAAGACTAAGGTGGGTAGTCAAAATCTCCAAAATTCTGGAAATGTATTATGAAATGCAACTTGGAAGAATGTTAAAGATACTTTTACACAAAATTGTAAACTATAATTCATAGACTATATCCTTACAATTTGATCATTTGCTTTACTAACCAATATTGTTCAATAAAATTTAAAACCAAAAATTGAAAATTCCTTCTAAATTGCTTAGGGATTGAATGTTTGTAATTTTCACATGAATTTTTTTCTTTGAGTTCAAAATGTTAAGTTAAAAATATAGTGATTTTGTAAGTTTTTTTTAATTGTGATTTCATTTTTGAAGAGTTGTTTATTGAATCATAAAAGTTAGTTATTGAGGTTAAATATACTAAGACACTTTGAACTAAAAAAATGCAAAATAAAAATAAATAAATCTATACTGCACAAATGTAAAAGAACTAGCAAGAGAGTCTACAAATATTTAGATGGATAAAAAATGAAGATTATCTGTGCTCGGGACATGTTTTCATTCATCTATAGTTCAGAATTTGTATGCTTGATCCGTTAGGGGCTAAAAACATAGTTTTTCAAAAAAGCTTGTCTTGGTCCTAAAGGTTTAATTGTCACCTATTTCCGTTGCTCATCTAACCTTTCATGCTTCATCATGATTGCGTTATAAAAAGGAAGGGTGGAATTGAGGTGGTTTTACATATTTTGGAATTGTATACCGTACTTCCACCTTTAGTTCATCTTGAATCCAACCATAGATCATTAATCCTTGAAAAATGCAGCACCCTATGACAAAGGTAGCCACCAAAATTCTCCAATTATTGAACCAACAAGTACATTGTTCTTTGTTTCTACAGTGAACAATGAAGTCATCCATCATACACTTTTCGTCCTCAGCGTCCTTCAGGCCCCTTATCTGGCTCCAAGCAACCGGAGGTTTTTGTACTGTATGTGTTTCGAGATCATGGCACAATACCTTTGAACCTGGAAAGCATGGTGGAAACTACGGAGGTGGTACTTCAGGTAGGAAGAGCTACCTGAGTGTGCTTACCCAGATTTTTGTCTTGCTGCTATGATTTCAAAAGCTTTGCAGATTCCAGTTGTTGTCGAAACTTAGGAAGCTCAACTGAAGTCTTTGATGAAGCCCACACCTAACTTAACTCCAAAACTCCACCAAATGGGTCAAATTGTCAGAACTTGGCCATGCTCTCATGGCAGGAGAGTGATCGAGGAGACCACTTTGTCAGTAGATTCTATGGTGGTGATCTCGTGGCAGTATAGAATTAACCGTAGCTAGCCTCTTACCTCAGGCAGTTTGCTTGATGTGCCCTCGTCTGTCATCCTTGCAGTGACGCATACCTTATCTCCTCCATGGATCAGAAAAAGAGTTTCATGTAGTTACTGGTCTACGGGATACGAATACGGCGTCGTCGGTGCAGTCTGGGGTGACTGAGTCAAATGAACCAGATCCTTGACTGAATCTTGTCCAATCTTCTAGCTTGCAGCAAGTCAAAAACCTTTGGATACAGCATTTGAGCTTAAATATTTGACGAAGCAGAGCGTTCCTTTGTTTTACTGTTGGAGTTCTCGATCTTGTCGACCTTTTCTCCGTTGAATTGTTTCCTGCATAGTTCAAGCAACATGTCACGTTCGCTTTAGGTGAATGCCAAACACCTTCGCGCGAAACAAGCAGTCATTCAAGAGAGCAATGTCCTCGGAAACTGCTTCCATAGAGAAGGAGGTAATCTACTGGAATTCATTACGTAGACATCGTTCGCGCCCATATATCTGCACGTACTAGTTTACATTGCAAATTCTTCGACTTCGGTTTTATTGCGGGTACTGCGCCTAGCTAGCTGTCCTGAATTTCGTGTGAAAGGTTGTTACAGACTGGCCAGTATGTGGAAAGCGAGGACATTCGTGCGAATTACGATATGATTCCGCTACTGTATGTCTCTGCATTCTCTCGAACTTTGGCAGTCTACTCGTGTGACTTGCTCTATATCGAGATTCACTTGTCACAGTATCTCCAGATGCAAATGCAGTACGAGATGTACCAGTATTGATGCAACAACTAAGAAATTATAAAACCGAGGCATGTAATCACCCACTCAACCGAGTACTCAATAAGGCAAGTTTACAGAGCCTATCACGCAGGGGTGTGCTCTATGAATGTGAAATGGAGAATTCTACGAACCCGGAAATTCGGAATTGGGAGATCTGGCTATTTATTTAAATATTTGAGTCTAAAATATTCGGGAAAGCCGTAATATTCCATTGAATTGTTGGATTTGAAACACCAGTAGAATGAAGATTCAGGTTTCTTCCTCGCCGAGTGATTTCTGCTTATTGACATGTTAACATTACTCAATTAAAATTAATCACATACTGAATATAGGAATCAAACCTGCAGAGTACCTGATGGATATTTCAGTATTTCGCTCATCTTTCTTGATCCATTTCGTAATATGGTCCAAGTACTCGTTTGCAATTGCTTTTCTCGGTATTGAAGACCGAGGAGGATGCCCATCGAAGGACTTCCAAATAAGAATTTGCCTAGAAGGTTTTCTTATACACCATTTTTCAAAGATGAAGGTGCACAATAAGAAGTCTTGGTCAAACCAAAATTAGTCTGCTCTATGAAAGCACTAGACATGACATCCATTTTCTGAAAACATGTTGGAATAGTTAGCGAAGGTTTCCTCATTCCTACCTTTCAGTAGTTAACGAAGCCATGGGAGATTCAGAATTGAAAACCCTAATTTAAGTCAAGGGAACAGAATTTGGATTCAGTGAAGAGTTAAGGATTCCTATCATTTTCCATTTGAGTTGATCTTTTCAACAAAGAAGCAGGTTCGGGAGTGAGTACCTTGGAGAATAAATGAAGGTCACTTCTCAAGCTGTAAAGTGTAGCACCTCGAAAGCTGGAGTCTGAGTTGCAGTTGCAGCACGATGGGCAACCTTAGATAGCAGTGCAGGTACCTTCCGGAGTTGCCTATTCTGACAGTCTAATCTGGTTACCACAGATTGAAGATTCCGCGTCTGCACGCATTCAATGATGCGTACGTTAGTCCAATCTTTGTTAACTCAAATGGTGTTCTGAAGATGTGGGCGTAGCATTTGGCCAGGAGGATTGAGTACCACGATTCTTCCAATGGCTCGGGAATTGAGCATTACATGTACAAGATCTCCATTCCGGTCTTCAATGGTTCATCACTTACATCTCTCGGTATCGTTTCCTAATAAAGTCGAGGAAAGGGACATTGTTAAAAAAAATTTAATATTTCGTCTTGGGTTAAGTGACTTGGAATCAATAGATATCAGCAGCCAAGATTTGTGGCAGAACTGCAGAAGTGAAAATGATACTGCTCTATTAAAGAATGAAGCCATGGATCCACTCCCGTACACAACCTTCTTGAAAGACAAAGAAGCTAATGGTATGATTTCCAGAAAATTTATTATACTTTGACTGAAGTTGATTTCTGTCCACTGAAGTTCTACGGAAAGATTCAAAAAAACTCATCATAGTCATCTCAACCATTGCAACCGTTACATTGCTCCAAGAAAAAGACTGTCGTTTGTATACGAAACGAAAAATGCGAAATCAAATCTGAAGTGCAGAAATTGATTGAGGAATCGCCCCCTTTTATCTACCGCCTGAATGGATAGGCAAGTTTATAAAGTTGACAATAGACATAGTGTCTCAAAGTAACGGGAAAATCAGGCTTGGAAAACGGTCAAGATTGCCAGAATCCCTAAAAGAGAATAAAATTCTCATAGCATCTGTTTGTAATTGACAAGATGTCACTGCTTGGATTTCTTGCGCCCGAGTTGCAGATCCAATTGCAAGAGTTTCACTGCTTCAATTAGTCACTTGTGTAACTGGATAGGTACACTAATCAAGCTATCAACTATTTTGCCATTAACCGCGTTGCACACTCGTCACAAACACATATAAAGCAAAAATTACACGGGGGCACACATCAGACCCACTGCGTTTTCAAGAGACTCTTTTGGTAACGAAAAATGAAATATTCCCGTCCTCTCAAGTTTTCGGCTGTGGTTGTGATCGTCTTACATTGCGTTTTTTCAATTCCGATTTTTAATTATCTGCTCTTAAGCTGTAAGTACAAACACAATGATTGAAAACGTTCAAACTTGCAGAAAAAAAATCTGAGGACCAAAATATTACAATTTCAGGTAACCAAGGCTCTCATAACTATGTTCACAGCCTCGTTTCAAAAGCAGACTCTGCAAAATCTCCGCATCTTCATTTGATGTTTGTACTGTCTAAAATTAACTGCTCCTGTCAAACACACGTCTAACAGTGAAATCATGTACCCGGCGATGAAATCGCACCTCCAGAGACTTTCCTACACTGTTCTGCGGCTGCAGAGTCGACCACGCACATTAACCTGTCAATGTTAAAAATGTCACATGACCCTTCAGAATCTGAAGTGCAGAGACTGATTGAGGACTCGTCAGATACCAGGCAGAAAATGAAGAAAACGGGCGAAGTTCAGTCAGTCAAAATTGTCATTCATCTTCCTTCGCTGTTTTTTTCTCCTCTTTTTTCGGTGGGGCCAAGGCTTGGATCACCAATTTTGGTTTAGTAACAACAAGCTCCCGCGGCAAAACTGATACTGCACAGACAGTAGTTTCCACGCGTACCAGTGGAAGTACCTCTACAACAACCACCATCTGCATTTGCACCATAAATTTGCATCAGCACTTTAGCTATTTATCTTTTAAGGGACTACGACTACGACCTTCGTCTGGTCTCTCCAGTCCTGCTACATCAACTAGTACACGATGAATGAAATATATTAATTCTCCTCATGCCATTTCTGGAAATTTTAGGACGATCCAAATAACAACCCAGAGGTAGAATCATTGCAAAAAATTAGAGATTGGCATACCACAGTCGCAATCCAAATTAACCAGATCTAAAATACTTTGACCCTCAAATTGCTAGGTACAGCTCTAGCTCAATATCAAACCACTTACAATACATGCATCCAATAACAGAACATCCATCTATAACTTTTCAAAGTTTGAGTTTCTGAACTGATGTATGAAATATCTGTCTGCTATCTACCCATACGAATTCAGTCTTGACACTAAGGCTCATCTCTCTTCATTCACAGAAAACCTTAATTTTTTTAAAGAGTCACTTTTGTCTACAACATTCGCCATAAATTGGACTAGAAAATCTCATACCAACCCCTGCACGCAGACAGTATGCACATTGCAAAAGATGTGACAAGTTCTAGGCACACACTTCCAGAAGTAATCTCCAAGACGTCACAAACAACCGAACTTGAACGTCACCTGAGGGTTCGTCAAGTCCACGGATACGTTCGGAGTGAGACTCTGAATAGCTTCGGTTACGGCATGAATGCAGTCAAGCTTTCCAAAGCAAACAGTAGATGCTTCCGCCACACCTGTTTTCTCCTTTTCCTCCAGGCCTCGCCTATTGACAGCTACTGCATACTGTCAAGGACCAGGTATGAATATCAAGCACAAGCAGAGATCTGTCAGCAGAAAAACAGTCCAATACAAAGTCAGAAGTACTGGGTGACGCTTAAATAGCTCATAGATTATGAACTACACATAGTGTTATCACAAGCTGTCTAAGAAATTATACCTTCAGTGGATTGTTGTTAGAAAAGGTGAGCGCTTTAATAAAATCCTTCACCAAAACAACTACATTACTTCGAACATCTTCTTTGGACCAAATGCACGTTGCCTGTACAGGAAATATTCGATGACACCATCTGAACACATTGGAAAGAATTAAGATGAGAAAAACTCACAAAAAGCGACACGGAAGAAATAGAATGATGAGACCAGAAAATAACCTGCAACAGTAACCCTTCAGTGCAATTTACGTGTAAACAGGTAAGTAAATTGATGATTCCAACCAGATTTCAGCCTCAAATCTTGATGGGGTATCATACTAGCTCACAATCTCATTCTCACGTTCCTTGTTTTCTTGGAATGCCTGTAATGGCACATGCAACAAGTACCTGGGTGCGGCTCGTGATCGTGTGTGAAAACCTTTGAAGACTCTGGTCATGAATGTCACGAGGTTTCCAGGGGAGCGGCTTGGAATGGAAATGTAGACCATTCCATTCCTTGCAAGTTTCACTAAATGAAACTCTTGTTGCTTGATTTCTCCAACTGTAGAATTCCCACCAGGTGCAACATTGTCCACTTCCAACCCATTCCTTGCAGCACCGTCGTCGTTTGTACCTTGAACTTCGTCCCTTGGAATTTGTTCCCCTTGGCCAGCCCTCACTTCTTGTGCAGCGGGCTCCTCTTGAACTTTGCTTACGTCTGGTGTTTTTTGTCTTGTTAACTCCGAGTACGCTCCAGTTTTTGCACGCTTCGCATCGGGTTCCATACCATCGCCATCACGCGGCTTGGTAACATCGAGAAACTGTCAAATCCGTCTTCCGTGCATTACTTAACAGATTGTTGTGCTAATTCCAATTGTGAATTCATTCTATGGTACTAATTGCATTATTACGGCACTTGCTCTGGTATTCAACGCCACCTCCATCAGAAAATCCAAAACTCCTCTGGTTCCTCCCTAAACATGTAATCCATGGGAATAAATTTTACTAGATGCTTGCTGCTCAGAACGACTTAGGATGACAAACCTCATGAAGAATTTCCATGGCTTCCTTGGTCGCACTTTTCTCGCGTTCTACCCTAGGCAATTCCACGATGACATTACACAGAATTCGCTACATGTTAGCTGCTCCGTGACAATCAATTGATCCACCAATACAAACTCTAAACCCTCAGTGCATGATTCTACGCAATTCCCGATGGCACTACATGATTCTCTTCATGTTCGCTGCCCTGTGACAATCAATTTCATCCACCAATTTATAAACCCTAAAACCTCAGTGCATGATTCTAACAACAAGAGCGGACAGTGAGGAGGAGAATCCCAAAATCACCCAAAATCTTAGACAAAAGGCACATACTATGAAAAGGATGGACACCATCGAATCAAGTGGCGCTTCTAAATCATCCAGCCAAAAAACGTTGACACTTCATAACTTCTGCATACGCTAACCAAATGTCGCTGGAATTTCTAAAGTGCTTTGGAATCCTCCTTTCATTGACCAACAAGAACCTAAAAAAGTTTCACTAGTACCTATGTTCAGTATCAAAAGTGGCGATTGACATTGGTGTCCCTACCTCAAGGCAAGCGAAAACATACAGACACAGAGAGGAAGGCATGGAACATACGGAAAGCGCAAGTAACGAGGAAGCCAGAGCGATGAAGAAGCGGCGCAGCGTGGGCGGAGTAGAGGTAACGAGGCATGTGGATGACGCCGCCATGCTGCTCCCAGGGTTGCAACCCTGACGGTGGCGATGGCGAATAATCGTCGTGAGCGGTCGCATCTCCGAGGCCAGAAGGTTGAGAAGGGGCAGAGGTTGCAGCATGAGGAGGAAGGGCCAAGGCGGAGTCCATGGCGATGGCGTTTCTAAAGATGCGAGAGTATGAGACGAAGCAGCTCAAGTTGCAATGCAGGGACTGAGAAGACTAATCTATCGAAATTCTCATCTGCGAATGCTATTCCTATGGTGTTTTGGGTTACATCGTTCTACTACAAAAATGAGAGGCACTATCCCTCATGAGGAACTCTCCGCAATACCCTTCACGCTTTCAATCGTCCCTCAAGATTGTTTTGGCCAAATTGTAGGTATACCACCAAAACTCAAATTTACTCAGCACTCAAAACAATCAAACCACTCTTGCGTCATCGCGACTTCCCACGGGAACCCTGTCCCTGGTCGCGCACTCCCTTATCCACCTCCAAATGCCCATCAAACCACCAATACCGACAACTGCTGACCCCCCTCAAAAAATAAAACCACCACATCAGAACGCAAACCTCCTCGTCACATCGGAGCCTCCGGAACCCACAGAGATCAAATTCCTCGATAACAAACTCGTACCAAATCGTCAGGGATTCAATTCAACAGCGAAACAAACCGACTTTGAACTACTGTAAAAAAGGTGAGACATTTCGAGGGAAAGAGTACGCAGCATAGGAAAGAAGGTAGGTAGGCAAACTTACAAGGTAGAGAAACAGAGAAAGAGAAACAAAGAGAGATCTGGAGGCTTGAAATGGAGCTTACCACAGCGGAGGACGAGCAGTGTAGACTGGAGAGCGACAGAAGGTGGAGAAAGAGCAAGAAGCGATCAAGACGACGACGTATAATAGGGTAGTCACAGCACCTTCGAGGTTGACATTTTCTGTGAGAAATTTCTTCAGCGCATGAAATGGGGAGCCAATAGGGAGCTCTGTTTTGTGGAGGAGCTGTGACATCCTTTTTGCAGCAACAATGAATCCTCCAATGAGGTTCACTTGCACAGTACCACGGCAACCGATCACGGAGCAGACTGGGAACCTCAAACCTTTGCGTAAACTTCTTCACGTCCGTTCTTGTCCTTTGGAGGAAGAGAACAACTCTTCTCAACCTTCACGGAAAGGAGTCGGCGCAAGCCGCGGCGAGCCAACTAAGGTAAACGAATCCATTGTGGTCAAACTTTGGAGTCTACCATCATGCCATTGCTGAAAGTTTTCAAATTTTTTCCCATAGAAAGACAAGTGTGAGCAATAGTGAGAGCAGTTGAAATTGTATTTTTCAAACAAAGTATGAATTTGTTACGGAATTTTGAAGTGATCTGTCCAAAAGAGTCCAGAGTCTACCCCATAACCAACAAAAATTGTATCCATTATACTCTTCTTAATCACCTAAAGTAGTCACAATAATTTCTAATGTAGAAGACCATGAAAAGTGACTTCTTGCAATGATTTACACTAAAAAAGCAAGTGTTCCTAATGAGGTCACTAATCACTCCATTGGTGTGAGGTTAGACATTGATTGTGGCCAAAAAAACTGTCATGGGGTCATTAGGTGTCCACTATGGGTCATCTGACCACAATGGGTTTGTTTACCTTAACAAGCGCCGCGTCCATTCTTGTCCTTTGGAGGAAGAGAACGACTCTTCTCAACCTTCATGGAAAGGAGTCGGCGCAAGCCGCGGCGAGCCAACTAACAAGCGCCACGTCCTTCTTCTCGATCTTCACGGAATGGGATGAAGGAGCCGTGACTACCCCTATAATGAAGCTTGCTTGTTCTTCTTTGGGAACCCAACGTGATTGACACCGACTCAGGTTTCATTATTTTGGGCCTAGGTTTCATGCCTATGGACTACAACAGAACCTCTCTAAAGTAATAGAATTGGGACCGGTATGACACATCACATTAGAAAGGTTATTACATTAGGGAGGGGCATCATGTTTGTAAATGGTTCAAATTGTTAAGTGGGGACCGACAGTCAATACTTCTTGATAACACTTTATTGGTTTAGAGAGTATTGAGTTGGGGAGGTTCTACTATATTGTAAATATTAGGTAACAAGAATACCATATTTAAAAATATATACTCTAATAACATCAAATCCAACCATCAGATAGGACATCAACTTGAAAAGTGTCTTCATAAATTAGGATGCCTTTCATCTAAACAAAATGAAAAAGAAACAATCTGTTTGTCGTCTAGAAACTGGACATTGAAGCCCTTAGGCCTTAGGGGTTAACCATTACAAGTCTGGGAAACCCAATTTGGAATGTTAAATGGAATTTTTCTAAGTATGGCAGGGAAGGTGTATGAATTGAAGTATCCTGTGGTGACAGAAGTGTATATTGGTATTGATCTGGATCTAATAATACATGGCACTTCCACTTTAAAGCATTATTGCACTTTTTACATATTTCAAAAGTTATAAATGGTCAAGTATTCTACATGTATAGTGTCATATTTGAGCTTGATAAGATTTAGGTGTTAAAATAACATCCAAATGAAAGATGATTTATTTATCCTATGGTGTATGTCTTGCTTTATTTTCAAACATTTTTAGTATTTTAGGAATCAAATACTGTAATGTGCAAACAATTTTTTTTACATACCTTTAAAGGTTAATTGCATCACAATGCACATGCCTAAATTTAAGTCCAAAGTGCTCCACAATGTAGTTTTTTGAATGACAAATATTGTGCTTGAGGACGATGTTTGGTTCAAATAATTTTTCATTCAGTTAAAGTGAATGCTTGCATCTTTAAAAAAAAACCTCTTTAATCATTTTGATGCATTTGAGGTAAATAACATAATATTACAAGTTATAAGCCAAAAAACACAAATTTTCTAAAAGGAATTAGGGTATTTATAATTAATGCATGCAAGTGTGACCACTTTACTACCATAACAAAGGATTATTTTAAACGTAGTCACATAGAAAGATTTAAAGTGTCGATTTTTTAAAAAGATTTTTGGTAAAAAATCACAAGAATTCATTAATAAAAACGGTCCTACTTGGACTATACTTACCCCTCCAAAAAAATCAAAGGTTTGTCAATATACGTAAGAAATCTTGGATAAGTTCATATGAATACTTTTAGAATTTGGCATTTATATTACTTCATGATGTAGTACGAGTTTGTCAATAAAATCTTATAGTGTATTAATTTTCTAATCATACATTGACCCTACACTAGATTTGGACCAAAAATTTATTAAATCTTATTATACACTTTTTGGATGATATTTTCAGATTTATTGGGTTTGATTTGTTTTTAATACGAATTCTCTTTATATTTTAGTAAAAACTCAAAATCATTTCAAATTTTTACAAAACTTCCCTTACTAATTACTTGACTAATCAAAGACAAGTAATTATACCTTTGAAGAATAGAAACGTGAAATTTTATTCAAATTTTGTAGCAAAATAGCCCATACATCTCAAAGGATTTTGAAATTTGTCCACATGGTGATTTGATTCATTTTCTAAGGGTTAAAATGATAATTTCATGAATTCTAAGAATGGAATCATTAGTTTAATCCTAGGGAGATGCAACAATAATACATGATTTCTATCCTATTTTGTTGCGCTACCTTAACATGTAAACATCCAGTTTATTAAGGGAAGTTTAAATCCTATGAATTTTTTAAAATTTTATGCGAGGTATTTTATCCATATAATGGCATATAAATATGTATTTATATGTGTACATATACAAATGAAATGTTATTTATAATTTATAATTTTTTCTTTTAAACTTCACTATGGTATTTAAAACGATTTCTTTTGTTTTAGTGCAAATCTAACAGAATAAAGTTTTTGAACTGTAGTTTCTACTCTCTTCAAAATTACAAGAAGACGAAGATGTTCAAATGAAGGCATAAAATGTTAAGGTACAAGAATTGGAATATTGAGAGGTGCTAAATTTGAACTTCACTAGACATTGTGAAAAAGTGCTAAAATGACTCCCGCCCAATTCCAACCTCTACAATTGTATCCAATTACCTTTTATTGCATTCTAAGGGTAATGAAAATTATATGTAGGTTTACATTAATTATGACATATTCTATGTGGAAATGGACTTCAAAAGGATTAAAATTGGACAAAAAAGTGATGATTTGGTGAATTTGATGACTGTTTGAGTTGCCAATCTATGTAGAGTAAGCAACTAGAGCTTTAATTTGTGGATTATGATTTAGTAAAACCTCGGGGAGGTCATTAGCTTAGAAGTTTAGCATATACTTGAATTCAAGGGATATTTTAGAAGGGGCAATTTACCTAATACTTCATAATATAATATATCCTTTTCTTAAAAATAATTATAAATTGTCATTTGTTATAGCACCCTATATTATTTATAATTCACTTTTTAGTCCAATTTTTTGGCCCCTATATTAGATTTAAAAAATAAAACTAATAGGGATTGTATGATTTTTTTTTGCTATTACTGTTCTTTATCTTTTTCTTCTCTATTCTTTTGCCCTTTCTCTTTCAAACCATTCTCTTATGGTTATTGAAAACTAAAGTACAATACGTTTAGACAAATATACTATAGACAAACAAATGCACTCATTGAATGTAAACAATGCATTCTAGTTCTATGATCCACTAGCGCTTAGTAGTTTGCATTAGAACTATGCTAGATGCATAGGATACCTATAGTGGTACTAGAATTATCTGTAAAGTCCTTTGGAGTCACCTAAAATTTTATGAATTTTGCTTTAGTATTTTCTTATTTGTTCACTTCAAATAGTAAAAAGGTATGAAAGCACTAGGTGGTCTAATATTATTAAGTATTAGGTGTGTAAGAGCTTGGTGGTCTTCAAACTTGGGCGAAAATATGTTTTTAGCTCCTATAAAATTTTTCACCCAAATTTGAAGACCACCAAGCTCTTTGAGACCTTTCTACTATTTGAAGTGAACAAATAAGAGTATATTAAAGCAAAATTCATGATAGATTTTTCAAATTCTAAATGACTTCAAAGGACTTTATAGATAACTCTTGAGGCAATGAGAGCCCCTCATCCAAGGTTCATGGATAATTTGGGACTAGTAATATGTCATTTTTTGTCCATCTCTTCTTTAAGGATATTAAATACCCACTCTACAAAATTATTTTTCCACACATATTATTGCCCCCTTATATTTTGTCTACATAAAGTCTAATACATGGTATTAAACGTAACCCTATATTAGTTATAATACCCTATATGTAATTCTACACACTCTATACTAGATATAATGTTTAAATTTTTTTTTAATACAATAAATACATATTAACCTATTTTAAATCTCACGTAGTTTCTAAAATACACACTAAGTGACTTCCTTGAGAGTAAAATATAAACTACACAAAGCTATGTATACGTTCAATGTACAAGAGTTTATAAATGTTTTAGCATATGAGGGTAGAAAGTCTCTAAACACTAAGAATAACAGAAGCCTTGTTGAGCCTTATACTCACACAATTTAGATTTGTTGCATGACACAAGTGTCAAGCAATTCATGATATGAATCAATTCTCGAACTTATACAACAATGTCAAATCTACTTATAATACACCAAGACGTTGCTACATCAAATAGTATATAGTATAATAACCTATCAAAGTGATATAATAAAAATCCCTTTAATATTAGACAACAAACTTTAGATTAAATTTAAAGCTAGAAAGAAGAATATTCTAAGCATGGCCTAAATTATTAGCTACAAATAAACAAAAAGGCTGCTTTGTAATATTGAGGCCTAGAGGAAAACTAACATTCTATAGAATTACTTCTTCCAATAATTGGACGAAAATATTAAGCTAAATTGAGAATGCCCTATCAAACACTAGATGAACCCTTTTAAGTATACAAAGGTAAGAACACCTACATTTGATCACACCTTAATGAGCAATTACAGCAATCGCAAATCTTTCTCCTAAGTACCTCATCATAGCTTGTCTCCATTCATAGCGAAGTCACCATCATCAACAAAATTCATTAGAATATTGTCACTTCCAATATCAAAGCCCACTTTCTCCATCGCCAGAGACCATTTGAAAGTAAATTTCAATGTTGTGCACTTAGGGGGGTCTTAATAAACATGTTTTGGTCCATGTCTATTTTATAGGATGTCTATCAAATGGTGTCATATTACACATGTGTCTAGTACATTAAACATGCTCATAGAATATTCTTGAATATTCTAAGTATATTTTTAAATGTTTTTAATACTTCCAAATATTCTAAATATGTTTTAAGAATCTAACTATTAGACAAACAAGGAGGTCTACTAGACATTTCATTAGATAGCTTGATAGTAGTTAAAAGGGGATTCTAGATTGCCTCAGAATGCATTTTTTAGACACCATTTGAAGAAACTATGAATTTTAAAAGTACTGAAAATAGGTGTTTTCAAAAATGATCCTAGATTCATGATTATTGGGAGCCCATTTTAGGCAAGAATCTATTAGGAGTGGTTTTCAAAAAGGGTCAGAAATACTAGATGTGCTACCTTATAAAAAAACAAAAAGTCAATGAGATCAATCCTTGCATGATCTTTTTTTTTATTATATTCTAAATGGAATTGGATGCATGGTCTAGTTATGATTGCCTTGATTGAGGTAAGTACTTCTAATTTCATCTTTACCACTAGAATGTTATATGTACAGATTCTTCCCTTTGAATCTCTCTAATATACAACTTTGGAATATACAAGACATCAACTTTATGAATGTAACCAATAATTTGAATATATTTTTTGAATAATCAAAGTTTCATTATATTGTGCACTTTTAGGGGAATTTGGAATCTTCACTTTTTAGGGGAATTCTGAGTTCTCACTTTTTTCTAATTTAATCCTACAAAAATTAAATTAAACTAGAAATTAAATTAAACTAGAAATTAAATTAAACTAGAAATTAAATTAGAAGTGGCACAATCCACTACAATGTGGCACAATTCACGGCGGACGACATTGTAGTGGATTGTGCCACATCTATTGGTGAGACATTTTTAACCCCTAGAGGACCAAACCTGCGTTTTTTTGTCAACGTAGCAATTTTGGGCAGCTCACTAAGAATGGAGTTCTTATTTTTTTTCTTTGAAAAATCAAAAATACATTTTTCCAAGGAGTAGCTCTAAGGCCCAATAGTTTTCATAGTACATTTTCAAGGAGCAGCTTTAAGGTCCAACAATTTTTATAATATATTTTTCCAAGGAGTAGGTTTAAGGCCCACCAATTTTCATAACTTTTGACTATACGGTCTAAAAGTTATTGCATGATATGTGATTTTCAACATTCGGCGAGCATCTTGGGCAGCCCAAAATTTTTCTATAAAAATCACTTTTAAGAAAAATAAAAATTTGAAATCGGTTCTTTAGATTTATACATATGCGAGAAGCTTTGAATCATTCCATGTCAGTTAATGGTCAAAAGTTATGAGGACTCTTAATTTAGGGTAGTTATGAAATCTCTACTCTAAACTAAACTTTGAAGTCCTTTATTTAACTCAATTTTCAATATTTTTGGAAAAAAATTAAGCCATTAGGTGTATATTTTTTATTACAACATTACAACCACTGGGATTGGAATTTTTAAATTCCATAAATAAATGGTTAACAATTTAGTATTTTGAATCATTCTCTACTTCTTTCTATTTACTATTTTTTTCCTATATGTTTTACAATTCCAAATGGTCTGAAATTTTTCGAGCATGTAGTCAAATTGCCTTGAAGAATGAATTTAAAGAGTAACCACCATTTTAGACATTTTTTCATACAAATGTGACCTTATGAAGTGCAGCTGCCTAGATTTTTGCAGGGACCAAAAATGGATTTTTGTCAATTCAAACGCTATTATCTTGCAATCCACAAGGTGGAAAATTTTGAAATTTTTTCTACAACATCTTGAACTAGTGTACTACAAGATCCTATGGTTACATGTGTCCAAAAATGTTTTTTTTTCTAAAATGTGGTACTTGTATTAGAAATGGCAGTTTTGGAGCATTTTTGGTGAAAACAGAGTCAAAAACCTTTAGGGGTTAAATTCAAATGTGATATTCATTTTAATATAGGTGTTTTCATCATCTTCTTGTTTTAATATGACCTTGTTTAACTAAGTGCTTCTCTGTAGCAAGCTGGTAGCAAGTGTTGCAATTACCACTTGTTGTCACTCGGACCAACACATTGTGGTTTTGGATGGAGACACGGGGATTTCTGACGACACACTTTTGAAGCCAATGCAATGGTGGCACTTAGACCAATAGTGGTGGTAATGGCTTTGCAAGATGCGGATATTTTGCCACTTGTTGCTTGCAAGGTCGTAAAGAAAGCTTGATGGAAAGAAGTAAGTTTGACTTTTTTTTTATAAGTTCTTCATATTTTGATTGATATATGCATGATTATTGAAACATGAATTTTTGCATTGAACTGCAGAATTGGGTCTACAATTTGAAGCCCGTAGAGGAAGAGTGAATCATTGCAGACCAAGTTTCACTAGGTGATTGCAAGAAAGGGATCAATACTCTTTTGCATCACAATTGAAGTGACGGAGTTGTTATGGCTAACTTTTGAAGCATGAACCCAATTAACTTGAAATTTTTATTGGAGGTGGCTAACTTGATAGTGTTTAGATCTCTTATTTTTCAAATTTAAAAAAAAATCATTTTATATTTAAATTTAAATTTAGCTGATTTGTCACACTTTGAGGTTTAGGATTTTTTACTGCTGGGGAATATCCAAGTTAATGATCTAGAACTGAAGTTTTTTTGGTCTATTTCTATATTAGGAAGTCATATTTCTACCAAAGGAAATTTGAAAATATTTATTTTATGTCCTCCACATGCATGCTAATAGGGCTCCCTTGCGTGTGCAGTTCTGAACAATCAAAATGGTTCAAAGATCAATTTTTGGTGAAATCTCTTTTCCATGAAGTCTTTCCAAATGTCCGATTTTTATTGTCCTTAAAATTTTCTTACAAATAAAAATGTGAAAATACTATTTTCATGAGATTTTGCACTATTCTAGTTTTCCTACTTAGAAAACTTTTCTATGCTTTTCCTTCCTAGGGTACCTTCTTCTTAAAGGTGGATAAATACATTGATCATATTTTCCACGTTTAAAAAAAAATATTTTTCAAATTGTAAAGTACTTCCAAAAAAAATGAGTACTATGGAAAACGATACGTTTTTTGGTTGGTCTTTCTTGCATACACCCTACTAGTCAATCTATAGAAATTGTTTGAGTTGTTGGTTTATGCTCAACAAACAACTAGGATTGATGTGGATTATAATTTAGTAAAAAGTAAACCACATGCACAAAGCTGCATATACTTTTAAATGTTCAACGTCTGAGGTAGGGAGTCTCTAGACACTGAGAATAGTAGAGCCTTGTCGAACTCAATACACTTAGATTTAGATTCATTGGAATGACTTTCTATATACGTGTGATGCTTTGCCATGAATTTATTGTATAACTTGACACTACAAGGACATTCGTGTGTGTGTCAATTCGGACATTTTTTTGTCAATTTTTTGTCAATTCGGACATTTTAGTCAATTAGGACGTGTCAATTCGGACATTGTTTTCTTGTAATGTGATTTGTGCACTTCATTTCAAATACTATTTGCATGTGTTGTGGTTTATACTTGACGGAATTTTACTGATGTTAAAAGAATAATTGAATGGGAATTGAATTGATGCTTGCCTAAGTTGTATATCTACACTAAATAGTACAATTGGGTTGCCCCACACTAATTTCTCATATCTAACACTTTCAAGACATGGTCAGCTATAGTCTGGGGCAACTTAATTTCACTATTTTGTGTAGCTTTTAACTTTGCCCTAAACCATTCATGACTATATCCACAGTAATAAGTCATAGATCCAAAAAAAATAGAAATAGTTTTGCTTATACTCGCATATTAGCACCCCTAAAATGTAAACAATTCCATTCTATTAGTGGCAACCACTCAAACAACCTAAAAATCAAGGGAAAGGGTTTCCAACCTTCACATATTCTTTGCATAGTAACAACCTAAAGGCACTACATAATTCTTCAACAACTTACTAGTCATCTAAATTCAATCACTTCTCCAAAAGTACACAAAATTGATTGATTCAAAGGGGGCAATTGAGTATCATCTGAACATCAATTTTGCCAACTATTAGAAATTTATATTATATGATATCTCTAGCATTCAAAAGGAAATATTGCAATCATGTCAAGTATGAGACAAGTGTCAAGCCTCACTAGATTTAAATCAATTCCAAAAACTACACAATAATGTCAATGTACTTGCAATACAACAAGAAATGACTCATATCAAATAGTCAATATTGCCTACAATGTAATAACCTATCAAGGTGATATAATGCAAATTCCTTTAATATTAAACAACAAAATGTAGACTAGACCTAGAGCTTGAAAGAAGAATATTCTAAGCACATCCAAAATGGAGAGCAAAACTACCACAAGCAAAACTAACTACTTTGTAATATTGAGGGCCTAGAAGAAACCAACATTCTATAGAATTACTTCTAATAATTTGAAGACAAATATGAAGGTAAATGGGGCAATACCCTATGAAATATAAGGTGAACCTTCTTAAGTATTCTAAAGTAACTGCACCTAAGTTTATCTAAATAAGCATTTGAGTATGGTTCCAATTACTAAACTATCTTAATTTCTATTGGATTACATTAGTAAACATGTGAAGACTCCAAATTCCCCTAATTTGTATTTTTTGGACACAATATGATTAAACTTTTGATAATTCAAAAGTATATTCAAATTATTGGTTCTTTGTGCATTCATGAAGTCCATAGGCTCGCAAAT
Source organism: Neckera pumila (assembly GCA_963969595.1). Lineage (NCBI taxonomy): Eukaryota > Viridiplantae > Streptophyta > Bryopsida > Hypnales > Neckeraceae > Neckera > Neckera pumila. The sequence goes on from OZ018412.1 coordinate 13,131,532, forward strand.
TCAAAAGTGGTACATTCAAGGGATTAAAAAGGAAGAATTTGCACATGTACATTCTAGTAACAAGAAGTACTTTCCTCATTCAAGGCCATCATAAGTAGACCACGCATCCAACTCCATTTAGGATTCAATAAAAAATCTAAAGAAGAAGGATCCTGTAGGGGTTAATCTCATTGACTTTTTGTTTTATATAAATATAATTCCCCAAAGTACTCATCATAATCAAAGCACTTTGTTGCTTCAAGATCACAAAGGCAAGGACTATCCAACTATTGCAATTTTGGAAGGGTTCACTTCCTATCGAGACCCGTTCACACTACAAGAAGATGGAGCAACAATTTTGTACCTCCTACTAGCTACCATGGCTCACAAATCATCCCTTCACCACTCAAAGTATAGAATAGGTAGAAATTTGCACCAGATCTGCTCTCTTGGGAAGTTGACTTATGGACCTTGCCAATAAGTATGTGCAAAAAATTCTTTGCAATCATACTGCAACTCTACCCAAGTGCCCATCACGAGCCTCTCAAGAAGAAAGTTCTGGCTAGCTCCCATGGGAATATAGGCTCGCAGATCATCCCTTCACCATTGACAATAAAGAATAGCTAGAAATTTGCACAAGACTTGCTCTCCTAGAAGGTTTACTCATGGACCCTACCAATAAGCATGTGCAAAAATGCTTCGCAAGCATACTACAACTCCACCCAAGTGCCCAAGATGTGAAATACAAGCCTCACAAGAAAGTTCTAAGACCACTTGAATTTCCAAGAACTTGACTTGATTGGAGCATCACATAATCCAAATGCATGACGGCCTGAGATTGGCTAACCATAGCAATGAAGGCTCTTGACCACAACAACATTAATTGGGATGAGTGACTTATGAGGAAGTCCCACAATGACAGTGAAGCTATGCAATCAATCCAAGACTGCGATGCTAGATTCCATAAGAACTCCCTTGACGTCACATCCAAGATAAAGTATCTAAGGTGATCAAATCAATGGAAGGCCAACGTGCTTTCATGTCTTGAATGAACTGGGCACTTAGCACCACGCCACTATTGGCTACATCTAGCATTTGCATCCTTAGTGAGTTTGTGATATCTGGTAGAGCTTGCAACCTCATGCACCCATGAACGTCTAGATATCTAAATTCTGGACTCAAAGGCCTAGTGCAAATCAACTTTGTTAAGTTCACGCAATCATACATGTCAAGCCAGAAAATGTTTGGCAAGTTGGCCTAGTCTAGAAGCTCTTGGATGGGACACCGCTTGCAGATCAAAGTATGAACTTGCGAACAAGCGGTTAGCCCATGCAGATCTACAAATCCACCGTCAGATACATCCAACACACGCAGATCCTTCAACCCTTGAAGGTCTGACCCGAGGTTCTCATGAAGCCACGGATGTCCAATCACCCGCAAAAATTTCAAGTTCTGCAACCCAATAATGCCATAGACATCTCTCAACCATGCACCGCACTTGACCCTCAAATCCTCCAGCCTCGCAAGCTCTCGCAAATCAGGTAACACATTCAACTTGTCACAATCCGTAATCTCCAGCACCTTCAAAATGGTCAGGTTGATCAAACCGGACAAATCTTGAAAATTGCACCTCCGGAATTTCAAATCGTGCAACCTTGATAACCTCTGGAGATTAGGCAAAACAATCACGCCCTTGCAATTGTCGACAGTGACAGATTCCAATGACACTAATTTGGCTAGACTTGAAAACCCTTGGCCCTGCCACCCCGAAATGTGGAGCATTTCCAAATTTATAAGCTTGCGTAAATCAGGCCCATCATGCAACTCATCAATTCCAATATGGAGACTCCGAAGCGAGATCAAGTCACTCCATCCCATGGAAGCTTGCGGAGGGCAATATGGATCCAATGGCAAAGTTTGCAGATTCATAAGCTTGCGCATATCTGGCAGCTGGGTGAGATTCTTGGTATCCGGCATCTTGAGGGATTGTAAACAGACCAACGCGTGCAAATCTGGCAATGATTCAATGTGCTCACAATATGACAGGTCCAATATCCTCAAGTTTCGGAGGTTGCCCATATCTGGCAGCTCTACAAGATTCTCACACCAATCAGCAGTCAGTTCTAACAGACTAACCAGGTCACCCAAATCCGGTAACGCTTGTAGTAACGAGCACCAACCCACATGCAACTTTTGCAGCCGTTTCAGCTTCTGCAAGTTGGGCACTTCAATCAGCTTCGAACACCCACTAAGACAGAGTTCTTGCAATGCAACTAACTCACCCAAAACCCAACAACTCTACAATTCCTTGCACCCGTTCAAATCCAAGAATTGCAAGTTGGTGTGCTTTGAGCTCAAGGCGGCAAAGGATACTAGTGAGCTATTCTCACAAAAACAAGTCACTTGTAGTAAGATGAGGTTGCTCAGATTTGGTAATCGGCCACATCGGTAAAGATCCAACACTTGAAGGTTTGTCAAATGGACAATTTCGTCAATGCAAGGAGACTCTGATGGGATGTTCAACCACCGTAGAAAGCACAGCTTCAACAAGGAACCCAATCTGACGAGGGAGGCCAAAGGTTGCAATCTCATTGCTTCGTACTCATTAAAATCCACTTCCAAACTCTTGAGGTGCTTCAAGCCTCTCAGAACTAGCTCCTGTACACTAGCAAGACCTTCACTGAGCTTCAAAACTATCATGTTGGGGAAACAAGCAAAATTCACATCCTCCACTTTCATAAACCCCTTATCAAAGAAAAACATTCGCCTCAAGTTTACCCAACGACCACCATTTGTCAGGCTGGCTTCTTCAAGTGCATTATGCTCGCCAACTTTTGTTTCCAACCTTGTAAACTCACGCCACAGGTCATGAATGCCAATTTTGCCAAATCCATCGCCAATATTCTCCAATAGTGATTTCCTTTTGAGGTTCTCCAACTACAAGCATCGCAAATGAAACAAAAAACGTCAAAAGTAGCATATTTCTTAAAGAACTCATCCTGTTGCAAAAAACTAAAACAACCAATCATTACATTGGCATAAGTTCACATAATAGGATGTCAATTAGGAACAGGATGGGATTTCAGACACTCCTCTGGAAGTTCAGCAATGTGATGTATATCTCAATTTCACATCCATCCAAAATTTTAGAACTCTAAGGTTGGTAGTAGTTGGGGTTTCAAAATTTCAACCACGAACTAGAGTCCTTGAAGATACCTTTTAATTCTATTAATACAGCAGGTTGACAAACAACTACGATCTCAAATCTACATATATCCTAGATCTGAGACCACTCTGACGGCTAGAAACTCACATCAAGACTTAGGTCCTAATTCTCAACCCGTGGAACCAACACTAAAAGTTGACAACATGACAAACACAATGTTCAAACCACAAAACTCTCAAGTCAAGAATTTGGAGGCCATATGAACAAATTTGTCCCACTCATTCTACTTCTCATCATGGAAACAAAGATTGGCATTTGTGATTTCAAAGAATACTCATTCTATCACACTTTTCACTGGCATTCCATGTACCATACCAAGCCATTCATAAATGTTACACTTGAAGGTTCCATCCCAAAAATACTGACCGTTGTAAGGTGCAAATAAGGCGTATCCATGAATAGATGTTGATCTTGGGAGTTTAACGCATCAAAGCTTCTTCTCAAGATGGAGAAGACTGGAAGTTGAGGTTCTCCAAAAGGATTCAAAAAGTCAATTTCATACAAAAGCAACCTCCAACGTTCTGGAACATACCCAACAAACCCCAATTGCTTGCCTAATGTTTGCAACGCCAATGGATGGTAATGAGAACTAGTGCCATCACCTTTCTTGAAATGACAACGCTCAATACAAGAAAAGATCAACTCAAGGTCATCCTTGTTGCTCCAATACATGGTGGGGCACATGCAACATGATAAAGGAATAAAGGCCTTGCTTCCTCCATCTCCAACTCTGGCATCTCCATGCATTCACTTACATCAATCCTCAAAGATGTCAATTTGTTTAGTGAACGTGCTGTCACAAGCAAAACACTTCTAGCACCATAGTTTGCTCGAAGAAGAGTCAAAGCTTGCTTGGATGTTGCACTTGACACATTGTCAATTGCCAAGAACACTTTGACATTCATCATATCTCTCATCAAGTGATAGTGATACTGCACATCCAAACAAAACAACTAAAATTGATGACAACAAATTACACTCATGCAAATCACAAATCACACTATAGGCTAGCTACTTGAGCTCAACCACAATTCACACATTAGATCTACTTCAACTCAACTGCAATTCACACACTAAATATCAAAAATATAATATGCTTCATGAATAGTACAAACCTCATCGATACTCATTGCACCCAAATGTTTGAGATTCATGTTCGTATGCCTCCGGAGCACATCGTTCAGTAGTTCTTCTTCACTTCGACTTTCCAACTCCATGTGAGCAACTTTGCCACGATATTCCTCAGATACATAATTGCAAATAGCCTTGCAAATGGTGTTTTTTCCAATACCACCAACTCCATATAAGCCTACTACATGAATCCCATAAAATGAAGATACTTTTGAATGTTGAATCCTTTCATGGATCACCTAGAAGGTAATCAAGACAAGTAGAAATGGATCAAAAGCAATGAATTTGCAAAAACAAAACATCATAACCAACATTAGAGCGTGCTTCTATTCATCCCCATGTAATCACAATTGATTCAAGAGAAAAGCATATCCATTCAATAGATATAAGCCCATGGATAAATCAACTTCACAAAATGATGTTGACACACACCTTGCATAAACGTGACCTCCCTTGAACATGAGAATCTTTAAACTATGTTCTTGGGGGAATAAACTTACAAATTACTTTGTACAAATTACAAATTACAAACTTACAAACTTCAACTATCTTTGCTCGAAATGTCACTTCCCCCAATTCAAAGTTGTACTTCAAAGCATTTATTGAGCCAAACAATCGCAAGGCATTCTCCCAATCTTTCACATCTATCCTACTATCACTCTTAGCCCAAGTATGCCACAATGATAACCATCGCTTATGGTTGGCAACATCACGACATTCAGAAAATGTAAGGCCAAGAAGTATTGGCATTATTGTGAAGCTTGGCTTCTTCTTTTTGACATTGGCCATGGCCACCAACTCCAACATGGGCCATTTGGAATTGAAGAATTCCTCCGAGAGAACCACCACCCCAACTTCACATTGCTCAATAGCTTCAAAGATAAGCCTTGGAAACTATTTTCCAATGGACAAACAATCCCGACGCTTGTCAAAGAATGGATGGCGGTCACATCTCTCCAAGTCCACGCACAACTGTTCCACAAATCCTTTTTGGGCACCACTATGGCTCAAAAACACCTTGTGCTTTGGTTGTAAAGTGTAATTCCTGTCCACTCAAGTTCAATTCCCAACCAATAAATTAATAGTGAAAGGCAATATTTTATAGTCGAGATTAACCGTAGATTTGGCAACTCTTACAATCGCAGTACTTGCTCCTTAAGTGAGCAATAATGCAAGAAATCGCAAATCACAGTTACTACTAACCCGTAGCCATTGTAGTCGTTTGTAGGCAGGCTTGTGCTCCCTCGTTCCATGTTTCAAATCATCCCATGTCTGAAAAGCATCGCCATGGCATTAGACTTCGTAAGATTCACTCGAAGTTGTCGCCTCCAAGCCTCGCATAGTACAAACCCGGTGGAGAATGAGCATCCTGAGTACCCAATGCTTTCAAGGCATGGTGACTAGATCTAAACTATGGTACGACAAATTTGGACGAGATCAACTAAAACCAAGTTGAGGTTGACCACCCACACAGGCACAAACAGATCCTTTTGAGATTCACAAAGTCCTCCTCAATGAACCCTTTTCGTTCTTCTCTAGCTAACGGACGCACAAGATTCAGACCAGGGCGGGAACACAAAAGATTCTTCTGAAGTTACAGGAAGAGACTAGAGTGAGGCACACGGATCCGATGTCATAACATGGTGTCCCACGACTCCATTTAAGGTAAAGATTTCGGGCAGCTCTGACAACGAAAGCCAAGCGGTTCGTGTTCAGAAAACGAGTGCAAAGAGCTTGAACAACAAAAGAATAGAAAGACGAAAAGAGGGAGCGTTCACCAGGGTCAACGAGTATTGAGAAATTCTCCAAACCTAAGATCGAGTGCCACAAAGTGAAAGTCGCAACTTCGGCGAAGAAGCCAACAACAGTGAAGGTGCCAATGCAACCCACAAACGCCACCGATAAGAGGAAGCAAAAGCAAAAAAATACTACCGACTCCTTTTGTGTAGACAATCCAACAGCTCCAGCAGTGGAGCTTCATTGCCACTCAACATCAGCGTTCGCCCACTCTTTCGAATGCACGAGTGAGCGTCCATTGACTGCAGAAGCAGGTCGTCAGCCACACTAGATATGGCAGAAACCCTGGGCCAGGATCATCGATTAAGTCTCGATAAGGTAGGATGCGTCTCTGTAGTCAATGGGCACATTGAATAAAACACAAAGGTGGAAAAATTTCCAGTTCTTCCATTACAGCAGATAAATGTAAACATCTGCCCTCGTTTTGGAGCAGTGATTTCAGTGATTTGTGACCTCTCCCAGATAAATCACAGACCCTGACCCAAACATGAATTCTAATTTTCAAAATTTGAACATCCCACGATAAATCAATAATTTCTTTGTTCTCTTCGGCAGTGCAAAAAGTTGTCATCTATCTATTTCATTCAGTGGTAATAGTACTAGTCTCGATATGGTAGGATGACCCAAAATGGAGCCAACGCAATTGCCACCCATAGTTCCTTGGGTCTGTATGCAACGCTGGGTGGTGGAAAGCTTTTAGTTGAAGAACAAAATCCCCATACCTACATAATGTATACAACAATTCCTACCTCCTTGCTCCATATCTGATCATCAACCACTCAAATGAAGTTTTCTGAATTTGTACCCCCACCTAAAGAAGCTATGCTTATAAAGTCTGGTCTCTATACCTATTTGAAAGTTTTGAAAGAATCCCAAAATTTCAAGATTTTATTGTGATTTGAACTGCGCACCTATATAATGTCTCATATGATGACTTGAGGATATCCCCTTAAGACAAAGGGATACAAGGTGCACTTCCATTACCATAAGTTAACTCTATAAGTATCTGTAAGTTGATCTCACAATCGAGGTGAGAAGATTCTTAGAGCGCTTTGCGTACCGGAAACTTAAGATATCAAACAGCTGATGGATGCAGCAAACACCGAGGGCTAAAGCTGTGAATAATTGCGCATAAGTGATTACTCATGGGGGGTCATCCTGCCCGTGTTTAAGGGAAAATGATTTCCCGTCTATTTCCATTTCACCGTATCAGTTCCGTTTTTGACCATTTTTTAACGCTTCTCAGTATTTGTATTATGAGTGCAATTACAGCTGAAGAACAGAGTTTTGAAAACAGACTTGGAAAAAAGCAGTCTACGCAATCAAAGCCGCAATTTAAGAATGAAAAAAAAGCACAAGATTCCGAGTTCCCGAAACCCTGATCCTGACAAACTCGACCGAGTTACGTGCAAAACCATTACGAGTATTCTGGTTTCACAAAGGTTTCACAAAACGAGACAGCGTCAAGGCTCTTCCATCAGTTATGGCCAGACCCTAAAATCATCAGCCAAATAGGGCATAAGCAGCCGGTTCCAAATGAACAAAACAACACAACCAACCCCTAAAAGACTAAGGATTCGTGCTTTCAGAATGGCCGATTCCATAGATCGCATAGTGGAAATATTAGAATATGAATGGAGATAAATTCCATTTCACCGAAGTCAGTGAAGAACATCGGATTCGTTGATACAGAACTAAATAAGATTAAACACAAGAAAGCTCCCTCTTACCTACTCCAAACTGCAAAACAAACCGTAAGACCCACGTTATGCTTGCGTCCATTCGGGAGTCAAGAGCATACCTGAACCTTGCAAATCTCATGCCCACAGTCCACATCTTTTTCCAACTCTCCTCTACCAACAATTTCACCAAGTCCTCCGACTTCGACACTGGCGCCACAGAGGACAACAACCACAACGATGACCACCGAAACTCAAACCTACTCAAAATAATCAAACCACTCTGGCGTCATCGCCACTTTTCACGGGATCCCTGTCTCTCTCTATTTCACCTGCACAAAACCCCAGTAACATCATTTCTCTTCACCTTAAGCAAACCAGACACTGGACCTCCAAATGCCCATCCAACCACCAATACCGACAACCACTAAACCCCCTCATACAACAGAACGACCACATCAGAGCGCAAATCTCCTTGTCACATCGGAGCCTCGGGAACCCACAGAGATTAAATTCCTCACAAACTCGCCACTAATTCCTCACAATCGTCAGGGATCGAAATTAACAGCGAATCAAACCGACTTTGAACTAGAAGAGATGAGAACTTTGGGGGGAAAGGGTGTGCCGCATAGAAAAGAAGGGCAGGCAGGATTACAAGGTGGATAAACAGAGAAAGAGAAACAAAGAGAGAGCTGAGTTCTCAGTTGACCTCCGGGAATTCCGCGAAGCCGACACAGACTCACGATCCGTTACTTCGGGTTCGTGACTTCTGTAGATGTTCGGTCGTCTGGCTACCTATTTTTGTTCGTCGTATGCATGGAAATTTGGTATCTCGCTTAACCTTTCCAGGTCTGGGAAGCCCAATTTGGCACCCGTAAAACCCCGCCAGAAAATTGATTAGTAATTTTGCGGGCGGACTATATTTCGTAGTTAGGGTCTCGCAAGTGCAGTACGCGGATTTCCTGGATTACGAATTCTTCATCCAGAATGTGTTCTCTCATTCTATGAATCTTTATTGACTATTTCATATAGAAAATTCTTTATCAGTTACTCGTTGTAAGCCTCTGTCGATATCACGGTGAGGTTGAAATCTTCGATGGATCCAATTGGAGTTCGTAGTTTCCGAATTGCAACAAATGACATTCTTCGAGTGTCGCGATCTTCAAGCTGTGAGATCGTGTCTGAAACATCGCTTCAAGACCTCACTCTCAGGTAATATCTAAACCTTTATTTTGTGGACCTCTCCTGTGGACATTGAGCACTCAGGCATCTTGATGCTCTAGAATCGTTGATAAAAATTCATTTCACAGTAAACATAATCAGATTCTTCGATTTGCATACTCAATGCTCCGTCCAAGCCATTCATCTCCGTCACTGAGCCACCTCACCTAACAACATGCTGGAGGGAATCGGTTCATCGTTTGTTGAATAAGACAAGGACGTATGATGCAAACAGTTTATGTCATACTGAGAAAGAGCAGCCATGATATACACGGTAATCCAGATTCTAAAGAACTTGAAAGGGTTATAGAGTACTTACCATTAGCATCCCGGGAGGGGCTGAAATGATCTGACTGCCTAGCGCTTCATTTGGGGGGGAGGTCTTTAGATAAGCTCTGCAAAACTTAGAAACAACAAACATATTCAGCCTTAGCGCTTTCACATTTTCACTTTTTTATTTAAAGCCAGAATAGGCAAACAGCTCCAATCAGCATATATACACAAGTCAAGTCAATTTTGCATCAATGAACATCAAACATCAGACAGAAATCCTATAGGTAAGCATGAAATTTCCTCACCTTGGAAGCTGCGACACGCTTTCAGGAACCTTAAGAATTTCTTTTTTAACAATTTTATCGCAAGCCATGCCAGCGTCCATTAGGGATTCGAGAATGTACCTGAACCTTGCAAATCTTACGCCCACCGTCCAGACCTCGTTCCCACTTTCCTCTACCGACAATTTCACCACATCCTCCGACTTCAACACTTCTTCACAGGCGCCACAGCAAAAGCAACCTCAACGATGACCACCGAAACTCAAATGTATTCAGCACTAAAAACAATCAAACCATTCTGGAGTGATCGCCACTTTCCACAGGGCCCTGTCCCTATTCGTCCTCTCCCTATTTCACCTGCACAAAACCCCACCAGCACCATTTCTCTTCACCTTAAGCAAACCATTCTAATACTGTACCTCCAAATGCCCATCAAACCACCAATACCGACAACTGCTAACCCCCCTCAAAAACAAACCCACCACATCAGAAAACAGACCTCCTTGTCACATCGGAGTCTCGGGAACCAACAGAGATCAAATTCCTCACACAATCCGTCCCACATTCCTCACAAATTCGTACCCAAATTCGTACCAAATCGTCAGGGATCGAGTTCAACAGCGAAACTAACCGACTTCGAAAAGCTGATAACTTTGAGGAGAACAGGGTAGGCGGAGAAACAGAAAAAACAGAAACAAAGAGACATCGGGAGGCTTGAGATGGAGCTTACCACAGCGGAGGACGAGCCGTGTAGGAGGGACAGAAGGTGGAGAATGAGCAAGAATTGGTGAAGACGGCGACGTTTAAAGAAGCTTGCTCGTTTTTCCAGGTGGCATTCGAGGAACCCTGCGTTGCCGACACTGACGCGTCGTCACTTCGAGCTTCGGGTTCGTGGCTGCTGTGGATGTTGTGTCTATGAATACCGTATTTACAGTACATTCGTCGTATTTATTGAGATTTGGTACCCCTTGCAGATCAGGGAAGCCCAATTTTTTGGACGCAAAATGGTGTTTTTCAAAACACCATTGAATACGGATTGAAGCCATATTTTGCAAAAGTACCGCACAAATTGGACTCTGATGTCTGACGATATGGGATTTCAATCATTCTACCATCTACCCTACAAATCAAGCAATGTCCAGTGGACTCATCATTTGATATAATGGACTTGTCAGTGACCTCTCAGAAAATGGAGAAAACGTCGGTCAACGCGGTTTGTGCATTATCAGTACTTCTGCAACAAGCTCCCGCGGCAAAACTGATAATGCAGAAAACAGTGCTTTCCACGCGTACTAATCCAAGAACCACCAGAACAACCACCATCTGCATTTGCGCCATAAATTTGCGTCAGCACTTGCTCATTCACTGTTTAAAAGACTTGGACAATAAGTACAAGATGACTGAAAATTACTACTATTCCTCATGCCATTTCTGAAAATTCTAAGACAATCCAAATACTAACCCTACCCAGAGCTTGAATCATTGCAAGGAATTAGAGATTGGGATACTATATTTTGATCTTTATACTATCAAAAATTAGTGTCTCTTGTCAAAGACACAATGAAACCCTGTACTCGGCGTTGAAATCGCACCTCAGACAATTCCGGCACGATCGAGCTGTCCTCCAGACACTTTCCTTTCACTGTTTCTGCGGCTGCAGAGTCAACCACGCACATTAATTATCCCGTCAATGTCAAAAATGTCATATATCTCACCCTTCGGAATGACATGTTCTTGAAACAATGGCGAAATCAAAGTAGAAACTCGCAATGAGACCAGATAAAAACAGACAGAGAAGACGTCAAGTGCGCCAAGAATGAAATAACCGGATCGTAGGGATTGCAAAGAGAGAAGACAGAGCAATGCCGTATTAGAGCGCGTTAAAGATTGCTAACTCCTTCAATGGCCTTGCAGTATCCTCCTTCGCCATGGCCGAGGCTTAATCTTAGATACTGAGTTTAAGCACACGCACCTCCACGCGCACACTGACGCACTTTCAATCGATCGACGGTCCAATTAAACTTTACGCTGCTAAGCACAGTCGGCTTTGAAGGAGCAATGCTCTGATCATCAGAAGCACAAAGTGACCATGTCTAAAATGAAGAGGGCGTTCGTCTACACCGATGTCTGTGATAATATGGAGGTGTCAGAGTATTGTGTCAAATGGAAATTAGAATTATAAACATGTAAAATTCTGGCCTCGAAGACTTTAAGCTCCAAAATTTAAAACCGTTTTTATGAGAATTCCATTTGAGGAGTGTGATAGTATGAATAAAGCTTGCTTCCAAAATTTTAATTGCTATTAAAGAATAATGCTAGAAATGAGAGTGTAAACATGGAGGTTTGGATGCATGGACTATTCTAAAATTAAAATTGAGAATTCAACAACCATTTTTATTGGTAATTAAAGTAGGTGTTGAAAGGCTATACAAGGACGTGCTTCCAATTTATTGTTCACATTTGAAGCTTTGTAAATTACAAAATTGAGTTTTTTGAAGGTAGATATGCATTTAGAAAACAATCATGTCCCTAAGCTTAGATTACATTTAAGTTTCCATCCACAATCAAATTGGCATCCACTTCCCCCTCAAATATCACAACTTCCAGCAACTACGGAGTACTTAATATACTCAACAATAGTGATTGATTTATAACTCAAATGCACATATATACTCTCAAAATTCCACCAAATTTAAGAAGCAAAGGATACAAATTGAACTTCAGATTCAGTGTTGTCCTTGGATGTTCCAAGTGACTGAAAAAGGAAGATTGTAAAAACTATTTCAAGAGACCTAGTGGTTGAATTGATGGTTGTTCTATACTATGGATCATCGTTGTATTGAAATATGACACTAATCATAATGAGGCAAAAAATTTTAAAAGTATCATGAAATTTGAATCCCAATGTCTCACAATATAGAAACGAAGTCATTCTACCATCTACCCTACAAATCAAACCATGTCCAATTGACTTATTATATATTGTACCGGGAATAACTACAAGTTGAATCAAGATTCCATCTATCACATCTTCATCTACACAATTTACCATTCATTTGGAATTGCTAAACCCTAATAACATCCAAACATCTTTGTGTAACTCGCTGCAAATTTTTTGGGGGAACTTAGTATGCTTTGTTCTAGTTTGATTTAATCAACTCATCACAAACCAACCAAAAAATGAAGAGAATGGGCGAAGTTCACTACTTAGTCCAAATTGTCATCCATCTACCTTCAATGGTTTTTCTTCGTTCAGTTTTTTGGGTGGATCACCAAGGCTTGGATCACAAATTTGAAATTTGTAACAACCACCTCCATGGCAAACAGTAGTTTTGGTTTTGTGAACAACAACCTCAACGATGACCACCAAAACTCAAATCTATTTAGCACTGAAAACAATCAAACAGTCTTGCACCATTGTGACTTTCCACAAAGCCTTGTCCTTGTTCACCCTCTCTCTATCCATCTGCGCAAAAACCAACAACAACATTTTTCTTCACCTTAAGCAAAGCACCCCAACATCATCATAACATTTAGTAGCTCTACAACGATGGTGTGGTATATTCCACACCCCAACAGTGTTTCATCAGTAGGTAGTGATGAATTAGATAGGTGGAGGATATAGAGGCACATCATCACTGTAGAACCAAGGCAACATCAACACAAGCTACTGAATGTTATGGTACTTCCAATGCCCATCAAACCACCAATACCAACAACTGCTAACCCCCTCAAAATAACAAAACCACCACTTTAGAACGCAAATGTCCTTGTCACATTGGAGCCTCCGGAACCCACAGAAATCAATTTCCTTATCACAAATTCCACACAAATTGTCAGGGATTAAATTCAACAGCGAAACAACCAATAGACTTTAAACTAGAAGAGGTAAGAACTTTTGGGGGAAAGAGTATGCAGCATAGGAAAGAAGGGTAGGTAGGCAGACTTACAAGGTGGAGATACAGAGAAAGAGAAACAAAGAGAGATCTGGAGGCTTGCGATGGAGCTTACCAAAGCGGAGGACGAGCAGTGGAGAGCAATAGAAAGTGGAGAAAGAGCAAGAAGTGATGAAGACAACGGCGTTTAATGAAGCTTGCTTGTTGTGCAACAGAAAGTGGAGAAAGAGCAAGAAGCGATGAAGACAACAGCGTTTAATGAAGCTTGCTCGTTGTGCAACAAAAAGTGGAGAAGGAGCAAGAAGCGATGAAGACAGCGGCGTTTAATGAAGCTTGCTCGTTGTGCAACATAAAGTGGAGAAAGAGCAAGAAGCGATGAAGACAACGGCGTTTAATGAAGCTTGCTTGTTGTTTCTTTGCCAGCATTATTGATCACCGACTCACGTTTCGTTATTTTGGGCTTGGGTTTTGTGATTGTGGACTATTGTAAATGTTGGATTACATGTATACCGTATTTGTATTCATCAAATTTATAGAATTTTGGTGAGCTGCTTAACCCTTGCAAGTTTGAATGCCCAATTTTGGATGTTAAATGGAGTTTTCTGAACATGACATAGAAGGTGTATGAATTGAGGTATCCTATAGTGACAAAAGCTTATATTGGTGTTAATTTGGGTCCATTGAAATAGAGCACTTTCAATTTGGATCATTATTGCACTTCCTACATATTTCAAAAGTTGTAAATAGTCATGTATTCTACATGTATAGTGTCATATTTGAGCATGATAAGGATTGGGTGTTGAACTAACATCCAAATGAAAGATGTTGCTTTTTTGAATTATCAATCTTATGGTGTATGTCTTGCCATATTTTAGAACACTTTTAGTATTTCAGAAATAAAAAATACAGTAATTTATAGACAATTCTTCAAATAAGTTTAAGGGCTAATTGCGTTACAATGCACATACCTAAATTTTAAGCCTAAAGAGCTCAACAATCTAGTTTTTTCAATGAAAAATATTGTACTTAAGGACGATGTTTGGTTCTAATAATTTCTCATTCATTCAAAGTGAATACTTGAATCTTAAAATAAAAAAGCTTCCTCTATAGGGTGAATGCAATAAACACTTAAAGCTTTTGTCACACCCTAGTTTCTGATATTTTTTTGGCCATAAATTTTGTGTTTTAGCTCCAAATGACTCAAAGTTTATAGGGAAGATACTCATAACCATTATACACCTTGCCTAATTTTTTGGTAATTTTCAAAAATAATTTACTATTTTTAAACAGCCCCAATAATTTCTCACAATGGGTGATTTAGAAGGGTTTTGCACCCCTTTAGTCCCAAAAAACGAATTTTGAGCTTAAATTTGGAGAGAATGGTCTTCTAGTAGACTTCTAGTAGCTACTATCCAAAGGATTTCTTAAAAATACCTGTTTTTATATGGTGTGCAAGTCCACAAAGAGAGCTCCTTTTTATATTTTTTTCAAAGGTATAAAACATTATTTGGTGCGTTTTCTGGTCAAAATCCATCACCAAAAAGTTTTTTGAAATGGACAATTTTTAGATTTTTTTTTAAGAAAAAATTCCTATTTTTTACAAATTAAAATGTCAAAAGTGGTATTTTCTTCATCGGTTTTTAGGGTGAATTCTATGTCATAAATTCTGGTGAAGAAAGTACCACTTAGGAAATTTTAATTTGTAAATTTCCGAAAACTTTTTGGTGATAGGTTTTGGCCAAAAACACACCAAAATAATGTTTCATACCTTTGGAAAAAAATGCAAAAAGGAGCTCTCTTTGTGGACTTGTACACCACATAAGTATTTTAAAAAAATCCTTTGGACAGTAGCTATAAGTCTACTAGAAGACCATTCTCTCCAAATTTCATCTCAAAATTCGTTTTTTTTGGACTAAAGGGGTGAACCCCCCCCCCCCCCCCCCCCCCCCTAAATCACCCATTGTGAGAAATTATTGGGGCTGTTTAAAAATAGTAAATTATTTTTGAAAATTACCAAAAAATTAGGCAAGGTGTAAAATGGTTATAAATAGCTTTCCTATAAATTTTGAGTCATTTGGAGCTAAAACAAAAAAGTTATGGCCAAAAAAAAAATCAAAAATTAGGATGTGACAAAATGCAACAAATAGTTCAAGTGTTTCTTGCATTCATTCTATAATCATTTTGATGAAATTGTGGTAAAGAACATAATTATACAATTATATTATCTTGAAAGCAAAATTTTTGTAAAAGGTATTAGGATGTTCATAATTAATGTGTACATGTGACTACTTTACTATTATAACAAACTGAAGGTTTATTTTAAACATAGTCCAAGCAAGAAGATTTATTAATAGTATTGATTTCTTAAAAATATTTCCAATGAAAAGTCACTAAAATTCAATAGTCAAAATGGTCCTACAAGTTGGACTATATTTAGCCCCCTAAAGGATCAAGTGCTTGTTCAATGTAGGTAAGAAATCTTGGATAGGTTCACATGAAGCCAATTTTGAACAAGATATTCTTGAGAATTGGAGACAAAATTTGGACATGTATCTTCTTTGAAGGAAGTAAAAAAATCTGAATTAGATGCAAGAACCCAAAGTTATGTTACTTGAAGATATCCCAACAATTAGAACAATTTTGAAATCTTTTGTTAAATTCCTCATCTACTTCTAAATTTGGCATAGATGTTATTTTTATGATGTAGTAAGCAACTATTAGAAGCCCCTTTGGTGTATTGATTTTCTAATTATATACTAATATGAAAACTTGATTTGTACCAAGAATTTATTACACTTTATTATACATTTCTTGGATGAAAATTTCAGATTTATTGGATTTGATTGTCTTGGAGAAATGACCATTGAAATTTTAGAAAACTACGTGAGATAAAAAATAGGATCAATTAAATTTGTTGAAGAAAAAATTTATACTGTACTTAGATCTACCATAGCATTGGTAATATGTGGCGTATATAATTATATATAAAATCAAAATATGAGATAATTTTTTCATTTTAGTGTATAATAGAAAAATAGGATGTTGAACTTAGGATTCCCCTAAATCTCTATAGTAGGTTCAGTTGGATTAATAAAGTCTAACGAGGTTTGCTTACCAATTTTGTACTTTTCTATATAGTTTTGAACACCAGAGGGAAAAAAAAATTGGGTTTGAGTGGGTGGCTGGGAGTGCATTGGCATTCCAATGGCATTCGGGCTTCTATTTGGCATGTGTGGTCTTTTGCAATTTGCCTCTATAATTTCTCTATGCAAGTTGTGGATATCCCCTTTTGAGGTTTTGGAAAATCAATTTCAATGCCGGAGATAGGGTTTGGTACTTTCCAATAGCTTTTGAAAACACCTTTGAAATGGTTTTGGATAAATGGTGGAGTTCAAGGCCGACATCTCCCATCGCTTTGGTAAATTGGGTCAAAAAGCTAGAAGTTTTGTTGTTGTTGTGTTCGTCGTGAATTTATTGTGCTTCATGGGTTTTTTATGGAAGACCTGCTATTGGGGTTTAGGGGGTTCAGTGGTTGTGATTTCATGTTTAGGATTTAGTAGGGTTTAGGATTGCAAATCCCAAATAGTTTGACAATGTCCAAGTGTGTTTTCTGTGTCTTCTAGGGTCCGACTTTTTGGGAAACACTTTTGCTTCATGATGATGAAAATCAAGGTGTATACCCTCATGGATGAAGCTACATCCTTTGGCGAGCTAACAGCAGCAGATTTACAAGGTCTCAATACGGCTTCAGAGAATAGACAGGAGTGTGTTTAGGACTTGTTTCCATAGGGGCCTGGAGGGGGTCCAGAACTAGACCTCCAGGCCCAAATGTTGCAAAAGGCGGAAACAACACTAGACGGATCGGAGCTTTGAGCGGAGGTCTTCTCCCGAGGTGTACGCAGGGTGAACATTTCTCAAAAATTTCCCTCCAGTTGCTCGTGGTCAGCCGGGACCCCCCTTTCCAGTTTTGGCCTCCACGGAAACTGGCCCTTAGTGGCTGCCTCCACCCGACCCCATGTCTGTGGATCACTCTTGGTGATTTTCTTGCTCAATGTTGGAGGTGTCTTGCCCTTTCTTTTTTTCAGCTCCTATTTTTGTTGTTGTTTTCAATGTCAACTGCTGCAGCTAGTGTGGTTGAAGTTTTGTAGGTAGAGTTTGTAGTGACCCATAGGCTAATAGTTTTGCTGCTTCAATTTTTTTTATTTGCAGCTGGTTCTATGTGAATATTCATAGCAACAGAAGGTGCATGATCCGAGATAATTGTTTTAAAACTTGAACTTGTAAATTTTGGTGACAATGTTGGGCTGGTCCTAGCAATGCATGTATTTGTGAACACAAGTTTTATTCAATTTTGGTGACAATGTTGGACTGGTCCTAGCAATGCATGTATTTGTGAACACAAATTTTATTCAATTTTGGTAAATTTGGCTATATTGTGTTTGAATGTACTTACTTTTCAAAATTCATACCACCTCAGGTTTTGATATAATTCTAGCTCATGGGTTCTGTGTTTTAGAGTTATTTTTATTGTGAACACTTCTAAAGAAAGATGTGTTTTAAGTATAATCCTAATAATATATTCCTATAAGTAATGACCTTTTAGGAGATTTTTAGTAAAATTTTACTAGAAATACATGTATTTTACTATTTTTGGTAGAATTTTACTAAAATTCTTCTAAAAGGTTATTACTTATAGGACTATACTACTAGGACTATACTTAAAATACACCTTTCTCTTGTAGTAGAATGGTAGTCTTCAGATGTTGGTTGTGTTCCAATCTGGTTTTTTGTTTGGGAATTAACCCCTAAAAGCCCAAGTGTTTGTTAAACGGACAAGTGGGATTTCGGGCAGGTACCTACGGGCTGAAATTTTGTCCTGATTTTTTGAAACTTTTTTAGAAGATAGAAAAACTGATAAGTTTTGTGGGAGTATAATTTTTTTTTCAATAAGGTGCCCGGGAAAAAAAAGTTATGCCCAATTAAGCTCAAAACAGGGGAGAGCGGGTAGCAAAAAATATTTTGCAAAAAATATACTTCTTTTTTTTTAAATTTTTTTCCCCATAGATTATATTTTTGTCTATCTAGAAAGCTTTGATTCATTTCATTTGGATTTGTTATGAGAAAGTTATGGACATTCTTGTTTTTTGGACAGTTAGAGCATCTTTTTGAAAAAAATAACTTGTAGGACTCATTTTTTAATGCAATTTTTCAAATTTTTCAAATTTTTTTTTGGCATGGTTTAGTTTACTTGCTAGAACAATCTCACCATTGGGATTAGTGCATTTTAATTCCATCTAAAATATATGAATATTTTAGATTTTCCTTCTATCTCGTACCTAATTGTACTTAACAATTTTTTTAATAATGAAAATTAAGTTTTTTTGAATTTTTTTTTTTTTGGTAAATCGTCAACTCAATTCTCCACTATAAACATTTAAAGCTCAAAACTTCGTAGTGCAAAAATTTTAAGCTAAAAATGTTCAAAGTCGAAAAATCCAATCCCACAATGTGCTGAAAACCTTGTTTTTTTCACTTTAAACATAGATATCTTGCAATCTATGCGGTCAAAAATTCTGAAAAATTTTCCACACATTCTTATACTATTTAGGTGTAAGATCCTGTGGTTAGATGTGCAAAAAAAATATTTTTAATTTTTTTTTCACTCTTTGTAAAAAAAAATGGTAGTTTTTGGTGTTTTTTGGCAGAAAAAAGGCCTTGGGCCTTTAGGGGTTAAAACCACTACAGAGTTTCGTGGCACAACAATTTTGTTCTATATTATATTTAGTTTATTGTTTGTGCTCTTCTTTAGATTTTGGTGGTGTATTAATATTTCAATGCAGTTTGTTTTTTTGAATTCATAATATTCCAAGATTTCCTACAACAGCCTAGCGTTCCTATGTTTTGGAGTTCCTTATTTTGTCAATGGCGTTCTTTAGATATTGGTAGTGTTTTGAATGGTTCTTTGAATGGAATATAATTTCTCTTCTGTAGTTTGACTAGTCAATTTCAATGCTATGCAATGCTTGCTACTCACGTTCTTGGTTTTGTAATGCAATAGTATTTTTCTCAGTATCATGTACTTCTACAATGTTAAAAAAAATAGAGTGCCAAAAATTAGCTCCTCTACCCATTTAAAAAAAATAGAGTACTAAAAAATACACCTCAGTAGCTTTTTTTCTACAAATAGGGAGGAAAAAAATACTTGCAAGTATATTAACACTATAAGAAACCCACAATTTAGGTGACGAGTCTTGATTTTTTTTTACCGTTTTTTAGTGGATGTCCAATGCAGCAAACCCATGTTATTATGTCAACATTGATGTTACATTGGACATTTTTGTTGACAAAAAACATAGGTATACTGCATCGGACGTCCACTAAAATCTGTCAAGAAAAATCAAGGCTCGTCACCAAAAATGCGGGTTTCTTATAAAGTAATATCCCCTCATTAAATATCCCATTATTGAATATGGTTACAAAATGTAAGGGGAAGTGAATCCCCGAAGTTGATTGTATATTTAATATGAATTAACTTTGTGTTTTAGTAAGAACTGAAGATCATTTAAAAATTTTACAAATAAATTTGAAATTTCCCTCATTAATTGAAGACAAGTGATAACATCTTTAAAAAGCAGGAACATAACATTTCCATACAAATTTAGTAGCAAATCAAACAAAATAAAGCTTCGGAAGTATACTGCAATTTCTACTTTCCTCAAAATTACTAGAAGATGAAGATATTCAAATGAAGACTTAAATATTAAGGATTATAATAATAGTTGTAAAAGGTGTCAAAATTGAGCTCCACTAGAAGGTGTAGAAGAGCCCAATTTGGCCTTTAAAAGCAAAACCAATCCCTTGGACTAATTTTTAATGTATTTTCAAAAATTGCACTCCCTCTATCTCACAATAAATCTGGAGTTTACAAATATACTTGTCTCAAATTAAATTATATATTGGTTCTCCACAATTTAATGAACAACAATTAAAGCTAGTTCGAACGTCCTAAAGCAAAAGTATCTAAAGATACCACTTTCCAAAGACTATATAGCAATTCAATCCTTGCAAACGGATTCAAAATGCAAC
Organism: Neckera pumila; assembly: GCA_963969595.1. Lineage (NCBI taxonomy): Eukaryota > Viridiplantae > Streptophyta > Bryopsida > Hypnales > Neckeraceae > Neckera > Neckera pumila. Next base: position 13,152,101 of record OZ018412.1, read on the forward strand.
TTCTAACCAACCAAAGGCAAAGAATTTAACCCACAACTATACAAAATTTGCTACTAACAAATCTCTTGTTGAGACTTTCCAGACTTGAATCCAAAGACATTGTCAGAATTGAATCCAAAGGAGTCAATGGACAGCAATGCACCAACTTTGCTCAGAAAATCATTCAAAATTAATACCATTGGAGCAGTTTCAAAAAGGGCAAAATTTGCCGCTTTTGTCACTTGTTTTCCACATGCACCGCTTTGCTATTGACTTCCATTCTTTCACATCTAGTGGGGTTTAGTAGAAGCTATACTAAGTTTGCAATCTTTTGAAAATAGGAGCTATTCATACACTAATCTAGCCATTTCTAAGAAACTCTGGATTTATTATGAGAAGGAGGGAATATCCTTGAAGAATTCACGAATGAATTCTTCATTTTTTGATTGATGTATGCATGATTGTTGAAATATGAATATTGCAACAAATTGCAAGGCTAGACAACATAGGTCACCAAAGCAGGAGCGAGCCACTACACTACAAGAAAATGGCCAAATATATGACTGCAAAGAACCACTGCATAGAAAATGTGACTTCAAAAGGACTGAGGCTCCCTAATTGCACCAACACTGCTAATCCCACAGTGCCCAAGTCACCTCAGAGTTGCATTCGCAACTTCAAGTTGAAGAGTCAACGAAAGGCGGGTTTCATCCGCCACATTCCGCTGACAATGTTGTCAATAGTCTGATGTGGTAGGGTGGCATTGAAGACAAAGAGCCGGCTATTGTATGTTGTAACTTACCTTCACTGCAGCACGACTAAAAAATGACTGTAGTGTAATTGGCAAACGACTTCAAGAAGTTTTGGCTTATTGATGGAAAAAGAAAAAGAAAGAGGCCACTACAAAAGACATGGTAGAAAAAGATGTTTCGAGCAACTTTGATTTTACTAGGGCCACTATGGAATGACTGACTAATTAATCACTGCACCTTATTAGGTATTTTGGCACAAAAAAATTCTATTCTTTAGGATGTTTCTATGTGCTACATTGTTAAAGGATGAAACTTTAATAAGATGATGTGTTGTCTACAAATAAATTAATAAATGTTAGGCAATTAAAGTGACTTAGCTCCTAAATACTCTTAGTATGCATTCTTGTTTATGTTTTACTTTTTTTTCTATAGGGATCAAATGATTTGAAGTCATTCATCCGAGCTTTAGAAAATGATGCATACAAAATGGCTTCTTTCTTCTTCGTCATTTTTTGTTTTCTTTTTTATTTCTTGCTCATTCTCTTTTAAAATTTGTTTTAATCTTTTCATCTCTATTTCTACCTTTTCCCTTTTTATGTATTGTTGATTTTTTATTTTTCACTTATCAATTTCATTTGCTATTATTTCATAGAATTTTTTCTAGAAACAAACATAATTATTTTATTTTTTTTGGTAATTTTCATTCCTTCAGATTTTTTTCCTGTTTTATAATCCTTGTAATTTATTTTTTATTCAATTGTTTCTTTTTCTCTTCTCTTCTTCATTTCTTTAAACCTTTTTTTAACTTTCTCTTTTCTACTCTTTGTTTATCTTCTTAAGTTTATTTCTTCGACTTTCTTTAAAAAGATTTTTTTTTCTTCTCTTATAAACTATGCATTCCTGATGGCCTTTTTGTTTTGTTGGTATCTATTGTTTTCTTCATCGGGGTCCACTTTAAGATTCATTTATAGTCCTACTAGGACAACAGCTATGATTTTGGTCCATTTGTGTTGGTAACTTTGCAATATTTCCAGACATTTCACATGATTCAAAATAGACATTCTTGAGGTCTTAATATAAAGGGTGGAAGGTGTTTTCATAGTCCTCAAACCAATTATTAGTTCCGTTTCTTTCTTATATAAACTAGAGCTGCTTCTTTGATGCTGTTGTAGAATGACTTCTTGAGACTGCAAAATGACTTCCTGCGACTGCAAAATGACTTTCTGCTACTGAAAAAGAACTTCTTGAGACTGCAAAATGAGTTGAAACATTTTAGATTACTATGCAGCTATTCAACTATTGCTTCGGGGCTTTGTGCATTGTAATGTATTGTGCAATTTTCAAGCATCTGCATACCTTTCATCACACTTTCTTTGCATTTACAACACATTTTCATCATGGATTATGTACAAAAAGTCAAGACAAAATTTAGAGAGGATGTTAGAAAATGTCAAAAGAAAACATCCTTTCCAATCCCTTTTTCAAATTTGTCCATAACTTTTGATTTGAGGCTCAAAGCATAAAATGGATTTTTAGAAATGAAAGTGAGGTTGATTTTCCAAATTTTTTTAAGTTCAAAGGTTTTAGAAAAAAATTAACCTACCATGCTTAAATGAGATCTAAAATATCATTTGTAACACAATTCCTGCGTTTTACGTATCCCACATGGTTTGTCTTGTCTCCTACCACCCCACTTGTATAAAAGGTTTGTCATTTCATTTCTTCATACTCACACACTAAGTGGCTTTGAAAGCTATGTGACATGTCAACTACAATGTATGGTATATGGTGTATGGTGTATTGTATATGGTATATTATGTATTGCATACGATGTATTGTGTATGGTATATTGTTGTGAAATTTTGAATATATTGATATGCAACTATAATGACTACTCTCCGAATAATGGGCCCTACATTCCTTTTTGCAGATGTCATATTAAATTTAAAATGACTCAAAAATGACTAGAGACGTCAGCAGCAATGACTGCAAAATGACTTTTCAATGACTCAAAAACGACTTCCTATGTGTCCATCCATGTCACATTCATCATAGGTCAGTCATAACTTCAGAATGACTAAAAAACGATTGGCCACGTGGATGTCTACTTCAGATGTTTTAGGGTCCCGCTTTCCACATGGCAGCTTTATAGACATTTCCTTAAGCCCAACTTTCTTTATCACTTCATCCATTTCTACATCCAAGGTAGAAACGGATGGTGATAATAGAACTGCAGTTGTTGTCCTAAACGACTGGCCCACAATGACTTCAAGGCCCTGAGTTGTATTGCAATCATCGTGTCTACAATGACTGTTTTTCAGTCGTTTTTTGCAGTTGTTTTTTCCATCATTTTTTTGTAGTGCTATGGATTGAATTCTACTAACTAATCTTCAGAATTTGTTTGAATTACCAATCAGTAGAGTAAGGAGCTGGGCTTTTCAAGATTGTAGTTTAATGAAAGGTAAACTATACAAAGCTATATACACTTCCAATGTACTAGAGTTTGCAGGCGTTTTAGCGTTTGAGGGTAGAGAATCTCTAGACATCAACAATAGTGGGGCCTTATAGAGTTCAATGCATTTACAAAAGATTGAGATTTATTGGAGTGACCTTTTATTTGCGTGAAATTTTTTGTTTTAGATTTATTGTCTGACTTGATATGTGTACATCATTACAAACACTATTTGCATGTTTTTTGATTTCCACTTGAAGGAATTTCACTGATGTTAAAAAAAGAATTGAATGAAAATTGAAGTGATGTTTACTTGAACCGCTAAAATTGTATTTTTAGCTTTTAACTTTACTTTGAACCATACAAAATTATATACACAATCACAAAGCATAGAGACCCAAAATAAAAAAAATTGTAGGCTCACAAGCTCGCACATTAGCAACCCTAAAGTTTGGATAAGTTCAGACAAATTCCATTCTAGTAGTGGAAACCATTGGAAAAATATATTAGCCAACCTTGCACATTCTTTGCATAGTGACAACTTGAAGGCACTAAATAATTCTACAACGGCTTACTTGTCATCCACTTTAGCTACTTCACAAAAGGTACACAAACTAATTGATTCAAAGGTGGCAATTGGTAGCATAAATCAAATACCAATGTCATTCTAATTATTAGGAATTTATACAGTGCACAAAATCTCTAGATTTCAAAGGCAACAAAATGTAGACTAAACCTAAAGCTAGAAAATATATATTCTAAATATGGCCAAAATTACTACAAAAAAAAAGACTACTTTGTAATATTGAGGGCCTGAATGAAAACCAACATTCTACAAAATTATTTCTTCCAATAATTTGAAATATTTCCAAAAAAATATTAAGCTAAATGGGGAATATCCTATCAAACATTGGATGAAGCTTCGTAAATATATTAAGGTAATTGCACCTAAGTTTATCTAAATACGCATTTGAACATGGCTCCAATTATTAAATGATCTTAATTTCTAATGGATGAAATTAACAAAAATATGAGGACTCCAAACTTCTCTAAAAATATTTGTAGGACACAATATGATTAAACTTTGATTATTCCCAAAATATATTCAAATTATTGGTTATTAGTACATTCATAAAGTCTTTACCTTGCATATTCCAAAATTGTACATTAAAGATTCAATAGGAAAATTCTACACATATCACATTCTAGAAACAAAGATGAAATTGAAAGTACTTACCTCAATCAAGGCCATCACAACTAAACCAAGCATCCAATTCCATTTAGGATACAAGAACAAAAAAGGACCTTGCAGGGATTGATCTCCTTGAATTCTTGTTTTACATAAGGAAACAACGCCTAATTGTGATCCCTCTCTAAATTGACCCTACAAATTCATGCCTAAAATGTACTTCCAGTAGTCTTGAGAATCTAGGGTCAATTTTAGAAACACCTATTTTCAATACTTTATAAAGTCATAGTTCATTCATTCAATGTCCAAAAAAAGCCATCTAAGAGAGTATACAATCCCCCTTTTGACAGCAACCAAGACTTTTCCTCCAAAATTTAAATTCAATATAATAATAGAAACTATGCTAAATTCAATTGGTTTTAATCTAAACTACAATTCTCAAAAACACATGTATCATTATCAAAGCAATTTGTTGATCCAAGATCAAAAAGGCAAGAACTATCCAACAATTGCAATTTTGAGAGAGTTCACTTCCTACCAAGACCTTGTTCACACTATAAGAAGATGGAGTAGAGTACTTTATACTTCCTGCTAGCTTCCATTGGAATAGGCTTAGAAGCCTACCGCATTCTTGTTCCCTTCACCACTAACAATGTAGAATAGCTAGAAATTGGCACCAAATACGTGCTCTTAGGAGCAAGTTTTTTCTTTTTCATTTTTAATGAAGTGCCAAAGTGGCAATATTAATTGTTATAATAGTGCTCCAAATTTCAACATTCATTCACATTTTGGATAGAAAATATCATATTAGAACATATCACATATCCATAATTCAATTTTCATCCACAATTTGGCGATTTCATCCAAGATTTTTTTTTATTTGCAATTTTCTGGCAATTTTCACCTTTTAAGTACCATTTTTTTCTCTGAGTGTGGTGCGAGGCTATAAAATTTGGTGCAATTTTGCACCAAATTGCCGGAAAAAAAAACACTGCTTGGGAGGTGTCTAGAACATCTAGAAATTTGCAGAAAATATGTTCTCATGAGAGATGTACTCATGAACCTTGCCAATAAGCATGTGAAATAAAAAAGCTTTGGAAGCACACTACAACTCCACCCAAGTGCCCAAGATATGAATCACAAACCTCATAAGAAGGAAGTTCTAGGACCACTTGAGTACCCAAGACCCTAACGTCATTGGAGCATCACTCAATCCAGATACATGACAACTTGAGATTGGCTAACTAGAACTCTAAAGTTTAAGGCTCTAGACTGAAACAACTTTAATTGGGGCCAGTGCCTCCCGAGGAAGTCCCGGTGCATCCGCAATGAAGTGATGCAATCATTCCAAGACTGCGACGCCAGATTCCACAAGAACTCTCTTGAATATCTTCGATGTCCAAACAAGTGGAAGGCCAACGTGCTTTCATGTCTTGAATGAGCTGGGCACTTAGCACCACGCCACTGTTGGACACATACAACCCTTGCAACTCCAGTGCATTAGTAAGATCCGGCAAAGTTTGCAACCTCATGCACCCACAAACGTCCAAATACTTAAATTCCGGACTCAAAGGCCCCGTGCAGATCAACTTGGTTAAGTTCACACAGTCCCGCACGCGGAGCAAATACAATTTTGGGAAGTTGGCCAAGTCCGGGAGCTCCTGGATGGGACACCTATTGCACCTCAAAGTGCGGAGTTGCGAACACGTGGCCAACCCTTGCAGATCTGCAAATCTGCAATTTGACACATCCAACTCGTTGAGACTTGTCAATTGGTGAAGATCCGAACCGAGGTTCTCATGAAGCCACAAGTGCCCGCCCACCCACAACCCCTCCAAGTTCTGCAATCCAAGGATGCCACGAACATCTCTCAACCTTGCACAATGCTCAACCGTCAACTTTTTCAACTTGGCAAGCTTTCGCAAATCTGGTAACACATCCACCTCGTTACAACACACGATTCCAACTTCTCCAAATTGGTCAAGTTGATCAAACCGGATAAATCCTCAAAATTGCAGCTCCAGAGTTCCAAATTGCGCAACCTTGATAACCTCTTGAGATCAGGCAACACATGCACACCCTTGCAATTGTTGATAGTGACAGATTCCAACAACACTAACTCGGCTAGACTTGAAAACCCTCGGCCTTGCCACCCAGAAATGTGGAGCCTTTTCAACTTCGTAAGCTGGCATAAGTCAAGCGTATCATGCAGCTCATCAATTCCGACATGCAACCACTCAAGCGAAATCACGTCGTTCAATCCCCTGGAAGCTTGCACATAGATATTTGGATCCAACTCCAAGGTTTGCAGATTTGTGAGCTTGTGCATATTTGGCAGTTGGGTGAGATTCTTGCAACCCAACGCTTGGAGGGATTGTAAATAGACCAACCCATGCAAACCTCGCAACGATGCGATGCGCTCACAATATGACAGGTCCAATATCCTCAAGTTTTGGAGATTGTGCACATCCGGCAACTCCACAAGATTCTCACACCGACTAGCACGTAGTTCCAACAAACTCACAAGGTCACCCAAACCCGGTAGGCTTGTTAGTAAGGAGCAAAGACGCACATCCAACTTCCGCAACTGTTTCAGCTTCTGTAAGTTGGGCACCTCTTTCAACTTGGAACACCTATAGAAAAGAAGTTCCTGCAACGCAACAAACTCACCCAAACCCGGACAGCTCTGCAATTTCTCACACCAACTCAAATCCAAGAACTGCAAGTTGGTGTGCTTTGGGCTCAAGCCGGGGATGCTTACCAACAAGCAATTCCCACGGAAACAAGCCACTTGTAGTAAAATGAGGCGGCTCAAATTTGGCACCCGCCTACATCTACGTAATTCTAGCACTCGGAGGTTGGTCAAACGGACAATTTCGTCAATGCAATGTGAATCTGATGGGATGTTCAACCATCGTAGAAAGCCCAGATTTGACAAGGAACCAAGTCCCACAAAGGAGACCAAGAACGACGTACTTGATGCATACATACTCCAATCCACTTCCAAGCTCTTGAGGTGCTTCAAGCCTCTCAAATCCAACTCCGGTACACTTGCAAGACCTTCACTGAGCTTCAAAACTATCACATTGGGGAAACGAGCAAACTTCAAAACCCTCCAGTTTCATAAACCCCTTCTCAAAGAAAAACATACGCCTCAAGCTTACCCAACGACCACCATTTGTCATGTTGGCTTCTTCAAGTGCATTCTCCTCGCCAACTTTTGTTTCCAACCTTGCAAACTCACGCCACAGGTCGTGCATGCCAATTCTACCAAACCCATTGCCAAGATTCTGTAGGAGTGATTTCCTCTTCAGGTTCTCCAACTGCAAGCAAAACAAATGAAACAAAAAATGTCAAGAGCAGCATATCTCTCAAGGTTCACATCCTGTTGCCAAGAAACTAAAATGACCATAGGCGTTCCATTGGTGTAAATTCATATAATGGGTGGTCAACAAGGAACGGGGTGGGGTTTCAGACACTCCTTTGAATCTTCAGCAGTGATGTATATCTCAATTTCACATCCATCTGAGATTTTTAAACTCTAAGGTTGATTGCAATTAGGGTTTCAACATTTCAAACACGAACTAGAGTTCTTCAAGAGGCCTTCCAATTCTACAAATATCGTAGGTTGAGAGTAAACTAAGATCTCAGGTAATGTATCCATTCTAGATCTTAGACTCCTCGAGACCACTTGGACCATTAAAAACTCATCACCAAACTTGAAAGCCCCAACTCCTGGACCCTAGAACTAGTATTAAAAGTTAAAAAAATTCAAACTACAAATCCTCAAAAAGTCTAGGAATTGGGAGCCTTATAAACAAATTGTCCCACTCATTGTACTTCTCACTAAAGAAACCAAAATTGACATCCACCATTTCAAAGAAGACCCACCTGTTCTATCACACTTTTCACTGACATTCCATGTACCATACCAAGCCATTCAAAAATGTTCCACTTCAAACCAGTTGATCTACCAGTGTAAGGAACAAATATAGCTGCATCCATAAATAAAAGTTGATCTTGGGGATGTAGTGCATCAAAGCTTCTTCTCAAGATGGAGAAAACAGGATGTTGAGGTTCTCAAAAAGGATTCAAATAATCAATTTCATGCAAAAGCGACCTCCAACGTTCTGGAACATAGCCAATAGACCGCAATTGCTCCCCCAATGTTTGCAATGCTAATGGGTGGTAATGAGAACTTGAGCCATCGCCTTTCTTGAAATGACATCGCTCAATGCAAGATGAGATCAACTCATGGTCATCCTTGTTGCTACGGAAGGCAAGAGGGACACATGCAACATGAGAAAGGAATAAAGACCTTGCTTCTTCCATCTCCAACTCAGGCATCTCTATGCATTCACTCACATCAATCCCCAAAGGTGTCAACTCGTTCAAAGAACGGGATGTCACAAGCAAAACACTTCCAGCACCATACTTTGCTCCAAGAAGAGTCAAAGCTATCTTGGATGTTGCACTTGACACATTGTCGATTGTCAAGAATACTTTGACATTCATCATATCACTCTTCAAGAGATAGCGATACTGCACACCCAAAACAAAACGACAAAAGTTGATGATAACAACTCACACACACATGCAAATCACAAACCACACTATAGGCTAGCTACTTGAACTCAACAACAATTCACACATTACATCTACTGCAATTCAACTGCAATTCACACATTGGACATCCAAAACACATTTATGTTTCATAAATAACACAAACCTCATCAACACTCATTGCACCCAAATGTTCGAGATTCAAGTTGGTCAGCCTCCGCAACACATCTTTCAATAATAAGTCTTCACTTTGACTTCCCAACTCCATATGAGCAACTTTGACACAACACTCCTCAGATACATCATTGCACATACACTTGCAAATGGTGGTCTTTCCAATACCACCAACTCCATATAAGCCTACTACTTGCACCCCAATCGATGAAGACAATTTTGATTGCTTGATCCTTTCATGGATCACCTAGTATAGAATCAAGAAAAGTAGAAATGGATCAAAATCAAGGAATTTGCAAAAAACAAAACATCATAACATCAAAAGAGTCATTCAACTCATCCAAATGACATCTCAATTGATTTAGGACAAAAGCATATCCATTCAATAAAAACAGGCACATGGATAAACCAACATCACTCAATGATGTTGACACATACCTTGCATAAACGTGACCTCCCTTGAACATAGGAATCTTCAAACCGTGTCCTCGGGGGAATTAGCTTACAAATCGCTTCAACTATCTCCGCTCAAAATGTCACATCCCCCAACTCCAAGTTGTACTTCAAGGCATTTGTTGAGCCAAACAATTGCAAGGCATTCTTCCAATCATTCATATCAATCGTACTATCCCTCTCTGCCCAAGTATGCCACAATGATAACCATCGCTTATGGTTGGCAACATCACGACATTCAGAAAATGTAAGGCCAAGAAGTATTGGCATGATTGTGAAGTTGGGCTTCTTCTTTTTGACATTGGACATGGCCACCAACTCCAACATGGGCCATTTGGAAGTGAAGAACTCCTCCGAGAGAACCACCACCCCAACTTCACATTGCTCAATAGCTTCAAAGATAAGCCTTGGAAACTCCTTTCCAATGGGCAAACAATCCCAACGCTTGTCAAAGAATGGATGGTGGTCACATCTCTCCAAGTCCACACACAATTGCTCCACAAACCCTTTCTGTGCGCCGCTGTGACTCAAAAACACCTTGTGCTTTGGTTGTAGAGTGTAATCCCTATGCACTCAAATTCAATTCCCAACCAACCAATCAATAATTGGTGAACTGTATATTTTGCGACTACTACAATCATAGTATGTGAGCAGTAATACAAGAAATCACAAATCACAATTACTACTGACCCATAGCCATCGCAATCATTGGGAGATAGGCTTGTGCTCTCTTGCTGTTCCATGTTTCCAATCATCCCATCTCTGAAAAACATTGCCATAGTGTTAGACTATGTAAGATTCACTTGGTGTCATCTCCTTCAGGTCTTCCAAAGTACAAACTAGGTGGAGAATGAGCATCTAAATACCCAGTGCTTTCAAAAATAGTTTCTTTTCATATACACACAGTCCTCTTTTTGTTCTTCTCTAGCTAGCGCACCCACAAGAATCAGACCAGGGCGGAACACAAAACATTCTTCTTAAGTTACGTGAAGTAACCCGAGTGATGCACGCGGATCCCGTGTCAAACCATGGTCTTTCGTAATTGTTTTAAGCTAAAGATTTTGGGCAACTCTCACAATTGAAGATGAGCAGTTCATGCTCAAGAAACGAGTCCAAACAGCTTCAACAATGGCGCAACGTGTCAATGAGTTCATCAGTTGCAACAAAGCCTGATAAATTTTCGAAGCCTAAGATCAACTGTCACAAAGTTGAAGTCACAACAACAGTGATGGTGTCAATGCAAGTGTGCAATGATGACATGCGCCTTGTTTGTCTTCCACAAATGCCACCAACAAGAGGAAGTAGAGGTAAAAGATATCCTACCGACTTCTTTAGTATAGACAATCCAACAGCTCCAACAGTGGAGCTTCACTCCCACTTGACAGTAGCATTGGCCGACTCTTCCAAACGCACGAGGAGCGAGCGTTAATTGAACAGGAACAAGTCGCCAACACACTAGATATGGAAGAAACCCTGGCCAAAATCATTGACTAAGCCTCAATATGGTAGGATGCATCCCTATAGTCAGTGGGCACACTGAATCAAAAAGCAAAGGTAGAAAAGATTTCCAATTCTTTCATTACAATAGACAAATGTAAACATCTGCCCCAGTTTGGGAGCAAAGGTTTTGGTGATTTGTGACCTCCCCTGCATAAATCGCAGACCCTGGTCCAAAAGAATGAATTCTAAATTTCCAAACTCAAGCATCCTACGATTAATTAATAATTTCTTCGTTTTCCTCAACGGTGAAAAAGTTGTCACGTATCTATTTCATCTCACTGGGAACAAGACTGGGCAAATGGTAGCATGACCCAAAGTGAAACCAACGCAATTGCAACCCATACAGTTGGACCAAAGCTTACTTTGGACGCAAAAGTCTACTAAGTTAAGAAGAAGACATGGTGCAAGTAGAATTGCAGTGGAATGGGCTGGACTAGATATTATCCTTGAAACTCTTCGAGAGTCAAAAAGCAGCAGATCAATGGTCAAACCAACACTTGGTCTTACTGAAATATGGTTGATTTCTAGCGATTTGGTTTTGGTTTTGCAACGCTCGGTGGTGGGAAGCTTTTCGTTGAAGAACTAAATCCACATGCCTACTTAATGCATACAACAATTCGTACCTCCTTGCTACAAATTTCTAATTTTCAGCCATTCAAAGGAAATTTTCTATATCTACACCCACAACTAAAGAAATTATGCTTACAGAGTCTAGTTTCTATACCAACTTGAAAGTTTTGAACGATTCCCAAAATCTCAAGATCTTATTGGGATTTGAACTGTGCACCTATATGATGTTGGCTCACACATGATGATCTGAGGATATCCCCTTACGACAAAGCGAAACAAGCTTCACTTCCATGACCGTGTGTCTAACTCTATAAATATCTGCAAATTCACAAAATCAAGGTTAAGAGATTCGCAGAACGACTGGGCACCTGAAACTTGAGATATCGAACAGCTAATGGATGCAGCAAATACCGAGGGCTAAAGCTGTGAATGATTACGCATAAGCGATTACTCATGGGGGATCGTCCTGACCGTGTACGGAATAAAACCGTTAGTTTCCCGTTTATTTCCATTTCCCCATATATCTGGTTTAGTAAAAATTTGACTATCTCTTAACGTTTCTGAATCTTTGTATGGTGAATGCAATTACAGCTGACGAACAGAGTTTTGAAAACAGACTGGAAAAAAGCAGTCTACGCAATCAAACCAACAATTTGAAAATGAAACAAAGCCAAAGATTTCGAGTTCCTGTAACCCTGATCCTGACAAACTCGACCAAGTAACGTGCAAAAACAATTACGAGTAGTATTCTGGTTTCACAAAGCTTGAACAAAACGAGAGAGTCAAGGTTCTTCCATCAGATTGCCCAGACCCTGGAATCATCAGCCAAATAGGTCATAAGCAGCCGGCTCCAACCGAACAAAAGAACATCAATCCTAGAAGACTAAGGATTCACAGGATTCATGCTTTAAGAACGACCGATTCCATGAATCGTATAGTGAAAAGAATAGAATTTGAATGGAGACAAATTTCATATCAAGGAGGAAGTCAGAGAAGAATACCAGATTCTTTGTTAGAGTAAATAAATGAGTTGAGACAAAAGAAAGCTCCCAAGTTATGCTTGCGCCCAGTAGGGGTCCAAAGAACATACCTGAACCCACGCCCACACTCCAGACCGTTTTCCAACTCTGTTCCACCGACAATTCACCACGTCCTCCGACTTGGACACTTTCTTCACAGGCGCCACAGACGACAACACCCACAACGATTACCACCAAAACACAAGCCTACTCAGCACTGAAAACAATCAAACCAGTCTGGCGTCATCGCCACTTTCCACGGGAGGTCTCCCCCCGTTCGTCCTGCACAAACCCCACCGATACCTTAACAATTCAGCAACACCATTTCTCTTCACCTTCAGCAAACCACCCCAACACCGTACGTACCTCCATTAAACCACCAATACCGACAGCTGCTAACCCCCTCAGAAAACAGAACCACAACATTACAACGCAACCCTCCTCGTCACATCGGAGTCTCGGGAACCAACAGAGATCAAATTCTTCACACACCCGTCACAAGTTCCTCACAAATTCGTACCAAATCGTCCGGAATCGAATTCAGCAGCGAAACAAACCGACTTTGAACTAGGAAAGGTGAGAACTTTGAGAGGAAATGGGTATGCAGCACAGAAAAAAGGGTAGGCAGGCTTACAAGGTGGAGAAACAGAGAAACAAAGAGAGATCTGGAGGCTTACCACAGTGGAGGAGGACCAATGGAGGAGCGATAGAAGGTGGAGAAAGAGCAAGAAGCGATGAAGACGGCGACGTTTGCTAGTTTTTGCTAGTGGCCTACGGGGAACCCTGCTTTGCCGACACTGACTCGAGTTTTGGAACTTGAGTTGCGTGACTACTCGAGGTGTTGCATCGTATGAATACCGTTTTTTTATTCGTAGTATGTCTTGAAATTTGGTACCCGACTTAACGTTTATAGATCTGGGAATCTCAGTTTTTGGACGCAAAATGGTATTTTCTGAGAATGTCATAAAAGGTGCATGAGTTGAGGTTACCTTTGCTAACAAGATTTTCTATTTGTGCCGAGTGAGATTCAATGACAGAAGGCACTCTCAATTTGGATCACTATTGCACCTCCTACATGTGTCAAAAGATGTATAATGGTCATGTACTCTACATGCTTAGTGTTGCATTTGAGCACAATAAGGTATGTTAGATGTTTAAAATGACATTTAAATGAAAGGTGTTGATTTTTGAATTATCAATTCAATGGTATATGTCTTGCCATAATTTAAATACACAATTTCTATTCTAAGAACCAAATATGGTACTATATAACAATTCCTTGCATGCATTTAAGGTTTGATTGTATCACAATGCATAGACCAAAATTTTGAATTGAAGCTTTTTTAGACTTACAAAATTGAGCCTTTTGTAGGTAGATATATATTTAAAAAGCAATGTCTTCAAGTGTGCAACTTTGGTGCGGCATAGAACTATACTACTTCCTATACTCACCATTAGTAACTGAATTGTAGCTCAAAAGCTCACATGCCTATAGTTCCACTAAAACTCTTGGAGGCAATGGATAACACTTGAACTTCTATTTTAGTTTTGTTCTAGGATGGTAAAAGGGATTGAGAGAGGGAGATTAAGAAACCCACTTCAAAAAATGAAGTGGTTAAATTTATGTTTGCCCTATGCTTTGAATTCATTGCAAATCCATTCCCACAAATTTTACTCAAAAAATGATAAGATTTTGCATGTAATCAAAATTAGAAAACATTTTGAAATTTTCCTTTCAAAATTTATAAAAAAAATATTGGTGATAGCATTGGAGAATCTAACCATATGGGTGGAATCTACAATTCAAAGTCTACAATTTTTATCTATTTATCACTTCCAAAATATTCTTCCAAACAACACTTTATAATGATTTTTCTCAAATTGTCAATTCTGGAGAACACTCTTCACATTTAGGGGTTAATGGACTCCTCAATGACAAATCAAAAAATGGAGAAAACATCAATTGAAATTGCCACCTTTCATCCTTCCATGGTTTTTTTCTTCATGTTTTTTGGGTGGGGCCAACAAATTTCGGTTTTGCAACAACAAGCTCCCGTGGCAAAACTGATACTGCAAGAACAGTAGTTTCCACACGCACTGGTGCAGCACCTCCAGAAGAACCACCATCCACAGTAAATTTGCATCAACATTTGCCCACTAGCTGCTTAAGAGACTTCGACAAGTACAAGATGCATGAATATTATAAAATTTCCTCATACCATTTCTGGAAATTCTAAGTCGATGCAAATACCAACACTACCCAGAGGTTGAATCATTGCAAGAAATTAGAGATGGGGATATCAGAGTTGCAATCCAAATTAACCAGATCTGACAAACTTTAAAGCTTAAAATGCTATGTATAGCTCAATATCAAGGGTTTTGAACTGATGTATGAAATATATAAATCTGCAATACATCTTTGCTATCCGCCCATGATACAAATTCTACCTTGACATTGAGGCTCATATCTCTTCTTTTACTAAAAACTTTAAATATTTTCAAAGAGTCTCACTTGTTTACATGGATAGGACTAGATAATCTCATACCAACCTTTGCACGCAGACAATCTGGACATTTTAAGAGATTTGACAAGTTCTAGATGAACACTCTCAAAAGTCATTTCCAAGACGTTAACAAATGACCCAACATCAACTTCACCTGAGGGTTTGTCAAGTCCACAAATACGTTTGGAGTGAGACTCTAAAAAGCTTCAGTTACGGCATGAATGCAATCAAGCTTGCAAAAGAAATAGTCAATGCTTTTGCTTCATCTACTTTTTCCTTTTCCTCCAGGCCTCGTCTATTGACAGCTGCTGCATACTATCAAGGACCAAGTCATATGAATATCAAGCACAATCAAAGGTCTCTCAACAGAAAAATAGTCCAATACAAAGTCAAAATTATTGGATGATGCTTATATAGCTCATAGATTAGGAAATATGCATAGAACCATCATAAGCTGTCCAAGAAATTATACCTTTAGTGGACTGATGCTAAAAAAGGTGAGCGCTTTAATAAACTCCTTCACCAAAACAACTACACCACTTCAAACATCCTCTTTGGACCAAATGCATGCTGCTTGCACAAGAAATATTTGATGACACCATCTAAACACATTGGAAAGAATATAGATGAGATAAACTCACAAAAAGCAATATGGAAAAAACAGAATAATGAGACCACAAAAGAACATGCAACAATAATCCTAACATTCATCCCCAGATTTTCACACACGATCACGAGTTGAATCCAGGTACTTTTTGGATGTGCCATTGCAGGCATTCCCAAAAACTGAGGAATGTGAGAATGAGATTGTGAGCTCCTGTCAAGAAATGAGATTCCTTGTCAAGATGTGAGGCTCAAATATAATTGGAATCATCAATTTACTTATCTATTTTGATGACGCCTAAATTTGGAATTCAGTTTTTCTTACATAATGATTGAATTTAACCCCAAAAGTTTTTTGAGTATGTTTTTATAAAAACAATGCTTCAAAACTGCCATTTCTAATATTGGTACCAAAGTTTAGAAAAAAACATCTTTGGACACATGTAATCATAGGATCTTGTAGTAAACTGGTTTGAAAAGATGTGGAAAAAATTTCAGAAATTTCCACCATGCAGATTGCACAATACTAGTGTTTGAGTTGAGAAAAATTCTTTTTTTGTCCCTGCAAAAAATCGGGCAGCTGCACTTCAGAAGGTCACATTTGTATGAAAAAATGTCTAAAACGGTGGTTACTCTTTGTATTCATTTTTGAAGTCTAGTTGGCTAAAAGATTGAAAATTTTTAGATCATTTGGATTTGTACAACATATAAGAAAAAAATAGTAAGTAGAAAGAAGTCAAGAATGATTCAAAACACTAAATTGTTAAGAATTTAATTATAGAATTGAAAAATGCCAATCCCAATGGTTATAATGTTATAATGAACAATCTACACGCAATTTTTCTAATTTTATTCAAAAATATTGAAAATTGAATTACATAAAGGACTTCAAAGTTTATTTTAGAGTAGAGATTTCATTACTATCCGCAAACAAAAACTCCTTATAAATTTCATCTATTTAATCAAAATGGAATGATTCAAAGCTTTCCATGTATACATAAATCTAGAGAACCAATTTCAAATTATTGTTTTTTATAAAAAGAGATTTAAAAAAAATAAATTATTTTCCCGCCGAGCATTGAAACCACATATCATGCAATAACTTTTAACCATGCAGTCAAAAGTTATAAAAATTGTTGGGCCTTAAAGCTACTCCTTGGGAAAATGTCGTGTGAAAATTTCAAAAAAATAAATAAAAACTATACTTGTAGTGAGCTGCCCAAAAGTGCTATGTTCTCAAAAAAGCATGTTCAATGCTTTAGGGGTTAAAGAATAGGAATTCATATTTGGAATTAGAAATCCTAATTTTTTTAGAAGAGGTTCCAAAAGACAATGGATTGTTGTGCTCATTCCAATTGCAACTTTATGGCTGAGTGGCCATGGTGATGCTGTTTCATAGAGTATGAAAGGTGTGATGGACGATTCTAAAGATGCAAGAGTGCAAGACGAAGGAGCTCAGGGTGCAAAGCAGGGACTGAGAAGACTAATCTAGTGAAATTTTCAACTGCTAATGCTGAGGTAGGATTACCTTAAATGGTTAAAATAAACATTTTAGCCTATATAATTTGGGGAGTTCGATGAGAAATTGAGCTCAATGCATGCAAAAATAAAGATGAAGAAGAATGGAAAAAAAAGGAAATTTTTCCCTCAAGAATGATCATTTTATTCAATAGAAATGTGGATTTTTCATTTGGACCCATTTTTGTCTTATAGATTCACCTAAAACAGCTACCTTTGGAATTTGTTCCTAATCACGTGTGAATCAATCAAATGTGAGCAAATCAAATCTTTTTCAAATCAACAATAGAACTAGCTATATATTGTCTATTCCAAGACACCCTACTATGCCATTACAGGGGGGTCTCTGTGTTTACGGTGTTCTTACCTTATCCTTTTGACAAAGTTTTGAATGAAAAGATTATTCTTATGATGTTTAGGATTACATTATTCTACTACAACACTGAGACGCAATATCCCTCATGAAGAACTTTTCCAATAGAAAAGTATTCCGTAGGCAATACCCCACATGCTTTTACAAATTTTGTAATCGTCTCTTGGGATTGTGGTGATCAAATTGTTGGCATACCACCAAGATTCAATTCCAATCAGCACTCAAAACAGTTGTACCACTCTTGCATCATCACGACTTCCATGGGAGCCATATCCTTGTTCACCTGCACAAATCACCAGACACTTTAACATTTCAACAAGACCATTTCACTTCACCTTAACCAGACCACCCCAAAAACATACCTCCCATAACATTCAGTAGCATTCAGTGAAATTGCCTTTTACTCTCCGGAGTTCTCATCCACAAATTTCATCTACAATTTATTAATGTAAATTTTAAGACCTAGACAGTGGTAGTACATTTATGGTGCACTCTATTTTTTTGGCTAATTTTAGGACAAAACATACAAACAACAAATAATTATAAAGAAAGATGGTTTGCCAAAACTCAAAGAATCCATTGAATGTTATACCAATGAATTGTAACCATTTGCCATCATTAACTTATTTTGAGTTTTTTATAGTGAAGAAAAGCTCTTTAGTACACATGGAGTGGTAGGAGGTAGAACAATCCATGTGGGATGTGTAATTTAGAAGTTGCAATTTTTCAACCGCTCATAGTTAAGTTTAAAGTATTAAAACTAGAATTTTAGACCTCATTTAGGCATAGTACAATGACATTTTGCAAAAAACTTTGAACCAAAAAAAGTTGGGTAATCAAGTTAAGTTTCATCTCCAAAAATTTGTTTGAGCTTTTGATCTTCCACTCAAAAGTTATGGACAAATTTCACAGAAGGGTTGGAAAGGATTTTTCTTTTACATTTTCAAACATTTTAAACTCTTTATGTACACATGGGGTGGTAAGAGGTAGAACAACCCATGTGGGATATGTAATTTAGAAGTTATAGTTTCTCAACCGCTCATAGTTAAGTCTAAAGTAGGAATTGTGTTAAAACTAGAATTTTAGACCACACTTAGGCATAGTAGAATGACATTTTGCAAAAAAATTTGAACTAGAAAAAGTTGGTAAATCAAGTCAATTTTTATCTCAAAAATCCGTTTGAAATTTCAATCTTTCACCCAAAAGTCATGGATAAATTTCAGTGAGGATGTTTGAAAATGTAAAACAAAATCCTTTCCAACCCCTTTGTGAAATTTGTTCATAACTTTTGAGTGGAAGATCAAAATCTCAAACAAATTCTTGGAGATGAAACTTAACTTGATTACCTACCTTTTTTTAGTTCAAAGTTTTTTGCAAATGTCATTCTACTATGCCTAAATGAGGTCTAAAATTGTAGCTTAAACACAATTCCTACTTTAGACATAACTATGAGCAGTTGAGAAACTACAACTTCTAAATTACATATCCCACATTGTTTGTGTAACCTCCTACCACCCCATAATTATATAAAGAGTTGTATTCTAATTCCAAATCACAAAACATGAATGGCTTACAAAGCAAATTGAGGGAATTCAAACATCAAAATTAATGACCTCAATGAGTTGATTTTCATTTGGTTCAAAGCTACTAGTTTGTAATTTGTTTCAATTGGAAGTGTTTAAATTCCTAGTACAGTTACCTGTACAATTGCACCCCTAGTATCAAGCTAAAATTTGACATTTTTGATGTGTAGCCTTTAGCTAATTTGGGTGTGGAATATTCCACATCCTTCCATCCACAGGAAGGTAGTATCTCTAACTGCTATTGAATGTTGTGCCAAATGCCCATCAAACCATTAATACCAACAACTGCTAATCCCCTAAAAAATCGAACCCCCCCAAAATGCAAACCTCCTTGTCGCATGAAAGTGTCAAGGACCCACAAAGATTAAATTCATCACAAATTCCATTTAAAACGTAAGGAATTGAATTCAACAGCGAAACAATTGACTTTGAACTAGAAAAAGGTGAGAACTTTTGGGAACTTACACAGCATAGATAAAAAGGGTAGGCAAGCTACAAGGTAAAGAAAGTGAGAAACAGAGAAACAAAGAGAGATTTGGAGGCTTAGGGGAGGCAACCCATTTCCGATCACTTAAGGAATTACGCATATCTACAGGGCGGATTTCTTCAATGGGGGAATTTTCTAGGGTGTAAAAATAGAGTTCGGAAGGTTTCCATAATTTTTCAGATTTTTGTTTCCCAAAATGTATTTACTATGAATTTTTTAGTTGAAGGTTTTGTTCTACCTATTTTGGTTATAGACATTAGAGGGGTTTGGAGGCCTTGGAAGACTATTTCAAGACCGTTCCCCAATCTGCCCAGATTCAGTGAGCAACGATTCAAGCGTGTCAGTTTCTTTTTTTTTTTTTTTTCAAAAATAACGTGGCAATTGCTTGACCACATCAGCTTGACCATTTAGCAACATTTCAGCATTTCTGCAAAGTTCCCACAATTTGGGAACTTGCAGTCTCTTAGAGGCCCAAAACTCCTCTAACGGACTTTCCTATTTCCAACCAAGGACTAGTTGCACAATCCACCAAGAGTTGATTGCAATATTGAGAGTCTTGGAAGCAATCCTAATGTGCCACAACTGCCTCGGGAACCATGCCTTTAATTAATTACTGGTCATCTCCTCCTTCACGAAAAGAAAACAACATACATAGCCACAACGGGGCGTCGATCAGGAATGGATTACCTCCCCTACCACAATGGAGGAGGACCAGTGGAGGATTGACAGAAGGTGGAGATTGGAGAAGCAATGAAGATGACGACATTTATCCCTCAAAGGACGGACTGATGACCGTGGAAATCATCCCTTTGACTATCGTGAGAATCATTGCCTTAAAAAAATGCAAAAGCACTCATTGGAAGTCAAATTACTATAGAAGACCTCCCCATTTCACAACATCTAAGGATGAATAGTTGCACTTTTGTCTACATGCAAAGACTCTTTGTCATTCATTGGATGTCAAACCTCTAATGCATTGTTTTGGGGGGTAATGAAGCTTGCACATTGTTTCTTTAGGAACCTAGCATTCAACATCTACTCACATTTTGTTATTTTCGACTTGACTTTCATGCCTATTGACTACTATGAATGTTGAGTCATATAAATACCATATTTGAATTTGTCATCATATTTATGGAAATGTTGCACCCTACTTAAACCCTCAAAGCCAAGGCCTTTTGGGATTCAAAACATCATTGCTTTTTGAAGTCTTATAGATCTAAATGTCACTAAGTTATAAAGTTCTCAATCATACAATCTTGTGGTGTAAAATCTTATAGTGTATGTATTGTAGATGACGTGAATAAATTTGGAGTCATTTGGTTTTGTAGATTGCATGATTATAATGTTCTTGTGTTGAAAAAGGATATTGAAATTTTCCTAGCAACACATTTGGAGGTGAAACTCGATTTCTAAACCTACTCAAATGAATAAACTTTAAACTATAAAGTGATCCAAAACCAGCATTCAAATATGTGGGTAACAAGAAATATAAATCAACTGACTCATTGTGTTTGCAAAATGGCTTTGAGGTTTCAGATAAAAACAAGAAAAGTTGCAAAAATTACATCTAAGTCTAAACCTTTTTCTACTAAAATGCTTTGTAGTCACTCATAAATTCTTGGATTCATATGCAATTTTAGCCAAACAAACTAGACTAGTATGCAAAACTTATCCAAAAAAATATTGGAAATGGACATTGTATGAAGATGAAACAAGCTGCCAAAATTCACTATTATCCAAAAGTATTGGGATTTTGAACTTCAAATTATTCCCAAACATTGAAAACAACTTGGATTGATATGGAAATTTTACAACAATAACTAGACTTATGGGGAAATAAAACCCAACAAATATTATTGAAAACAAATTTTGGATGAAGGGGATACAAGCCTCCAAAGTTGCAGCCAGCAAATGAAGTTTGGTGAACTCAAATTGAACCTTTGAACTTTGATTGAATTTCAAAAAATCAATACATCTTGGATTGATCTAAAATTTTTATTACACAAACTCTAAGAAAGAGCACAAATTTCTCAATAAGTTTTATTGAATGTGGACTTTGGAAGCAAAAGTTACAACACTTTGAATTGGACTTGAAACTATGTGAGGACACTTTCATCCCCTTGGGCGATGAGGGGTGAACCCTTACAAGTCTAGGAAGCCCAATTTGGAACATTAAATGGTCTTCTTTGAGTATGGTAGGGAAGGTGTCTAAATTGAGGTATCCTAGAGTGACATAAGGTTGTATTGATGTTGTTTTGGATTCAATGACACATAGCACTTCCAATTTGAATAATTATTGTACTTCTTACATATTTCAAAAGTTATAAATGCTCAAGTAATTTTCACATATAGTGTCATATTTGAGCACAATAAGGTTTAGGTTTAAAAATGACATCCAAATGAAAGATGTTGAATTTTGAATTATCAATCTTGTATTCCTATAGCGTATATCTTACTATATTTTAGAACATTTTTTGTATTTTAGGAATCAAAATACTATAATGTCTAGACAATTCTTCACACCTAATTGCATCACAATGCACATGCCTAAATTTCAAGCCCAAAGTGCTCCACAATCTAGCTTTTTGAAGGACAAGCATTGTGCTTGAGGACAATGTTTGGTTCAAATAATTTCTCATTCATTCAAACTTCAAAGTGAATGCTTAAATCTTTAAAAAAAATCCTCTCTAATCATTTTGGTGAATCCTACAAGTTATATTTTCAAGAAGATGCTCTAAATGACCAAAAAACAAGATTGTCCATAATCTTCTCATAAAAAATCCTAATGTAATGAATCAAAGTTCCTATGTAGATGAAAATATAATCTATGAGAAAATACCTTTTTTTAAATATTTCAAATACTTTTGCTGCCCCCTCTCCCATGTTCTCCCTTCAGTTGTTTTGAGCTTATTTGGATATAACTTTTGTTCCAAGTACCGATTTAAAAAAAATTATATTACCATAAAGCTAATCAATTTTTCTATCTTCAAAAAAAGCTCAAAAAATCCTCACAAAAAAAGAGACCATAAATACTTATCCAAAATCCCATTTGTCCCGTGAAGGGACAAATGGTCCTTTAGGGGTTAATTTTTATTGGATGAAATTAGCAAAACTTGAAGATTCTAAACATTCCCTACAAAGTATTTGGAAGACATACTATGATTATTCCAAAAATATATTAAAATGATTGGTTATTGACACATTCATAAAGTCCATAGCTTGAATATTCCAAAAATGTACATCAAAGAGATACAAAGAGTTTACACATATCACATTCTAGTAACAAAGATGAAATTAGAAGTACATACCTCAATCAAGACCATCATAACTAAACCAAGCATCCAATTCCATTTAGTGTACAATAAAAAAAGAAACTTTTTGCAAGGGTTGATCTCATTGACTTCTTGTTTTACATAAGGTAACACTACCAATTGTGACCCCACTCTAAATTGACCCCTACAAATCATGCCTAAAATGAGAATCAAGGGTCAATTTTAGAAACATCTATATTCAATACATTCAAAATTCATAGTTTATTCATATCAAGTGTCCAATAAAAAGCCATATAAGAGAATCTAAAAGCCCCTTTTGACTACCAACAAGCCCCCTCCAATTTATGTTCAATATAATATATGGAACCCATGCTAAATTCAATTGGGTCTGACATAAAAGACAATTCCCCAAAGCACATGTCATTATCAAAGCACTTTGTTCATCCAAGATCAAAAAGGCAAGGCTGTCCAACTTTTGCAATTTCAATACAATTCACTTCCTACTAAGACCTTCTTCACACTACAAGAAGATAGAGTGGAGTACTTTGTAGCTCATGCTAGCTCCCACTGGAACAAGTTCAAAATCCTACCACATTCTTGTTCCCTTCACCACTAACAATGTAGAATAGCTAGAAATTTGCACCAAATATGCTCTCCTAGGAGGTGTCCAAAATAGCTAGAAATTTGCAAAAAATATGCTCTTGAGAGATGTACTCATGAACCTTGCCAATAAGCATGTGCAAAAAAAGCTCTGGAGGCACACTATAACTCCACCCAAGTGCCCAGGACGTGAATCACAAGCCTCATAAGAAAGAAGTTCTAGGACCACTTGAGTTCCCAAGACCCTGACATGATTGGAGCATCACTCAATCCAAATACATGAAAACTTAAGATTGGCTAACCAGAGCTCTAAAGTTTAAGGCTCTAGACTGAAACAACTTTAATTGGGGCCAGTGCCTCCCGAGGAAGTCTCGGTGCATCCACAATGAAATGATGCAATCATTCCAAGACTGCGACGCCAGATTCTATGAGAACTCCCTTGAGTATCTTGGGTGACCAAATAAATGGAAGGCCAAAGTGCTTTCATGTCTTGAATGAATTGGGCAGTCAACACCACGCCACTATTGGACACATCCAGCCATTGCATTTAACGTACTCTAAGACCTTGCCAATAAGCATGTGCAAACAATGCTTTGGAAGCATACAAGAACTCCAACCAAGTGCCCAAGACGTGAAGCAAAAACCTCACAAGAAAAAAGTGATGGGACCACTTCAATTCTCCAGTCTCCGACTTGAGTGGAGCATCACTCAATCCAGACACATGACGGCTAAGATTGGCTAACAAGAGCTCTAAAGTTGAAAGGCTCTCAATTGAAACAAGTCCCAAAGCATCTACAATGAAGTGATGCAATCAATACAAGGCAACGATGCCAAATCCCATGAGCACTCCATTGACGTCATACCTGAGATGAAGTATCTTGGGTGATCAAATAAATGGAAGGCCATCGTGCTTTCATGTCTTGAATGAGTTGGGCACTCAACACCACACCACTGTTGGACACATCCAACCATTGCATCTTTTGTGCATTCGTAAGATCCGGCAAAGTTTGCAACCTCATGCACCCACGAACGTTCAAACACTGAAATTCCGGACTCAAAGGCCCCATGTAGATCAACTTGGTTAAGTTCACACAGTCCCGCACATCGAGCCAAGACAATTTTGGGAAGTTGGCCAAGTCCGGGAGCTCCTGGATGGGACACCCTTTGCACATCAAAGTGCGGAGTTGCGAACATGTCACCAGCCCTTGCAAATCTGCAAATCCGCAATTTGACACGTCCAACAAAAAGAGACCCGTCAATCGGTAAAGATCCGAACCGAGGTTCTCATGAAGCCACGGGTGCCCACCCACCCGCAACTCTTCCAAGTTCTGCAATCCAAGGATGCCACGAACATCTCTCAACCTCGCACAATGCTTGACCGCAAACTCTTTCAACTTGGCAAGCTTTTGCAGATCTGGTAACACATCCACCTCGTCACAACGCACGATTCCCAGCTTCTCCAAATTGGTCAAGTTGATCAAACAAGATAAATCCTCAAAATCGCAACTCCCGAGTTCCAAATAGCGCAACCTTGATAACCTCTCGAGATCAGGCAACACATGCACGCCCTTGCAATTCTTGACAATGACAGATTCCAATGACACTAACTTGGCTAGACTTGAAAACCCTCGGCCTTGCCACCCAGAAATGTGGAGCGTTTTCAACTTCGTAAGCTGGCATAAGTCAAGTGTATCATGCAGATCATCAATTCTGACATGTAGACTCTCAAGCAAAATCAAGTCGTTCAATCCCGTGGAAGCTTGCACACGGACATTTGGATCCAACTCCAAGGTTTGCAGATTCGTGAGCTTGTGCATATCTGGCAGTTGGATGAGATTCTTGCAACCAAACACTTGGAGGGATTGTAAACAGACCAACCCATGCAAACCTAGCAATGATGCGATGCGCTTACAAAATGACAAGTCCAATATCCTCAAGTTTCGGAGGTTGCACATATC
Source organism: Neckera pumila (assembly GCA_963969595.1). NCBI lineage: Eukaryota > Viridiplantae > Streptophyta > Bryopsida > Hypnales > Neckeraceae > Neckera > Neckera pumila. Next base: position 13,177,653 of record OZ018412.1, read on the forward strand.
CGGCAACTCCACAAGATTCACACAAAAACTAGCACGTAGTTCCAACAAACTCACAAGGTCACCCAAACCCAGTAGGCCTATTAGTAAGGAGCAATAACCCACATCCAACTTCCACAGCTGTTTCAGCTTCTGTAAGTTGGGCACCCTTTTCAACTTGGAACACCCAAAGAGAAGAAGTTACTGCAACCCAACTAACTCACCCAAACCTAGACAACTCTGCAATTTCTTACACCAACTCAAATCCAAGAACTGCAAGTTGGTGTGCTTTGGGCTCAAGCCAGAGATGGTTACTACCGAGTCATTCCCACGAAAACAAGCCACTTGTAGTAAAATGAGGCGGCTCAAATCTGGCACCCACCTACATCCATGTAATTCCAACACTCGGAGGTTGGTCAAACGGACAATTTCGTCAATGCATTGTGAATCTGATGGGACGTTCAACCATTGTAGAAAGCCCAGATTCAACAAGGAACCAAGTCCCACAAAGGAGACCAAACGATGCGATCTTGATGGGTATCCACTATAATCCACTTCCAAGCTCTTGAGGTGCTTCATGCCTCTCAGATCCAACTCCAGTACACTTGCAAGACCTTCACTGAGCTTCAAAACTGTTAGGTTGGGGAAATGAGCAAAATTCAGACCCTCCAATTTCATAAACCCCTTCCCAAAGAAAAACATACGCCTCATGTTTATCCAATGACCACCATTTGTCATGTTGGCTTCTTCAAGTGCATTCTCTTCGCCAACTTTTGTTTCCAACCTTGCAAACTCACGCCACAAGTCGTGCATGCCAATTTTACCAAACCCATCGCCAAGATTCTCCAGGAGTGATTTCCTCTTCAAGTTTTCCAACTGCAAGCAAAACAAATGAAACAAAAAATGTCAAGAGCAGCATATCTCTCAAGGTTCACATCTTGCTGCCAAGAAACTAAAACGACCATAGGCGTTCCATTGGTGTAAATTCATATAATGGGTGGTCAACTAGGAACGGGGTGGGGTTTCAAACACTCCTTTGAATCTTCAGCAGTGATGTATATCTCAATTTCACATCCATCTGAGATTTTTAAACTCTAAGGTTGACTGCAATCAGGGTTTCAACATTTCAAACACAAACTAGAGTTCTTCAAAAGGCCTTTCAATTCTACAAATATCGTAGGTTGAGATAAAACTAAGATCTCAGGTATGTATCCATCCTAGATCTTAAACTCCTTGGGACCACTTGGACCATTAAAAACTCATCTCAAGACTTGAAAGCCCTAACTCCTGGCCCCTAGAAGTAGTATTAAAAGTTAAAAAAATTCAAACTACAAAATTCACAAAAAGTCTAGGAATTGGGAGCCTTATAAACAAATTGTCCCACTCATTGTACTTCTCACTAAAGAAACCAAAACTAGCATCCACCATTTCAAAGAACACCCACCTGTTCTATCACACTTTTCACTGACATTCCATGTACCATACCAAGCCATTCAAAAATGTTCCACTTCAATCCGTCTGATCCACCAGTGTAAGGAACAAATATAGCTGCATCCATAAATAAAAGTTGATCTTGGGGGTGTAGTGCATCAAAGCTTCTTCTCAAGATGGAGAAAACAGGATGTTGAGGTTCTCGAAAAGGATTCAAATAATCAATTTCATGCAAAAGCGACCTCCAATGTTTTGGAACATAGCCAATAGACTGGAATTGCTACCCCAGTGTTTGCAATGCCAATGGGTGGTAATGAGAACTTGAGCCATCGCCTTTCTTGAAATGACATCGCTCAATGCAAGATGAGATCAACTCATGGTCATCCTTGTTGCTACGGAAGGCAAGAGGGACACATGCAATTTGAGAAAGGAATAAAGACCTTGCTTCTTCCATCTCCAACTCAGGCATCTCTATGCATTCACTCACATCAATCCCCAAAGGTGTCAACTCGTTCAAAGAACGGGATGTCACAAGCAAAACACTTCCAGCACCATACTTTGCTCCAAGAAGAGTCAAAGCTATCTTGGATGTTGCACTTGACACATTGTCGATTGTCAAGAATACTTTGACATTCATCATATCACTCTTCAAGAGATAGCGATACTGCACACCCAAAACAAAACGACAAAAGTTGATGATTACAACTCACACACACATGCAAATCACAAACCACACTATAGGCTAGCTACTTGAACTCAACAACAATTCGCACATTACATCTACTGCAATTCAACTGCAATTCACACATTGGACATCCAAAACACATTTATGTTTCATCAATAACACAAACCTCATCAACACTCATTGCACCCAAATGTTCGAGATTCAAGTTGGTCAACCTCCGCAGCACATCTTTCAATAATAAGTCTTCAATTTGACTTCCCAACTCCATATGAGCAACTTTGACACAACACTCCTCAGATACATCATTGCACATACACTTGCAAATGGTGGTCTTTCCAATACCACCAACTCCATATAAGCCTACTACTTGCACCCCAATCGATGAAGACAATTTTGATTGCTTGATCCTTTCATGGATCACCTAGTACAGAATCAAGTAAAGTAGAAATGGATCAAAATCAAGGAATTTGCAAAAAACATATCATCATAACAACAAAAGAGTCATTCAACTCATCCAAATGACACCTCAATTGATTTAGGACAAAAGCATATCCATTCAATAGATATAAGCCCATGGATAAATCAACATCACTCAATGATGTTGACACATACCTTGCATAAACGTGACCTCCCTTGAACATGGGAATCTTCAAACCGTGTCCTTGGGGGAATTAGCTTACAAATCGCTTCAACTATCTCTGCTTGAAATGTCACTTCCCCCAACTCCAAGTTGTACTTCAAGGCATTTGTTGAGCCAAACAATTGCAAGGCATTCTTCCAATCATTCATATCAATCCTACTATCACTCTCAGCCCAAGTATGCCAAAAAGATGACCATCGCTTATGGTTGGCAACATCACAACATTCAGAAAATGTAAGGCCAAGAAGTACTGGCATTATTGTGAAGTTGGGCTTCTTCTTTTTGACATTGGACATGGCCACCAACTCCAACATGGGCCATTTGGAAGTGAAGAACTCCTCCGAGAGAACCACCACCCCAACTTCACATTGCTCAATAGCTTCAAAGATAAGCCTTGGAAACTCCTTTCCAATGGGCAAACAATCCCGACGCTTGTCAAAGAACGGATGGCGGTCACATCTCTCCAAGTCCACACACAACTGTTCCACAAACCGTTTCTGTGCACCGCTATGACTCAAAAACACCTTGTGCTTTGGTTGTAGAGTGTAATCCCTATGCACTCAAATTCAATTCCCAACCAACCAATCAATAACTGGTGAACTGTATATTTTGCGACTACTACAATCATAATATGTGAGCAATAATACAAGAAATCACAAATCACAATTACTACTGACCCATAGCCATCGTAATCATTGGGAGATAGGCTTGTGCTCTCTTGCTGTTCCATGTTTCCAATCATCCCATCTCTGAAAAACATTGCCATAGCATTAGACTACGTAAGATTCACTTGGTGTCATCTCCTTCAGGTCTTCCAAAGTACAAACTAGGTGGAGAATGAGCATCTGAATACCCAGTGCTTTCAAAAATAGTTTCTTTTCAGATACACACAGTCCTCAATGAACCCTTTTTGCTCTTCTCTATCTAGCGCACCTACAAGAATCAGACCAGGGCGGAACACAAAACATTCTTCTTAAGTTACATGAAGTAACCTGAGTGATGCACACGGATCCCATGTCAGACCATGGTCTTCCGTAATTGACTTAAGCTAAAGATTTCAAGCAACTCTCAGAATAGAAGACGAGCAGTTCATGCTCAAGAAACGAGTCCAAACAGCTTCAACAACGGCGCAACATGTCAATGAGTTCATCAGTGTCAACGAAGCCTGATAAATTTTTGAAGCCTAAGATCAACTGTCACAAAGTTGAAGTCACAACAACAGTGATGGTGTCAATGCAAGTGTGCAATGATGACATGCACCTCGTTTGTCTTCCACAAATGCCACCAACAAGAGGAAGTAGAGGTAAAAGATATCCTACCGACTTCTTTAGTATAGACAATCCAACAGCTCCAACAGTGGAGCTTCACTCCCACTTGACAGTAGCATTGGCCGACTCTTTCAAATCCACGAGGAGCGAGCGTCAATCGAACAAGAACAAGTGGCCAACACACTAGATATGGAAGAAACCCTGGCCAAAATCATTGACTAAGCCTCAATATGGTAGGATGCATCCCTACAGTCAGTGGGCACACTGAATCAAAAAGCAAAGGTAGAAAAGATTTCCAATTTTTTCATTACAATAGACAAATGTAAACATCTGCCCCAGTTTGGGAGCAAAGGTTTTGGTGATTTGTGACCTCTCCTACATAAATCGCAGACCCTGATCCAAAGAATGAAATCTAAATTTCCAAACTCAAGCATCCTACGATTACTTAATAATTTCTTCGTTTTCCTCAACGGTGAAAAAGTTGTCACGTATCTATTTCATCTCACTGGGAACAAGACTGGGCAAATGGTAGCATGACCCAAAGTGGAACCAACGCAATTGCAACCCATACAGTTGGACCAAAGCTTACTTTGGACGCAAAAGTCTACTTAGGTAAGAAGAAGACATGGTGCAAGTAGAATTGCAGTGGAATGGACTAGATATTATCCTTGAAACTCTTCGAGAGTCAAAAAGCAGCAAATCAATGGTCAAACCAACACTTGGTCTTACTGAAATATGGTTGATTTCTAGCGATTTGGTTTTGGGACAGTTCCTTGGGGTGTATGCAACGCTCGGTACTGGGAAGCTTTTCGTTGAAGAACTAAATCCACATGCCTACTTAATGCATACAACAATTCATACCTCCTTGCTGCAAATTTCTGATTTTCAGCCATTCAAAGGAAATTTTCTATATCTACACCCACAACTAAAGAAATTATGCTTATAGAGTCTAGTTTCTACACCAACTTGATGGTTTTGAAAGATTCCCAAAATCTCAAGATCTTATTGTGATTTGAACTGTGCACCTATGTTAACTCACGCACGATGATCTGAGGATATCCCCTTACGACAAAGCGAAACAAGCTTCACTTCCATGACCGTGTGTCTAACTCTATAAATATCTGCAAATTCACAAAATCAAGGTTAAGAGATTCGCAGAAAGACTGGGCACCTGAAACTTGAGATATCGAACAGCTAATGGATGCAGCAAATACCGAGGGCTAAAGCTGTGAATGATTACGCATAAGCGATTACTCATGGGGGATCGTCCTGACCGTGTACGGAATAAAACCGTTAGTTTCCCGTTTATTTCCATTTCCCCATATATCTGGTTTAGTAAAAATTTGACTATCTCTTAACGTTTCTGTATGGTGAATGCAATTACAGCTGAAGAACAGAGTTTTGAAAACAGACTGGAAAAAAGCAGTCTACGCAATCAAAACAGCAATTTGAAAATGAAACAAAGCCAAAGATTTCGAGTTCCTGTAACCCTGATCCTGACAAACTCGACCAAGTAACGTGCAAAAACAATTACGAGTAGTATTCTGGTTTCACAAAGCTTGAACAAAACGAGAGAGTCAAGGTTCTTCCATCAGATTGCCCAGACCCTGGAATCATCAGCCAAATAGGTCATAAGCAGCCGGCTCCAACCGAACAAAAGAACATCAATCCTAGAAGACTAAGGATTCACAGGATTCATGCTTTAAGAACGACCGATTCCATGAATCGTATAGTGAAAAGAACAGAATTTGAATGGAGACAAATTTCATATCAAGGAGGAAGTCAGAGAAGAATACCAGATTCTTTGTTAGAGTAAATAAATGAGTTGAGACAAAAGAAAGCTCCCAAGTTATGCTTGCGTCCAGTAGGGGTCCAAAGAACATACCTGAACCCACGCCCACACTCCAGACCGTTTTCCAACTCTGTTCCACCGACAATTCACCACGTCCTCCGACTTGGACACTTTCTTCACAGGCGCCACAGAGGACAACACCCACAACGATTACCGCCAAAACACAAGCCTACTCAGCACTGAAAATCAAACCACTCAATCAAACCACTCTGGCGTCATCGCCACTTTCCACGGGAGGTCCCCCCCCGTTCGTCCTGCACAAACCCCACCGATACCTTAACAATTCAGCAACACCATTTCTCTTCACCTTCAGCAAACCACCCCAACACCGTACGTACCTCCATTAAACCACCAATACCGACAGCTGCTAATCCCCTCAGAAAACAGAACCACAACATTACAACGCAACCCTCCTCGTCACGTCAGAGTCTCGGGAACCAACAGAGATCAAATTCCTCACACACCCGTCACAAGGTCCTCACAAATTCGTACCAAATCGTCCGGAATCGAATTCAGCAGCGAAACAAACCGACTTTGAACTAGGAAAGGTGAGAACTTTGAGAGGAAAAGGGTATGCAGCATAGAAAAAAGGGTAGGCAGGTTTACAAGGTGGAGAAACAGAGAAACAAAGAGAAATCTGGAGGCTTAGCACAGTGGGGGAGGAGCAATGGAGGAGCGGCAGAAGGTGGAGAAAGAGCCCGAGGGGCAAAAGGTGAAGACGACGGCGTTTCAGCTTAACTCTTGAAGGACGGACTGGTAGCCGTGAAATCATGTATTGTGATTCCGTGTGACATCATCTACTTTGAAAAAGCCTAATATATTCATTGGAAGTCAAAGAATTGTTGTAGATCTTTCCTTCCCACTCCTAATACGGAGGATGAAAAGTTGCACTTCTGTCCTATAGGGAAAGATTCTTTGTCATTCAAAGGACACAAAACGTCCTTGTCGGCGACGAGGACAACGACGTTTAACCCTTGAACGCCGACGAGGACGTTTTGTGTCCTTTGAATGACAAAGAATCTTTCCCTATAGGAGAGAAGTGCAACTTTTCATCCTCGATATTAGGAGTGGGAAGGAAAGATCTACAACAATTCTTTGACTTCCAATGAATATATTAGGCTTTTTCAAAGTAGATGATGTCACACGGAATCACAATACATGATTTCCACGGCTACCAGTCCGTCCTTCAAGGGTTAATGAAGCTTGCTTGTTTTTGCAGGTGGCCTACGCCAGGAACGCTGTTTTTCAAACAATGACTCAAGTTTCATAACCCCATTGAACCACGAATCTCGGTGATGTGTCGCGCTTGCATTGGCTCCCAGCAACCCAGTTCTGCACCATAAGTATCGACCGTTGCATGCAATGGTTTTTCTAATCCGACGTGTTCCAACGTACCTAGTTGACAGGTCAGCTCGGACAAGGCTTCTTAAGTACATAGTCCTTGCCAGCGGGGCACTTCTTCGTTACCAGAATCTGGTAATTAGTCCCTTCATCAATAGAATATGGTGACATAACCGGTTGTTGAGTTTTCAACACTCACGTGGCAGTGTCCCATTGGCAACCCATCACCATTGCCATTACAAGTTGCAACTCATAACCTTCTCTCCTCTCAACTTGCTTCCTCCACCCTTGGATCACGGAGATCAAAGGTTGTGATTGAAAAGTGAACAACCGGTTATGTCCGATAACCTACTCGCTGCTACCGTGGCTCGTCGGTTATCTAATACTTACTTTTGTCTTCGTTAACGAAGATAACCATCCCTCATCGCTATTGTTGCAGTACTTACAAACCCTAGGACAACGCCGCTTGCAACAAGAAGTGCTCAGTATATAGCTGAATGGGCCACGTTGAGTATTTGTACTAAGGTAACTGATCCATTTCCAACCACTTAACCCCTCGAGTGTCTAAGAATTCATGATTGTAAGTTACTGATTTTTATTGATCATATCTTAGAGAGTACTAGTGTGCCTTGTGCCGTTGTCGCAACAAAAATCATAGTAGTAAAAATAAGTTTTCAATTTCTAATTCATAACAAAAAATTTGAAATTCAATATCTTTCACACCGTCATTCCAATCGCCACAAAACCAAGCCCATCCACACCTCTTGGCCAAGAGCTTTCCAACAGTACCAAGAACGCAACCAAAATCAAAGCAAAAGTAATTTTCTAATTTTTTGATCCATAAATACTTTGAAATTCAATAACCTCCGCACCGTAGGTCCAAACGCCACAAAACCAAGCCCACGCACCCCTCCTCACCGAGAACTTTCTGACGATACTAAGCACGCGGCAGGGGGACGCACAGTCCGAGAGATCTCAACGTAACAAAACAAACAAACAAATAAACTTAGAAAGTAAGTATAATCTAAATGGAAGAATTTATTATGTCATTAGCTTGCATAAAGAACATTGCATGCATTGATTAAAAAACGATAATTATTAAAATAAACAAACTCTTCAAAATTTCTTAAGTAATGTGAGGCCCAATTTGGATTTCTTAGTACGTAAAGGGTTAAGCAATTATGCAATTTTGCAGCACAAGTTTTCTAAATGTGGAATTTTTCCATTTATAGAAATAGAATTTGGAAGGATTGCATATTTTTCCAAAATTTTATTACCGAAGAATGTAATTACTTTGAATCTTTTAATGGAAGATTTTCTTAGACCTATAATAATAATATAGACCTTTCTTTTCTTGACCATATGCTCATTGCAAAATCAACTAGGGGTTGGTTACAATATTAATGGCCTTGCAGCCAATCATGCTACGCCACATCTACTCTAGATTTGAACCACAAATTCACAGAAAGCCAACAGGCTATATCATCCAAATGGAAGGTGATCAGAAAAGGGTCACCTTATACCCTAAAGAAGGTGACGTAGGCAACATTCCCAGTATAAGTGCGACACATTCACATTTGAATAAGCTTAGACCAACAGCATTGTTGGCAAACATTGTACAGTTAGGTACCACTCATGTATATACTGTATGTTTGAGGAGTTCAAAGATTTGTTCATAATATATAAATAAAAATTGGCATTGTTTGTCTTGGATATTGAATTTTTACCCATTCTTAATCAAATATACCAAATTTCAATTTCAAGAAAGCAAAATTACATTCTTGGCAAATTTTTTAAGTTGATTTTTATGATATTTTATTGGAAACAATTGATGATGAGTTTTTTTAATTCAATTGCATAGATATTTAGGGAACATGCATATGCACATCTTTTATATTAAAAAATACCCTATTAAGTAACAAACAAATGAACAATGAAGAATTCAACAAAAAGTGTCATTTGATCAACTTTGAAGAAATATCACTAGATTTTAGCTAGATTTTGGCAAAGAAACTGTACCATCGTGCTCAAATGTTACAAAATGAGTTACCATGAGAAAGGCAAATAGAAAAATTAAAACACAATACAAGATATCTTTCGTATGAAATTTGGGTACTGTAACCTCATCATTGAAACCTCTATAGAAGGAATTATGGGACTTTTTTTGAGATACTTGTTTGAGAAGAAGATGTGCGTGTAGATGTTTCATACATATCTATGCAATCAAATTAAAAAATTCATCACCAATTTTGTCAGTGAGTTAACTTATATTACCATGAAAATTAAATAAAAAATTCACCCAAAATGGAATTTTGGTTCTTTGAAAGTAAAATTTGGTGTGCATGATTTTGATTGTGTAAGGATGCAATGATAATTATTTTGACCAAAATAAATAAATTTAAATCCACATTATACAAAATTTCCTGAATGGTTTAAATAGGCAATTCATAAATGAGCGGTACCTGACTGTGCAATGGGGTACAACTCATTTACAAATTCTTTAGTCAATTTTTATTAAAAGTTCATCAATTTCAAGAAGCTCTAGCATACTAAAAAATGATTTGATTTTAAAACTGCAAAGTGCATTCGGATTGCAATGGAAGGCACTTCAACTTCATAACAAGTACAAAATGAATAATTTAAAATCATACAACAATTTGGATGTCTTTCATACACTATCTACCATTTTATAGAAGATAGTCATTTGAAGCTTTTTTGCAATGGGGTGAAGAACAAGCAAGAAACTTACAAGCAATTCAAGTGGTATGAGATCTGATAGTATCTCTAAAGCAATTGTAAAGGTTCATTTCTTATACATACCATTGAATACAAGTTGTAATTTTCACAAATCTTAGCAACACTAGATAGTATTTAGTGTATAGAAAGCATCAAATTCTTTGTATGATTTTCAATTACATATGTGTGTTTACAATGACCAATAAAGTAGACTTCAATTTGATTTTAACACAATGCAAAATTTAAAATTCTTGTTCAATTTTGAGCATACACAGGCCTCCCAAAGTTGACTTAATCTTAGCAGGATGCAAATTTGTAAATGAACTGTACCCCTTGTACAAGTCCATTCAAGCGATTAAAAGCCGCTTTATGCCAAGAGGCTGGGCTAATTTTCTGTATCAAAGTCCAAGAATCTTGACTTCTGATTGGACAAAAGGCTGAAATCAGCCCCAACCCCTTTACACCAAGAGGCCGGGCCAATTTGGTGGATTGAATTTTTATTCAAAATAGACATAATCTGACATGGCCCAATGCACTGAATTGGGTGCACCCAAAATCGAAGGCCAATTCTTGGCCTTCGGGGCAATGTCAGATTTCAATTAAAAAAATCTTATTTATAAAAAGGTACTCCGGGTTTTTTTCAACAGATCAGTACCGTTGGATTTTGTGCAATCGGACTCATGGAGATTGGACCGACCTCTAGATGTAAAGTGGCCCTGAAAATTTCAACTCCTCTCTCTTTTTTTTTGTAGGTTTTATTGAATCGGCCTAGCTTCTTGGCCTTAAAGCCTTTACATATGGGAGAATTGGCCCCCATTATAATCTTATTCTAATGGGTAGTTGAGGCCAGCCTCCATCCCAAAAGAGACTGAAATTTTGTGCAATTGGCTTGAAGAAGAATTGGCCCGGCTTTTAGGTGTAAAGCATCCTTAAGCACTCTTGTACAAGTACTAGATTGATCACTATAGCAGCTTTAATTTGCTTCAATCAAGCTCTGCCAAATTCTTTACAGGTACATTCAAGATTCAAGTGTACATCTGGAAAACCTTGATCATACAAATCTGGTGTTGACCAATCGCAAAAGCTTGAAACTAAACCGTTTTGGTAACTTACTGCTAGCCTTGTATAAAGAGGGCAAGAATGAGCAGCTTTTCCTTGAAATTGAATCGTTTTGGTAACTGTTTTAATACATCTTATCTACATCTTTGCAAAAATTGTTCAAAGTCTAAGAAAAACAACTTCAAATTATAAACGGAAAAAAGAACATTGAATTGAGAATTACAACTAATTTGGAGCCAATGATTGTTAATTCATTGGAGAAACTTGTGGTGTTCCATATGCACCAGGGTACTGCGGGGACATTCCCATTCCAAGAAAGCTCAAGGACACTCCCATTCCTAAAAAGCCTGGAGCCATTCCCAAACCAGCAAGAGCATAACCTGGAAAACCAAAGCTCTAAGGTGCCATTGTAAAGTAGTTTATTGCAATATTAACGGTAACATTAATGAGACCACAAAATTTTATATTAATAGTAATCCTCTAGAGCAATTTAGGCATCATCAAAATAGGTAAGTAAATTGATGATTCCAATCAAATTTGAACCTTACATCTTGACGGGGTATCACATTGGCTCACAATCTTGTTCCCACATTCCTTATTTGTTGGGATGGCACATGTAAGAAATGCCTGAGTGTATCTCATGATTGTGTACGAAAATCTTTGAGGACTCTGGACATACAATCATGTCACCATGTCTCAAGGGGAATGGAAATGTGGACCATGCCAATTCTGACGAGTTTTACTAAATGAAACTCTTTATTGTTTGATTTTTCCAACTGTTGAATCCTTATTGGATGAAGCATTATCTACTTCCAACCCATTCCTTGTAGCACAATCTTTGTCTGACTGTACCTTGACCCTTGTCCTTTAGAATTTGTTCTTCCCCTTCGCCATCCCTCACTTCTTGTGCAACAGGCTCTTCAACCTTTGATTACATTTGGTAGATCCTATCTTGTTCATAGTGAGTTTGCTTCAATTCTCATATATTTTGCATCAGGTTCTATGCCATTGTCATCATGCGGCTTGATAACATCAAGAAACTATCAAATCCATCTTCCATACACTAATTAATGGATTGCTGTGCTAAAAAAGAGGAGGAAGATTCCATAATACAAAGTTGGTTTCACACAACATGGGAAGGAGAATTTGGCTTTAATCTTCAAAGGATCAAAGATTCATGGTTTTAATGAGCAATTCAATTGATCATTTTCTGAACTTCAAATGAAGTCAAATTCTATGTTGTTAGAATAATGAAAAATATTACTTGTGCTATAATAAGTGATATTGAACAAAAAATTTGATTCACTTCATGATTCTAGGCAACTCTCAAGTGGCACTACATATCCTCTTCATGTTCGCTACCCTGTGACAATCAATTTCATCCACCAATTACAAATTCTAAACTCTTAGTGCATGATTTTAGCACTAAGGGTGGGAAGTAAGGAGGAGAATCCCAAAATCAGCTAAAGTCTTAAACAACAGGCATCTACTATGAAAAGGATGGATACATGACTAGAAAATCATGACCGAAACAACAAAAATCAATTGATTTCTGTTGTTTCGTACACTGGAATGATCATTTTCATTGGATTTTGAACTTTTTGTTAAGGCCAACAATAAGCTACCAATTTTCTGTTGATTTGAATAGTGCAATGACCAAATCAACAACTTTTTGTTGAATATGAAATCTTTTTGGAATCTATTTGGAATCTTTGAAAATCTTTAGATTCAACAACTACATACGGAATACTTATAAGATTTTGAAAGATTGTAGATTGCTCTTGTACCTTTAGCATTATGTAGGACAAGTTTGGCACATTGATGTCAAATAATTAATTAATTTTTAAGGCCTTAAGGTATAATTTCAATCCATTTTCCACTTTGAGGTGGACCCTTTACTATGCAATATTTGTTGAATATGATTCTTGTAAAATATTTACTAAAGATGTGTTTCACTACTGGCACAATGCCTATAAAATTTTAGACCAATCCAAGGGGCAATTGAAAGTTATATCTCAAGAGGTCTTTTTTCTTAAATGAGTGACTTTGGGCAGCTATGACAAATAGGTATAATTGGTTTGAAATTCTTTTTACATACTTGCAACAAGATTGTTAAAAAAATCTCCAAAGTTAGAATACATTCAAGCACACAATTTTTTCCAAGTTCCAATGTATTTCACACTCATTTCCAAGAGTGCTCAACATTAGAAAATGAAGATTAGCAATATACATCCTTGCACAAAACTAGAAAAATCATAATCATTCATTTTCAAAATCGGATTTGTGATGCTAAAACAAGATTTCACAAAGAATTTAAAAAAAATATGAACTATCAAAAATAGTAACTTGATAACTTTTAATTTAACTTCAAAATATTGTTGACACCAAAATTTGGGGCCTTAGGCAATTAGAAGCTAAACGCCGCCATTGAAATTTTAAGTATACTGAATTTTATTTTTTTCCCAAGGCCTTTTTTCTGCCTAGTAAACACCTCAAACTGCCATTTTTATAGCAAAGAGTGAAAAAAATTTAAAATTTCTTTTTTTGCACATCCAACCGTAGGATCTTACACCTAACTATTATGAGAATGTATAGAAAAAATTTCAGAATATTTGACCGCACAAATTGCAAGATATTTGTGTTTAAAGTGAAAAAAACAAGTTTTTCAACACATTGTGGGACTGGATTTTTTGACTTTGAACATTTTTAACTTAAAATTTTTGCACTACAAAATTTTGAGCTTTAAATGTTTATAGTAGAGAATTGAGATGAGAATCTAGCAAAGAAAATGAATTCAAAAAAACTTAATTTCATTATTAAAAATATTATTAAGTAGAAGTAGGTACGAGATAAAAGGAAATTCTAAAATATTCATATATTTTAGATGAAATTAAAATGCACTAATCCCAGTGGTCAGATTGTTCTAGCAAGTAAACTTGACCAAGCAAAAAAAAAAATTGAAAAATTTGAAAAATTGCATTCAAAATGAATCCTACAAGCTATTTTTTTCAAAAAGATACTTTAACTGCCCCAAAAACAAGAATGTCTAGAACTTTCTCAAAACAAATCCAAATGAAATGAATCAAAGCTTTTTACATAGACAAAAATATTATCTGTGAAAAAAAAATACTAAAAGAAAATAAATAAAAAATTGCAAGTTTTTTTTTGCTGCCTGCCGTCCCCTGTTTTGAGCTTATTTGGTCATAACTTTTGTTCCCGGGCACCAATTGTGAAAAAATTATATCCCCACAAAGCTAATTAGCTTTTCTACCTCCCAAAAAAGTCTTACAAAATTAGAAGAAAATTTTAGCCCGTAGGTACTTGCTTGAAAACGCATTTGTCCTTTGAAGGGACAATGGTCCTTTAGGGATTAATCATTCAAAAATTCAGTGTTTTTCTATTCAATAGACTTTGGCAGCCATTTTGGCATAGCAGAAAAACTTTTTTCAGAAAACATTGACTTAAAAAAAGTTGGAAAATCAAGCTAAATTTCACCTTTAAAAATCTGTTTGTGGTTTTGAGCCTCCAATCAATAGTTATGGACAAAAATCAGAGAGGGGTAGCAATAAACATTTTTTTTTATATTTTCAAACATCCTTTCTAATTTTTTTTCTATAACTATTGATTGGAGGCTCAAAACCACAAACAGATTTTTGGACATGAAAGTGAGTTTAATTTTTCAACTTTCTTGGTTGAAAGTTTTTTGAAAAAAGTTTTTTTACTATGTCCAAATGGCCTCCAAAGTTTGCTGATTTCACAAAGCAAATAAACACCAATGCAAAAACTAAATGTATAGAATTCTACATACAATTTATTCACTTAGTAGTTTGCATGGTGCAATGGCTAGGAAACTTGGACCTCAACCATGAGGTCCAAGGTTCAAAGCCCCTTGCCTAGGTGGCCCTGTCCATGTGGCGGGCTGCCCGGATTTTTTCGGCAATAAAAATAAAAAAATAAATATAAGTTTAAAAAATACTAAATAAATAAATAAATCCTTTGTGAAAATGGCCAAAATAATAGATTAAATAAACAAACTTGAGTTGATCTTTGACCGGAACAACGCATCCAAAACAATAGACGCAATCATCAAATTTGAGTTGAAATTTTGTTGTTTTAGTCACAGATTTTCTAATAGTGATACCATCAAATCAAGTGGCACAATTAAATCATCCATCCAAAAAACTTTTGTATATACTAACCAAATGATTCATTCTTTAGTGAATTGGAATCCTCTTTTCATTGGCCAACACGAAGATATAATAATTTCACTAGTACCAAAAGTGGCAATTAACAATGGTACCCCTACTTCAAAACAAGTGAAAACATACAGACTCAGTAAGGAAGGCATGGAATGTATATAGAAAGTGCAGGTAACAAGGAAGCTAGAGTGATGAAGAAGGAGTGCAACATGGGTGGAGTAGAGGTGACAAAGCATGTGACTATGCTGCTTCCAGGGTTGCAACCCTGACAGTGGCGGTGGCAAATTTAATCGTTGTGAATGATTACATCTCCAAATCCAGAAGATGGAGTAGAGGCTAGGGGTAGAGTTTGTAGCATGTAGAGGTAGAACCAAGGCGGAGTCCACGGCAATGGCATTTCACAAAGCGTGAAAGGTATGAGGGACGATTCTCAAAATTTGAGAGTGCAAGATGAAGCAGCTCAGATTGCAAATTGAGAAGACTATCAAGAGTGGCAAATTTCTCATTTGACGAAAGCTATCTAAATGATGAAATGTGGATGATTCTAGCAAAACCAATGTCAACATGTCAACATGACTAATTTGGCAAAAACATTGTGCAATTTACATATTAATTCAAAGCTTTGTATGAAGATTTGAAGATGGGAAGAGGAAGTTGGGTGGTCAACTATGAAAAATGAGCACCAAGTGGACACAAGTGTGGTTCTTGACCTGCTATACTTCAAAGTTCAAATAATGCAAATCATAAGGTGCCAAAATGATCCATCCATGTCTTCCAAATTTACAAAGATGCAACATTCAAGTTCAAATTAAGCTTGTCCACCACTCTAAGTCTCTTGGCACTAGTGCTGATTGACATTCATATTCCACTAAGCATTGCACACAAATGGCAATCTCATTTTGGCAAGACTGCAGGATGCACATAAATAACTTTCATTCTAAAATATAGTCTAGTTGAATCCAAAGTGTTGGGTGGCATCAGATTCTTCAATGTACTCATGTTATACATTTAAGAAAGAAAAATCATTTAAAACACTATGGTTGTAGACTTTGAAGATTTATCATTAGTTCCTCAAGAATTAAAAAAAATTGAAACAACTTGCGGCAAAAACATTTTTCTTTCAAAAATGTTTTAAAAGGACAAATAGTTCCAAAATTGCAATCAATTCTCTATGCACCTCTTTCCTTATAACAATGCAGCCTGACTTGACTTTATGCCAATACATAATGTATCTTTTTCATAAAAATGTGCTGACCAAAATACAAACAATATAATCTTTGTTTTTCAATTTTTTGGGGGAATAACTTGAATTTAATAAGTCCAAATATGTGCAATATCCAAAGAAAGAAAACTGGCCATCTTATACTAAGTCCACATTGAAAGCAAGTTCACAATAATTTTGAGACTGTAATTTCTAATTTTGTTATGTGGGTACTCGCTTAGTTATGCACCTTAAGTTGTTTGCATATATAACTTACAATGTTTGGATTTTTAACAAGAAAATTCTGATGTTCTATTTTGGAGACAAGAAATAGGACAAGTATTTTTTGATATCACCTAGTTGAATTATTGTATATAAGGCTATTCAAAACCTAGTTTAGAATCATATAATTGTTAAAGATTCTTCCAATTCCAAAATTGCCATTTCAAATGGACAAGATGGACAAATAATCCTTAATAGTTATACAATGGAATTAAAACATGCCAATTCAATATAATAGTAAGAGTATCTTAGCAAATAATCTAAATTCTATAGACCTTTTTTTTCTTGAAATTTAGAAAATTGAACTCAAAAACAAATCTTATATATTATTTTTCAATGAAGATTCTCTAATTGACTACAATTTAAGGCTTATTATAATTTACATCACTAATTTGTATCATTAGAGGAGTTTTGGGCCTCCTAAAAGATTGCAAGTTCCCGGATTGTGGGAATTCTGCAGGAATGCTGGGACGCTACCAAATGGCCAGGCTGACATTGGCTGATGTGGCCAAGCAACTGCCACATCATTTTAAAAATTAAAAAAAAAATATTTTGGTTGAAATGATATTTTAGTTAAAAAAAAGTTTTATTTTTATTTTTTTTGAAAAAAAAAATTTGACACTCCTGTACCTTTGTTCCCTAAATCTGGGCAGACTGGAGAACGGTCCTGAAACAGTCTTCTAAGGCCCCCAAAACTGCTCTAATGGGAATGGATTAAACTTTCATTGTAAAGGTGAATATATATTATGGAAGATAAGTTTTTTGAAATGTTTCTATGTTTTTTTAGTTGCCTAGGTTGAGCATTTAATTCTCAAGAAAAGGTGGCTTATGTTTTTATGAAATAACATTTGTACTCCTTAATAGTTAACATTTGTTCTATCTTCATACAAAGTTTTAAAACTCAAGCCAAAAATTGTAATTATAGAAAGCTATCTAAGTTCTCAATTGTTTATCAAAGGAGCTTTGATCCTTAAGGTATTAATTTACAAACCTATTTAGCCACCAAAAGCAATCTCATGACAATCCATCTATTCAAAGGGGAAAAAACTACAAAGCTCATACGAATAGATTGTTTTCAATTGGATTCTGCATAATTAATCATTGATCACCTAATATCCATTTTCTAAATGATGAATAGAGTATTTTAGGACAACATTCAATCAAATTAATGTTTGAATCTTTAATTCTTGAGTCCACTCTAATTTATGTGTAAATTTGGTTAGGTTTCATTTTTGGATTTTTGCATGAAATTTTTAGCTTAGTTCCTAAGACTCTTGCTTACATGTATAGCTTTGCTTCATGTCATTTTAACAAATATTGCAAAATTTAATAAGGTTTTCTAAAACTTCAATGTCAAATTGAATAACATACTATTATTTATTTATAATTTCAAAATTCTACTTGGTACTAGAAATCTATATGTATACAAACAAATCAAAATCATTCTATCTTGAATGATTGATCAAATGAAAGTTACGAGGAGTTTTGTTTTATTGGTAGGGAAAGTGGAAACAACATTTAAGTCATTATATAATCCTCAATTTTGAAATTTTGAAATACAAACAAAAGCATAGGATATGCCTTTCAAAAAGAATTGTCCAGCGGTATATATTTTTCTAAAGTTTAAGTCAAAGTTATTAGCCATTGAGGATTTTTTTTCATGTTGAACCTTTTTCCACTTACAAGACTAAATGATATTTTTACTATCTCTCTTCTAACTAAGACTGGCAATAAAATCCATTCATTATCACATATTGTAACCTTCTCCAACCACTTTCATTGCCATATAATGCAAGGCAATTGGAAAGAATTATAATTTCATTTTCCATTCACTAATAAATCCTTGAATACCAAATTG
This sequence comes from Neckera pumila, assembly GCA_963969595.1. NCBI lineage: Eukaryota > Viridiplantae > Streptophyta > Bryopsida > Hypnales > Neckeraceae > Neckera > Neckera pumila. The sequence continues at coordinate 13,196,181 of OZ018412.1, forward strand.
GTGACCGTGGAAATCATCCCTTTTGGCATTGTATGACACCGTCTTCTTTGAAAAAAACAAAAGTGCTCACTGGAGGTCAAACTTATTCAAGATCTCCCCTTTCTACACAAAATTTCGAAGATGAATAGTTGCACTTTTGCCCTACATTGAAGGATTCTTTGTCATTCATTGACTAGAAAATGGATGCGACGTCATTTATAGATTAAAAGAGCTCTAGATCTCCTAAATCAAATTTGACCATCATAATTTAGTTGTAAGAGATAATGTCTAATAACCAACTCGCCGATGCAATATACAACATACAGAAAACCAACCTTTAACCACCAAAAGTCTAATTATATCTTCACGTATTGGTAGTGTATACTTTTGTTCTAAAATATATCCTTTGGATACATAAGAGAAGAATTGAGATGAGAATAGTAATTGCCTACTTCACCTTTCATCTTAGTTTACAGTTCAATATCCTACTAGTATAGTTCAGTATCCTACTAGTATGTGTAGGTCAATTTTGCAAATAATTAGGGAAAATTTGGAATATGTCTAAAATTTAAAAAAAATTATACAACTAATTCTAAAAATAAAAAAAAAAAATTCATTGTTCCTAATTCTAAAATACCCAAAAACTATTCTTGAGAAAATTTAAAAAAAGGAACACACGTAAGCATGAATAGGAAAATCAATTCAAAATTAGGAGTGTAGAAAGAGCCAAGTGTTGAAAGTGAAGAAATCCAAATCTAGCTACCGGACCATCCAAATTTTAAAATTAAATTATTTCGGCACCAATGTGCCGAATCCATTAGAGAGAATTGGGGACAAATTGGGGAATGGGCCTAAAACGACCCTTTCTTGACCCCAAATCCCTTCTAATGTGACCTGAACGTACGGTACACTGGAAACGCGTGCAGTACAGGTGGATCTTATCCAGGTAACGAAACCTAAACCCTAACCTCAATCTCTCCCGCGAGAATATTGCCTTGAACTGACTTGCGTGTTAATAGCCGCTGACAAAAAGTGATAAAAGTTTTCTCTCCTGAATCTTCATCCTTTCTTTCGAATCCAGATTCCAAAAGAAGAGGATCAAAGAATCGAAAGAGAATCGCTTTCTGTTGCTCTGGCAAGGTATGTTTTTCATAGTAAACAAATTAAAACCAAAAACAATTTCTACTTTATCGCTTGCCAGTCTCAATCCCTGGGGTCTTCATGCGGTGATTTGTATTATTTTGCTTCCAGCAATGAGCTTGCCCCTTATGTTTCACGAAAAACGAAAGAAAAAAACCCAACAGAATTGCTACTCTCACCTCCATGATTCGAGTATGGTTCCGTCAGTCAAGAGTCTCACCGTTCAGTTTCGACTCCGAGGTATCACCACGGGATGCGAAAGCCGTTCCTGTTTTATGGGTTTCTTGATCTCAGACAAGTGGGTACTCCTTTACGAAGTTGACAATACAACACGCGGAGTCGGATTCCAAAGTCTGCAACATGGGCATATACCAAAAGAGGGCAAAAGCAGTGGCGATCATCTTCAAGCTGTGATCAGTATGTATATTCAACACTGTTTCACTAAGAGTTTCATCAACTAAGGCAATTCACATTAAAAAAAACTAATCACCTATGATGGTTATTCACAATTCCTTGTCACTCCGTAAGTGCAGGCCCGCTTCTTTCTTCGTTCTCTCCAGGGCCATCAAGTAGCAAGCAAGAGCCTGGGGCTCACGTCCACTACTGCTGACAGCCTCCTGAATTTTCTATTGCATTCGCAACAAGATGCTCCCAGTCTCAAAATGGAAGAGGACATGTGCAGAGAAAACTCAAGGAAAAAAAATCTACAAGCGCGCACCTCCTCCTCCTCCCTGGCGGACAGCCCGTAGCTTACAACAGTCTTGCCAGTCATCAACATTCCATTCCGCCACCGGGAACCTAACAGCTACGTATTAGAAAATCACAAGGAAAGTGGACATGACGATTTAAGAGGCTAATTCCATGATTGAGATCCATCTTACTGCTCTCCGGGTAACATTGTGTCACCGTCGGGAAGGTCACAGTAGCCGTTCTCTTGGCCGATGAGATGCGATACGCACTTCTTCTCCGCAACTACCTCATCTTCCGACTTTTTGATGCGCTCACGCAAGTAGTCGTCCACTTGACAATCCGTGACCAACTCCCAGCCACCATCGCCATTGGAGCGGCACGGCATGCTGAAGATGATGTCCTCGGCAATTCCGTAAGGGTTGCCGTTCGTGTACACCCCTGAAGAAAACCAATCGCCCTCCAGGGTGGGAGTGACGAGAGATTTGATGGCGTCAGCGATCGACACCGCCGTAGACGCGGCCGACGATCGCCCCCATTTCTTAATGAGCGCGCCGCCGCGCTTCTGCACTCGCGGCGTGAACTCCTCCTTCAACCACTTCTCGTCCTGGATCACATCCACCACGCGCGCGCCGTGGATCTTGGCGTTCAAGAAATCGGGCACTTGCGTGGTCGAGTGATTGCCCCAGATGGTGACGTTGGAGACGTTGTCGTAGAAGACGCTGGCCTTGAGAGCTAATTGGCACTTGGCTCGATTCTCGTCCAATCTCGTGAGGGCGTGAAAATTCAAGGGGTTGAGACGCGGCGCATTCTTCATCGCGATCAACGCGTTCGTGTTGCACGGATTGCCCACCACCATCACCTTCACGTCGGGGCTCGCGACGGCGTTCAGCGCTCTCCCTTGCTGCGCGAAGATCTGCCCGTTAAGGTCGAGCAAGTCGGCTCTCTCCATGCCGGGACCTCGAGGCTTGGCGCCGATGAGGAGGGCCCAGTCGGCGTCAGTGAAAACCTCCTCCGCATCAATGCCGATGTTCACCTCTCTCAAGAGCGGGAAGAGCGAATCCTCCAACTCCATGGCCACCCCCTCTAGGGCGTCGCGCGACCGCTCGGACCCCAGCAAGTTGAGCACAATGGGCTGGTCCTGGCCAAACACTTCTCCGGACGCGAGCTTGAACAACAGATGGTTCGCAATCATCCCCGCGGCACCGGACACGGCGATGCGGACAGTCTTCTTCCATGTCTTGGGCCTCTCGCCCTCCTTCAAATCGTAGGTGACACAGAAAACACCATAGCATTGCCCTCTCTTCTGGCTCTCCGCCACACCGCTGGCAGGACTCTCGCTCAACGATTTCTCGGCGGTGCTCGGGGCAACATACGCCACCACACGACCTCCTCGCCTCCTCGGAGCTCTCGCCACTGTCACGCACCCCCCAGTCGCCACTCTGCGGCCCAGAAACGCACTACACAACCCATGTCCGCCGCCGTCCAGCTTCCCAAACGCATTGCCATGACTGCTCACTAAGGCCCCGGCAGCCGCGTTCCCCGCAACAGCAGCAGCAGCAGCAGCCATGGCGACCATGTCCTTTCCCCCCTCAACCGCAAACCTCTCCACCCACAAGCCCTCACACCCAGATCTCGCACCCCACCTCTCTCGCAGCAACAATTGAGTGCCAGAATCCAGGGCCAAAGCGATGATTTGACAACCCTAGGCCACCAAACGAACACTAAACAGTGGCGCACGATGATTGGCAACCCACTTCGTAACTCAGTGCGAGAGAGACGGACTCTCCTCAGTCCTCACAGCCCTCCTCACTCTCTTCAGTATCGCCCCAGCAACTCCAGTTGATGATAAGATGCTATTGGTCGGACGGCAGCAACCAATTGTACCCTCGACTTTGATAATTTACAAAACTCCAGCGAATTCAGTCCTGGCAACTTTCTGACAAAAAGACGAATTCCCGGCTGTAACGGAACCCAAAAAACTCATGGCAACGGACTCGGACTGAAGCCAAGGCCCTTTATCACAATCTTTCGACTTTCAAAGACGATGAAGTAAGTTCAAGCCTTGGCACCACTGGATTCACCCATAAATGGAGTGCAAGTTTTACACTTACGCTAAGATAATCGCATCCCGAATTCCTCGATGATCGTATCATTAGCTCATGATAGGATTGATGGGAATTAACGTGTTTGCGCAAATTTGAGGGAGCAAGTGCGAGGAAGAGTTGGACTGAGGAAAAGGGGAGGTCGTTAGAGTGTCCACGTGGTGGATAGTGTACTGTACTGGCAATGCGTTGTTGTGGAAGTGCAGGAAGGGAACGCAACGCCAGGACGACGACAGGGTTCTGCCGTTGCAATCGGAAGTCGCGTGGGGTGGTGGGGGGAGCGAAAAGCATGAGGAGAATGGAAGGCGAGGATTTTCCAAAAATATCGGGCGGTTGAGGCACTACGCTAATATGAATTCAAAATTTGCAAATTTTATTATGTGTGGCAAATAAAAAATTCCTCCATTTTTTTCCAAGGTAAATTCATCTACAAGTAGGGCCCACTTTATAGGATGGGTTTTGGCATCTTGCAGTTGCAACCATAAGAGATGCATCTAAAACGTCCGCCACTTTTTTTGCCCCTAGATGAGTTCAAACTATGCTTTTTTTTTAAGAATGTGAATGATAGACTCTTTGAGAAGAATCCATTCTAGGTCTTTTATGATTTTCTAAGACTTATGTAATATTTTATGAATTTTCAAAGTTGGAAGCATAGGGTAGCTACTTTGTCACTGAAGTTTTTGCATTTTCTTTTGAGGGCTAGATTCAAGTTATTTGTGCCCAGAAAGAATGACTTTTTCCTAGGCTCTAATTGAAACAAAATTTATATTTTCGTAAAGTTATTTATGTGAGTTGCTAATTTTTAAATTTTTTGGTAAAAATTTGATATTTCTTATGAAGTTTTTGAAAAAGAAGGTGAAGGAAATTCATACCAAATACAAATGAGCTTTAAAATATGGAAAGTCCACCATGTGTACACTCTATACATTATAGTGTAGAATAATATACTAAAAATCAAAAGTTTGCTTCATTCTACGAATGGAAAATTAATTATGGTTATTTGCACAACATTCAAATTGCAATAAAATATCAATTTTAAAAGTTAAAAAAAAACTCAAATTGGAGTAGGAAAATAGACTTAGTAAATTTCATTTCATTGGTTGGGCTCAAATTCAAAAATAGATTGTTTTAAAGTTTAAATTCAAACCAAAAATAAAGAAACAAAAGTTTTTAAAAAACACTTCAAGGTGATCAATGGATTAAATATCTTCTTCTTTAAAAAATTCAATAATACTTTAACGATGAAATATTTAATACAATCCACTTTGAATGCATTCAACCAAGTTCCTAAAGAAATATGATGAAAAATAGTCTTTTTAATCATCCCTATAGTAGCTCCTTACAATCATCTATTAGTTGTAACATTGTTATAATGTTATCTCTATTTTTTCTATTGAAATTAATATATCTAAGTAGTGCTTTGGGACTATACATCAAGGTTGTACATTTCATTTATTTTGGGCCATGTTGAAAGACATCTTTGCTAGAATGATGAATGTATTTGGATCCTACATAGTAAAGTATGCAAATACAGATGAAAATTCATTTATTCATCAAAAAAGCTTATGCGTTCATCCCCCTAAAATGTTACCATCTAAGATTTTCTAGCAATTTAGTATTTTCATCCATTGAGAAGAAGGAAGGTAGCTCAACAAGTATTCCTCCAAAAGATTTTGGTATTCCTTCTGTCCCAAAATGATCTTCCTATTGTGATGTGGAGGAAGGACCTGAAAATAAAGCATATGCACACAGCTCGACATAGAGTTATTACAAAAATTCTCCCCATAATGGACAATTGGGTGGACATTTTTTGTTAGTGTGGCCATCAAACCAAAGTGTAGTTGGACTTAACATGGAAAGTAATCAAAGTATGATTTTGATGAACAGTTTTGTTACTACATAGATTGTGAGTCAATTGGTTGCGCCTTTTCAATTGCACTTTTTGGAGCTACTATAAATTATTTGATACACGAGTTATTGAGCTGCAGTGGCCAATTGGAATATGCATGGACAAGGGAATGACAATACATAGTGCGAGGAAACCGGCATAATACAATATAAAGCGCAAGAACTCTAAAAACAATTGACCAGCAATGCTCTTCCAAAATAGCCAAAAAATATCAGTCTTTACTACTCCACAATTCCATTTTGAAAAGCAGTCTACTCTAAGGTCAGATTCATTAAACAAATTTCAAAACATAATTAAATATGGCATCTAATAAAATTTTCAGAAATATAACGTAGCATAGGCTACAAGAAAATGGGCAAATATGTGACTGCAAAGAACAACTTCATAGAAAATGTGACTTCAAAACAACTAGTGCTCTCTAATTGCACCAGCTCTGCTAACTCTACAGCATCCAAGTGAAGGTAGAGTCACGTTTGCGACTACAAGATGAAGAATGACAAGGGGTGAGTTTCATCCACTGCATTCCGTTCATAGCATTGTTGACTTTCTGATGTGGCATAGCAGCATTCTATTGCAACTTATCTTCAATACAGCACAACTAAAAAATGACTAAAGTATAACTAGTAGACAACTTTTAGAAGTTTTGGCTTGTTGATGGAAAAAGAAAAAGAAAGACGCCACTACAAAAGACGTGGCGGAAAAAGATGTTCTAAGCAACTTGGGTTTCACTGCAGGGTTACTAGAGAATGATTGATTAGTCACTACACCTTACTAGGTACTTTGGCACAAAATAGTTTTATACTTCAGGATGTTTCTGTGTGCCATGTTGTTAAAAGATGCAAATTTGGCAAAACAATGTGTTGTCCACAAATAAATTAATAAATACTAGGCAATTACAGTGCCTTAGCTCCTAATTACTTTGAATATGCACTTATTGAAATAATAAAAAAAAGTTTAAAGATTTTGCATTGCAAATGCATGATGATGTCATTGAAGATTAGGGTGTGATTTTGATAGATTAGTAAGACCACCCTTAACTGACAAATTGATGATGGTTTCTCCTTTTTAGTGGTATATATTGCTTTCTTCCTTGGATTTTCCTATAATATTTTTTTAATATCCTACAAATATAGAAGTAATTATTTTTGACGAATTTTGCCACTGTTATTAAATAACATTTGAATAACTTATATGATTTAGCTTTGAACCTATAGGGGTCACAAGAAGCACATTGTGAGGGATTTCTTATATCAGCTCTTTTAGGCATTTTGGAATTATTATAAAAATGCTTGACAATGACACGATTTACAGTAATGAGTCTCCATGGCGGAACTACTATGTAGGCCATTGTGGTTGCGTGTATGCATGACCTCTAAGGCTAGCTCTTATAGTAGTGCGTTTAATAATAGACTAGAATATAGACAACAATGCGTAGAACAGAGCCATGCCCTGCAACCATGCTTTACTTCAATATGAATGCAAAAACACTAGGGGTTTACTTAATTATGTGTCTTCAATTGTCCAAGTATAGAATCTGACATTGGCAATGCGTTTGGAAGTTGTTCATATGTGCTTTTGCCTTCCATAGATGATTGCGTCACGATTCCGTTGCCACTACAGAATGACTTTTGGCGATGGAAGATGGTAATGCAGAAGTCATAAACCATTGAGTACCTATTGCACTACATTTTTGAAGTCTTCCATAGTTCTATTCACTATGCACTATAGATACACCCTGCATGCCACTTTCTTTGCATCATGGCCAAAACTAGGACAACTATACATGCACATGTCTTTTGCAACTGATCTTTGTGATCCAAGTACTCTTCAAGTGCTAGAAATTTGTCATCTATCAACAATTTGATGTCTCCTATTAGATAAATCGTCTTTGCTAGAATTGGCCACCTTTAGGGAGCATTCAACCTTATGCATACAACAAGGTAGACAAAATTCAAGAAAAATGTTAAAAAATGTTAAGAGAAACATCTTTTTCATTTTTGGCTTTCTCTAATTTATCCATAACTTTTGAAGTGAGTCTTGAAATCTGAAACGGATTTTTGGAGATGAAAAAAGGATTGGTTTACCAACTTTTATTTATTCAAAGTTTTTTGAAAAAAAATCATATATAATGCAAGGAGTATAATGCCCATTGCATGGGAAGTAGTCGTGAGGTCTGAAATATTAATTAGAACACAATTTTTGCATTAGTTACATATCCCACATGGTTTGTCTTGCCTCCTACCACCCCACTTGTGTAAAGGTCTTGTCATTTCATCTCTTCATACTCACACACTAAGTGGCTTTGGAAGCCATACAACACATTTTGTCAAATATGGTGTCTGGCATATAGTGTATTGTATATGGTGTATTGTGTATGGAATATTGTTGTGGAATTGTAAATGTATTCATGCAATTCTAAAATGACTACTTCCCATGCAATGAGCTTTATACTCCTTGCATACATCACTGCAACTTAAAAATAATAGGAAAATGACTCCCCTTGTCCTTGGGGAGTGATCTGAATTTAAATCTATGTCACTTCAGGAGGACTATGGAATGACTTGCCATGTGGCAATCCATTTGAATGGCACAAAGATTCCCTCGCAACTTCTAAATGACTATTTAATGACTTCCGAAGTGGCTGTCCACGTCAGATTTATAATGGGTCTATCATAACTTCAAAATGACTTGCAAATGATTGGCCACGTGGAATGGAAGGTTAGAAGCACTTTCCACATGGCAGCACAACAGCCATTTCCTTAAGCTGAACTTTCTTTATCAATTCAATGATAACTATTTCTCATCCATTTATACATCCAAGATACATTTGGATTGGTGATAATACAATGGTAGTTGTTTACGTAAACGACTTGTCCTAAATGACTATAGGACCCTCTAGTTGTATTGCAATCATATCTGTCCAAAATGACTGCTTTCCAGTCGTATTTCCCAGTCATTTATTCTGTGATTTTCTTGTAGTGATAATTGAAAGAAAATATTAATGAAAATAATCTATATCCTCAAGAAAACCACAAAGACGAAGTTGTAAATGTTGGTGAAGCTACAAGTATTGGTAAAGTCTTGAGTACCAATATAGCTGTGAGTATTGCTATAAGTCTGGGAGTATTGTGAAGCATGCTAAAGTTCACTAAATATTCCAAGTCCTGTAAAATGAACTTCAAAAAAATTCTAAATCGAGTCAATGAACGGTGATTGCACCAAAAACCTATCCTATTTTGTATCACACCTTGCATGTTGATTTGTATTTTGGCCATAACTTTTACAATTTAGCTCCAAATGACTCAAAATTCATAAGCAAGGTACTTAAACCTATTATACGCCTTGTCAAATTTTTTGGATTTAAAAAATATATATTTTAGTGTCTAAAATAGCCCCCAATTTATCTCACACTTGTCAATTTTTTTTAACAAAGTAGTCCTACGAAAAACAAATTTGGAACTAAAATTTGGAAGAAATGGTCTTTTAATATACTTTTAGCTACATTTCAAAAGATTTTTAAAAATAATTAATTATATGCCATGTAGAAGTCCACAAAGTGAGCCTCTTTTTGCTTGCTTTTTGAAACATGTAAAAAATTATTTTGGCAATTTTTTTGGTGAATGATCATTCCTATAAAGTTTTTACAAATGGCCAATTTTTTGTTTTTTATTTAAATTTTTTATTATTTTCTACTAATTAAAAAATTTAAGTATGTATTTTTTTGAGATTTGGCACTTTTCTAATTCTCCTACTCAGAGAATTTTTCTATGTTTCTTCTTTGATGGTTTCCTTCATCTTATAGGTATGTACATTGGCCATACTTTAAAAAAAAATTAAAATTTGTTTTTTTAATTTGAAATTTATCCACAGAAAAAGGCATTTGTATTGTAAAATGCAACAAAAATGGCAAGTTTTTCTTGCAATCACACCAAATTAAAATTCAACCAAAAAAGAAATGATTTTGTATGAGGCTTAATAAATCTGATTCCAATGTATAGTAATCCAAAATTGAAAATTTTTTGGACAATAAAAGTGCATTGAATCCTATTGACTACTCAAATTTTTTTTGAAAAAATGTTATTTTCAACCTTAATCCGGAACATTTTGTCTAATAGGAAGACCATTTTGGGATTGAAGAAATACTATTTTTGATGAAATTTTTGTTTTGAAAAAATCAAATTGATTTGAACTATAGGAAAAAAAGGTATGCATTGACAGAAGTGGTACGCATAATGAACTATGAATACAACCATTGCAGAGAGTTTTATTTAGGGAAACTCTTGAGAAATGTCATGGTCTACATTTCCATTCCAAATCGCTCCTGTGAAGACCTCGAGACATTTATACAATATTAGAAACCTGGGTTCTTTTTGGTGTCAGGCCTTGAACATGGATGTCCAACGAAACATCACGGTTCTAGCAACAACCCACTAAAGGTATATTTTCTTAGACAACTTGTGATAATTCTATGTGATAATCTATAAGTTATGTAAAAGCCACTTTACACCAAGAAGCCGGGCCAATTCTCCTTCAAGCCAATTGCACAAAATTTCAGCCCCTTCTTGGTTGGAGGCTGGCCTCAACTAGCCATTAGAATAAGATTAAAATGGAGCCAATTCTCCCATCTGTAAAGGCCTTAAGGCCAAGAAGCCGGGCTGATTCAATAATACCTACAAAAGAAGTAGAGAGGGGTTGAAATTTTCAGGGCCACTTTACACCTAGAGGCCGATCCAATTCCACTTGAGGCCGATTGCACAAAATCTGATGGTAATGATTTGTTAAAAAAATAATTTTTTATCAAAAAGATTCTTTAATTTGAAATCTGACATTGGCCCCGAGGCCAATAATTGGCCTCCCATTTTTGGTGCACCCAATTCAATGAGCTTGGGTCATGTCAAATCATGTCTTTTTTGAATAAAAAATTCAATCCACCAAATTGGCCTGACCTCTTGGTGTAAAGGGGTTGGGGCTAATTTTAGCCTTTTGTCTAATCAAAAGTTAGGATTCTTGACCTTTGACAGAAGAAATTGGCCCGGCCTCTTGGTGTAAAGCGGTCCTAAGTGTCACCCTAAGTTCTGACTTTCTATTTGGCTGTTTTTTTGTTGAGAGATCTTTTCTTGTGCTTTGATAATCATATGACCTAGTCCTTCACAATATGTGAGGGAGGCAACTCCATTTCCGCTCACTTAAGCAATTCAACAATGTTGCAGCGTGGAGAAGTTAATTGCAGAATTTTTCCAAGCTGCGGAAATAGGATTCCGGAAGGTTGCAAATTTTCCAGAATTTTTCTTTGCAAAATGTAATTATTACAAATTTTTTGGCTGAAGATTCCTTCTGTCCGACTCTGGTCCTATAGGTTGTCTTGTTTCCAATCAAAGAGGAGTTGCAAAATTGTTCAACGTTGTAAGTCAGAAGTGCGTGTCTAGAGGATTAGTGTTTTTACAACATTAAATTTCCATTGCTGGTTTTTTTTCTAACAATTATGATAATTTAAAATTATAAACTTTGCCAAATTTTAGGCAATGTCCATACGATTTGCAAGCAGAGGTTGGTGTGAGTTTTTCTATTCCTATTATTTTGTGGTAGGTATTGTAGACAAGAGTGACCCTTTAACCCCTAGAGGATCAACTTATGTTTTTGACAACATAGAAATATTGGGTAGTTACATGTGATTAGAGGTTTCCATATTTAGGGACCAAATTTAACAAAAGGTGGGGGCAAGGAATATCCTTCATATACACTAAGATTCATGACATTTGGAAATATGAGTCAAAAGTTATTGCATGATATGTAGTTTGTTTCCCAACTCAGACAGTCCATGCAGATCAGAAACAAAAGATTGAAATTGTTTTTTAGAGTTATATGTATGCAGAAAGCTTAGAATCATTCCATTTTGATCAATGAGCCAGAAGTTATGAGGAGTTTTTGTTTGCGGGCAATTATGGGTTTACTCTAAAATATACTTTGAAGTTCTTTATCTTATTCAATTTTCAATATCTTCTAAAAAGATTAAAATCATAGGATGTAGATTGTTTATTACAACATTGCTACCATTGGAATTGGCATTTTTCAATTCTATAAATAAGCTCCTCTAAGTTTAGTATTTTGAATCATTTTCTCTTGGGATCTACTTACTATTTTTTTCCTATATATTGGGTGATTGCAAGAAACACTTTTCCTATTTTTTGTCCCCTTGCCCTTGGACGGGTGGTTTTTTGCTCATAACTTTTGCCTTGTTTGTCCATTTGGCGTGAAATTTGGAAGGAAGGTACATATGGTAGATGCAAACATTGAGTAATTTTTTCAAATATTCTAAAATTAGTAAATTATTTTTAAATTGCCCCCGATTGGATGTCTATTTTGGCCATTTTGGGGGTTTTAGTCCTATTTTTGACCCGAAGATGCAAATTTGAAGCCACAAATTGGACATGTTGGAGGTCTACTAACATCACAAGGATTGACAATGAATTTTTATGAAAATAGCAACATGTGAGTTGTCCACATGGGTTCAGAGTGACCTTCCTTTGCGCAAAGGTTACAAAGAGGGAAATTTTTTCCTACATTGATTTTTTGGTGTAATGTGAGCGCAATCTTCTCTAGCAAAGTAGTTTTTTTTGGTTTTATTTTTTGAAATTTTTTTGAATTATTAAAAATAAAAAGGTGACTGACCCCTTTTATGCTATTTTTTGCTCCTAGTGGCTTTTGTAGTACTTCGCAGCAATCTATATTACTCCATAGTACTGAATCGATAGTTCAGATCTGCAAACGCCTTGAATCAACGGTTGAGATTTGCAGGGGTGCTGCGGAAACATAGTACTACATAGTACTGCCAATCCTATGCCCCAAAACTGCGGTTTGAGACCAAAACATGAAGTGTTTCTTGCAATCTCCCTGTTGTACAATTCCAAATGATCTGAAAATTTTCAAGCATGTGACCAAATTTTCTAGGAAAAAGAATCCAAAGAAGTACCACCATTTTGGACATTTTTTTCATAGAAAAGTGAGCTTGTGAAGTGCAGCTGCCTGGTTTTTTGTAGGGTAAAAAAAATGATTCCAATGAATTTGAATGCTTAAACCTTGCAGTCCACATGGTGAAAATTTTTGGAATATCTACCACATGTTCTTAAGTTAGTATACTACAAGATCCTATGGTTACATGTGTCAAAAAATCTTTTTTTTCAAAAATTTGATACTTGTACTAAAAATGGCAGTTTTTGAGCACTTTTGGTAAAACATACTCATGGAACTTTAGGAGTTAAAAAGATTCAATGTTTTATATTTAGGAAGAGGTGTGAGACTTAATGTCAAGGCATAATTCGTACAGGTAGATAGCAAAGATGTGTTGCAGATATATATACTTCGTACATCAATTCAAAACGTTTAATATTGACCTGTACAGTGCATAGCATTTTTAGGCTTGAAGTATGTAGACGTAGTTAATTTGAACTTCAGCTCTAGTTTTCCAATCTCTAATTTCTTGTAGTGATTCAACACCTTTGGGTAGTGTTAATATTTGGATTGTTTTAGAGTTTCTAGAAATGGCATGACAAACAATAATATATTTTGGTAAATTTTATACATGTTGTCCAAGCCTTTGAATTCCTAAGTGCCCAAGCCTTTTCCTATGAAAAAAGTGTGTTTTTCCTATGCAAAAAGAACATGGATTTATAGTTACCCTCAATGAAGCAAATTGTTTATTTTTTCAATATCAATGTATAGATGTTTAAAGAACTTGCTTACTAGTGTGCATACCAATTTTGAATGTGAAATTGCATAAGAGTTGTGAGATTATAACAAGAGAAATGTGCATATCCTATTTTTAGTGTAGTACCACTCGTTACAACGTTTGAGAAATTTGCATACATTAAGAGTTCTTTTGAATTGGAGGTAACAAGAACAACTAAAAATTGTGTTAGCACACTAAAATGCACTTCTAAAAACCTTAAGTTCAAATGAAGAGCTAGCAAATTCATTGTACACAATCCACCTTGCAATTGTTGAAATGCAATTTTTTTGTAAGTATAAATTGCAAGTAAATCCAAATCAACACTTGCATGTTTAAATTTTCAAAGGTGAAATCATAAAGATACTTTATTCTTTTCATTAGGACCATTTTCAAAGCAAATGGATGAGTAAATTTTTTAGGATGATCTCAAAGCAAGTGAAATTGACAAATTTTATTCAAAGTTGGGAAATGAAGTAAAATTAGTAAGCTTTACTCTTCCACTAATGGTACATATATGCCTTTGAAAATTGAATATTTACCAACTTTTGTAAGAATTTTTTTTCAATAGTGTACCTTCATAACTGTCTGTAAAACTTTTAAATAGTGAAGGGAATTTAATTGCCCACACGAAAATGAGCAAAAAATTTCAGACCAACTATACATGGTCAATTAGGCAGTAAAGGATTAACCTCAAAATCACCCAAGGGGACGTTCTTTCAAAATGGGTCAAAATTGTTAAGACCTTGGGCAATTTGTTTGCTTATTATTTTTTGAAATTGGATAGGATGTAACTATAATCTTGAAGTGAGCACCTCAAAAAATTTCAAATTATCTGACTGCACACTTTAATAGATATTTAAATTTGAAGTTTTATTTGAGTCAATGTCAATTAAGGTAGCACCATATGAAAGAGCATATCATAGTGAATATAATTTGAAATGATGACAAGAGAGTTGAAAATGCTCATTTAAAATTTCAAAACATTCAAAGCATTTTTCAATTCATGGTGCAGCTTGTAATATACAATGGTCATTAAAATGAGAAGTATTTGTAAGAAAAACAAAGATGGGCATATTTATCTTGTCTTGAGCTTCTGGAATCAGCCCTTTTCAAGGTAGGCAACATTTGCATTCTAGAGAGGTTGACTTTTTAGTCCATGCCTATACCAAACCCAAAAAATCAACTATAAACTATACTATGACACTTAATTTTGAAATATCCAACAATGTGCGATTGAGTTCAGAATTTGATGAGACGACCACCACTAGATTTATAACGCAGCCTATTTTATAAAAGTGATTTTTACTTTTAAAAAGCCCTCAAATTTGGAAAATGGTCAGCTCAGAAAAGATGGGATAGTGACCAAAAAATGATCATTTGGGTCAATAGGAATTAAACCATAAATGACACTTAGTGTTAAGGGTGATGTTTGCAATGTGAATTTGATTCAAAAGTTGGTCTAAATTTGTTTCTAAGACCCTAAGTAACACCAAGTGTGAAAATTCCTTAAGTGCCAATGAAAATTTATAGTGCAAGTTTAATGGAGATGGTTGTTATTGTAGAGGTACTCTGATTGGTACACGTTGAAACTATTGATTATTTGTGCAGTATCAGTTTTGCCGCAAGAATTTGTTATTACAAAATAAAAATTCCTTAGCCCCACCCAAAAACAAAAGGAGACCAATCACAATGGTTAGAAATATGACACAAAGACAGGTCGTAGAAGGAAGTTGGCTATTTGTGGTTAGTTGTACACAAAGCAGTGGCAGTTAACAGTTTGGCGGGTCCAATTCTTTCTTGACATTGATGTCTCATGTACATGTTTGTGTCTGAGGCTTGGAAGAAACAAATTTGCACCGGTTTGTAGATTGCAAGCCCAACCAAGAAGTGTGGAATTTTGCCCTCTCTATCTTATATCCATGCAAATAGAAAGACGCTGGACTAACTTGATGGAGCAGCAATGTAAACTGGGCTCAGGACTACTTCAAAAGCTACGAACAAGATCGAGAATTTGGTCCATGTTACAAGGATTTGTGGTTTGGTTGTATTGGCTGCGAAAAAATGCTTGGGTATTTAATTAGGATGAATGGCTGCAGGCCAAACTCAAACATATGGTCTAGAAGGACACACTTGATCATGGCAAGACGGCATGGCACATGATTGCCATTCTTTGTGACAAACATCCGCTGAAGGCTCACAAATTCTTGAAGAAGTTTGATAACATTTGGCCTAGGTTTCCCTTTTTTGGATCCAACAACAACAAAATAGCTACTTGGAATCTAAAAAACTCCACATGTGGGGAGTTTATGTAGACTTGTACTAATTCTTATTTGGTTGCGGCTTAGATTTTCTTTCATTTATCTCTAAGTAACTCCACCTAATTTCGACCCCTTTTTAAAATTGACCCCTAGAGATTCTTGCCTAAAATGTACTCCTGCTATTTATGAGAGTCTAAGATCAAATTTCAAAATATCTATTTTCAGTACTTTGAATATTCATAGTTTATTCATACAATGTATAAAAAATGTATTTTAAGAGGATTTAGAATCCCCTTTTGACTAACAATAAGACCCCACAATTTCTTTTCAATATAATAATAAGAACCATATTGAATTGCTTATTTGGTCAAGTTTAGGTGTAGTTACTTTAGGGCTTTGCATTCCGCTCCTCTATCATTTGTTCTGGTTTTACTTTTTGGAATAAACTCCGGTTTCAGAATAAAGGTAAAAAGAAAAAAAATCCATCAAAGGTTGATGGATGACTATTTTGATTGACGAGTTCTCCATTTTCTAATAGGTCACTATCAAGCTCATTGAATCAAATGACAAGTCTATTGATCATTCTTTGATTTGTAGGGAAGATGGTAGAATGACTTAGTTTCTTCATTAAGAAGAGTTCAATTTGTACAATTCTTTTGCAAAATTTGTCTTTAATCCGAATTGGGGTCAGATTTCAATGCCTAATTGAATTGAAGTATTGGGCAACCATAATTTCAATCACTTAAAATCAAAATTGTTCATTTAGATGTCATTTTAAGGTCTAAACCTTGCCATGCTCAAATGTGGCACCATACATGTAGAATATGTAACCATTTACAACTTTTGATACATGTAGGAGGTGCAATAATGTTTCAAATTGGGAGTGCCTAGCGTCATTGGATTCTTTCACACAATTACAACCTTTTGTTACCACAAGATACCTCAACTCATGCACCTTCTACTGTATGTCATACTCGGAAAACACCATTTTTTGTGTTCAGAAATTGGGGCTTCCCAGATCTGTAAGGGATACCAAATTTCCATAAACAGGACGAAATTGAATACGTTTTTTATTTTTTGAATAAGAAGAATACGGTATTCATACGCACAACATCCACGAAGCCCAAACTGACAGTAGGTTTCCCGAAGGCAAAGCAGGGTTCCCCGAAGGCCACCTGAACAAACGGGCAAGCTTCATTAGACGTCGTCGTCTTCACCGTTTTCTTGCAAATCTGTACCTTCTCTCGCTCCTCCATTGCTCCTCCTCCG
Organism: Neckera pumila; assembly: GCA_963969595.1. Taxonomy (NCBI): domain Eukaryota; kingdom Viridiplantae; phylum Streptophyta; class Bryopsida; order Hypnales; family Neckeraceae; genus Neckera; species Neckera pumila. The sequence goes on from OZ018412.1 coordinate 13,213,254, forward strand.
CTGTGGTGAGCTTCATCTCAAGCCTCCAATTCTCTCCTTGTTTCCCTTTCGCTTTCTCTGTTTCTCCACCTTGTAAGCCTTCCTACTCTTCTTTTCTATGCCGGCTACCCTTTTCCCCCAAAGTTCTCACCTTTTCTAGTTAAAGTCGGCCTGTTCAACTGTTGAATTCGATCCCTGATAACTTGGTATGATATGGGTTCGAATTTGTGATGAACTTGTGACGGATGTGTGAGGATTTTGATCTCTGTTGATTCTCGAGACTCCGATGTGATGAAAAGGTTTGTGTTCTGATGTGGTGGTTCTGTTTTTTTAAGGGGGGTTAGCAGTTGTCGGTATTGGTGGTTTGATGGGCATTTGGAGGTACGGTGTTGGGATCGTTTGCTTAAGGTGAAGACAAATGGTGCTGGTAGGGTTTTGTGCAGGTGAAATAGGGAGGGGGCGAACAGGGACAGGGCTCCCATGGAAAGTGGCGATGACGCCAGAGTGGTTTGATTGTTTTTGAGTGCTGAGTAGATTTGAGTTTCGGTGGTCACCGTTAAGGTTGCTGTTCTCTGTGGCGCTGTGAAGAAGTGTCGAAGTAGGAAGACGTGGTGAAATTGTCGGTAAAGAAGAGTGGGAACGAGGTCTGGACGGTGGGCGTGAGATTTACAAGGTTCAGGTACGTTCTCGAATCTCTTATGGATGCGAGCATAACTTGCAATAAAGTTATTAGAATTGGTTTTTTAAAGGTTCCAGAAATCGTGTTGCAGCTTCAAGGTGAGGAAATTTCATGCTTACCTATAGGATTTCTATCCGTTGTTTGATGCAAAATTGATGCAAAATTGAATTGACTTGTGTGAATTTGATAATTGAAGCTGTTTGTACTTCACCTTTTTTCGGCTTTCGATGATAAGGTGTAAAATGTGAAAGCGCTATCGCTGAATATGTTTGTTGTTTCTGAGTCCTGCAGGAGCTAGACTAAAGACCTCTGCCCGAAATGGAGCGCTAGGCAAAGTCGTCAGATCATTTCAGCCCCCCTGGATGCTGATGGTAAGTAGTGTATAACCCTTTCTAGTTCTTTAGAATCTGGATTACCGTATATTTCCTCGCGGCTCCTTCTTAGAATGCTGTAAACTGTTTGCACCACATGTCCTTGTCTTGTTCAACGAACTGTGAACCGATTCCCTCCAGCATGTTGTTAGGTGAGGTGACTCAGTGACGGAGATGAATGGCTGGACGGAGCATTGAGTATGCAAATCGAAATAAAAGAATCTGAGTATGTTTACTGTGACCTGAATTTTTATCAACGACTCTAAAGCATCAAGATGCCTGAGTGCCCAAGGTCCACTTGAGAGGTCCAGAAGGTAAAGGTTGAGATATTCCCTGAGAGTGTGCTCTTCAAATAATGTTTCAGACACGCGCTCGCAGCTTGAAGATTGCGACACCTGAAGAACGTCAATTGTTGCAATTCGGAAACTAACTCGAATTGGATCCGTCCGCTATTTCGATCTCACCGTGATATCGACAGAGGCTTACAATGAGTAACTGTTAAAAAATTCTCGATATGAAATATTCAATAAAGATTCCATAGAACGAAGAGAACACACTCTGGATGAAGAATTCGTGATCCATGATTACGTGTGGAAACCCGCGTACTGCACTTGCGAAACCCTGACTATGAAATATAATCCGTCCGCAAAATGACTGATCAATTTTCTGGCGGGGATTTACAGGTGCCAAACTGGGCTTCCCAGAAGGGTTGAGCGAGGTACCAAATTTCCATACATACGACGAACACAAATACCGTAGCCATACGACCCAACATCTACAGTAGTCACGAACCCGGAGTAACGAAACGTGAGTAAGTGTCGGCCTCGCGGGGTGCGAATGTCAATTGAGGACTCAGATCTCTCTTTGTTTCTCTTTCTCTGTTTTTCCATCTTGTAAGCCTGCCTATCCTTTTTCCCCAAAGTTCTCACCTTTTCTAGTTCAAAGTCGGTTTCTTTCGCTGTTTCGATCCCTGACGATTTGGCACGAATTAGTGAGGAACTTTTGAGGAACTTGTGACGGATGTGTGTGGTCTCTGGGGGTTCCCGGGGCTCCGATGTGACGAGGATGTTTGCGTTCTGATGTGGTGCTTCTGTTTTATGAGTGGGTTTAGCGGTTGTCGGTATTGGTGGTTTGATGGGCATTTGGAGGTACGGTTTGCTTAAGGTGAAGAGAAATGGTGTTATTGAAATGTTAAGGTGTCGTTGGGTTTTTCTGCAGGTGGTTAAGGTAGTGGGCGAACAGGGACAGGGCTCCCGTGGAAAGTGGCGATGACGCCAGAGTGGTTTGATTGTTTTCAGTGCTAAGTAGGTTTGAGTTTGGTAGTAATCGTTGTCGATGTTGTCCTCTGTGGCGCCTTTGAAGAAGTGTCGAAGTCGGAGGACGTGGTGCAATTGTCGGTAGAAGGGAGTTGAGAAAAGCTTTGGACGGGGGGCGTGAGATTTACAAGGTTCAGGTATGTTCTTTGAAGCCATACTGGACGTAAGCATAACTTAGGAGCTTTCTTTTGTCTTATCTGATTTAGTTTTTTTGAATCTGTTGTTCTTCACTGACTTCCTCGATATGAAATTTTTCTCCATTCAAGTTCTATTCTTTCTACTATACGACCCTTGAAATCGGCCATTCTAAACGCATGAATTTAGTCTTTTAGGGGTTGATTATGTTCTTTCGTTTGGTTGGAGCTGGCTGCTTATGACCTATTTGGCTGACGATTTTAGGGTCTGGCCATAACTGATTGTAGAGCCTTGTATATCTCGTTTTGTTCAACCTTCGTGAAACCAGAATACTACTCGTAATAGTTTTGCACGTAACTCGGTCGAGGTTGCACTCACACTACGAAGATTAAAAAACGTTATAAAATGGTCAAATTATTACTAAACTAGATATGGGGAAATGGAAGTAAAACGCGAAATAAACAGCTTTATTCCGTTTTCCCTTAACCACGGTCATGATGATCCCCCATGAGTAATCGCCCATGCGTAATTATTCACAGCTTTGGCCCTATGTTTTTTGCTGAATCCATCAGCTGTTTGATATCCTAGGTTTCCCGTAAACAAGCGTTCTGCGAATCTTCTAATTTTGATTGTAAGGTAAAGATGAGACTGCATCATATAGGGGCACAGTTCAAATCACAATAAGATCTTGAAATTTTGGGTATCTTTCAAAATGTTCAAATAGGTATGGAAACTAAACTCTATAAGCATAATTTCATTAGGTGTGGGTGCAAAGTCAGAATAGTTCATTTGAATGGCTGAAGATCAGATATCGAGCAAGGAGGTAGGAATTGTTTTATACATTTATCCGCTGTATTGGAAGAATTGGAAACTTTTTCCACCTTTGGTTTCTAATTCAGTGTAGCCTCTGAACAGGGACGCAGTCCTACCATATCGAGACTTAGTCGATGATCCTGGCTAGGGTTTCTGCCATATCTTGTGTGGCTAGCAACCTGCTTCCTTAGTCGATCGACGGTCGCTTCTCGTGCATTAGAAAGAGTCGGCCAATGCTGATGTCGAGTGGCATTGCATCTCCACATTTCTATTCTTTTGTTGTTGAAGCTCTTTGCACTCGTTTCCTGAGCATGAACCGCTCGTCTTCTGTTGTGAGGACTGCCCGAAAGACTAGCTTAAATGGAATCGTGCTACACCATGTTATGACATCGGATCCGTGTGCCTCACTCAGGTTTCTTCACTCAGGTTTTTTTCTGTAACTTAAGTAGAATCTTGTGGTGCCCTAGTCTGAATCTTGTGCATGCACTAGCTAGAGAAGGGTTCATTGAACAAAAAGGGTTCATTGAGGATGCGTGAATCTGAAAAGAAACTGTTTGGGTCGAGAGGTGCTATGCGGGTGGTCAAACTCGAATTTGTTTTTGTCGTTTGATATTGTCCTTTTATAGTTTTAAATTAGTTACCATGCCTTTCGAGCATTGGGTATTCAGATGCTCATTCTCCACCTAGTTTGTACTGTGGAAGACTTAAAGCCAACTACGAGTGAATCTTGCGTAGTCTAATGCCATGGCGGTGTTTTTCAGACACGGGATCACGGGATCATTTGAAACATGGAACAAGGGAGCATAAGCTTGTGTACCAGCGATGGTGATGGCTATGGGTTAGTAGTAATTGTGATTTTTGATTTCTTGCATGATTGCTCACCTTATGAATAAATGTTGTGATTGTAATAGTTGCAAACTGTACAATTAAATTTGATTCTAAATTACAGCCTAGTCTCTCTTTCAGTATTGATTGATTGGTTGGGAATTAATTTTGAGTGGACAGGAATTCCACTTTACAATCGAAGCCCAAGTTTTTTTTGAGCTACAGCCGTGCACAGAGAGATTTTGTGGAACAGGTGTATGTGGACTTGGAGAGATGTGGCCGCCATGTATTTTTTGACAAGTGTAGGGACTGTGTGCCCATTGGAAAGGATTTTCAAAGGATTATCTTTGAAGTTATTGAACAATGTGAAGGTGGGGCGGTGTTTCTCTCGGAGGATTTCTTCACTTCCAAATGGCCCATGTTGGAGTTGGTGACCATGGCAAAGGTCCAAAAGAAGAAGCCAAGCTTCACAATAATGCCAATACTTCTTGGCCTTACATTTTCTCAATGTATTGACTTTGCTAACCATAAGCAATGGTCATCGGCGTGGCAGACTTGGCCTAAGAGTGATAGTAGCATTAATGTGGAAGATGTGAAAGATTGGGAGAATGTCTTGCAACTGTTTAAGCCTACCAATGCCTTACCGTATAATCGTGAATCGGGGGAAGTGACATTTCGAGCGGAGATAGTTGAAGCTATTTGTAAGTTGGTACCCCGTGGGACACAGTTTGAAGATTTCCATATCAAAGGGAGGCCACGTTTATGCAAGGTGTGTGTCAATATCATTGAGTGAAGCTGGTTTATCGATGTGCTTATTTTAATTGAAGATATTGAGTGAAGTTGCTTTATCGATGTGTTTATTTTATTGAATGGGTTTGCTTTCGTCTTGAGTCAATTAGGATGACATTGGGATGATTGAAATATACTCTTTTGTTAGTTATGTTGAATTGCTATTTGTAACTTCATTGCTTTTGATACACTTGTCTTTGTTACTTGTAGGAGATTCATGAAAGGATTCAACATTCAAAAGTATCATCCTTATATGGGGTGCAAGTAGTAGGCTTATATGGAGTTGGTGGTATTGGAAAGACCACCATTTGCAAGTCCATGTGCAATGATGTATCGGAGGCATGTTGTGGCAAAGTAGCTCATATGGAGTTGGGAAGCCGAATTGAAGAAGAAATGTTGAAAGATGTGCTTTGCAGGTTGATGAGCATGAATTTGGGTGCCATGAGTGTCGATGAGGTTCGATGATACATATTCATAAATTAGTTTTTGATATCCAATGTGTGAATTGCACTTGAGCTCAAGTAGATTTTATGTGTGAATGGTGGTTAAGTTTAAGTAGATAGCATGTAATGTAGGTTGTAATTTGTATGTGATTGTGATTTCTTATGATCAACTTTAGTTGTTTTGTTTTGGATGTGCAGTATCGCTTTCACTTGATGAGAGATATGATGAACATCAAAGTGTTCTTGGCAATTGACAATGTGTCAAGTGCAACATCCGATCAAGCTTTGACTCTTCTTCGAGCAAAGTATGGTGTTGGAAGTGTTTTGCTTGTGACAGCCCGTTCTTTGAACGAGTTGACATCTTTGGGGATTGATGAAGGTGAATGCATGGAGATGCCGGAGTTGGAGATGGAAGAAGCAAGGTCTTTATTCCTTTCTCATGTTGCATGTGTCCTTCCTGCATATTGGGGCAACAAGGATGAGCATGAGTTGGTCTCGTCTTGTGTTGAGCAATGCCATTTCAAGAAAGGTGATGGCATAAGTTCTCATTACCACCCATTGGCATTGAAAACATTGGGAGAGCAATTGCGATGTATTGGCTATGTTCCAGAACGTTGGAGATTGCTCTTGTATGAAATTGATTATTTGAATCCTTTTCGAGAACCTCAACATCCTGTTTTCTCCATCTTGAGAAGAAGCTTTGATGCATTGCATCCCCAAGATCAGCTTCTATTTATGGATGCGGCTCTATTTGCTCCTTACATTGGTGGATCAGATTTATTGAAGTGGAATGTTTTTAAATGGCTTGGTATGGTACATGGAATGTCAATGAGAAGTGTGATAGAACAGGTGAGTGTTCTTTACAATAATGGATGTCAATCTTTGTTTCCTAAATGAGAAGTACAATAAGTGGGACAATTTGTTCATAAGGCTTCCAATTCCTAAATTTCTTGAGAATCTTGTATTTTGAATTTTGTGAACTTTTAATGCCGCTTCTAGGGGCCAAGAGTTAAGGCTTTCAAGTCTCCAAGATGTTTTTTTAATGGTCTAAGTGGTCCTTAGGAGTTGAAGATCTAAGATGGATACAAACCTGTGATCTCAGTTTTCACTTAACCTGTGGTATTTGAAGAATTGAAAAGTATCTTCAAGGGCTCTAGTTCGTGTTTTAAATTGCGAAACCTTGATCGCAGTCAACCTTAGAGTTTTAAAATCTTAGATGGATGCGAAATTGAGATATGCATTATTGCTGAAGATTCAAAGGAGTGTTTGAAACCCCATCCTGTTCCTAGTTGACCACCCATTATATGAATTTATGCTAATGGAATTCCTATAGCTATTTTAGTTTTTTGGGCAGCAGGATGAGGACCTTGAGAGATATGTTGCTTTTGACATTTTTGGTTTCATTTGCTTTGCTTACAGTTGGAGAACCTCAAGAGGAAATCACTATTGGAAAATCTTGGCGATGGGTTTGGGAGAATCGGCATGCACGACCTGTGGCGTGAGTTTGCAAGGTTGGAAGCAAAAGTTGGCGAGGAGAATGCAGTTGAAGCAGCCAACATGACAAATGGTGGTTGGGTAAACCTGAGGCGTATGTTTTTCTTTGAGAAGGGGTTTATGAAACTGGAGGATGTGAATTTTGCTTGTTTCCCCAACGTGACAGTTTTGAAGCTCAGTGATGGTCTTGGAAGTGTACCGCAGTTGGATCTGAGAGGCTTGAAGCACCTAAAGAGCTTGGAAGTGGATTTTGTTGAGTTGCATCCATCAATTACGTCGTCATTGGTCTCCTTTGTCGGACTTGGTTCCTTGTTGAATCTGGGCTTTCTACGATGGTTGAACATCCCATCAGATTCACGATGCATTGACGAAATTGTCCATTTGACCAACCTCCGGGTGTTGGAATTACGCGGATGTAGGCGGGTGCCAGATTTGAGCCGCCTCAATTTACTACAAGTGGCTTATTTTCGTGGGAATTGCTTGGTAAGCATCCCCGGCTTGAGCCCGAAGCACACCAACTTGCAGTTCTTGGATTTGAGTTGGTGTAAGAATTTGCAGAGCTGTCCAAGTTTGGGTGAGTTAGTTGCGTTGCAAGAACTTCGTCTCTTTGGGTGTTCCAGGTTGAAAAGGGTGCCCAACTTACAGAAGCTGAAACATCTGCGGAAGTTGGATGTGTGTCTTTGCTCCTTATTAGCAGGCCTACCGGGTTTGGGTGACCTTGTGAGTTTGTTGGAACTACGTGCTAGTTTCTGTGGGCATCTTGTGGAGTTGCCGGATATGCGCAACCTCCGAAACTTGAGGATGTTGGAGCTGACAGGTTGCCAGCGCATTGCATCATTGCGAGGTTTGCATGGGTTGGTCTGTTTACAAACCCTCTGGGCGTTTGGTTGCAAGAATCTCACCCAATTGCCAGATATACACAAGCTCACGAATCTGCAAACCTTGCAGTTGGATCCAGATGTCCCTGTGCAAGCTTCCACGGGATTGAACGACTTGATTTGGCTTGAGAAGTTGCATGTCGGAATTGATGAGCTGCATGATACGCTTGACTTATGCAAGCTTACGAAGTTGAAAGCACTCCACATTTATAGGTGGCAAGGCCGAGGGTTTTCAAATCTAGCCGAGTTAGTGTCGTTGGAATCTGTCACTATCAACAATTGCAAGGGCGTGCATGTGTTGCCTGATCTCGAGAGGTTATTAAGGTTGCGCAATTTGGAACTTGAGAGTTGCAATTTTGAGGATTTATCCGGTTTGATCAACTTGACCAATTTGGAGAAGCTGGAAATCGTGCATTGTGACGAGGTGGATGTGTTACCAGATCTGCAAAAGCTTGCCAAGTTGAAAAAGTTGACGGTCGAGCATTGTGCGAGGTTGAGAGATGTTCGTGGCATCCTTGGATTGCAGAACTTGGAGGAGTTGTGGGTGGGCGGGTACCCGTGGCTTCATGAGAACCTCGGTTTGGATCTTTATCGATTGACAAGTCTTTGTCGGTTGGACGTGTCAAGTTGTGGATTTGTAGATCTGCAAGGGCTTGCCACGTGTTCGCAACTCCGCATTTTGAGGTGCAGTGGGTGTCCCATCCAGGAGCTCCCGGACTTGGCCAACTTCCCAAAATTGTCTTGGCTCGATGTGCGGGACTGTGTGAACTTAACCAAGTTGATCTGCACCGGGCCTTTGAGTCCGGAAATTGAGAGTTTGGACATTCATGGGTGCATGAGGTTGCAAACTTTGCCGGATCTTACGAATGCACTGGAGTTGCGATGGTTGGATGTGTCCAACAGTGGCGTGGTGTTGAGTGCCCAGCTCATTCAAGACATAAAAGCACGTTGTCCTTCCACTTATTTGATCACCCAAGATACTTCATCTCAGGTACGACGTCAATGGAGTGCTCATGGGATTTGGCATCGTTGCCTTGTATTGATTGCATCACTTCATTGTAGATGCTTTGGGATTTGTTTCAATTGAGAGCCTTTCAACTTTAGAGCTCTTGTTAGCCAATCTTAGCCGTCATGTGTTTGAATTGAGTGATGCTCCACTCAAGTCGGAGATTGGAGAATTGAAGTGGTCCCATCACTTTTTTCTTGTGAGGTTTTTGCTTCACGTCTTGGGCACTTGGTTGGAGTTCTTGTATGCTTCCAAAGCATTGTTTGCACATGCTTATTGGCAAGGTCTTAGAGTACATTAAATTACACAAGCAGATTTGGTGCAAATTTTTAGCTACTCCGTATTTTATTTTGTCAATGGTGAAGGGAACAATAATGCAATAGGGCTATTGACTACGAGCCTTTTGCTACAATGTGAGCTAGCAAGAGGTATGAAATTGCCTCACTTTCTTGTAGTGTGAGTGGGGTCTTGGTAGGAAGTGGACCCTTCCAAAATTGCAATAGTTGGATAGTCCTTGCCTTTGTGATCTTGGGGCAACCAAGTTCTTTGATAGTGATAAGTATTTTTGGAAATTGTATTTATATAAAACAAATCTATGGGACCTTCTTTAGATTTTTGTTTGTATCCTAAATGGAATTGGGTGTTTGGTCTAGTTTTGATGTTCTCACTAGAAATAAACTGCATTGTACATGTCAAAAACTATGTTGTACTTGTAAAAATTGCGTTGTACTCCACAAAAAGTGTGGGTTGGATTTTGTTGAGTTCTCCCTTTATAGCGCAAAATTTTGCATTCTAATACAAAATTCTGCATTTTACTTGTCAAATTCTGTGTTGAAACAATGGAATGCAGAATTTTGCGTTATGAAGGGAAAACTGAACAAGATCCTTTCCACACTTTTTGTTGAGTACAACGCAGTTTTTGTCATATACAATGCAGATTTGACAAGTAAAATGCAGTTTTTGACAAGTTAAATGCCATTTTCTTCTAGTGTCTTGATTGAGGTAAGTACTTCTAGTTTCATCTTTATTGTGAGAATGTATGTTTGTAGATTCTTCCCTTTAAAGTTCTTCAATGTACAACTTTTGAATATACAAGCCTATGAACCTCATGAATACACTACAAACCAACAAATTTGAATATACCTTTGAATAATCAGTAGTTTAATCATATAATGCCCAAATAATATGTGTTAGGGGAATTTGGAATCCTCACATTTTTGCTAATTTAATCCAATAGAAACTAAGATTGTTTAATGATCATAACTATATTCAAATGTTTATTTAGATGAAATTTAGGTTTAGTTGCCTTCATATACTTAAGAGGGTTGATCCAATGTTTTATAGGACATTCTTCTAATAAGCTTAATATTTGTCTTCAAATGATTAGAAAAAGTATTCTATAGGATGTTGGTTTTTCTCTAAGCCTTCAATATTACAAAGTAGTCTTTCTTTGCTTGTGGTTTATACCATGTGAGGCTTGACACTTGTCTCATGCTTGACGTCACTACAATGTTTCCTACTGAACGTTGGAGATCTCATGCAATGTAGATTCCTACTGATTGGAAGAGATTGGTGTTCAATTGATGCTACCACTTGCTCCCTTTACTTTAGTCAATTTATGCACCTCGAAAGAAGTGACTAAATTGATGATAGATTCTTTGCGAAATCCCTCTAAGTTGTTTCATAATTTTATGGCACTTATATAATATTTTATGAATTTTCAAAGTTAAAAGTAGAGGGGAGTTATTTTTGTCAGTAAAGTTTTTCATTATTTTTTTGCAAACTAGGGTCAAGTTTCTTGTGCCTAGAAAGAAATGACTTATTCCCAAAAAACATTTGAAAGAGAAATTATATTTTCCAAATCTATTTCTACAAGTTACTAATTTTCAAGTATTTTTGGTGGAAAATTGATGTTTCTCATGAATTTTTTGGAAAAGAAGGTGAATAAAATTCAAATCAAATATAAAAATGAGCTTAAAAATCTGGAAATTCCACCATGTGCATATATTGTAGTATAGAATATCATAGTGAAAACCAAAAGTTTGTTTCATTCTATAGATAAAAAATGAATTAAATGTGGTTATTTGTATAAAATTCAAATCACAATAAAATATCAATTTTAAGACTTTTCAAAAAATTCAATTTGAAGTAGGAATTAGACTTGGTAAATTTCATTACATTGGTTGGGCTCAAATTTAGAAAACTTTCTTTTATAGGTAAAATTTAGACCAAGAATAAAAAACTTGCTTATATGAATGTATTCAAATTTCAAAGTGGATGCAATGACTCAAATCCAATTGGAATCATCAATTTGCTTATTTGTTTTGATGATGTCTAAATTGCATTAGAGGGTTATAGTTGTTAGTTATTTTGTAGTTTCATCAGTTTGATTTCTTCCATGTTGCTTTTTGTGAGTTTATCTCATCTCTTCTATGTTCTTTCCAATGTGCTTAGATGATGACATCAAAAATTTCCTATGCATGCAATGTCCACTTGGTCTAAAGAAGATGTTTGAAGCAATTTAGTACAATTGTATTGGTGATAGAGTTTATTAAAGCGCTCACCTTTTCTAGCAACAATCCATTGAAGGTATAAGTTTTTGGACAACTTATAATAATTCACTGCTTACTTCATAATCTATGAGCTATGCAAGCGTCACGCAATAGTTATGACTTTCTATTGGATTTTTTTTTCTGGGAGATCTTTGCTTGTGCTTGATATTCATGTAACTTGATCCTTGACAGTATGACATAGGTTGTCAATAGTTGGGCTTGGAAGAAAAGGAAAAAATAGGTGAAGCAACAATTAAAACTAGCCATTTGTAACAAGATGGTCATTCACCACAAAAACCACCAAAATAGTTTTTGACATGTTTCAAAATGTAATTAGAAGAGGCTTAGGACTTCTATACTACATAAGTACATATATTTAGTTACTTTTAGAAATCCTTTGAACAATAGTTAAAAGTGTACTACAAGACCATCCCTTCCAAGTTTCACCTCCAAATTTGTTTCCTTGGGTACTACTTTGTTCCAAAAAAAACAAAATCAGCAAGTGTGACATAGAATTGGAGGCTAATTTTGGATAGAAAAACATATTTCAAAATTTCAAAAAATTTAGATAAGGCGTATAATAGTCATGAATACCTTGGCTATCAATTTTGAATCAATTGGAGCTAGAACCCAAATGTTATGGCCAAAAAACAAATCAAAACGCAAGGTGTGACAAAAAATAGTATAGGTCTTTTGTGCAAATGTATAATCACCCAAGTGTGGATTTAGAACTTGTCAATTCTTTTGCAATGTCCATGCGGTCTGCAAGTAGAGGTTGGTATGAGATTTTCTAGCCCTATTTATGGCAAAGATTGCATGCAAGAGTGACTGTTCAAAAACCCGAATGATTTTTGTGAAAGAAGAGAAATGAGATTCATAAACAAGGCAGAATTTGTGTGAACAAAGAGCAAAGCTGTGTTGCATATATATATATATATATATATATATATATATGTATATTTATTTATATAATTATATTTCATTCATGAGTTCAAAACATTTAACAAACTTAACATTTTCAAGGTTAAAATTTGTTAGATCAAGTTGATTTAGATTGCAACTCTAGTATCTCCATTTCTAATTTCTTGTAACGTTTCAACCTTTCGACAAAGTTAGCATTTGGATTGTCTTAGAATTTCCGAAAATGGCATGATGATCTGATACACCATTCATCTAGTATTTGTTGTATAAGGCTCTTAAATGATAAGTGGCTAAGTGTTGATGCAAAATTATGGTGCAAATGTAGATGGTGGATATTCTATTGGTTCTAAGAGTTTTGTTGTGGAAATTTTTTGTTCTAAAGTTGAAACTCTTTGGCAGCACCCAAAATACAGAAGGTAGTAAAAACTATCAAAGGAAGATGGATGACAATTTTGTCTATCGTTTTTTCCATTTCTTGACTAGTCACGGATGAGTTCATTAAATCATCAAATCAAATCACAAAGCCACTGGTTATTGTTTAATTTGTAGTGGAATGTTTAGTTTCTATATTGTGAGATGTTTGAGTCCAAATTGTATGGTACTTTCGTAAAGTTTGACTTCATTTTGAATTTGGTCATATTTCAATGCCTAACTAATTCAAAGTATTGGGCAACCATAAATTCAACTGGTGGCTTTCTTAATCTCTCATTTTCAATCTATTTGACCACCCGAGGACAACATTGAAATAGAAGTTGTACGTCCAACCATTATCCATTGCCTTTAACCCCAAAATGACCCTGAAGACAGAATGTGTCCTCGACCAATTTTTGAAGTTAAATAAAACCTTACCAAATTATTATTTTTAATAGTTTATATTTGTGAAATATTCTTTTTGAAGCTTAGTTTTAGATTCAAATATCTGATTTTGAAAATGATTGATTATTAATTTTCTATACAAGATTTTGTGCACGGGTGTCCATTGCAATCTTGACTTTCTGTAGTGTTGACTGTTGAGGGCTCTTGGGAATGAGCCTCAAATACACTAGATCTTTGGGAATAAATAACCTTAGAAATTCATTTAGAAAAAATATAGAATAGATTTTGAGAAGTCATAAATTGATTGGAATTATGCATGTTAGGTCCTTTAACCTCGTATTTTTTTGGTAACCAACTTTTTAGATTTGACATGTAAAAATAGGATTAAAAGACTTCAAATCACTTTCATAGTTTTAACACCCTCATGATCAAACTTTATAATCTTTCAATCCGTAAGATATATTGTTCTGTTTTCTTTTCTAATGTGATCGATAACATGTCTAGTTTGATTTTATACAGTTACAATTCATAAAGAATTGATACAAGTTATAATTTTTTCTGGCTTTTTGTTCAATTTAGAGCACATTCCTAGAAGCTCAAGGTATTCTAGGGTCATTTTGGGATTAAGAGGTTTAGTGGAACTCTGGGCGTTCGAGCTTTTGAGTTACTAATAAATTACTAGTGGTGGGTATAGGAAGTAGTATAGTTCTATGTTACACCATGGTTGTACACTTGAAGGAAAAAGTGGATGCCATTTTGAATGAACACGTATAGACACTTAGTTATATATAGCTTATGACATTGCTTTTAAATGTATATCTACCTTCATGGAGTCAATTTTATAAATCCCCAAAGCTTCAATTCAGATTTTAGGCATGTGTGTTGTGATGCAAATAATCTTTAATCCCTAAAGGACCAAACGACATTTTTTGGCAAAATAGCAATTTTGGGCAGCTCACTATGAATGGAAATTTTAGTTTTTTTCTTTGAAAATTTTACAAAATGTATGCCCAAGGAGTAGCTTTAAGGCCCAACAATATTCAAAACTTTTGACTGCATGGTTAAAAAGTTATTGGATAATATGTCATTTTCAATAGTCGACGGGCAACTCAAAAAAATTCTGAAAAATCAATTTTTAAAAAAATAAAAATTTGAAATTGGTTCTTTAGATTTATATATACGCATATAGTGTTGAATTATTCCATTTTGATTTATGAGATAAAAACTATGAGGTGTTCTAGTTTGCGGACAGTTATGGATTTCCTATTCTAAAATAAACTTTGAAGTCCTTTATTTAACTCAATTTTTATTATTTCTTGAAAAAAATAAAAGCATAGGACGCATTTTGTATACTGCAACATTATAACCGTTGGAGATTGACATTTTTTTATTCCGTAATAAAATTCTTAACAATTTTGTGTTTTGAATCATTATCTACTTCTTTCTACAACCTATTTTTTCCCTATATGTTGTACAATTTCAAATGATATGAACTTTTTCAAGCATATATCCAACTTGCTTTGAAGAGTGAATCCAAGGAGTAACCACCATTTTGGACATTTTTTCAATTAAATGTGACCTTGTGAAGTGCAGCTGCCCGGATTTCCGCAGGGCCAAAAAAAGTTTTTTTGTCAATTCAAATGCTAATATCTTGCAATCTACAAGGTGGAAAATTTTGAAATTTTTTCTACATATTCTCTAACAAGTTTACTACAAGATCCTACAATTATATAAGTCCAAAAATGTTTTTTTTCTAAAATTTGATACTTGTACTAGAAATGGTAGTTTTGGAGTGCTTTTGATGAAAACATAGTCTCCGACCTTTAGGGGTAAAGGTTGTTTAGAATCTTATCATCTTTGACTAAAACATTATGAATTCTGTATAAAAATTTGGCAAGACAACATGCACCATTGGATTGTTACTTCAAAAATCAATATCTTTCATTTGGATGTCATTTTTAACATCTAAACCTTGGCATGCTCAAATGCAGCACCATAAATGTTGACTACATGTATAACCATTTTACAACTTGTGATACATATAAGAGTTGCAGTAATTATCCAAATGGGGAATGTTAAGTGCCATTTGATCCCTCTCATAACAAATGTTAACTATTTTTACCACAAGATCCCTCCACCCATGTACCTTCTATGTCATATTCAAAAAATTCATTTGCGTCCAAGAATTGGACTTCCCAAATCTGTAAAGGGTATGAAATTTTCATACATCTGACAAATATAAATACAATATTCATACGGCACAACATCTACAATAGAGTCATGAATCTGAAGCTCAAAGTAACGAAGAGTAAATCAATTAGCACGCAGATGCCGTCAGTTTGTAGCTGGTGCTCGCATGGACTGATGGTTTTCGTTTGGCGGGGCTGTCACAAATTTGCTTAACCCCTAAAGTTCCACAACTAGGTTTTCACCAAAAAAATGCTGAAAACAGCCATTTTAGTAAAAAACCAAATTTTTGAATTTTTTTTGAAACATGTAACTATAGGATCTTGTAGTATGCTAACTTGAGAACACGTGGTAAAAATTTCAGAAATTTCCACCACGTGGATTGCAAAATATAAGCATTCAAATTCACTAAAATCATTTTTTGGCCTTGCAAAAATCAGGGCAGTTGCACTTCACAAGCTCACTTTTCTTAGAAAAGATGTCCAAAATGGTGGTAATTCTTTGGATTCTTTTTTCTAGACAAGTTGTTTACGTGCTTGAAATTTTCTGATCATTTGGAATGTTACAATATATAGGAAAGAATTAGTAAGTAGACAGTAGTAGAGAATTATTCAAAATACAAAATTGTTAAGAATTTCGTTATGGAATTGGAAAGTGCCAATCCCAATGGTTGTATTGTTGTAATATACAATACATCCTGTGATTTTATTTTTTTCAAAAAGTATTGAAAATTGAGTAAGGGCTTCAAAGTTTATTTTAGAATAGAGAATCCATAACTGTTGGCAGACAAAAAATCCCCATAACTTTTGACTCAATAATCAAAATGGAATGATGCAAAGCTTTCTATGTATATGTAATTCAAGAAAACCAATTTCAAAATTTTGTTTATGAAAAAAGTGACTTTTTCTGATCTGCCCGGATTGCCTACTTACAAAAAAATAACCTATTAGGCCATAGCTTTTAACATAGTTCCAAGTGTCATTAACTTTAGTGCATATGAAAGATATTCCTCATCCCCACCTTCTATTAAAATTTAGGCCATAATATGGAGACCTCTAGTCACACGTACTTGCCCCAAATTGCTATATAGCCAAAAAACACATGTTGGTACTTTAGGGGCTAAAGAATTAAGGCCAATACAAAGTTCTGGAAGTAATGCAAAGAGCAACAAACTAATGTTAAGTCCTCCTGCTTGACAAAAGTAGTAACATACTCACTAACCTTGAAAGTGTTCTACTTAACCCCATAAGGCCGCTACGTGCCTTTTGCAACTACATTTGTAGAAAAGTTAACATGTGAACCTCACTAACAGCTTGTAAACAACAAAGAGACCACAAATAATTTTTTCCATGAATCTATTGGTGGAATTGAATCAAGATATGATCAAGTGTGCGATTTTTGGTGAATTTTTTGAGAATGGAAAAGACGCTCTAGGTAGTCATTTTAGATCCTCATATCTTTTTTTTTCTACACTTCAAAATTATGGAAAAAAATACACACCAAAACCATGATGATGTGCAAATGTGGGAAAAAAATCAGAGTTTTTGGAGTACTTTTGAGCATTCCAATTCCAACATTCCCATTTTAGCGTATGTACAAAGTATTACCTAATTGAACATCTTTCATCAATTTGTCAACAATGGCATTTTTTCAAAAATTGTACAATTTCATTGATCTTTATTCATAGGAATGCTACATAAATTTTCTTTCATTTCAACGATGGCAATCATCAAAATTATTCCACACAAATGAGGTATTGTACTTGTTACAAAAGCTAGTCAAGAAAACAAGAGCTATGCTCAAACACCCCCGGTCCCTTAGGGATTAATTACCCTTCATAGTCCTACTTATCAAGGGCTCATTTATCCCAAATACTCCAAAAAGTCAGACCTTAGAATCAACTGCTTGTCAACAAATTAATGCATGCCATCTTGCAATCTTTTGCACACTCATAACATGGGTAGCATAGCATTCCTTTCAAGTCAAAAACTTGGGAGTGCTTAGACTTGACAAGTAGGCTAGCATGAATTTGGAAGCTTCAAGCCCACCAAAGCTTTGATTTGTTATGTTGTATGTGTACACAATATATGTACAGCGGAACATGAAAGAATCATGTTGGATTCATACTTTGCTTCTGGCACAACTCTAAACATTTGAACAAGAGAATCAAGCATCATCATGCTGTCTGGAACGTCTTCTGCTAATGCACTGTAAACCGATATGCAGGTCATCTCTCAAGGTGTGGTCTCTCATCTAGTCATTTGAGCTTCAAAACACTGAAAGGCAAATCAGATACTAAATTATAGTGAAAATACTAAATAGTGAACAAGAGAATCAAGCATCATCATATACTAAATCAGATACTAAATCAGATACTAAATTATAGTGAAAAAATTCCTGCTACAAGATCCATGTTTCATGTTTTCCATATAATTTTACTTCTAGGTGCGATAATATGTTGGTAGTCTATCATTGAAAAATGCTTTCTCACCTTCATTTCCTTCGTGAGTAAAACCTTTCAATGGGTAAGCTTAGAAGCAGCCATGACTTAGTCAATTTTGTATTTCATTGCAGCACTGTTCGTTCATTGTGATTTTTGTTTGCTTTACGACCTACTTTATCTTGCTTTAAACATTTTGAAGGTAAAGTGCCGGTCTTTTCATTGGGGAGGCAACCCATTTTCGATCACTTAAGGAATTATGCATATCTGCAAGGCGGGTTTCTTTAGTGGGTAAACTTAAGTGTGTGCAGAAATAGAGTTCGGAAGGTTTCTTTAATTTTCCAGAATTTTATTTCTCAAAACGATTAAACTATGATTTTTTTAGTTGAAGATTCTATTTGACCCATTCTCGTCATATAGACTTTCATATTTCCAACCAAGGGCTAGTTGCAAAATCCATCAAGGGTTGGTTGTTAGATTGAGAGTCTTGGAGGCAATCTTAACCCTTAAAGGACCAAGGTGACTTTCCTATCAAAAACCACTCAAAACTGTGATTTCTATTGCAAAGAGCAAAGAGCTTTAGAAATTGTTTTTTTTTGCATATCCAACCATAAGATCTTGCACTTGACTAGTATATGAATACGTGAAAGAAATTTCAGAAACTTTGACCATGTAGATTGCAAGATATATGCATTTAAAGTGAAGAAAATAAGTTTCTTTGCACCTTACTTAGACTAGATTTTTTGGCTTTGAATCTTTTTACTTCAAATTTTTTGCAGTATGGATTTTGATTTTCTACTTATTCATGTTAAGTAGCTGAGTTGAAAATCTACATAAAAAATTCGGAAAAAAAGCACTTAACTTTCACCCATGAAAAAATTATTAAATAGAGTTGGATTCAAGATAAAAAGAAAAACTAAATTGTTAATAGCTTTTAGATGGAATTGAATCACAATAAATAATCCCAAAGGTGAGATTGTTCTAGCGAAAAATTCTAACGCTGTCTAACATTTATTTTTGAAAAATTCTAAAAATTGCATTCAAAAATGATGTCTACAAGTTATTTTTTCAAGGAGATGCTTAGATTGCCCAAAAAACTAAGATTGTCCATAACTTTCTCATTAATGGTCCAAATTAAATGAAACAAAGCTTCACATGTAGACAAAAATATCAATACCTTAAATCAGGCTGTTTGTTTGTTTGTTTGTTTGTTTGTTTTGTTTGTTACGTTGAGATCTCCCGGACCGTGCATCCCATGGCCGCGTGCTTGGTACCGTCGGAAAGCTCTCGCCAAGGAGGGGTGCACCGGCTTGGTTTCGTGGCGTTTGGAGCGGTGGTGCAAAAGTCATTGAATTTCAAAGTATTTATTGAATAAAAAATTAGAAAATTACTTTTACTTTGATTTTGGTGGTGTTCTTGGTACTGGGAGTGGACCTGGGAGTAGAACTGGGAGTAGAATCGGAAATAGAACCAAGAGTGGAACCAGGAGTAGATGAAAATTGGGCCAACGGCACAGGGTCACACTAGTAATCTTTGAAAGAAGAATTTGAAAAAAAAGTATTTGACTATCTGTGATTTCTTTTGTGTTGTTTGCCAAACTCCATTTTTGCTTATTGTGCTATAATTTTTGCTCCTAGACATCAATCAAAATAAAAATTATATATTTAGAAAGCTCTCGCAAAAGCACACAGCCTCAAAAAATTCCAAAAAACATCACTAAAAAATGAGACAATAGGAACCTGTCTGGACCCAAAGTGTTCCCTAAGGGGACAGATGGTCCTTTAGGGGTTAATGTGCCATAACTACCTCGGTCACTGTGCCATAAGGTAGAACCATTTATGTCTAATTAGGGAATTAATTGCGACCGTTTCTAGAGACAATATTCATTTTGAAACAGAAATGTTTTTACACTATAGATAGCTGATTGTTTTGGTCAACAAACAGTAAGTGATCTATGGTGTAAAAACATTTCAGTTTCAAAATGAATATTGTCCCTCGAAATGGTTGCAATAAGGTCCGTGATAGAGAATGGGTGGGTCTACTTTAATTAATCACTGTTCATCTCCTCCTTGACGGAAAGAGAACCTGCATAGCCAGGAATGGGAGGGTGGTCGGGAATGGGTTGCCTCCATGGAAAGAAGGTTTTCCAATCAAAAGAACGCCTGTCAGCTCCTGCGCCGTGGCTTGACTCCTGTCCAGGCGGCAGGCGGATGGCAAGGCAGGGCTGCAACACCTGCGTGGGCTGAGTGTCGGCAAAGTAAGGTTCCCCGGCGGCAAGCTGAAAAAACGAGCAAGCTTCAGTAGACGTCGTCGTCTTCACCATTTTCTTGCAAATCTGTACCTTCTGGCGCTCCCGATTGCTCCTCCTCCGCTGTCGTCAGCTCCATCTCAAGCCTCCAATTCTCTCCTTGTTTCGCTTTCTCTGTTTCTCCGCCTTGTGAGCCTGCCTACCCTTCTTTTCTATGCTGGCTACCCTCCCCCCCCAAGTTCTCACCTTTTCTAGTTCAAAGTCAGTTCGTTTCGCTGTTGAATTCAATCCCTCGCAATTTGTTACGACTATGGAACGAATTTGTGAGGAACTTTGTGAGGAACTTGACACGGATGTGTGAGGAATTTGATCTCTGTTGGTACCCGAGACTCCGATGTGAGGAGGAGGTTTTCCGTTCTCATGTGGTGGTTCTGTTGTTTAACGGGGTGTTAGCAGTTGTCGGTATTGGTGGTTTGGTGGGCATTTGGAAGTATGGTGTTGGGGTGGTTTACTTAAGGTGAAGACAAATGGTGCTGGTGGGATTTTGTGTAGGTGAAAACGGGAGAGGGCGAACAGGGACAGGGTTTCTTGGAAAGTGGCGATGGCGCAAGAGTGGTTTGACTGTTTTGAGTGCTGAGTAGATTCGAGTTTCGGTGGTGATCGTTGGAGTTGCTGTTCTCTGTTGCGCCTGTGAAGAAGTGTCGAAGTCGGAGGACGTGGTGAAATTGTCGGTAGAAGAGTGGGAACGAGGTCTGGACGGCGGGCGTGAGATTTGCAAGGTTCAGGTACGTTCTTGAATTTCTAATGAACACAAGCATAACTTGTGATGAAATTGGTAAGAATAGTTTCTTAAGGTGCGTGAAAGCGTGTCGCAGCTTCAAGGTGAGGAGATTTCATGCTTACTTATAGGATTTCTGTCTGCTGTTTGATGTCCATTGATGCTAAATTGACTTGACTTGTGTGAATTTGCTAACTAAAGCTGTTTGTACTTCGCCTTTTTAAGCTTTTATTGATAAAGTGGAAAAATGTCAAAGCGCAATGGCTGAATAAGTTTGTTGTTTCTGAGTTTTGCAGGAGCTAGTCTAAAGATCTCTCCCCCCAATGGAGCGCTAGACAAAGTCGTCAGATCATTGCAGGTCCCCCTGGGATGCTGATGGTAAGTAGTGTCTAACCCTTTCAAGTTCTTTAGAATCTGGATTACTGTATATTTCCTCGCTGCTCTTTCTTAGTATGACATAAAGTGTTTGCATCATTTGTCCTTGTCTTATTCAACGAACGGTGAACCGATTCCCTTCACCATTTTGTTAGGTGAGGTGTCTCAGTGACGGAGAGGAATGGCTGGACGGAGCATTGAGTATGCAAATCAAAATAAAAGAATCTGATATTGTTTACTGTGAACTGAAATTCTATCAACGATTCTAGAGCATCAAGATGCCTGAGTGCTCAAGTTCCACAGGAGAGGTCCACATAATAAGGTTGAGATATTTCCTGAGAGTCTGTTCTTGAAGCGTTGTTTCAGACACGATCTCACAGCTTGAAGATCGCTACATCCGAAGAACGTCAATTGTTGCAATTCGGAAACTATTTAACTCCAAGTGGATCCATCCAAGATACCGATCGATCTCACCGTGATATCGACAGAGGCTTACAAAGAGTAACTGAAAGAATATTCCATATGCTTTAGTCGATAAAGATTCCATCAACGAACAAAATGCATTCTGGATGAAGAATCCGTCATTCACGAGTACGCGTGGAAACCCGCGTACAGCACGTGCGAATCCCTAACTATGAAATATTATCCGTCTGCAAAATGACTCATCAAATTTGTGTCCGATTTAGCGGTTGCACAATTTGGTACCTCGCTACAAATACGGTAGCCTCACGACCCAACATCTACAGTAGTCACAAACCCAAGACAACGAAACGTGAGTCAGTGTCGACTCTCGGGGGGTTCCGAATGTCAACTGATAACTCAGATCTCTCTTCGTTTCTCTTTCTCTGTTTCTCCACCTTGTAGGCCTGCCTACCCTTCTTTTCTATGCTGCATACCCTTCTCCCCCCAAAGTTCTCACCTCTTCTAGTTCAAATTCGGTTTGAGTCGCTGCTAAGTTTTATCCCTGACGATTTGTGAGGAGCTAATGGCGCGTTCGTGAGGAATTTGATCTCTGTGGGTTCCGGAGGCTCGGATGTGACGAGGAGGTTTGCGTTCTGATGTGGTGGTTCTGTTTTTTGAGGGGTTTTAGCGGTTGTCGGTATCGTTGGTTTAATGGCATTTGGGGGTACGGTGTTGGAAGGTTTGCTTAAGGTGAAGAGAAATGGACTTGTTGAAATCTTAAGATGTGGGTGGTCTTTTGTGCAGGTGGATAAGGAAGAGGGCGAACAGGGACAGGACTCCCGTGGAAAGTGGCGAGGACGCCAGAATGGTTCGATTGTTTTCAGTGCTGAGCAGGTTTGAGTTTTGGTGGTGATCGTTGTGGTGGTTGTCCTCTGTGACGCCTGTGAAGAAGTGTGGAAGGCGGAGGACGTGGTGCAATTGTCGGTAGAAGGGAGTTGAGAAAAGGTCTGGACGGTGGGCGTGAGATTTTCATGTTTCAGGTATGTTCTTTGAATCCGTACTGGACGTAAGCATAACTTGGGAGCTTTCTTTTTATCTCATCTCATTTAGTTTTTTTATAAATGAATCTGGTGCTCTTCACTGACTTCCTCGATATGAAATTTCTTACCATTCAAATTCTTTTCTTTTCAGTATACGATCTATGGAATCGGCCATTCTAAAAGCCATGAATCCTTGAGTCGTGTAGGGGTTGATTATGTTGTTTCCTTTGGTTGGAGCTGGCTGCTTATGACCTATTTGGCTGAAGATTCCAGGGTCCGGTCATAACTGATGGCCACAACTCATTGTAGAGCTTTGACTATCTCGTTTTGTTCAAGCTTTGTGAAACCAGAATACTACTCGCAATTGTTATGCACGTAATTCGGTCGAGTTTGTCAGGATCAGGGTTACAGGAACTCGAAATCTTTGGCCTTGTTTCACTTTTAAATTGCTGTTTTGATTGTGTAGACTGCTTTTTTTCAAGTCCTTCTCCCACACTGTGTTCTTCAGCTGTAATTGCACTTTTCAATACAAAGATTTAGGGACGTTAAAAAATGGTCAAATTATTACTAAACTAGATATAGGGAAATGGAAATAAACAGGCAATAAACGTCTTTATTCCGTTTTCCCTTAATCACGGGCTTGATGATCCCCCATGAGTAATCGTCTTTGGGTAATTATTCACAGCTTTAGCCCTCGGCTTTTTGCTGCATCCATCAGCTGTTCTATATCTTATGTTTCCGGTGAATAAGCGTTCTGTGAATCTTCTAACCTTGATTGTTAGATTAAGATCAACTTACAGATATTTATAGCGTTAAACATTTACGGCATTGAGAGTGAAGCTTGTTTCCCTTTGTCGTAAGGGGATATCCTCAAATCATCATGTGTGAGACAGCATCATATAGGTGCACAGTTCAAATCACAATCAGATACTGAAATTTTGGGAATGTTTCAAAACATTGAAATAGGTCTAGAAATTAGACTCTATAAGCATAATTTCATTAGGTGTGGGTGCAAATTCAGAAAAGTTCATTTGAATGGCTGAAAATCAGATATCGAGGAAGGAGGTAGGAATTGTTGTATAGATTTATCCGCTTTATTGGATGAATTGGAAACTTTTTCCACCTTTTGCTTTTTATTCAGTGTGACCATCCTATTGTATCGCGACTTAGTTATGATCCTGGCCAGGGTTTCCTCCGTATCTCGTGTGGTTGGCGACTTGCTCTTGCAGTTCAGTTGATCGACGCTCGCTCCTTGTGCATTCAAAAGAGTTGGCCAGTGCTGATGTCGAGTGGCAGTGAAGCTCCATTGCAGGAACTGTTGGATCGTTAGCCTAAAAGGAGTTGGTAGGATATCTTTTGCTACTGCTTCCTCTTATCGGTGGTGTTTGTGGGTGACGGACGAGACGCACGCCATCACTGCGCGCTTGCATCGGCACCTTCACTGTTGTTGTCTTCTTTGGTGGAGTTGCAACTTCGACTTTGTGGCAGATGATCTTAGGCTTGAAAAACTTCTCAGGACTCGTTGACACTAGTGAACTCTCCAGCTTTCTATTTTCTTTTTTTCGAAGCTCTTGACACTTGTTTCCGGAACATGAACCGCTCGTCTTTCGTTGTGAGAGAAGTGCCCAAAAAACTCTAGCTTAAATGGAATTGTGGGACACCATTTTATATCATCGGATCCTTGTGCGTTACTCAGCTTTCTTCGTGTAACTTCAGAAGCATATTGTGGGTGCTCTGGTCTTAATTATTTTGTGTCCGCTAGCTAGAGAAGAACGAAAAGGGTTCATTGAGGAGGACTTTGTGAAATCTCAAAGGAAACTATTTCTGTTGAGAGGTGCTCTGTGGGTGGTCAACCTCAAATTGAATTTAGGCAATCTCGTTCAGTTTTTTCCTTTCCTAGCTTAGTATTAGTCACCATACCTTGAGAGCATTGGGTATTCAGGATGCTCGTTCTCCACCTAGTTTGTACAATGGAAGACCTGGAGGAGACAACAACGAGTGAATCTCACGCAGTCTAATGCCATGGTGATGTTTTTCAGACATGGGATGATTGGAAACATGGAACAGCAAGGGAGCTCAAGCCTGTGTACCAGCGATCGCAATAGCGATGGGTTAGTAGTCACTTTGATTCGTGATTTCTTGCATTATTGGTCACTTAACAAATAAATATTGTGATTGTATGAGTTGGTTATCTTGGATTCTAAAATACTGCGTAGATTCTCTCTTAGTATTAATTGATTGGTTGTGAATTTAATTTGACAGGAATTACACTTTACAACCAAAGCCCAAGGTGTTTTTGAGCCATAGTGGTGCCCAAAAAGGGTTTGTGGAACAGTTGTGTGTGGACTTGGAGAGATGTGACCGCCATCCATTTCTTGACAAGCATCAAGGTTGTTTGCCCATCGGAAAGGAGTTTCCAAGGCTTATCTTTGATGCTATTGAACAATGTGAAGTTGGGGTTGTGTTTCTCTCGGAGGAGTTCTTCACTTCCAAATGGCCCATGTTGGAGTTGGTGGCCATGGCCAATGTCAAAAAGAGGAAGCCTAGCTTCACAATAATGCCGGTACTTCTTGGCCTTACATTTTTTGAATGTCATGATGTTGCCAAACATAAGCGATGGTTATCATTGTGGCAGAATTGGGCAGAGAGTGATAGTAGGATTGATGTGAAAGATTGGGACAATGCCTTGCGATTGTTTGGCCCAACAAATGCCTTGAAGTACAACTTGGAGTTGGGGGAAGTGACATTTCGAGCAAAGATAGTTGAAGTGATTTGTAAGTTGGTTCCCCCAAGGACACGGTTTGAAGAATCACATGTTCAAGGGAAGTCACGTTTATGCAAGGTGTGTGTCAACATTATTGCGTGAAGTTGGTTTATCCATGTTTTTCCAACTATTGAATAGATGTGCTTTTGTCATGAATCAATTGGGATGACAATGGTATGACTAGAAATATACTCTTTTGTTTGTTGTTTTTGTTTTTTGCAAATCCATTGCTTTTGATCCATTTCTCACTTGTCTCAATTACCTTCCAGGTGATACATGAGAGGATTCAACATTCGAAAGTATCTTCCTTGTATGGGATACATATAGTAGGCTTATTTGGAGTTGGTGGTGTTGGAAAAAGCACCATTTGCAAGGCTATGTGCAATGATTTATCCAAGGAGTGTGGTGGCAAAGTTGCTCATATAGAGTTGGGAAGTCAAAGTGAATAAGAAATGTTGAAAGATGTGCTTTTGAGGTTGACAAACATGAATCTTGAATATTTGAGTGCAAGGAGCGTCGATGAGGTTTGATAACACTTATGTTATTCATGAAGCATAAATATGTTTTTGGTATCCAATGTGTGAATTGCAGTTGAGTTTGAATAGATCTTATGTGTGAATTGTGGTTGAATTTGAATTGCTAGCTTGTAGTATGGTTTGTAATTTGTATGTGATTGTGATTTGTTATCATCAACTTTTGTTGTTTTGTTTTGGATTTGCAGTATTGCTATCACTTGATGAGAGATATGATGAACGTCAAAGTGTTCTTGGCAATTGACAATGTGTCAAGTGCAACATCCAAGCAAGCTTTGACTCTTCTTCGAGCAAAGTATGGTGTTGGAAGTATTTTGCTTGTGACAGCCCGTTCTCAGAACGAGTTGACATCTTTGGGGATTGATGAAAGTGAATGCATGGAGATGTCGGAGTTGGAGATGGAGGAAGCGAGGTCTTTATTTCTTTATCATGTTGCATGTGTCCCTCATGCATATTGCAGCAAGAAGGATGAGCATGAGTTGATCTCGTCTTGTGTTGGGCGATGTCATTTCAAGAAAGGTGATGGCATTAGTTCTCATTACCACCCATTGGCATTGCAAACCTTGGGGGAGCAATTGCGATGTATTGGCTATGTTCCAGAACGTTGGAGATTGTTGTTGTATGAAATTGATTATTTGAATCCTTTTGGAGAACGTCAACATCCTGTCTTCTCCATCTTAAGAAGAAGCTTTGATTTGTTAAACTCTCAAGATCAGCTTCTATTCACGGATGTGGCCCTATTTGTTCCTTACATTGGTGGATCATATGCACGCAAGTGGGACGTTTTTGAATGGCTTGGTATGGTACATGGAATGCCCATGAAATGTGTGAAAGAACGGGTGAGTATTCTTTGAAACTGTGGATGTCAATCTTTGTTTCCCAAATGAAAAGTACAATGAGTGGGACAATTTGTTCATATGGCCTCTTTTTTCTTGGCTTCTTGATAGTTGTGTGGTTTGAGCTTTGTTTTTGTCATTTTGTGAACTTTTAATGTTGGTTCTAGGGGTTGAGAGTTGGACTTTCAAGTCTAGAGTGGAGTTTTTAGTGGTCCAATTGGTCCGTTGGAGTCTATGACCTAGAATGGATACATACATTAAATCTTAGTTGTCTCTCAATTTGTTGTGTTTGTAGAATTGAATGGCATTTTCAAGGACTCTATTGCGTGGTTTAAATGCTGAAACCCTGATTGCAGTGAACCTTAGAGTTTTAAAATCTCGGATGGATGCAAAATTGAGATATGCATCACTGGGGAAGGTTTAGAGGAGTGTTTGAAACCCCATCCCGTTCCTAGTTGACCACCCATTATATTAATTTACGCAAATGGAATGCCTATAGTCGTTTTAGTTTTTTTACAGCACAATGAGGACCTTGAGAGATATGCTGCTCTTGACATTTTTTGTTTCATTTTCTTTGCTTGCAATTGGAGAACCTCAAGAGGAAATCACTCGTGGAGAATCTTGGCGATGGGTTTGGGAGAGTTGGCATGCACGACTTGTGGCGTGAGTTTGCAAGGTTGGAAACAAAAGTTGTCAAGGAGAATGCACTTGAAGTAGCCAACATGACAAATGGTGGTCGTTGGGTAAACCTGAGGCATATGTTTTTCTTTGAGAAGGGGTTTATGAAACTAGAGGATGTGAATTTTGCTAGTTTCCCCAACGTGACAGTTTTGAAGCTTAGTGAAGGTCTTGCAAGTGTACCGGAGTTGGATTTGAGAGGCTTGAAGCACCTCAAGAGCTTGGAAGTGGATTATAGTGGGTACCCATCAAGTACATTGTCTTTGGTCTCCTTTGTTGGACTTGGTTCCTTGTCGAATCTGGGCTTTCTACGATGGTTGAACATCCCATCAGATTCACGTTGCATTGGTGAAATTGTCCATTTGACCAACCTCCAAGTGTTGGAATTACGTGGATGTAGGCGGGTGCCAGATTTGAGCCGCCTCATTTTACTACAAGTGGCTTGTTTTCGTAGGAATGACTCGGTAGTAACCATCTCTGGCTTGAGCCCAAAGCACACCAACTTGCAATTATTGGATTTGAGTTGGTGTGAGAAATTGCAGAGCTGTCCAGGTTTGGGTGAGTTAGTTGGGTTGCAGGAACTTCTTCTCTTTGGGTGTTCCAAGTTAAAAAGGGTGCCCAACTTACAGAAGCTGAAACAGCTGCGGAATTTGGATGTGCTTTTTTGCTCCTTACTAACAGGCCTACCGGGTTTGGGTGACCTTGTGAGTTTGTTGCAACTACATGCTAGTATTTGTGAGAATCTTGTGGAGTTGCCGGATATCCGCAACCTCCAAAACTTGAGACTTGATAGGTTGCCAGCGCATCGCATCATTGCGAGGTTTGCATGGGTTGGTCTGTTTACAATCCCTCTGGGCGGTGGATTGCAAGAATCTCACCCAACTACCAGATATGCACAAGCTCACAAATTTGCAAACCGTAAAATTGGATCCAAATGTCCCTGTGCCAGTTTCCACGGGATTGAACGACTGGATTTCGCTTGAGAGTCTACATGTCGGAATTGATGAGCTGCATGATACGCTTGACTTATGCAAGCTTACGAAGTTGAAAACGCTCCACATTTATGGGTGGCAAGGCCAAGGGTTTTCAAGTCTAACCGAGTTAGTGTCGTTGGAATCCGTCACTATTAACAATTGCAAGGGCGTGCATGTGTTGCCTAATCTCGAGAGGTTATCAAGGTTGCGCAATTTGGAATTCGGGAGGTGCGATTTTGAGGATTTTTTTGGTTTGATCAACTTGACCAATTTGGAGAAGCTGGAGATCACAGATTGTGACGAGGTGGATGTGCTACCAGATTTGCGAAAGCTTGCCAAGTTAAAAAAGTTGAAGCTTAAGCATTGTGCGAGGTTGAGAGATGTCCGTGGCATCCTTGGATTGCAGAACTTGGAGCAGTTGTCTTTGAAAGGGAATCTATGGCTTCATGAGAACCTTGGACAGGACCTTTACTGTCTCACAGGTCTCCACAAGTTGGACGTGTTAAGTTGTGGATTTTTAGATCTGCAAGGGCTCGCCACGTGTTCGCAACTCCGCATTTTGAGGTGCAGTGGGTGTCCCATCTAGGAGCTCCCGGACTTGGCCAACTTCCCAAACTTGTTCACTTTCAATGTGCGGGATTGTGTGAACTTAACGAAATTGAGCACAGGACCTTTGAGTCCTAAATTTGAGTGTTTGGACATTAGTGGGTGCATGAGGTTGCAAACTCTTCCGGATCTTACAAACGCACAGAAGGTACGAATGCTAGATGTGTCCAAGAGTGGAGTGGTGTTGAGTGCCCAGCTCATTCAAGACATGAAAGCACGTTGGCCTTCCATTGATTTGATCACTCAAGATACTTCATTTGGAGTGGAACATCAAAGGAGTTCTTGCGGGATTTGGTTTTGTTGCCTTGAAATGATTGCATCAAGTTATTGTGGGTTCACTAGGACTTCCTCAGGAGTCCCTCGTCCCAATTAATGTTGTTTTGGTCAAGAGCCTTTAACCTTCAATGCTTGGATTAGCCAATCAATTGAATGATGCTCCAATCAGGTCAGGTGTCGAGGAACTAAAGTGGTCTTAGAACTTTCTTCTTTTTAGGCTTGTGATTCAAATCCTAGGCAATAGGGCGGAATTATAGTATGCTCCCAAAGCATATTTTGCTCATGCTTATTAGCAAGTTCTATGAGTACATCTTTCACAATAGTAGATCTTGTGCAAATTTTTAGTTATTCTATATTATTAGTGGTGAAGGGAACAATAATGTGGTAGAACAAGCCTTTGTTACAATGGAGCTAGTGGAAGGGAGCCCTTTTTTTTGGCACCATAGGGCAAAATAACACCATTCCAAATAAATGTCTACTTTTTATTGGATAAAAGTAATTTTTATTTGGCAGAAATTTTTCGTTTTGATTTAAAATGTTGATGAAGTTGCCAAATTTGGATGAAAAAGTGCACGAATATGATTGAAAAGTGTTTTTGGGTCCAAAAGATGAATGCATGTAGAAATATAATGCTTCACCAAAATTTTAAGTGATTGCCCTCTTGGCACTTTCTCAAAAAGTATAAAAAAGGGCTTGTGGAAGGTACAAAATACTTTGCTCCATCATCTTGTAGAGTGAATGGGGTCTTTGTAGGAAGTAGACCCTCCCAATTGCAATAGTTGAATAGTCCTTGTCTTGTGATCTTGGAGCAACCAAGTGCTTTGATAGTGATGAGTGCTTTTGGAAATTGTATTTATATAAAACAAATTTGTGGGACCTTTCTTCCTTAAATTTTTGATTGTACCCTAAATGGAATTGGATATTTGGTCTAGTTTTTATAGCCTCCAATGAGGTAAGTACTCCTAGTCTCATCCTTATTATTAGAAATTATCATTAGGAATATAATGAGGCCCCAAGAAGGCTAGCTGCCTTTAGGAAAAAATAGTAGGAGATCTCAATGCATGCAAAGGCAGGCAAGCTCAAAAAAATGTTGAGCGGTTGGGATCTTCCTGGCCGTTTTTGATCTCATGGATGCAATTGAAAGTTCAAGATGCGGGCAACAAAGAGCAATGATGGCTTGATGGTGACACAACTTTCCTGCCTTTTGAATTTTGAAATCTCCCGCTTAATTGTCATTGAATTCTGTGCCTTCTTTTTTCCTTTGCCACCTGAAGCTCGTGAGCACTGAGCTTTGTTTCTAGCTCTGTTCCTCAATAGCTCGTTATCTTAGTTTAGCAGTCAGAATTCTTAAGTGAATGCTGTGAATGTCGATGTTTTGTTTCTTTGTGTTCCCTTTGAGTAGTGGCTGTGGAAAGATTCAAATACTTCATTGTGTGCACTCCACCCTAAGTAATAGAGCATTTGGGAATAATTTGGATATACAGAGCTAGCTACATTAGAAAATGACTATGAGATGCTTCAGCAGCTTCATGACGAACCACGGGATGCTCCGTGACATCCTTCAATGTATTAACTAAAGCCTTCGCTGAAACTTTGTCTTGAAGCTGTCCTAAAATATATGCCCCCTGCAAAGCAAGATACAGATACAGATAAAGATAAAGATATATATATATATTAACAAACTATACATTTCCAATCCAATTGATAAGATCACTTTTTACAATTTACTTTTTCTTCTAGACATAGATCAAATCTCAAGATAGGAGTGTAGAATGCAAACCTCATGCTTCAGAAGAGCACTTTCGCATTGCAGTGAAGCAACAACAGGTACAACAACTTCAGGTATACCATGATTACAAAGACCAAATAAGGCAGCATAGCACTCAGGCATCTTCATCTTTTCATCATAAACTTCTTCATTATAATCCTCAGTTTTGATCGACACATTTCACTAGTAAAGTCCGTTAGTGAGCTTCAACGTTCAACCTTTGTTATCGCACAATCTCCGTCACCAAATATTCACTTTCGATTGAAAACGCAACATCTTTAGGATAAATTGACAGGATTACTGAGCTGCCAATCTTACTCTTAGCAAAATGGCAACTCATCTTATATTTCCTAACTCTGAATTGAAGAGTAGATTGAATTTATTCACACACTAGAAGAATCGGTTTGAGAAGTGGTTGAAAATGATGTGGATTAAGTGCCACTAAGCCAGGTACTCTGGAGTTGGAAGCAGGACCAATCCTCCTGAATGTGAAGAGCATGATTTAACAAGGTTAACCCCTAAAAGATGGACCCATGACCATTGATTTCAAACCTCATTGTCCATCACTCAATTTGCTACCATTTTGCAACTAGATATGTATAAAAAAATTTATATTTATTTTTCAGAGATGAAAGTACATGTCTTCTTTATTTTAGGAAAAAATTTAGATTTTTGTGTGAAAAATAAATTTTTTAAAAATTGGAACACCATTATCCAAACAACTGCAGATGGGCAAGAACCATCTTTGGACAACGTGCAACCTAAAGAAGAAAGAGATTCCCTACCACCCTGAAGAGAAATTCCTATAGAAAGCCTTACAAAAAGCGCGCCAATCTAATATTGCAACTAATCAACGATGCAGCATACAATTTCAACATGGCTCCATAACATTCAATAGCTTGTGTTGGTGTTGTCTTGGTTATATAGTGATGATGTGTTTCTATATCTTCCACCTGTCTAATTCATCAATAACTACTGATGAAACACTTGGGGTGTGGAATATACCACACCATCATTGTAGAGCTACTGAATGTTATGTCAATGGAAACTGTCCATTTGTTTCAAAAAAGAAAAAAAGTTTTCAACGTGGCTATAATTCCGTGCAATAGGTTCTGGTTCTTTCCTCTCATTAATTGTGACTCCTTGTACATTCACCGCTGTTAGATGATCGTCTAGCCTGGCTTTGCACTCAAGTGCATTGGGCAGTGCTTTTGCATGCATCGAGCAGGTCACGAACTATGAGGCTTCCCATAGGCCTCGTTGTATTCCTAATGGTTTGTAGATTCTTCCCTTTGAATCTCTTCAATGTACAACTTTTGAATATGACAAGTCTATTGACCTTATGAATGCGGCAAGAACCAATAACTTGAATATACTCTTGAATAATAAAAAGTTTATTCATATTGTGTTCAAAAAAGACATATTAGGGAATTTAAAACCCTAAATTTTTTGCTAATTTAATCCATTAGAAACTAAAATTGTTTAATGATTAGAACTATGTTCAAATGTTTATTTGGATGAAAATTTAGGTGTACCTATCTTGATAAAATTTAGATGTTCATTTAAACCTTAATATATTTAAAAAGGTTGACCCAATGTTTTATAGGGCATTCCTCTATTTAGCTTAATACTTGTCTTCAAATTATTAGAAGTATTTTAATAGGATGTCGGTTTTCCTCTAAGGCCTCAATATTAAAAAGTAGTCATTTTTTGCTTGTGGTAATTTTGGCCCATCTTAGCCATTCTTGCATAATCTTCTTTTAAGCTTTAGGATCAATTTACAATTACTGTCTAATATGAAAGGGATTTTTGTTACATCTTTTTGGTAGGTTATTTCACAATGGACAAAATATACCAACTATATAGCCATACTTGTTGTATTGCAAGTAGATTGACGTTGTTGTGTAGGTTTTGGAATTGATTATATCATGTGGGGCTTGACACTTGTCTCAAGCTTGACATTACTGCAATATTTGCACCAAAAAAACAGAAAGAGAGAAAAACATTGAAGGAAGTTAAATGACAATTTTGACTGACATTTTTTCATATTTTGATTAGTCACTGGTGAGTCCATTAAATCAAATTACAAGTCCATTGGTTATTTTTTGATTTGTAGTTAAATGATTTAGTTTCTACATTGTGAGATGTTCAAGTCCAAATTGTATATGGTACGTTTGTAAAATTTGGCTTCAATTTGAATTGGGTCATATTTCAATGCCTATCTTATTCAAAATATTGGACAACCAAAAATTCAACTGGTGGCTTTCTTAGTCTCCCTGTTTCAGTTCTTTTGACCATCCAAAGACAATATTCAAATAGAAGTCCAACCATTATCCACTGCCTCTAAGAAGTTTAGTGGTACTATGGGCATTTGAGCCACTGCAACAGAAGGGATGGTATTAAATATGACCAATTCAATAAAAATTATTGAAATGTTGTTTTGTAGTGCTAAATTGTCAAGGTGGTTGCATGTAATTAATATGTTGTAAATCCTCAATGCTAATAGGTCATTTATGTATATTATTGAAAATTTATCTTCTTTGGTCACTAGTTACTAAAGGTCAATTTTATTGCATATAATAAGTATATGTCAAGTTCACAACGTTAATTGGTCATTAATTTTACTAAATATTTTTCCTACTTGGTCACTAATTACTAAAAAATTGTCCGTTTTGGTCATTGGTTACTGAAAATTTGTCCTTTTTGGTCACTTGTTACTAAATAGACACCTTATGTCATAGAAATTTCTAAAAGATCTTTGATTCCACATATGAAGCAAGAACTAGCAAGGTACTAAGGTTTCTCACCACCAAGCATTAGTTGAGGAGTTCAAACCTTATAACTTTTAAGAATGCTAAAAAGACATGCAAAAATTGATTGAATTGACATTTTGTGGGAAAATAGTACATACATGTAACTTTTCAGTTTCTTTTCTTTAAAATACCCGACCTTTCATTATGCAATTTCTAACTAAATATTGCACGTAATCACCACCCTATCTCTTACAGTGAGCTTTAGAGTTACAAATAAATTACTAGAAGTGAGTATAGGAAGTAGCATAATTCTGTGCCACACCATAGTTGTACACTTGAAAGAGAAGTGGATGCCATTTTGAATGTACATAGACACTTAGTTATATATAGCTTAAGACATCACTTTTAAATGTATATCTACCTTTAAGAGACTCAATTATGTAAGTCCCCAAAGCTTCAATTTCAAATTTAGGCATGTACATTATAATGCAACCAACCTTAAAAGGTTATCAGGAATTGTATATATAGTACCATATTTGACTTCTACAATATAAATTATATATTAAATATGGCAAGACAACATACACCATTAGATTGATACTTCAAAAATCAATATCTTTCATTTGGATGTCATTCTTAATTCCTAAAGTTCTTTCATGTTTGGAGGCCCAAAACTGCTTCAAAATACTAGTTTGCAAAGCAAGGCTAAATTCTTAATTCATGTTCATTTTTTCCAAAATTCAACCATAGGATCTTTTAGTTAACTTGTTAGAGTACACTCTCCTAAAATTTCAGAATTAAAAACC
Organism: Neckera pumila; assembly: GCA_963969595.1. Lineage (NCBI taxonomy): Eukaryota > Viridiplantae > Streptophyta > Bryopsida > Hypnales > Neckeraceae > Neckera > Neckera pumila. The sequence goes on from OZ018412.1 coordinate 13,247,735, forward strand.
GTACCAATAGCAAGATCATGATGCTTGGTTTCAAAAGGAAGTATTTTTTTATTCTTCTTAAATGGTTAGATTTCATCTTTCAAGCATTTTACTCAAAAATTTGTAGATCCTACAACTTGCAACTCTTTACAATATGTTGAAAAATAAGTTGGAAATACATATAATAAATTTCAAACATATATAATTTTATATTCATATATGAAAGAAATAGTAAGTAGAAAGAAATTAAAAAGATTCAAAATACTAAATTGTTAAGAATTTAGTTATGGAAATGAATAATGCCAAATCCAAGGGTTGTAATGTTGTGATAAACAATCTTATAATTTATTTATTTTTTAATATTGAAAATTTAATTAAATAAAGGATTTCAAAATTTTATTTTAGAGTAGAGATTCCATAACTACCTGCAAGCACAAACTCCTCATAACTCACATTTTATTCATCAAAATGAATGATTCAAAGCTTTTCACGTATATATAAATCTAAAAATCTAATTTCAAATTTTTGTTTCTTGAAAAAATGATTTTTTGAGCTATCTAGGTTGAGAAAAAAGCACATATCATACAATAACTTTCTAACCGTGTATTCAAAAGTTACAAAAATTATTTTGCCTTAAAGCTCATCATTGACCATTTGTTATGGGAAAACTTCAAAGAAAAAAATTAAAATTCCATTCAAAGAGAGCTATTCTAAAACCGTGAAATTGTTAAGGAAAACATAATTTGGTCCTTTAGAGATTAGAGCATCCCCACCTTCTTGGCAAAATGAGGGTGGGATCTGGCTTGCAAAATGGGGGGTGCATCCATTTTGCAAGCCGGATTGAAATGGACACCCAACCCATAGCTTGTTAAGAAGCCAAGAAAGCAAATGGGAAACTACAATAGCAACTATTCGTGGGAAGAAATATCCACTCATACTGTCTTTTTGTGCATTTTATTTTGTCTTACATGGTTTACAAGCCCCTTAACCCCTGAATGCCCAAACCAAATTTCAGGAAATTCAGGACCCGTGGACCCCTATCCAAACAAATGAGCCTAGGAAGGTGACAAATTAGATTGGGACTACTCCATCATTAAAATCGAGACTTGCCTTGTGTTCTCGAGTGTGGGCAAAATTTGGAGAATTTCCACCGTGTAGTTTAGGAGACTATAGTGGTCAAAGTAGGGTTGACAATTGTTTCAAACTGCTTTTTTCGAGGCTATATCCACTTTGGGATCGTGTCCCAGTCTGAGAAAGTGCTGGATGGCGTCAAAATTTGGGGAGGATATGGGCCATGGAGGTAATTGTTGTCCTGCTGAATTTTAGCCATTTTTGACGCAAGTTCATCGGCCTTACTTTGCATGAGCTCCGGAGTGGTATCAGGCGTAGTTCACGGCAGACCGGGAGCAGGTGGGGTCAGGACTGATACGGTGGAGGTCGCGCGTGCGGGTCTCTTGTACGAGCCTGCCAAGTCAGGAACTCCCGCGTCCCAGCCCAACCACCCACGCTTCAGCTAACCAGGTCCTTCTGGTCCTTTCGTGAGGGGACAGGGAACAGGCGATGGCAAACAAAGTACCTCAAGCGTTCAGTAAAAAAAGCAACGACCAGGGGCCACGGCTATGGAATACTATTTGCATAGGGGGATTCTGAAGGTATGTACCTTGACGAACGTTCTAAGTTTCTACTTTTTAGGGTTCTATAACCTAGAAACTTTATGTTCAAAACCTACTACTGGACACGACCTTAGGTGGACCGGACCTGTTTGCACAATTGGTATTAGGACGAAATTCAAGACCAGAAGTATAATGTATTTGGTCCAAATCCGTGAAGATTTGGTTATGGGCAGTCGATGAAAAAGTTATTTGGAATCACTCATTGGGAACGCGTTTTGGGTAAAAAACGATGACCGGACATGGAGGATGATGTGAAATCTCGTTAATTTGAGACGGTTGTTTGAGACGGCCATTTAGGGCTTAGGTCGTTCGTTCAAAACAATCGTCGGCCGAGGCTAGCGGTCGAAATGTGGTTCGTTTCAGACGTTCGTTGAATTTGTTTTCTTGCCCACTTGTTGAATTTGTTTTCTTGCCTTTTTATGTTGTTGCACACTAGAACTTGACATTGCGACTAATATAGCATGAACAATTAATACTGAATTCTGAATCTTGTGAATTACTTACAAGATCACACATAAAGCAAGAACAATAAGTGCTACACTTGGAGTACCCGATGTCTCAAATGCAGCCCGAGTTGGTACATCTGGGGTCCCTGGTGTCTCAATTGGGGCCCCAAGTGCTACATTTGGAATCCCAAGTGTCTCAACTTGGGTCCCAAGTGCTACATTTGGGGTCCACGATTGACAGCACTATACTCTTGCACCATCCCTCACATCCTAGCTGGTCAAGTAACACGTAAAGCCCACTTTTTTTGTGTATGAATTTTCACAAAACACCTATCCACACACATGTTGGGCCCAGCACAAGTGGTGCATCGAAACCTGGTCTTCCGCTTGCAAACAATGCACCTCCGCCATAGTCAAGGCCTGCGGGGGGGGGGGGGGGGGGGGGGGGCGAGAAATGACCTAAAACTACATCTCTATGTCGCCCCCTGCCCCTTGGGGCCCGCGGCTCCTCTGACCTCTGCTCTGTTGAGCCTGCGCCCCTTGCCGTCCTCTGAGGACGTCTTTGACCCCCGCCACAAACTAGCGTCGACACTCCGGCCTTCCTAATTGTGCATCGTCAACTGCATTCTCTCTGCTCTCTCCACCCGAATCCGGCGGGAGGTTGAGGTCCAAACCTCCAGCAGTGGCACTTAAGTCAAAATTTTGGGCAAGGATTATTGGAACCGCCCGCCCCCTACCCCTATTTTGCCCTTGTCCCCCTCGCCCACGTCCCATGTGCTCCAAAATTCCGCAACCCAGCCCGCGATCATCCACCGGACTTGCTGCAGCATCAATCTGCTGTATTGGTCTCCCCGGTGAGACCCTTCTGCCCCTGTCGACCCTCATCACCTCCCCTGATTCTTGTGCTGCGTTCTGGCACGGGGGTAGGGGGCTCGTCGCTCTGGACGCTGTCCATGATCCCAAGCGCCTTGAGTCCACTTTCCTCGCCTGCTTGCCTTGGGGGTTCTCTCAAACAACTTTGTGACTGTCCCTGTAAGTTTGGATCCGGGCCACCATTTTTGTCTAATGAAATTGTTCACTACTACAGGCAGCCAATCTGGATGTCCTTCGGGAATCCACTTGTGCACCCCCACTGTTCGAAAGCATTAGCGTCCAAAAAGGTACTTCCAAGAGTTCCCATCAGGATTCACCAGCCAATAGTGGTTCGCCGATGGCTCCTGTAATCCAAGCTGGAAATCCTCGCGCAAGGAGGATTTTAGTGTGGCCACTTGATTGGGCCTAGCATGGTGGCGCAACATTGCCCATGCCTCCAGAGCTCCCTCAATCTCCACCACCTCCTCTTTGGAAGCACGCACGTCGTGTGTGGACAGCCCTCGCGGGGCGCTTGGACGGTCTTCTGTCGCTGGCAGCTCCATCTCCCTTTCCCTGGCGCAATTTCCACTCCGTCCTCAGCTGCCAAAGGTCTCCCTCACACCTCCCGCGAGCCTCTCCACTCCCAGCAATGATTGACGCTCGTGTACAGCCAAAATCTCCTTGGTTGAAGCAAGCGCAATTGGTCTTCACATCCACGACCAAATCCTACAATGGCCTTTGAGCGTGAAGAATTGTTTCTGCCTTGCTTGTAGCCCTCTCTCCGCCATGACTGAAACGTCCTTGCAGCACAAATACCCGGACGGCATACAATACAGGACACTCATTCCTGAACCCCCTCTCGCGAGTTCCCATGCCGTGAAGAAGGCGGGGAATGATGTTGCCGAGAAAACCAGTCCCCCTTGGCATTCCGTGAACATACATGAACCGCTGGAAACCTCCTGCAGCCGGTGGGCCCGGTCCCCCCTAACAGCATTGAATGCTGCATTTATAGTTTTCGGCAGTACTTTGCCAGCAAATGCTTGTCCCATAACCACGTACAAACCATCGAGCATACGGCCCCACTCCACATCATGATCCCGGTCCTGTCCTCACTTGCTATACTAATTTCGGATTTGTACATGCAGGATCCAAGCTTGTTTTGGGCCAAAATAAAATTCTGAGGGGCGACACTTGGGGCGTTGGGGTGCTCAGGGGTTAAGGATTTAGAGCCGGCTATTTAACCCCTAAAGGACCAAGGTGATTTTCCTATCAAAAACCACTCAAAAGTCAAGAAAAGAACTTTAATTTTTTTTTTTCATATTCAACCAATAAATCTTATACTTGACTAGTATATAAATACATTAAGGAAATTTCAAAAACTTGACCATGTAGATTGTAAGATATATGCATTTAAAGTGAAGAAACCAAATTTAATTGCACCTTGCTTGACTAGATTTTTTGGCTTTGAATCTTTTTAGTTCAAATTTTTTGCATTACTAATCTTGATTTTCTACTTATTTATATTAACTAATTGAGTTGAGAATCTACAAAAAGAATTTTGCAAAAAAAGAACTTAATTTTCACTCATTAAAAAATTGTTAAGTTGAAGTAAAAACTAAATTGTTAATAGCTTTTAGATGGAATTGAGTCACAATAATCCCAATAGTGAGATTATTCTAGCAAGAAAATCTAACCTTGTCTAACAATATTTTTTGAAAAATTCTAAAAATTGCATTCAAAAGTGAATTCTACAAATTATTTTTTCAAAAAGATGCTAAGATTGTCTGAAAAACTAAGATTGTCTATAACTTTCTTTTTATTAGTCCAAACTGAATGAAACAAAGCTTCACATGTAGACAAAAACATAATCTTTGAAAAAAACTTTGTAATTTTTTTGTTTGACTTTTTGTGATTTTTTGTGATGCCTGCCAAACTCTATTTTTGCTTGTTGTGCCATAACTTTTGCTCCCGGTTACCAATTAAAATAAAAATTATATATTCACAAAGCTCTTGCAAAAATACACAACCTCAAAGAATCCCAAAAAATATGTCACTAAAAATTGAGACAGTAGGGACAAGTGGTCCTTTGGGGGTTAAGAAGCTCATTTGTTTTGCAAGTCCGGTAGGAATGCTCTTAGAATCAAAATTTTACCATGCTCAAATGCAGCACCATATATATATAGAATATATGACAATTTTACAACGTTTGATACATATAGGAAGTGTAATAATGATCCAAATTGAGAATGTTAAGTGTCATTTGATCCCTCTCATAACATATATGAATTATTTTGCCACAAGATATATACCTCAACCCATGCACCTTCTTTGTGATACTAAAAAACACCATTTTGCATCTAGGCTTCCCAGATCTGTCAGGGGTACCACAATTCCGTACATCCGACGAATATAAATACGGTATTCATACGACACAACATCTACCAGTGGAGTCACGAACCCGAAGCCCGAGGTAACGAACCGTAAGTCAGTGTCGGCAAAGCAATGTTCCCCGGAGGCCACCTGAAAAAACGAGCAAGCTTCACCAATTCCTGCTCATTCTCCAACTGCAGTCTCTCCTCCATTGCTCCTCCTCCGCTGTGGTAAGCTCCATCGCAAGCCTCCGTATCTCTCTTTGTTTCTCTTTCTCTGTTTCTCCACCTTGTAAGCCTGCCTACCGTTCTTTTCTATGCTGCATACCCTTTTCCCCCAAAGTTCTCACCTTTTCTTCAAAGTCGGTTTGTTTGGCTGTTAAATTCGATCCCTGACGATTTGGTGCGAATTTGGTATGAATTTGTGAGGAGCTTGAGACGGACGTGTGAGGAATTTGATCTCTATTGGTGCCCGAGACTCCGATGTGACAAGGAGGTTTTGCGTTCTGAAGTGGTGGTTCTGTTTTTTGAGGGGGGTAGCAGTTGTCGGTACTGGTAGTTTGATGGAGATACGGTGTTGGGGTGGTTCGCTGAAGGTGAAGAGAATTGGTGCTGGTGGGGTTTTGTGCAGGTGAAACAGGGAGAGGGCTCCTTGGAAAGTGGCGATGGCGCCAGAGTAGTTTGATTGTTTTGAGTGCTGAGTAGATTCGAGTTTCGGTGGTGATCGTTGTGGTTGCTGTTCTCTGTTGCGCCTGTGAAGAAGTGTCGAAGTCGGAGGACGTGGTGAAATTGTCGGTAGAGGAGAGTGGGAACGAGGTCTGGGCGGTGGGCGTGAAATTTACAAGGTTCAGGTACGTTCTCGAATCTCTAATGGACGCGAGCATAACTTGCTATAAGGTCATTAGAATGGGTTTTTTAAGGTTCCAGAAATCGTGTTGCAGGTTCAAGGTGAGGAATTTTCATGCTTACATGTAGGATTTCTGTCCGATGTTTGATGTTCATCGATGCAAATCTGAATTGATTTGTGTGAATATGCTGATTGAAGCTGTTTGTCCTTCGCCTATTCCGGCTTTCAATAAAATCTCAAAGCGCTATGGCTAAAGATGTTTGTTGTTTCTGAGTTTTGCAGGAGCTGATCTAATGACCTCTCCCCCAAATGGGGCGATAGGCAAAGTCGTCAGATCATTTCAGCCCCCCAGGATGCTGATGGTAAGTAGTGTATAACCCTTTCAAATTCTTGAGAATCTGGATTACTGTATATATCCTCGCTGCTCTTTCTTAGTATGACATAAACTGTTTGCACCATAAGTCCTTGTCTTATTCAACGAATGATGAACCGATTCCCTCCAGCATGTTGTTAGGTGAGGTGGTTCAGTGACGGAGATGAATGAATGCAAATCGAAATAATAGAATCTGATTACGTTGACTGTGAACTGAATTCTAATCAAGGATTCAAGAGCATCAAGATGCCTGAGTGCTCAAGGTCCACAGGAGGGGTCCACATAATAAGAGATGTTGGCTGAGAGTGTGTTATTGAAGCAATATTTCAGACACGACCGCACAGCTTGAAGATCGCGACACCCGAAGAATGTCAATTGTTGCAATGGGGAAACTACTAACTCCAGTTGGATCCATCCAAGATTCCGATCGATCTCACCGTGATATTTGGCGGAGGCTTGCAAAGAGTAACAGGTATAATTTTCGGTACGAAATAGTCGACAAAGATTCCATCGAACGAACAGAATGCATTCTGAATGAAGAACCCATTATCCAAGACTACGCATGGAAACCCACGTGCTGCACTTGTGAAACCCTGACTATGAAATGTAATCCGTCCGCAAAATGACTGATCAATCCTCTGGCGGGGGTTTACTGGTGCAAAATATTGGGCTGAGCAGGTTTGAGTTTTGGTGGTGATCGTTGTGGTGGTTGTCCTCTGTGACGCCTGTGAAGCAGTGTCAAACTATGTCGGAGGACGTGGTGAAACTGTTGGTAGAAGGGAGTTGAAAAAAGGTCTGGACGGTGGGCGTGATATTTGCAAGGTTCAGGTATGTCTTTTGAGTCCCTACTGGGCGCGAGCATAACATGGGAGCTTTCTTTTATCTCATCTTATTTATCTTTTCTAATAAAAAATCTAGTGTTCTTCACGGACTTCGTTGATATAAAACTTCTTTCCATTCAATTTCTATTCTTTTCTCTGTACGATCCACGGAATCGGCCATTCTAAAAGCATGAATCCTTAGTCTTTTAGGGGTTGATTATGTTGTTTCCTTCGGTTGGAGCCGGCTGCTTCTGACCTATTTGGCTGATGATTCTAGGGTCCGGCCATAACTGATGGCTATAACTGATAGAAGAGCCTTGACTATCTTGTTTTGTTATAATGGAAGATGGAGATTATAATGTATCATAAACCTTTTTTTTTGCAATATTGTAGATGGATGGTGATATAGTAGCTTTGTGAAACCAGAATACTACTCGCAATTGTTATGCACGTAATTCGGTCGAGTTTGTCAGGATTAGGGTTACAGGAACTCGAAATCTTTGGCCTTGTTTCATTTTTAAATTGCTGTTTTGATTGTGTAGACTGCTTTTTTTCAAGTCCTTTTTCCAAACTGTGTTCTTCAGCTGTATTTGCACTTTCAATACAAAGATTTAGGGACGTTAAAAAAGGGTCAAACTATTACTAAACTCGATATAGGGAAATGGAAATAAACAGGCCATAAACGTCTTTATTCCGTTTTCCCTTGATCACGGTCTTGATGATCCCCCATGAGTAATCGTCTTTGGGTGATTATTCACAGCTTTAGCCCTAGGCTTTTTGCTGCATCCATCAGCTGTTCTATATTTTACGTTTCCGGTGAATAAGCGTTTTTTCAAGTCCTTTTTCAAGTCCTTTTTCCAAACTCTGTTCTTCAGCTGTGATTGCACTCACAATACAAAGATTGAGAAATGTAAAAAATGGTCAAACTACTGCTAAACTAGATATGGGAAAATGGAAATATCCGGGAAATCAACTTTTATCAATCCGCTTTCCCTTAAACATGGTCAGGATGATCCCCCATGAATAATCGCCTATGTGTAATTATTCGCAGCTTTAGCCCTAGGCTTTTTGCTGCATCCATCAGCTGTTTGATATCGTAAGTTTCCGGTAAATAAGCGGTTCTGCGAATCTTGATTGTTAGATTAAGATCAACTTACAGATATTTATAGCGTTAAACATACGGCATTGAGAGTGAAGCTTGTTTCCCTTTGTCGTAAGGGGATATCCTCAAATCATCATGTGTGAGACAGCATCATATAGGTGCACAGTTCAAATCACAATCAGATACTGAAATTTTGGGAATGTTTCAAAACATTGAAATAGGTCTAGAAATTAGACTCTATAAGCATAATTTCATTAGGTGTGGGTGCAAATTCAGAAAAGTTCATTTGAATGGCTGAAAATCAGATATCGAGGAAGGAGGTAGGAATTGTTGTATAGATTTATCCGCTTTATTGGATGAATTGGAAACTTTTTCCACCTTTTGCTTTTTATTCAGTGTGACCATCCTATTGTATCGCGACTTAGTTATGATCCTGGCCAGGGTTTCCTCCGTATCTCGTGTGGTTGGCGACTTGCTCTTGCAGTTCAGTTGATCGACGCTCGCTCCTTGTGCATTCAAAAGAGTTGGCCAGTGCTGATGTCGAGTGGCAGTGAAGCTCCATTGCAGGAACTGTTGGATCGTTAGCCTAAAAGGAGTTGGTAGGATATCTTTTGCTACTGCTTCCTCTTATCGGTGGTGTTTGTGGGTGACGGACGAGACGCACGCCATCACTGCGCGCTTGCATCGGCACCTTCACTGTTGTTGTCTTCTTTGGTGGAGTTGCAACTTCGACTTTGTGGCAGATGATCTTAGGCTTGAAAAACTTCTCAGGACTCGTTGACACTAGTGAACTCTCCAGCTTTCTATTTTCTTTTTTTCGAAGCTCTTGACACTTGTTTCCGGAACATGAACCGCTCGTCTTTCGTTGTGAGAGAAGTGCCCAAAAAACTCTAGCTTAAATGGAATTGTGGGACACCATTTTATATCATCGGATCCTTGTGCGTTACTCAGCTTTCTTCGTGTAACTTCAGAAGCATATTGTGGGTGCTCTGGTCTTAATTATTTTGTGTCCGCTAGCTAGAGAAGAACGAAAAGGGTTCATTGAGGAGGACTTTGTGAAATCTCAAAGGAAACTATTTCTGTTGAGAGGTGCTCTGTGGGTGGTCAACCTCAAATTGAATTTAGGCAATCTCGTTCAGTTTTTTCCTTTCCTAGCTTAGTATTAGTCACCATACCTTGAGAGCATTGGGTATTCAGGATGCTCGTTCTCCACCTAGTTTGTACAATGGAAGACCTGGAGGAGACAACAACGAGTGAATCTCACGCAGTCTAATGCCATGGTGATGTTTTTCAGACATGGGATGATTGGAAACATGGAACAGCAAGGGAGCTCAAGCCTGTGTACCAGCGATCGCAATAGCGATGGGTTAGTAGTCACTTTGATTCATGATTTCTTGCATTACTGGTCACTTAACAAATAAATATTGTGATTGTATGAGTTGGTTAACCTGGATTCTAAAATACTGCGTAGATTCTCTCTTAGTATTAATTGACTGGTTGTGAATTTAATTTGACAGGAATTACACTTTACAACCAAAGCCCAAGGTGTTTTTGAGCCATAGTGGTGCCCAAAAAGGGTTTGTGGAACAGTTGTGTGTGGACTTGGAGAGATGTGACCGCCATCCATTTCTTGACAAGCGTCAGGGTTGTTTGCCCATCGGAAAGGAGTTTCCAAGGCTTATCTTTGATGCTATTGAACATTGTGAAGTTGGGGTTGTGTTTCTCTCGGAGGAGTTCTTCACTTCCAAATGGCCCATGTTGGAGTTGGTGGCCATGGCCAATGTCAAAAAGAGGAAGCCTAGCTTCACAATAATGCCAATACTTCTTGGCCTTACATTTTTTGAATGTCGTGATGTTGCTAACCATAAGCGATGGTTATCATTGTGGCAAACTTGGGCGGAGGGTGATAGTAGGATTGATGTGAAAGATTGGGACAATGCCTTGCGATTGTTTGGCCCAACAAATGCCTTGAAGTACAACTTGGAGTTGGGGGAAGTGACATTTCGAGCAGAGATAGTTGAAGCGATTTGTAAATTGGTTCCCCCAAGGACACGGTTTGAAGATTCGCTTGTTCAAGGGAGGTCACGTTTATGCAAGGTGTGTGTCAACATTATTGCGTGAAGTTGGTTTATCCATGTTTTTCCAACTATTGAATAGATGTGCTTTTGTCATGAATCAATTGGGATGACAATGGTATGACTAGAAATATACTCTTTTGTTTGTTGTTTTTGTTTTTTGCAAATCCATTGCTTTTGATCCATTTCTCACTTGTCTCAATTACCTTCCAGGTGATACATGAGAGGATTCAACATTCGAAAGTATCTTCCTTGTATGGGATACATATAGTAGGCTTATTTGGAGTTGGTGGTGTTGGAAAAAGCACCATTTGCAAGGCTATGTGCAATGATTTATCCAAGGAGTGTGGTGGCAAAGTTGCTCATATAGAGTTGGGAAGTCAAAGTGAATAAGAAATGTTGAAAGATGTGCTTTTGAGGTTGACAAACATGAATCTTGAATATTTGAGTGCAAGGAGCATCGATGAGGTTTGATAACACTTGTGTTATTCATGAAGCATAAATATGTTTTTGATATCCAATGTGTGAATTGCAGTTGAGTTTGAATAGATCTTATGTGTGAATTGTGGTTGAGTTTGAATTGCTAGCTTGTAGTATGGTTTGTACTTTGCATGTGATTGTGATTTGTTATCATCAACTTTTGTTGTTTTGTTTTGGATTTGCAGTATTGCTATCACTTGATGAGAGATATGATGAACGTCAAAGTGTTCTTGGCAATTGACAATGTGTCAAGTGCAACATCCAAGCAAGCTTGACTCTTCTTCGAGCAAAGTATGGTGTTGGAAGTATTTTGCTTGTGACAGCCCGTTCTCAGAACGAGTTGACATCTTTGGGGATTGATGAAAGTGAATGCATGGAGATGCCGGAGTTGGAGATGGAGGAAGCAAGGTCTTTATTTCTTTATCATGTCGTCTTGTGTTGGGCGATATCATTTCAAGAAAGGTGATGGCATTAGTTCTCATTACCACCCATTGGCGTTGCAAACCTTGGGGGAGCAATTGCGATGTATTGGCTATGTTCCAGAACATTGGAGATTGTTGTTGTATGAAATTGATTATTTGAATCCTTTTGGAGAACGTCAACATCCTGTCTTCTCCATCTTAAGAAGAATCTTTGATTCGTTAAACTCTCAAGATCAGCTTCTATTCATGGATGTGGCCCTATTTGTTCCTTACATTGGTGGATCATATGCATACAAGTGGGACGTTTTTGAATGGCTTGGTATGGTACATGGAATGCCCGTGAAACGTGTGAAAGAACGGGTGAGTATTCTTTGAAACTGTGGATGTCAATATTTGTTTCCCAAATGAGAAGTACAATGAGTGGGACACTTTGTTCAGATGACCTCCTTTTTCTTGGCTTCTTGATAGTTGTGTGGTTTGAGCTTTGTTTTTGTCATTTTGTGAACTTTTAATGTTGGTTCTAGGGGCTGAGAGTTGGACTTTCAAGTCTAGAGAGGAGTTTCTAGTGGTCCAATTGGTCCGTTGGAGTCTATGACCTAGAATGGATACATACATTAAATCTTAGTTGTCTCTCAATTTGTTGTGTTTGTAGAATTGAATGGCATTTTCAAGGACTCTATTGCGTGGTTGAAAGCGTAAGTAGCTTTGTGTGGCTTACATTTCACTAAATCATAATCCACAAAAGCCCTAGTAGTTGCTCTACATAGACCAACAATTCAAACAATTTTTGCGGATTGATTAGTAGAATTCAATCCGCAGTAACTTATTGTTGCTTTGGTGACCTTAGTCTCGCCTTGCAATTCGTTGCAAAATTCATGTTTCAATAATCATGTATACATTAAGTAAAAAAAATGAACTTATTTAGAAGAAGTCAAATTACTTACTCAACCGAGCTTTCTATACAAACTTGCAAACAACAACCAACAGAGCATCCAGATCTTGCAAAGCTGTCATCACCACCGCTCATTTAGGTGCCACCATTGCATTGATTGTCTTCATCATTGGCTTCAAAAGTGCTGTGAAAATCCCGTGTCTTCTGTCCAACACCACAATGTATCAAACCAAGCCATGGTAAATAGTTATTACCGCACCTACTACAAACAAGTGCTTGATTATAGATGGCCACACTAAAACTAGAAGATGATGAACATAGTCACTTCTATAGTTCTATTAAAATGAATATCACTTTTATTTTAAGGATCTCACCAGTAGATGTAGTACAATCCACTACTATATGGCCCGCTTCCATTGTTGCCTTAATGAGCAACTATTGAAACTGCAGATCTTTTTCTTGAGCACCTTCCCATAGTTTGTCTCTATTCATTGCCAAGTCCGCTTTATAGGGGAAGTTCATTAGGATATCATCACACCCAATATCAATGCCTGCTTTCTCCATCATTAGAGCCCACTTGAAAGTGAACTTTGACATTGCGCTTTCTTTGAGATCCTAAACTATCAAAGTGATTCCAAACTTCTAGTTTTGCATAAGACCACACAAAAAGGATTAGAATATGAACAACAATATATATGAACATTCAAAGTCAACGACATTGAACACTGACAAAAACAAAAAACAATACTTACGAGGACCAATTGAAGGATTGCAGCACGCAACAAATTTTTTTTATAAAATAGATAATTTTGTTTGCTTTCTGATTCTTCGACCACTAAAATGTAAAGTAAGGTTTAAGTCGTCCGCTCCAGCATACTTCAAAAAAATCTATATTTTTGTATTTACCTTTTCTTCTTTTCGCTCTATATTTATTATTGGCTTTACGAAAGACTTTAGTCCCGGAAAACCATGGTCTTTGACTCCAATGCGGAGTTTTGTTCCACACAGCACTTTTCTCATTTCTAAATATAATAAAGCACATGGCATTAAGGTTGAAGACCCCCAAGTGAAGCGCTAAGGCTTCCGGGCTAAAATATTTGTTGCAAAAAGTTAAAAACCATTTTTTTCACTTCCTTGGGGCGCAAAGCTAATCAAGAGCTTACTACAACGAAGGAGTAATTCTCGCATATGCTAAGAATGTTGGCAAATCCACCAAGTATGAGTGTATTACGACTAGTGCACCATCATCTTAGAGATGCATATTAGTGAATTCAAAGACTAGCTCCAGCTAGTCATTCTCTACTATATTCCACTCCGGATCTCAGAAACCTTTGATGACATGTCAAGCACTAGCAAATTTTCTAAACAATATACCAAGACGAGATTACATGTGGGTCACCAATTCCAGGCACCTCCAATCACTGGACCCTTTTCCATTGACATTTGAGATCCTTTAAACTGAATAATACCTTTAAATGAATACAATCATGAAGATTTTACCTTCCTCATGAAACCAACAATGTCCTCATAGGCATTAAAGGTTGGCATTTCTATATTGTGAACAATGTCCAAGCTATAGAGAAGTTCAACACCAATTCCTACATTTTGTCTTTGTCCTTGCTTATGTCGATGATATTGGCACCATGAAGAATCACCTCCTGCATTAGTGATCAGCTCCAATTTTTGCTTCACTCTCCTTTGTGCATCACTCTGGAGTTGTGATCCTTGATTAACAACTAAGGATACCTTAACTGGAGGTACCATGTGCACTTTCTTCTTGTCTTTCTCTTTGGGCTTCCTTTTCTCCTTCACCTTCTCCTCAGCCTTTTTTATTGCCTACTTTATTTTTTACTGCCTACTTTATTGCTACCTTCTCAAGTAACTCCACTCTTCTTACAAGCTTTTTATAATCAGATTTGGCTTGTCTTATTAAGTTTCTCTTCTTTGAAGCGTCATCCATGCTAGCAAACTAATCCATGTCCAAGTCAACAGCACCCACACCTTGTAGAAAATCTTTGAACTTGTGTTCTAAAGAAGGTGTGAATCCAATAGAATAATCTAAGTACCACCCTTGCTAGCGGAATGGGTTGTAGCCCGTGGACATCCATCTGGATGAGAATGTGATAGTGGATCATGACATTGAAGGTACACTTTATACATGTGAAAGAAATTTGAGGACATTTTTATTTGAAAAGCAAAATGTGGCCATAATATTAGAGGCTCTGATATAGTAGTAATATTGGAATTTGCTCTTGGATTCTACATCAAAATATGATAGTATTAGTGATAGGAGAATTCCATGCCCTTTTTCATAATTGTATATTGAAATTGTAGATTGTTCTCACTAGGTATTTGCAAAGAGAGCAAGCTTAAATATAATACCATCTAAGATTTAGAGGGATACAAATTTTTAAAGAGTGCTTATGTTTGGTGGGGTGTTAAATTTGGAAGGAAATTTTTGATCCACAATATAGTAAAGGTTCAAATTTGGAGAAGATGTGCAACCATTATTCTAATCCTACCAACCAATGGACATGTTCCCAAGGCTTTGATATTGCTTAACCTTTAAAGGACATTTCAAAGGTCTTGGAAAGGTTGCACAAACTTAGATTTCCGAATCTTTCTTAAATGGGCATCATATAGCTTGTTCAAATGACTAATGAATGATGAACTTCCGCCCTCTTCAAGGCCGTAGACAATCTCAAAGCCACTATTCAAAAAATTATCAAACTTTCTAATGCAAAAACTACATGTTCAAATTATAATTCAAAATCAAAGACTGAGATTAATGGATGCATTTCATAAGATTAAGAGAGTAATACTAGGATACTAACGAGCAGTTGGGTATATATATATTGGAGGAGTTTTCCTAAAGATTCTCTTAAAACCTAGCCCCTCAGGCTTAGTTTGTAGTTAAAAGGTTAAGCCTTTCTTCTATAAAGATTTCATCAAGTACTGTATTATATGATGCAATAAATAGTATAGAAAATTTGTCTCAAAATGTATGCCATATTAGTGTTTTCTTTAATTTTTACTTCTAAGTCATGAAATGTAGCTTTTCATTTGGATCATCTTTCAATTCATATTTGAGATTGAATTCTGACTAGTGTTCTCTAAAAAAATCAATAAGATGACTCTTCTGTAAAATGAGGTTTTGGTTCCAATCTTACAACTCTAACCTTCAAAATGAAGTCAATTTTTTTAGCATTCCATATGCAAAATCTTTGACTCTTTTCTCCTCTATATGGCTTGGATTTGCAAGTAGAGGATTAAACCTTAATTTATATTGAAGCAGTTCAATAAGACTAGAGTGCATGTAATCATGTCTTAATGTCGTTCCCCAAACATAATAAGCTAAATCAGAATTGAAAAATTCTAGTATAACTTATAAATCGTACTAGATCGTAATTTCCATCTTTATATTAACTCTTCATTCTTGACCACCATGGACATATTTATGCATGTGTTGAAAAGTGAATGGTAGAGGCTTCCAAATGTTGTGGTGTCAAAAGCGTTGGCTAAAAATTGATACTGAACATCTAAAGGACCAAGGTCTATTTTTGTCAAAAAGCATTCAAAATTGCCATTTCTAATGCAAAGAGCAAAAAATTTAAAATGGTGTTTTTTGCATACATAGCCATAGGATCCGCATAGGATCTTGTAATAGATTGGTATGAAAATGTATGGTAAGAATTTGAAACACTTTGACAGTATAGATTGCAAAAATAAATGCATTCAAAATGAAGAAATCATATTTTTTGGCTCAGTAGTAAACTCGTTTATGAGGCTTTGAATCTTCTCAATTTAAACATTTTTTACTACTGATTTTAAATTTAAGTTCTTTATCATGAAGAATTGAATTGACAATATAGAACTAAAGTTAATCCTATGGAACTTTTTGTTTTGCAAAAATGTGAAAACTGAGCTCAAAACAAATCCTGTACAATAAATTTCAAAAAAATGCTCTGATTGCCCATAAGATGCTCTATAACTTTCACATCACAAGTACAAATGGAATGAATCAAATATTTTTATGTAGGCAAAAATACAATCTACGAGAAAAAAAAATTTAAAAATTTTATTTCAAATTTTTGTGGATGTTTTTTTATACCCATTGAATTCAACTCAAGGCTTAACTTTAGTTTTGTGGTATAGCTTTTGGTCTCATGTGCCAATTGAAATAAAAATTGTATTTTTTAAATGGCTAATAAATTTTTCTATCTTATGAAAAAGTTTCAAAAAATTGCACCAAAAATTGAGCTCATAGGAATCAACCCAAAATCCATGTTGTCACCGAAAGAGACAACATAGTCCTTTAGAAGTTAAAGCCCTTGCATAGTGAAATCATAGTAGATTTGAACATAATAACTATATTGTTATGAAGAATACTATGGAGTATTGAAATCATGATGAATTCGAAAAGTATAGTCGGTTAACCATGTCTGCAATGCATAAATTATTCACAAATAAAAAGTATGAAAATCTAATAGGTTGTTTTATACGTGTAAAGGTACCACCTTGCATTCTTTCTAAGTAATCATTTGGAATAGATTTATCTACAATCATACTAAAAAGTCTTCATATTCAAGTTTTTAATAGTGCTCTCCTCATTTAGACATAAAATCGTTTACAATAATAATTCAAGTATTTTCTATTACACTTATATAAAGTTCTTTAAATCTTTGGACACTTATCTAAATTATGTTGAACTTGTCCCATCGGAACTATAATTTTCATAGGTGTAATTATTCATCATGTTTCTAAACCAAATTTGTCACCAATCTTACTATATACTCCTACTTGTTCTTTTCAAATTACAAAGTGATTGCAAGGTCTTGAAAGGGTTAAGCAAATATCATAATTAGGTAACCAATAACCTCCCAATCTAAAACTGATGCAACTTGTGGGTTCATGGATGAATCTTAAGAATACGGATGAAGAGTGCTCCAAGTGGACGAAATGTTGTCAGCAGGAGCCGGTCACTATGCTTTTGGGTTTTAGGGTTTGGAGCTCCAATTTTCTCTCAAGCGACTCCGTTCGTGCTCTCTCGCCTCTCGCCCAATGTTGTTAGTCATTTCTTGATCACGTATCCTCGGGTTGTCAATTACTCGAGGCCAATCTCAGGATTCATGTTTAGAGAATGCGGTTTTTTCGATAAGATTATGGTGAAAACAGAGATTTTACTTTTTTAGTTTCGCATTTGCAGAATAGAGATCGTTTCTCACCATGTTGGCCAGGATCGTTCGTAGGCCCTTCGTGGCCGGCGCTGCACAGGCACAGAGGACGAGAACGGGACTTGCGGATTTCTTCGAGGCCGGGCGTGATCCTAATCAGGATTCTAACATTACTTACGGTACGGTGCTTAACTGCTCTCTTTCTTATGAATCCCCCGTTTTCTATTTTTTCACAATGCAGCAGATTATGAATGTATTCGATATTATGACTTCAGATTTGCCGACTCACGATTTTGAATTCGTAAGCTGTGGAGATGAACATGTGTTTCTAGTGGAATTCACTTGGTTGAAAAAACGTGGAAAGATCTCTCATGATGTACGTACGCATTCTTGCAGGTCGTAGTTGGAAGGCAGAGGAATTACGACAGAAGGCATGGGAGGATTTGCATCATTTATGGTATGTTTGTTTGAAGGAGAAGAATATGCTGCTATCGCAGAAACAAATGCTGCTCTCACAGAACATGCGGATGCCAAATCCTGAACGATTTCCCAAGGTGAACTTGCTTATCAAATTCTCCGATATTCATTCATGCCGCACTATATTGTGATGTTTCGAGTCCATTCTAAATGCATTTGGTTAACCTAGTTCCCCGACTGTGCAACGGTTCTACTTTTGGCTCTATCAATCCCAGTTTTGAGCAGAAATGATATTTCATGCACAGAGGACGATGTGCTAAAAAGAATCCTTGGTGGGAGTGATGAACAAGCTATGCATGTAGCGAGTTTATCCTCTCACAAGGCCGCTATATTTCTTCCATTGGGAGAAAGCCCCTTATCGTGGCAGTACTGATGTTTACTAGTACTGCTGCAATTTGATTACTGTCCAATATTGATATAAGACTAAACGTATATTTATTCATAAATCCTAAATATCCTGTTGCTACAATACTGCAATAGTTTTGTTTGTTGCAGTATTGATACTATGTAGAATACAGAAGCAGTACTATGAAACATGTAGGTACAATGCTATTAAACGTATTTCTGATTTTGATACTGATGCATTACTGCAGGCAGTCTAGACTGAAACAGTTTTGCTATGCAGGAGTATAATTTCAATACTGTACTGTCTCCATTCAGCAGATGCACTAATGTATTGCGAGAGTACTGATTCTGCCAGGATTATTTTCACGAGTGGCCCATTTGGTTATAGATGAAAAACATCCTTGACCAATGCTGCTATCTACATAGCGCATACTTCTTGTATCACCATTTGGCTGTTTGCTCGATAGATACATCTTACTTAATTACCTCGAAAGATCAAGATTACCAGAAAACGGCATAAAATCGATTTCTTGAACGTTTCTCGAAGTTCAGTAGTAATTTGAACGTTTCTTGATGTTTTTCAATCTTTGTATGTGTGCTTTCAGCCTAGAACAGTCATTAAGAAAACGCCGTTTAAATGGAATAAAATGAAAAATAATGTTTTCCGGTAATCCTGATGAACTTGTATTTACGAGGCATACATGCATGATACACGAGATTAACCATATGAGTGTTTTCTTTGCATGTAGGTACGTAGGACGATGTGTCGGATCAAGCAAGTGCTGACTGAGAGGGCTTTAGCGGAGCAAGATACAAGTAGACGAAAGAGTTTAAGGAAGATGATCAATGATCTGTGAGACAAAAGTTATGCAACTTTGAAGAGGACTCCAAGCTAATGATGATACGGTTGGCATGTCTCATGGTAGGTTACTTGAGGACTGGAACAGTTGCTGTCCCCATGTGGTGTGTGCCCTTCTCACTATCAATTAGAAGCTTCTTGTGCAGAATGGAAGAGAGGAAACAATTGTGAAGCAAGAATATTTACATTTTTTTCAGCATATTCATAAGAAGTTTCATGTGATACCACGGTGTCAATTCAGTCGGTGTACACTTATGCTGCGAATCGAGGACGACATGGATTTTATTGCAAATTCTTCATTGAATGGAATTAACGTAATTCTTTGCTATGTTTGAAGCGGCTGATTTTTTTGGACTGCAGGTATGTGAGGTTGAAATATCTGAAATCGTTCACGGAAGCGGATGCGGATGTGCATAGATGGAGTCAAACTTACTTCTAGGTGTTATTTTTTACCTGTACACAGTTCAAAATCATAAATTTTAAAAAAACTATATTTTTGAGATTTTTTGTAATTCTTTTTTAATCCCTCTGTCGCAAAATAAATTCATGGTTTCCTGGAAGAGGCTAAATTAATGTGTAAGGTATCCCTATTTGCATAGGAATGCACATAAATCCCAATAGGAGTAAAAGTTTTGAAGTTAATAGTCAAGCAGAACATGTTGAAAGTAGGTGTCAAAATTGTAAATTTTTTCCTATTTTGCAACTAGCTCTAGTGTAATGAATTCTAATCAATTGACTACCTATTCCTATGTAGTGAATTTTGATGAGCTCTTGTGCATTTAACTTTGAGGGGTTCTTGTGATTCAACTTACATGATTTGGTGTTTGTCCATTTTAATGAATTCTCGTCATGAAACCGCTATCAGAAGTTGCTATTCAACTGCAATCTAATTTGGTGATTTAACTTCGATCAACTTCGGTGTTTCAATTCCATAAGCCATGGAAATATTGAATTTAATTTGGGACAAGGAATATTTGGAAACTACAGATTGATTTTGAAAAAGAGGAAGTATGAATTTTGAAGTGAAATTTGAAAGTATTCTATAGGTACATGTTTGAAGCCTCTTCAAAAAGACCTAAAATCATTCACTAAAGGTCTAAAATCATTCACTACAAGCTCTATTACCAGTAGTTTGCAACCGTATTGCAGTGTTTAAGGTTATATTTGGAATACTTCAAGAGAGCCATAGTGTTCAAATAAGCATAGCACTCTTTGCTATGAGAGTACCTTCCTCATTATTGGCAATTTAAATTTGATTTCAAGACTTCTTAGATCAAGAATTTTCAAAGTGTTGATTATAGGTTCTCATGTTTGTAAAGTGTACATGTTAGACCAAACCATAAATAGGGTTACTTCTGGATAAGGATTACCAGAATCTACAGGGGCTACTTTTGAGTAAGGGTTGCAATTAGGTTGCTTTGCGGTAAGGATTTCCAGAATCTATAGGGTTGCTTTTTAGTAAGAGTTGCAACCAGGTATCCTCATCCTTTGTGCTGCAGTGACAGCCGGAGGCCATGCATTTGTACTGCAAATTTCGTTGGAAGGGATAACTTACAGCGCAGTTGCTTGCAATCTATGATGATTGAAATGCGTGGTTGTCATTCCCTGAAGCCCATATGTTTCTTTACAACCACCTCGTCCCCGTGTCCTGTGCATCTCCGCTTGTTGCGCCATGTGCAAAGATTCTTAAGCTGCGGGCATATCTTTGGTAAGTAATTAAAGAGGCGGAAACCAAAGTAAAGAAGCCGCTAAACGATATGTGTTGATGTGATCTCATCATTGTTCAAGGAAAAATGTTACAAAACCTTCAGCAATGAGTTGAAGATGTGAATGCATAGGATCGCTATGCTTGCGCTCAAACCGGTATCATCTCACATCCTATTGTCGATGCGGGACAAGTCTGATCTGACCCGCACTCCTAATCAAACTAGTATCTACATAAGCTGGAGCCACGAGCCTTTCAAAGTAAAACTTAACACCAAAGCCAAGCCAAAAGCTAGGCAGCAGCAGCAAAATCAGAATCTATTCTAGCAAACAAGGGAGACACTGCATTAATCAACGACTGAACGCCGAAGTGGAACTCAAGCAGAGTGCCAACGTCGTCCATAGTCACATGGTTGAGAAGTTGCGTTCGCCCATCGCTTTTCTTCACACGTACATTAGGGGCACTGTCGCACCTTCCCATACACTTGCACGATGTCAAGGAAATATTGGACGACTCGGGAATGCTCTCTTGTAACGAAGCAAAAATCTGCTGCGAACCACCCCTCCTGCATTTGCCTACTGTGCAGACCTCGATCTTACCACTAGCGCTGGCATGACTGGCATCCTTAGAAACGGAGTCGGCGACAGAGGAGGGATTCAAGATAACTCTACCGCTAGGTGTGTCCTTCAATTCAATAGGGCCACGAGTGTAAATCTCTGTAGGGTTGGCAGATGAAGAAACACTAGACGTGCTGCACAGAGCTCTAATTTGAGCAATAATAGCAGGCTCTTCTTCACTGCTCGTGCGAACAGAAACTCCTACAGCAATTCGCTCCGGTGCTGATGACATTACGACGCCCGGTGCCTCCGCATTGAAAACAGTCCTCACAGGCACTCCTGCAATTGAACTGACGGCCTTGTCTGCTGCAATAGAATGTGCGGCAGAAGTTCCGATTTGCTTCGCAATGTTCTTCTGACGAAAAGCTCGCATGTCCATAGCTTTTCCCATGTCACTGTCGCTGGAGGATGAAGAGGAGCTCGAAGAAGAAGAAGACGATGAGCCGTTCTTTTTCTGCTTGCCCATAACCGATTTCATTTCTGCTTTTCCAGTACTACAGTCGCTTGATTTCGACGATGACGAGCTCGAAGAAGAAGAGGACGACGACGACGACGAACCCTTTTTCTTCTTCGCCTTCACACTGATCGACTCCACTTGCATTTGAAGATCCTGAAGATTCTTCATAATGGGGTCCAGCCCAGGATCGCTGACACCCACCCGAACCAAGCTCTGAGACGCCCCACGAACACTCTGCTGCGACGATAAAACCAAATCGCGTTGCACTTTAACAAGCTCCTGCACCTTCGCCACCTTCAAAGCCAACCTCTTCTCCTTCTTCCCGCAACGCACACGCAACGCATAGAAATTCTCATGACTCCGATCAGCGAATCCCACACCGGACGCCCCACCTCGCCTCACCAATCCTCTCATCTCCACATCTCCTCGACCAAACACCAAACTCTCTCGAAACTGCCCTACGGCGCACCCCGATGCCGCCATGGCAACCGCCATCGTCGCCCCAACGAGCTGCAAACGCTCCAACCCCCAATTTCACCAAACGCTCCAACCCGCAGTTGCTTGCAATCACTTCAACAAAACCGGCCTCTCTTTCAAACAATGCCACCATCTCTGCCTCTACAAGCTTGCGCTTAATACCCATCGCCATCATGGCGTAGGCAGCACCGATCACGCTGTGTGTGTTGAAGAACGGCGACACACTTGACTGTGTGCTTGATGTGTGCCGCGCGCGGGCTCTCGTTCTCTGGGTATTGGCCAGACCCTTGATATTCCGACGTGGACGCCACTTGGACAAAAACGTGGATAAGGGCTGTGGCCACGTTGACACTTCAGGGTGCTTCATGGGTGAGTTGGCACGGCACGTAGGATAGGAAGGCGTGCCGCGACCACGCGGTAAAAGGTCAATGAAAGGTTTAGGGTTTAGGGTTTGCAAATCGTGGACGCTGAAAGCAACTTCCAAGGCGCATGGTCGGAAGCGCGTGGTGGACACTGCCGGTCCAGGAGGTGCTTGCCTGCTGGAAGCGCTTTGAGCTAGACTCCAAATCATTTTCTAAGGGCTTGTTATTTTCACTTTACAACCATACAGTGCCATTTGTAAAGTAGGAGACGTTCAAAGCAAATGGTTGGAGGTCATAAGGTAGTAAGGTAGCAACAATCAAAACCATCATAAGAGCAATCCTACAATAGCATGCCAAAGGCACTCAACACAAGTAATGGGCAGGTCGTGGATTAGAAATTGCCCCACGGCACCTATGTCAAGTGAAAAAAGATGCCCAGCCACGGCCAAAAGCAAAGAGGGCATGGGTAAATGGAGACTCTCGGACGCAGCTCGCCAAGCTATATAAAAATTCTTTTGACCCTACCTTTTGAAAAGCTTCTTGTGAGAATTTGAATAGATTCTCTTCATAATAACAAAATATAGACTATAAGTGGGTATTTAACCACATGGCAAATCTTCTCCTAGGACCATGACTCTTCAATTAATATGGCCGTACACCAAATGTTGAAGTTTGCCCGTTTGGCGCCCCTTTTTTGCAAGCTAGCTGTTGGGTTGCCCTAAAGTAGTAAGGTATAACTATCACTATACCCATACTTTGAGTGTAGAGTTCCTTTAATCCTAAATGACAAACCCAAGACCATTGATTTCAAACCTCATTGCCCATTACTCAATTTGCTACCATTTTGCAACTAGTTTTGTATGAAATTTTTTTTTTTTTTTTTTAGAAATGAAAGTACATATCTTCTTTACTTCAGAAAAAATTTAGAATTTTTTGTGGAAAGTTGTTTTTTTTAAGAATATTTGAATAAAAAGTGAAGAAAAATCACATCAAACAGAAAAATATTTCAAAAAATCTGAAAACCTAACCATAAGTATAGATCACAATGACAAACATCATGGTGTGAACTCAATTTCCGTGCCATTCTATTATTAGAAAATAATAGACGTTGAAAATACACCCAATGTTCAAATTGCAATAAAATATGCAATATTAGGAATTTTCAGATTTCAAATTGGAGTAGAAACTAGAGTAGATGACCTTCATTTTGTTAATTTGACTCAAACTCAAAAAATATCATTTTTGGGGAGAAATTTGAGATTTAAAGCAAGGAGCAACAACTTCCCAAAGTATTCTAAAATAGCATATTTTGTGATCCGTTTCTTTTAATAGCTTCTCATTTCCGTGAAGACAAAAATTGGAAAGAGTACAAACTCAATTGGATACTCTTCATAACCCAATGTGAAAGGCCAACAAGGAAAAGGAAGATGAAAAAATGCTTTTGAACTCTTCTTAGCTCAACAGTATTGTCATTGAAACGCCACGGAATGGCGCCCGTGGCGTTCCAGGGCTAAAGTGTCTCTAAGAGTATCTTGAAACTGCTCCCATGCTTAATTGTAGTTAGTGGGCTTTGATTTTTTTAGATCTGGGTGCTAGAATCAAGGCAACTTTACTAGAGTGTGGTTTATGGTGCCCTAGAGAGTTCCACTTTGAAAAATCATAGAATTAGGTGCCATCTCCAAACATTCTATTTGTTTTTTGAAAGTTTATGATTTTCAATTGCAAATATTGAAAGAATTTTTTTTCTTAAAAAAAATGCCTCAAACTATGCGGAATTGCTTAAATTATTGGTTATAGGTGTTGCTACCTTATGCTCTAAAATTGACCATATTCTAAATGCGACCGTTATTTAGAAATTAGTGACATGTTGCTTGAAATATTTATTATTAGCAAAGATGAGTTAGCTAGGCTTAAATGATTGCTTTAACCCCAAAAGACCAAAGTCCCCTCAGAGGACACTTGGAATTTTGGGCAAAATCATGTGACCTCAAATTTTGATCTAATTTCTTCAAAAAAAATTTGAAGATAGAAAATTAGATGAGATTTCTGATTTATTTCAATTGGTGCCCAAGAGCAAAAGTTATATTATCCTAAGTTTTAAAAGCCATTTGCTGCGCAAAACAAAAACAATCTTAAAAAAGTCGTTGCATGAATGACCTTCCGTTTTTGTTCCACTTTGGATGTTTTCAGCCATTTTGGGGTGAGTACTATAAAAATAGAAAAACATTTTTAAAGAAATATGAAAAATATGAAAAATGTATACACCTATAAGAAGAAGATATCCCATAAAGGAAAACCAAAAAAATATTCTTTAAATAGGAGAATTAGAAAAGTGCAGAATCGCAAGAAAATACATACTTTAACATTTTAATTTGTAAAAAATAGGAAAAGTAATTTTTTTTTAAATTGAAAAATTCCATTTGAGAATACTTCATGGTAAAGAGATCTCACTAAAAAAATATCCTAAACTCATCTTCAATGTTTAGAATTGCATGTGCAAAGGAGCCCTCTCTGCATGGACGTAGAGGATATAAAATAAAATATTTTTTAATGCCCCTTGGTAGGAACATGAGTTCCTAATATGGGAATAAACCATAGAAATTTCAGCTCCAAATCATTAAATTTGAGGACTCCTTACATAGTAAAAATCCTAAAACTCAAAACATGAAAAATTAGTTTAAATGATTTTTGAAAATTTCTAAAAAATATGAGATTTGATTAAACTCATAAGAAGACTCTCCACTAAAAATTTCAAGTTCATTCAAGTCATGCTTCTAAAGTTATTGCAAAATGAAGCTTTGGCACTATGTTTTTGACAATGTTTCAGTACCGGTTTCTCATGCAATCACCCAAAAATTGAATTTTAAATTTTTTTTTTTCAAATTACGTTTTTATCTATTCTTGAAGCTTTGATTCATTCTATTTGGGCTAATAATGAGAAAATTATAGACAATCTTGTTTTTTTAGGCAATCTAGATACCTGCTTCAGAAAACAATTTGTAGAATTCATTTTCTAGTGCAATTCTTAAAAAACTCAATTTTTTTTTGATAGGGTGAAGTTTGTTTGTAAGAACAATCTCATTGTTGGGATATTAATGTTTCAATTCCATCTTAAAGCTATAAACAATTTAGTATTTTGTTCAATCTTGGACCTACTTCTATTTACCAATTTTTTAATGAATGAAAATCAAGTTTCAATATTCGGGAAAACAAATTCCAACCCTTAACTCAAATGTTCAACAAAAAAAAATTATAAACTTATTGTCTGTATTACAAAAAAATTCCACAAATGGCGGTCAAAGTCATCTAAAATTGTAAACCAACATTCAAAAAAATTATTTTTCCAACTTCAAATGCTAATATCTTCCAATCCATACAATCAAGCTTCATGAAAAATTTTACTACATGATAGGAAACAAATGAAGTACAAGATTTTATGGCTAGATTCAAAAAAAATGTTTTTCTTGGTTTCTCGAGTGATTGCAGCAAACATGGCAATTTTGAGTGGTTTTGAATTAGAAAATGCCTTGGTTCTTTAGGGATTTAAAGTAAACCACCTTAGTAGTGATTTGATGATTTTTCAGTGGACACATTTTTGAAATAAAAGGAAGGGAGGTTGAATAATTGACCCTTGAAGGACCAAGCTGCTTTTTTTTTAAAACATAATGATTTTGGGCACCTTACAAATAGAATAATTATTTATTTTCGTTGAAATTCTTACACAATATGGGGATGAATTTTTCTTTAAGGCCCATTAATTTTCATAACTTTTGACTATGTGGTTAAAAACTTTTTGTATGATATATAGTTTCTTTTCTTCAACCAGGCCAGTCCCTGCAGATTAAAAAAAATCACTTTTTTCATAGACAAAAATTTGAAATTGGTTTTCTGTGATATATTTATACATGGAAGGCTGTTAATCATTCCATTTTTATCAATGAGATGGAAGTTATGAAGAATCTTTGTTTCTAGGTAGTTATGGATTCCTTACTCCAAAAGAAACTTTGAAGTTTTTTGTTTAACTCAATTTTCCATAATTTTGATCAATGAATCATAGGATGTAGATTTCATATTACAGCATTACATTACAACCATTAAAATTAATGTTTTTCAATTCCATAACAAAATTCTCAACAATTAAGTATTTTGAATCATTCTCTACCTTTTTGTACTTACTTTTTTTTTTCTATATAATGTACAATTTCAAATGATCTAAATTTTTGAAGCATGTAGCCAACTTGCTTTGAAGAATGAATCCAGAAAAGCACCACCAATATGGACATTTTTTCATATAAATGTGAATTTGTGAAGTACAACTAGCTTGTTTTTCTGCAAAGCCTAAAAAAGAATTTTTGTCAATTCAAACACTAATATCTTGCAATCCACACGGTGGAAATTTCTAAAATTTTTTCCACATCTTTTCAAACCAACTTACTACAAGACCATATGGTTATATGTGTCCAAGAAAAAAATTCCCTAAAATTTGGTACTTGTACTAAAAATGGCAATTTTGGAGCGTTTTGGGTGAAAGTAATAGTCAAGGAATTTTGAGGATTAAAATATGCAATGATTTTCAAAATGTTTAGTACATTGGCAAAAATTGCCAAAGCTAATTGAAGAATTAAAGATTTTCACAAAATTTGGATATGTTGTGGTACAAGTGACACACTGACACTCTTGCATAAAAATAATTTTAAATTTTATTTAAATACTTTTTAATTTTATTTATTTATTTAATCAAACTTATTAGTAGAAGAAACTTTTACTACAAGTAACTTTTTTTCAAAAATTTTATAGTGGAATGGTAATTATTTCTAGAATTCTTTGGTAACAATTTTAGAAAATTTTAAACTTTTATTGAATGAAATATTACTAACAAAAACATGACTTCACATTTCCAATTTTTTAATGATTTACTCCAAAAATATCCAAAAATATATATATATATATATATATATATATATATATATATATATATATATATATATATATATATATATATATATGAATATCTTGTACATTTTGTACATTGTCCTATAATTTTTGGAGATTTTTGGAATGAATTATAAGAAACTTTAAGAATTGGAGTCATATTTTAGTGAATAACATTTACAAAATAAAATGTTGAAAGTTCATGAAATTTTGCCAAAAAGTTCTAAAAAGAATTCTCATTGCACTTATTAAAAAATATTGAAATCTAATTTATTTGTAATAAAAACTCCCAAACAAGTTTGATTAAACTATTAAAAAATCAAAAAAGCATTTTAAATATTTTGAAATTTTATTTTATGCAAGTTTATTACTTGTACCACAACATATCTAAATTTTGTTTGAAATCTCTAATTTTTCAATTACCTAAGGCATTTTTTTTAATCTTTGGAACATTTTGAGAGCAACTGTAGAACTATCTTATTACTATTGCTTCTTTATCCCCTAATTGTCCGAGGCACCATATTTTGCTGTTCACAATACTTTTAAGTTAAATAAAACCTAACCAAATTGCTATTTTTAGTAATTCATATTTTTGTAAAATTCTTTTTGAAGTCTAGTTTTAGCATCAAAAATCTGATTTAAAAAATGATTGATTACAATTTTTCTATTCAAGATTATTTGCAAAGGTACCCATTGCAATCTTGACTTTCCGTAGTGTTACGGGCTCTTGAAAATGAGCCTCAAATACACTAGATCTTGGAGAAAAAATCACATTAGAAATTCATTTAAAAAAATTGTTAAGTAGATTTTGAGAAGCCGTAAATTGATTGGGGTTATGCATGTTAGGCCCTTTAACCTTATATTTTTTTGGTTACCAATTTTTTAGATGTGATACGCAAAAAGAGAACTGAAAGATTTTCAAAGTTTTAACACTTTCATGGTCAAACATTATAGTCTTTTGATTCATAAGTGATAATGTTGTATTTTCTTTTCCTATGTGATCTCTAACATGTCTAGTTTGAATTTGTACGGTTACAATTAAAAAAAAACTGGCACAATTTATCAAAATGTTGACTTTTTACTCAAATTAGAACAAATTCCTAGAGGCTTAAAATAAGCCTCTAGCAATTAGGGGTTACTGTTTGGGGGTCACGATTTCCTCCTTGGTCCCTGGAATTCTACACTGCTTGGTCCTTTGGATATTTGGATAAGATGGTGCACTTTTTTTCATTTTTTTTCATTTTTTTTCATTTCGGGAAACTAAAGGGCAGTCAAATGCACATGGCTACAAAAGAAGAAAGGGGAGTGGAACTATGTTACAAGACAATTACTGTAGTAACTTAATACTGTAGAGCTTTCCCAACGTTACCACTGGTCTGGATTTTTTCCCCCCTATTTTGGGTCGTTAATTTGTATTAAGGTAAAAGACCCCATTGCGGTCAGAATTAGGAGTGTGCCTACATACCATTGCTGAAATTTTTTAATTTTTTTCCCTCACAAAGATAAGTGTGAGAGACAGTGAGGGCATTTGAAATTATATTTTTTGGACTAAGTATGAATTAGTTCTGAATTTTTGAAAAGATCAGCCCATAGGAGTCTGCGGGCTACTTCATGACCAACAAAATTTGAATCCAATATGGTCATCTTCCTACCTAATGTAGTCACAACATTTTCAAACATGGAAGACCTTAAAAGTCAAATTTTACAAAGAATTTTACACTAAAAAGTTGGAAGTACCTATTGAGGTCACTAATTACTCTATAACTACCATGTAAGGCATTGATTGTGGTCTAGAAAACCACAATGGGGTCATTAGGTGTCCATCATGGGTCATTTGACCGCAATGGGATCATTTACCTTATATAACCTCTTGAAGTGTCTTTGATTTCAAATGTGAATTTAAAATTTTTAAGTTTTATCATCTATGGTGAATAACTTATTCCGTTTTTCAACGTGGTAAAAAATTTAGAGTGGACTAACCACTTGACTACATAACATTATTAACGTTTGGTAGAGGTCCTTTTGCTCCCTCAAATCAGGAGCCTCCAACAAATGGCGTTCAGAACACTGATAATGTAAGAGACATGTACCTTTGCTTAACCAATTACTATCACAACCATAAAACTAAAATTCCCCTAGGTATTTGGGGGGAATTCCCCCTCCATCTAGAGGGAGGCTATTGAGTTGGTTAAGAAATGTTATTGATGTACCTTTGCTAGGATCTATGCTAGGTTCTTTGAGGGGTATTTGCAAAAATTCCTACCCTATTTTGTAGCTAGTTAATTTTTGTAATTTTGGACTTCTTTGAACAAATTTGAAATTTGGACCAAAATGTCCTTAAACTACCCACACTAATAATGAAATGTAATGTTTGCAATGATGAATACTAACTCAAATATTAAATGTTGAAAACATTGCTAACCTTACCAACACCAAATGTCAATATGAACATTAAGTGTGAATCAAATTTCTATCAAAAAACTCAAATCAATTGTGAGATAGTTCAACTTGGACTAAATTAGTATTCTACAATGACACTAACTATCAACATGAACATTAATTGTCACCTACAATGAGGATTAGAATAAGCCAGTCAATTGGGTTATAACAATACATGTAACATTATACTAAATTTCATTATTAGTGTACTCCAATAAATAGCTAAAAATGGATGTGCTTATTGGACTTGTTGAGTTGTTAGCCCCATGAGATCTACTATTCAATTTCTAACGGTATCCTAACCTAAGCACAATCATTTTGTTTGATGGGGGAAACAGATCGCTTGCTACTGGTGGAGGAAGCGCCCTTGGAAAAAATGTGAAGACTTGGTTAGTTTATTGCTTCTCGCTATAATTGCTACCGTGTTTGCCAAAAATAAATAAATAAATAATTTGGAGCTTCAAATTCTGTATGTGAATTCAAGTTTTCCAAATTTTATCATCTATGGCAAAATTTATGTTTGGTATTTTTGCTGAGGGAGAATGAAGGAGGCAATGAAAGGATTAGATCTTTGTAATCCACCAAGCCTAGCCTTCTTTTCCTTTGCCCTACAAAATCATTCACCATTCTTTGTTTGACAAACCTAGATTTAATTAAGATGATTATACTTCCACTTGATTCAAGTAGTCTCTATATTCCTTGGCTTGTCTACTATGTCAAAATCTATCAAAGTTCCTAATCATCTAAAGTTTTCGTAATCTTTAAAAGAATAAAATTCTAAATCCACACTACATTACAATGACAAAGCTCCCCAACTAATTTTCTACTTCTTGTAGTCAAATACGTGATTTTTTTCAAAGACCACAGTTTTAGGCTAGGTCTAGATGGACCTCAATTAAATTCATGTGCTTAAGCCCTAAAGGACCGAGGCCCTTTTTCTGCCAAAAACACTCAAAATTGCCATTTCTATAGCAAAAAGTAAAAAAAATTGAAAAATGTTTCTTTTCCACATATGACCATAGGATCATATACCTAAGTAGTATGAGAGTGAGCGGAAAAAAATTCAGAATTTTTGACCTCACAGATTGCAAGATATCTGCGTTTAAAGTGGAAAAAACAAGTTTTTCAACACATTGTGGGACTAGATTTTTTGACTTTGAACATTTTTAACTTTATTTTTTTGCACTACAGAGTTTTGAGCTTTTAATATTATTCTGGAGAATTGAGTTGAGAATCTAGCCCAAAAAAAAAAGGTTAAGAAAAACTTAGTTTTCATTATTAAAAAAATTGTTAAGTAGAAGTAGATACGAGATAGAAGGAAAATCTAAAATATTCATATATTTTAGGTGGGATTAAAATGCACGAATCCCAATGGTGAGATTGTTCTAGCAAGTAAACTAAACCATGCAAAAAAAAAATTTGAAAAATTTGAAACATTTCATACAGAAATGAGTCCTATAAGTTATTTTTTTCAAAAAGATGCTCTAATTGCCTGAAAAACAAGAATGTCCATGACTTTCTCATAGAAAATCCAAATGAAATGAATAAAAGCTTTCTAGATAGAAAAAATATAATCTATGAGAAAAAAAATACTTGAAAAAAGGAAAAAAAATTGCAAATTTTTTTTGCTGTCCACTGTCCCTTGTTTTGAGTTTATTTGGTCATAATTTTTGTTCCCGAGCACCGATTGTGAAAAAAATTATATTCCCATGAAGCTAATTAGATTTTCTACCTCCAAAAAAAGTTTCAAAAATCAGAAGAAAATTTCAGCCCGTAGGTACCTGCCCAAAAATGCATTTGTTCTCCAAAGGGACAATGGTCCTTTAGGGGTTAAACTACACTTGCTTGACATCATCAAAATTATAGGAAACCTATTGTTTACTTTGGTACAATACATTCACTATATAAAAACTTGATTAACTATGTTTACGGTGATCTCAAACAAGCAATAAAAATCTTCAAACACTTAATACACTTGTATTATATGCATTTGATCAAACTCTAAATTTTCATATTTTATATTTTGTTGTTGTACATAGAATACAGATTTGTGCCTAAACCCAATTTTGACTATTGTTTCTTATAAGAATCATTAAGCATATCAGAGATCCAAAAATCACATATACAATTTGTAAAAATACCTCTATACAAATTTTGTCGTCAAAATACTAACAAAGTTTTTTTTTATGAATTTCATTGGTAAAAGTTTGGCTATCATATTTTTTTATAATTTTTTCTAGATGAAAATATTTGTTTAGAACTAGTTTCCCACAATCCAAGAGATCTACGGAATGCTTCTAGTTGGAACAAAATACATTCCTAAGATAACAAAAAAAATTAATATTCATAGGGCAAAATTTTAATGAGAATTCTAAGAGATTTATTTCCTTATATTCTAACAGAAGTTCTTAATAGAAGTTCTGTTAATATTCCTAAAAGAACCCCTCAAATGGATACATTGTCTAAGTAATTTTGTCACTTTTATACATTTCATTGTTATATACATATACATATATATATATATATAAATAAAAGCTTGATAGCATTGTTCATGAATTATTATAATTTTTTATTTTGATAATTGTTGAATCAGGGCCACTTTTTTTGTTCATTTTGTCTAATTAATATAGAATATTTCAAATTACTTAAGATATGTTATGGCCTTGATCAAATGCCTATTTTGTACATAATGTATTTGTTCAAGAAAAACAAGCAATTATTTTGAATCTCAAAAAAAGGATTAAAACCTTTTCCCAAATAAGTTATAAACAAATAGATTAGACAATATTAAAGCTCAGAGGTGGTAGGGACTACTAACCCCTAAAGGACCGGGGCCCTTTTTCTGCCAAAAAACACTCAAAACTCTCATTCCTATAGCAAAAAGTGAAAAAATTTGTAAAATGTTTTTTTCACATCTAACCGTAGGATCTTACACCTAACTAGTATGAGAGTGTGTAGAAAAAACTTCAAAATTTTTGGCCGCACAAATTGCGTTTAAAGTGAAAAAAACAAGATTTCAACACATTGCGGGACTAGATTTTTTGACTTTGAACATTTTCAACTTACAATTTGTGCAGTACAAAGTTTTGAGCTTTAAATCTTTATAGTGGAAAATTGAGTTGAGAGTATAGGAAAAAAAAATCCAAAAAAACTTAATTATCATTCTTTAAAAAACTAATAAGTAGAAGTAGATACAAGATAGGAGGAAAATCTAAAATATTCATATGTTTTTTATGGAATAAAAATGCACTAATCCCAATGGTGAAATTGTTCTAGCAAGTAATGTAAACCACAAAAAAAAATCTTGAAAAATTGCATTCAGAAATGCATCCTAAAAGTTATTTTTTTCAAGAAGATGCTCAAATTGACCGAAAAACAAGAATGTCCATAACTTTCTCAAAACAAATCTAAATGAATGAATAAAAGCTTTTCAGATAGTCAAAAGTATAATCTATGAGAAAAAATATTTATAAAAAAATACAAACTTTTGTCAAATTTTTTTTGGCTGCGCAAGCTGCTCGCCGTCCCTTGTTTTGAGCTTATTTGGTCATAACTTTTTTTCTCGGGCATCAATTATGGAAAAACCTATGTTTCCACAATACTTGTTAGTCTTTCTATCTTTAAAAAAGCTTCAAAAAATCAAGACAAAATTTTAGCCCGTAGGTACCTGCCCAAAAACGCATTTGTCCCTCGAACGGACAACTGTCCTTTAGGGGTTAAAGCAAATATAAGATGTAGTTTAAGATGAAGCAAAGTAGGGATTGACAAGGACTACAGAAGTGTAGAGGTAAATAGAGACACGTAAACAATTTATTGACTGAGGCCAAATACTTCCATTGATTTAGATAAATTAAACAAGATATCAATTGAAATAAATGACAATGCTGTGCAATATACTTGTAACAAGTAAGAATATCAAAGCAAGACTTGAATAGAGAATTTCAAGACCTGTGTCGGCAAAATTAAGGTTTTGTACATCTTGCCTTCAATATAATGTAGGTGACTCAAAAAGCGTCTCTCTTCTTCAAACAGCCTTGTAAGGAGCTTTGAAATGAACACTAAGTGGTTCTAAAATGGATTGCCAATAATGTGAGAGCATAATTGAGACTTGTCATCTATTGCTTCATACTACGCCAATGGATGGAAAAAGGGCCAAGGAGGGTCCATTTCAAAACCAAGGTGTGTCCACTAAATTTTACTCAATGAGAAGTGATTGCCTAAATGCCTTTTTACAAATGTTAAAAGAATATAGGGTCCCTTTAAGTTTAGTAAAGGTCGCATTTAGAACCTTATGTATTACTTTTTAAATGCGGAAATGTTTGTTTTTGGTCAAGCCATATCTTTTCTTAGACTATGCGTGAGTGGATTTTGCAAAGCCTATGATCAAGACTATAAATGCTACCATAAAATTCTTTGGAAATTCATAAATAATTCATATTTGCTTCAAAAAATTTAAAATCACTTGTGTATATCATTAGATTTTGCATCAATTTTTCTTCAAGTGAAAAATAAGGGAAAATATTTTTGGGCATCTAAAACTTGGGTAGTTCACTTAGAGTGTCCATAGAAACTATGTGTAATGAGATTTTAGATCATTTATATATATATATATATATATATATATATATATATAGGTATGTTTTTGAAAGACACCATACCTCCAAGTTTTTTGAGCTGCTTGGGGCCTGGGCTACCCAGATTGTCCACAAACCAATGAAAATTACATATTATGCAATAACTTTTTAACTATGTAGTCAAAAGTAATGAAAATTGTTGGGCCTTAAAGCTACTCCTTGGGCACATGTTGTGTAAAATTTTCAAAGAAAAAAATAAAAACTCCATTTGTAGTAAGCTGCCCAAAATTGTTATGTTGCTAAAAAATGCACCTTGGTCTTTTAGGGGTTAAAATATAACTATTGTAAAAGCATAGAATATAGATTGTTTGTTACAACATTACAATCCACTGGAATTGGCAGTTTTTAATCCATAACTAAATTCTAGAGTAACAATTTAGTATTTTAAATCATTCTCTACTTCTTTCTACTTACTTTTTTTCAAGGATGAATATGAAATATTTTTTGTTGAAGTTTTTATAGTGTATTTCTAATTTATTCTTCAACATATTATTTGTAGAGAATTGCAAATTATAGAATTTACAAAGTTTAATATAAAAAGTTTGAAAGTTCAAACCTAACTATTTGAGAAGATTTAAAAATACTTCTTTTTGAAATCCAAGCATCATAATCTTGCAATTGATAAGATTTTTTATTCTAAAAAATTTGGAAGGTTGTACTCTAACAAATTAACTAAAAGATCTTATGGTTGAATTTGCTAACAAGTTGACTATAGGATCATATAGTTGAATTTGTTAAAAAATCAAAATAGATGAAGATTTGAGCTTTGCTTGCAAACAAGATACAAACACTACTCTAAGAAAGTACCATTTTGCAATAGCTGTCTATGGTCCTTCCATTGCTTCTTGATTTGCCAAGCAATAGCTGTCTATAGTCCTTCCATTGCATCTTGACTATTTGCCGATTTTAAGCATGGCACCGTGAATTGCTATCAACTTCTTCAAATCCCTACCTCAAACGTTGCTATAAAACTCAACCCCTAAAGAAGGACCGGCATGCATTTTTTGACTATATAGAAATTTTGGGCAGGTATATTAGTATGTGTGACTCAAGATTTTTTTTATTTTAGGTTGAAATTTTAATAGAAAGTGGGCGCAAGGAATATCTTTCATATGCACTAAATTTCATGACATTTGGAAATGTGAGTAAGAAGTTATGACCTAATAAATTACTTTTTCTTCGTAACTGGACAGTCCAAGCAGATTAGAAAAAATCACTTTTTTCAAAAACAAAAGTTTGAAGTTGATTTTCTAGAGTTATGTATATGTAAAAAGCTTTGAATCATCCCATTTAGATCAATGAGTCAAAAGTTATGAAGATTTTTAGTTTGCGGGCAGTTATGAATCCTTTCTTCTAAAATAAACTTTGAAGTCCTTTATCTTACTTAATTTTCAACTTGTAGGATGCAGATTATTTATTACAACATTGCAACCATTGGAATTAGCATTTTTCAGTTCTATAATTAAATTCTTCACAATTTAGTATCTTGAATCATTATCTACTACTACCTACTTACTCTTTTTTTCCTATAAGTTGTACAATCCCAAATGAAGTGACAATATTCAAGCATGTAGCCAACTTGTCTAGGAAAAAGACTTCAATGAAGCACCATCATTTTGGACATTTTTTCATTGAAAAGTGAGCTTGTGAAGTGCTGCTGCCCTATTTTTTGTAGGGCCCAAAAAATGGGTTCAGTTAATCTGAATGCTTTTATCTGGAAATTTTTGAGATTTTTACCATATGTTTTGAAGTAATCATACTACAAGATCCTGCAATTACATGTGTCAAAATGTGTTTTTTTCAAAAATAGGATACTTCTATTAAAAATGGCAGTTTTCGAGCGTTTTGGTGAAAACATAGTCATGGAACTTTTAGGAGTTAAACCAGACAATCTGCACCTTCCAGGCTCCCACAAAGGATTCCTCATTATGCACATAAGCATCTTTTGACCAAGGATCATTTGTTACAGACTTAAAAGTAGCCCAAGATCCGATTTCAATCCGCAATGGAATCTTTCGGCAGCATCTTTTTCGTTGTAAATCACAAACGGATTACATCTCAGCTGTTGGAATATCCTGCCCTATTATGATTCCGTAATTCCACTATTCAAATAAACTTTGCAAATATCAAGCTCGCTAATACTGGTGGCTAAATTGTCTTCTTCACTCTAATTTCGACCGTGACTATTGCTTGTGAGTTCTATACATGCTTGTTGCTCCAAGTGGTGACTTGGAGGCAATTTTCTCGCTAAAATAGGTCTCCGTTTGTGCAGTGATTTCTGCGGTTCATCCCTTTTCACTTCCTTCGTGACTTCTTGTGCCATTTTCAGCTCTTCACCAGGCGATACACCTTGCTGCTTAATCACATCAGAATCACCCAAAGAACGCTGAACCTCGGCAAACACGTCTCCCACAAGACCCCACAGTTGCCCCCAAAACAATCCTTTGTGCACTTCCTTTGATGAACCCGTGCCAAAGCTTCCCCTTTCTTTGTCTGGTTGCGGAGTGGACCCGCGCGCCAGCCAGGCCAATTCAGCAGCTTCAAGGGCTCGACTGAACTGACCATCTTCTTTATATGCTTGCCCAAGAGTGAAATAAGATTCTCCCAGCAGCTGCAGAAGCTGCCACAGCTTTTCGTCCATTCCAAATCCCACTTCAATATCTCGGAAGTCACAAATGGCTACACACTCAGGCTCTCCACAAACACATTCTGTGTAATGAGAGTGGCTGCTGAGCTTCGGGCCAACATGCTCGGGAGACACTCGCTTCTCTCCAACGTCTTGAAGTTGTCGTTGCCATCTTAAGGATTTTATGGCCTGCGAGAGGTGATGAACTGCTGCCAGCCGTGCCGACACTGGGTCGGCAAGTGCCTGAACTACATGTGGTACTGGGTCTGAGACTAAGGACGACGCTTCTACAATGGATGCATCAGCCAGAACAAGATCAGTGGGTGTGGAATTAGCGTGTCCATCCACGTTCTCCACGTCGCCAGTTGTCGAATTTTCAGGCATGATTTCTTGCACGGAGGAGAGAACGTCGGAGATCTCCTCCACGTGGATGATGGATTCTAAAGCGGAATCCTCCTGCAAACCGGCATTTGTTTCGATAGAAGGATTGAAGAAACCTCAAAGGCAGGTTTTTGCACATCCTCTTTCACGCTGTCATTGTCCTCCAGTAAAAAGGGGCTCAAGCATCACCCCCAGTTGCTTGTAACATGCGAGAATAAGCCTAGCAGCATGCTCATGAGCAGATGCACGTATAACCTAAAGAATCCAACCGTCAAGGTTTCGAGTCAGCAATATTATACGCGGAAGACGTGAAGTCGCAATGATTAATATAAATGAGTATTCTATTAAACAACGAACACGTTCAAAAAATGCGAAATCACACACCGTTTGAGTCAAAACACGAGGTATACTAGAGAACCTAGAGACGTAAACCTTGCCAATTGTAAACCGGCTAGATTTTCTATAATGGACTGGGTTTTCTAATAGTGACATATGTAACCAAATGAATCTAGTGAGCCAAACACGACTCTTATGATCATATGTTGAGAGAACAGGAGAGCACAAGTCAGGAGAGAAAAAGGTTTGAATTGAATGTGTGCGAAAGGCACAAACCAGGTGCTCTTGCTCATCCATATACTCCAGGCACTTTCCAAAAGAGTTTCGCACATTTCATCCTGTCGGCTGGGTCCTGCGAGATGTAGACGTGTGTGTTATATTTCTACAACTTCTTTAAGGGAAATATAGTCATTGGACACCACAGTAAAGGCAATTTCCACACCGCAAGTCCATCTCCGATTACAACCATTGAGTAAGTTTGTAAAGGAGAACCAAGAATTACCAGCAAAGACACTTACAGAAAGTCCCATTCTAAGCACCTAAGTCACCTAAATAAACTTCAAATATCCTCTAGAAAATCTGCAATTGAGAAGGATTCAGGTGTGTCCAACATTTTCAATATAATAGAGTTATCCTTCGAATTCAACACTATTTCAGATTTGGGATCGAACTACGAAAAAAGGCATAGCCAACACCTATTCACAGCATCACATATTAAATCTATCCCTCCTTTTTCACTGAAAACCTACATTGAATGAATTTAATGAAACTCTAATGAAGAAGAAATTTTCATTTCGAGTATACATGTATTGGCTTTTATTTTTAGAATATCTTCACAAGCACTCGCAAGAAGTGTGGGGGCGAAATTACTCAGTAGGTTCCGTCAGAATGACTAGTAGATGAGCAAAGTGAGATAGGGTGAACACCTGAGATCGAGATAGACGGTTAGCGAGGCGATACAAAAGCATGGCCAATGGCAGAGAGTAGTGACCATTGCCTCGATTTCTTGAAGAAGGCAGTGCGCCACACTCCTCGTCTTCCTTGTCACCACAAGTATTTCGCGTTTTTGATATCACGGACAGATCAAACCGCTGCATGAGATCCTCTCCAGCGTTCTTGAAAAGCTGTCATAGAAGTAGCACAAATTTAGATAGCATAAAGTACTCACTTCAAAGGTTAAAACAATGGGAAATCCAGAAAAAATCTCTTCTCACCATGACATCATAAGTTTGCAAGATCGCATACCCAATATGTGCCAGGGTCTTGTTTACAATTCTCTTGTAGGAACCGAAGAACAGAGGATGCATTCTGCTGAACCACATGAGGGCTGAAAAAGGCAGTGCCAACTTCTGATAGTCCCTTGAGAAGAAAAATGTCATCTGTTTTCAGGAGCTCGTAACCTTGAACCACCCCGTTGCGATGATAACACACAGCGAGCTCCGGAATACTCGCCATCACATTATCCAGCCGGGCATCCAACTACATCAACGGCGTCACCTGTACAGAATAGATTCTTGGCAGTCCATAAAAAATTGAACAATAGGATCACAATGGCTGTCCAAGGTAAGCTACCTGTTGTTGTCAACGATGGTGCTGCAAGTGCAAGCTTGACCGCCAATTGTACGCATTCCACCTGGGTTGCTTCGAAACCTTCCTCATTGACTGCGCTCCTGGAAATTCTGACTCAGCTGATATTGACTGCACTCCCGGAAAATCTGACTCAGCTGGCAGCATGGCACTATTGGCAAAAAAATGGGCAGCACGATTTTCACCATTCATTCCTCCCTGATGGAATACCTCCCACAAGTGGTCTCTAATTGCCATTCCACGAACAGGAAACCAGGCTGAAAAAAAAGTTGTAGCAACAAGTAGCAGAGCAATCACAGACACTACGACGCCCGGTGCCTTCGCATTGAATAAAGTCTCCACAGGCGCTCTTGGAATTGAACCAGCAGCCTCGTCTTCTGCAATATTTGAACCTACACCCTCGTCTGCTGCAACAATTGAACCAGCAGCCTCGTCTGCTGCAATATTTGATCCAGCAACCTCGTCTGTTGCAACAATTGAACCAGCAGCCTCGTCTACTGCAATATCTGAACCAGCTCCCTCATCTGCTGCAATATCTGAACCAGCAGCCTCGTCTGCTGCAATATCTGAACCAGCTCCCTCATCTGCTGCAATATCTGAACCAGCAGCCTCGTCTGCTGCAATATCTGAACCAGCAGCCTCGTCTGCTACAATATTTGAACCAGCAGCCTCGTCTGCTACAACAATTGAACCAGCAGCCCCATCTGCTGCAACAGTTGAACCAGTAGCCCCGTCTGCTGCAACAACTGAACCAACAGCCTCATCTGTTGCTATCGATTGTGTGTCACTCTCGCTGGAGGAAGAAGAGGAGCTCGTAGAAGAAAAGGAGCCGTTCTTTTCCTTCTTGCCCATACCCAATTTCATGTCTGCTTCTCCAGTACCACAGTCGCTTGATTTCGACGATGACGAGCTAGAAGAAGAAGAAGAGGACGACGACGACGACGACGACGAACCCTTTTTCTTCTTCGCCTTCACATTGATCATCTCCACTTGCATTTGAAGATCCTGAAAGTTCTTCATAATGCGGTCCAGCACAGGCTCGCTGACACCCATCTGAACAGAGCACTCAGGCGCCCCACGAACACTCTGCTGCGACGATAGAAACAAATCGCGTTGCACTTTGACAAGCTCCTGCACCTTCGCCACCTTCAAAGCCAACCTCTTCTCCTTCTTCCCGCAACGCACACGCAACGCATAGAAACTCTCATGACTCCGATCAGCGAATCCCACACCGGACACCCCACCTCGCCTCGCCAATCCTCTCATCTCCACATCTCCTTGACCAAACACTACACTCTCTCGAAATTGCCCTACGGCGCACCCCGATACCGCCATGGCAACCGCCGCCATTGCCCCAACGAGCTGCTGCAAATTTCACCAAACCCACATGCAAATTGCACCAGAAGCTCCCACCCAGAATTGCTCACAATCCCTCCAACAAAACCGGCCTCTCTTTCAAGCATCTCTGCCACCATCTCTGCCTCTACACGCGTACGCCAAAATACCCATCACCACAGCCCTGTGATCTCGACAGAGTGATGGCATGTGCTCACAGGCGGCAGCGATCATGCCGTGTGTTCGATGTAAGCCGTGCGCGCGTTTTCGTACTCTGGTATTGGCCAGACCCGTGCTGTTCCGACGTGGATGCCACTTGGACCAAAATGTAGGTGAGCTGGCACGACATGTGGGATAAGAGGCGTGTGAGGACCACGTGGTAAAAGGTCAACAAATCGCGGCGC
This sequence comes from Neckera pumila, assembly GCA_963969595.1. Lineage (NCBI taxonomy): Eukaryota > Viridiplantae > Streptophyta > Bryopsida > Hypnales > Neckeraceae > Neckera > Neckera pumila. The sequence goes on from OZ018412.1 coordinate 13,289,213, forward strand.
TTGGTCCCGGGGCCCGTGGCGGACACTGGCGGTCCAGCAAGTGCATGTTGAGATTCCACACTATGCACAAAAAGCTTGTGAGCTTGACCACCTATTTTTCTTCAATTTTCAAATTGAACCATTTTTTCAAGGGGTAGGGAGGATAGGCCCCCTTATTGCCCCATGTTTTACTCCTTCAGAAAATACTAGAATTTATTATTTGCCACCCAAGATGAAATTTGCAAATTATGAAATTCACATTTGCAATCAAAAGCCCCAAATGAGCTAGGAGAACTGAACAAAATTGAAGTAGTACAAAATAGGGGGCAACTTTTTAAATTTACCCTTAAATAGGGCATCAAGGATATCAATCCTCCTTGGCCCTTTTTTCAATTACAGAATCTAGTTATTATTTCTATTGTTTTGTTCAAAATAGACTTATATATTATGTTTTGATCAATTTTTTGCTAATATTTTCAAATTGCAAACAAGAATTGTTTGAATTTGACTAGCTAACTCTGAACTGGCTACCGGTTTTTTCGAACATTGGAGATGATTCTTCAATGGATACCTACTTGATATATAAGGGAAGGAGGGCAAACAATTAAAGATATACAATGACTTTCAAAATGTTTTATACAATAGCAAAAATTGCCAAAGTTAATTGAGGAATTAGAGATTTTAAACAAATTTTAGATATGTTGTGGTCCAAGTAACACTCTTGTATAAAATAAATTCTTAACTTTTTAAAAAATACTTTTTTGTTTTTTCAATAACTAAATCAAACTTAGTACACTAAAAATGATATTTAGTGCTGGCAACACTAATTACGAACCGTGACACTAAATATCATAAGTAAGTAACACTAAATCTAATTTCTAACACTAAATATGCTCTATGGTAAATCTGAAATTTGAAAAGGTTTACATTTAGTGTTAGAACATGTTAAAAAAATGAACTTGCAAAGGAAGCGGAGGTGGAGGCGGAGGCGGCGCATTGAAGTCCAACACAACACTAAATCCGCTACAATTCAGATTTAGTGTTGTGGCTGGTAGGGATGTAAAACACTAAATGTCATACTACACTAAATATCATCTTAGTGTAGTAGAAAAAGTTATTATTACAAGTAAAGTTTTTTCAAGATTTTATAGTAAGTGGATTGAATTTTTTTTTAAATTTTCTATTAAAATTTTATTGAATAAAATATTACTGACTAAAATATGACACAAAATTTTTATGTTCCTTATAAATCCAATCCAAAAAAATTCAAAGAATCATGAAAAATAATATACAAATTTTTATATATTTTTCAAACTTCCACAATTTTTAGAGACTTTAAGAGTGAATTATTTGATATTTAAAAATTTGAAGTCATATTTTAGTCAATAATATTTACTCAATAAAATTTTAAATATTTTGTGAAATTCTTACCAAAAAATTCAAAAATGAATTCTGATTCCACTTATTAAAGAATATTGGAAACAAAATTACTTGTATTGTATTAGATGGATTTTTTCACCAACAAGTTTGATTAACTTATTAAAAAATTAAACAAGTGTGTTACTTAAATCACTACATATCCAAATTTTGTTTTAAATCTCTACTTCCTTAATTAACTACACAACAAGAGAATGGGGTGTTTTAAGTGAGTTCTTAAGTATAGTCCTAGACATAAGATTTTAAGCAATGACCTTTAAGTTCATTACTTAAAACCTTATGTCTAGGACTATACTTAAACCCTAAAGGACTGGCATGCGTTTTTTGGTTGTATAGAAATTTTGGGCAGGTATAGGTGACTAAAGATTTCTATATTTTAAGCTGAAATTTTAATAGAATGTGGGCGTGAGGAATATCTTTCATATGCACTAAATTTCATGACATTCAAAAGTTATGGCCAATTATGTTACTTTTTTTTGTAACTGGGCAATCCAAGCAGATCAGAAAAAATCACTTTTTTCCAAAATAAAAATTTGAAACTGGTTTTTTAGAATTATATATACATGGATAGCTTTGAATCAATCCATTTCAACCAATGAGTCAAGAGTTATGAGGTTTTTAAGATTTCGGACAATTATGGATTCTCTACTCTAAAATAAACTTTGAAGTTGTTTATTTAACTGAAATTTTAATATTTTTTGAAAAAAAAAAAAAATAGGATGTAGATTGTTTATTACATCATTACAAAGGATTAACATTTTACAATTCCATAATTAAATTCTTAACAATTTAGTATTTTGGATCATTTTCTACTTCTTTCTACTTACTATTTTTTTGGATATGTTGTACAATTCCAAATGATTTGAAATTTTTTAAGCATGTAGCCAACTTGTTTAGGAAAAATAATTCAAAGAAGCACCACCATTTTGGCCATTTTTTTATACAAATGTGACATTGTGAAGTGCAGCTGCCCTGTTTTTCGCAGGGACAAAAAAAGAATATACTTGCCAGTTCAAATGCTAATATCTTCCAGTCCGCATAGTGGAAAATTCTGAAATTTTTTCCACATCTTCTAAAACTAGTTTACTATAAGATCCCATGGTTTACATGTATCAAAAAGGTTTATTTTTCAAAAATTTGGTACTTGTACTAAAAACAGCAATTTTTGAGTGTTTTTAGTGAAAACATAGTCATGGAACTTTAGGGGTTAAAACATCCCATTTTCTTGTAGTGCATTGTCCCTATGGGCGACAAAATGGATTTCGGGCAAGTTCCTATGAGCTCAATTTTTGGTGAAACTCTCTGAAACGTTTCCATAAGATAGAAAAACTTATTAGCTTTCTGGAAATGTAATTTTTATTTCAATCGGTGCCTAGGAGCAAAAGTTATGCTACAATAACCTCAAAACAAGGGAGATCGGGCAACAAAAAAATCCATGAAAAATTGAAATAAATTTTTACTTATTTTTTTTTAATAGATTATATTTTGTCTAAATAGGAAGCTTTGATTCATTCCATTTGGATTAGTGATGTGAAAGCTATAGAGTTTCTTGTTTTGCGGGCAGTCAAAGCATCTTCTTGAAAAAAACTTTTTCTTTCACTTTGAGCGCTTATATCTTTCAATTTGTACGGTCAAACATCACAAAATTTTTTATCGCATAATCAGAGAAAAGTGTAGTACAAGATCTTGCAGTTAGATTCTAAAAAATTATTTTTCTTGATTTCTCGGATGAATGCAACAAAAGTAGCAGATTTGAATGATTTTTGACAAGAAAAATGACTTTGCGACTTTAAGGGTTAAATCACCCCATTCTCTTGTAGTGCTATGACAGTTTTTTGTAAGGTGGGCACCTCCAAATGCGCCACTAATCCTAAACCGCCATCTTCACTATGTGTACAACTCCAAAATCAAGAATGTACCTATGTGGAAGAAACACTTTTTGAACCAAACTTTATTCCTTCACAATTTCTGCATATAGTATCCAAATGTTGCATTCTTTGATGCATTGGAACCTCCTTTCACTTGCCAATAAGAAAATATAAAAATTTGAATAGTTTATTAACAGTATTTAGGCACAATAGCAAATGATTAGTACCTAAACCTTAAGTGTGTGAAACATTTTGAGAGCCACTGTGTACGGTAACTTTCTTATTATTATTGTTTTGGGTCACGTTTTCCTCCTTGGTCCCTGGAATCCTTCCCTTTTCTTTGCTTGGTCCTCTGGATATTTGGATAAGATAGTGCACTTCAGTTCTGTTCATTTTGGGAAACTAAACTTAAAGGGTCAAAAGGACATGACCACAAAAGAAAAGGGGAGCAGAAACCAACTCCGAAAGAGGGACTCCAAAAGCTGGGCAGGGAGAGAACTGGGATTAAGGTTGGAGGTCCCATTTCCGATCACCCTCCCATTTGCGTGCAAGTAGGGTGTTCTCTTTCCGTACAGGGAGGGAAGAAAAAATGATCACATCTGATACAGTCGTGGCGCATCGTGATTGGTTACAACGCTGAACAATTTTGCAACTCCTTTTTGATCAGAAACAGGACAACCTATAGGACCAGAGTGGAACAGAAGGAATCTTCAGCCAAAAAATTTGTAATAATTACATTTTGCAAAGAAAAATTTTGAAAAATTTGCAACCTTCCAAAATCCTATTTCCGTAGTATGGAAAAATTCTGCAATTAACTTCTATATGCTGCAACACTGTCGAATTGCTTAAGTGAGTGGAAATGGGGTTGCCTCCCTTACATTATAACATCACCACCTGGCCCCAATAACCAGGTCAGTTTGGGCTTGCAAATGGGGTGGCCATCCATTTTTTAGGCTGCAAAAAAGTAGATAGCCCCACCTTTCATGGCCACTTAACCCCTAAAGTTCCATGACTATGTTCTCACTGAAAACACTCGAAAACTGCCATTTCTAGTACAAGTATCCAATTTTTGAAAAAAAACTTTTTTTTTGACACATGTAACTATAGGATCTTGTAGTATGGTGACTTGAGAACATATATTAAAAATTTCAGGAATTTCCACCACGTGGATTGCAAGATATAAGCATTCAAATTCACTAAAACCATTTTTTTGGCCCTATGAAAAACAAGGTAGCAGCACTTCACAAGCTCACTTTTCAATGAAAAAATGTGCAAAATGATGGTGTTTCTTTGGATTATTTTTTCTAGACAAGTTGTCTACATGCTTGAAAATTTTCACTTCATTTAGAATTGTACAATATATAGGAAAAAAATAGTAAGTAGATAGTAGTAGAGAATGACTCAAAATACAAAATTGTCAAGAATTTAATTATGGAATTGAAAAATGCTAATCCCAATGGTGGCAATGTTGCACGGGGGGTGCACTTAGTGTATCTAATCCAAACTACGTGCAACCAAAACTTTGTACCCCCCATATTATATTGTAAAATTTAAATAAATGAAAACAAAAAAAAAATGAATATATTTTCCTAATTTGAAAGTTTATGTTTTGAATTATTGATATTTTAATTTGCTAATGATAATTAGTTACAAATTTTTGAAGTAAATAGATACACTACAGAACCGAAAAATAACTTTCACACTCCTACATTATATCCTAAGATGTTGTCTAAAAAATGAACAAAAAATTCCTAAAAATAACTCTCTATTGAAAGCTCATTTTGAGTTGAGTATTGATGCAAAGGTCATCTAAATGTGTTCTCTATAAATATTTGAGTGGAAAAATATGCCATTTTAGGTTCATTTTCAACCTCTTCTAGAATCATTCCATATTTCATTTGAGTTGGAAATTTTGGCAATAGAAACCTATAGTCATTACCAAACAATGCTCAAAATTTTAGGTTGAAATTATTGTTGTATTAGAAACCACTTGTTCGCACGTTATTTGTAGTAGTAGAACCAAGTGCCCTCCCCGAGCAATGTTGTAATAAATAACCTACATCCTAGGATTTTATTTGCTTCAAAAAATATTGAAAATTGAGATAAGAGCAGAAACAAAAAAGGAAAAGCAATGAACGACAAGCCAAGATAATAAGCAAAAAAAGGGACCCTTCTTGTTCTAAAAGATGCTCATACCACTCCTACTAGCCATAATTGGGGATTTCAGCCAAATATGATCAAATTTGATCCAAGATTTGATCCAAGATTTGATCCAAATATTTGTTGCATCGTGTAGGCATTGACAAGCCTCAAGCTGAGACTTCAGTTGGGCAGTACCACCAAAGTCAACGAGAGCATCCTAGATCGTTGCATGAGTGAAGTCCAGTAGCCATTGATTATATGCAAAAACCTTGCTATATCGTGAGATCTAGATAATCTATAGTAAAGAACAACAAAGCAAGGTCTAAATGATCTTAAGGTCCTGGAATCACCTAAGGATCAAAGAGCCAATTACGCATTGGAAAAAATCTAGTCTATCATGGGGCCATATGATAGGTTGCACCCTTCTAAGATGATAAAGTATAGATTGGGCACAATCCCACACTTCTAGAGCTTGTGGACAAATATAAACCTATAAAATGGTATTAGGAGTCTTGATTTCAAATATGAATTCAAAATTTGCAAATTTTGAAACTTATGGTGAATAATATATTTCCAAGATTTTCTACAAGGTAAAAATTTAAATCAAACTGACCACCTTAGTGCCGTTGCTACTCACCATTGACATTTAGAGTTGGTCATGTTAGTTAGAGTGACAAAAGCAAAGTAAGGATCAACAAGACTATAGAAGTGTGGTGGTGAGATGTATGGAGTAGATAGAAATGATGCAAATAAAAATTGATTAAAGTCAAATACTTCCATTGACTTAGATTAAACAAGATATCAATTGAAATAAATGACAATGCTTTATAATATACTTGTAATAAGTAAGCATATCAAAACAAGACTAAATGGAGAGTTTTAAGACCTATGTTGGGGAGATTGAGGTTTTCCTCAACTTGCCTTCAATATATATACTATCACTTTGATTTAAGCCTTATCAAAGAAAATATGTATTAAATCTAGAAGGCACTAAGAAATCCTATGAGTAACTAGGATTTTTTGAGAAGCTATTTACTTGTTTAGAAGAGACACTTAAATATTTTAAATAGATAAATCAATTATTGTAGAAGTCACCTAAGATACTAAACAAATACACATAAATTTCTAGAGAGGATCTTCTTTTAATTATAGATGTTCAAATATTTATCTAAGGTAAAAATATGTGTATGTCCATGAAAATAACATATATATACATGTGAGGACAAATGTTTCAACTTCAAATTATAATTGCAATTTGGTTTAAATTTGTATAAATTGCACATGCCTTATTCTCATTTTTGTATTTCTCCTTTAATCTTCATTCACACTCATAATAATTCATATTTTATATTGACGCTATAAATGCAAATTAGATTGGATTGGACCTTATTATTAATTCAAAAATATCCCAAAGGTGTATTGTCAATATTTTTATATCTAAATAAGATAAATAAATTCTTTTAATATTGCTTCCCAACATGCAACTATTACTTTTCAAATATGTCTCATTTTTGTTATGCTCTACAACTTTTAAGCTTCAGACTTGTGCAATTTATTATTTAATCTCTTGAGAGAATTCTAATGACAAATTCAATTTTAAGATTGAACCATTTTAACTATCAAGTGCTCAATGTACCTATATGCATAGTAGTGTGAGATTGAAGTCTTGGAAACATGAGTAGTCTTTGTTAATCTAGCAATGATTAAAATGTGTCTTTGGTTAAATTTTTAGCATACCAACTTAGAGAATATTTGTTTTATTTTGCCTTTGAAATTTATAGTTAATTTTGTTTATCATATATACTAAATCACTATATAACCAATTGCCAATGTTCTACTTTCTTTCCAACTTATATTTGAGTTTCAAAACCTGAAAGAACTAACTAGTATCATATACCTTTTAAAGTTGTTTGATGAACTATAAACCAATGGTAGTCATCAAATGTCTTTCTTATTGCTAAAATTAATGATGCACTAGGAACAAACAACTTTGCTATAACAAGTTCTATTGTTATAAGGTCACCACTTCTAATTGTCATTTGTTTTAAAAATTGCCCCCTTGCATATTCTTCCTTTAAATTTGCAACCTCTCTTTATCATGAAATATTAGTCCATCAATGTCTAGGACAAAAAAAAGATATGGATTCTTTTGTCCTAATTATTGATTCTATAAAAATAAATAAAATGTTAAAAAAATAAATTTTCATGCAATTTTTTCTAAAAGTCTTATTTTTTTCAGCTTTAAGATTACAGATCCCTAAACTTGAGAGCACATTGATGAAATAGAAAAAATACAAACAACAAATAAAAACATTATTAAAACATTCCTAGGTTGTAACTTTTTTATTTAGCACATTAGTTGATGTTTTATTCCATTCATATAAATGTGTCACCCATTGATAATTGCCCTAGCAAGATTAATTAGCCCAGATGCCTTGGCAAGACTTTGATTTCAACACCACGCACTTTGTTTTATTTAAAAAAGTGAGAAGAATGTTGTGTGGAACAAAACTCTATAACTAGTTTCAAAGATTGTGAATTATTTACAATAACAAATGATTTACTTGCTTCACAAGTTTTACACTTCTATCATTGCAATTGCTTGTTCATTTTCATGCCAATGGCCTAAAAGCATCTCCACTTTTGCTTTGAAAAATTAGCACGGGGAACTACCTATGGTTGGCTCTCAAAATGAAAAAATGGCTTGCGTTGTAGTACTACCCTAGCTATACCCACCTTCAAACTCCACACAAATTGTCAATCTCTATATTTGTTCTCAATTTCCAATCTTTCAATTAATTTTCTAACACTACTGAGTGCATGGCACTATTCACTACTTGGCACCTAAAATCAATTCAAGGCTCAAGCGTGTAAACCGGTCACGATAAGAATTCTTTGACGATAATCCAAACAGAGTAAGAAGTGAGTGGATTCTAGAGGATGGCAACTAAACTACTTATTTTTCCATGGCTAGGGGGACAAGGCCAAGTAGGGCATTTGCGGTGGAGGGCCAAAAATTGCTTGGGCTCAACATACACTAAGCCGAGACCCTTTCCAAGGCAAGAATGGAAATGTTTTAAGGTGATTTTGAAAATTCCTCCCTTTTTTGGGTGGATAGAGTAGTCTAGGTGGAATTTTGCTTTTTCCATCTCAATATCACAAGTTCCTGGGTTGAATACTTCTTGCAATTGAATATGTATCAATATGTGTCTCCAAAAATTAAGAAAAAATTATTTTTATCCATTTGGAAATTCATAATTATGTATGCATTAGAGTTAATCATAAACTGTCGTAATGCGGGACTAAGAGCCAGAGTTCATGAAAAACACAGGACCAAACTCGCCAGAGCACCAAAACTCAGGTCTAATGGAATTTGGTGTTGTGCTTCTTCCGTACTATTCTTAGTTAAACCTTCCTTTGACACCCAACTACAAATGCAGGACGACTTTACAATTAACTCTATTGTCTTAGAAATTGCATGCACAGAAAATCTCCAATTCCTTTTTATTCCCAATAATATTCCATATGTAACTTTTGTCAATGCAATTGGGAGACCAGTATTCTTTCAGTCTACATAGAAGAAGACAATACTTTCGTTTCTATATATTACTAGCGATTGGCACTTGCTTTGCTACGCATTAAATATATTACTTTCATCAATTTTTCATGTAATAGAATGTAGATAAACAAAGTATGTATAATCTTTAAATGAAAATATTGACATCCTCATACAATATTCTTTGAAAAAATTTATATAGTGCAATATAAAGTAATTAAAGAAAATCTTTATATCATAATTTTTACAAAATAACTTTTGCAAAGATGAAAACATTGCAATAAGAATAAATTAATCAAGTGAACAATGTAAGTAGAATCTTCACATTTGAATATGTAGAGCAACGCTAGCGGTTGGTGCTTCCTTATTCTTTAATATGACATTTTAAAAAGACATGGAATTTACCTATAGTTTTGTTGTCTAAAAAGTTTCTTTGAAGTTTCTTTAGAAGTATCCATTTGATTTTCAAATATTTCACGAAAAGAATATATAATATATAGTAGAAAGTATCCTATGGCTATTACAAAAGCAATTGAATTTCTATAATATTATTCAAATTGAATTGTGATATTAAAGAGGTCATTGTGATTTTAGTAGTATGATTATAATACTCTCATGTCAGAAACTTAAATGAGTAGTCACTCCTTTTCGGGGCAGGGAACAAGCCCAATTTGGTTGCTGGACTCTTCTTCTCTGTCCATATTCAATTTTGGACTCCTAACTCGAGAGTAGTAAGGTAGTCTGCTCTTAGATTGACCATTTAAGAGCTGATTGCCTTTGGGGGAAGCTAAACTCCTTGAAACAATATTCAGTAAATTTTTCGTAGAAAGAAAAATGGAATTGGCATCAAATCCAAGTTGTTTCATATTTTTTGGACCTTTGTGGAATTAGTTACAAATTTTTGAAGTTGAAATGCAACGGTCACTAAAACCAACCACCTCCTAAAATGTACACCACTAATGCGTTGAAGAAAGAAAAATGTACCTCTATGTCATGATCACTTTTAGAGCCCGTTTGCTTTTAGAGCAAACTACCTTAGTTGTATGACGAGCCTAATGCGGAGGTCCAACCAAGGGTGAATGTAAGAAAAAGCCCCCCTATTTTGTGCTGTGTTAACCCAGAAGCAATGCCAAGTAGACTACCTTAGTTGTATGGCAAGCCTAATGCGAAGGTCCAGCCAAGGGTGAATGTAAGAAAAAGACCCCCTATTTTGTGCCATGTTAACCCAGAAGCAATGCCATTGAAATGACTGTGTTGTGGTCTACAAGAGATTTTAGAAACATTTTTTTATCCACTTTCTTTTTGTTGACCTTTCATGGTGGGTCATGAAGAATCTTCAATTGAGTTTGTAGTCTTCCTAATATTTGTCTTCAAGTGAATGAAAAGTTCGTAAAAAAACGGATCACAAAATATGCTATTTTGGTGTATTTTGGGAAGTTGTTGCTCCTTGCTCTAAATCTGAAATTTCTTCACAAAAATGATATTTTTTGAGTTTGAGCCAAACTAACAAAATGAAGGTCATCTACTCTAGTTTCTACTCCAATTTGAATTTTGGAAAAATTCCTAATATTGAATATTTTATTACAATTTGAACTTTGAATGCATTTTCAATGTCTATTATTTTCTAATCATAGAATGATACGGAAATTGAATTTACACTATGATGTTTGTCACTGTTAAATACACACATGATGAACTTTCAGTTTTTTTGAAATATTTTTCTATTTGATATGATTTTTCTTCACTTTTTCTTCAAAAACTCTCAAAAAAAACAAATTTTCATAAAATAAGCTAAATTTTTTTTTGAAGTATAGAAGACATGTAGTTCCATCTCTAAAAAAGAAACATAAAAATTTTCATTCATATCTAGTTGCAAAATTATAGAAAACTCAGTGATAGGCAGTGAAGCTTGAAATCCGTGGTCATGGGTCCGTCCTTTAAGGGTTAAATCTAATTTGGGGTCTCTGATTGCAAATATAAACTCAAGATTTGCAAATTTTTCCATGCGTTCCAAATAAAAAGTTCCTGCGTTTTCTTCAGGGGTAAAACGCGGGGCAAAACGGCTTCCACATTAGGCTCGTCATATAACTATAAGCTTGACCATCGTCTCCCCATTGCGTTTTGTATCTACAGTACATCCATCCAACATTTCAGCCCACAAATCTTGGCCACGATGGGGGATGCATACAGTATCATAAAATCAAATACCCAAAATTTGTCATACCTGCATCATGAAGCCGCACAGCCAAAAACTTGCCAAATATGCTGATTTTGTACACCTATTTCAGAAACATCATTCCCTGAGCCATTCCACGAACAGGGATCCAGGCTGAAATAAAAGTTGCAGCAACGAGTAGCAGATCAATCACAGAAGAAGTTCCAAAATGAATCAAACACTCATTTTATTCTACAGAATCGTTTAAAGTGGGTGGGTCTCTTCCAGAAAACTATTTAACAGGCCCATGTTATGTCCAAAACCTTAGCTGCTCAAAACTAGTGCCTACAGCATAAAAATATGCTTAGTGCAAACTTACATACACTGGACGCCTAATGTGCAGTGACAACTCTCTGGATTCAGTCTGATGCGGTAGAGCTGAAAAGCTCGCACGGAAAGAAGTGAGCTAAGTGGAAAACGCTTTCTACTGATTATAAGATGCTGCAAGGATGAGAGCCCAAATACTATACCTCGGAAGAGAGCCCATGTGAACGCCAGGCTACTGAGAACAAAAAGCATAGCCCAGCTTTCATGCAAAGATCTCTTCAAGTTTACCATTACCCCAAGATTCTAGGAAAACCACCAAAACTTCTTGCGCCGCTATAATACTAGAAGCTCCCCAGTCTCGTTCGATCTGATACTGCCGGAGTACCAGAGTTGCTGTATCTGCACATGAGGCCACATGACAATCTCTCTCTACAATTTTTCTCTGTTGTTGAAACTCTGTTCTACAATATAACGAACTGGAAAAACACAGAGCTCATGCAAGCTCTTTTGCTATAGCAAAGCTCTGTCAGCTCAGTTTGGCCTTCGGTGCCATTATGGCATGCGCTGAGACTGCATGTTAAGGCATTGTCAATGGAAAAACTGCAAAGTGTCAGGATTTATTCTTGGCTCAAAACTTGAGTTGTGATGCTCCTTCTCATCCAGCACCTGAGTGTGCGTGCTCCAGAGACGCAGAGGAGATGTTCGTAGGAGAGGTTTGAGTGCGGGCGTCCTCGGAGTCACTGCAAGTCGGACGCTGCTGCGCTGGGACTGTGTTCAAAATCTCCAATTGTTCCTGACTCATTTGTAAAATTTCAGTTGGGGACAAGATCTTGATGGATCGGACGCAGCTCACAAATTCCCTGCACAAAAGCCACCACCATGTACGGCAAATGAACTTCATGATTGCAAGAAAGGATTCCACCTGGGAAAGGCTTTCACATCACAAAAGTCTATCACCGTTGATTATCAATAGTTTTAAGATTAACCGTTCAACTAACTGAATTAGTGCTGCTACCAATACTAAATGACACAAACAAACATAATAATGATACTAACACTTCAATATCATCCCATTAGCGCCTGAAGTATCATTTCGGTACGAAGAAACATTAAAAAAGTATTGAAATGGCACAATCGGTATCAACTCTTCAACAAACTGAAATAGTTGATTAGTGGGAAGGACTGCCGTGATGCAAGTCGATGACGAATCTAATTGTATGTGAAAAGAGTTCTGTTGCTTACTCCCAGGGATCATCGCCAACAAGTAGAGTATCGTTTTCATTGTCTACGAAAACAAGCTTCCAGCCTGACCTTTCGGGATCATCCAAAAATCCCTCCAGATTAAATAAGCGAGCCAGCTCGCCTCGAAGCTCCAAATAATTTTGGAACTTCTGTAGATCAATTGATCTCCCTACACTTCCGAGTTTGTGGACCTGGGCAGCACAAAGCATTCCTAGTTTAGTGCATGCCACTCATTAACCCATAGGGTTGATGGTTTTAGAATGACCTATTCAGTTGGTCAAATCGTGAAAAATAAAATTCAGATGCGACCAAATTTAATATCACCAGAAACACTGAAAAACACTGCATGTAGAGATCAATCAATCAATAAAATCAAACCAATAAATTCCTCATATGACCCGCTCTAAAGTGTTATAAACAATATGCTCTTCTGGCTCCTTCGGTCCCTTCAGGTCCTTTACGGGGTTTTGGTCCTTTAGAGTTCAACAGTGAACAGATTGTTTGCACCATAACAGACTCCAAAATGATTGGCAACACCTCAGGGAAGCAGAAATTGGATGTTCGCCTCTACCTTGGTAAATGTGCGGGTAGGAGCTGGCCAGGATGCACTCCTCTGAAACATTCCATTGTCGTCGAGACCAACACCATTCATTGTAGAATTTTCAGGAGAATCAGAAGGACGATAGGAGCCCTGAATCATACTGCTGCCCGGAAATAAACTCTGAAGATCCTTGTTACTGCTGCCCGGAAACAAACTCTGAAGATCCTTGTTGTTCTTGGCCAGTGCATGAGGAAGAAGAGAGGCAGTGGAACTTGAGCCCACCAAGGGCTGCTGTTCAATGGAAACCCCAAATAGAAGATGACGGTCGGATTGTACTGAATCCTGCTCTTGGCCAGTCTCTCTGTACATGAAGGATGAAGCTGCTGCTGCTGCTGGCAATGGCATCCCGGTCAGGCCAGTTGCTTCGCTCTGTTGGGAAAAAGAGAAAGAGCCAGAAACTCTCGACGTTGGTGAAGTATCCACCTGGTTCATGCGACTGGTCATGTCCTGTTGAGACGGGTCCCGGTTTGGCGGAAACCAAGATGAAGAGCCCTGCCACAGATAAAAATGAACTTCAGTTCGTGAACGAGGAAAAATGAATCAAAGGAAAATGATTGCCTTGCTCCTGATTGACACTGTTTCTCAAACTTACAGTACACTTTTCAATGATTTTTTGACATCAGTGATGAGGGCTTGGAATTCGGTAGGTCAATCATGGGAAGATATCCTCCATGAAATTGTTGAAAGAATGTGTGAAAAAAAAGGAAAGGAAAAAGTGACATAAGCGCCTTGCATGTAGATATAGCAGGTGAGGTAAGGATGACGAGGTTTCTCCATGAATTGCACCATGCTCATCTTGCCTCCCCCTTATCAATCTCCTTGAGATATTGTTTGGAAATGATCTAATTTTACTGCAAACCAATTTAAAGCAAGCAGGGCGAACGACCTTGAGTTGCAATTAATTACCTGGGGCTCACGTCCAACAGCACTGCCACCATGAAGTACAGGCCCAGATTGGCTATGTTGACCACCTTGGGTGGAGCGCATAAGAAGATTACTGTCACAGCCAAGATGAGTGCGGCCTAACATGGAGTGAAGAGGAAACGACCCTGAGGCCGAAGGTGATGACGAAACCATGTGAATGTCCCCTTCACTGTACCCAGAGCATTGTGGCATGTTCACCCCAACCTCCAGTGGAGACTCAGAACGGCTTGATAAGAGTTGAAGGAGTGGCCCAGAAGCCTCAGACAAATGATGAGTTGATTGCTGTTGCAAGAGCTGTGGCGTCTGTGAACGGAACTGCATCTGAGAAGAGGAGAGAGAAGGATTGGCCAGGGGTTTTGCAGCGTCTGGAGTTCGGAACTCTTGAAGAGCTGCAGCTGCAAGGGCTCGGTAATACACATTTTGCTGAGTTGAGGTTCCAGGCTCTACCCTTTGCTGGGGCCTTTGCGCCCAAGAGGAGTCCATAGCCAGGTTCCGAAAGGTGAGCGCTCCCAGTGCGCCACTCCCATCCTCTCCTGACCAAAAGGATGACTTCTTCAACATGGCGTCCATCTCCTCGTCTGCTGCAACCAAGACAATTCCATGCATCAAAGGCTTGAACAATCGCCCACAACTACAAGGGTCTTGAAGGCAATTAGATTGTGTGGTGGCTGAAACAGATAAAAAGATAAGCCCCTAAGAGAACAAGGATTCAAAGCAACCAAGAGTTTCACCTCTTCCTCCCCGAGGACGCTTTGATCGAAAAGGGAGGGACGGGGGGCACAGAAGGAAAGGTGTTGTCAGTGGTTCTATCTCCCACAACGAGACTCGCCTTTGTCTCTCGCCAGCAGTTGATTCATCCCAACCCACCTATACAGTAATAGTAGACTATCAGTACACCTCTTAACATAAAGAAAACAACAAAAACTACGCAGAAAAACTTTGAACAACTGATGGTAAGAAAAAGAAAAGCAGGGCAACAATTCAATTAGGTTAGCTGCACTCTACGGCAGTTTTGAGCCTCAGCACAAATTACATTCGTAGATCTTCTAAATTCTTGAAAAGATGGTTACCTTCAAAGAGCGCCAGTGCGAATTAGGCCAACGACCTGGATCCAGATCTCCTATGCCAGTGATGGTGCCCATATATCTGTAGGACGGACCACTGTCAGGTAAGGACGTGACAACCACTACAGCCTCAGGTAAAAACATACAATAAGCTAATACAGTGACAGGAATGAACAATGCTAAGAAAATACTAAAAACAAAGGAGTACAAGGCATACCTTCGAACATTGGATTCCTCGGTTTCAAATACCATCCGAAACCGCATTCCCACGGACACCTGTAGGTTGCAGATGGCCTTGTAGTAATTGGCAACAGGGATGACAAACTCTGATGGACTTTGCCTGAATTGCAAAAACAGTCGGGATAAGGACAACAAGGACAATTTAAGCAGCATCCTAACTAATGGAGATCAGTTCTACTGATAGGAGCTCGAGGAGAGGTACTGCTATCTCTTGGTTCTCGAAAAACAACTTCAGAACACGCTACATCCAGATACATCGCTCTTAATTTTATTTTATTAATCCTACGTGGAAGGTAGATTTAGCTTCTATTAATTGTAATTTTTTGTGTCAATAGTCAGATGAATAAATTTGATACGTAACATATATATTTGCACAATGTATATTGGAAAAGACCAAACATGGTTCGGGGGAAATTACCTCGGATTATAAAATATGGTGAACCGGCTACTTGTAGCAGCTGCATGGTTTGCAGCTGCTAGCACTCCGATGTGCATACTATCACTAGACAATACAGACGAGGGCATCACCATTAGTTGCCTATTTTGTCGACGGATTCCAAGTTGCAATTGTCCTGTGTCGTCCCTGTAAGAGAAAGAAATGGTTAGTACAAATCTTAATAAGGAGATTGACGTAAGAAAAGCTATGAACAATCTAAGTTACTATTGCTTCTCTAGATTAAGATTCGCAAAAAAACAGATCCTCCTCAGTTACCTACCTGATGAACAAAACTGCATCACCAGCTTGAAGCCTTTTTGCACTGACGAAGACACTCCATCCAGTAGTCAGCAGGTGTCTTCGCGGTTGACCTTCAGCAAACACAGAACAGATAATGATAAGTTCCAGCAATTTTTTCCACTAAACCCCTTAAGTGCCGAAGTTAAAAGAAGAAAATCAATTTTCAACGGTAATATCAACTTTCAAAACATGTTTCTATCGTTCTCCCATGCAGGGTATGATTTCCGTTTTTCTAGTAGTACATTGTGTTACCTTCTTTGACGCTTCCTCGAAAATCTATTTGAACTAATATAGGTATGAAAGCAGCCACTATTGACCGTTTGAGCACTTCGGGTTCACTCTAATTTTCTACAAGCCAACTCAAAAGGTGTAGAAAATCCGCTGACAGCATCTCCACATCAATTGGAAACCCTGGATCCTCATTCCAACCCCTAGGGAAAAATTCCTGCAACTAGCGCAACTAGATTAAGAAGGTTGTTGCACATGGACATCCTCATAAATATATATATATATATATATTGACTGATCTAAAAGTTCAAAAATTATTGAGTTTACATACCACGATATATGTGTCGAAAGTGCCACTCCTGATCATGCAGGTCCCTGGCTTTTAGTTCTTGAGCCGGTGGTGTTTGAGTGTAGTCCTGAATTAGCGGGTTTTTCATGTAAGAAGATCCGCCTCCACATAACATAGGGTGACACGGTATTTGCACGGTGAAGAAGAAATTGTTATTATTTTCCACTTTGAAATTCGACATAGGCATTTTATAGTACTGATAATGTCAATTTTCTGATTGCATATATTTTATGCTTTCGTCGAAACACCAATGATTATTCCGAGATTTTGACAACCACCCAGACTCCAAAGTAAATCGGCCTTCCATGCAAACAAAAATACAGAACTGCACTGATAGTCTAGAAACCAATTTATAAACATTTGATGAACAAAAATTAACAATTCGCAAATATTTCGACAAGTACAAATTTCCAGTAGTCTCAGTTTCTCAGCTCCAAAGATTCGAAATTGTCTTTTAAAGATCAGGCATTACATTACGTCGAATACTATATCACCCGACTTGACAAGGAAAGTTACTGGACAACCATTGATAAGTAACCAAAAGGTAATATGATGAATGACTAAGAGATTATCAGATTTGGTGTACCAGAGGAGGGAAAACTTTCTCAGCAGCTCTCCGCGGAATAGAGAATCCACCATGGGTGCTTGTGTCGCTGGCCGTCAAGACCTTGCAGAAGTACTCAGTTGGCTGCCTATTTCGCATCTCAATGTCAGGAGCCGTAAGAGCTTCCTTCTCACTCTGCAGAGGAACCAGAATAAGCACATGCAACAGCACAAAGTTTAACTCCTTGATTGATTGCTTACATCATATGAAAATCAATATGAAAATCTTACCACCTTCAAGCACATCCTGAAAAATTGAAATCATCAATCTATACTAATAAGATTTTAGACACTTACAGCAGGAGCTACAGGTATCAACGTCATCTGTGCATATACTTCATCTGTCTCCAGGTCAGCCTGTTTCAACAGCAGTGGAAAAATCAGGAACGTCTTGAAGAAATTTTGCCTTTGGAAACGGTAAAGCAAGGACATCTTTAACCCCAAAGTGCTCAAGGTCACCTTAAAGATGGGGAACCAACTTTGGAAGACAATTTTCAATTGTAGTGACTTTCAAATCATGTACCTATCAATCAAAAATGTATATATGTTTTCTTGTTTCCTCTTGATACATTTTGTAAACTTGAAGCTTAATAAATGATTCATTCGAACTCCTATAGATATGGGGTTCCTAATGAACAATAGAGCACTTGGGGATTAAAGAGAAACCTGCAATATTTCCACTTCTTACCTAAAATATGATTTAAATGAGCATGACGTCACAACAAACTGCCTCCTATGAATGTCTAGGAAATGTGATTCTTAGCAGCATAATGATACCGTGCGATAGAAGGGGCCGTACATGAAGCGTGACATTCTCAAGGTGGCATACTAGCCGTGATGGAAGGCTGGTATAATGAGGAATGTGGGCGTCAGCCTCCTTCTGTGTAGATGCTGCTACCTGAAAAAAAAAAAAAAATTCAATGAATAAGGCATTCCCGCAAGCATTGGTAATGCGCATAAGCTTGAAATAACAAGCTTAAAATTTGAACTAACATCATGTGCAACCAGGGTTAAGATGTCTAGCTTAAAATAATTAAAATGTATATAAGACACCTTCAGATCCAATTCAGGTACAAGGGGAGAGATGGGAAGCTAAAATATTATCCATTTCACTTATGAAACACTATTGACATATTTGATGTAATGAAGGTCCAATTCACCTCAAAGAAGTCCCCTTAAACGTTATCTCAAATATTTCGAGCATAATTCTAGCATGCCACATAAAAGCCATATAAATGCCACCTTTTCATGCTCATTCTTGTTACTCGGGAAAATGCAAAGTCGACATGAAACAAAAACAAAATCATTTTTGCGCTAGTCAAGATGTATGATTTCTTGAATCTCAAAGCATTACCTGTTCGGTGTGACCCTGGGGAAAGTAGACCACCCGGCTACCAACAGGGGGTAGTGAAACCAAGGGGCCGGCACAGGCATGCCACAGCTCTGGGTTGAGACTCCTTCTTTCTACTGCAACACCAATTAACCCAAATCAGAAAACCTTTCATTACAAGTGGAGTTTCCACGTTTGCGGTAGCCAATCCACTAATCTGAATTCAAAACTTGTATCATAGGATGCCGAGGAGAGCGTACCCTGCTCCATTGGTTGAGCCATTGAACCCAAACCAGACCCCAGATAAGGGCCCGACCTCTCGTTGCACAGGTTCATAAATAAATCTCGTATGACCCGAAAGTTTGCACTTCGATTATGCCAAAAATGGCAAAATGCTCAACAACGCTCCAATTCCTCACTACTAGATTTCTCAAGAGAAATTTTTCCAAGCTTCAGATTTCCCGCAACCCTACGTCCCGACACTGCCAGCAACACTTCTATCTCGATGTTGCTTATTTGCTGCCATCAAATCACACCACAACATTAACCTCCAATCGCAGGACTGGCTATGTAAGACATCATAAATATCCGAGCCCCTGTGACTACGACTGTACTTGCCATCCAACATAGTTTTGAATACCCTTGAAGAAGATTGTTATTGCTGCAAATTATCCAGTCTAACTCATACAAGAACAAACCCTCACTCCATGCATTCCTCGATTTACAACAACCCCTCTTGTTCATTCTGCACTCCGTCTCTGCATAGAAGATAAACCCAAGCCTACCAATTCTGTCATCGCAGTGGCTAACAAGTTATCAATCAAGTCATCCATAAAGGACGCGTAGACAAAAGCTACAATAGCTTTGCACACAACTGACGTCAATCACTGATGGCCATAGAGTAAGATAATGGATCAATCCAAATATACAGCGAGCAACAGTACATCTTCAAGTGAATGAACCATGCACCCATAATTGTGCACAGGAACTCTTTTTAATTAATCTCGTCCTAGTCAGTTGAGCACAGATTGATGTAACCAGGCTCAAAACAAACTTTGAATAGTACTCACTAAAAACAAATGCAATAATTACTAGAAGTAGGCACAGACATACTCTAGAAGCACCGACAAAATGAAGCAGACAAAGTAGATAGGGCATGCCCCCTGTTGCAACGCCTCCTCACAACCAATTCAAGTCGTGGAAGTAATGAGACACCTAAAGAGTTCTAGACCATACAGATAATGACCAAACTCCAAAGTTGGCTGAGAATGACAGAACTCCAGACTCCCCTACGGAATGACAGAAGTCGCAGAACATGTTTCTTAGCACATGCGAGTCTGAACCGAAGTGTTGTAACAGAAGTAGCACGTGAAACGTCTGAACCTCTACAAGCTGACACGACGGTCGTGCTCACACCTCTCACCACGTGCCGTCAAGCCAAGCTAGACCTTAACAAATGTCCCTGAAAAAAACCATAACCCTCACGGTCACTTCATTTCGGCAAAGCTAGAGATGAAACTAACAACGTCGCCAGACTACACTAGTAACAAGCTACCCGGAGTCACACACCCACTCATTCTCTAAACGCCCCTTTCAATTCGGTTTGCAGTGCCATGTGAGATCCAACGAGAAGAAAAGCGAACTTAGAAAGCTAATGATCAATCAAAAATCCGACATCATTAACCCATTGCGTCCTCCAACAATTCCTGCAACCTCGGGCCTCGAATTGCGTACACCAGAAACTCAGGAAATACATTCTATAGTACTAAATGCTCCACATAACATACACCTCCGCCAAAAGAGCTCAAAAACACAAGCGAGCAGCGCCCAAAATACTCCAAGCTTCCAAGCCGTGTTCTAGATTCCATCTCATTGACCACGGCGACCTTCACAGCACCAGGATATCCAAAGATTCTCAAGAGATTTTGCAAAGAAAGCTAATAAATCCTACCACACCATTTACAATTTGAGCCTAAACTCACCTAAACTCAAACGTACGCCACCTCCCAACGTCGACATCATCGTCATCATCTCGCGTCCGTCCTCCTCCGCCACCTCCATGATTGACAGTCCTCCACAAAATTACTCTCCAAAGTGATTGAGTCTACATACAAGCGCAATCGGCGAGCATTCGATCATCACGTCGTCAAGCTCCGACATAGCCGAAGAACTCGGGAAGTCAGATTCTCGTGAGCTTGCTTCCCGTTGCCGCTGCTGCTGCTGATTTCTACAGATTCGTGTCAGGGACTAGACTGGAGCTCTGATTCCAGTGTATTGAAGCCATGTTTTGCATCTTCGCCATCGCCATCGCCATCGCCATTTTGCCAATGCGAGGAGAGAGGAGGGAGAGGGTTGCAAAGGAGCCCGGGGTACGAGTACTGTATAGTATTTGATGCTGGGCAGACGGTCTGTAGCGTGCCTCGTTTTCTACGCTATCGGTATACAGTAGTGAGGGGGGTTGGTACGGGGTGTATGTATTTTATGTATGTACGTATTCGTGTTGTATTTTTGAGAGTATATACGTATTGGGATTGGTGTCCCTGTTCTATTGTCGGTCTGCTTGTTGTTGAATTGTTGAGTGGCATGTGTTTGGAGAACATGTTTTTTGTCCTGATCCTTTTCTTTTGGTGCCACCTGGGGATGGGTTTCCCACTGTGGGCACCAGTGTTGCCCATGATGGTGGATTCCTTCAGCTGGGATCATGACTTTGTGTGTTTTGCCCTTGTGGGGATTTCATGTGGGCCGTTTTCAATTAGGTTGATATTTAGCCCTAGAAGGACGCAAAGTGCAAGTGTTCATTTTTGGAATTTTGTGTGAAAAGGGGACAATAGTTTGACCGTCAATTAATGCTCCTAGATTTTTTTAAGCTAATGATTTGTACGGTACCAAAAAGGATGTTTCACAGTGACCAGTCCACCGCCCTTCTAGAGTTAATGTTGTGAATTTTGGTAACAAGATTTGGGATTATTTTCTTTGCGCTAAGGTAGACAAGCCTATTACCACCCTGATTTGCAATCTGAGTTTATTGGGGCCAATTCCAAGAAGGCCATGTATTTTTCAGAGGTGTGCGCTTGTTTCGCAAAATCAAACCCAAGTGGAATTATAATTTTTCAATCAAAATTGTAAATTGTGTGAATTTTTGAAGTGTCAACCCTGAAATTACAAATCACTTGTAGACTGGGGTCATAAACATCATAGCAACAACCCATAACCACCCTTCCATGTATCTACTAGTACGTAAGTATGGACCAATGAAAAATTGACACATTAGTCTTGGTGATATCAATGCTCTGATTTAGTCAGGAAAGTGAGTGGAGTTGGATGAGTGTAGTGGCGGAAATGGGGCCAAAAATAGGATGGTGGAAATAGGAGGCTGGCGGCTTTAGGCTCAGTTACCTTAAACCAAAGGAGGGAGGCTTTTCATTGACAATAGCTGAATGTGAGGACGTATGATTGGGACCTTATTTGGAAAGCAAGTGGATGCTATAAGGACAAAGGTACTAAGCTTCTATTCACAAAGCTTCTCATAGTATAAGGAAGACATACCTATGAGCATTCACAAAGCAATCACCTTCCCCCAACCTCATATATCAATAGTATTTATTTGTGTTCTAGAATGTGCGCCACTTATATATGAGGACAAAAATGAATGTTGGATGGGAAATGAAATGTCTACCTTAATCAAAAAATAATTAAAAACTTGATTGAAATTGGGGTTCATTTCAATTCTTAGTGTCTAGTTCCATGAAAAATGGAGAAAATTTATAGATGCACATGTATTGGACTATTGAACTTCATAACATTTTTAGTGTTTGAGTTTTGTTTGAAAGCCATAATCAAATATTAAGTTTACAAGTTTCCTTGTTTTTGAATTATAACTAATTTTATCTATATTTATACCAAAATAATTTTCATTTATTCATATTTATTTAGTAAAAACAATACATGTGAGGATTTTATATTGAGGGCAATTATGAAAAAAACAATATACAAAGTCCAATCATTTTTTAATTCAATTCTCATAAGATGTTTAAATCAAAAATTCCATAAGGATCTTATAGGGTTCATGCTACCATTGATATGGACATTTTTCAAGTTCATAGTAAAATTAGGTACAATTTAATTAGTTTTTCTTTCATACAGTATCACCTTTCTCATAATATTATTTTTTAAATGTTCTATACTTGTGATTTTATGACTTTTGAGTTTTTAACTCTATTTACCTTCATGTTGACACAATTTAGGAAGTTGTAACCCTCACATCTTATTTTATATTGAATTTCAAAGTTTGCTAATGAAACAAGCAAAAGCTTTTTTTTTCTATTTCAAACCTTGAAACCTTCCAATCTATACATTAGTTGTAAATAAATATTTTTGAATGCTCACAAGTTTGAGCTGAAAATGAAATCTTGTAAGCAAAGAAAAGACAAAACAAATTAGAATTTGTCTAATTTAAATAGTATTGACACTTTTTGAAATATTTTGGAATGCATATGACTTTTGAGAAATTTAGTGACTCAATAAGTTCATTGAAACTGGGAAACCCCATTGCCACCTTGAGTGAATTAACCCCATAAGGATGCAACCCTATTACCAAAGTAGTCACCAAAAAATCATTAAATTCATGACTAAATGAGTGCATTCTTTATTTTGCAGTTTCCTATGAAGTCCTTAATTTGACACTACTAATCCCTCGCATCTTTAGTGCGTTAAAGCAATGTTTTTTTTGGTTTTCAAACCAATGGTTGTGTGGCCTTTCTTTCAAGAAGGTTGTGAGTTTCCTAAATCTTTCATTTTGGGGGCTTGAATTGAAGGAGGCTAATTTTGAATATATAATTTTTGTATTTGTTGGCTCTGCACGACGGATGAAATGAGGTTTTAGAAACATTGTGACAACAGTGTGCAAGGTCATGATTATAATCTAACATTTTTAAATACATCTACCCTTTTTTTTCCTTTAGGCTTAAAGCTGCCCTGTTTTTTGAAGCAATTGGACATTAACCCCTAAAGTCCCATTGTCCCTCGGGGGACAAAATGGATTTTGGGCAGGCTACTACGGCTTCAATATTCATTGTTATTTTTTGAGACTTTTTGTGAAGATGGAAAAACACATTAGCTTTGTGGGAATATAATTTTTATTTCAATCAATGCCCGGGAGCAAAAGTTATGGCACAAAAGGGTTTTTTTTTTCAGTGTGGCGGGCAGAAAACTTCTCACACAAAAAAAATTTAAAAAAATTTTGAAAATTATTTTCTCATAGATTATATTTTTATCTGTATGGGAAGCTTTGATTCATTCCATTTGGATTTGCTATGTGAAAGTTATGGACAATCTTATTTTTGGGGCAATTAGAGCATCTTCTTGAAAAAATAGCTTGTAGGACTCGTTTTTTAATGTGATTTTCACAATTTTTCAAAAAAAATTGTTGGACACATCTAAGTTTGCTTGCTAAAACAATCTCACCATTGGGACTATAGTGTTTTAATCCCATCTTAGAACTATTGACAATTTAGTTTTTCTTTCAATCTTAGACCTACTTCTACTTAACAATTTTTTAGAGAATGAAAATCATGTGCATTTTTTTGGAACTTTTTTTTTGTAGATTCTCAACTCAATTATTCAACATAAAAAAAAATTAAATTCAAAGTTTGTAGTGCAAATTTTTCTTACAAATGGGGGTCAAAGTCAATTGAAATTGCAATTCAATGTTCAAAAAATACGGTCAAACTTTATGATATTTTTACCACATGATCTGAGATAAGATTAGTACAAGATCCTACGGTTAGATTCTAAAAAAATTATTTTTTCTCTTTTCTTAGATGAAGCATCAAAACTGACAGTTTTGAGTCGTTTTTGACAAAAAAATGCCTTGGGACTTTAGGGGTTAAATTGCCTAAAAATACTGCGTTAAAATACAACCAATATGTTAGGAAGCTTGTGTCTACAACATCTGGTCAGTGGACTTAATACCTTTATCGTTTTATTTAATTATTTTGAAGCAAATATGGTAAGGATTCCCACGTTTAGATATTAACATTTGGCTTCATAATTTGAGTGTTCATCTGCATAAGGATGAACAAAATAGGCTGAATGGCTGACTCAATACAAGTGAATGTGAGGATCAAATCATCAGATGCGTCCTTGCTGACTAGCCAATTGCAAAAATTTGCACTGGGCGCTCATTGAAGGAGCCTGCTAAAGATTGGATATTGAAATTAGTGTGAAAAGGGCTGTCTGCACGATCTGAAAAAAGCTCCTTATTGGACTATAAGTTCTACTAAGCTTATCACTCCGCAGGACCGACCAAAGATATAACGGAGTCTTTGACTGGGTGAAAAACTATAACAATACATTGTTCTTTTATGGAATGTATATTTGACTGTCCGTCGCGTCACTTCCTCATTTGGAACACATTCATCATACTCAACATTTTCCTCCAGTCGTCCAGCCTGAAAACGACTGGAACTCCAATGAACACAAATTAAATTATTTGGTTGGTGTGTTGGCAAGGAGGAGGGTTCCGTCCATGGTACCAGCGGTGACGATCCAACGGCAAAAAAATAATACACTCTACTCATTCAAACAAGGCCAAGGCACATCAACAGCTAAGTTACTACCTCTTGCTTCACGTAAGGTGGGTAACGCTTAAAACTGCACTCTGCGTAAAACCAACATCATTGCTCTGTGTACACCTTCAAAATTGGTATGTAAGGTGGAAGCATCCAAAATCTTCAATATTAAGCAATTCAGCACAGTTGCAGGTAACTTTTTTTTTAATTAAATCTTTTATAGTATTAAGGAGTGAAAATGATGAATATTCAAAAATAAAAAAATAGATTTTTCGGATGTGGTATATAATTTCTAAGATTTTTCAAAGAGATGGCTCCCTAGACCACTAAAATTGTCACATAGGTGGACCCTAAACCATAATCAACCAAAATCAATAGTTAGTAAATGAGAGTCAGGTATGTGTCCTTCAAATGCATCAACAAATCAGAGCCAAGCATTTCAAGGACATGTTAATGAGAAGTCTAGGGACAGGTTTAGTGACAATCTAAGGTATAGGAATGGGAGCAAGGACGCTAATGGTTGTTTCTACCTTATGTGCATTGAAGAAATCGGTTTCAAAATCTCTACACAAAATAGTGAAATTAGGTTGCCCCACACTATTTTCTCGACAATCCACACTATATACATATTCATTGCTACTACATAATGATGCATTCAATCTAGAGCCATGTGTATGGCATAGATTAGTACAACACTTCAAGGCTTGGTTCAAAGACTTGCATGCGCCTCCATGTGGACAAGCATTGATCCATGAGGTAATTTATTTGAGGTAAGGCAACCTAATTGCAATATTTTGTGTACATACCAAGAAAAAACCTTGACCTTGGCTTAATTCATGACATTTGCATACGGTATTCAAATGTTGCATTCTTTGGTGCGGTGGAACCTCCTTTCACTTGCCAACAAGAAAGTTAATGAAAACTTGACTAGTTTAGTAACAATAGCAACTAGGCATAGTAGCAAAGAGTGGCCGATTTTGAGGTGTACCAACCTTAACCCCTAAATGGCCGAGGCACCAAATTTTGGTGTCAATAATACTTTGAAGTTAAATAAAACCTAACCAAATTGCTATTTTTAGTATTTTATATTTTTGACAAATTCTTTTTGAAGTCTACTTTTAGCATCAAAAATCTGATTTTGAAAATGATTGATTACGATTTTTCTATTCAAGATTTTGTGCAAGGGTACCCATTGCAATCTTGACTTTCTGTAGTGTTGAGAGCACTTGGAAATGAGCCTCAAATACACTAGATCTTGGAAGAAAAACACCCTCATGATCAAACCAATTATAATTTATTGATTCCTAAATGATATTGTTGTGTTTTCTTTTCCTATGTGATCTCTAACTTGTCTAGATTGAATTTGTACAGTTACAATTCAAAAGAAATTGGCACCACTTATCGTAAACCACTCGCGGGACTTCTCCCATTCATTCTGCGGGGAAGTTTCTGCACTGTAATGCCTGATTACGCTGGCAAACCTGCGTAATCGGGGATTATGGATTTTTCATCCGGCTCCAATTTATCATCCAGGTTTTCATTGAATTTTGCTTGTGCTTTATGTCGGGCAATACCCTTATCGTCGGGCATTGCGCCAAATAATCGGCCCTCCTCGTCGGGCTCTGCCCTCCTCGTCGGCTGATTATTTGGCGCAATGCCCTCCTCTGCGGGATTGCCCTATACAAAATGTTGGCTTTTGTTCAAATTAGAGCAAATACCTAGAGGCTCAAAACAGGCCTTCGGCATTTAAGGGTTAACAGTAGAATGTTAGAGCTTCTGGATGGATGCATACGGAAGCTCCAAAGACCTCAGGAAGGCAACAATTGGGTCCGTGACTCCATGCCCAGTCATGACCTCTCCTCCTCCTCCGGTCCTCCTCACAGTTCCGTTTTTGTCTCATAAGGAAACGGCCGGCCTTTGTACAACTTTATTTGCGACAACGAGCAAACCTGGCTCACACACGTCCATCTCGGAGAAGAGCCATGTACTTGTAGGTGTCCCTACTCTCGTTGGTCGCTCTCTGACATGCCAAGATGTTGAACAAATGGACTTTTTAGTAAAGAGAACAGAAAAAAAAACCATGGTCTCAAATTCTATTAATTGGATGAAATGCTGAAGATGGTAAATGATGTAGCGAATTTTGGGCAGAACCAAACTCTGAAAGTTGTGGACGAGATCATTAACGCATTTTTTTGAAAAAAAAAAGTCAGTGTTTTTTGAGGAGTATGGTACAGATAGAAGAACAGCTGACTTCCCCAAATAACTGTATTCTCGTACTGTACTGGACAGGAAGGTCTATCAATTATGGAGTACATAAAATATGCAATGTCACAACCCTTGGCACGACTCTTGTCTCAAAGTCCGTTGCATTTTCATCCTAGATAAACGTCGTGAGATTATTTCATTCAATGTTCATAATGAAAATCTAGAGCGCGACGAGTATTTGTGTGATTTGTTATACACGTGTTTTCCCTGTCTCTCACAAATGAAAAATATGCAAACAAAAATATGCAATCTTGGGAGTGTTGTTGCAAACTAATGCAACATTTATACAAATAAGGTAGTACATTACAAACACAAGCATGTGTTGAGTGGATAGAAGAGTTTTGTGATTACATGGATGATTTGTGGTACTTTGAATGACTATAAAGTGTGTAGAGAGGACGACAAACATGGCATGTTGCAGTACTATGGATGTTCTCACAAGTTTGAGTACACCATGCTTAGGGAATGTTGTAGTAATCCTTTTTGGCACTTAGTCACTTATTGTAACTTGCTCAAGTTTTAGGGACTCATATATATGATTTTTGTGGTAAATTGTTCATTGGGTTAAAGGTGCATGATGGAAGATTGTTATCCCCTATATGCCCAATCATTTATGGTTGTTGTCCAACTTTTGAGTTGCTTGTATCAAAAATTAAAATAAAATTGAAACTAAAATTTCACATTTTTCTCATGTAATTTTTTAAACTATCTTTCTACAGCTACAAAAACTTTTGATTTAGACAAAACTCAGTCTTACGTGATTTTTTGAAAGACAAACATTCCAAAAAAAGTTCATTATTGATTGTTTTGAGGCAGAAACCTAAACAATCAAAGGCCGTCCCAATGAAAAAACCACCAATGATTGTCTTGGTCTTCATTTGCTTGAGGTCAAGAATCCAACAATTGTAGAATGTTTTGTCTCTAGCCTTTTAATCTAACTTAGGGGAACAAGTTGATTTGAAAAATAATGTCATGTGTCATACTAGTATTGATTGCTCTAAGATCTTAACCTCTATAGGACTTAAGCAACCTATTTTGGACCTTTTGCAAATGTAGGCAAAATCAAATGACTTTGTATTATAAATTTTTGCATGACATTTTTAGGATTGCATCTAATCATTAAGCTCTAAATGCAATTGAAAGCTTTGTTTCACTTGTGTCATTCTTATAAGTATTGTAAAAATTGTAAACTTTTTTTTCAATTTATCTTAGGAACAAGGCATCTAAAAAATATTAAATAAATAAAACTCTCTCTATATATAATTGGATATCAATATACATACAAAATTTGAAAATCATTCTATTTAAAATAATGAGATAAAAATTGTATTCAATTTGTTTTTGCATGCAATAAGTACAAAAATGATGTATAAATTTGATTTTAAGCTAAAATTTAAAAGAATCAACCAAAAATTATAAAAATTGATGTATCTTAAATTCAAAAAAAATTAATGCTGCAATTGGCATTTTTCAATTTCATATTAGAGTTTATTAGCCATTTACCTTTTTCTTTCATCTTGTACCTATTTTCATATAATGTTTTTTGTCTAAACAATTTTATTCCTAATTTTTAATTTTTTTTCTCCCATGTATTTTCAATTCATTTTCTAATATATTGTCTAAAATACACATATATAGAGAGACATTCACATGTTTTCAAAAAAAACACTAGAAAGACAAAACTTTATAATTTTGTACTAAAAATAGAGCAAGGCGTAAATTGTTGTCTTGATATTTCAACAATTAGCATCTTTCATTTGAATGCCATTTTGGCACATAAAACTCATCATGCTCAAACTTGACACCATACAAAGTCAGTGTATGACCATTTGCAACTCTATCTTCTCAACTATGTAAAACGTGCAATAATGATCCAAAATTGGGGAGTGCCATGCGTCCTTGAATCCAATTCAACATAACAACAAACTTTTGTCACTTCCGTAATAGTCAATCTATATACCTTCTAAGCTTATGTAAAAAAAACAAAAAAACAAAAAACAAAAACATGTTGCGACCACAATCAAGCTTCCCAAATCTTTTATGATTAAAATATAACATACATACTATAACCTATACTAGCTGCTACACTACGAGAGACTCTGTCTTTGTAACATTGACTCATTTTTCGAGTAAGGCAGCTCCTCCAACTTCCTTGGTGTTGATGCAAAGCCTCCATCCGTCCATCCTCCCCTTCGATCCCAATGCCCGAGCCCCCAAATCTGAAGGTGAATGGATAACTGGGCTCTGAGTTTTCTGCGTATGTAATTATGTATGTTGTTGGGCCAAGATGGAGATGATAAGGGGTGCTGGCCTGTTGGGTGTTGGTGAGGAATTTGTACAACAACAAAGCCCACTTTAACTTTAGTTTTTTTTTCCCCTTTTTGTGGCATTTTCCTGACTGACTCCCTGTAGTCCTGCAGCACCCGAGAGAATCTGGGTCAGACAGATGCTTTTTCCCTCCCCAGTGCAGTGCCTTAATACCATTCTCTGAATCTTTCTGTCTCCTTGCTCCCCAAATGGATGACAGTGATGGCCCCAGCAGCTTGGAAATAAGTTACTTCAATAGGACCAAGTAATTGTGAAAAGAGGATCACGACGTCAGTCCAAGTGGGGTGCAAGGAAGGAATAAATATTTTTTATTTTTATTTTTATATTTTGTGCTTGATTAATTTGCCTTGTAGGCCTCTCTTAACTAATTTGGGACCTCTGATTGCAAATAAGAATTCACAATTTGTAAATGTCATTATGCATGGAAAATAAAAGATTCCAACGTTTTTCCAAGGGGCTGAGTGAGGGGGTCAGTTTACCCTGACCTCGTCCAGACCTCGTCACCATCATGTCTTGGCCCAAAGTTATCACCAAAGTTGCATCCATCCATTTGCCAAAGTACAGCGAGGTTGAAGACTTCAAGGAGAAGGACACGAGTGGCACAACCCCCGGTCCCCCGCCCATGCATGCCCGGCCTTCCGTCTACTGCAGACGGACTTTGCCTGGCCCACCTGGGATTCTGGAGTTATTTACAAGGCAACGGTGAGGTGACTGCACCTGCGGCAAGGGCCATGGGGATGTTTTCGGAGTTGCCTTGCCGGAATTTGCCTCCTCTTTGGAGAAGGAGCCAACCCATTTCTGGTCAGATAAGCAAATACCGTATGCATATCTGCATGGCGGGGTTCCTTTTTTCTTTTTCTTGAAACACATGGACAATTTCCATTGCAAGGAAACAGTACACCGAACCTGGGGACCACGTCCCCGGTGAGATATTTACATTTTCCACATTTATTTTTAAACAAAGTAAGATAAAAATCAAGAGCCAACTCACAACACAATCCCAAACAGGCACAATAGCTCCACCAGAGCACCCAATAGGATAAAGACCAAAAGCGGTCAAAGAAGTGAGTAATGGCTCAGGCTAGAAGCTTAGGCGAAAGACCCCATCTTGGGATGAGCCAAGGCGAGGTTCTTCAAGGGAAGGATTTTCCTATGTGTAGAAATTGAGTTTGGAAGGTTCTCATAATTTTTCAGATTTTTATTTCTCAAAACACAATTATTATTAATTTTTTCACTAAAGACTCTATTCAACCTATACTTCTTATATAGACCTCCCTATTTTTGACATAGGGTTGGTTGCAATATTGAGAGTCTTGTAACCTATTACAACTTGCCACAAGTGCGTTGGGAACTGTCTCGTAATGAATGACTATTCATCTTCTACTGAGCAAAAAGAAAATAGCCTACATAATGAAAATAGGTGCCTGGTTGGAAATGGGTTGTCTCCTTTAGAAGTAGACGATTTTTTTCCCCTAAAGACACTTGTTGTATCCTCTCCTTATCAAAATCTTCTAGTTTTGGAAGGTTTTGGAGATGGCTTGCAGGCATTAGCCTCTTCTTTGTAGAAGGAGGGGCGGGGATATAGACAAGGGCACCGGTTGCATCTTATCCTTATCAAAATTGTCTGGTTTTGGAAGGATTTAGAGCTACCCTATCAAAATTTGCCTCCTCTTTGTAGAAAGAGTTGGATGTTTTTTCTAAGGGCACCGCTTGCATCCTCTCTTTATCCAATTCTGGAAGGTTTTGGAGCTATCATGCATGATTTTGCCTCCTCTTCATAGAAAGAGCCAATTTTTTTTCCCCAAGGACACCGATTGCATCTTCTCCTTATCAAAATCTTCCGGTTCATTTCCTTTTGTATCAAAATCTCACTAGACACTTTCTTACAACTTCAAATTTTGCAAAGGCTACCAAATCCTCTTCTTTCAGAGACATGTTGGTTTTGAAACTGAATACCAAATTTCATTAAATTGGACAAACACAATCAACAGAGCTAGGGTTGGCCACCACAACCAATCTAGTTAAAGGATACTTGCCTTGTTTAAGAACATGTCCATTTCCAACAATCCAATATTAGCCTTGGATTTGATATGACGGCTATCACTAAAATTTGACAATTCATGAAAGTACATAAAATATTGGATGACATGATATCCAATACAAATTTGGGCATTATTTGAAAAAAACAAGAGACAGCTACATATCCACTTTTTATTTTTTCATACTGGTTGGTTGCTGATTCTGATTCTAGTACCAATTTTTTGTCTGGTTTTGGATTTTCCATTTTTCCATTCAAAATGGTTATTTTTCCAAAACCACTAGCCAAGAATGAACCAAGCAGCGGTTCTTTCCGAGCATTGAATCAAAATGAGCATTGTTCCTATTATTAAATTGCTACCTTTTTTTTATTGAATCTTGTTGGAATATTCTTCAAGCATTTTTTAGACTTTGTATAAATATTGTATGAAGTTTCAAACTACTAAAAATAAATGCATCTAAAGAAGATACAAGGATTTCATACATAGAAATAATACATTTTAAAAAAGAATCAAAATTAGGTGCACTGACTTTGACCCCTATTGACCTCAAGGGAGCATACTTTCAAAATGAACTAAAACTGCCAAGAACTTGAGCATTTTGTTTGCACATTTTTTCTTAAGATCAGATAGAATGCAACCGTGGGACCTTGAAGTTCACATGGAGAGTGAGCACTTCAAAAAAATTCAAATTACTTGAGTGCACAATTTAGTAGATATTTAATTTTGAAGTTTTGGGTCAAATAAAAACTGGATTCTACACTTTGAAGGAGCATATCTTAGTGAAAAATATTTTGAAATGATGACCTTTTTGTGCTTAGTGAAAGACAAGAGAGTTGAAAATGCTCATCTAGAATTTTACAACATTTCGGTCATTTTGCAATTTTTGATAGAGCTTGCAATGCTTGGTGGTCACTGAAATGAGAGTAGTGTTTGTGAGAAAACAAGAATGGGCACACTTGTCTTCTCATTGAGTTCCTTGGATCTACCCTTTTTGAGGTAGGCAACAATTGCTTTGGTTGGTTGACTTTTCAACCCATATCCAAACTGAATTGGAAAACATGAGCCTTGGAATACACTACACCACTCAACTTCAAAATTCTACTAGGCAAA
The DNA here is from genome assembly GCA_963969595.1 of Neckera pumila. Lineage (NCBI taxonomy): Eukaryota > Viridiplantae > Streptophyta > Bryopsida > Hypnales > Neckeraceae > Neckera > Neckera pumila. Next base: position 13,322,305 of record OZ018412.1, read on the forward strand.
GTTTAATTTAGAATTTGATGAAAGTAAAATTGGATTTAGAACGCAATCTATTTTTCAAAAATCATTTTTATTAAAAAATAAAAAGCTCTAAATTTGAAAACAAGCAATTCAAAATAGAGGGACAATGTCCAAAAAAATGGTCACTTAGGTCATTGGGGATTAAATGCACCTATAATTGACATTAGCACCATCTAAGCATATTTACCATTATAAAAGAAAATTATCTTTATGGGATATTATTGGTAATTAAAAGAAGATTTGAACATATTTATATGATTTTTAATATTGGATCTTATTAGCAAGTGAAAGAAGATTGCACCATTCATTGATAGACTCCTTATTCAAATATTAAATCTAAAACTCATACAAGAAAAATTCCAATTATTCATTTATTTATATTGCTTTATTTCTCTAAAAGTGACTAAAATCTAATGTCATGTAGCTTTTTTAGACATGTAAATTTGCTTCAACATCTAAAGGACTAGTTCCATTGCCATATGGTGAACCATCATTTTTGAGACCAATTTAGTGTGTTCACTCCTAAAACCACCCTAAACTAAGCTATTTGGGAGCATAGAATTTTTGGTCATCCATTTACAAATTGCATTTTCATTTTTCTTCCTTGGAATTTTTACAAAACATGTGTTTGAAGAGTAGTTGCAAGGCGCAAAAAATTTCATAACATTTGACTAACAACATGGTTAAGAAGTCATTGTATGATATATGATTTCTTTTGAAGCTTAGACAGACCGGGGAACTTAGAAAAAATCACTTTTTAAAAAAACACAAAATTTGAACTCAATTTTTTATATTTATATTTACTTAAAAAGCTTTAAATCGTTCTATTTCAATTAGCAAGATGTATGTTATGAAGAGTTTTAGTTTGCGGAGGAATATAAAATATCTAACACAAAATAAACTTTAAGGTCTTATTTTGATTTCAATTTCAAGATTTTTGGGAAAAATTAAAATACAGGATGTCCATTGGTTATTACAACATTATAACCATTGGGATTGAAAATTTTATATAATTTAGTACTTTTAATCATAATTTTAATTCTTTCTACTTACTATTATTTTCAAGCATGAATATGAATTTTTTATGAATTTTTTTATATGTCCAGCTTATTTCTTCAATATTTATGGAGATGCAAGTTGTAGGACGTAAACATGTTTGATAAAGTGTTTGGAAGATGAAATTTCACCATTTAGAAAGAGTTGAAAATGCTTCTTTCTAAAATGCAAGCATCATGGGCTTGCACTTAGTAAAGTTTCTTACTTTGAAATTTTAGAAAGGTGTACTCTAGTAAGTTAACTAAAGGATCCTATAGTTGAATTTGTCAATGAATAAATTTAGATGAAAATTTTAGCTTTGCTTACAAGTTTTTTAAAGCAGTTGTGGACCTAAAAACACTATAGTCTATTAGGGATTAAATTACATTCCAGTTTCAATCCTATATTTTTATTACATGAGACTGTATTGTTTTCAATGCAAAAAATCTATATTAAATTTCTATAAAAAAATTTTGTTATAATATTTATAATAAAAAATAAAAATTGGTAAATATATCAAAAAAATTGACTCAAGGTACAATTAGTAATGGATAGTTATATGAATTTTTAACCCTTGAACGTCAACGAGAATGTTCTACGTCCTTTGAATGACAAAGAATCTTTCCCTACACGGCAGAAGTGCAACTTTTCATCCTCGGTATTAGGAGTGGAAAGGAAACATCTTCAACATTTCTTTGACTTCCAATGAATATATATTAGGCTTTTTCAAAGTAGATGATGTCACACGGAATCACAATACATGATTTCCACGGCTACCAGTCCGTCCTTCAAGGGTCAAAAAATATATTTTTTTTTTTCACAACCAAAACACCTTTAGCAATGACTTTCAAATCAAATTACCACTATCAAGATTAATTCAACCTTTTATAATTGATTGGTAAAAATTTAAATTTTGGATATTTAAATAAATGCAATTTCTAAGACAGACTTAATGTGATTTTTTTAATGTGTAAATAAAACTTCATCAATTATATTTCAAACTAGAACAATCTAGGATTATGATAAAAATGAAAATAATAACAAAAAAAATAAAATTTTCTAATAAAATTTGAAAATCACTCATATAGATAGGATTTGAATGAAAAATATATACTATTGTGAAGTCTGGATTGTAACACATAGAGCTTTTAATATTTTATTTTTTATAATTTGTTTTTATTTTTTATAATTTTCAAAACGGAATAAAATCAAAACTTGTTAATCTTTATTCTCTTAGTGTGAATCAAGAACCAATTTTTATTTATTTATAAATCTACAATCAAATTTGACCAAGGCAGTTTCTTTTTGAATGCAACACTAGTGAAAATCTAATAGTAGAAGACTAGAGAATCAACTTACTATTGTATGAGAAGGGCCAAAGATGATTTAAGTTGTCATGTGAGTCTTCTCATAGTTCATAACCTTGGTCTACACATGACATGTTTCTAGTATTGAGGAGGCTTTTCTTCTATAATTAATACATTATAATACATGATGGAGATATATTTTGCTTTCGCACTATAGCAGACTTGAGATTGGTTGAAGGTCATTGAAATGTGAAGTGGTAAGATAAACAAGTAATTGATTCTTCTAATGTTGATGAAATTTTCTTGGAGATGCTTTGACAATTTGAAGACACAATCCATAAATCTTTGTAAATGTTTGACTTCATGTGACATGGATTTTGGAAATATGGAGATTGAAACAACTTCATGAGAAATTAGTTGAGGCTTCTACAGTGAAATTTATGTTCATTTGTGTCAATAATTAAGAAAAAGAAATTGCTTAAGACTACATGCACTAAATTTGTTTTTTAAATGATTTAATGAAGAAACTACTCATCAGCTAGTTTCCACACTATGTCCCATTCGGATTTAGGTTTTCGCCTCTCTGCCCAACTGGGCAAATTTTTTGCTTGTCTACCTGAATTCAATGCAATTTAATTATTTCACTTTTTTTTTATATACCAAAGGATCTTAGCTATTAACCTCTAAAGTCCCATTGTCCCCTTGGGGGACAAAATGGATTTCGGGCAGGCTACTACGGCTTCAATATTTATCATTATTTTTTGAAACTTTTTGTGAAGAAAGAAAAACACATTAGCTTTACAAGAATACTATTTTTCTTTCAATCGGTGTTTAAGAGCAAAAGTTATGGCACAAAAGGTCCTTTTTTTTATGCAGCGGGCAGAAATCTTCACACAAAAAAATTAAAAATTAAAAAAATAAATTATTTTCTCATAAATTGTATTTTTATCTACATGGGAAGCTTTGATTCATTCCATTTGGATTTTGCTATGTGAAAGTTATGGACAATCTTATTTTTCGGGCACTTGGAGCATCTTCTTGAAAAAATAACTTATAGGACTCATTTTTTAATGCAATTTTTACAATTTTTCAAAAAAAATGTTTGACAAGGTTAAATTTTCTTGCTAAAACAATCTCACCATTGGGATTATAGTGTTTTAATCTCATCTTAGAGCTATTGACAATTTAGTATTTCGTTCAATCTTGGACCTACTTCTACTTAAAAATTCTTCAATGAATGATTATCCCTTCATATTTACCCTACACAATGTTCCACTACAAGCCAAAGCCTAAACCCTACCTGCTCCATTACATAGATATAGGTGCTATGGTATTAACCCCTAAAGGTTTTTGACTATGTTTTCACCAAAATTGCTCCAAAACTGCCATTTCTAATACAAGTGCCAAATTTTAGAAAAAGAACATTTTTGAATATATATAACTATAGGATCTTGTAGTACACTGGTTTAAGAGGATATGGAAAAAATTTCAGAATTTTCCACCATGTGGATTGCAAGATAAGAGTGTTTGAATTGACAAAACTCCTTTTTTAACCACTACAAAAATCCGGGCAGCTGCCCTTCACAAGGTCACACTTGTATAAAAAAATATCCAAAATGGTGGTTATTCTTTGGATTCATTTTTCAAGGCAAGTTGGCTACATGCTTGAAAACTTCAGATCATTTGGAACTGTACAACATATAGGAAAAAAATAGTAAGTAGGAAGAGGTAGAGAATGATTCAAAATACTAAATTGTCAAGAATTTAATTATGGAACTGAAAATTGCCAATCCCAGCAGTTGTAATGTTGTAATGAACAATATACACCCAATGTTTTTTGTTTTATTCAAAAATATTGAAAATTGAGTTAGAGAAAGGACTTCAAAGTTTATTTTAGAGTAGAGATTCCATAACTACCCTTCAACTAAGAATCCTCATAACTTTTGACTCATTAATCCAAATGGAATGATTCAAAGCTTTCTAAGTATATATAAATCTATAAAACCAATTTCAAATCTTAATTTTTCAAAAAAGTGTTTTGAGCTGCTCAAGCTGCCCGCCAAATGCAAAAAATTACACATCATGCAATAATTTTTTACCCATAGAGTCAAAAGTTGTAAAAAGTGTGGAGCCTTGAAGCTACTCCTCGGGCACATCTTGCGTGAAAATTTTAAAGAAAAAAATTAAAATTTCCATTTGTAGTGAGCTACCCAAAATTGCTATGTTGCCAAAAAATGGTATTTGGTCCTTTAGGGGTTAATATAAAATACCCCCTTTCGCTTACAAGACAAACCTTAACCCCTAATGGACCGAGGCCCTTTTTCTGCTAAAAAACACTCAAAACTATCATTTCTATAGCAAAAAATAAAAAAACTTGAAAAATGTTTTTTTCCCACATCTAACCAAAGGATCTTACACCTAACTAGTATGAGTGTGTATGGAAAAAATTTCAGAGTTTTTGACTGCACATAGTGCAAGATATTTGCACTTAAAGTGAAAAAAACAAGTTTTTCAGCACATTGGGAGACTAGATTTTTTGACTTTGAACATTTTTAACTTTATTTTTTTGCACTACAGAGATTTGAGTTTTTAATGTTCATATTGGAGAATTGAATTAAGAATCTAGCCAAAAAAAAAACAGGTTAAAAAAAACTTAATTTTCATTATTAAAAAAATTATTAAGTAGAAGTAGATATGCTATAGAAGGAAAATCTAAAATATTCATATATTTTAGATGGGATTAAAATGCACTAATTCCAATGTTGAAATTGTTCTAGCAAGTAAACTAAACCATGAAATTTTTTTTTGAAAAATTTGAAAAATTGCATTCAAAAATGAGTCCTATAAGTTCTTTTTTTCAAAAAGATGCTCTAATTGCCCGAAAAACAAGAATGTCCATAACTTTCTTATAGAAAATCCAAATGAAATGAATCAAATCTTTCTAGATAGACAAAAATATAATCTATGAGAAAAAAAATACTTTAAGAAAAAAAAAAAAAAATTGCAAATTTTTTTTGCTGCCTGCCATCCCCTGTTTTGAGCTTATTTGGTCATAACTTTTGTTCCCGAGCACCGATTGTGAAAAAAGTTATATTCCCAAGAAGATAATCAGCTTTTCTACCTCCAAAAAAAGTTTCAAAAAATCAGAAGAAAATTTCAGCCTGTAGGTACTTGCCCAAAAACGCATTTGTCCCCCGAAGGGACAATGGTCCTTTAAAGGTTAAGGTGAGCAAGCTGAGCTTGGGTGGGGGTAAAACTTTTCCAAGTCGGGCAGACAGGCGGAACCCTGAATCCTGCTGAGGGTCAGCTAAGCCTCCAGTACCTTGTGATGGAATTAGTGTGGAAAGTGTATTCTTGTAAACTTTGATGTGGAGGGAGTCTTGAAATGCACCAACTTGATTTACACCATCTCCAAAAGCCGGTCAGAAGGTTCTTGCACATCTGGTTAGCTATGTTACACACAATGACAATGAAGTAAGGAAGTGTCTATTAAGATTAAGTTGGTATCATTTTTGTCAAAAAAAAAGAAAGAAAATTCTCCGTTGTCCAGCCTTCAGGCTGTTGTTCTCACTTCTTGTTGTATTGCAATGGATTATTATTTGTTTCAAAAAGAAAGAAAAGAAAAGAAGTATCGACTAAGTTATGGTATGTCAGCAGGCTCAACATTGAATGAGGAAGTACACAATGGAGGTGAAACAGCTGAAGTCTTGAGCAGTCGGTTGAGCCCTGACCAGTGAGTCATGCTAAAGGCATTGGATAAGCTTATTTGGAGTTTTAGAGTCATTGGATGACATTCCAGGTACTACAATAATCAACATTAATTGTATAAAATTTTCAGTTCTGTCCTTGAACATGTTGGACATCCTTGACCTCAACAACAGAGAACATGTTGCACACCTCTTAACTTCATTGCTCGACTAAGTGTAAGGTACAACAGTCCTGTACAAACATGAGGTGATATCATTCATAGAGCATATAAGGGAGGAGGTCCATAAAGTGCTCACTTAAGAGCTGAATTTAAATTTTGGGGAGGTGAAACTTCTTGAAATATTTTTTAGTAAATTTTCCTACAAAGACAAATGAAATTGGCATCCAACCCAAGTCGTTTCACATTTTTTGGAGCTTTGTGGAATTAGTTATGAATTTTTGAAGTTCAAAATTTTTGACGTTTTGGAGGGCTCTAAAATCGCTCACCTCCTCAAATGTTTGCAGCTTGTACATTGCAAAAAGCAACATGTACAAGCTGTGAACATTGAGGAGGTGGGCGATTTTAGAGCCTGAGTGGTTTAAGAACCTCCTCCCTTAGACGAACGCTCTCAGAAACAATGTTATACCACGTATAGACGATGTTAATTTCAAACAAAATTTTTTCTACTGGTCAACTTTATTTCTCAGAATAATCATACTGCACGGTTCACCATTATGAACTTTCTACATTTGGTCATTTAACTTGTGTTAGTATAAATGATTTCACCATTCAGAGAAGAGGAGCGGGCTACACAACCTCAAAATCACGGGTATACAGTACAATTGACAATGTGGAACCGAAGTATGCACATGGAGGAAGTGTACAAGTAGAACTCAACTTGCTATTTCCCAAATGAACTAAGAGCAGCCCCACAGCAACTCGGTGAAGCAACACTGTAAACCTTCTGCACCATTGATCTTCTGAAAGATTGGAAGATCAATGGTGCAGAACATTTACAGTGTTGCTTCATCAAGTTGCTGTGGGGTCGAGAACAAGAAGGCAACAGAGCCAAGAAGCCATGCTCATTGTTCTAATTCTCATCTACATGGAACAGATTAGTTCTCTCTTGTTGGACAAGTTATTAAGGAATTTAGCCTAGCAGTATAGGAATTAAGTGCTCATCCTCAGACCTCTCACTTTCTGGATCAGAAGGGTTGGTGGTAGTTCCGATTGAGTTGTGCTAATCACCTCAGTACCTAATGTTTACAATCGTAGTATGTTTTACGAGCAGGCAATTTGAGACTAGTAGCTCTCAGCTTTGTCTCCAGCTACTTTTGTTCATATCCATCTGAAGACATGTGCACCATGATTGAAATTGCAAAAGAAAAATCAACATGCGAAACTGTCTTCCTGCACTAAATAATTTCTATAAAATACATGAAGGCAAGCTTCACACTGACAGGGAATAATGAATGGAACATGGGTAGGAATTGCTGTTGAAGAGCAACCTCATTAGAATTGATAGTCTTAGGAACTAAGGGCCTGTTCGCATGCAGGCAACGGACCAGAGGTGGAGCTCCAGGTGTTGAGCTCCGAGGTCCGGTCCAGGCCACATCTTGCTTCCGGATGCGCACCGGTTCTCACATGAGAACTTCTGTTTTGCTTCCAAATGTGCACCAGTTCTCACATGAGAATTTCTGTTTTGCTTCCGGATGCGCACCAGTTCTCACATGAGAATTTCTGTTTTTTTTGTAATGTTTGGAATTTAGTGGCATGTGGCAACCAATGAATGAGGCAAGCCATGGAAGCAAGTCGGATGGCAAGGACACAAAAGGAGAAAACTTTTAGAAAAATAGTAAGTTGGGTTGGTGGGGGAAGAGATCGGGCTTGCAAGTCCTATAATCAAGGTGGGTTGAGAAAAGTTGGGACCGGAGCCTTATATCGGAGATCAGGTTCCCAATTTTGCTATGCGAACCCTCCCAGGCCCGGTTGGAGGTCCGGTCGGATTCAGCATGCAAACAGGCCCTAAGCACTGGTGAAATATAGTGGTTTTGGGTGTCTTCGGAACATCTGTACATTGCCTAAGTACGGTATACACAACCTTGCATGGGAATGATTTATTGTCCATTTTTAAATAAAATTTTTTTGGCTGAGTGCGCGTCATGTATCAGGTCATGACAAATGTAAATATGACGGACAAATGCATGTAGACGTGGTGGAGCAATACATGTATTTCTCTAGACGTACGCACTTGAACATGTTCGGAAGCTTCTCAATTCAACAACAAGTGTTACAAAATTTTTCTAGGAACAATAAAAAATCAAAGGTTGTTTTATCTTCAATTTTGTAGTTCACATATTTGACCAATACTTCAAGGAATTTGGAGAATAAGGGCCACGTATGAATGTAGAGGACACCTGAACCACTTAGGGGTTAACACATAATTCTCATTTGTAACCAGTTGGCAAATCAAAGTGACTTACAATTATACTCCGTAGTATACTGTTGTGCAAAGTATTCTCCCTGCTCAAAACAAATAGAATCGTAGCCACCTCTGCTTTCTTATGGGCATATGTGAGTATGTGGCATTTGTCCAGCTCCATGGAACTCCTGTATGTTGGAAACATGCCCTGAGAGGTCGGTCCCCTCCTGCCAGGCCACTTGTAGCCTGGCAAGCTTGTATTTTGTTCTCTCTGGCAATGAAATCCCATTTCATTTGTTTCAAAAAGAACGAAAAGAACCAAAAAGACATGCCCTGAGGATTGCTTGCAATTCTGCCGGTTGGGCACACAAGCAATCCAATCTGTGCAAAACCCGACACAGAATTTATTCTACGAAAATGTGATTCAACACATATCAGAACACCAATTTTGAATAGCTTCTCAAGACAGAGGGTGAAGCCAAACCTCCAGAGTCACATAATTAAGGTGGGTACACCCAAATGCGCCACTGACCTTAAACCGCCATCTATACTCTCTGTACATCTCCAAAATCAGTTCTGTACCTATGTGGAAGAAACGCTTTTAGAACCAAACTTTGTTCCTTAACCCTTGAACGTCGAGGCGGACGTTTTGTGTCCGATGGATGACAAGGAATCAAACTGTATAGGATAGAAGTGCAACTATTCATCCTTTAAATTTGTTTTGGAAAGGGAAGATCTTCTACAGTAGTTTGACTTCCAATGACTACTTTTGCAATTCTGGAAGTCAATGATTCACACGGTAATAGAAAAAGGAAGATTTCGAGGGTCCCCCTTCGGCATTTAAGGGTTAATAACTTTTGCATACAGTACCCAAATGCTACGTTCCTTGGTGCGTTGGAACCTCCTTTCACTTGCCAATAAGACTGTATGAAAATCTGACCAGCCTAATAACAATAACTAGGCACACTACCAATTTGTGGCGGTTTTGGGTGTACCCACCTTATATGCTTATAAAGTAAGTGCATCCATAATCATCTTGTCCAAACATAACATTCAGTAGCTCTACAATGATGGTGTGGTATATTCTACACCCTAACAGTGTTTCATTAGTAGCTACTGATGAATTGGACAGGTGGAGGATGTAGAAGCACACCATCACTGTAGAAGCAAGGCAACATCAACACATGCTACTGAATGTTATGAAGCATACACCTACATTTGGATCAAAAAGTGATACCAAAATCTAGATACAATTTACACAACAACACAATCAAGACCATGAGAGCTTATGAGAGTCTAGTGTAGATTTTTGATACACATAGAGACAATCCTTAAGAAAACCTTAGCTTATTCAAACATTGTCCAAATAATGCATATTGAAGAGGACTAAAATCTTCTTTCACTTGCTTATAAGGTCAAATGAAACAATTTATATTGAATAATAAAAACTATACTCAATTGCTATTAGTGGCCATTCAAGGTGCACTTATCTTATTTTATAAACAAAGATGTACTTCTACATTTTTCTTGTTACAAAATCCTTCTTAACCTCTAAAGGCCCAAAGTCTTTTTTCTGTCAAAAAACACCCGAAATTGCCATTTTTTTTGCAAAGAGTAATTGAAAAATTGAAAAATGTATTTTTAGCACATCTAACCATAAGATCTTACACCTAACTAGTATGAGAATGTGTGGAAAAAATTTCAGAATTTTTGACCGCATAGATTGCAAGATATCTGCATTTAAAGTGAAAAAAACAAATTTTTCAACACATTGTGGGACTAGATTTTATGACTTTGAACATTTTTAACTTAAGTTTTTTGCACTACAGAGTTTTGAGCTTTAAACCTATATAGTAGAGAATTGAATTGAGAATCTAGGGAAAAAAATTAATCCAAAAAAACTTAATTTTTTTTATTAAAAAAATTATTAAGTAGAAATAGATATGAGATAGAAGGAAAATCTAAAATATGAATATCTTTTATATGGAATTAAAAAGAACTAATTTCAATGGTGAGATTGTTCTAGAAAAAAAACTAAACCTTGTGGAATTTCTTTTTTTGAAAAATGTTAAAATTGCATTCAGAAATGAATCCTACAAGTTATTTTTTCAGGAAGATGCTCTAAGTGCCTAAAAAAACAAGATTGTCCATAACTTTCTCATAAAAAATCCAAATGAAATGAATCAAAGCTTTCTAGATTGACAAAAATAAAATCTATAAGAAAAAAACATGAAAAAAAAAAATTGCAAATTTTTTTTTCTTCCTTCCATCTTCTAGTTTGTGCTTTTGGGGGCATAACTTTATCACCTGGGCACTGATTGAAAATAATTATACTCCCACGAAGCTTAGCAATTTTTGTATCTTTAAGAAAAAATTTGAAAAATCACAATAAAAAATCAGCCCGTAGGTACCTGCCCGAAATCCCATTTGTCCTCCGAAGGGACAATGGGCTTGTAGAGGTTAATGTAGTACATAAGCCTCTATAATGGTCATCAATCATTTGTAATTAATAATTGTAATATAGGGCCTAGCGTTATCTAATATGGTTAGGGCATTTTCAATGCATAGAGTATATTAGACCTTAATCCTAAATTTCTAACTTTTCACTGGTTTAGTGTAATTTGGACTGCAATGTCCATTAGTAATTAAAATTGCTCAAAGCTCTATAATTATTGTCGTTTAGCTAGCTTTCAAAGCGATTTATTTTCATTATCCAATGTTTCAATTTGACTTTACGGTATACTTTGTGATGATAAAAATTTCAAACTCTCATTATACACCGGTGAAAAGTTGGAAATATATTTGGAGGGCTAATATTAATACCATTGAGGCTTTGATGTGTGACCAATGAGCTCTCTCTCCAAGCTTCGAGCTCCGACAAGCGAGAGCATTGAGGACCACCCTCACGTACCCGGATCAGGGCATTTCCTATACCCGGAATATATACCCTTAAAGCCTGCTTGGTGCTTGTCCGCTTTCAAGAGGACGCGACACGACGATGGCGAAGGAGAAGCAGGCGATGGCGCAAAAACAATCAAATTGCCCGAGAACAGATTGGCCATGGCGGCCTCGATCTCTCTGCCGTGCACTCAATTGCTCACACAACGTCTCGTCCGATTGTCTACAAGAAAATTCGAACTGAATCCGTCGACATTGCTGGCCAATTCTTGCAGAACCTCTAGAATCTCACGGACCACAAGCCCAATCTCCACCACAAAGGCGAGCTTGGAGAACCGAGCATCCTCTGCGGCCGCTATGGCGACGACGGAGAACAATGTCGTAGAGCCCGGGGTGATAGTGGGATCCGGTCGAGTAGGCCAGGCTTTGCAGAAGATGGGTGGGGGTCGTGACATCATGATTCGGCGCGGCGAGACTGTCCCCGAAGACAGCACTGGACCCATCTTCGTGTGCACTCGGAATAACGTCCTCGCGGCGATTGTGGACGCCACTCCCGCATCCCGACGCGAAGACCTCGTTTTTATCCAGAACGGAATGCTGGAGCCTTGGCTGGCGAGCAAAGGGTTAAGCGCCGCGACGCAGGTGCTGGTGTACTTCGCGGTGGCGAAGCTCGGGGACGATCCGCTGGACGGCAAGACGGACACAAACCCCGATGGGTTAACTGCGGCGACAGGGAAGTGGGCCGCGGCCACCGCCGCGCGGCTCCACTCCGCGGGGCTGTCTTGTCAAGTGCTGGATGGCGAGGAGTTCAAAAAGCCAATGCTGGAGAAATTGATCTGGATTTGCGCGTTTATGCTTGTAGGGGCGAGACATCCCGGCGCGACTGTTGGGGTGGTCGAGAAGGAGCATCGGAAGGAGGTACTGGAGATTATTAATGAGCTCGCCGGCGCTGCAGTGGTCGAGTTGGGAATTAAATTCGACGATGGAATTGAGGATCGGCTCTGCGCGTATGCGCGCTCTGTTGCGCATTTTCCGACCGCTGTGAAAGAGTTCGAGTGGCGGAATGGCTGGTTCTATGAGATCTCGAAGCGGGCTTTGGAGAGCGGGAAGAAGGATCCCTGTCCGATGCACACGGCGTGGCTGACAGAACTCGGGGTTGTCAAGTTGTAGGTTATGTGAGAAACCTGTATTGCAAGTGCTGCATGAGAATACACTGTGCACTGCTTTATAATGTTAACGGAAAGGCAAATTGTCGCTCTTTGTACAATCCACGCAATGTCAGATCACGTGCATGTTTTTGAGCTTCGACTTCATACTTAGGGACGTTAGGTCACATCGAAGTTGGACTTTTAGGTCACCAGAGAGAGAATGGTTGAAGCATTTAGAAAATTGGTCATGAAGCTCACACTGTTTAGGTTACATTGTGTGATTGATCGCCTAGCCAGTGAGAACTTTGATTTGCTCGCGATCGAATTGCGTGTGCTATTGTATATGCGATGGTTGAGAGAAGGTCAAGTAATCAGTGCTCTCCCTGCCGTGAAATCGACCTAGAGATTATGGTTCATCTTCAAGGATTCCTCTCGTCCTTGAGAGTTTGCACTTTGCAGCATGCCAGAAGGTTACTGGATTTTGTGAGAACATGTGAAAACAATCGGTACTGCACATGTATGGTAGCATGATTGATAGTTACGGACTGCAATCTAGCGACTGCTGACTGTTCTGAAGTCGGATACTCTGAAGTTGTTCTATGAGTGCATATATGTATCTTAATGCTCAATTTATAACAGGATATGGTTTGGATTCAATCCGTATGGCTGAAAATGGTGAGCAACTGCTTGCTCACAAGTATCAATCCAGGAGCTAATGTTTATGGGCTATTGAAGTGATTGATGTCAGGGGCTTCCAACTGCACAATTCTTGAACTAAAGATGTGAGAATTGAAGTATGAGAAACTGAAGACGTCAAGATCGGAAATATCTTGATTCTTCTTTGAGAAACAGAGTAATAGGAGCTCTTTTCATGTATGTGGCAGGCAAAAAACTTCAATCCAACGGATTCCATAAGAAACCGGCATGTAGTAGACTTCTGAGCTGGTGCAAATTATTTGCGAAATCGTAAACTTAGCCAGTACTCAAGATGCTAATGTTGCACATACATCCCCAAGGGCTACTAACATTCAAAAATTGATCTAATTTGCTTTCTGTACTCAGATGGAGCCATTGAGGCCATTATAATCTGCATGCAAACCCCTCGCCGATATATGTGCTACATTTGCTCTCTGAAAACATGTCTGACTACTTCCCTATCAGGTATTCAATGGCTGCATCGCAATGGTACTGCTTCGTCTACAGACTCTAAGTTATCAAGCCAATCACGCAGGACACCACTGCAATCTCAGCTTGGATAATGCAACCTGGCTAGATTGTATCTTACAAAAAATTGGAGTATGGAATGGGTACAAACTCCTGGAAGAGTGCAGAGATCATCATCTAAGGTGAGAGAGAACTTCTTGCACATTTCTCAAACCAGCTTGTAACCGCAGCCTAAGGATTATATTATACATGCCTTCGGGGAACTTGCCTATTGTGACTGCACCGTCAACCCGGCATTAGCAGCCGCTGACTGCGGGTGATTATGTTCACCTTCATATGTGACAATCAACATTGTAGGATCCTCCATTGACCGCTCAACGTGTTTCCTGGCTGGACAGCCTCTTATGCTGCTGCACTTGTAGTATCCCCTGCACATTCCGATTGACAGTTTCTAATTAAATTAGTACTAATTTTGTATCATTAACTCACAGGTTACGAACACAGACAGAAACTGGTATTCACATTCACTAATGTCAGGGTCGGGTACCTTGGGTGGGGTGAGCCCTTGATAGGCTTCTGGCCATACTTGCGCCATGAGTAATCATCCGGAGGTATGTCTGCCAACTTACTGCTGATGGCTCGCACGGTGATTGTTCTCTTCAACCGCAATTTCCTGCTGGAGTAAGACAATTTTCACTTCAGATGATGCAAAGATTCCACTTCCGTACATTTACAAAACAGAGAGAAGCATACGCATGTGCCTAGTGATGCTTAATGTAACTGCATACCTTCTTTTTGAGCAATGGCAGCGACCAAGGACGGCACAAGTGGCACCATTCTCATCCGATTTGCCGGAGCATTTCTTCCGGGGATTTGCTTGGGGACGTGGCGGCAACGGTGTTGGCTGCTCAGTTGATTTCCCACTCGGATTGCTATTGCCCACATTCGTCATGGTTGAAAATGAGACTGTAGTTGCGGATTGTGGAGGTCCGGAACTCAACGAACTGTCCGGGCTATGGCCACTGATCACCTTGTCCTTGATGAATGGGTTCGGTGGCAGGGCAGGACGATATGCAGCTGCTGTAGCAGCTACAGGACGCTGTAGTATGTGATCCGGAATGCCATGTTGCTGTTGTAGTAGTTGTTGTTGTTGCATTTGAGCCGAATGCACCAGCTGATGTGGCTTCGGATGGAGAAGCACAGTTGTGGCCTGGGACGATGTCTCACCAGCTGAATTCGGAGTGCTCTGAGGAAACACCTGCAGCCGAAACCATCACGAGATCAAACATCGCCCACTGTGCGATTACTTCAAGACCAAATCTAATACCAATTGTCTGACTACTACAACAAACTCGACCTTGGGCGAGAGAGCAGATTACTTTTGATTTAAACCAATCACATCAATCATTCATTATACAGGCATTCTTTTCGAATAGCCAGAAATCAGGCGCGCAAGTAGTTTTAATTTACCTTCGAAAAGCAGCACAGGTTTGGATTTTAGGTGTGCACGAAACTGTGTCAAAGGACTACAACATCATTCAATCTAATATTCGATTTAATGTCGGCTAACGAATACAAAACACAATCTTGGAAAGCTCAAGCGTGGTTCAACTTTGCATTAAGCCTTCACAATGATTATTCATTGGGATTGGCATTGAACTGAGATGCCAAAGGGAATTAAACGATCATTGCGTTAGAGCACAGGCTTAGATGACTGTACTGTACACCAACTTCCATGAAACTGTATCACAATTGATGGCATGATGGCATGTTCGCATTCGGTGTTAGGAGTGGAGTTAGCCAGGGTCTGAGTTAGCAAGCATGAAACTGTATCAGAAAAAGGAAACTGAAGGCATGTTCGCACTTGGGGTTAGGAGTGAACTTAGCAAGTGTCTGGGCTAGCAAAGTCCTGACATATTACCTGGTATATGATCCGCTGCAGTTCAGGAGACTGTGGCGTCTTGGACGAAGATGGCGTGGCAAGTCCAGATGTAGTAGCACTAGGCCCGGCTGCGACGCGGTGGTGATCTCTGGACGAAGTCTCACCACTCTGCGCAAACGTATTGCTATTGTCCTTGGAGAAGTTGGAGGATTCTAAGAAGACGCCGGCGTACCCCACGACCGTGGCGTCCCTTGTTCTCCTCCGAAACCGGGCGTGGCCGGTGCGGCTGAGGAGCGACACCACCTTCTGGAACTTGGAGATGGCCGCGCCGGCCATCAAGTCGCATTCGTCGTCCGGTTGCTCTTGGGTCAAGGACTGGAGTAGTCGCCTAGCGTTTTCGATGCCCATGCGTGCCGCTTCCTTCACTTCATATTCCCGGTCGCGCTTCCCCAATGTGTTGCTGTAATCCAACACCTCCATTGCTCCCATAATCCTCGAGAGATCTACCGGCGTGCTTTCATGAGGAAGTGATAGCTTCTGCACTTCTGTTCATGCAGCTTGCTAGTGGATGAACCTTTGATAGGACCTCGCTCTATTGATCGACTTCAATTCGTGGATAAGTGGAGGATTGTATAGCATCTGCAAACAGTGGAAACAAACATGCTAATTAAGGTCATAATCTGTAAGACTGGAAATAGTCTGGCACCCGGCCCTTTGTAGACTTGGTCATCGATTGCCAAAGGCTCATGAAGGAGTTTACACGTGAACGTAATTCTTCTATATGTTTCTACAGTATTCGTCTTCCAAACTCTATGAGGTCACAGCTTTGGAACCCACTTGTGTTAACAACCCGACTTAGATTAGTGTGAAACTGCGAAGCGAAGTTGCTAAGATTCGTTCCTTCAGTCTGCAGATGTGTGTGTTTTGAGTTGCCTGTGATTAAGATGTCACTATCACCCCCAGGCAGTTTGCCGTGCTTGATTAGTGGTGATAATAATCTAGATACGCAACTTAGGAGACCCGCAACGTTCTAACTTCCCGACCGATGACTTCCCAGCCCCGGACTAACGCATGTCTTGTGTGCTTTGGGGACGGCAAACTGCTACATCAAGTTACATCCTGTGACTGCGCTCGATCGTACCAGACCTTGGAGACTCGTTACAACTGGAAGGGAATCTTCTTCTTTCAAGAGGTCTCTTCAATTCTTCTAAGTCAATTACTTCTAAAGGTCTTCGAGTCTCCTACTTACCAAAAGCAACAACCCTTTGGCCGTGTCTAACGCACAATTCAGAATCAGTGTGAGCGTCTTGTATCACAGTTGTATAAAGATTAGAAACCCTCGTCTACCTGTTGTGCGCGGACGTTGCTGCGTTCTCCAGCTTTTGCAGTCATCTCCCAGCAGAAGACATCTCATATAGTTCCTTGTTTCCGCTTCAGCTAGCCCAAGACCGGGAGTTGCACAAGCTTGGACCAGATTCTCAACGCTAGCCCTTCGACCGCAACCTTCGCTGCGACCACCACGCGAAACGTCCACCACGGTTTACTTACCCCAAAAGTCTGCACACAAGCAGCGAGTGATCCTTTTGACACTAGCACGCACCTGGGTCGGACTACTAGAAAGAACGAATTGAAAGGCGGTACCCTACGTACGTCCGCTACCTACTCCTGGTGGAAGCATCTGCAACCCAAGCGGAGTCGAGGAAGACGCCAGGGCTGGGGCTGTAGGCGCAAGTTTAAGCTAGACCGTGAGTATAGCTAGCTCCAGGGACGGACCCCACTTGGAGGTATGGAAAATTAGCTACTTCCACATGGGCCGAGGTAATAGAAAATCGAATGTTCATATAGAGAGGAAGTCCAGGAGTCGAACGACTCAGTTGACACCGAAGACCAAAGCATGCAATCAACTCCCCTTTTTCTCTAAAAAATCCTCCACAAAATGGGATCCATGACAAAGTAGACGCCGGCGACGACGACGACGACGACTGATGTCTCCTGTGACATCAATCTCGAACTGACATTAATTAGTACACGAAGCCACGACAAAGACCTGTGCCATTCTAGACTGAAGTTTCCAACCAATGCAAGGAAGCGAAGATTTTTCATCATTGATCACGGACTTGGAAAATGAAAATTATAAAACCTTCCCGGAATTCCTGCAGGACGCGAAGGTTGACCAGCACCACCTGAACTTTGGCTAATGCCTGCAGTTGGATTAGACCATTACCTCCAAGGCACCAGCGCCGTTGCTTCCTTACTCCCACTAATAAATACTAATTCGGTTCCTGCCATTTAATTTACAGTACTTCTAACCATTCATAGCTTATCTTTGTACGCATGCCGGCTTCGCTGATCTACTTCTGTACTACTGAACTTCCGGATTCTCACTTGATCTGATTGATCAGTCTACTGGTGATCACTTCTGTTTTAGCTATTCTGTTGTTATTTTGTTTGTAATTAAGTTACACATGCCGGTGATGACACAACTTGTGATGTATCGATCGATCGCTGGACTGTGCTCAGAGTCTGGGACCTCGGGTTGCCTAGCCTGGTTATAAAAATCGTGGAATATTCCACTGTGGGAAGGAGCGGGGAGAATGTCAATGAAGACGGACGGAGGGGTGAACTGAAAGGTGGCGGGTGTTATACGTATACCATTTTTTTCCTTGGGGCTCGCTTTTTCATCGCATATTAATGCTGAGTGCCACCTCAGGTGGACTTGCCCTTTAATTACGCAGTTTGTGTGACTGGCTTCAGGACTGTGTCCTGTTCTAGCTAGGATTAAATTCTACATGCTGGAATGATTTCTAAATCTGTTTGTGCGTGAGCTCGTTTACTTGGAGTAATAGCTGGTGTGCTAACTGCTTATAAGTTATGTATTTTTCTCGAGGTGTGCTGCCGAATGGTCAACAGAAGGGTTCTTCGTGTGAATGTCATAAATTCCAGTTTACGCCTACAGGGAGGAGAATCTGAAATGCACACTTTCGCATTGAGCTTCAGAAGTCGTCTATGGCCAGGGAAGCCATTACCAGCCGGGTATGGAAAATCAAAATCAAAATTTACTTAGGGGTAAGGAAAGGAACTATATGAAATTTCGTTAAAATGGTGGTATTCTGTATGCCATTTTTCCATTCATTTCCTTCTTTAACTCTAAAGTCTAGGACTATTATAGATTTCCAACCGTACAGTGTAAACGTAAAAATGCCAAGTTTGTGGAATACTACCATTTTAACAAAATTTTGTGGAATACCTTCATTTCCTACCTAACGGTGTCCAAATAAGCCATTGAACGTTGTTCCTACTGTAAAATGATCTAATTTTTTGGTTGAATCTTGTGGGAGGTCAATTGGGTGTTTTAGATTCTCTTCTTACGCATTTTATAGACATCATATAAAACAAACTATTAATTTTCAAAGTGTTGGAAATAGCTAACTCCAAAGTGCCCCTAGATTCTCATATATAGAAGCAATATATTTTAGGCAAGAACTTGTAAGAGTGTAGAAATGAGTCACAATTAGGCGCACTTGCCTTAGAGTAAGTAGCATCCCAATGTTTACTTATCTTCTCTAATTTCTAAAGAAGCGTGCTAAAGGGAGTCTACACATTAAAGAAAAATGGCTTCTAGATTTGGCACCTTCTACATTTTTGCTTATTATTAGACTAATGAAAGATTTATTAATTCTTGATAGCCATTTTACAGGTGATATCAATGCACATGAATATACATTTTCGGGTGTTGTGTATGTAAAAGTTACAAAGATTCAAAGTTATGGCAAAGGACCCAAAAAGAATACAAGACAATAAACATTGTGTTAACAAAATTGACACAATTCTATTACGGAGTGCAATAGACTATGATGCAAGGAAGGAAGTGAAATGATTTAGGGAATGGGGAGGAAATGGAAATCCTTGCTGAGAAGTGGGGGTTTACCGGTCACCAAAGCACAAATTATTTGTGTTACCATGTCCAAATGTACCACCGTGGAAGGACCCTGAAGCCTCCCTCTTTGGAATGTTATCGAACTAGGCTAAATTTAGAAAGGAAAAAAAATAGAGTTTAAGATTTTAAATGACATCATTAAATTTAAGGCATTGGAACTTGTATTTTCTACGATAGTTTGCGTCTCTTAAAGCAACCATTTAAGAGCTGATTCCTTTTCCAAGGAAATTAAATCCTTGGAAAAAAATTCAAAAAAATTTCTTAGGAAGAAAAATGGAATTGGAATCTATCCTAAGTCATTTTATAATTTTTGGACCTTCATGGAATTATTTACAAATTTTTGAAGCTAAAACTTAGTGGTCAATATAAGCAACCACCTCCTGAAATTTACACTATTGGTACATTGAAGAAAGCAAAACAATATATCTATGTGTCATAATTGCTTTTAGATCTACTCAAAGTCATTTCATATTTTTTGGACCTCCATGGAATTAGTTACGAATTTTTGAAGTTTGAAACTTTCAGCGGTGACGAAAAGCAACCACCTCTTGAAATGTACAGTTATGGTATATTGAAGAAAGCAACATGTATCTCTGTGTCACGAGAGCAGGCTACTGGCTTAAGTTAGCACCATGGCTTCTTTTTCTGGCCAAATTTCGCCAGATTCTACCAAATCTGGCCACTAGGGCTCTGTCCCTCCAAAAACTGGCCTGTGCTTCATTGCCAAAGGGGAGGACACGGGTCCAAAAAAAAAAGCTCTGGTTAGCACAAGAGTCTCCAAATTCTTGAGATTCACAATAAATGTCTCCTCAGTCTGAGTCTGCTATTTCTCCGTTCCGTTTCCTCTTTGAAGACTATCTTTCGACAAACAGACTGAAAAGTGGATTTGCAAAAGAGGAAATTACAACTCCTCCACAACTGCGGTCAACCAGCAAAGGCTGATTTCGCAGCAAAAGTTCGTTTTGACTGATGAGACACTGACTGACCACAGGTTTAAGCAGGACTCCGACGTCTGGACTGGGACTGTTTGTCCTTCTAATTTCTACTGTTCCTCTCTCTCAAAGTCTTCAACGTCGTTGTCCTCGTTTGAAATGAAAATTGTACTAATTTCCTCTTTGGCAGGCTTTTTCTCCAAATTCGTCAAAGGTTAACTAACATCAAGGCTGACTTATGCAAAAGACTGGCCCTGTTTAAGGTAGCCAGTCTGCTCTTAAAGCAACAAAAGTGAACATGACACAGAGCTACATTTTGCTTTCTTTGATGTATCAGGAATGTACATTTCAGGAGGCGGTTGCTTGTGGTGACCACTATGTTTTAACTTCAAAAATATGTAACTAATTTCACAAAGGTGAAAAAGGTATGAAATGACTTGGGTTAGATGCCAATTTCCATTTTTCTTCTTAGGAGAATTTTTTCTTGAAAAAAGCACCTGTGCTTTGAAAGGGAACATGACATAGAGGTACAAAGGTAGATTTTTCTTTCTTCAATGTACCAGCATTGTACATTTCAGGAGGTGGTTGCTTGTAAGTAGTGACCACTGTGTTTCAACTTCAAAAATTTGTAACTAATTCTATGAAGGTCCAAAAGGTATGAAATGACTTGGGTTAAATGCCAATTCCATTTTTCTTCCTAAGAAAATTTTCTTTGAAAAAAGCAAACATGACATAGAGATACAAAGGTAGATTTTGCTTTCTTCAATGTAACAGCATTATACATTTCAGGAGGTGGTTGCTTGTAAGTAGTGACCACTGTGTTTCAACTTCAAAAATTTGTAACTAATTCTATGAAGGTCCAAAAGGTATGAAATGACTTGGATTAAATGCCAATTCCATTTTTCTTCCTAAGAAAATTTTCTTTGAAAAAAGCAATGGTTCTTTGAAATTTTCTTTGCAAAAACAACCGTGCTTTGAAAGCAAACATGACATAGAGGTACAAAGGTACATTTTACTTTCTTCAATGTACCAATAATATACATTTCAAGAGGTGGTCGCCTTTAGTGACCACTGTATTTCAACTTCAAAAATTTGTAACTAATGCTAAGAAGGTCCAAAAGGTATGAAATGACTTCGATTAGATGCCAATTCTATTTTTCTTCCTATAAATTTTTTTGCTTTAAGAGCAAACTACCTTATATCAAAGACTAGAGGGCCAAAAAAATTGAGGAGGTCTCCTTCTCCAAGTCCCCTCATTGAGAAGTGCTCCTTCATAGGTCATGATCTTTGGATTAGTGTAAACCGCCACTAGAGGACGTAAAATGGATTTTTTAATAATAATAATAAGTAAATAAACAAATTAATTAAAATTAAAGTGGAATTTTTGAGAGAGGACCCATATAATTTTAGTCAAATTGACTTCCTTGAGGTGAGTCGAACTATGATTCCGGGGGATCAAAATTTGAGGACTTTTTGTCACATAGGAAAAAAATACACTCTACGTCATTGAACCTTCTTGGAGACATGTGACTTCTCATTTCATGGGTTTTTTTTAAATTTTTTCAAGGACTTCTCAATTTCAGCCAATCAAATAACTTTGCCCTCCACCTTTGGGTCGAGTGTAAACGGAACCTAATTACGTGAACATTTAATATTTTGTCATGAAGTTTACTATTTGAAGAATGTTCTTTTACACAAATACAAAAAGCTCAACTGCACTGAAATGGTATTATTATATTTTACAGTACTATAATAATTTTTAGGGGGGCGTAAATTGAGAAAAACAAGCAAAGCAAATAGGACAATTCTTTTCCAATAGCTGGGGATTTGGACTTTAGTTACAGGAACCCAACAATCAGGGACTACGAATTATTGACTGATGGAGAATTTAGGTTCCACAAGAGTGCAAAGAAAGAGAATTGTTTGAGAATTCAAATAACTTTTTGTCTGAGTTTCCGCTGGAAATAGTTTCAACATTCTCCAGCTTAAAGCATCCTTTACCGCAGAGGTACATTTGGCTTTCTTCACTGTACCAATAGTGTACATGTCAAGAGGTGGACGCCTAACACTCTGCAGGCTTAAAGTGTCCTTTATCACAAAGATACATTTTGCTTTCTTCAATGTAGCAACAGTGGACATGTCCGGAGGTTGATGCCTTCAATAACCACTCTATTTCAGCTTCAAAAATTTGTAACTAATTTCACAAAAGTCCAAAAAATGTAGGACGCCAAATGCATTCCTTGAAGTGGGCCCCCTTGGGAAAATACAATAAATTTTATTTTTGACACATGATAAAATTTGCAAAGTTTGAATTTGTATTTGCAACTAGAGGTCCTGAAATAGCTAGTTGAGGTGGAGAACATAGAATTAATATGGCACAAAATAGGGTTTCTTTTTTACAATTACCCTAGAGAACACAAAATTCATCTGCAAGGCCCACTTTGAAGGATTGATTTTAGCAATCTGCTCAAAAAATATGAAATGACTTGGGTTAAATGCCAATTTCATTTTTCTTTTTATTAAAAATTACTGAAATATATTTCAAACAATTTCGATTTTTTTTTAAATGCAATTAATTAGACTTTAATTTTGATTTAGTCTGATTTGGGTGGACTTCTACGGTCTCAATTTTTGTGGTAATTTCTCAAAACTTAAGATTAAAAAACATATTGCTTTTGGAAAATATAATTTTTATTTCAATTGGTTTCGAGTAGCAAAGTTATACTACAATAACCTAAAAACAACCAAACCTGGGCAACTGAAAATCAAATCCACAAATCTAAAACCTGAAATAAAAATTCTAAAAATTTGTTTCTTATAAATCATATTTTTGTATGTGTATATGTGAAGCTTTGATTTTTTCCATTTTGATTAGTGATGTAAATATTATAGAGCTTCTTATTTTATAGGCAATCATAGCATCTCCTTGAGAATATAACATGTTGGATTCATTTTTCTCAATTTTTACAATTTTCATAATGAAGAAGTTCCATAAGGTAGAGTATATTTATGAAAACAATCTCACCATTGAGATTAGTGTATTTCAATTCCATCTTAGAGTTATTAACAATTTAGTTTTTCCTCAATCTTATACCCAAATTGTACTTAAACAACTTTTTAAAGAATGAAAATCAAGATTTTTTTTAAAAAAAATTTCTCAGATTTTTAGCTTGATTCTTTAACATAAAATTTTAAGTTAAGAAGATTCAAATTCAAATAGTTTAGTCACTAAAAGTGTATAAAAATCCGTTTCTTTTGTTTTAAGTGCAAATATTTTGTAATCTACATAGTCAAATTTTAGAAATTTCTTCCACGCATTCTTGTATTAGTCTAGTGCAATTGAAGATCCTACAATTAACCCCTAAAGGACCAAATTTCCATTTTTGGCAATAGAGCGATTTTGGGCAACTCACTACAAACGGAGTTTTTATTTTTTTTCTTGGAAAATTTCACGCAACATGTACCCAAGGAGTAGCTTTTAGGTCCAACAATATTCATAACTTTTGACAGCTCAAAAAACTTCTTTAAAATGACTTTTTTGAAAAATGAAAAATTGAGAGTGGTTCTAAAGAAATATTTAGAAGTAGAAAAGTTTGAATCACTCCATTTTGTTTAATGAGATCAGAGTTATGAGGGATTCCAATTTGCTGGTAGGTTTGGATTCTAGGGACTCCATATCTACCCGCAAACTAGAATTACTCATAACTCTCATCTCATTAAACAAAATGGAATGATTCAAACTTTTCCACTTCTAAATATTTCTTTAGAACCACCCTCAATTTTTCATTTTTCAAAAAGTGATGTTTAAAGAAGTTTTTTGAGCTGCCCGGGCTGGCCCTCAAGTAACAAAAACTACATATCATGTAATAATTTTTTAACCGTGTAGTCAAGAAGGTTATGAAAATTGTTGGACCTAAAAGCTACTCCTCGATCACATGTTGTGTGAAATTTCCAAAGAAAAAAAATAAAAAACTCCATTTATAGTGAGTTGCCCAAAATTGCTATGTTACCAAAAATGGTGTTTGGTCCTTTAGGGGTTAAATATGCAAAAAAGAATTGTATAGTTTTTTGTTCATTGCAATAGAAATGGTAATTCTGATTGTTTTTGGATGGAAAAATGGCTTGGTACTTTAAGGATTAAAAGGTACACTTTTTAGACCTCCTACCTCAGTCATAATAGAAGAAAGATCATTGGATTTAGGTGTGCAATGTGAAATCTTGTAATTCATAAGGTATGCCACTCTAGGAGCTAGAATTATAACATACTTGGCAATGACAATGGACTTTATTTATTCATTCTGTTCTAAAATTTATTTATAACTTTTCATTTGGTTAAAAAAAATACTTAAGAGGCTCACTCCAATATAATAAGCTATCTCCTGAAAAGATGGCTCCCACCCTACTTTGTATTAGTTGTCTCCCTCTCTCTCAAAATTTTTAGAGGTTGTTCATTGTTTTAAAAAAGAAATGCTTACCTTCGAAATCACCGTTGATTTTTCAAAAAATCACAAGCCATTGATTTTGTGAGATTTAATGTGAGCTGCCCAAATATGAATACAAATACAAATACAAGATATGGACATGGGAATTGTCCCGTATTGTTTGTCGGTATATTGGTTTATGAAAATGATAAGAGGAGGGGGGAAAGGGAGTGTATGAAAATTTTAAAATTTTAAAATTTTAATTTTAATTTTAATTTTTTTTTTTTTGGGGGGGGGGGAGCAAAGAAGGGGTATGAAAATTTTAAAATTAAGTTTTTTTGGGAGGGCTGAATTTATAAATTATTTTTTAAAACTGAAAATTCTATTGAGTGGATGGTAAGGCACTATCCACTCAAAAGATAGCCCACAATTTAGTCAACAATTTAGTCAACAATTTAGTCAACTCATAACAACCTAGACTATTATTTTTTAATGTACATTCTCAAATTTAATTTATATATTCATCATCAAAGAATGCCTCAATGTTTATTTAACACGTAAAGGATCAATTCCATTGCTATATAGTCAAACTTCATTTTGAACATAATTTATTTTTCTTAATTATACTCGTGCTCCAATATTATAAATTTGTTTAATGACATTATGTATTATTTGTCATTGTGAAAAATTTACATTGGATTTGCAAAAAATAATAATTGTTATAATTTTCACAATAATAAGTGAAATTAATCCCTGAAGGACCATTGTCCCTTTAGGGGACAAATAGGAATTTGGGGCAGCTAAAGACGGGCTGAAATTTTGTCCTGATTTTTTGAAACTTTTTAGGAAGATAGAAAAGTTGATTAGCTTCATGGGAATATATATATTTTTAAACCCATAAAACCCTAGAACCCTAGCTCCAAACCCTAAACCCATAAAATCGCTAAACCCTAGAACCCTAGCTCCAAGGTCTTGTCTTTTCAGGAGCGTCAGTTGTTAGGGTTGGGTCTGGATTACATTCCCAAGCCTAACCCCCCTCCTTCCTCTATTGTTAGAGAAGAGTACTTGTTGTTCTCTAGACATATCAGGTTGAGGTATTTGTTCAGAAATGATGAGAAACAGATTTCTCCCTGGCATATTCCTAATCCCACTTGGCAACCCGAGGAAGAATTCCGCCCGTTAGAAAACATTTTGTTGCTAGGATTGAACATCTTAGAAGACATGATAGACAGAGTTTCCCGTAGGATCCTGCCCAGTCTTCCTAGACGGTACAAATTGGCCCTAGACTCTCTTAGGAGTGATCAAACCATCGTGATCAAACCCGCGGATAAGAACTTAGGTCTAGTCTTGATGGACAAAACTTGGTACATTGGTGAAGCCAATCAACAGCTGTCCGATGACCGGATTTATGAACCCATCCTCTCCATACCTTGGAAGTTTTAGAGTTGAGATTCAAGACAGTGGTGTCCGAGAAGGAGTGGCGTTTCATACGTCAATACAAGGGACGGAAGGCTTGTACGTTGTATTTCCTTCCCAAGGTTCACAAGCCTGTGCTTGTGGGTCGACCGATCTGCTCCTACACCGGCTATGTTCTTGAACATGTGTCCATCTGGCTCCACCACCAACTCCAGCCCATTCTGTTGCAACACAGAAATCACCTGCTGGACTCTTTGACTCTTTTTCAAGACGTCTCGAAGCTTCAGGTCCCATCTAACGCTATCCTATTCACGTTTGATGTGGAATCCTTGTATCCTAGCATTCCCACCAACCAAGGCCTTGCGGCCTTGCATGGTATGATTAGAAATAAGTTTCTAGCACCCAAGCTCAATCTCATCATGTCTCTTTCTTCCATGGTGTTGAACCAACACTTTTTAGAGTTTGATGGGAAGTTCTGGCGACAAAAACGTGGAACTGCCATGGGTAGCAATTTTGCAGTAGTCTATGCTTGCCTCTTCCTATGCGATCTGGAAGATCATGTTGAAGAACAGGTGGCTCTTTTCTTTGATGAATGCATGCTGTATTATCGGCGTTACATTGACCACGCCTTTGGAATCTGGACGAGTTCTGAGCACCTCCTAAGAGGATACCTACATGCTTATGGGAATGACTACAAAGAAATCAACATCACGACTTGCGTCAACGATAAGGAGGTCGACATCCTCGACGTCCATTTCTTCAAAGGTCCGGACTTTGATATGACACTTCAATTGTCCACTAGTACTCACCAGAAGGCCCAAAATAAGTACCAGTACCTGCCTTGGTCTTTGTGGCACCCACTGCATCAAAAGAAGGCTTTTGTCATCGGCGAGTTCCAAAGGTATGTCCTTTGGGAGATTTCTGAGAGAGGTTTCAATCTTATTTGACGCCTCTTCTATGAATGTCTACGCGCTCGAGGTTATCCAAGTGTCTTCATTCGAAAACACTTCCAAGCTGTCTCCTACAACATGAAGGCCGCCTTCTTCCTCAAGCAGGACCGGAATGGACGACGTTGTCGTCCAGATGAAGAAGCCCCACTTGTTTACAAGTTGGATTTCTCATCCTACATCGACGCTCTCAACGTGTCTGCCACTTTGAACTCCTCTTTGTTTTCTCTTTTCCAAGAGTTTTCAGAGCTACGGTTTCTGCCACGGCCGTTGATCTGTTGGAGAAATCCAAGGAATCTCAAGTCTTTTCATTCTAAATCTAGAGTTAGTTCTTAGTTAACTCCTTTTTTCAGCCACTTTTTCCACTTGTGGCAGTTCTTTATTTTAGAATGAGCTCTTTTACTTTAGAAAGAGCTTTTATGTTTTAGAAAGAGCTTAATTTTAGAAGAAGCTAGTGCTTCCAGCTTTCTTTTTCTATTTTTGAGTTAGACTTGCAGAAGAAGCTTCCCTTTCCGTTCTACTTCACTTAAACTTAGAATGTTTACTCCTAAAATTATTTAGAAGTTTTATTCTTAGAAACGTGGAGGTGAAGCTTCTTGGGTATATGAACCCAACTCAGACGCTTATATCTTCCTCTTTCATTTGTACTTTCCATTGATGAGCTCTTTTTGGAGAGCGAAACTAGTTTGGAAATAAAGCCTTATTATGTTTTGAGCATAGATATTTAGCAACTCTCTTGTTTTGTTTGTCGTTGTTTATGCAAGCTTGCTTTGGATGTTTTCTTTCTAGAACCCAAGGTCCAGTTAGCCAACCCCAAACCCTAAACCCTAAACCCTAAAACCCTAGAGTTCAACAAACCCTAAACCCTACTACAGCTAGCCCTCTCTCTCATTTAATAAACCTTAAACCCTCTTATTATGGCGCAACAAGCTAGTAGGAAGCATCTGCACCTTGTAGACGCTGTAGGTCCATCTGCTCCCCATGAGTCTTCAACCTTGGGATTCCTAGATGTGTTGGTA
Organism: Neckera pumila; assembly: GCA_963969595.1. Classification (NCBI taxonomy): domain Eukaryota; kingdom Viridiplantae; phylum Streptophyta; class Bryopsida; order Hypnales; family Neckeraceae; genus Neckera; species Neckera pumila. Next base: position 13,350,539 of record OZ018412.1, read on the forward strand.
CCCACCCATCTTGCCAACTTTCTCTCCAAGTTTGTCCAAGACTGGAAGAAAGCCAAACAATCCGTCTCTAGTTGTGAAAAACATCTAGAGAGTCTTAGACTGCAGCATAGAAAAGGTATCCTTCCCCACTCCCTTCGCATGAATCCTCCCAAGTTCACGGTCCAAGACCCTGAAGCGCAGTCAGTCCTAGAGTTAGGTCTAGTCCAGTGCAATTCGAAGTACCGTGTCAAATGCTTTGAGGTCCTAATTCAAGCCCAGGAGTCTAGGTTGTCCAAGCTGAAGGAAAATCTCCTTAAGCAAAAACCTAACTTTGAAGCTCGGCTTCAAGTCCTTCTTGACCCCCTCTCAAACATAGAGTTTTTGAGTCCTGACGTTGCTGCTTGTGTCCTTGCATGGCGGCAAGAGTTGACCACCCTTTATGTCACCCAAATAGACTCTATTTTGATAGAGAGTCATTTGTCTAGAGTTGCTAGCGCGGCTACGGAATCTGCTCGCACCGCGGCACAAGACAAAGCTATGGAGGATGCAGAAACTCTCCCCATCGATCAATCTGTGGCTGCACTTGTCAAAGCGGAGGTGGCCAAAGCACTCTCTAAACTCAAAGGTGGCGTTGTTACCAAACGGGCAAACGCCAAAGGGGAGGAACGAGATGACGAAAGACAATAGAACCAAAAGCGGAAGAAGAAGAAGAAAGATCCACCCGAACAGCAGCAGAAGAAGAAGCAGCAGCGTTGACGTTCCTTTCTTCCTCTTCTTCTTCCGCTTTTGGTTCTATTGTCTTTCGTCATCTCGTTCCTCCCCTTTGGCGTTTGCCCGTTTGGTAACAACGCCACCTTTGAGTTTAGAGAGTGCTTTGGCCACCTCCGCTTTGACAAGTGCAGCCACAGATTGATCGATGGGGAGAGTTTCTGCATCCTCCATAGCTTTGTCTTGTGCCGCGGTGCGAGCAGATTCCGTAGCCGCGCTAGCAACTCTAGACAAATGACTCTCTATCAAAATAGAGTCTATTTGGGTGACATAAAGGGTGGTCAACTCTTGCCGCCATGCAAGGACACAAGCAGCAACGTCAGGACTCAAAAACTCTATGTTTGAGAGGGGGTCAAGAAGGACTTGAAGCCGAGCTTCAAAGTTAGGTTTTTGCTTAAGGAGATTTTCCTTCAGCTTGGACAACCTAGACTCCTGGGCTTGAATTAGGACCTCAAAGCATTTGACACGGTACTTCGAATTGCACTGGACTAGACCTAACTCTAGGACTGACTGCGCTTCAGGGTCTTGGACCGTGAACTTGGGAGGATTCATGCGAAGGGAGTGGGGAAGGATACCTTTTCCATGCTGCAGTCTAAGACTCTCTAGATGTTTTTCACAACTAGAGACGGATTGTTTGGCTTTCTTCCAGTCTTGGACAAACTTGGAGAGAAAGTTGGCAAGATGGGTGGGTACCAACACATCTAGGAATCCCAAGGTTGAAGACTCATGGGGAGCAGATGGACCTACAGCGTCTACAAGGTGCAGATGCTTCCTACTAGCTTGTTGCGCCATAATAAGAGGGTTTAAGGTTTATTAAATGAGAGAGAGGGCTAGCTGTAGTAGGGTTTAGGGTTTGTTGAACTCTAGGGTTTTAGGGTTTAGGGTTTAGGGTTTGGGGTTGGCTAACTGGACCTTGGGTTCTAGAAAGAAAACATCCAAAGCAAGCTTGCATAAACAACGACAAACAAAACAAGAGAGTTGCTAAATATCTATGCTCAAAACATAATAAGGCTTTATTTCCAAACTAGTTTCGCTCTCCAAAAAGAGCTCATCAATGGAAAGTACAAATGAAAGAGGAAGATATAAGCGTCTGAGTTGGGTTCATATACCCAAGAAGCTTCACCTCCACGTTTCTAAGAATAAAACTTCTAAATAATTTTAGGAGTAAACATTCTAAGTTTAAGTGAAGTAGAACGGAAAGGGAAGCTTCTTCTGCAAGTCTAACTCAAAAATAGAAAAAGAAAGCTGGAAGCACTAGCTTCTTCTAAAATTAAGCTCTTTCTAAAACATAAAAGCTCTTTCTAAAGTAAAAGAGCTCATTCTAAAATAAAGAACTGCCACAAGTGGAAAAAGTGGCTGAAAAAAGGAGTTAACTAAGAACTAACTCTAGGGGTTTTTTTCAATCAGTGCCTAGGAACAAAAGTTATGCCCCGAATAGCTTGGAACTTGGAAAGGGGGAGGGACGGGACGGGGCAGCAAAAAAAATTTCAAAGATTTTAATTTTTTGTTTTAATTTTTTTCTCATAGACTACATTTTTGTCTACCTTGAAAGCTTTGATTCATTCCATTTAGATTTGTTATGAGAAAGTCATGGACAATCTTGTTTTTTGGGCAATTAGAGCATCTTCAAAAAAAACCCTTTTAGGATTCATTTCTGAATGCAATTTTTTCAATTTTTCAAAAAAAAAGTTCCACATGGTTTAGTTTGCTTACTAGAACAATCTCACCATTGGAATTATTGCATTTTAATTCCATTTCAAAGATATTAGTAATTTTGAATTTTGTTCTATCTTGTGCCTACTTCTATTTAACAATTTTTTGAACTATGAATTTTGTTGAACTATGAGGTGTTCTAGTTTGCGGGCAGTTATGGATTCCCTACTCTAAAATGAACTTTGGAGTTCTTTATTTAACTCAATTTTCAATATTTTTCAAAAAAAATAAAAGTATAGGATGTATGTTGTTTATTACAACATTACAATCGTTGGGATTGGCATTTTATAATACCATAATTAAGTCTTAATAATTTTGTGTTTTGAGTCATTCTCTACTTTTTTCTACTTACTGTTTTTTTCCTACATGTTGTATTGTTGTACAATTTGAAATAATTTGAAAGTTTTCAAGCATGTAGCCAACTTGCTTTGAAGAACAAATCCAAAGGGTTACCACCATTTTGGACATTTCTTCGTTTAAATGTGACCTTGTGAAGTGCAGCTGCCCGATTTTTTGCAGGTACAAAAAATGCATTTTGTCCATTCAAGCGCTATTATCTTGCAATCTATATGGTGGAAAGTTCTGAAATTTTTCCACAACTTTTCAAACCAATGCACTATAAGATTGTAATGTTGTAATAAACAATCGGTTACTTGTGTCCAAAAATGTTTATTTTGTCTAAAATTTGGTACTTGTACTAGAAATGACAGTTTTGGAGCAGTTTTGGTGAAAACATAGTCAAAAACCTCTAGGAATTAAATGTAGATATCTTACAATTTGTGTAGTCAAAAAAATTGAATCTTTTTTCATATATTTTCATGCTAGTTAGGTGTAAGATCCTAAAATTAGATGTGCAAGAAAAAAAAATTCATATTTTCTTATTTTTTGCTATAGAAATGGCAGTTTTGAGTGTTTTTTGGCAAAAAAAAAGGCCTTTGTCCTTTAGGGGTTAAATTGGTAAGTACAATAGGAAAAATCTAATCAATTTGAAATACCTTCATAAAAGACTAGTAGCAATGAAAAATACTATGAACTAAATTCAAATACTTGTTTTATTTTTTATACTCAAAACACCCGTGAGGCCTTGATAATGACCTTCAAATCCAATTTCCACCAATAAGCTTACTTCTATCTTAAATTTTTATTTGTTAAATTTTGATCATTTCTATGTGTGAAATTTTATCTGAAAGTGTTGATTGTTTCAAGTTTTTGGGTGGATAAGTCTCAAAGTTTCAAAAAAGAGTTACAAATCACTTTAGAAGTCTTAAAACAAGAAACAATGTATGTTTACGCTTTATTGTTTTCAGAAGCCAATTGGCATTTTGGAGAAGATAGGAAGGGACCCTAAAAGGATCTATCTTGTCTTTTAATCTTAAATCTATGGTGGTATTATAGAGACCCTTGGAATATCTGCCTCATATTTGGAAGGTTTACTCTAAAACAAACTTTGTAAATTGTTTTCAATTGTAGGTGATTTATAAAAGCTAGAAATAGATCATCCTCCATTAGCTAGAATTGATAGCCTAACAAGTGGCCACAATCAAAGCTTTAACCCCTAAAGTCCCATTGTCCCTTTGGAAGACAAAATGGACTTCAGTTAGGCTCCTACGGGCTCAATATTTGTTATGATCTTTTGAATTTTCTTGTGAAGATAGGAAAATACATTGGCTTTCCAAAAATATAATTTTTATTTCAATTGATACCCGGGAGCATAAATTATGGTACAAAAAGTCCAAATTTTAATTTGGTGGGTAAAACATAACCCAAAAAAAATCTAAAATTATTTACAAAATTTTATTTCATATAGATTTTATTTTAATAGGGAAACTTGGAAAACTTAAGAAACATGGGAAACTTTGATTCATTCCATTTGGATTTGCTGTTTGGAAGCTATGGACAATCTTGTTTTGGAGCAATTAGAGCATCTTCTAGAAAACATCACTTGTAAGATTCATTTTTGAACTCAATTTTCACAATTTAAAAAAAAAGTTCACAAGGTTAAGGCCTCTTCCTAGAACAATCAAATTGTTGAGATAAGTGTATTTCAATTCTAACTTTGATAGTTTAGTTTTCCCTTCAATCTTGAACCTACTTCTATTTAATATTTTTTTAATGAGTGAAAACTATGTTTTAAAAAAATAAAAAAATAAAAACTTAAACGCTCAATTCAATTTTTAATCAATTAAATTCAAAATTCAAAATTAATAGAGCAAAATTTTTAAGTTAAGACAGTTCAAAGCCAAAAAATGTAGATGAGTAAGGTGCAAAAAAAATTGTTTCCCTCACTTTAATCCTTTAAGGACCAGTCGACCAGTTTTTGGGTCGAAATTGCCACATTTTCATTTGTAAGGTCAGATTAGTTGTGAATTGGGAGACAGGCCAAAGGAGATGGATGTGGGGAATTTCCAACTCTACCTACAAGAACAAAAATTGGGCCAATCAAAGCCTCCAAGTGGGCTCAAGGTTGAAATTTGGGCGGTTTTCTGGCTAGAAATACAACATTTGAAAGCAGAGATGCATCATAATAAATTGGATTGCACGATATTTTGCCACAAAATTCACCGCCATATATAAAACCATTCATCCCACACCCATCGGTACGGATGGCTCTTGGACAAGCATCATTTTGCTTCGATGACAAAACGCATTGCCCACCCTCAAAATCAACCACAGTCCTTAAAGGCAAATATTTTGCAATCTACATGGTCAAAGTTTTTGAAATTTTTTCTACACATTCTTGTACTAGCCTAGAACAAGATCATGTGGTTATATAGAAAAAAAAAACATTTTTTGAAGAGTTTTTGCTCTTTGCTGTAGAAATGGTAGTTTTTGAATGGTTTTTGATTGAAAAAAGGCCTTGGGACTTTTGGAATTTATTGATTGTTGTAATTTAGTTAAAGATAGAAACTGGAAATTTATACCTTTTTGTGTGCAAAAACATCAAATAAAGTAACTAATTTAGTGCAACGGAGAACTTTGTAAGAAATTAAATAATTTTGAAATTTTAATCCCTAAAGTCTTAATAATCCCTTAAGGGACTCTTGAAGGTATGGGCAGGGTACCAAAATCTCAATATTTGGCATGATACTTTGAAATTCTTTTTTAAGATACAAAAACTAATTGGCTTTTAGAGAATATAATTTTTATTTCAATAAATGCCCTAGAACAAAAGTTATGCTATCCAAATAAAAAATAGTTGAAGGTGGGCATAAAAAACTAAAAATCTTTCTGTATTGAATTAATGAAAAAAAAAAATATAATATACTCTTTTATATGTAAGAAGATTTTATTCATTCCATTTGGATAAGTGATGTGAAAGTTATGGGGCAGATGTCCTATTTCCTAGACAATTTTAGCAAATTATTGAGAAAATAATGTATTGGATTTGTCTTTGAAATCAATTTTCACAATTTAAAATTGAAATTCTACATAGTTTAGTTCACGTGCCAGAACAATGTAGAATTTCAATTTTATTCTCACAATTAGGATTTGTGTGTTTCAATTTGATCTTCAGCATAAAATACTTTAAATTCAAAATCTATAGTACAAGAATTTTAAGTTAAAAAGGTTCAAAGTCTTTTCATCTAATCAAAAAGTAGCAAAGAAAATTTGTTTTTTGTCCTTTAAATGGTTGTATCTTGTATTTTGAAATTTTTTCTAGACATTCTCATACTAGTCTAGTGCAAGATCGTATGGTTGGATATGCAAAAGAGACAAATGTTCGGTCTTTGTTCTTTGCATTGGAAAATGGAAATGGCAGTTTTGAATGTTTTTTGATTAAAAAATGACCTTGCAACTTTAGGGTTTAACCCCTAAAGTTGCACGACAATGTTTTTATTGAAAGTGCTCGAAAATTGCCATTTTAGTACAAGTACCAAATTTTTGGAAAAAGACTTTTTTATATACATGTAACCTTAGGATCCTGGAGTATGCTGACATGAGAAAATGTGGTAAAAATTTCAAAAATTTCCACAACGTGGCTTGCAAGATATAAGCATTCAAGTTCACTAGAATTATTTTTTTGGCCCTATGAAAAACAAGGCAGCTGCACTTCACAACCTCACTTTTCTATAAAAAAAAATGTCCAAAATGGTAGTGCTTCTTTGGATTTATTTTCTAGACAAGTTGCTCACATGCTTGAAAAATTTCACATCATTTGGAATTGTACAAGATATAGGAAAAAATAATAAGTAGATAATAGTAGAGAATGACTCAAAATACTAAATTGTTAAGAATTTAATTATGGAGTTGAATAATGCCAATTTCAATGGTTGCAATGTTGTAATAAACAATCTACATCCTATAATTTTATGCTTATATAATATACTATACCTACAAAGAATAATTCTATTTTGTGTCCTACATTATTAATACTAATTTTCTTTGATTTTATAACTATGTAAATAAATGGGTTCACTAAAATAAAATAAAATTTCATCCAAAAACTTCTCACGAATTAGACCACATTCATTGAAGATTTATCCAAATGAATATTAAGGTGGTCTCACACTAGTCAAACTTTTGCATTAATTCTAAAGGCCCAAGGCCATTTTTTGCCCAAAAACACTTAAAATTGTCATTTCTATAGCAAAGTGAAAAATAATTTGTTTTTTTTGCACATCTAAATATTGGATCTTACACCTAATTTGTATAAAAATGTGTGGAAAAAGTTTTAGAATTTTTGACTGCACAAATTGCAAGATATCTGCATTTAAAGTGAAAAAAATAAATTTTTCAACACATTGCGGGATTAGCCTATTTGACTTTGAAGCTTCTGAACTTCAATTTTTTGCACTACAAAGTTTTGAGCTTTAAATCTTTATGGTGGAGAAATTGAGTTGAAAATCTAAGAAAAAAAAATTCAAAAAACTTTAATTTTCATACATTAAAAAATTGTAAAGTAGAAGTAAGTACAAGATATAATTAAAATATAAATTATTAATATCTCTAAAACAGAATTGAAATGCACTAATTTTGATGGTGAGCAAGCAAACTAAACTCCATATTTGAAAAATTGTAAAAAATGCATTTAGAAATGAATTATTTGCATTTCCAAAAGATGCTCTAATTGTCCAAAAAATCGAGATTGTCCATAACTTCTCATAACAAATCCAAATGGAATGAATAAAAGCTTTCCATGTACTAGCTAAAACTTTAGTCCATGAAAAAAAAATTCAAATTTTTGAAATTTTTGAGCTTATTTGGGCATAGCTTTTGTTTCTGATCACTGATTGAAAAAAAATTACATTTTTACAAAGCTAATCAATTTTCCTATCTTAAAAAAAATTCCTAAAAATTGAGGCAAAACTTCAGTCCGTAAGCACCTACCCGAAATCCAATTTGAGCCCCAAAGGGACAATAGGACTTTAGGGGTTAATAAAATAAATTCATGTTGTATAATTCAATATTCAAAAATAGCAATAATTGTAAATAATTGTGAATTTATTGCAAGCGCTATTTGTAGAAGGCATTGTTTATTGAGCTCTGCCTTCTCGGAAGAGCTTTCATTACCTCAACAAGCAAAATTGATCTTAGCAATTGATACCTTTAGAATGGTTTTATATAGGCACGTTGTGCTTTCGTAGGTGTTTTTTTGGTGTTGGAGTTTTCAAACATGTGTAGAGATTCTTCTAAGATGTCTTTATTTTGTAGAGTATGATGTAGATATGCCTAAGCATTGAGAATCTATGATACTAGTTAACCCCTAAAGGACCAACATGTATTTTTTGGCAACACAGAGATTTTGGGCAGGTAAGCGTGACTAGATATTTGCATATTTTGGGCTGAAATTTTTATAGAAGGTGAGGACAAGGTATATCTTTCATATGCACCAAATTTCATGACATTTGGAAATACAAGTCAAAAGTTATGGCCTATATGTTGTTTGTTTCTCAACTCGGGTAGTCCGGGCAGGTTAGAAAAAATAACTTTTTTCAAAAACAAAAATTTGAAATTGGTTTATTATATTTGTATATACGTGGAAAGCTTTGAATCATTCCGTTTTGATCAATGAGTCAAATGTCATGAGGATTTTTTAGTTTGCGGGCAATTATGGATTGTCTACTTTAAAATAAACTTTGAAGTTGTTTATTTCATTCAATATTTTTCAAAAAAAATAAAATTGTAGGATATAGATTTTTTATTACAACATTGCAACCATTGGGATTGGCATTTTTCAATTCCATACTTAACTTCTTAACAATTTAGTGTTTTGAACCATTTTCCACTTTTTCTACTTACTATTTTTTTCCTATATGTTGTACAATTCCAAATGATTTAAAAATATTCAAGCATGTAGCCAACTTGCCTTGAAGAATGAATTTAAAGAAGCACAACCATTTTAGGTTTTTTTTCATAATAATTGACCTTGTGAAGTGCAGCTGCCCGGTTTTTTGCAAGGCCAAAAAATGGACTTTTGCCACTTCAAATGCTAATATCTTCCAATCTACACGATGGAAATTTCTGAAACTTTTTCCATACATTCTCAAACTAGAGTACTACAAGATCCTATTGTTACATGTGTCCAAAAATGATATTTTTCAAAAATTTGGTACTTGTCCTAGAAATGGCAGTTTTGGAGCATTTTTGGTGAGAACATAGTCAAAGAACTTTAGGGGTTAATGTTAGCTGTAAAGTTTGATAATTTATTTATAAAAATACCCACTCATTTCCTTTCAGATTGGAATAACATTAATACAATTCCTTCACTCAATCTTTCAAGAACATAAGAGGCCCACTAGGTAGATTATAAACTCAAAGATATTGATAATGATCCATTAAAATTTTACTTAAATTTGGGTAGAAGTAACCAGGGGTACTCAAAATGTACTTTACAATACAATTTATTTTTCTTATGAATATGTATGTCTTCCGTATCCATATTTTGTGCCCATATTTTGTGAGTGTGTCCATATCCCATACGACATTTAGGGGGGACGGATTTTTCCTAAACTCTAATCAACGGCTCTTGATTTTTCCAAAGGAGGAGAGAAGGAAGTGAAGTACAAACATCATGTTTGCATCTTTTTACAACATGTGTTATAAACTTGTCAAAATTTAAGAAGTAAAGAGGGAATTTTGCAAACATTGTTTGAAGTGAATTACTTCGCCCAAAAAACTCAAACAAAGAAACTTTTGATCCCGGAAACAAATTGGAGAAAAATTAATTTCTTGCAAAGGGAGGTACAAGTGCACCTTGTATTAAAAGCTCAAAAATATTCTTTCAAATATGACTGAGTAAGAAAGTACCCAAGGTCTGATTCTCCCTTGAATGGATATGAAGTCCAACAGGGATTCATCCCTACAGACCCAAAGGGGCCTCCCTCCAAAATCACTTCTAAATGAATATTTCTAAAGATCAACAAAAAGATGTCTTTTAGAGTAATTTTATCATAGGATCTTGTTCATTACTATCAAACAAGTATACCCTCCAATTTTCAAAGAATTGACCATACAGATTTTGAGATATTTTACAATCAAAGTCCAATTCTTGAAAAAATAACATCTTTTTCTTGGACAATATGACTTGGGGGGGGTTCAAAATGATCACAAATGAAAAGTTTGCCTTTTTGACCAAATGCAATAATGAATAGTTGAGAATATGCATGCTAGTTTTCACAAGTATTGGAGCAATGGAAGATTACTTACAAAGCCTTGTAATCAATGGAAGTACACTAAGGAAAACAAGAATTCCACCTGACCAAATTCATCACGTATTTGCTACAACAAATCAGCATGCGCCCAATTGTACTATCCATTGATATTTTTTTTTCTTGGGATGACCCGATTCATTTGCTAGGTTTCTTTCTTGAACCGTGAGCCATTCCTTGAAGTGTTTTAGTTTGAAAAATCACCCAAGATGGAGTTTTTGTTCAAAGCAAGAGTTTTTTCTTAATACAGAAAGATAACTTGACAAACTACTTGAAAAAAAAAAAAATCACAAAAAGCATTTTTGTTATAACTGGGCAGCCCGTGAAGTTGGGTAGCAAGCACAAAATGGTTCCGCAAGTTAATGCTCCATTGAAATGGGAAAGCTAAAATCAAGAAAGGTATGAAAAAGGAAAAATAGGAAAAATAGGGAAAATCGAACTGCAAAACCGAGTCCTTGCAGGAAAGTTGTCAGCAAAGGCACGTTATTCATAAGTCAACTCCATACGTCGGTCTCTTATCTCCCAAAGTGAACATCAGAAACATCGGTCTTTCTTCTCCCAAGTCAACTCCAGAACGTGGTCCTTTTGCCTCATAAGTCAACTCCATGAAAGTCAACTCTAATTGTTCGTGGCCCTTGTACTAAAAACATGGTCTCATTCTGTCACGGATCATGCCAAGAGGCCAAGAGCCCATGGCAAGACTCGTAATTAGAAGACTGCCACTGTTTTCCCACCAGGCCACTCGTGGCTGGAGGTCTTGTATTTTGCCCTTGCAATGAAATTTCGTTTCATTTGTTTCAAAAAAAACACAATAGAAGATTGCCACTGCAGTCAACCGCTTGTCAATGTGCACAAAATTGAGTTTTGAAGATCAAGGCCCTAAATGCCCAAGGCCTGTTTTGAGCCTCTTGGAATTTGCTCTAAATTGAACAAGAAGCAAACATTTTGATAAGTTGAATGATTTTTTTTAATTGTAACTGTACAAATCCAAACTAGACATATTAGAGATCACATAGGAAAGAAACTTAAAAATATTATTTAACCTCTAAAGGACCAAGGCCTTTCTTTTGCCAAAAAACACTGCAAAACTGCCATTTCTATAGCAAAGAGTAAAAAAATTGAAAATTGTTTTTTTTGGCAAATCTAACCATAAGATCTTACACCTAACTAGTATGGGAGTGTGTGGAAAAAATTTCAAAAATTTTGACCACATAGATTGCAAGATATTTGCATTTAAAGTAAAAAAAACAAGTTTTTCAGCACATTGTGGGATTAGATTTTATGACTTTGAACATTTTTCACTTAAATTTTTTGAACTACAGAGCTTTTAATATCTATAGTAGAAAATTGAGTTGAGAATCTAGAAGAAAAAAAAATCCAAAAAAACTTAATTTTCATTACTAAAATATTTGTTAAATAGAAGTGGGTACAAGATAGAAGGAAAATCTAAAATATTGATATCTTTTATATGGAATTAAAAAGCACTAATTCCAATGGTGAGATTGTTCTAGCAAAAATACTAAACCTTGTGGAACTATTTTGTTTGAAAATTGTTAAAATTGCATATAGAAATGACTCCTCTAAGTTATTTTTTCCAGGAAGATGCTCTAAGTGCCCTAACAACAAGATTGTCCATAACTTTCTCCTAAAAATCCAAATGAAATGAATCAAAGCTTTCCAGATAGACAGAAATATAATCTACAAGAAAAAAAAACTAAAAAACTAAAAAAAGAAAATTGCAAATTTTTTTTTGCTGCCCCCCGTCCCCTATTTTGAGGTTATTTGGGCAAAACTCTTTTCTTCGGGCTCCAATTGAAAAGAAAATTATACCCCACGAAGCTTAGCAATTTTTCTATCTTCCAAAAAACATTCAGAAAATCACGACAAAAATTCAGCCCATAGGTACTTGCCCGAAATCCCATTTGTCCAAAGAAGGGACAATGGTCCTTTCGGGGTTAAGGATTGAAAGATTATAATGTTTGATCATCAGGGTGTTAAAACTATGAAAATCTTTGAGCATGCCAAATCTAAAATTCATGACCAAAAAAATATGAGGTTGAAGGCCTAAAAAATACAACCCCAATCAATATATGACTTATCAAAATCTACTCTACAATTTTTCTAAATGAATTTTTAGTGTGGTTTTTTCTCCAAGATCTTGTGTATTTGAGGATCATTTCCAAGAGCCCCCAACACTACAAAAAGTCAAGATTGCAATGGGTACCTTTGTACAAAATCTTGAATAGAAAATCATAATCATTCATTTTCAAAATCGGATATTTGATGCTAAAATTAGACTTCAAATAGAATCTTTCAAAAATATAAACTACTAAAAATAGCAATTTGGTAAGGTTCTATTTAACCCCTAAAAGCTCATTTGTTCCTTTGGGAGACAAATGGGATTTCAGGCAGGTCCTACGGGCGGAGTTTTTGTCCTGATTTTCTGAAATTTTTTTAAAGATAAAGAAACTGCTAAGCTTTGTGGAAATATATTTTGTTTTTAAATCGGTGCTTGGAAACAAAAGTTATGCCCAAATAAGCTCAAAACAAGGGAGAGGGGTCAGTAAAAAAAGTTTTGCAAAAATTTTAATTTTTTTTTGTAATTTATTGCCTCATATATTATATTTTTGTCTATCTAAAAGGCTTTGATTCATTTCATTTGGATTTTTTATAAGAAAATTATGGACAATCTTGTTTTTAAGCACTTAGAGCATCTTCCTGAAAAAATAACTTGGAGGAGTCATTTTTGAATGCAGTTTTCACAATTTTTCAAAAAACAAAGTTTCATGTGGTTTAGGTTTTTGGCTAAAACAATCTCACCATTGGGATTAGTGCTATTTAAATCTACATAAAAGATGTTAATATTTTAGATTTTCCTTCTATCTTGCACCTACTTCTATTTAACAATTTTTTTAATAATGAAAATTAAATTTTTTGAATCTTTCTTTTTTTGGCTAGATTCTCATTTCAATTCTCTGCTATAAAAATTTAAAGCTCAAAACTTAGTAGTGCAAAAATTTAAGTCAAAAATGTTCAAAGTAAAAAAATCCAGTCCCACAATGTGCTGAATACTTATTTTTTTCATTTTAAATGCAGATATCTTGCAATTTGTACGGTCAAAAATTTTGAAATTTTTCCACACATTCTCATACTAGTTAGGTGTAAGATCCTACAGTTAAATGTGCAAACATAAAAATAAATTTTTTTTTCCTCTTTGCTATAGAAATGGCAATTTTGAGTATTTTTTTGCAAAAAAAAGGGCCTTGGGCCTTCAGGGGTTAACTTCAAAGTTTCTTTGACACCATGTTTGGCCTCCTTGGACATTTAGGGGTTAAAAATAAATAAATAATATCAAGGAAAGTCAAATTAGTGAAATAGTTGATGGTATGTTTCCACTTGGTGTTAAAGAGTGTTGTTATTAAGGGTCTTTAGAGAATTAATTTAGACCTACATTGGGACTTGATTCACATTGCAAACACCAAATGTGATTTTATTAGCGCATTTTACATGAACTTGTAAACTCCAGGGTCATACAAGCTCAATCCTAAAGTCAACTATTTTTAATTTGTATATATTGAAATATTATTGTATTGTACAAAGTAATTTCCACAATTTTTTGGGGTAGAGACACTGATTTTGCAAGTGACACTAATTTTGTGCTCTCACTAAAACTATAGATAAATAAAAGAATAAATCAATGTATGTCAAAAATTTTATTTATGAATATCAGCTCATGATACACCAAGACACATTAGGAAAAAGATGAACCCTGGAAGAGGCTGTGACACCTGAGAACGCAGGGAACGCAAGCCAAATAAATAAATAAATAAATAAATGAATTTGCGACAACAAACTGCAGGTGCGGAACGGCGCGGAATAGCAGAGAACACTGCAATTGAACTGCTTAAAAAAACATTAAAAAAATAATTTATTAACATAAATTCAAAATTACAAAATTTTCAGATTTGACATGGCACTACACATGCCATGTCAGATTGCAATCATTACAATTTTTATTTTTTAATTTAATTTAATTTATTATTATTATTTTATTAAATTTTATTTTAAAAAAAAAAATTTAAATTTAATTTTTTTTTTTTTATTATTGTAAATTACTATTGAATTCCCTTGAGTTCCCTGGAGGGGAAGCTTACACTACAAAGGAGCCCCTTCCAGGGCTCATTTTTTTCCTAATGGAGCTTCTAGATAAAAATGAAAAGTCATTTTGATTGTAAAAAGTGGGAGCCCAAAATTCTTGATAGTCAAATAAGTCAAAGACATCTTTTTCAAAATAGAGATGGAAAGTCACCAAGGTGAATGCAAGTTTAGTTTCTATGTGGCAAGGCCTTCACTCAAGACATTTTCTTGTAAATTATACAAGAAATTTAAGTCTTCTTAACCCCTAAAGGACCAAGTTGATTTTCCTACCAAAACCCATTCAAAACTGTCATTTCTATTGCAAAGAGAAAAGAGTTTAAAAAATTGTTTTTTTTTGCATATCCAACCGTAAGATCTTATACTTGACTAGTATATGAATATGTGGAAGAAATTTCAGAAACTTTGACCACGTAGATTGCAAGATATATGCATTTAAAGTGAAGAAAACAACTTTTTTTCCACCTTGCTTCACTAGATTTTTTGGCTTTGAATCTTTTTAGTTCAAATTTTTTGCACTACTGATTTCGATTTTCTACTTATTTATGTTAAGTAGTTGAGTTGAGAATCTACCAAAAAAATTTAGGAAAAAAATCACTTAATTTTCACTCATTAAAAATTTGTTAAGTAGAAGTGGGTTCAAGATTGAAGAAAAAACTAAATTGTTAATAGCTTTTAGATGGAATTGAATCACAATAATCCCAATGGTGAGATTGTTCTAGCAAGAAAATCTAACCCTGTCTAACAATTTTTTTTGAAAAATTCTAAAAATTGCATTCAAAAATGAATTCTACAACTTATTTTTTCAAGAAGATGCTTAGATTGCCCGAAAAACTTTGATTGGCCATAAGTTTCTCATTATTAGTCCAAATTGAATGAAACAAAGCTTCACATGTAGACAAAAATATAATCTTTGGGTCAAAAATTTGAAAAAAAATTATTTTGACTTTTTGTGATTTTTTGGGGGCTGCCCGCAAATTTCCATTTTTACTTATTGTGCTATAACTTTTGCTCCCGGGCATCAATTAAAATAAAAATGATATATTTGCAAAGATCTCGCAAAAATACACAACCTCAAAAAATCCCAAAAAATACTACTAAAAATTGAGATTGTAGGAACCTGCCCGGACCCAAATTGTCCCCCGAGGGGACAATCGGTCCTTTAGGGGTTAAATATTACTTTGAATTCTTTTTATTCATACTCCAGTATGAATTACAAAATATGTTCGTTTGAGACTCTACACCAAAGTCGAATGGGTGATGGCAGGGACATAATTTTCTTGAGTAAAGTTACCCTAGTCCTTTGGACAAGAAACATGGAGTGGTGCAAATATTCTATGATTGAAATGGTGGTATTATCAATTGTCAAGCATTCAAACACTCTATAAACTTGCTTTGGAATGTTCCATGGGATGCATTTCGAGAGGATCTGTGTCACATAATAAAAATGCAGTTCTGGAAGCTGAATCAGGGTAAACCAATGTTACTTCATTGGTAGCAGTTGGAATTGCAGTGAAAAAAATCTATAAAACCTCTATTTGGAGTGAAAAATAGAGGAAATTAATGGACTTGGGTACTTGAAAACCCTGTTCAACATCGGAATTAGAGGAAGATAACTGGTAAAACTCAAAAAATATCATGAATATTGTTGGGTTAACTTTGTTAGTTGTCTACCAAACGTGCAAGGAAAAAAATGCGGGCTTCAATCAATTGCTGAAAGATAGAGAAGGAGGTTCAACTAATTTGGTTAGAGCTGCTGATCCAGAGGTAAGGTAGCGACTGAACTTGCCTTGCTCGCCCTCCATTTTTGTGCAATTCTTCTAGAAACATGGTCTCATTGATCGATCATGACACGAACGAAGCCACGCCTCCGGTTTCGCGTCGTCGCTCCCCATTCAACCCACATCATACATTCCTACTTTGTACGGTCGATGGCCTTGGCAAAAGGTCCCCGTGCGTGACGCCACCTTTGTTGGCTTTTGACCCTGGACCCCCATTTCTTCAGTCAGCATTAGTCCTGATCTTTTGACCCTTGTTTTTTTAAAAGTGTTGAAAATTCTTATCAACTGTTGAAAGTCTCCACTCACTGTAAGCCAAGCCTAGCCAAGCCAAGCCAAGCCAAGGCCCAGGACACCCATTCAACAAACTGAACCATCCTGAAGAAGATCAGCAGCATAGTTATACTGGACCATTTCTATACACTAGCTGGCTATTCCAAATGCGACACCGGATCACAACCACTACTTCCATTGAATTCACTGCGTCAAAAAATTGTGAGAATCATACCTATGAACTAAAGAATTACAAGGCCACAAAGTCTGCGGGTTGCAAAATATTCAAATTTTCAAATGGTCATATGGATTTCTTTCATTTATGTAGACATTCTAAGGAGATTCTGTCTATGTTACTTGTTAGGAGTACTATTCATAGAAATCACAGTGTAGGGTAAGAGGCCCAAACAATTAATTTGTGAGCCCAAATTATTTTATTTATTTATTTGACACAAATGTTGAGCCCAGATGTTTTGGAGCTTCTCATGACTCGCCTATCTAGGATATGATACCATGATAGTCAGTATCCTTGTTGAGGAGGAGTACCAGTCAGGGTGGCATGGTACCAATTGAAAACCATACCATTTATTCATTTGTGTAAAAAACACAAAAAACACAAAAAAAATCACATACCAATTACCAGTCATACCAAATCAGAGCAAATCAACAGACATTAAAGCTCTACCATACACTCTGCCACAACATCAAAATGGCATGGAAAGGCATCTGTAACGCATATGGCAAATGGGTTGGCAACTCAAGTATATGACCTGTTTCTGACTACACTAAAAATGATATTTAGTGTAGTATGACATTTAGTGTTTTACCCCCTACCAGCCATTTTACTTATCTTCAATTTTACTTGTCTTCAATCTTTTCCTTTGCAAGTTCATTTTTTTAACATGTTCTAACACTAAATGTAAACCTTTTCAGATTTCAGATTTACCATAGAGCATATTTAGTGTTAGAAATTAGATTTAGTGTTACTTACTTATGATATTTAGTGTCAAGGTTCGTAATTAGTGTTGCCAACACTAAATATCATTTTTAGTGTAGTGCCTCATTTGAGCAAGAGAGAGTGACTTATTTTTTATGAATGAGGGGAATATGATGTGGTTTAGCAACTTCATCTGTGTGTGATGAATGACACATTGACACCTAATGAAGTTGCTAAGACTAGTTTTAAATTTTGTGCTTCTCGGAAATAGGTTTGCCTATACATCAAGAACAAGTTGGTTTGTAATCTACACTTCCATAATTTCTACTAATTCCAAACTTGATGGAAAAGTAGCAAATAATAGTACAGTCTTCATTATTTTTGTTCCTTGACCAAAGAAAATGATCCCACCCACCATTAATCAATCAGACATATGCTAAATGCTTAGCATTATTGAAAACAAGTTTTATACCTTAATTAAGTTTTGGATGATTGGTGTGGAAATAGAACTTGAGAATACTATCACATTGGATTGAAAAGTGCATCCAAAATCACTTAAAAGAGCAGTGCGCGGGTTATGTGAGAACAAGCATCTAAATTTTACCAGCTATTTTCCTTCAACTCCCAAATTGAACTGGTTATTCAAGTATAGAATCTAGTTATTTTCTCTATTTCTTACTCAAAATATAAATTTTAGAGATTTTTTTACCAATTTTTTGCCAATGTTTCAAATTGCAACCACTTTTTTTTCCAATTCCATTGGCTAACTTTGAAATAGCCACCATTTTCCCCCACTCATTAGTGAGAATCTGTGTGAATAAACATAAAAATATCTAGATTTAGATCTTGGGCAACTAAGAAAAGATCCAACTGAAAACATACTAAAAGAAAAAAATTGTACATATCTTAGCAAATCATAGCTAAGATAGGAATATCTTGTAAATCAACTCATGAAATGTTGGACAAATGTAGGGATGCAATTTAAATAAGGGTCCATGAGGTTGTACTTGCCTTTTCATGTCAACATTGAGAAAGAAAAAGATAGATGGAAATAGCGTTGGCCATTTTTTGGAGCTTCACCAATTAACCCCTAAAAGCCCATTGTCCCTTCAAGGGACAAATGGGATTAAGGGCACCCAGGTACCTATGGGCTGAATTTTTGTCATGACTTTTTGAAACTTTTTTTTGAAGATAGAAAACTGCTAAGCTTTGTGGGAATATATATTTTTTTCAATCAATGCCCGGGAAAAAAGGTTATGCTCAAATAAGCTCAAAACAACATTGAGGGGGCAACAAAAAATAAAATAAATTCTAATTCTAATTCTAATTTTCTTATTAATTATATTTGTGTCTATTTGGAAAGCTTTGATTTGTTTCATTTGGATTTGTTATGAGAAAGTTATGGACAATCTTATTTTGGGGCACTTAGAGCATCATCTTGAAAAAAATAACTTGTAGGATTCTTTGCTAAATGCAAGTTTTACAATTAAAAAAAAAAGAATTCCACAAGGTTTAGTTTTTTTGCTAGAACAATCTCACCATTGGGGTTAGTGCTTTTTAATTCCATATAAAAGATATTAATATTTTAGATTTTCCTTCTATCTTGTACCTACTTCTACTTAACAATTTGTTTAATAATAAAAATTATTTTTTCTTGGATTTTTTTTCCCTAGACTCTCAACTTAGTTCTCCATTATAAAGATTTAAAGCTCAAAACTATGTAGTGCAAAACATTTGAGTTAAAAATGTTCAAAGTCATAAAATCTAGTCCCGCAATGTGCTGAAAAACCTTTTTTTTTTCACTTTAAATGCAAATATCTTGCAATCTGTGTGGTCAAAAATTCTGAGATTTTTTCCACACATTTTCATATTAGTAAGGTGTAAGATCCTACGGTTAGATGTGCCAAAAAAATGTTTTTTGTTTTTTTAACTCTTTGCTATAAAAATGGCAATTTTGAGTGTTTTTTGGCCCAAAAAAGGCCTTGAGCCTTTTGGGCTTAATGAATACCCTTTATGAAACACATTCAATTAGATTTTTTGATGTACTAATTTAATTATTCATCTATTTGTACTATGATTTTAAAACATCCTTAAATTTTTTTTTGATAACTTTGAATCTTGTACTTCCAAGAACATGTCTTGTAATACATAAAATATGCTACAAGATTCGCCATTGAATACACACCTCATCAAATATACCACAACATCATTAAAGAAACTCCACTTTCTATGATGGAAATCTATCTATAGAATTCCGTGTTTGAGTGCTTCCATAAATGGTTGTTGACTTTTCAAGACAATTGTGGCTCTATGCCATTGACAACCTGTCACCATCACCGTCACAAGTTGCAGCTCATAACCTTCTCTCCTTTCAGTTTGCATCTCATGCCCTTGGATCATATAGATAAAAGATTGTAATTAAAAAATGAACAACTAGCTATATATTAGTTAATCCCTAAACGTCTCAATCCTTTTCTGAATTTCTACACATTTTTGTTTATATCTTTGCATAGAAACATCATTTATCAAAATTTCATGAATTTGGTCATTATAGAAGGTTGTCTTTTCTAAATGAACCCCTAAAGGCCCAAGGCCTTTTTTCTGCCCAAAAACACCCCAAACTGCCATTTTTTTAGCAAAGAGTGAAAAAAAATTAAAAATATTTTTTTTGCACATCTAACCATAGGATCTTGCACCTGACTAGTATAAGAATGTGTGGAAAAAAATTTCAGAATTTTTGACCGCACAGATTGCAAGATATCTATGTTCAAAGTGAAAAAAAAAAAAGTTTTTCAGCACATTGTGGGCTAGGTTTTTTGACTTTGAACATTTTTAACCTAAAACTTTTGCACTACAAAGTTTTGAGCTTTAAATGTTTATAGTGGAGAATTGAGTTGACAATCTACCAAAAAAAAAGAATTCAAAAAAACTTAATTTTCATTATTAAAAAAATTGATAAGTAGAAGTAGGTATGAGATAGAAGGAATATCTAAAGTATTCATGTATTTTAGATGGAATTAAAATGCACTAATCCCAATGGTGAGATTGTTCTAGCAAGTAAATTAAACCATGCCAAAAAAAAAATTTGAAAAATTTGAAAAATTGCATTCAGAAATGAGTCCTACAAGCTATTTTTTTCAAAAAGATGCTCTAACTGCCTGAAAAACAAGAATGTCCATAACTTTCTCATAACAAATCCAAATGAAATGAATCAAAGCTTTCCAGATAGACAAAAAGCAATCTATGAGAAGAAAATATTAAAAAAGAAAAAAAAGTGCAAATTCTTTTTGTTGCCTGCGTTGCACCCCGTCTCCTATTTTGAGCTTATTTGGTCATAACTTTTGTTCCCGGGCACCGATTGTGAAAAAAATTATATTCCCATGAAGCTAATCAGCTTTCCTACCTCCCAAAAAAGTTTCAAAAAATTAGGAGAAAATTTCAGCCCGTAGGTACCTACCTAAAAACGCATTTGTCCCTCGAAGGGACAATGGACTTTTAGGAGTTAAAGTACTGAATTGGATGAATGAGAACTTAGTTGAATGAAACAGTGCATCAAAGCCATCTGGTCATCGTCCAAAATATGGACGTCGACGCACTTCAGGGTTAACCGATGAGGGGCTCATCGGTTATGTAATACATAAACACCAGTATATTATATACTGATGATTTTTTTATGAAACACCAATATTTTACAACCAGGTACTGCAAATGATGTTTTTTTTTTCATGAAAACAGCTGCTTGGGATCTTAACCCAATGGCACCCAGCAGAGTGGGTGGTGGCCGGGCATCATAGAAAAGTCCTATTGGTGCAACAAAAGACTTGCCATGCCTTGTCCAAAGTTCCAAAAGTGCTTCAGGAATGTACTGGAAAGGACGGTACATCATGTTCAGAGGAAGATATTCTTTTGTCATTTCCCTTGTAAAGTAAGGGAGGGTTTTGTTTGGGTTCCCTTGGACGGACCAGACCGACTTTAGGAACACCCACAGACCACAGAGCCTAATAAGAAATTAAATTAAAACCCATGATGCTTTGGCATTGGGCATTCTCACCACCACCCATGGAGTTCATCCAATCTGAGCTCTCTGATGAGGTGGCATGAAAGAAAATAGTTGAAATATTTATGGACAAGAGGTAGAGAAGAAGAAGAAGGGTAACTCTCGTCTGAAAGTCTGGTGTGAATGGACCGTCTGTTGGAAATGGCTCCTCTATCTAAGTCTCGTGGACTTACATGGCAAATTCCATCCTTGATGCTTCTCTAAAGAGGTAGACCTTACAATAAAAAAAACTGATTGATGTTTCTTCCCGCGAGAAATTCTGAGGTCTCCATATGGTGATAAGGTTATTTTTGCACCTTCCACCATAGTTGGGTGGACTATGATGGTAAGCACCTCGCCAACTCCTAGATTTGATTTCACGCCACCTGATTGGTGAGTCAAGGCCAAAGTCGTTGAACCAAGCTAGAGGTGCTTTATTTGAGGTAAGTATACTCTTAACCAATATTGCATCCAAAACCAACAAACCAATAGTATGTAATGTTGATGTCCATTTGATATCCCTACATTTAGGAACCATGGACTTTATTGTGACAACTTCCTTAGTTTGATGGTTTTGGATATCCTCTCCTTAATTTTCTCAACAAAGGGAAGTCTTACCTATTCTTAAGGTTAGGGTTTAGTGTAATTTTACACTAATTTTAAATATTTGATAAATTTTTTTACCAATTGTGCTTATAGAGATTCCCTCCTACTTGAGTAGTATTTGATACCTCTGCTCTTCTTAAAAATGTTCATCAAGAATAAAAACTTAAATGGATAAGTACTCTCAAATTAATTAGTATGGTAACAATATATTTCATTATTAGTGGTGTACAATTGACTTTTTGAAAAATGAACTTTTGTAAATGAAGGACCTAATAGAGTAAAGGCAACAACATTTAATTGCTTAAAATTGCAAAAGTGATTTCTCACAACAAATTGTCCCTCTTTGCTAAGCCCTCTTAATGAATCTTTTTTGTTTTTTTGGTAGAAACATGTCACCCCCCCTAGAATGCAAGCAAGTGAGAGAGATTGTTCAATTTGATCAGCTATCTTTCACTCATCCACAACCTTTACTAAAAATAATAAATAAACTTCATCCAAATATTAGTGAATCTCATATTTCTTAGAAATGATTTTGGTGACTTCATTTATTAAAATAATTTTTTTTCTAGTGTAATGGAAGTAAGATTTTAGCAACTATTTTCCAACAAATTTTTTGTAAGACCCTCTTTCCAACTTTGGTGTTTTTGTCAACATAGATCTTCCTTTGAAAGGGTTATGTGCTTTGTCATCAAATGCTTTGGCTTCAAGGCTAGCACTATTACTCTTCATTTAAACTCGTGTATATAGGTGGAGTGAAACAACAATTTGTTTGTTGCTTTTGCCCTGTAGCTACTACAAACAAAAATTACTAATGTTCAAAAATGAAAAATGAAAAAATTTGGAAATTTTTTGTATCAATTTTTTGTGAAATTTTGAAGTCAACACTACAAGAGAAAGGGGTGTTTTAAGTAAGTTTTAAAGTATAGTCCTAGATATAAAATTTTAAGTACTACCCTCTAAGGAGATTTTCAGCAAAATTTTACTTAAAACGCATGGATTTTAAGTAAAATTTTGCTAGAAATCTCTTTAAAGGTCATTACTTAAATTTTTTTTGTCTAGGACTATACTTTAAAACTCACTTAAAACACCCCTTTCCCTGGTAGTGCAATACGGAAGAAATGTCAAAGTGTTCAATTAGTGCATAATTGAAATACCTTAAGCAAAATCCCAAACCATTTACTAAAGGCTTGTTACTTTACAACTATGAAGTGTTGTTTGTAAAGTAGGAGCCATTCAAAGCAAATGGTTTGAGGTCATATTGGTTACACTTCAATGGATACCTATTTGGCGAAGATGGGAGAGTGAACAATGAAGAATATAATTACCATACTACATATATATAAAAAAAAAGCTACTTCTATGGGTCATGCTATTAGCAAATGGCACTTGGTGAGCCCCATGATTAGTTAACCCCTAAAGGCCCAAAGGCCCCTTAGGGGACACTTGGGATTTCGGATAGGTTTGTGTGACTTCAAATTTTGACTTGATTTTTTGAAACTTTTTTGAAGATAAGAAATCACATTAGATTTCTAAAAATATAATGTTTTTTCAATCAGTGCATGGAAACAAAAGTTATACCATCTAAAGTTTTAAAAGCAGTTTGTCAAGTAGAACAAAATAACCCCAATTTTTTTTTTAATTTTTAATTTTTAATTTTTTAGAAAGATTTTTTTTTTGTCTACATTTGAAGCTTTGATTCATTCTATTTGGACTAATAATGAGAAAGTTATGGACAATCTTGATTTTTGAGCAATGTAAGCGTCTTCTTCAAAAAACAACTTATAGATTTCACTTTTGAATGCAATTTCAAATTTTTTCATATTTTTTTTTGATAGGGTGAAGCTTGTTTGCAAAAACAATCTCCATGTTGGGATGATGATGTTCAATTCCATCTTAGAGCTACTAACAATTTAGTGTTTGTTTCAATCTTGGACCCTACTAATTAACAGTTTTTTTATATGTGAAAATCAAGTTTTGACATTTTGAATTTTTTTTTCCAACTCTCAACTCAAATGTTTAACAAATTTTTTTAATCCTACAGTCCATAGTGCAAAAAATTCTACAAATGGTAATCAAAGTCATCTAAAATTGCATGCTAGCTTTCAAAAAAACTTACTTTTTCAACTTCAAATGCTAATGTCTTCCAATCCATACGGTCAAACTTCATTTTCACATGATCTGAGACAATTGAAGTATAAGATCCTATTGTTAGGTGCGTAAAAAAAATATTTTTTCTGGTTTCTTGAGTGATTGCAACAGAAATGGCAGTTTTTAGTGGTTTCGGACCTAGAAAATGTCTTGGGCCTTTAGGGATTAAGATAATAACAAGATTGTCTACAAAGTTAAAATTTCATAAGCTTTCATTCAATATTACAAAGATAAGGTGAATGTATCCATAGCCAATAATTTAAGGGATTTTCCAACAGATGTTGAGCAATTTAAGGCTCAAGAAATTTTTACCATATAGAAAGATAAGAAATATGGGGATTCCCAAATTTTTTTATTTTTATTCCCAAAATTGAAATTATTATGAATTTTGGGAGTCAAAAAGTTGTCATGACTAGTAGCCAATCTCTAGAGTCATCCAATTCCAATCATCTAAAAAATTGCTTTTCCGCTTACTATTTCTTATTTTTCTTCCTCACTACTTTGGGACATGTCATAACCATATTAGTCCCAACCTTGAAAAAACACATTCCAAGCTTTTTAGCCATGGTTTGAAAATAGTGCCCCCTACAGGTTGGTTATGGGTCATGATCGACTATGGGTACATTTACCTTAATCTTCCCCTTGATTTCTTCAAACTCACACTGAAACCTTTACTTTTGTCAAAAAAAAACCCCCAAAACATACAGTACTATACAGTACAATACTGCACATACCATACTGTACAATACAGTACAATACAGTACTGAACTCCCTTTGTACCATGAGGAATATACCCTTCCACATCATTTACTGTAAAGTTTCTACAGCAGTGTCATTTTACAAATGATCCGTACCTAATACTCCGTACTTGGTCAGCAATGTCATAAATAATCTAGATACGGAGTATTGACAAAAATTACATCACGTTTTCAAGCATTTCCTAGCAGTATCCCACAAACTAAATTGCAACACTTGAGAACCTTGAATTCATCAGCTTAAACCCGAGTCAAAAGAAACTGAATTCATGTGAGCACATTTGCCAGTAAATCGTCCTATTTCAAAATTGAGCAACGAACTTCCTAGAACTTGCCTCCATAAGTTGCACAAGAGTAGCGTCTGTGAAGTCCGTTCTAAGTCTGTCAACCCGCACCCCAACACGAAGACATAAATATTTTTACAAAGCGATTGAATCACGTCAAAACGTGCTCAACACTAGTACATGGGGCTAAAGAGGCGACCTACCACCTCGTAGCTCAAGGGTCTTTGGGTGTTTCTATGTTACTGCATCAACACTGATATCTACAGAAACAGTCTTGGCATGAATTATGGTTAGAACCAAGGATGCCACGTGGGGTCCATCATACAGAGACTCTTGGGCTTCAAAGCAGCTTCCACAAGATCAGACACGCCCCGTTGTACTGATTGGGGAGGTTCTGTTGCATTCTCATCCTGAAAACCAAAGAAGGAAGTCTTAGTATACAGCAATTGAAAGTGATAAATCAGACATGCATTCAACAGCTGGTGAATTGGTCTCGTTGCTACAGACCTCTTCGGGAAAGCATTGAGGCGCAATTTTCTGGACGCGGTTGATTACTAGCTCCACATTCTCGGCCACTTTACTCTTCAATTCTGCTAAGCTCATTCCCCCAGCAGCACCATTTGCGGGAGATGCTCCTGGTGGTCTTCTCCAAGACCAAGAGATAAGTTCATCCCTGAAAAACATCGCTAGTTGGTGTTGAACATGCTGATTCTGCAGTAGAATCGAACAAGTTAATGGTGCAGCCCATGCAATCCATCAATAAAATGTAACCTTCGCAAGGACGTTAACAAACAAGGAAAAGGCACAAAAAGTTACCGAATCCTTAGGTATACAAAGAAGGGCAGCAAAAGACGAGGAATGATTTTTCACGGTTACTATCTTAAACTAAAACATGCAAAAGGGACAAGATATCCCTTCCAAGAAACAATTCGTCTTACCCCCCGCCCCAACTCAAAAAGAACTAAATTCAATAATTCAGCAATCAAGTGAGGGACAGAAACCTTGGGCGCCACGACAGCCTGTGCTGCGGCACACATTGAAGATATAAACAGTCCTTCAACACCAAAGGGGGTGAAAAAGGTCTGCAGGTTTCGGGTCAGTCTAAACGGAACGGGCTCTGCAAACTCCACCATGCCATGCATGTCATAAGCTGCAATCAAACAAGCAAGCCAACACAAAAATTAGAAACTAATCTCTTCATACGATATATTCAAGCGAACCGAAAAAAAAAAGCACTGATATAATGATCACTGATTGGCAGCCACGAAAAAAATACAAAGAGATCTGAAAGATGATGCTCAAAGAGTGACAGGCGAAGAGTATGCACTAACTCCACTGACAGGCTGCGCACGCACAACTAGCGTCATGGAAGACTTATGAACGAGTCGTTAGAAAGCACTGACGAAAGCATTTGTTAAATCAGAGACAACCTGACGAGGCCTATCTAATAGGATGGTCGGAAGTTCAGACGTCCGGCCTCATGGAGGACTTCCAACAGAAGTACAAAGTTCTCTTACTTTCAAAGTAGGCACATTCAACATCGCTAATCTGACCTTCCAAATGAACTACTACAGAGAAAGCACAGATCGGACTTACCAGGATGGAAATCATTTTGAAAGACCTTGCCCGTGTTCTTCGCGAAAAGAATTTTGTTGGGTGACCGTCCTCCAATCTGAAGCATATACGACATGAACCCTGACAGCGCTAGTTGGACAGCGAACTGCTTCTTAAAAGTCCAAAGATGGTTGCAGGTAGGCAGAGTTTTATACATAAATTGAGAAAAGACATTCTCGCTGACAAACTTGTTCGTGATTTCATTATAAGTATGCAGTCGGAGATCGACCACAGCTTCAGGGCTGAGCTGCCCAGTGATAGCCTGATTCAATCGCTCTTTGAAGTGAGTGATTGGAAGGTCAGCTTCTCGACCATAACGTGCACAATTGATCTCATAAACTTCTCCAAAGGTACTGTACATCAGGTCGTCTTCCACCAATCGCACCTGTACAGATTGCCAAATGTCAGGCTTCTAGCTACTCAAACTCATAAAAGTACACAACTTCATCAAGCTCATGTAACCGACTTTCCAGCATCATAAACACAAATGAGAACCACCATTCTAGAAGATAAAAGGGCTTAATAAAATCATCGTCACTGTCACAGCAGGTAATCTGAAGAGACCCTAAAATTCTTATTTACCAAACTATTCAAAACTTTATCAAATGTACTTCCATCGCTTCCTTCCAAAATTCGCAAGCTAGGAAAATTGATGACGACTAAATTTTGTACAATGCTAGGCCGGGCCCAGGTGTGGTGTCCCGCAGTCAATCGTAAAGTTAGGTTTTCTATAAATTATTCTTCGGCAACATAACAAAAAGACGTCGGAATCGATAAGGTACTGTTTCATTTTCTGGTCCCCACAAAAACCATTGGTAGCCACGGAAAACCTTCGTATACCTCCAACATTGTTCCTACTCGCCAGAACGAAAACGTAAACAGGGTAAGCAATTGTAGTACAGTAGGTCAGATACAGGAATGATAATTGGAGTAGATCGTAAGAATGCGCTGTCCGTGACTTATTCTTTGGGGAAAATAACTGTTGCTTTCAAGAATTGAATGAATTAACACCGTGAGTCAGCATCGATAAGGTACCAATAAACGCCATATCTTCATCTAATCCCAGCAATCACTACAAGGTGACACCTACCGACGTATGAGGAGCCCATGTCGAGAGCAGGAACAAGATCAAGCCATGATTCTGGTCAGCGATTGAGAAGCGCATAAATTTGAAAGCAGTAGGTCACCATCAAAAGAGATTTAACGCTACGGTGACAAACTCTAGAACACACAAATATCCAGGTGGTCTGAACCACCGGCAATCACTGGTTGAAAGTTAAACACTGACAAACCTGAGGCCACACGGGGATAATGATGGGAGTGTTGAAGGCAAGATGGCGCCGCCGAGACTCTTTATGCTTGTCAAGCAAGCGGTTAAGCACTCTGAAGAGCTGCACCATCCGCTCATCACTGCGTGCACTTGGGGTCAACGAGGTCTGCACTAAAAAGTGTTTTTGCGAGCCATCATTACCCACCAACGTAAGTCTCCGATGGCTGCTGCCATGACGCCGAACAATTGGGACATCCGCACCAATCCGGTCCAGCTTCACTGTATGGTCAGGGGCAACCTCCTGAGGGACAAATCAAAGAATCATAAACATGAACGTCAATTGTTTTGGTCACATCCCGAAATTTGCCCCGATATATACCGCCAAAAGCTTCAATATATTCAAAGAACGGAGCAGAGGTCGATAGCTCTTGGCTATACAGGTTGTCATAACAACTCAGACCATCAAGAATATACTGAGATTGCAACGCACGATCTAGAAAAGGGCAGTCGTCGAAAAATACCTGATCATTGAAATATTGACCAGGGACTTCAATATCCAGCACATGAAATTCTCGTAATTGGCGACTTTCCTCTTCCAACTTCAGTACTGCTGGTAACCTATCCTCCACATTGCTCTGAAAAAGAAGCACAAGCTTGTTTCAGCACATGATAAATTCTCTAAATTATCTAAGTCAACAATATATCCTGTTGGTTCGAGTATCATTCTATGAGCTATTATATGATATAAACATGCGCACTTAGAGCCAAGACCAGCGAGACTTCGTCATGAATTAAGCACTGTAAACATGATGCAATCGAGGCCTTACTTGCAGAACTCCTTTCCAGGTCTTCAGCTTTTCAGTTAACTCAGCCAGAGTTGCAGGAAATGTGCTTGCACTTTCAGGGTCGAGGTCCCTTTCAAATTCCCGCTTGTACTCATTGACAAAATCGACGTGCTTGGTGATAGTGTCTACTGAAAAACATGCCCGACAAACTCCAGCTAATTCCTTCTTCAAGGATTGAGGAACCTCTGCTGTAGTAGCTGTAGGGTACTTGTAACATCGATGCAGTAGAGCATGAACTACCGCCAACAGTCGTTCCTCTGGAAGTGGAACAAATCGTGCACCTATCTCTGTCAACATTACCTGTGACAAGATCATCAAGTCAATACTGCAGGTCATCACAGATCCAAACACACAACTACAGATATTCTTCACAACGAAATAGGAACGGGTTGAATAATAGAATTGTCACAATTAAGACATTAATTTCCTTAGTTATCAATAACCATTCAGTACTTGACTTGCAAAAAACAAGTCACTACCTCAAGCTCATTTGCTAAATTCGTATGCTTTGTCCTTAAAGCCTCCATGATATCCTTGGCAGCTTCAAATGCTCCAAGTGCCAGTGATGGTCCAGTCGGACTACTTGGCCATGTGGCACTGCTCAACCTGCGCAATGTCTGAGGTTCCCCTGGCAGTGAAGCTCCCGATACATTCGAGCCAGAAGGCATGCTATCTCCACCAGAACCACCCCTCTCTGTTTCTTGTCCGGTGATCGCAGATGTTTCAGTGCCACTTTGCAATGCCGCAGACCCCCCTTGGTTCCCCTGATCCATTGACAACAAATGCAGACAGTTAACTGAATGGAATTTAACTTCAAAATAGTAGATTCGGGAATAGGATTCAGAATTAAGCAAATCCTTTGCAGAGTAGGTAGACATTCACGAACATCGACATGCTAACTGAAGGGTGTTCAAATCATAAGAGTCCAAATCATCTTCCAGCCTATCCCCAAAACTAATTCATTAGTCTCAAGAATATTACCAGATTGCCCGGTGGCATCTGGTTGCCGGGAGAGGTATCACTATTATTATTTGCTGGTGATGCAGCGACGTCAGATGAATTTGCAAAATTTGATACAGTAGATGAAGCCATCTGAGCCTGGGAACGATTTGGAGCACTCCTCAGCATCTCCGACTTTCCAGCGATGTCACGACGCTCCAGTAAATATGTGCGAAGCCAATAATACAAAGCCTGGCACAGTTGAGAAAAATAAATTAGATTCAATAAACTATTTGCGTGGTAGACTTGAATAGCTATATGTAGCTGAGAACGCATCGCGACTAAAGTTATCATATAAAAAAGACTATCTTAAACGCCGTAAAAGACTATCTTAGACCAGAATAGAAACTTGGAATCCCCTTGGCATGACATGATAGCATCCACTCTTCACTCGAAATCAAGTATGGGAAAGCCCGGGTCAGGAGTATGGTAGCAGTGGGATCTGCAAATATTGACTCACTAGAACAATCCCAGTCTTAAGAAAATGAACACTATAGCTTTGTGAAGTGGTCTCCCTTCTGGACAATGCAGAACGATTGAGGAGAGAACAAGCCTGAGCAGGAGAGAACTAAATCGTGGTTTCCACGCTTTCAGAACATTTCAGAGAAGGTTGAGGTCAGGGAAGACATCTTTACAGCGGTGTTGAGGTCAGACCTGAGGAAAGACTGCCGCAAGCTTGAGTATAACGTTCTTGCAGCTTGCTGCCTCAGGCCTCTGTAGGGACAGCAGCAGTTGGGGAATCCAAGCAAGCCAAACCCATTGAGGGATAGAGTCGCAGTACTTATCAAAAGCCTTGCTCACTGCACCTGTCTGATTATCGAAACTCAGCAAAAAAAGCACTCTAGCTAAGTGGTTACGCCCGTGCTTGCTACCGTACTTGATGCCTTGTAAAAAGCAGCTCACGGCATACTCGAGCCACAAATCTTCATTAGTTTCCTTGTAAACCTACACAACCACAGAAGCCTCTCAACTCAACAAAATACAAATAAGACAAAGATATATTAAAATCAATAAGTTAATACTTGTCCATGGTGAATTCCCATTGACCAGAAATCCATATTAACAGAGCAAGAAGCAATTTCCGTTAAATATATATAGTGAACTGAACTCATCCAACATGTGGCACGACACAATCCAACACTCAGTTAACTAGAGGCGATGTGTAGCTAATTTGCAGATAAAAAAGAAACCTGATCGCAGTGATTGCCCCAGCTAATCCATCCCTTCGGAAGATGCTTGTAGAGAGAAATTGCAGTGGAATATGCTTGATTTGCAAGTTCCATGTCATTCGTCTTTTGCAAAAAGTCTCCCTTCAGTCGAAAAATCTCTGCTTTATGCTGCAGAGGGAAGTATTCCAAGTTCGTTGTGTTTATGAGACTCAATCCACTCGCTAACTCTCCCTTCATTTCCAGATAAGCCTTCGCCTGCTCCCGAATTTTCACGAACGCTTCCTGCACAATTAACACACAATAGACCCATACACAATTAAGAAAATATTTAAGGAATTTGCAAGAGAGAGATTCACCTCGTTTCAGGACTCAGCTCACAAAGAGAAACTCTCACCTGCACCTCCATCGTAAGAAACCCATACATCTTGTTCAGCACAGTAACGCACACTTCATAGAGCCCTTGCCTACGGGCCACATAAGCAAGCTTGTTTACGCTCCATGCTTTATCACGGAAACCCAGTTGATGCAATTGGGGATTTGTTTCTGAAAAGCCCTTAAAAGCATTGATCACTGTGTTGTACATGTGATTACGCCATTGTAGGAGGTCCATCCAAATCGTCAGTTCATCCCATTCGTTAGGTGTCCGTAAGCGCCAAGTTTCTAAAATATCCTTCAAGTCCACATAAGCACCAGCAGGACCCTGCACAAAAAAATCGATATCTTGAGAAGTTGAATATAGATTGACTTACAATTTACGCAAACCTTGCAACCACATCCAAGAAAATATTTCAACAATAGGCAGAGCTACACTCCTTTCGTTGAGCACTCATAGCAACTTAAGTAGCAGGTCAAGAGTATTTTTAAGAAACGAATTGAAGATCATCATCAGAACTCAAAATGACAGACCTACATATCTCAGGCCTGGTATGCCTCACCTGTATTCCTGTCATCTGTCCGGATCCTTGAGGTTGGGTTTTGTTACCATTTCCGATCTCAAGAAGCACCCGTGCCGATTCCTGCAGTTCCACCAGCTGCTGGAACTGCTGCAGAAGAGGAATATGAGATTGTACAGCCATTTCTGGTAACTGCCACCATTCGTGAAGTGCCAACTCAACCCCTTGTCCAACCCGACCATCAGCCTCAGTCACACTGGCTAAACTACCTTCATTAAGGGCCGCATATGCCTGTACCATGCGAAACTTGGGTGATTCATCAACTTGCGCCTTAGGCAAGACAGTGTCCTTCAGTAAGGTCCAGTCTGGGACTTTAATAAGAGTGTCTAGCAGAATGTCATAGTTTTCAACACTTCGACCAAAGTCTACCAGTATTTCCCACTGATTGAGACGTTTCGCACATGCAACCCACTGTTCCTCCCAGAGACACATTTCAGCCTTTGAAACCACTCCAGTGTTGTATGAACCCTGTATACCAAATACGATAGAATGAATAAAGATTATCTGGTTCATCAGAATGACAACGAAAGAGATTAAATCATTCACAATCGACTTCAGGTACATCCAAAAAAAATGCGTACAAGGAACTGAAATGCGGCCGAAAACGTTTCACCTGTGTTGCCTTGTTCATAGCATTGTAAAAAACATCCTGAGCTCGTTGCCACAAGCCATGTTGTAGCAATGAAAGGCCAGCTCTTGTATCAGCAGTAATCGTCCGTCGTTTCCACAACCCATATCTGACATCTTCTTCACTCAGCATGCGATAAAGTTCTGCTAATGCGTCAAAACAACGTGTTTCCTACAAAGCATTCAGATCGATCTCATTAGTTACCAGCGAAAAGTTTTTGCATGCACTAACCTGGGCACGCCAAAGAGTATTCCCACACAAGCCTCTGAAGTGAGGAACAAGATGCTACTGTCATCTTCCGGCATCTACTTAAATGATAAAAACGCGCATCACAACGAAATGATTACTAGAAAAAATAGCTATGGCATGTGCCGTGCTTCCTATGTGTTTCAGCGCCTACCTGGGGAAACAGCATCACATGGCTCTCGAGTAAGGAGATAGCAATGTGCCAGGCATTATAAGTCTTCCCCAGAAACTTAA
Organism: Neckera pumila; assembly: GCA_963969595.1. NCBI lineage: Eukaryota > Viridiplantae > Streptophyta > Bryopsida > Hypnales > Neckeraceae > Neckera > Neckera pumila. Next base: position 13,383,578 of record OZ018412.1, read on the forward strand.
TCAATTCACTGGGTATCTTGGGCTGTGGTTGACTAAGGGACAGGCCCTCCAGCAGGGCCTGGACCACATTTGGTCGCTTATCCAGTTGCTTATTGTGATAGTCCTTTGACAGCAAAGTTATCATTGGTTTAGCAAGCATAACCTGCTCCTCTTTCTGAAGTGTAGCCCAGACAATAGGGAACACCAACACCCACATGTGATAAGCAACATGAGCATCTGTATGTGCAAGTTCTCTTAGCGGCATCACCAGGTCAGCAACCTGGACAACAGAACAGGTCGTCAGTCTTGTCATAAGGCATTGTGCCGTCTGTCATCAATATGAGTTTATGAGACCCTGAGTTGCACACCCAAATAACCAATTGAATTGTGTTAAAATTGAGAACTACAAGCTAACTATGCATATCCACGAGAAAGGATGCTAGCGCTAGCACAAGCAACGTCATAGCTCTGGAAAGCCCTACCTACCTATATGGATACGCATATATGAGGAAAGCTACTGAGGACGTAAATCTGTCTTAGATTCAAACCAAAATATCTCCAAGCTCTCACCAACATCTACACTAAAGTCCGTTATCAAACAGACAATGTAACTTCTCTTTAAATTTACAAATTTGAAAAAAACGAGTAGACAAACCTGAAGTTTGCTGACTTCATTTAAAAATCTCGCATGCTTGTTAACAATACCCATGAACGTAGCCGTTGCTCCATCGGGTTCATCAGGTGGATCAGATACCTGCTGTTGCATTCCAGCTCGTTCTGGAACTCCTCCAGAAGCCATCAACGGAGGAACCTGCAACAAATAAACGTTTACGATTGAAGAAACCTCAAAATAAAGGGCTAGAGGAATATTTCACATCTCATAAAAACAATGACACATCTTCACAGAAAGAAAATTTCAAATTTCTCATTAAGCTCAGTTTTCAGTAAAAAGAGGCCGAGCTATCTATCAGCAGAAAATTCATTATGTAGCAAGTTCACCCAGTTTCATTGATAATTCTAACTATCAGAACCTGACCTGTGCAGAATTAGGAGCCAGTGTGATGGGTTCATGTTCTACAAGTATGGCAAGTAACAGATCAAGACTCTGTTTGAGCCAGAACACATCGCTTAGGGCCTCCCACTCTTGAGTTTGAATAATATATTGCAAACGAGTAAACAAGGTCTTGCTGATGGAGTCGTGATAAAGAGTGAAAAACTTTTGACGCATCTCAGGGTCTCGAGAACGTAGTCCCAGCATAAACTGCCGCTCAACCTTCTGGAAAACTTCTTGCCTGACCGACAAGTTATACCTACAAAGACAATTAAGCGTCCATCATTAAGGAGCACATAAGACAGCACCTCAAAATTGAATCTCCATTAAAGGTTAAATAACAATGTGAGACAAAGAACACAAGAAGCTGACGAAAAATAAGATGAACTTAAATGGGCCTCCAGGTATCTGCAGTCGTAACGGATCACAGTTAGAATCCAAAATCATATGATTGGTGGCTCGCTTACTTAGTTGTATCTGAACAAAGCCGATGCAGTAATTTGAGGTACATCTGATCCCATTCCTCTAAAACGGCTGGAGTCATACCAGAGCAATCAACTTGGGCCAAATGCTTCATGAAGGCTACCACATCTTTGATAACCAGGGGAGCTGTAGAGACCACCTGACTTGACCCCTTGAAGTCATGTTCCACCCAATCTCTCACCAGTTCCAAAATCGCAAGTAGTACCCCAGTATCAGTACCCTTCTCTCCGAGAACAGTCTGAAGTGTCTGACAGAACGACTTTTTACTATCTGGCAAAAGTAATACTCTTTCACTAATGAGTTTCAAGAGTGTTTTCAGGTTATTAACAGATAGAGCAAGGTCCGCCGATCCACGTCCTGTTTGGTTCGGAATATCGGCCTCCGGCCTGTGCCCACCCTGCTAAACAAAGCAAGAGAAACGCCGTGTGAAAAGGAGGGAATTGAAACAACATTCCCAAAACCAAAAACGGAACAGCCTATAATCGCTTTCAATACCAGAATTCAAGCACATGCATAAATTCAGAAATTGAGTTTTGTTGCCCAGAAGAGAACTTAAGGATTTTTACCTGACGTGCAATTTGGGCAGACGTTGTGGCCATTTCTCGTGCAAGACGTTGAAACACTCGCACCAGATACGACATAAGCTTATCGACGTACTGCTTGTTCCCAGCTACAAGTGTCTTTAATATGTTGAGCGTAAAACTGATCAAAACATTCAAAACTGAAGCCTCAAGAGGCGGTTGTGTTTGACTGGCTGTCACAGTTGTCAACTGCTTCTGGATGAGCTCCTCAACCTTCTGATGCAGAAGCTTAACATCCTGATGGATGTCGGGGGCATCCACTGGAAATGCCTCAAAAACCATTTTCAGCAAGATACAGAGCGAATTGCCAATCTCCGGTAACTTGCAATTAAAAGAGGGCTCCAGTACCTGCAAAAGGTAGACAATTTCGAGCAAATCAATTGCTTTGAAAGTGCCTTAAATAACCGCCATTTGAGTCAGCAATGTAAAAGCTTCTTCTAAACTTTACCCTTCGTACCTGGATAATATGATGAACATTATTACGGATGAACAAATGTGGCTGTTTTTCCACTGCCTTGTTCATGACATCTAATCCTTGGGCCAGTGCCGTGGCTGGATCTTTGCTTTGCCCAGCTGGCTGTTGTGCAGACAATATTTTCTCCAAATAGTTGAATTTCACATTTGCATGTGGCCAAACCTCAAGTGCTTGAGTCAAAAGCTCTAGTGCTTGCTTATACATAGCCTGTGTTTCTTTGTCCTTGGGTTCGGTAACCAACGCCACCTGCACAAAATAGAAGTATCCACAATCAAACTGCGACCCTATATATGCAGCATCTCGATGCATGACACAGTTCGTCATTGCAGAAGGTCATGACCACAAAAATCATAACAGAAAAGAAATTCCAAACTAACGCTGAACACCCAGAAACCATGTCAACAACTAGACCCCTCAATACTGATTTAATAATAGCCTAACCATAGAAGGTGTAGCTGAGTCACCCGTATTAAGAAGTTTATAATCATCTCCTCCATTGCAGCATTCGGTTTAAACTCTTCGTCAGCCTGCCCCATGGAACCAGGAGTTCCAATGTTGGGTATAGAGCTCGTGGGACCAGTTGGTAGGTTGGGAGACATCCCCGCAAGAGCAGGCAATCCAGACTCTGGTTTTATTCGTTTATTTGACTCATCTCCAACAGCAGCTAACCCTGCAGTTTCTGGTGTTCGTTTAGTTCCAGAACTACCTACTGCACTTGCTTCTATAGGATTCTGTCCATCTGCGCCGACGGACTTACTCTGTCCATCTCCATCTGTAGAGCTTCCTTTGGCTTCCGTCTGCCGCCGCTTCTCCCACATCACAACCAAACCAGCAAGATCAATGGCAAGACGGCGATTTTCTGGCGGAGTGTTCTGTGGCAAACCCAATCTGCTAAGTGAATTAACCATCTGAGGAACAAACTGCGCACGACAATTGTAGAATAGATCGGCGTGCCGGACCAAAAGCTGGAAGATATGTATAAGGTTCGGCACTGAATGCCCTTCTTCCACTAGAATCTTCTTGGTATAGCGAATCCAGATGGGTATCTTATTTTCACCCAGTGGGAGACGGCGTGGAAGAGCAGGCATTAAAATATCAAGTGCTTGCTTGACCAGAACACGGTTCTCAGGTTGGCATGTTCGCAAGAGGGCAACAAATACCTGCATACAGACCAAATTGACATAACATGAGCAGGGAAATTGAAAGTTCTATATTCCGAACACTCCCAAAGCAACGACCCTATATAAAACTACCACAGGAAATGTGAGGTCAATATTCACGAACCTGCAAAATTATTTTTTCCGGTGCTTGGTATGCCTCCAAAAACTGGCATACATTCACAAATGCCCATTGCTTGCTCGCACTTTCTTCCCGCTTCAGATGATTCCAGCCAAACTTGATAAGCTCCTTACGATGGTGAACAAGATCGTTTGGAAGATGCTTCAGCAAAAGAGTAGCTAATTGGAGCAACTCGATTCGCAAAGATTCATCATAATCAGCACTTACTTCCTCCGGGGGATCTAGAAGTTTTTCAATGATGGTCTTGATAATAGTTGGGTCTACAACATCCCAACTCTGATTTTGTTGGAAGGAATGAGTGAGCATAGGTAAAATGAGCATCTGCATAGCTACCACCAGGACATCCTGAGGAAGTCGCTTAGTCTGAAAAAGGTCTAGAAAGCAAAGCAGTACGGCCTTCTTCTCCTGTGGCGAGTATCCTTCCCCAACCTAGATGTCACGATCACAAATCAAGATATTAGGTGCGTTAATAAATGCAAGCCCCAAGCAATACGTGAAAGTACAGTACAGCTTAATCGTGATTTTCACAAGAAATTTAAAGTAATTCAACTCTGCAAACAACATTGATCTTCCTATTGACTATTGCATAATCCAGGAAAATTAATTGGACAGGCACAAGTCCGCTTGCACATCCCAAAGTGCCAAAGGAACTTACCTCAACCATGTAGAATTCTTTCAAAAAGGTGTAGTCAATTCGTGTCTGCACTAAGAAGATGGATAGCATCTCAAAGAGAACGTTGACCTCGGCCTTATCATGCCTTAGATAATTCAAAAAGCACTTCACCAAACGCTTACTTTCCTTTACCTGTTCATGTTTGCAAAATTCCACAACCTCAGAAAACAAACTCCAATATGAAAGAAAAGGTCAAGGCAAAACCCATATACCAAAAACTTCAAGCATGCCTTCCACCAATTTCGTGAAGCACTGTACAAATCCACCAACGCCCTTCTACAACCCCCCAAAGAGCCAATTCGCATCAACTTCAGACTGCCACTTTCCCTTTAACCAATAAAAAAATGTAAATTTATGAAGACACAGGGTGCGGGCACTTGCCTGATTCAAACTCAGGCCCTGTTCATTAACTAAGCGCGCTTTGCGAGCAGGCGACTGCCAAAGCCTCACCAAAGCATCAAACACAGCACGATTTTGGAATAACCAATCCGGAGAAAGCTTAACCAATGCAGATACCAGGGCCACTCCTTGAAACTGAGCTTCCGCTGTCGCCTGGATACCACCTGTTCCAGCAGTACCAGCTCCAGCTTCTGCCCCACCAGCCGGAATCACAGGAGCTGGATTTTCCTCAGCAGGAACTGGGAAGGCGCTCTGAATAATTTTAGTAGGAGAACGAGCAAGCTCCTCACGTAATTGCTGTCCAGCTTCTGATTGGATGATATCCATGAACCTGGTCAATCAAGGAAAAATCAGTTGCTGCCAGGATGGAGGATAATCTACTGTAATGTTCAGAATCTACATCGTAGACGTAGCAAACACGAACAGCAAGGTGCAAATCCAGACAAAATAAGGAATGCATCCCCATTCAAATAAAATTTCAAAAAGGTTAAAAACAAATCACAACCACAAGTTATACATATTATCAGATGAACATCAACTCACATCCACAAGATGCTTACCGTCGAAACACAGTTGCTTGAGTGAGGCGGTTGAGGAAATAATCTACAGCGTCAGGAGCATAACGATTGAGAAACTTAGTGAGTGGCAGGCGATATGGGCTATTCAATTCACTGTAAACCTGACTTGGAGGAAGAGCAGCCTCCAATTGCATAGTTAAAGTCACCAGCTGGTCCAAGAACTTGCCAGCCGCGGCTGGAAGCAGGTGGAAAAGTTCAATTATTGCTGCAAGACCCGCAAAAAATCATAGTAAAGTTAATCCATTGGTATCTTTCAAGCTATTGAACCTCATCTCCAAACTATTTGATTTCCGGCTTGTCTCCCTTACGTAACAATCAACCTTTTCCAAAGAGATACAGCTAAGTAATCGTTGACCAAGAAATACAGTGATCAACAAGATAATGGTAACAACAGTCGGCTTGATACAAGAAATCGACGATAGAGCGCTTCAAGAGAAATGCTAACGCCAATACCTCCAGCAATTTTGGGTTCCTCCCCAGCCTTCCAAGATTTTTGTGATTGAGCGAGTTTCTCAGGTTCCAGCCACTTCTTCAGATGCTCCATTAATTTTTCACCAAGAGTAACATTGAACCAATTAGAGAGAAGCTCAAGCAAACGAGCCAAACCCTGTAACAGTGGCATTGTCAAGTTCTTGTGATGTGCCAAGTTCACAAGTATGGGCCGAAGGCTACTCTGGAGCAACTCTTTTGGCATTTTCTGTTGTTGAATAACCTGTGAATACCAATATATTTTAGAACCGTCAACAACACTTCAACAGCATAATATTAACTATTGATCTGTATCATATTTTCGACAAAGCTATGTATGGCAAGAATCCAGAAATTACATTAAAGCAATAACCCCCAAGAGTCCTGGCGTCCACCTTAGGAGTTAATCCACCTTGGGGGTTAAATGAATGATAGTCAATTCAAAAAACCTTCATTTGATAGACTTGTAAGGGATACATATTGGACGTGCAGAAATGAATTGCATTAATTCCAATCAGTGCAAGCAACTGCAAAACTAATTGAAATTAGCAAACGAAAACTACTCTTAGATCAAGTGAGATGGGTAAAAAGACACACCTGACGGAGACCCTCCTTAGCAACAGCAACAATTTCAGGTGTGCGGCAAGTGAGTGACTTGAAAAACATTGCAATGATTCGTGACCTCAAGTCTGCATGGCTCTGAGTCTTAAAGTCTGCCCACGCCATTGCTGTACACAGAAGCTCTATACAAACAGTTCGTAGTTTCGTCAATGTGGCAGCCATCTTGGGATTCATGAACTTGCCATTAAGAACTGATTCATCAGCTTCTGCGATCTGCAGAGACTCCTGAAGAATGCTGATAAGTTCAGTTCTCATCTTCAACAGTGGTGGCCGTAGGGCAAGACAAAAATTCAGTGCCATGACAGTGCCAACCTGTAACGAAGGAATCATTTCCATTAATAAATGACGCCCGCAAAGGTTCAAATCTTTTACATATCAGCCGGGCTCGTCTAGAAATCTGAGAAATCGCACGAAAGTTGACTGAAAATATAAGTTACTTCACAAGTTGCGGTTGAAATAATCTATAAAGAAAAAAAACATGATTCAAAAGTTAAAAGTGCTTATAAATGCAAAGTCAACACTACATAAATAATTATCTCCAAAGAGAGACAGCGTCATAATTCTTCTCAGTCATGGGGTCAGACTAATCGAGCATTACGCAGCAACTGGAAGGGAGGAGGACAGAAAGTCTTACTTGTTGTTCAGCATGCTTGCTTCGAAGAGGCCTTATGACCAACGGCTGTAGTAGTGGTTGATATAGGGGTTCCAGTAACTCTGAAACCTCACTACCTGTTCGACTGGCCAACAGAGCAAGGCACGACTGTACATTTTTTCGAACTATGTAACTTGCGTTCGAATTAAAAAGTTCCCCAGCAAGTACCTCTACAACCCCTTGAAAGCTTACTCTCCGTGTCTCACTATTATTCTCTTCCACATTGTTCACAACGCGCAAAACTTGATTTAAAACTTGACTTGCCTCTTCTTGCTCAGCATTAGCATGCGGAGGCAACCTTTTCAAAACGTAAATCAGTGCCCGCACAGCCCGAACCTGTCATAAGCATGGAAGATACGATTCCAAATGTCAACATTTCGTGAGATTTGCCTGAATTGCTACTGCACGAAAAGACATGCGACAAAATGCTCAGCGCAACGATGTTAAGTAAGAACATACCTGAAACTGGCATAACATCTCCACAGTGGCCTTTCCAACTAACGCACCAAGACCCATAACACCTCCCATCTGCGCTTGCCAAGTACTTCCATAGCAACAGTGCAAGAGACGAGGAAGGAGTTGCTCAAAAACAGGCACCCGTACACCCGGAGGAGGAGAATACACTGGGTTCATTGATGGGCTGGATACACTCATAGGTGTTCCAGGGGTGCTCACCCCTCTAGGAGTAAGGATACCTGTGTGCTTGGAACGAGCTAGTAGAAGCAGAGTCTCAGCAAAGATATTGAGCCCATTTAAAGCAGCCTTTGCATGTGCTCGATTCTCATCAGCCAATACTGCAACGAGTGCGTCTAGGAAGATGAGAGGGTCTAGTTCTTTAAGATTTGCTTGAGCCCGGTTGCTTCGTGTTCTAGCATTAGGTACACCAGAGGTCGCAACAGTACTAAGCGGGCCAGAACTACCCCCGGGGTTGTTGGCAGCTGATTCTACATGAAAAATCATTGCAAAATGGCGGCAAATATTAGCAGCAAAATCATCCTTCCCATCTTGCAACTCAGTTTCCATGCTCGCCGCAATGACTGTCATGAGAAGCACCTTGAAAACACTTCTTTCAGCCATAAGCTGGGTCTTGGTCTTCACTCCCAAATCAACCTGAGAGAAGTCAGAACTATATAAGTGGGTATCTCACATAACAAAACATCACGCAAGATTCGTTCGTGCTGAATTGAGCACGACAAAGTTGAAAGAGACAAGAAAGGGCGAGTTAATGAGACCTTCACGTTTGGATTTTCTGCTCTCCGTCGAGAAGGATCAACTGAAGTAACGAACATCGTGCTGAGTTGCCCAGGGGTAACCCCTTCACCTCCCACATTCCCCTTCAGATTCAGCACCGAGGCTAAGCAAACTCTCAAAAATTTCAGCGCATGCTTTCGGTAAAAAGAGTCTACCCCAACCTGTGTCCCAATAACGGCAGCTCGAGCAAGATATATACACCTGTCTAATGGTACAAGAAAGGAAGTTGTGGGCTCAAACGTCAAGATTAAACGAAGTCCATGTTCAGGATTCTCTTTGCACTCAAGGGTCAACGGTTCTTTTAGAAAACGTCGATTGCGACCACCCAATTTTCCTAACAATTGGAGAGCTTTGCCACCCCACGTATAGGGCTTTGGTCGAAGATGCGACCAGAGGGTCAATATGAGGTCAGACATGACGGTCGCCATGCTAGGCTCCAAAAACTCTGGATTAAGGCTGTCAATCCAGAATTCGAGTGTCCGCAACCCTAGGGCAACAAGCTCGTCACTGCCTCCAAGTGCAAGCACTAGTGGCTTCATTAACCGGTGCAGATGGGGAAGAAGCGAACTTAAACGTGCAGGGAGAGTAAGACACAGCTCAACCACTAAATCTATCATGTCCAAGCCGGTAGGACCTTCTACCATAGCAAGCAGCATGTTAAGGCAAGGTTGCAATGTAGGAATAAACTCTCGAAACAGAAGCTCAAACTTCCCCCCAGAAAGGGCCCGAAACATTGTACGCAGCAGTTGCATGTATCCAAGCGGCTTCTCCACCTCAGTGGCATTCTTCATGCACGACTCCATGAGTGTAATAACATGAGGTTGTAGCACCCGCTCACAATCAGGTGCAAACTTGGCAACAGCAACAAAGAGATAACGGAAGAGCTGCAACACAAGTTTTGCTGCTGGAGTGTCTGGCTGCTTCAGCGCATCCAGCTTACTTGTCACCAGATAATTCACCAGAACATCTGCAAAGTGTTTAGTAACCTGCACAAAATAAAGAGAATCTTGTCAATATTGCATTTCAGAATCTGACAACCCAACCATTCAGATCTCTCCTCGCTTTAATAAAACACAAACATATTTTTTTTTTGTAGTGATGAAGTTACTAGAAGTTAGTACCACATACATTGCATCTTCTAGAACAAATCAACTCCATAAACATAGGATAAGGTCAAAACAAATAAATGCTTCCAGATAAAAAGCATATGAAATGTATGCAAGCTGGTGCTAACCTTCGGTGTGTAAAGAAGAGTCGAGAAAATCTGGAGAAGTTGCGGGTTCGCAAGCATGCAATCAAACAACTGAGGCATGCAGAGCGAGAACATGTCCATCAAATTGCGGTGCTCCATCACAGCAAAAACTGAAGAATAGTGATTATACATTTCTTTCTCTTCGTCCTTTTCCTTGAAGAGAGCCAAGCAGTGAAGGCCACTTTTCAAAATTCCTGATGCAAGGCGGACCTGAAACAAAAATTGATGATCATCTGCAGTGAGTTATGAAGGAATTGCAGAAAAATCGAATAGTCTGACCAAACTCAACTTCAGCAGCGCCACCATCAACTACCCAAGACCTCTATAATTACATGTTACACACCTGCGAAGTAATCCATAAATGAAGAAATAACAGTGAAGATTCATCACTGGTTGAATTCTACTGCGGTGCATTCTTAACAAAACAAAAGAATTAAAATATCGTGAAACTTCACAAGCAGATCAAAGACATAAAGAGTCTTTCAACTCACAATTATCAACCAAATACAAGCCTGGAACACAGAACAAGCATAAATATCCTAAGAACGGGCTAACCTCCTCCTCTCTCATGCCTTTCACAGGCACAGGGCCATTGTTCATCTGAGGCAATTGTGTTGCATTGAAGTGGGTGATGCTCCAAACTAGAGTCTTCATTCCTGATGAGAAAACACGACCAACTTTCAACACTGAACATCAAGAGTATTTACATAGTAAAAATGTTACACACTTTCTGACCCGAAAAAGGTTACACATGCGTATGGTCCGAGACAATAGGAAGATGATATCGTCTGTCACCAAATGTAGTAGTTTAGAAGCAAAATATTAAGAACTGATAAGGGCTAATGAAGTCGGTACCCATTATAAGAGTTTTCAAAAGTTGCTTGCAATCCATAACTTCTTTAGAATGCTCTGGTGGTACCTGCAAATTCAAGGCGGCCTGCACAACAAACGGCATTTGTCTGAAAGACAGCAACTCGTAGCAAGCAATTCCTTGCCCAAAAATTATCTAATATTCGATATTCAATTCTTAAAAGCTTTCAAACAGTGCCCATTCCTATGAACACATAGGACTCTCTTAGCGTTACAACAGTAATCACTAACAAGCAGTTGGTGACATGATAATCAGGACAAACCTACCTAAACTTGCGCAGTCCAAATAATACCAATTTTTGCATTTTACAAATGATAATAAAAAAAAATTCTTATTCCTAACAATTTGCAATTTGTAAACTTGTAAATGCTCCGCCCATCAAAGTGCACGCAAACACGCAAACACAATAGGTGAATGATAAATAATACACAGCAAAAAAAACTGCCCACCTGAACAGGAAGCTCCAGCCTAGAACGCAGCGTACGCCGGTCTTTACCATCTTCTCCATCCTCGTCTAATAACTGCACTCGCCATAATAATTGTCCAACCAAAAATAAATCCAGAGTCAAAGTAAGATAAATGAACTTGTAAACCAAGAAATGCAAAAATCATTTGTAAAATTCTGATCTTCTTTGTGACGGCACGTATGTAATGCTCCTAAATGTATTTGAAAAGGAGACTCAAATCACCTGAGGAATGCTGTGTTTTAACGTTCCAAATTTACTCACAAATGCATCCAGAATGCGGCCCTGTGCCTCAAAAACGTTAGCAATATGCACAACCATTGACTTCCAAACACTAGGAATGCACCTTATTTAGGATTTAATCTCTAGAGGTACAGAAAAAAATTCTGAGAAAATGACAACGAAAGCATCTGTTGCAAGCGCTGAAACAAGTCAGTAGCAAGGCTAAAATAGAAAATCCTTCCAAAGTGAGCATAAGATGACTTACCAAAAGAGCTCGCCCTTCTTCTCGACTTAAATGATCAACTCTTCGTCCAAAAATTGTTTCTACCTGCAAGTTCCGTTCAAACCTACTTAGAAATGTAACCAGTGATAACTACTTCATTAAAGATAGACCTTTAATATTAAAAAACTTGCATTCTCTCTACTGTAAGCTTAACAGGATTTGATCCCGACAAGCTATTGGAAGCACTGCATGATTTTCAATGTTGCTACTCATTGAAAGAATGGTTTCATATGAAAATGCAGTGCAACATCAATTAAAAGTTAACAGAAAAACAAACTGATTATATTTGAAAACATTGTTTACCAGATTCAACATGAGGCGAACGCACGTTGTCTGCACACTGAGAGGAAGAGAGGAATCGTGTACGTTCCTAGAAAACAAATAAACAATTCGGGAGAGCTGCAAACAACATAAAACCCACCATCATCAATGACAGCACTTTCAGATTCAGGTCATCAAACTATACAGGGCGTTTTCAGAGGAAGAATAGCACGAAGGATAAGATGAGAACCTGGGGAAGAGAGAGATCCAAGCGGACATGGTGGATGAGCTCTGCAAGTAGGCTATATGCTAGAGGCCTAAGCGTTTCGTAACAAGCCCTCCCAGTTCCAACTAAAACCCTGCCAGATAGATAAAAGGTTCAGAATTCTCCTGGACTTTTGAAGACTTGCCAACAAAGATCACACTGATACGAAAACACAACACTAAGTTAATGCATTGTCAACGGATGAAGTTCACGATTATCAGCAATTCATACCGCTCGTCGAGTAATGTGTCTATCTGTGGAAAAAATCCCCTCCTGAAGTCTGTTGCAAGTACATGACGTGTGGCCACTAGAAGTTCCTGGAAGAACATCAGAGAACACATGAAGATATCCATCACTGAAAAAGGCATTCTAAACCTAAACACAATCATCGAACTTCATGACCTTGTTTACAAAAACCCTCTCGTTATAAAAATGAGAAAATCAGTAGCCAAGACATATAACTAAATTCATTACAAAGATTTAATGAAAAGCATGCATAACTTCAATCCTCCGAAAATAATTACACTAAACTGCAACTGAGTCACATCCCTAAACCACCCCCTAACAGCAAGTCTTACCTTGCGGATTGAGACTGAATCGGGACAGCTGACAAGCAAGCTCACGATGCTTTTGGATATGCTATCCTCGTGCGGACGAATACAATCAGCAAAGCTCCGCAGCAAATAAGTTAGAAAGGACACAGTCTGCACATACCACAAGAAGTGGCTAACAATTATCAGTGAGATTGAAACGTTACTATAATATCTACAGGAACAACTAAGCGCAGAAAATACGTATTTGAGACTGAGGACCGTATTAGAAATTAGGCAGGAAGGTGACAGCAAAAGCTAGCAATACCTTCACTTGCGCGCCTTTCAATTCTGCATAGACATTCTTCAGTGTTGGAGGTACTTCAGTCGGTCCAGTGACTCCAATAGCGCTCACCATGAGAGGAAGCAATACAGGTATATTTTGGGGCACATAGCGAGGGTATAACTGGAAGAGGAACATCACAATCAAAGGGCACTCAGTGACCACTTTGAACGACCTGGTGCTTGGGTTTAACTGCCCAGACATGAGACCTCCAGCTGGTGACCTCATTTGTCCCATGTATCCATGATTGTGATGTGGAGCTGGCACATCTCCAGTACTGGATTCATCAAAGAAGTAGCTTACGGTTGCCCTAAAATTCTGGTAAATCTGCACCAGAAAATTACAAACTGAATCAAAAATCTAAAGCTAATATGTGTCTTGATGCAGACAGTGCGAAGACAAAATTCCAGTCAGGAAGACCCAAAAGAAATCATGATTCATATCCATAGAGGCACTAATCCCAGGGCCAGACAGCTAGAATGGCATTGAATATTGGAGCAAGCAGTCCATGTAGGCTTCTGCAAAAAGAAGGGCATTGCTTCTAAAAGATACCTGCAGATTTGATATCACAAGAAATTCCACTAAACTATAAGAGGAAGTGTGTATGACTTCAGCGCAATCTTAAGCTTTGGCGATGAACATCACAAAAACATATCTTGTCCTCTAGGAGCACCTTAGCAGATGTTTATCCATAAATGGTCACAAATATTTTCTTCCACTAAATAAAGAACTTGCGAATATGCCTCACCTGCACTTGAGCAACTTCATGGAAAGAAATCCTCAGAAAGCATCATAATTTACATATAGGTCGTACCTTGTGTACAAAGTCCAGAAACTGCTGCACATCTGGTTCGAGAGCCGGCCGAAAGTTTTTGTGAAGATCGAAAATGATTCTTAAACAGATCAAGCCATTCTCCTCGTTATCGCATGCCAGAACATGCATGGACAGCTTCAGTAGGTCTTGCACAAAAGGGCGAAGCACCTCACTGTGAGGTAACCGATTGAGAATCTCAATGACAACGTTCCGAAGCTTGTGTTCCACATTGTCAGTCGTTTGGGGCTTTGTGATCTGTGTCAAAAGAGTGGAGAAGACGCGGAAGTAGCTCTTGAGAAAATTCAAGTACTCGGACGTATGCACAATCTCTATGCTGTCTCGCACTTCAGTGGCCAGCACGAACCTATTTTGCATAGCTGCAATCCACGCCAAAGCGTCAGCAAATAAAACACAACCAATCCTGCTCATCGTCAGACCCTAAACCCTTAACTAGTGCTCAGAGCATTAAACAATCGCGAGCTAAAACCCAAGGTCGTATCCACCGTCTTGCCATCCCTCACACGATCAAGCAGACCGAATCAAAGGGAATAGCTCCCTCACTTGATAAATACCTCAGCGGTTCACACAGACCCTAGCGAAGCCTTCCTATTCAGAATTCCATGAATTAGAGCCACATTTTCGCCACTACAAAACTTAGTTCTCGCCATAAATACTCCAGACAAACATCCAAAATACTCCATCACAAAAAACTCGCGACAACGACAAAAAAAAATAAGCAACAAAAAAAACAAGTCCTCGCAAAAAATCATTCGCAATGAAAAATGCAAGAAGCGAGACTTACAGACGTCGGCCTCCAGGAACTTCCGAGCATGCTGATCGAAATTGGCTATAGGGATCATGGCGTCCCCAGCCCCGTGGGCTGCCAAACCGCCTCCGGAGGAAGAAAATCAGCCGAACTCACGCGCCAGAACGCAGCAGCGCCCCATACAAGAGCGGCGGCAATACCAATCCCAGTGCGGTAGCTAACTTAATTGAAGAGCGCGCGATTGCAGCAACACGAAAGAAAAAAGAAAACCCCTGCGAGAGCGACAAACCGACTAATAACAAGCTCCGCCAACGCCCGTGCCGCCAAAGCACAGGCACTGCCCGGCCTCACCGCCTCACCCCAACCAATGCGACATGTTCTAACGGGGGAACAGCGAGCTTCGGCAACAGAAGGAAGCGCTCGGAATTGTCTGGAAGACGACGGCAGACGAGCTTAGCTTCGGTGCTGAGGATCGCCGAGGCGTGGTTGCAGAATCGTTGAGGGAGACATGATCGCGACGAAACAGAGGATTGTTGTGCCACTTCCCCGCGCTCGGCAACCCTCTACTCCGCGCAGACAGACTGCTAAATCGTTATTAGTGTGGACTCCTAGTAAACAAGCCTATTTCCATGCAGACTAGCAATCTGAATATCTTGGGGCCCACTCTTAAAGGGGCAGATATTTTCCAAAGGGGTGTGCTTGTTTTGTGAATCAAACCCAAGTAGAATTTGGTCCAAGATGACATTAAACTACCGGTGATGGTGGAAAGGTACCCACACCAAATTGCGTGGTTGCGGGTTCAATGCATGGCGGCAATAGGTTGTGTATATCTGGTGTGAAAGCACACTTTCTACCTAACGAAACCCTTGTAGTGTGTTCTTCAACACACTTGTGTCAAAAAAAACAAATCCAAGTAGAATTATTATTTTTTTGATTAAAATTGTAATTTTAGCAATCAAACATAACCTTGTCAAACAATTTTTTGAAAAATTGTGAAAGTTGCATTCAAAAATGATCCTTGGAAGTTTATTTTTCAAGAAGATGCTTAGATTGTCCAAAAAACAAGATTGTTCATAACTTTTACATCACTAATCCAATTGGAATGAATCAAAGCTTCACATATAGACAAAAATAAAATCTATGAGAAAAAAAAGATTAGTGTGGCCGCTATAGCAAACAAGCCTATTTCCATGCAAACCAGCAATTTGAACATCTTGGGGTTCACTCTTAAAGGGGCAGATATTTTCTAAAGGTGTGTGCTTGTTTCGTGAATCAAACTCAAGTGCAATTATAATTCTTTTGATTAAAATTGTAATATGTATAAACTTTTGAAGTGGTCTGCCCTAAAACTACAAAACCATTCATTGAAAGTGGAGCCTTGAATATCCCTTAAACAATCCATAAATGTTCTTCCATCTATCTTATGGTACTTAATCCCTCAAGGACAAGGCCATTTTTTTGTCAAAAACCACTCAAAATTATCATTTCTATTGCATTCACCCAAGAAAAGAAAAGAAAAATTTAGCATCTAACCATAGAATCTTGTACTTTCTTTGTCAAAGATCAATCATGTGGTAAAAACTTCGTGAAGTTTGAACATACAAATTGGAAGATATTTAGCATTCAAAGTTGGAATTTATTAATTTCTTGAATGCTGACGTGCAATTTCAAATGACTTTGATTGTCATGTGTGGAAAAATTTGCACTACAAACTTTGAATTTATAATTTTTGTGTTGAAAAATTGAGTAGACTCTCTAGGATAAAAATTTCAAAAAATACACACTTGATTATCATTCTTTAAAAAATTATTAAATAGAAGTAGGTCCAAAATTGAAGGAAATACAAAATCATTAATATTCTAAGATGGGATTGAAATATGATAAGTCAAACCTTGTCAAACAATTTTTTTTCAAATTGCGAAAATTTCATTCAAAAATTAATCTTATAAGTTATTTTTTCAAAAAAATGCTTAGATTGTCTGAAAAACAAGATTATTCATAACTTTCACATCACTAATCCAAATGGAATAAATCAAGGTTTCACATGTAGACAAGAATAAGATATGTGAGGAAAAATTTAAGAAATTAATTTCAAGTTTTTGTAGATTTTTTCCTGCCCAACATTGTGAAAATCATCTTTAAAATGACATTACTTTTGCTTCTGGCCATTTTGGGCACCAATTGAAATAAAAATTATATTCCTACAAAGTCAACAATTTTTTCTATTTTATGAGAAAGCTTCTAAAAATTCACTAAAAATTGAAGTTCTAGAAACCTGTCCAAATTCCTAGGAGTCCCTTGAGGGGACTCTTGGTCCCTGAGGGGTTAAAATTCATCATTCAAGGATTGGCACCTTATCTTTTGTGGGCATCAATGTGGTGATTTTGCTAAAACTTGAATAGATTTAGATGTTTTTTTGAATGGAATTAGGGTAAAAAGTAGAATATCATAATTAGGCGGCAAATAGAAATGGGATTGTCTACCTTAGTAACCCAAAGAGTCTTGGAAAAAACATTGATGTGCTATGAAATGCATTAGAGGAGTTTGGGGGCCTCCAAAAGACTACTTTAGGATTGTTCCCATTGCTGGGAACCAGCCTCTTTCTGTCAGAATTAAAAAATAATAAAATAATAAAAATAAAATAATAAAAATTCAAAAAAATATAAAAATTTTATTCAAAAAAATTCTAATGTTTTATTTATTTTTTTAATTTAGTTATTTAATAATATGTGACAATCTCTTGGCTACGTCATATTGGAATTCCTATAGAGTTCCCACAGAATTCAGAGTTCCCAATGTTTGAAAAAATTTCGAACTTCCCGAGGCTCCAAAAATCTTCTAATGTGTATTTTATACAAAAAATATTGAGGTTCTTTTTATTATGTTGTGCATTATAGATAGAAATTATCTACCAATCAAATTTGAAAAAAATAATAATTAGAAATATTTTTCAAACTTTAAGTATGTCCTTTAGGTTAAAATTGGTTTAGTTAATATTTATTGAGTTGAAAATTGGCATCAAAGAACTTGCAATTGCAATAACTCACTAAATTTTAAAAACTTTTCAATTTTAAAAAATGATTGAAGTAGAAAAAAAACTTTTCACACTTCATTGTTTTTAAATCGAAAAAACATAAAACGAGCATTTTAAAAAGTACCATTAAGTTTAACTAGGGCACAACCACCTTTGGACGGATGTGTAAATACTCCAGTAATAGACGTAAAGAGGTTAAAATATAACAGTAATGGTAATGTAGTATGAACTTCATGTGAAAATTGTACAAGATGAATAAAAGTACAATACTAGTGCGGATTTAGTGCATGAACATGATGTTGTGTGATGAAGGCACTAATTTTTATACATATTAAATATGCACTATTGTTGTACAAAGTCAGTTACCCATCACTATAACAATGAAATTATACACTTGAAACTCTAAATCAAGAGTCCTTAATACTATAAAAATAGGATTTGCAATGGACATCCTTGTTCAAATTTTCATTAAAAATATCATGAAATTTTTTTTTCAAAATCAAATTTTTGATATTTAAAATAAACTTTGGAAGGTATTCAATTTTCAAAAACTAACAAAAATAATACTCTTGTAAGATTTTATTTGACTTCAAATAATAGTCACTACAAAAAAATGGGGTGTTTTAAATGAGTTTTGAAGTATAGTCTTAGATAAAAAAATTTAAGCAATAACCTTTAAGGCAATTTTCAGCAAAATTTGACTAGAAATACATATATTCAATTTATCAAACTCTTCAACCAATTCTTTTTTAATTTTGCACTTTGGGATTTATTGTGGAAGATAAATAAATGATCACATTATTGCTTGTGTGTAATCAAGCAATAAATTATGGTTACTACAGTACCTAGAACGAGTGAAATCTACTAATATTTACAAGATGTCATCACACTAGAAGAAAAACGTGTCCAGCACAACCGGCTACTATGCAACTAGTGTACTATACAACTATCTTGCGACTGTAATCCTCTCTATTAGCACCAAATCTAACTTCATTGTCTTATGTTGTTGTTTTACAACATTGAGCATACATTGTTTTAGTTGCAAAGAAGTCATTCTATAGTTGCAAAAAACGACTAGAAAACAACTAGAAAAAGATTGCATTTGTAAAATAACCAAAGTTCTCTAATAGTTGCTTTCTAGTCACTTTCTAGACTTACACTAGTTGTTTCCTAGTCATTTTCTATACTACTAGAAATTTAGCTTTTCTATTGATTTGGTTGTATAGATTTGATTTTCTTTTCTATTGATTTGGAGAGTGATTTGTTGACTTGGAAGAAATCAATAGAAATGTGAACCAAATGAATGCCACCAAATCAACCAAAAATTGAATTTTCTAAATGAAAAACTAGTCATTTCTTAGTTGCTTTTAAATTGTATACTAGTTGTTTCTTAGTTGTTTTCTAGTTGTTTCATAGTTGTTTCTTAGTTATTTTCTAGTTGTTTCATAGTTATTTTCTAGTTGTTTCCTAGTTGTTTCCAGAGTTCATTCCCATTTGACATATATCAATTGTCCCATATGAGTTGTAAAGACTACCATTAGATTGGACATATAAGACTTGTAAGTCGTTTTAGTCTTATACAATTAATTTTTTTGATTTAATTCTAAGATTTCTATGATTTGTAGATATCTACAAAGTATTGATTTTTATAACTTATAGATTTCTACAATCTATAGAAATCAAAAAATATTTAAAATCCAAGAAATTTTTAAAACCTATAAAATTATTAGGTTTCCTAACCAATGAAATCTAGTAAATATGAATATTTCCATTTCTGAAATCAAGGAATGATTTAGATTTAAAATTTTGAAATCTAGAAAAAGATAGATTTGAAATTCTAAAACCTAGAAAAAAGGTAGATCTGAAACATCTAGGAAAAAGATAATTTTGAAATTTTGAAATCTACAAATCAATGAAAATAATATTCTAAAACAAACAAGTTGCATATGAGATGGTGTCCACAGCAACTACAAGTCTATCGAGAAGTCTCCACATTATCACTAGTCGCAAAGTAGGCACAAGTGTCCTATGCGACTGAAAACTAGTTGCATAGTGTAGTTGCAAAAACCCTCATTTCCTTCTAGTGTCAAAATTTAAAATGTACTACTCCATGTTAATTTTGTAGTTATCAATGCACAAAGTCCTTTATATAGGGAATCTAATATGTAGACAAAATGAGTAAAAAATACTTTATGTATAGAGGGAGGCCCCCTCCTGAAGGCCTTCCAGGCCGTAAGGGCCCTGTCATGAAGGTGAGGGTGGAAACCCGAGCCTAAGGGGCGGGAACCTCACAGTCCGTAAGGCCTGAGCGAGTAGAGTCCTCTCACTTTGTTAAGCACTGGCAGGGCTTCATATATTGTGCCAGAATCTCCACATTGTACCAGAACCCCCACATCATGTAATTTTGTTGCATAACTGGCACGATTTTCCCGTAAGCACGGACCAACCAGTACTTAATAAACTTGAAAACACCTACCAAGATCCAGTTCACATTGTTCTTCTCATAGTCTAAAAGACTCTAATGTAAGACATGGAGCAAATTAGCTCTTAACCTTTAAAATTTTAAGCCATTTTATAGATACTTTGGATTTGGATTTTGTAAATTACAAAGAATTGAAGCTCAAGGTAAAATGAATAATTTTTAGGCGTAAAATTAACAATAGAATCTAGTAGAAATACATGTTCATATCATCTCCAAAGTTTGGTTTCAATTCAAATCATAGTTTGCAAGATAATAATGTAAAAATAAAGAATACTTCAAGGAAGTCAATGTTTGGGCGTAGCTGACATTGTACTTTGACTAGCTTTTTTGGACATATAACATTTTCATAAAATTGGTATCCAATGCTCATTCTTAAGGTAACCATGCATAGAAACAAGTTATATTTTTAAAACCAAAAATGAGTGAAGAAATGATCTTGTAATAGTAACCACTTCAATGTTAAATTTTAGAAATTATGAAGTAAATGGAAGATTTGTCACAAATTTGCAGTAAAATTTCAAGATTGAATATGGTAGAGCAAAATAACACAAAAAAGACATATCATACTATCATACTACTAAAGTCATAACTCCCTTTGTAATATCACAAATGCTACCATTATTAATAGGGGCTCATACTTGCTATGCTACGCATTCATTGTATCACATATTAGTAACATTTTGATATATTTGAATAGAATGCATGATAATGATTTCAATAAGTCTTTGAAATAATTAATTTTGATATTTAAAAAAAAAAAATTCAATCATGCATACATAAAAATAATATTTTCACACAATGTTATATTACAGAAATGGAGTAGTAGTTTGCAATTGCCTCTGTAATATCACTTTTACAACTTTTATGATTTCAAAATTCTATTGCTACTACCAAATGATTTGAGAAATTTATTCAATTGAAGCGATTTTGGGTTTCACAACAAATTAAGTTGTTCATGAAGTTTTTGAAATTTACAAGTTTTTTTTTCATTTCACCAAGTTTTGGGTTGCCATTGTTGATAACAATTGAGTCAACTTTTGAATGCATTACAATAAAGGTGTATCTTTTATAGTATTCACCATTGCATATATTTCATTCATTATTCAATAAATTTCTATTGTACATTTCAATATATGCTTACTTGTAAACAAAATTATACAAAGATTTTAGTAATTTTTATTTGAAGATTTATTGAAATTCTTATTCTGCATTTTATCTAATACATAAAAATTCTAATGATGAATACGTAGCATAGCAAGCGCCAACCGCTAGTAACAGGAAAAAGATTTTGAAAAATGGCTCAGATCTAAGTGCAAGATGTATATTCCAGTGGTTGCTTGTACCAACAGACTAGCTAGAGTTTTAAAAAGGAGGTTGGCGTTCTAGGTCTAATATACTATTGGGCATCTCATTGCAAAAAGGGACATGAATGGTCTAGGCTAAGAACCCATTAGAATTCAAAGAGTCATGACCACTCTTTTTTTCTTGGCACCATGGGCCCAAATTGCACCATTTAAAAATAAATATCTACTTTTTGCTAGATAAAAGTAATCTTCTTTTCCTAAAAATCTTCCAATTTTCTCAAAAATGTAGATGAAGTTGCCAGATTTGGATGAAAAAGTGCACAAATCTAATTGAAAAATATTTTTGGTCCAAAAGATGGATGAATGTAGAAATATAATGCTTCACAAAATTTTAAGTGATCACCATCTTGGTACTTTCTCAAAAGTTGGTCATGACTCATTACTCTTTCACTTCAAATGATTTTCAACGGTTCCTTACATAAAATAGAGCCGCCTTTTACCAACTACCGCCCCATCAACAATCAATAAGGTGCCTTAAATTCAGGAGAGGCTATGATTAATTTCCAACCATCAATTCTTGATTTCTCACCATCAATTCCTTTATTTTTGTCACAACACATCTGTGTGGTTTGGCAATGCCAAAGTGAACAAGAAATAGTCTCTTGAATGAATGTTTTTGGAATAGTCTATACATTGGACATGGATCTAGACCAACTTTTGGCTTTTAAAATTCATAGTAGTTTTAGGTCAAGCAACAAAATTACCAAATTTTTTACAATCCCCATCATTTCTATCAATGCACCTCCAGAAATATTTGTTTTGCCTTGCACTACTCTGTATCATGTCTAGAATTGCTTATATGATTGGTTATGGGTCGCTCAATCTTAGCTTGCTACACGTTGCTTAGGAAAGCATGCCAAAGGTTTCCAACATCCTCTCTTCCATTCCAAAGGTTGGGCCTAACCTTGCTAATATCATGTGGCATAGTTATGACCATGCCCGTCCATGGACTATTAGAAGAGATTTGAGGCCTCTAAGAGACTGCAAATTATCTTGCGTTCCTAGACTACAAGAATGCAGGATAATTGTTGGTTGATGTGGCTGAGAGTATGCCACATCATTTTTGAAAAAAATATAAAATTGTTTAAAATGATATTTGGGAGAATTGTTTTTGTTTTTGAAACAAAAAAATTTCTAACAACTCATATTGGTCGTTCGCAGAATCAGGACAGATTTGGGAACGGGCCTCAAACGGCCCCCAAATGCCCTCAAATCTCCCCTAATGACATGCCTCTACCTCATTGGCCATAGTGTTCCCATCCAATGATTCTTTGCTACAACCCCAGTCCATGCTTTGGAAATTTTTGTAAAGTCAATAGTGAATCTTCTTTTAAATCTGAATACACCACTTAATAGCTAATTTGATTATCTTGAGAATGAGCCAAAATTCAAGTGATTCTTCACAATACTAAATCTAAAATTGTCCATTTTAGAAATGGACCAATCCATTTTGGATCATTCAAAATTTTAGGGTTCATTCTTTTTGGTTTAAATAAAAAATTAACTTTCATTCAAAAACCAAGGGAAAAAATACCAATAAGATACATTTTGAAATTTTAATTTAAATAAATAATTAAATGAAATGAAAAAATTCAATTAATTTTTAATTGATTTTTTCTAAAAACTATACAAAATATTAAAAAAAATAAAGCCAAGAAATCAAACAATAATTATCTTCCAAAATCTCAATTTCTAATGGAATTCTTCCAATATACTATTCTATGGCTATGGTATGACCAATCTAATAGTAAATAGTAAGACTTTAAAAAAATAAAAAAACACATTGAGGTTGCTAGAATGATTGGTGTTGTCATTCTGATACTAATCATAGTAAAATTGTCCAATGCAGTTTTGATAATGGCAAACAAATTCTATAAAATATATGCTCCATTAAGGTCCCATTGAAGTTCCGTCTATTGTGACTAGAGATGTACTACCATCTTTTTAAGTCCATGTAAGAAGGTCAATGTTGTTGCAGAGGTTATATTACTACGTACAATCTAACTAAGCCCATGTGACTAGGCCAATATGACTATGGTGGGAATATAACCATTGTCATACTAAGCCCACATGAGTAGGCCAATATAAATGCTATAGTTATGTCTAGTTGGTCAAATGGACTTATTCATGGAACTATGGTTTTCTTGTAGTATATAGTATCAATAGAAATGTGTTTCATGTAATAGATAATTCCAGTACTTTTAGCATGTTTGATTTTAATTCACAATCCAATCAATGCTTGAATATATGGTTGTAATGCAAATACTTTATAAGAGTGGCAAACAGAAGGCATGAGAATCTATATGAGATATGTCAAAATCTTGTAGTTATGCACTTAGCAAAACTAAGATCTCATTTAAGTAGAAGATAGTTTTTTGAAACATGATTTGTTTAATCAACTACAAAACTATCAAAATTGAAGTTAAATTTAGCTCCAAAAATCCATTTCATAACTGAAGGCAATCAATGTTTAGAAGCTGTTGCAAGAAACAATCAACATTTTTGTCTTAAAAATGTTGTTTTGGGCCATAAGAATGCCAGTGCTGTATGTACTACTAATATTGTGCCCAAGCAATGGAATTTAAATTATGAAAATGAATTAAATTTTTTTAAATTGAATTAAAAAATTTATTGTAGTCTTGAAAACATTTAAAAACATTTAAAATGAAATAAAAAATCAATTCAAATAAAATGAAAAAATCAAGAAAACTGATGAATCATTAATTTAAATTTAAAAATGATGAATCATTGATTTAAATTTAAAAAATGATGAAAAATTTGAAAATTAATTAAAAAATCAATACGATACTATGCAAGACTATTAACTACTACGGACTATCACAGAGCCCAATAGGCCAGAAATGAGCAGAAGCTAGATACATGAACATTTTGATTTTGAGTAATTTTTAAAAAATCATAAAAAGGAATTCAATAATGGCCATTTTTCTACATTTTGTCTTGCTTGAATTGCACCAAACACTTTTGAAAGGGACTTTTTTTCATTGAGTTTTGCACAAAGGACACACTTTTTGAGCCCATGCGTATGACATTCATATTGTAAATTGCATAAAAAATTGTTGTCATTGCATGAAATCTTAGTGTAGCAACTATTTTAGTATTTTTCCAACTGTTGGCTCTTAATTTGAATTTTTAGGTCAAAGATAGTATTAGATGGAATTCAATTGGGGGCTCTTTAATCCCTAAAAGCCCAAGGGGTTTGGACAAAATACAAATGTGTTACAAAATATAAGTTCTAAAACTTTTTGAAGTTTGTATCAAAGAAGATAATGTGAAGCATGAAAAGTAGAAAGCATCCGTACAATCAAAATTGTAAAATTATTCTTAGATTTTTTTAAATGAGTTTTGAAGATATAACTTCAAAATTTCACCCAAAATACAATTTTTATTTTTAGCATTTGAATTTTTTTTGATTGGTCAAAATTGTGGTTTCTATTGATTTGTGAAAAAATGCATGAGATCTAGTAATAAAAACATCAATACTTTCTCCAAATAGTAAGTTTTTCAACACTAGGCAAATCTAGATACTTTGTGCGATTTTTCTTATAGTTTTTGTTTGACTGTAGTGATCTGAGTTTTGAGTATAAATATTGATAGACAACCCAATCTTTTGCAAAAAAAAAAAAATTTTTTTTTTGCCTGAAAATTTTGCCCAAAGTCAGGCAGCGACCATAAAATGGTCGCTTGAGCGCTTAGGGGTTAAACATACTCCCTCTTTACCAAATGCTTGTCCACTTTGAATGTCATGTTTTTTTAGGGTTGTTTTGAGTAGGTCAAAAAATACTTCCTTATGGCTGATTTCATTTAGGTTGCAATTAACACATGCAATGTTCTTCATTGATTCTTGTGATACAAAATTTAGATACTTTTTTTAATTATGTTTTTCACAATATAATCAATGAAATTGGTTCAGTTAAAAAAATGCCACAAAAATTGTGGACAATCATTACGAGACAGAAGAAGTTGTAAACTACTTTTCAAAAAATAAAAATAAAAAATAGTGTCTACAATAATTAGCACATACTTTCCCTTCAAATTTCACATATATGGAACATACATTGCAAAAATTGTAGCCAAAAAACACATATTAGAAGCTAAAGGGATAGAAAATCGGACAAGTGTTTCTGCAACTATTCATGATAAATAATGATTATATAGTTCATATAATATTAGATTCCTAAGAGTTATCCCGATTTCAAAACCACCAAAATGAATCACCAGGACTACTTATATTCTTAAATTGAGCCATTATATGAGCCACTAGGGCTTTCATTAAAAGCCAGCCTAGTTTTCTCTTGTATCACATGGTTACTGATGTGGTGATATTTTGGTGCCAAAAATTGGACCCAAGTTCATTATTGGTTCACCATTTATCCTTCACACGAAAGATTTGATTTGACTAGTTGGCCCCATGAGTATAAATGGATTATAAGTTGGGTAAACTTAGAATTGGAATCAAAAGTCAAAAGTTGATTATAGTTCTTCAATCCTATTTGCCATTTGGAGGAATGAAGCACCAAATCTTGGATTTGATCAAGAATAAGTTCACTTTGGCATACCAAACATAAAGGTCTGATTTGGCATGAAATTGAATTTCCATGTCAAATTCTCAGGGGTCCATATCACCTCACACCAATCACAAGATGACATGTGACACTTTTTTTTAAATGACTCACATTTAGGTATGTTAGCAACTTGCCTGTGGGGCATTGTAGCTAGAACGTAGATTGTTGTTGTATTGTTTATGTCAGTAATCAATTGCACTCTGAGATTCAATTACAAAATAGTGAAATTAGGTTGCCCCACACTAATTTTTTGACATTCAACACTATATAAATATGTATAATCATTGCAAAGGATGCAGCAATGAAAAAACTATGTGTGTTATATGGGTTGGTGCATTGTTCATGGCTTGGGTTTAGAGAAGTGCATGCTGGACAAGCAATGGCTCATGAGCTAACTTCTCTCACTGAAGGCAACCTAATTGTTAAGGCAACCTAATTTCACTATTTTGTACAGCTACTTTGGGGTTCTCGAAATACGCTTGATCAAATGCTACTGCACCCCATTACGAGGTAGTGCCTACACATTGGTGCACAACACTGGATTTAGTTACATTTTAAATGACATTTGGATGTCATTTATGCCACCCGCAAAGGTGGTTGAGATGACATCCAAATGTCATTTAACCCCTAAAGGACCGAGTTGATTTTCCTACCAAAACCCATTCAAAACTGTCATTTCTATTGCAAAGAGAAAAGAGTTTAAAAAATTGTTTTTTTTTGCATATCCATCCGTAAGATCTTATACTTGACTAGTATATGAATATGTGGAAGAAATTTCAGAAACTTTGACCACGTAGATTGCAAGATATATGCATTTAAAGTGAAGAAAACAACTTTTTTTCCACCTTGCTTCACTAGATTTTTTGGCTTTGAATCTTTTTAGTTCAAATTTTTTGCACTACTGATTTCGATTTTCTACTTATTTATGTTAATCAGTTGAGTTGAAAATCTACCAAAAAAATTTAGGAAAAAAACCACTTAATTTTCACTCATTAAAAAATTGTTAAGTAGAAGTGGGTTCAAGATTGAAGAAAGAACGAAATTGTTAATAGCTTTTAGATGGAATTGAATCACAATAATCTCAATGGTGAGATTGTTCTAGCAAGAATATCTAACCTTGTCTAACAAAAAAAATTGAAAAATTCTCAAAATTGCATTCAAAAATGAATTCTACAACTTATTTTTTCAAGAAGATGCTTAGATTGCCCGAAAAACTTTGATTGGCCATAAGTTTCTCATTATTAGTCCAAATTGAATGAAACAAAGCTTCACATGTAGACAAAAATATAATCTTTGAGTCAAAAATTTGAAAAAAAATTATTTTGACTTTTTGTGATTTTTTTTGGGCTGCCCGCAAAATTCCATTATTACTTATTGTGCCATAACTTTTGCTCCCGGGCATCAATTAAAATAAAAATGATATATTTGCAAAGATCTCGCAAAAATACACAACCTCAAAAAATTCCCAAAAATATTACTAAAAATTGAGATCATAGGAACCTGCCCGGACCCAAATTGTCCCCCGAGGGGACAACCGGTCCTTTAGGGGTTAAAATGTAATTTTTTTTATGTCACTTCAACATACTTGTAGTGTACATTTTAGTTCTTCAAAATCTATCAAATAAGTAGATTTTACTTTTCAAATATCCAAAAAATGTAGATTTTACTTTCTACATTCTTCAAAAAATGTAGATTCCACTTTCCAAAATCTGAAAAAATGTAGATTTCAATTCTCAAAATCTTCAGAAGGTATAGAATTTACTTTTCAACATCTTCCAAATTTGTTGATTTTACTTTCCTAAATTTTGAAAAAATGTAGATTTGGCTTTCCAAAATTCTATGCAATCTAAACATATGTACCTTTCTTCACTCATATATTGGAAAAGAAATTTTTATGTCTTGAAATATCCTACTAGTGTCATTTATTTCTATTACTTGTCTTCCCCATGACAATTGTTATGGGACAATGTTTTCTTCTAAAATCTACCAAATTTGTTGCACCAAATGACATTAATCTCATTTTTGATTGAAACAAACATTCTAGGATCAATAATTCTTCTAAAATCTACCAAAGTTTCAATGGCATGGTTGAAATGACATTTTTGAAAAAAATGTCATTTCAGCATGTCATTAAAACCAGTGTTTTGCACCAGCGTACGCTCATCATCAGCTTGCGGATTCAATGTCACTCTACGAATTTAATACAACCCCAACTGTTGATTCCTTTGATTTCACTGCTACAATTCTCAGATTTCAAAGAGTGAATTGACAGAGAGAATGTCAGTTAGTATTATAAATGAGTATGTCAATGTTATAGTTCCAGTTAGTGTCGAGGTACGCACACATCGATTTCGCAACCAGAAAGTGCGTGGGCCCTTCAGCAAGCAGGAGATAGACCTGTGCCAAAGCCATGCCTCGTGTCATCGGCTCTGGCAATCGCAATCGTCGTGCTCTTTGAGCCCATCCTGTCTGCAAAAGAGGCTATAATCTCATCTAATAATCCTTCACGACATGCGTACTGTAAGTGACGAAGGAGTCTTACAGCAAGGCAGGTATGTGCTCGATTCGAAGTAGCTGAGGTAGCACAAGTAGCCGGCCTTATGTCACTGGTGCTGAAGCCAGAAGAGGCTGTAATATGTACAGTATATATCACTCGAAGTTAATTGAGCAGTGCTTTGATGGTTATAGAGATTGAATGCGGCCTGATTCGGGGCATGTTGGTGGAAGCAGTCGATAAGAAGTCTCTGCACCAAAACACGACGTGCCCCATTAGATCACTCCATTGTAGGACTGCCTTCGCAGTGGTTGGACGGACCGCGACTACCTCCACTGGACATGGAAACCCGCAGGTTGCACGCTTCCTAAGCTCGGCGGCCGCGCATTCTTGAAGCTTCTGCGAGGCAAGACGTTCGCTTTCTTCGGGACTCTGTCACTCGCAACCAGTACGAAGTCCTCAAGTGCTGGTTTTGGCGAATAATACAGCATTAGATGATCATCATGTCTAGCTGCATTTTGAAATCTTTAAACACATTCAGAGGCTGGGCGCTTGCAAAACAGTAATCAAATTAAACAGTGCCCTTTTAGAATTAAACCATCCATCAATTGAAGCAATTTCGTGTAAGTAGCGACGCCGGAGGAAGATCCCCCTTCGACCTGAGAAAGGACTGGCGAGATGTGTGTCCGCAATGTGTCTGCATTGTAGCGATGTGTTTCAATGCAGCATAGAGTTGAGAGTTGTCGACATTTGCTTGACGAATCTGCGGTTTAATTTGCGAGCTCGTGTGTTCATAGTCCACGACGGACTGGATTTGAGAGAGTGAGTGTTCTCACGTACGACCACATTGAAAATTAAGTTAACCATTTTGAACTGCAATCGATCTGCTACAAAACCGCTGCTAGAACACTTTCAAAATCCTGGAATTGGCTATACTCTTGTATATGACTCTTGAGAGCATGCTCAAGGCCCTTACGTATGGTCAATTATATGTTTCCCAAGAAATTTACTTTGAAAAGTCATGGAAGTCAATTAAAATTTGTTTTCTCTTAAAAGTTTTTGGTAGTAAGATTTGACTTTTTGTAAGATATACATGTTATCCTAAGCCTTTTATCCACGGTGTTCAGATTACTTCAATGAATGCTAAATTGCTAATATTCACCAAGTAATGGCTTGGCTCTTGAAAGGTTCACTATTGCCAGAATGACATCTTTTAAATTTTAAACCCCCATGAAAGAATATAGCCAATTTTGAGAATACAGACTTGTAATAGGGAATTATCCCTTGTGTGAATCAACGATTCATGACCACCTCATCTTATTTTTCCCTATATTCTTAGATTGTAAAATGACTCCCAACCCATTCCAACAAAATAGACCATTCTATTAGATAATTCCTTTTGAGCCAAAATATTCTTTGAAAAGCATTTCCTTCCTTATAATGCCACATTTAACTACTTTTGGACTATTCAATGAATTCTAGACAAAACATTGTGAGATCCCACAATGTTTGTACAAATCTCTCGATACTTATACAGTTCTCTGCATGTTTTGGATAGATATCATAATGTTTTGCACTATCTCTTGATGATCAATTTTTTTTCTGTTGAAGACCGTTATTAATTTTGAACTTTCAAAAGTCCAAAAGTAGTTAAATGTGGATAATATCCTTAATCACCTTAAATTATTTAAAGCGAATTATTGCTTTTGTATGCATATATAAGACAATTGCCAACTCAAGAGTGTCCATTCGAGGGCAATCTAATTTTTTGGTATAGAGTGACCTACATTCTCAACTTTAAAAGTTAAAAAACATTACTAAAACATTGGCTAATTACTAAAGTGCAATTGGTTGCATTTCTGTTGAGTTCATGGACAATCTGAGCATCAAATTTTCAACCTTTAAGATAGTGGGACCAGAAAAAGGGTCATTTTTAGGTGTTGTTACCTAACAGAGTAATAACCAGGGCTTTCTTTTTGGACTTTTTGTTACCAGATTGCACTAGAAAAAAAAATCTGGCTAAAAAAGGTTACAAAAAATGCCAAAAAAATTGGATGAAATTGCCAAACAACTTTGAAAGTAAAAATAAATATTAAATGAAATCACCTAATTATGGATGAAAACCATACTATACATCCAATAAGTGGATGAATGTTGCAATTTGGAGCACCACTGTAACATTTTATATCGCCACTATGGCACTTCTTCAAAAATGAAAAAAAAAGCCCTGGTAATAACAGGACAGGACGTGAAGAAGACCAACAATGAACACCGCCGTTGATACGTACCTCGAACACATTACGCCATTGCTACAGGCGCTCTATTGAGGCGTGCAAGTTGAGCGTGTTCCTATTGAGGCGGAGGAGAAGCTTCAGGAACTTGCTGGAGGTTCGCCATAAGGAGATCATGTCGCCTTCTCCTCCTCTCAGTCTGACACTGGCTAGCTTTGGTGGAGCCTGAGTGCAACCCCAAAGATCTCCGTCTGCCCGCTCCATCTCCATCTCCAGGGCGAGCACGGATTTGGGGCGAGCCGGGGGAGGTTTTTGAGGTTGAGCTCATGTTCGAACATCTGTCTCCATGGACAGCTAGCGTACTTGCTCCAGACTACATTTTTCTGTTTGAGCGGCATCGATGTAGTGCCTTTGTTTGAAGGATGCTGAGATATATTGTGAAGGGCTGATTTAGTGCCGGCGGTAGAGCTGATTGGGCCTTGGTGATATGAATGCTAACATTCTCCTTCTCTGTCTCCTTTGCTAGACAACGCAGAGATATAAGAGTACGTTATATGAGGTTTCCGTGGTAGCGGGACCTTTGTTTGAGCACCTTGGGTGAAGGAGATTTGAAGAGAAAATGAGTCGTAGATTTGTGACTCTGTTTTTGAATGTCAGGTGGGATTCACTGTATCTTTAGCTTTGCACTTGTGTTCCGCTTGAAGGTTGTAACATAATGTTGGAGGTTGTAACATAAGCATCTGTGTCGAATGAGGATTTGTTTGTGGAAACTTAGAATAGTGCTCATATACTTGAGTACTGGTACACTGATTGTGAAGTCAAAGCCTGTCTACGTTGTTGTGTAGTCAGGAGATGCTTATGTCTTTGGATGAGCCCATGAAGATGAGACTTCGTTAACACTCAGATTATTTCCCAATCTCAAAGCGCAGTAATTGTAGAAAGCGAACTAACGGGTGTTTCAAGATTGAAGATTGCTGAGGTTTTATCGCAAGCATGATTGCTGAAATTTGATTCCTAATCCATGTACAATCTTGCTCATGGTAACCAGTATACGCCACCTCTCTCCTGAAGTACCTTCGCTTACTAAAAAAGCACTTCACAGTCCTTCCACTTCAAAAAAGCAATGCAAAATAGCACTTCCAAGCACTTCAGTTTCCTCAAATGATTATTTAGAGTACTTTATATCAGACTTGCCCCTGAATACCGGTACCTCATTTGTATCGTGGTAGATAGCTTTTTTTTATGGTTAAGAATATGGTAGTATAAACGAGGCATCACGGGAGTGATAAAAGGTACGGAGTTTATGACAAATCGAGATATTTAGTGAATGAAGATGGAATGTGATGTGTACCTTATCAAGCTTGATGCTCTCAATCTACTGTAAGGTATGGGCACCTATAATATCATTAATTACAGCTGACCATAGTTACTATTATTAACATGAATTTTTTTTATTAGATTTTATTGGCAACTAAAGATTCCATCTGATCATAATTATTGTTATTAACATGAATTATTTTTATTAGATTTATTGGGAACTAAAGAGGATTCCAATGTACTTCAATATGCATTGTTTTGGATATCATATGCAAAATTTAACTTATGTATTTTCAAAGTATTCTCTAGAATTCAAGAGTAAGTTCTTAGAAAATTTTATGTTTTAATTGGGTACACCTTTTGTCATACTTTTGGGTACAAATGCAATTGTCATTTAGGGCAATGTTGATTACGAGTGTCCGTACCTTAGAGCATTGTCAATACTACTGGAAAAATTCAGCTTGCCAAAATACAGGGACATTTATTTGTTGCAACAAACTCTTGTTTGTCCCATAGGTGCAACTCACTATTTTGTTTTCTAACCAATTACTGCTCCGAATTCACCACAAGACAGCATGCAAGCGCTGAAATTGCTCGATTATAATTTAGTTCTACTTAACTATGGACTTCGGCAAATCCTGCTACTTCCGATTTGCTTAAAAATTTCCCAAAAACTGCTTGTGCTTTGTGCTTAATTGATCCATAGGTGGGTACCATTCCAAAAACAACCAAGATATTGAGTTGGTAAATAAGAGTTCAATCTAAAGTCAATATCGTGCCCATACCCTAGTACTCCAGGGACGTTCTGGACGAGCACAGTGACATCAATCACTGCAAGATTTGTAGAAGAAGTGCAAGGCCAACTTTTCAACTCACTCTTGCTTTAAAATGGCACAAAAATGAGATTTGCTTTTGAGTCACATGAATACCCTTGGAGAAAAAGACATGTACTTCACTGAGCACTACAACATCTATTCTCTCCATACCCAAGCCCGCGTTACTAGGAGCATAAGCAACACACCTTCATCTGGTTTGCACTCATTGAATAGAACCTGTGGCATGCTGGTGCACCCTTGTTGTTTTCTTACTTGGCTGCCCTAGATTGCGTCTTGCATGCGGTGTGCAACAAAATTTGGCATTGTTTTAGAAATAATGGTGGCATGTGCCAAATGGAAACAACTCTAGCATGTTTCTACAATTTGTGTTCGGATAACTTGGAAACTGGCTCAGCACTACGGGATGAGCCACTCCCAACTCATTATCAACCCCAGCCCTCATCGAACCAGCACACACATTTGTAACAACGTACAAGATAATTCACTGCGTTGAGCATGAACCACATTGAAACAACAATAAATTACGGAGTTGGACATTTGCAGCACTAAAACAAGCCTTCAAACAATCCTCTGTACTGAATGACATGCAGTGTAGCAACTGATGACGTGAATCAAAACCATTCTAAAATTACTGAAATTGAAGCCTAAAAGTACATAAATAAGGTGGATGAAAGTATATATATGGAATGCTGTCTGATTCATTAGGAATTTTACTATTCCATTTTTGAGATACTTGGAGCCTATTATAACATTTAATATCACTCCATATATAACATCTAATCAAGCATCTAATCCATAAGGATCCTACAAATTCACACAAAAACGTCATATGTCCTTTGAAACAATTACACCTAGGTACGCAACTTACTCTTGTAAAATCTTTAAGAGTCATCGGCATTAAAACAGCTTAGAAGATGGCTTTTTAAAAAATATATCAAATGAAAAGGACCCAAAGTTAGATGAAAATCAAATTAAACAAAGCAAGTAGTAGATGGATTGTATATTTATTATAAAAAAATTTACAATATATAAAGTATATGAAGAATTGAAACATTTATGCAAAAAATTTTGTAATCCACACAAGAAGTTCCCTCTAATCAAATTCAGATTCAATCATAGTGTTTTATTTATAATAAACAAATTTTAAATTTTGATTCAAAAGTCCAAATGTTGGATAGCTTGTTTCATGATACATATATTGAAAAATTCATATAATTAGGTGTTTAATGCTATTATTGTCCTAAAAAAAATTCATTTCATATATATAATTACATTTTTGGATTCATTATTGAAAGAGTTCTCTATATTAAAACAAATTAAATCCCTTGAGATTGGACTAAAATTCATTTTAAGTGATTATGATCAGGGCCATATAATATAGGAGTTGCATACCCAGACAATCATATATATAGAAATTAATAATGTATAAAGATTTCTAAAACTATTAGGTATAAATCATTAAAGCATTGCAAAGAAGATTAAAAAGTGAATAAAATAATCTATCTATTTAATGGTAATGATTGTTCAAGCAAGGTAATCATTAGGAAAAATTTCAGGCCTTGGGAGGGCCATTAAGCTTTCATTTTTCGGACCCCAGCGATGCAAAAAAAAGAAAAAAGAAAAATAATTTTTTCCTAATGATTACCTTGCTTGAACTTGCAGCCTTTTGGTGGCCTAAAATTTTTCCCAATGGAAAATCTCGTGACTATTTAAGTAAAGTAATGAAAAATTCCAATCGTTCAAACATGGTAATGAAATTCTCTAATTGTTCAAATAACTCACTTCTTCCCAATATGATCTTGTTTGACAAAATGTTTTGGATTAAAGTCCAAAATCAATATTTTTAATTTTGTCTTGAGCTAAAAATAAAAGCCAATGCTCTCCTCTTGTCCTTCCAAATTTGAGCTTGAAATTCATTTTCTATTAAAAGTTATGGAAATTTGAAATATAGATTTTTAAGGTCTTTTGGGAGGAGCAGCGCTAGCCAATCAATTGAACACTTTGCAGTTTGCACCCTATTTGTTGTGACTTTTTCTCTTCTTGACAGATGACACTAGTAGAGAAACAGGGATATGTAACCACTCATTCGATGACTAGTTGTCCACCATGACGAATAGTGACTGCAGAGACCATGATTGGATTTGCAACCTGTAGGCGCTGGGTCCAGAGTCATTATCTAGTCATTCAGCATGCGGATTGATGGTAGCGGGATGAAATGTGGCCCCGAAAGGAGGCAATGAACATGTTTTGTTGAAGACTCCGGGACGGAAAGATCTCATGGCACGGGATCAGTCATTTGTCAGGAGCAAAGCTCACGCTTTCATTGATGAATGACTCGCAGATGACTTGATTTTCCCTCAAAGAGTTTAATGCGTGTAATTAAATTTTGTTTTGGAGGGTAATTATAATCAAGGGACTTTGATTCATCTCCAAATGTGGGTTCAATCATTCCTTTAATAACTACGCTGATTCCAAGCAATTCTTTACTAGTCATCAGAGCAAAATTGTATGGCTGCAGAATCATTATTGTGTAGTCATCCGTGAGTCATTTTTTCAAAACAAAGGCTCTTGAAGATCATTGGATCAGATGGACAATTGAAATGGGCATATAAGAGGAATGGATCAAATGGATGAATTAGATTGCTTCTTTTTTGAATGACTTAGATGGATGGGTGAAATCTTGCATCTTGGCAAAAAATGGACAGTTGAGGTTGAATCTCAACAACAAATGGACAGTTCAGATTTTAGGGTAGCTGCCACATTTAGGTCAGCCGCCACTACCTCTTCTCCTTTCTTCTTCCTTATAAATATCTTTTTGTTTTCTCCTCTTGCTTTGGCTCTAGTTTTTCTAAGTGATGGGTAAGTTCACACTCTTCTTATTTTTTTTATTTTTTTTGTGTTGTTATGTTATTGTTTTGTTCTAGTTCTTGTTCTATTGTTTTGTAGTATTGTTGTTTTTTTATTTTGTTTTGTTGCTATTTGGTTTGTTGTTGTTGTGTTGTTTAGTTTGGTTGATTTGCTGTTTTGCCGTGTTGTTGCTGTTCTATTGTTTTGTTGTTGTTTTGCCATTTTGTTGCTATATGCCATTTTATTGTTGTTCTGCAATCTTGTTGTTGTCCTGCAATTTTGTTGCTATTCTATAGTTTTGTAGCAAAGTTGTTGTGATGTATTGCTCATTTGATGGTTGTCCCAATATAGTGACCGGAACTCCAAAAAAATCAAATACTACTGCATAATTTTGTGCATACGGAAAAAGCCCTGGAATGACTGTAAATTGACCTCCACATTTTTTATTTTCATTTTTTTATAACCAATGAAGCACAAAATCAACTAAAAGAGCACTACAAAATGACTAGGTTCCACCTTCGTCTGCAATACCTCCAAACAAAATAACCCTACCTAAATCCTCTTTGAATAAGAAATGACTAAGGCATAACTCTTTTATAATTAAGCAAAAAATTTATGTTTTTTCAAAAATCGCACCCCAAACCCTAACCCACTACCAATCATACGCTAACACGCAATGCTCAACGGTTCCCACAAAACTTCCAAAATGACTTTAAAATGACTTCTCAAAGTCTAAAAAATGACTAGTAAATGACTTTTTTGATTCAGATTTGACTAATACATGACTTCACAGTGTCCGCCGAGTTGTGCGAAGCAGTTGCAACATAGTCATTCCATGCATCATTGAACTGCTCTACTCACTCCATTTGTTGACATGGCATGACCCTTCAGTTGTCCAAGTCCTGAACCACATCAAATTTTCAAGGTGATGAACTTTTTTTCGAGGTAATGGATGTCTTTTTGACACTCGTGTCTGGAATGACTAAAAAGTCCTAAATAACTCGTCCACAATGACTTCAACCCTCAAATGGCCCATTCAGTCATTCAACAGTCAACTGTGTCCTGAATAACTCAAATCCAGTCATTCTGGCTAGTTATTTACAGCCCTTTTTCTAGTGGTGTCACTAAAAGAAAATGAGGGGTTTTGCGACTGCAAAGAGCAACTGCTTTTTTAGTTGTGTGACTCATTTGCGACTGGTGATAATCTCGAGACTACGATTGCAGTGGATAAGTTGCATGCAAAATTGTAGTTGCAAAATCTCAAGAATCCAACAGCCTACATGGAACTTCATCGATGAACTTTTCAAACATGGTTGTTGATGTGCGATTCAACTGTGACTAATTTGTAACTTGTAGAATTTGTAGATTTTGAACTGCAAATCTCAATGGTTTATAGATTTTAGAATTTCAAATCTAGCTACTTTTTAGGTTCAAGAATTCAAATCTAGCTTTTCTTAGGTTTCAAAAATTGAAATATTGGTATTTTATAGATTTCACTAGTTTAATAGTTTGACAATTTTAAAATTTCTTGGATTTTAAATGTTTTTAAATTTTTGCAAATTGTAGAAGTCCAGAAATTGTAGAAATCTACAAAAGGTAGAAATCTACACATTGCCAAAATCTTTAAACTCTACCAATAGAATTTATTACATAAGTGTACAAGAACTTACAAGTCTTATAAGTCTAACCTAATGGTACTCTTGACAATTGATATGGGACAATTGATATAAGACAATCTGGAAACAACTACAAAACAATTCCAAAACGACTAGAATACAACTAGGATATAACTACCAAACAACTAAGAAACAACTATTGTCATTTTATAGATGCAGTCGTTTCCTAGTCATTTTTTGGTTGTTTCCTAGTTGTTTTTTGCGACTGCAAATTGACATGGTGGATTCCACAGAATGTAGAGTTCTCGACATCGACAACTGTAATGAATATTGGATGGAAGATAGCTCATGTTCATTCTAAATTTGTACTTAAGTACAACTTGTAATCCTATACTTCATTCTACAGCTGCTTTGCAACTATTGCAAGTTAAACAATACATAAGACTTCATTCTAAGACTACTCTGCAACTTAAACAATGTACTGATGATGGAAAACAATGCCGCGAAACAATGAAGTAAGGTTTGGTGCAAATAATGAGGATTGTAGTTGCAAGATAGTTGTATCGGGCACTTAGTTGCAATTAGCCCGTTGTGGCGGACACGTTCTTCTTCTAGTGTCTGACCCGTGATTCCCGTGTTGCCGTTGCCCCATAAATGTATGGACAAAAATAGCCACTATTTATTGTATTGATTAGCACATTGTTGACCAACTCACCTGCCAAATCAAGAAGCCCCAAAGATAAGGGAACGTGTTGTGGACGCTAGTAATCCATAAACTTCATATTAAGTTTGTCCTTGAATGCTGAATCACATTAGAAAAAATTTCAGTCCTTGAAAGGGCCACGAGTTTTGCACACACACCGATGCAATTAAAGAAAAAGATCAAAATCAAAAGTTACTTTTTATTTTTTAAAATTTGGATGTTGATGTGGCACTACTGATGCCACATCAATGCCATGTTAGACTTCTTTAATATTTTTTTATTCATTTTGCAATTGCATTGTAGGGGTACCAAAAATAAAAAAACTCATGGCCCTTTTGAAAGCTGAAATTTTTTGTAATGAAATATAGAGTAGCCTCCAAACTTCAACACATTCACTCCGGTTGATAATGCATTGCTAAAACAATGATCTCCCAAATTATTTTAGTAGTCTAGCTTTGGTGCAGCATTGAGTATGAACTACAGTACTGAAATTGCCAAAAGTGTTGACAAGGCCAAAAGCTATCATTGGAGTCCACAACCCTCCACAAATCCAATGATTGGCATAATACAAAGAGAATAATTGGCATATGTCATGAGTCAGGTACTCTTTAAGTTTCAAAAAAATGTTGATTTGTCCTATTTGCATCGATGAGATTTAGATTCCAAACCTCACACTTTAGGAATTCAGCATAAGGTAGAACCACCCATTCCCAATTAGGGACCTAATTGCAACCAAATCTAAAGACGATATTCATTTTAGAACTTAAATGTTCTTACACCATAAATAACTTATTGTTCTGGTCAACAAACAATAAGCTATCTATGGTGTAAGAACATTTAATTTCTAAAATGAATACTGTCTTTAGATTTGATCGCAATTAGGTCCCTAATTGGGAATGGATGATTCTACCATAGTCTTTTATCTTCTTCTACAACTCCAACTATGCACGAACCTTGTGGAACTCCTGGAAGTCCTTTTGATTTCAACTGGCCATCTTTCCTTCAAACTTGAATTGTCTAGACTAATTGCAGCTCTCATATGAATTTGAT
Organism: Neckera pumila; assembly: GCA_963969595.1. Taxonomy (NCBI): domain Eukaryota; kingdom Viridiplantae; phylum Streptophyta; class Bryopsida; order Hypnales; family Neckeraceae; genus Neckera; species Neckera pumila. The sequence goes on from OZ018412.1 coordinate 13,422,716, forward strand.
TCACATTATCATGGATAGTTAAACGCTTCTGATTTGTAGTTGGATGCAAGCAATGAATGGGGAGTACTGGCATTTAGTTACGAGCTAGCCAAATTTTTTTGAAGATTTCCAAATGACCATAAATGTTTAGGATGAGGTTCCAAATGAAAAAAGAAGGTTTTTGAAAATAGACTAAGTAGAAAATCTAAATCTTGGCATTTTAGTAAGTCACCCTTGGAATATTTAGGAAAATTACCAATTTACCTCTCTTTTTCCCGGCGGGCAACCGACCAGGCATACAATTTTTAGGAAATTTTTTTTATTGTATGGATAAAAAAGTATTCTAAAAACTATGCCTGTATACTTTGTTCAGAAGCATCTAAAGCAGGGTTGTCTTGTCTGACATGTTGGCGAGTTTTGATGTATGTAGGACGTTTGATGTCACGTGTTGTATAAGACAAAGTATCGGACATGCGTCGCATCTTGTCATGTAATTCCATCTTCAGCAGCTAAATTTTTTAAAAATCTCACTATAACTATGAATTAAAACTTAGAATATAATATGTATTCATGAAACTGAGACACTATATTAAAATGAAACTTTAATATGTCAAAATTTTGTATTTCTGATGAATTATTTTAAAGTCAACTAGACGTTTACTCTATTAGACATTGCGCGGGCTCTACAAGACATCGTGTGATGTCTAGTTGTCATGCCCGTCGCAATGTTTGAGAAGACAACCCTGATCTAAAGTAATTTGTTAGAATTCAACGATGTCTGAGTCATCTGACATGCCTGAATGCCTGATCATCTGCAATTTCTTTTTATGGCAAGTATTGGCGGCTTCTATCCATTACTTTAGGTCTTCAAGGTTTTACCGTTTAGTTTTTTTTGGTGGCGCAATTAGGGCCGTTGATATTTGCATCTGGGCATCTGGCAATGCAACGAGCATCTCCGTTCTCAAGTTTTTTCAGTTGCAGCTGCTCAAGCTCTTACGTCAGTCACAACTTGAATTCTCTCTCTAATCTTGAGTCTTGATTGCAATTTGCTTTGAAGTGTGAACCACTCAACTGCAAACCTCGTTGGTGCTGCATTGTGATTTGTGAATTGAGATTAGTGCTATATTGTGATTTGTGCATTGAGGCTCTGAGTTTTTTCAAAGACTTGGTAGCCTAGTGTTACAACATTTTTAGATCAAGGCGCACAATTGCGGAGTCAATCAATGGATCAAAAGAAGTACTGCTGTACACATTGGGCCTTCTGTGATATTGTGCTTATGGCAATTTGATTTACAATGTGCAACATTAGCATTTGATTGTTCTTCTTTGTTTATATTGGCGATTGATCGGCGATTGATTGGGTGGGCAACATCGGCAATATTGATTGACATACTTGCGATTCCAGATCCATAAGACTACACTATAAGAAACCCGTGTCTTTTGTGATGTCAGAGCAAAAACATGCAATGTCTGATCCTGAATAGAATATGTCCAATAAAACATCCAAATGTATAGTTCATAGATCCTGCATAAATGTTGATTTCTGCAGACATTGGGGATAACAAGATAGGATTTCATTTAAAACAAGTGCATGCTATCAATAACGGTGACGTTTTATTTGACATCAAACAGAGACATTCTATGATTTTTGAAGCGTCCGAAACAACATGAATTGCCACGTCAGCCAATTGACTCATTTTGACCTCAGATAAATAAAAAAAATTTATTGGGTTTGTTGTGGAAGTCTTGCCCGGGGTTAAAGAAAAGGAAGACAGGCAACCACAGGTTTAGGCTTTGGAAAAAAAAAGATGATGTGGTGTTTGATGTGGCATGCTACATGGAAATTGATTAACGTGGCATCAAATAATGCTGGCGTGGCATGCCACGTCAACATACGGGTGTAGTATTTTATATATTTTATGCTTTTTTTGGAGACATCAATGAAGACATCAATACGTTTTTGGAGACGTAGTCTAAGATGTCAAACGTCTTTGGAGATGTAACTTAAGACATTATAGCATATTTAGAGATGTAGTTAAAAACATTAGAACGTCTCTGGAGACGTCTACAGAGACTTCAAAATGTTTTGAGAGACATTACTTGGAGTAATCGTAAACATGGTAGTGATGTCAAACGCATGTCACGATCAACATTAGACACCACTACTTTTGTCTCTTGATGAATGTTTGGAAGACATTGGTATTCCTCAGGAAGATATAGAAGTGGACCACTCTATCTTCTTGATGTCTTGTCGGACATCTATGTACTACCCTCACAAAATCGTAATTCTTGCATTTTACATAGCCCACATGGTTTGTCTTTCCTCCTACCACCCTACTTATATAAAAAGCTTATCTTCTCCTCTCTATATATTCATATCAAGTGACTTTTAAAGCTATGTGAATTGGTGGCCAAATATGTTGTATTTTGTATGTCATATTATGTATGGCATATTTCGTATGGTATATTGTGTATTATGTATTGTGTATGACATATTGTATTAGACATTATAGAATGCTCCTCTGCATTATCTATGAAACATGTGGCTGTCCATATTAACATCATGTCAAATAGTGCATTCACTCACATGAACGTCAAATGTGACATCATTTTGTTTTTTTAAATCTTACTAAACATTGCAAGAGGTATTAGTGACATCTACATCCACATTGCAAGACATGTAGACGTTTGAATTGACGTCTCGAAAAACATCTAGACATTGAAGTTGACGTTTTCAATGACAATATTAAGTTTTTTGGATAGCATAGAACTATGTTGACCAAGCATGCCATGTCATCCTCACTGGATGCCATGTCACTTTTCCCGATGCCACGTTGGGTGTCACCTCAAATGCAATGTCATGGATAAAATGGATGAAAAAAAAATCCTATGTAGTTGCCCATGCTGGTGTGGTGCTCACGTGGCTACCACATATCAAACTTTCAATACCCCATTGATCCATATTTTGTTGGATGTCTGATCAAAAACATCTAATGTTCAGCAAAATTTTTGACATTTTTTGCGTGTCAACCTTGACGCAAAATTTTTTTTTGTCTACGTAGACATAAAAACATGTCTAATACAACATCTCAATGCAAAATCTAGACACCAAAAAAAACGGGTTTCTTCTAATGCTGCATGCGGTGGCTCTTGATTCCTTGCAATTGACTTGCAATGTAACGATTCTATCATTTTTGTGAGATTGTGCTGATGATTGACTTGCAATTCATGAGACTGCTTGCAGGGGCTTCTGCAAAGTGCAATTTTTTGTGTTGATTTGGGTGTCGTATTCTCTGCATTGATCCAATGGTTTTCCTATTTTGGTAACAGAGTGTGCAATTAAGGGCTTCAAATTAGGTTCGTCACCCTTCACCTTGCAATCCATTTTTTTTCCAAATCTAATGTATTCCTTTTGTACTGATTTGCATCCCGTTTGCAAAAGTGCAGATTTTTCAAGCTTTGATTGCCACTGTTGAAACCTATGGCAGGTTTCGGTAGCGATTTGCTCATTTCCGTTCCAATTTGCAATTCGAGCTTCAAAATCAAGTTTGCCATCCATCACCTTGCACTCCATTTTTTTTTGTCAAATTTGATGTATTCGTTCCGTTTTGCTTTGCGATCCCTTTGCAAAGGTGCAGATTTTTTAGGCTTTGAATGCTGTTGTTGGTACTTGTGGCAGTTTTGGTGGTGATTTGCTCGGGGATTTGCTAACCTCTATTTCATTGTGCAATCTGGAGCTTCTAATTATGTTTGTCACCTTCACCCTTGTACCCTGTTTTTTTTTCTTCAAATTCAATGTACACCTTTTGTTTTGCTTTGCGTTTCATTTGCAAAAGTGCAAATTCTTTAGGCCTTGAATGTCTCTCTTGGTAACTGTGGCAGGTTTTGACAATAGCCCAAAGGCAAAAATTTCTCCATGACCATTATTTTGCAAAGTCACATGAAATAGATTTGATAGACTTAACCTCTTTAGGTAGTGAGGGCTCTTGATTAGAAGACAGTCCAGTGCTTGGTATGGATTGCCCCCTCCTTTTTCAGGCCAAAATTGTTCAAAATCTGTAGAAAGAATCATGGTGTACATTGTTTCAATGGTTGAAATTATTTGCCAATTTGGACAAAGTCTTCTGCACAGTCTGTAGGGAGAAGGGGGGTTACTCAGTCTATGCAAAAGAATGATCCAAGACTTTCAAAGTAATTGCATTTTTAGACCATGCTCAATCAAATGAGCACAAACAACTTTCCTGGGCATCTAGTACTAAACAGAAGACTATGGAAAAGGCAATTGTGACTAGTCAGTGAGCTTGTAACGAAGCACTGCAAAGTCTATTTTAAACAGCTTACTTTACAGGGATGCAGTCTTTTCTCTTTTTCAAATTTCCTGCATTGTATAAATTGTTGGTGTCAGTCAAAGTTCTCATCACAGTTACTATGTACGAGGACAAAAAATCTTGCAGTGGCCTCGTTTGGTGCATTTCAGTAGTCATTCAAAAGAAATTTTTTTGCAGAGTCCAAAACTCTCCATTTTATAGCATTATGGTTGATGAGTCTACTAACATTAGTGTCACTGAACATCTTATAGTATTTGCCACGATTATAGAAGATGATTTGTCTGTGATCCTTTTCTTAGGCTTGCTGCTCATAGAAGGTGGCAAGAAAGACGCCGTTGTAATTTATAACATTCTCATCTCTAAAATTGGGAATTAGATCTGCGGAAGTTTGTAGCATTTGGAAGTGATGGGGCGAGTACTATAGTAGGTGGACAAATTGGTATTGCAACACGTATTCACACTTAGATGAACCCGTTCTTTCTTGCTTGCCATTGCATAGCTCATTGTACAAACCTTGCAGTGCTGGATGCTGCAAAAGATCCAGATTGCAAGGTTATATCAATGAAAGTAGACTTATTGTTGAATTTTGTTTTTTCTTTCTTCAACAAATCTAGTACGCGCAAACATGCACTTATAACTTTGTAAGATAAAGTATTTGATGTTTAAAAATCTATAAAATGGTATTACAAGATCCGTTGGCTCAGTAGGTGGTAGGCAGTCACTATACTTTGTGATTCACTAGAATTCGTATTGCTTTTATTTTGAAATGTGGACAATAAAGATGCAGGTCAGGCAAAGTTAGTCTTGGAAAAATTAAATTAGTTTAAATATGTTTATATTTTGTATTTTCTTGCTGACATTCTCCATTCCTTAGCCTTGTTGTCTAAAATTTTTCAAAGCAAATTTGTGGATCTACAACCATCAGTAGTATAGTAAGATCCAAGATTGCTCAATTTTATATGCTGTTTATTTTTGATACTTGTGACTTGAATGTGGCTACATTCAACGAAGACAATAATTTTCACATTTTGCTAAAGTATGGTCTTTACGGTGGTCACTTGAAGACGCTACAATTTGAGGTAAGAAGTAAAATGTTCCACAATTTCAAAATGCAACGGTTTAGGTTGGGAACAAATTTGAAAGAGGCATTGGTATTTCAAAAATTATTTGCTGAAATTGTTAGTGTAGGGTTGGATGCACAATTCAAAGATAATGATATTATTTCTTGTTTCAAATTTCTGAACCCTACTAATATGTCTTTAAAGCAGGTGGCTTGCAGAATTGGTGTGTGGCTAAATTAAATAGTCTTTTGGCTCATTATCACGTAGATCGCAGTCATGAAGGCTCTTCTCTCTCTTCCCTTGTGGATTTGATAGCGTATAAGCGGGAGTTTTTGGCATTCAAACTCTAATGTACCACAGAATGGGGGGATAAAAATTTCAAGGATTTATGAAAGATGATTACGTGGAATCATGCCTTACAAATCCGCTATCCTAACCTTCTGATTCTTGCAGAGTTAGCTCGTATGCAATGTGTTTCTACAGCTACATATGAGCGTGCTTTTAATGTGCAGAATTTAACTAAAATTTGAATTAGGAATAGACTGGGCAATAAAAGTTTAGAAGCAATGCTTCAAATTGCACTAGAAGGTATAGATGAGGAGGTACAAACATTATTTGTAATGCTATCGCTCTATGAAAGAACAATAATAAGTACAAATTTTTGTATGCTAACCCTTCTTCTTATCTGAATACTGCAAGTAGACCTAATGCTAGTAATGCATCTTGCTCCAAGCTCTTGAGGGTGAATTGATTTTCTTTATTTGAAGGCATTTTGAAGTTTAGAGCATACCTATTTTCCCTACTTGTGTGTGTTGTGAATCTAATGATGATATTAATTTCTCCAAAAAATTTAGAATTGGATGTTGTGAGCGTTTTGAAAAAGGCATTTAGAATTGTTATCTTTGTGAGGTTGAGGAATTTAAAAGATTAGAGGGTACATACCCCTCTTTCTAAAAATTGTAAACACAATGGTATAATAAAAAAGATCAACATAGGATTTTTCTTGAGAGATATGGCCCATTTAACTTTTGAAATCATTAGGTTGACTTTTGAAATTCTTAGAGTTGACTTTTTGAAGGTGATTGACCTTGTATGCAAGGATTATAGATGGATGAAGTTGAATTCTTATTGCGTAACTTCATACATTTATAATTTATACGTACAATGTCTGATTGGAGAGTTTTTTATCATTTTGAAATGCTCTTGGATTTATCTATAGCATGGTATTTTTTATAAAAATATTTTGTAACTATCAGAGTAAAAGGATTTTATGGAGATAGAAAAATGTGAAAATAGCAAAAAAAAAAAAAATAGATATAAATAAAAAAAGACATATACGGAACAAAAAAGACATAAATAAAAAAACATATATCAATCTACGCAATAGATCAAATGTGCACTTTCCACTGCACCACACATAAGCCCAGATAGTAACAGGTTGCACCTACGTGGTCGATATTGATGTCCGCCTTTGGAAAATATTTATCGTCATAGGTGCTCCTTAGCATGAGCTCTGAAATTGTGCAATCTCTAATTCTAGATTGAAGGGCCCAATCTGCATGATATAAGAAATCTTGGATTAAAGGTTGGAGCTTGGAATTGTCTAACTCTACACCTTGATAGGAGAAGCCTAAGGCCTCTTCTACCGATTGCTCAACTGCCTCTGCCACTACAGCAATCTCCGTTCAATCTCGAACCCTCTGTAGATAAAGCCTTGTGTATATGCCACTCCAGCCAAAAGTCTGACAAGCAAACGTTTAAGCATTTTAAATCTTAACCTACGGATATTACTCGTTCCTACTGTGGATTGTAGCTGCAAGTCTCGCCAGAAAGTCCTAGCAATACTTGAAAAGGCGTTCTATGGCGACCCATTGATGACGCACGCTCCAATTAGTGCTCTCAAGGCTTGTGATGCGGAATAAGTTGTGCTTGCTACAAAGTCGTTGTCTGTCGATTACCATCTTTGTCTACACTGTTAGCTCGATTTGGATGTCAAACAGACTGCTGAGGCACATGTCATCTGCCATGTCTGTCTAGCATTGCAACAAATCTTGTAACTGCATCAATTGATTGTGGATAATGCACATCATGCTTTGCATATCATCGAACATCCATCTAGATATTGTAGATAGAATGTCGTGACAAAGCTTCAAATAGGATCAAGGAGAAGTCTACACTCCATAGCTCCGTAGCCCAACTCGTTGCACATCTTGTGCACAAAGTCCTCTTTAAACCTGCGAGCGCAATGCTATTTATAGCTGAACTTGAAGAGCAGCATTACGTATGTAGAAAATCAAACCCCATAACCGAAGAGGTTCCGTCCGATCAGAATCTTTGTACCCATTTGCTCACAATATTGTCATATGAATCAATCTATGATGGGTTTAGTATTCGAAATATACCATTTCATATAAAAAAAAAATTTGTACAATCTGGCTTTCAAAGAGTAGAGACCCTTGGGCATGGCCGAGATGGGAATCTTATTTTGTTTGCTTTTAAGCGTCAAGCTATTAGGAGCACATGGTAATATCAAGGCAAAATGAACTCGCATGGTATTCACCAGAAAGGTTTTAAAGGCCTCCTTGTCCTTATTAGTGCTCCTATCGTAAATCTGCACCACTATTAGATTGAAAATGACGTGGAGCCAATCTTCAACCTCCAGAAGATTCCTAACTGAAATCTGGAGATTCATGAGACAAGCTATGATACTAAACAATGCTGGTAAATTTAGCATCAACATCATGAAGTAAACCGCGTCTAAATTTAAAGTTTGCAAGTTGTTCATCTTCGGATTGCTTACTTCCGTATCCTCTATGGATGGTCTATAAAGGAAAAAAAAAAAAAGATTTTGTAGATCTGTAAGCAGTTAGCACTATACAAAGATATAGACGGCGTACAACAGATGTTGGTGGATCTGGTTTAGACGGTGCTGGGTCTGGACCTTGACATGATTGTGCATGTGGTACATTAGTATGGGAATTTCTACCTCTGATAATCAATATTCTAATCCTCCGAACAGCCAATGGACAAATTGGAACAATAGGCGAATAGACAAGAACAGCTGACGCCAATAGAATAGGGACTATAAGGATCTTTGATTGGACTGGACAAACTTGTGACTCGGCTGGATGTACTGGCAACTTGATTGAATGTACTAGCATATCCTCGTCTACGTCCAAACTGCTAGCTTCGATAATCAACCTCCTGATCCTTCGAACACCCAGTGGACAAACCAGAAAATCAAACGGGCCAAAATACTCATCATACCTTAGGGATTTTACGATTTGATAGGCTAAAAAGGCTACCAACTTTTTTTATTTTTAAACTGAAAGCTTTGTGATAGTGTATTTATTACAACTATTAAATTTTCAAGGATAAATAAGTGCCCTTGTGATACATCTATAGTATGGAAGCTCGTAACCCAAATTGTAAGTTTTTAATATTTTGATGTTTTAAGAAAAAAATTAATTTATTACTCTAAAATTACAAGGAATTTTGCAAAATATTTTGAAAACATGTATATCCAAAATATTGTAATTTAAAAATTTTCAATATTAAAAATATGACATTATAAATAAGAATTTTGTAAATAATTAAAGCGACAATATGCAAAACTGACGGTATATGTTTTAATATTATTATTTAAGAATTTTCTTGCAATTGGTAATGCAATATTAAAAATAATCATTCTTATAAGTTAACTATTCAATCATAGTTGTCATCTTAATAACTTAATATATGTGTAAATTAGTAATTTGAGAATATATTTTAATCTTGTGAAAGCACAAATTTGAATCTTACTCAAAATTAATAGTATATATTGAGTTTATTTATATTTCACATTATTTAGTTTTATAATAATTTAAAATATTTGATTTTTGTGATTATTGATATTAATCATTTTTATATTGTAAAAATCAACTAATTATTTCTTAAAAACTTAAAATGAAATTTTTAGATAGGATATTAAAGTTCATACTATAGTGCCTAAATTTTTGGAAAATTTCTTCACCTAATTTGCCCAAAAGTTGTATATTTTTAAGAAAATTGTCTAATTTTCAGAAATTCAACTCACATATGTTGTAAGCTAATAAATGAATATTTGACGTGTATTCAAAAGATGGCATGAGTATTAGTAACTAAGTCCTAGAATCTCAAATTATGACAACAATCAGTGTTCAAAAAATTGATGCTTCTTAAAAAGTTAATGCTTCTTTAAAATAAAGACCATTCTAAAATTGTAGGAATTATTTAGATGAATGTTTGAATTATTTTAATTATATTTAACTTATCTTAAAACTATTAAATATCAATGTTAGGGGTTTGAGAATTTGATGGATCCATATTGAGCAATCTAATTATTTTTTGCACATTAATTAATAATTAGACAGAGAGATGCCCAGAGTCCTAAATTGCATGGAAATTACAACAATATAATATTTTATAATTTTAAATTAACTAAATTAGATAATGAATTAATATCATTAATTATCTTTGAACCTAAATTATTGATTTAAAAATTTAGAATGCAATGTTTCTAGCATATGAGCCTATTGAAATATGTAGGCGTTTTTTTTATAAAGAATCTACACCTGTAGACACATTTTTTATGATTTTGAGTAAAAATAAAGGAATGTTTAAATTGTAAATTGTTTATATTATTTATGACATTCTCAATTATAAATTCAAAAATTACATAAAATCATCAGATACATTTGAAATGTCAATATGGTGAATTTAAATTATAGTGAATTGCACTTGAGGAGTTCTTGCTATCAAATGTATTTAATGATTCTCTATCCTTTTAATGCTGACAAATTTATAATCTCTAAAATATTTTACTTAAAAATCTACTTAAAAGACGTTGCTCAAAAGACGTGATGTTTTGGACACTACTTAAAACACCCCTTTTTCTTGTAGTGAAATCTCTCCATTGAGGACTTGGTCAAGAACATAGAGTCCAATCTACCAAATTGCTACACGGAGGTGATAGAATTTCTATGAAAGATAATATCTTTATAATTTTGATTTGACTTTCATGTTTAAGCTTTACAATATGACTGTTCTTTGGATCGATGTTTAATTCATTTCATTGTAGTATATTTGCAGTTGTCCGGAGAAAAGGCTCGCGTGTATGGAGGTGAATTGAATTGATTTCGGGGCATGGACCTCGTCATTTTCGACTGTCTAGACAATTTGCCTGTGCCTAGAGCATCTACTACAAAACATGAGGTGCCCACATGGAACACAGACGTAGAGCAAGAATCTCTTCAATTGGCCTGTGCTTTTGCAAAGAATCATTTGTAAGACGACGACAGCATAATAATTTTTCACTCTTATTGTGTAGAATCTAGGAACACTATCGCAGGATTGTATGAGATGTACCCGATGTTGACCTTCAAGGAATTAATGGGCGTGAACCGTCTCCCTTTGACATCGGCTATTGATCCTACTACCACGGTAATTTCTCTATTTATTTAAAACTGAAGTGTTATTTGTTTGTTACTCTTGTTAGCTTCATTTCTTACATACATCTGATTTGATCATTTGAATGATTGTAGACAATGAAGTTCAATGTCAACATTCTTGTAAAGGATCTTAGCAACAATGCAAAATTAAATTTTTCTTTCAAACAGTCATTAGCCAGCGATGAAGAAGACTAATATAGACCTTGTTTGGAACGACATGATCAACAATTATATTTTCAATGAAAACATGGCAATGAATGGGGGGGATAAACCATGGCGAGCAAATCGTGAAAAGGACCCTCAATTCTTACAGGTCCTCATTGAAGACACAACCGTTGAAAGAGACTTGGTAGTCAACTGCAGTGCATCCACAGGTTAGTCTTTAAAATATTTATTGCTTAATTCAACTAATTTTCACAAAATAAACTACTGACCTAAAGTATTTGAATTTGTTCATTTCAGGTGCATTGATTTTATTTGCTGTGGCTTGGGCCGTCACATCATGGCCTTGGAGGTGAACAAAGACATTTTTGATGCCTTCTTGGAACCTATGAAGAAAGTTGCCTCAATTGTAGTTATCACACAAGTGACACAACCGACACTAATAGTTGTTGCATCACAGGATCCTAAGTCGGCGGTCGTGGTGCCCAAGAAATTTACTCAGAAAACTAAAAGCAGTAAGTAAGTTTGCAATATTTTTCTCATGATTCTAGGCATGGTTTTTTTTGCAATTTAAAAATCTAACAACGCATCATGTATGTTTGTAGTCATACGAGGTTGATGGCAGCAGATGCAATTATGAAGAACAAAAGTCTTCTTTTCAATTTGGAGAAGATTTTTGATTTTCTGGTGTATGCCGAACAAATGGCCTCAGCTTCTGTGGATTTCGGTTGTCAGAAACCTAAGCGCAAAAAACATTACTATAATTTAAATGTGTTAGATTTTATATACAGGTCAGTGTTTGAGGGCAGAGAGACTTCTAAGTCGTCTACTGCGGACAATTCCGCGACGAAGTCTACTACAACTTAGACCCACGAGATTGACATATCTCGTGAGTTAATGTATGATTTGTTGATTTTTATTATGATTGGATTTGTGTGCTTTATAGCTACACGTATTTCCTTCCCATTCCATTTTAGCAATATGTGATGTCTTTTGGGTTGCAATAAGTGATTGAAATTGAAACATAGGAAACAACTTATAATTTGATAAATTCTACCACAGAATATGTACAAGGTCTTTGAGAGTATGTTAAGTAATGTCGTGTTTGGAATAATGGGATGTTTTAGTAAACAATTGGATTTAAGATATTTGACGGTTTGTTTATTTACTAGGAGAGATGTCTTGATTATGCATTAAAGGTTAGCATTCAGTCCTACGTATATTTTGGGAATGTATTGTCCTTTTATTCTAGGGTCTTTAAGCTTTGATGATCTAACTAGCATACCGCTTTAAGTTGGAGAATTGAAAATGTGTCATTAGTCTATCAAATGCTGTCTCTGCTGTATTAAGTCCAGAATTTTATTAAGCCCAATTGATTATGTGCTATATTTAGCAATCACCTAAAGTCTTTGTTGTATTTAGCCTACCCTTTTTTTAAGCGCAACTAAATTTCCATTGTATTTACCAATAGGTACGTACTAGTTGACTACCTTTTAAAGCATTTCAATTAGTATATATTAATTTTTGCTAAGGCCTGGATTTATAATCCTATAACACATTATTTACTAAAAAAATTTATTTAGCCAGTACATGTCTGGACGGCCATAAGAGTTTTTGACTTGATTTGTATGTAATTATCCAAATCTCACATTTAGTTGACCCGATGATGGTATGTTGAACTTGCCTAATTTCTTGAACCACATTCATTGTTTTACTTTTTTTTTTATATACCAACTTCCTCACAAATTAGGTTTCAATTTCAATCTAAGGATATAGCTTTGAATGCTTTTTGGTTGCATAACAACAATACTTTTTGGTTGCATAACAACAATGCTTTTTGGCTGCATGATAACAATGCTTTGAAATTCAACAACTGCTAGAATGTTCTCTTTTCAGCTAAGGCTTGCATTTGTAGCCTTTGTTTGCAATTTCCATATACATTATTGTTCTCTAGAAAGTAGGTTTGGAACATAACATTTTTGTAAAGACCTTTAAGCACTCACTCAGTTTACCTAAAATTGTTAGATTATACTTCTTTCCAAATTTAACTTCATGTATGGTTGGGACTTCTTGAAATATTTTCCAAGAACTTATTCTTGAAAGACAAATGAAATTGGCATTTAATCAAAGTTGTTAATAATTTTTGGATATTTATAAATTTAGATAGAAATTTGTATATATTGGAGCGCTAAGGGATTCATAACTAAAGCACCTTAATTTATAACCCTAAACCATACAGCAATTTCTATGATTGTGAGTAATGCAAGAATTGAACTAATATAGCATGTGATGTACTTGTGGCAATTGGGAATTGCAATTATTATAAGGCACTTGTTAATGAGCCAAATTCAAAAACTACATAAATTAATAAAGTGCAAAATAAATGATACGTAAGAAATAATACCAAGCTATTAATTATCCAATTTATCCTAATTCAATATCTTTAGATTTTTAACGGACTTCACCCCTTCAGGTGATTTCATTCAAAAATTACCAAATTCTATTATTGCAAATAAGATTTCAAAAAATAATTTTTAGAAGTGCCTCAAGTTTGAAGAAAATGATCTCGCATTTCTTGAAATATAGAACACCCTAATCCCCGCGGTCATAGGTCCTTCATGTAATTTTGCACCAAATTTTTTTTCCGCTCATAGGCTCACAGGCTCATGCTCACAGGCTTGCCTGCTAGCAACCCTATATTAAATGTAGAGAAACTTGATGTAAAATTGAATATTTGGTTTATGATCCAAAAACAATTTAAACTTCTTACAAATAAAACATATCTTTCACACACAATGAACCCTAACATTCAGTAAAATCTTGACACATAAGATAACAAATTTATGGATTTTAGGATTTAGACAAGAATTTAGGTAAATGCAATTGCCTCAGATGAAAGTAGCAACAACCATCCAAAAATTGTAAGAATAGCTTGGATGAATGCCTAACTTACTTTAAATTACCTTTTAATCCCTAAAGGACCATTGTCCCTTCGGGGGACAAATGCATTTTTGGACAGGTACCTATGGGCTGAAATTTTGTTGTGATTCTGAAAAACTTTTTGAGAAGGTGAAGAATTGAGAGAGGTATGTGGCGGAAAAAAAAAATTTGAGATTAGACCTTCGAGCGAGAAGTTATGCCATTTCTTGGAATGCGTGGGGAGGGAGGGCAGCAAAAAAATTTGCAAATTTTTGAACTTTTTTTTAAAATATTTTTTTTCTCATAGATTATATTTTTATTTATCTAGAAAGCTTTGATTCATTTCAATTGGATTTGCTATGAAGAAGTTATGGACATTGTTGTTTTTCGGGCAGTTAGAGCATCTTCTTGAAAATAAGAACTTGTAGGATTCATTTCAGACTGCAATTTTTGTAATTTTTCAATTCTTTTTTTTTGTGATGGTTTAGTTTGCTTGCTAGAACAATCTCACCATTGGAATTAGTGCATTTTAATTCCATAAAAAATATATGAATATTTTAGATTTTCCTTCTATCTTGTACCTACTTCTATTTAACAATTTTTTAAAGAATGATAATTAAGTTTTTTTGATTTTTTTTTTTTCCCAGACTCTCAACTCAATTCTCCACTATAAAGATTTAAAGCTCAACATGCTGTAGTGCAAAAACTTTAAGTTAAAAATGTTTAAAGTCAAAAAATTTGGTTCCGCAATGTGCTGAAAATCTTGTTTTTTCCACTTTAAATGCAGATATCTTGCACTCTGTGCGGTCAAAAATTCTGAAATTTTTTCCACACATTCCCATACTAGTTAGGTGTGATCCAATGGTTAGATGTGCAAAAAAAACATTTTTCACATTTTTTTTACTCTTTGCTCTAGAAATGGCAATTTTGAGAATTTTTTGGCAGAAAAAAGACCTTGGTCCTTTAGAGGTTAAAATAGCCCCATTATAATATATTATTTTTTAGACTGCCAACTATATTTTGCACTTCAGTTAATTGTTAGACAAAAAAATGCCTAAGTTCCTACAAAACTATGGTAACTAAAAAACATGAATCAAAGAAATGTCCATAATTGAAAAGCAAATGAAACAAATACTAGCAATGGAAAATTTCATAGAACCTGTTACCTGCGCAAAGACCAAAAAATTCCCCATATCACAGCTTTAGTTTACATAAGTACATCAAACCAAAAAATTAATACGAAGTAGTAAACTCAGTAAGCATTAAAGCTTAAATTGTTTGCCCAAATTACAACAACAATTGTTCCAAGTGCATATTAACCTTGAACTCAAAGTCCTGAATGTACATAAGAAAGAAAGAATGCCAAAACAAAATGGACTAGGTAATGTGAAAACAAAGCCTTGTAATGAGAAATATCATTTTAACCCCTAAAAGACTTGATCCATTGAAATGGTCAAACTTCCTCTTTGAGTTAAATTTAGCCTTTCAAATTGTATTCAAGCAAAAATCTTATATTTTTATTACTTGAAACTGTGAATTTTCTACTTATGTTTTTTGTTTTCAATAGTTTTTGATGGAAAAATCAAAATGTCGTAATGTTTTAAAGCAGAAAGAGGAAATCAAATTATATCAATTATAATATATACTAGAATAATCTATGATTTTTTATCATAAACTAAAGATAGAATGAGAAAAGTAATTTTGTAATTTAATTGTGAAATAAATTTAAAACTAAAAAAGTTGAATAAAAAACACAGCATATTATGTTATTTGGATTTTAACACATGGGGCTTTCAATTGCAATAAATCTTTCAATTTTGGACATTAATTTTATCAAAATTTTGAAATGGAGTAGAAATAAAACTTGTCAAGCTTAATTTTCTTGGTTTAAATCAAATTCCAAAAAAAGTTATTTTGAAAGTTGCAATAGAGGTTGACCAAGGCGAATCCACTTCTTGGATGCGTGGATCTTTAGAGATTAAGCCACAAGAGTGGTGAGGGATGTTATTTCTTATAATGAGACTTTGCTTTCATATAAGCAGATATAGCCTCAATGTGGAACAATTGGATTTTGGTCAACCATATTTAATTAATGGTCTAAAAAGAGGACATCATAACGCTAAAGCAACCTTATATTATCAAAAAGAACATGCTTCTCTTCATCCAATGAGAGAAATATCATTTGTGGCCCCATCAAGGATATGAAGTAAACAACATTTGAAAGGAACAACTGTTCTTTGCACCATTAAACTAACCAAAGCTTAAATGCCTTGCATTGAATTCACTATATTATGTATAATTGACACATGACAATAATTGAAACACTTGGCTGTGACGGGGGTTGTGAAGATTTTGTATACATGGTTCGATTAAAAAAAGTAAACGCCTGCTAGAGAAGCCCTTCTACGTAACTAATACATCACTTGTAACAATGTTGTAAACTATTACATGACTCATGGTTAACATGGGGTTGGACATCAACGCTCCTTGAAATTATACCTTACGCATTAAGCTTCCACACTTTTGCTGTCCGCTCTCTTATGTAGTATCAAGGGGTGCCCTCAAATTGATGTCCAATCCTATACCTGAGGTATATCACCTATATTCGACAATGGACCTATTTGTGCAATATTGGATGACCTGTTTTTGTGAATGAGGGGAATATGATGTCCTTTAGCAACTTCATTGTTGTGTGATAAAGAACACATTGGCACCTTTTGATTAGTTTTGCACTTTTTGGAATTAGGTTTGACTATACATTGAAAATAAATTGTAATCTGCACATCCTTAATTTTTACTAATTCCAAACTTGATGAAAAATTATCAAAAAATACTACAATCTATTATTATTCTCTCATCGGAGAAAAATTATCCCCCCTACCATTGCTCAATCGAACGTATGCTAAAACGCTTAACATTACCAGAAATAGGTGATAAACCTTAACCATCTACATTTGATGAATGGAACAATGAGTGATTTGATTAAACGAATCTTGACCATCCAGATGATCTCAATTGAACAGTACGTTAAATCTCAAACTGACAGCAGATTTCAGCTATGCATCCTAGCTATTGAACAACCATAGGCGAAGCAAGACAACAATAGAGTCTATTGTAGAGGAACAAGCCTCTTGCGGACGTAAAGCCAAAGGTGAATGTGAAAAAACAAACAAACCCATTTTATGCCATATTTATTCAATTGTCAACACCTCTCCTATCTAATTTGGGGCTTCCGATTGCAAATATGAACTCAGAATTTTGCAAATTTTATCATGCATCACAAATAAAGTGTTTCTGCGTTCTCCCCAGGGATAAAACGGAGGGGGGACAAAACGGCTTCCGCAATAGACTCGACCCAGGACAACCACCGTACATTCCCAATGAATCCAATGGTCGGTAGCAAACGCATCTTGACCATCCAGATGAGCTCAATCCAACGGTGTCCTAAATCTCAAACTGACCGCAGATCTCAGCTGCGCATCTCAGCAATCGAACGACCGCAGGCGAAGCTACCAACCGTACATTCAAATGAATCCAATGGTCGGTAGCCCGTAATGCATGTCCCTCGCGAGACCACGTGTCATACTGTCCTTGGTCGGTTGCTCCCGAGTCCCCAGGTGTCGTCTCTACCGACCTCCATTTCGAAGTCCGTAGCAAGGCTCGCCATGGCGAACACGGTTCGCTTATCTCGTGTACGGCGTCATGAATTCCAGGAGACCAATTTTATTTTTTTCCGGGACCAGCGTCCTGACTGAAGATCAAAGTATAGAGAGTTTCGACAGCAAATGCAGAGTGTTTTGGAGTTCTTTAAGACCGTGTTGTTGTTGTTGTTGCCTTGAAGATTTCTACTGTAGAAGGAGATCAGAAGATGGTTGGTCTTCAAGGCAACATGGCAACGGCGAAATGTTCAGCAGTTTCTTCTCCACCAATGTGCGATAGAATGTGTAGAGGATTAGTTACAAACTCTAGGATGCACTTACAAATTAGAAATGGAAATTTTCATGGAAGTGTACTTGTGGGTGGTTGGCCAGAATCTCCTAGAGCGGGTGTTGGAAGAATGTTACAATTTTCGAAGCTTCAGAGTTCTGGGTTTCGCGGTCAATCCATCGGATTTAGAAACGGGTTGTGGGCAAGCATCAACCAGGACTACGCTGCTGAGCGATCAAATGGGCATTCGGGATTCTCGATTCGAGCAGGTATCACCTTGATAACCCTAGCTTCGTCGTAAATTGTTGTATCAATACTGCGCTGAATGTGCATTCTTGCGGATTGACTCATTTGAACGGTCATCTTTAGTAAATTATAAAGGACTTCCGATCTTTGTTTTCGAGAAAGATAATCGAAGTCCACCCAATTCAATTGGGGCTTGAAAATGTGCAGTGATATGATGTTTCAGTTTATAGATTCTTCACCTGAGGGTTTTGGTTGGATTTTAGCACCATTGTTAGTCATTTTAAATCCCTGTAGAACCAAGGATTCGTGTCCATTGCTCGATCATATTGTGAAATTTGATTGAGATGGAGTCAAATTCTTTACCGTCAGAATCAGCGGAGGACACTGCATTTGTTGGTCATGAAATCTTCTTGGCCTTTTTGTAACGCAGTTTGCTTTGCAATTAGGTTCCGCAACTCTATTTTTGGGTTGGAACTAACGGATGAATGTCCTACTGAAGCTAAATCTGCCGAATCTAAGCCTGCTGAGTCAAATTCATGGATCCCCGCTCAAATGGAAATTCCCAAACAACTGCGATTTTGGGAAGCAAATGAACAACGGAAGAGAGACGAGGCTTCAGCCGCGAAGGGAAAGTCAGAGGTGGCACGGGAGAGAGAATATTCGGATTTTGAAGAGGAGATTTTGTTTAAAGACCACACAGTAGATGCTCAAACGCCAAAAGGGGTTCTCTCTCCAGCTGCCATAAACACCATCGAACAATTTAGCAGGTTTGTTGCTGAGTCATCTATTTATGACCCTCTTTACAAAAAAAATTTAGAAGCAAGTTTGCTTCCTGGCTTCAGAAGGAAATTTCATTTCTGAAGTAGTATGATGGTGGTCTATTTGATTAGCTTCACAGTCAGGAACTACTCAATTTTAAATTTAAATTCTTTCTTGGAAGGGCTCATTTTTCCCTTGTAGAGGGAGTGCGGCAGCTTATTAATATCTTAGACTTTGTTCTTGTGTTGGTTCAGATTAAATGGAATGACTGGAAAGAAAATGAGGGCAAACTTTGAAGCAACTGCATCTGTATCCGTTCAGAATGAGGCTAAAAATCTTATAGAGTTCTGCGTGTTTCGGTATTTGGCACGCTCCGGTGCTGACTTTCATCCTGCACTCTGGGTAAAGCCCCCCTCGTGTACTTCTTTTGGTCTACGTGCCCCACTTTAATATGACGAAAGACGCTCCTCTTCATATAGTCTGGATCTAATGACTTCTATTAAAGGAGTTAATTTAATTACAGATAGGGCGATGGCAACCATGTGTACAACGTCTTAACTGAGTATATCTATGCCTTACCAGGATGCAGCGTTCCGGCGGTCGACTTTCACAGCGATGTTGGCATGGCAGCGGCCATATCAAGGTGATCTTAAGAGCATTGATGCGACTAACCATACAACGCCTGTGAGTATCTACGAACTCTTGTCATCTCTGAACGAAGCTCGACAGAAAGAATAGTAGCAGTCCACCCTTGTCACTTACGTGATACGCTTCGAGAGATTGAAAACAACCAGGAAATGTTGGCTTCATTAGTGTGTATTATTAGTCCTGTCTAGTGAGATCTGCATGTGCTTTGACTTAAAATTGTTCATGGTTTTGTGTTGAGCTTGGAGATGGCTTTAAATAAGTTTTGCCTTTGGAGTGCAAACAGAGAAGAGGATTAGTCGGAGAAGAAGCGTTCGTTAGAATAGCCTCCTCAATTCCTGGGGCGGCGGATCGAGTGACAGCCCACTATTTGTATCGGGTCCTTGCTCGTGAAATGGACGGGCTATCATTTGAAACCTGGGACTCATACACTAAAGAGTTATGTGGGTGAGTAAATTGTCAAAATACAGCTACTGAGTTCTCATGGCTCTTTTTGTAGATTAAATACATGTTTTTATCTCTAGTCGATTTGATGCGATTGCTGATCCTTTCTCATTTTATACTGCACTGTGCCTTCTTGTGGAATCTCATACTGATGTTTAATGTATGCACAGAGTGTTGGAAGAACGCAAGAACTATCAGGAGACGGAGTCTTCGACCCTCGACCTGCAACCGGGCGAGGTTATCCTCAGTGTTGGCAATAATAAACGTCAACCAGTTCAAAAATGGTCTGGAACTCTGGTTTGGCCTGGCCGACTTACGCTCACCGATCGCGCATTGTATTTTGAGGTAAGCATCCTTTGTTCGGAATCTATATCTACGGTTGAGGCATTAGATCACCTCTTGAGATGGCGACTTCATTGTAAGCTTGAATACTATTGGAGACTCTCATCGCCAAATTTTGGGTGTGCTTGTGGCCTCATTTTTTCTGCGATCTTTAATTTTATGTTCCTAACGAAGTTGTACTTGCAAAAATTCTCACATTTTGAGTTCAAGAATGAAAGCATTGATACTCCGTCAACTATTATAGCCAAGTGCAGCTTCAGTGAAGAGAATGGGTGGTCAACACTGCTATAGAATGTTATGAAGCTTTTGCTAGTGTCTGAAGTTAGTTTGTAATCATTTTGCAGTCCAATAGCTTTACTTCGCACAAGGCTCCTATCAGATTGGACCTGACAAGCAGGGATGCTGTTATTAATACCAAGAAAGTTGGACCATTTGGTGCGGCAGTGTTTGACTCTGCTATCTCCGTAGCCTCTAGCCCAGAGTATGCTACTCATATACCACGCAATGCCAACTTTCAATCCCTGTTTATACTTTAAGATTGTTTTCCAGAGTTTGATTGATTTGCAGACTCTGCAATTATCATTCATTTTACTTGACTGACACCGCTCCTTCACCCCCTCTTCCCATCAGTTCAGAGCCGTGGATACTGGAATTTGTGGATTTTGGACACGAGAAACGTCGTGACGTCTGGCTGGCATTCATCAAAGAGATACATACAGCATACTGGTTTATCGGAGATTATGGGCCGAAAGAGAATGATCCTTCGTTGAATTACATGGAGGGGTCAAGACAGGGGCGCAAGCGAGCGATGACATCTGCTGCAAACAGCATTGCTAGGCTGCAGGTATGTCTTCTGCTCCTTTTCCTCTCTTTCCCGCTTTCTATCAACGCACTTACCGCATAGTTGTTGAAATTACGTTACTCTACTGTAATTTAATCTACCAGGAGTTTACATTACATCCTAGAGTAGTTGCCAATGTGCATCCTTCACTGTAGAGAACCGTCAGATCGTTGTATGATCAAATTGAAGAACATCCCCAAAACTACAAGGACTTGGAACATTGAGCTAAGATAATTTCAAGGAGTAGATAATCTGGCATTACAGTGTCTGTCGTGAGCTCAAGATGAGTGCCCAAAAGGAATCTAGATTTGTTTGTTTTCACGGCCAGTTCCAAAAGTATTGAGGGAGCTGCTCCAGAATGTTATGTGTGGACTCTAAGGTAGCTAGAGCATCGTAGGACAGAGGTGCAGAATATGAATAATATTGGCTAAACCCTAAACCCTTTTAACTTTAAACTGTAACTTTAAACTGTAACTGTAATCCCTAAATGTCTAAACCTAAACCTTAAAAAGGCTAAGCCGTTGGTAGATGCACAGTATGACGAACAAGTCTTTACATATTCTATTATATGTAGAAAGGCACACAGATAGTACATTAGTATCTCTCTTTTATGGCTGGGTGTGGAAAGTTGTGCTCTCAAATTTATTCATTTGCCTTAATACTTTCCAACACAAGTTTGCGCGGTTGTGACATGACGGTGTTCTGTGAAATTGAAATAGGCTGTTCAACACATGTTTGGCCATGCGCCAGGCGATCCCAGAGATCTATTGCAGTTTTACTCTATCAAGGATGATCCAAGCGTGGAGTTGGTGTTCGAGTCCTTGGCAGTGATGTGCTGGGCGGGCCGCATGGACTCGAAGGCGAAGGAGCTGAACGCATCTAATGAGGAAGAGGAAGAGCCCCAAGGGATCGGGCAGAACGCCATGGGCGAGGATGGAAGCATCTACCTGTCGAAGTGGATGACAGCTCCAACTTGGAGTACCACCAAGTCTCAGAACTTCTGGAGAGATTACAAGGGGGGCACAACACGAGGCATAGTGCTCGGCAAAAACTTCGTCGGAGGGGGGCTGACAAATCTTGACCGGGCAGTTCGAACATGGCGGGAACAGGCTCGGGTCGTAGATAAAACCAAGGCCACCATCGATAAGTACAAACTGACGGGCATCCCGAATAATGTGGATCTTCTCAAGGTACTTCTTCTCCCTTCTCTGTCTATATCACATGCACTATTTAACCTTTGGGAGTTCGAAGCCTTGACAATGCTACTGCAAAGTCGTTGTATTAGATCTTCTGCGTCTGGATTTGCACTTTTTGGTTGTCAAAGGATACTTTGAGCGGTTTTTGGATAAGTATTACCGTCTTCTGACCAGCCAGCGAGAGTGACGCAAAAGTCTCTTGGACTTGGAATGGTGTCTTTGTCAGGTCACTAAAGTCTTAAGAGATTCTGTGGATCTTCCTGGTCTAACATGTCTCTTACTATTTTGCAGGAGATTTTGTTACCATTTTCAATAATTGCTGTGAACTTCCAGAAACTCAAGAAATGGGAAGAACCAGGAGCAAGTGCTGGGTTTTTGATTGCAGCTATGGGTATTGTGTACTTGTAAGTTGCTTATACTTCAGTCGCCTTAAAAAGAGCTTTCTTGACAGAGTGCCGATAGGTGCTTGTAGATTCTTCATTTTGAGTGCCTAAATGTAATTTCCTCTTGGGATTTCGTAGGGTTGCAACCAATATGGTAACGACAAGTGACATTTTTTTGGGAAGAATTATTTTGTCTAGAAGTTAATGAATGCCTTTAGTATGCAGAGTGTTGGGCTAGCTGTTTCTGACATGGGCTGCAAACTTTGTGCCTGCTGATGTTCAGGAACTGGCTTCGCTACGTGTTTCCTATGTTCCTGCTTTCAATGGCTGGGATTCTTTTCTCTTTGCGTGGCCTCAAAGCTCAAGGGCGACTTGGGGATGATTTCGGGAAACTGGTCATTCGAGATCAGCCGCCCACAAATACAATACAAAAAATTATGGCATTGAAGGATGCTTTGACATCGCTTGAAGAATTTTTGCAAAACACCAACATCGCTCTTCTGAAACTGAGGACTGTTGCACTGTCACGACACATGCGTGTAAGTTTCTCTTCTCCCCCAAAATTCGTCATTTATCTCAAATATTGAGGTTTGCTATGTTAACCTGAAGTGCTTATTTGGTCCAAAGCAAAGACTTCCATGCCTTAATTAGTTGAAATGAGTCATTAGGAAACTAGTTCAATATACCAATGGAAATCTTCAAGATTACCCTAAATTGTGGAATGCTAGATAAGTGTGTAGGAAGACATTGGAATTACCTTCTACAGTGGATTTTATTTTTAGTTCAGGCATTTGGACTTCAATCCCAACATGACCAAATGACCAAAAGTGTCTGCTTCCATACTTGTAGGAGTTGAAATGAATCAATTAGAAAGTCTCATGGAAAGTATCAAAATATTGAAGAAGAAAACATGGCCTACATTTTCATAAGCTAGATACATGATTTTAAAGTTTTATAGTTGACAATAAGCTTCCCGAGTGGAATTTATATTTAGAGCTCAGGCACTTATAGGAATGAAGGAGCCCTTTTTAGGTCTATGCACTTACTCCCATTTCCCTTGAGTTCACGAAATCTATAAGGGTTCAGTGCTAAATCATTCAACAAGGTGTAGCGTAGTAAAATTTTTTTAAAGTTTCTTCTGTGTTAGTTTTCATCGTGTTACTCATATACAATGTAAAACACTGTATTCGAAATTTACAAGGGTCAATATCTGACTAGTGTAGATGACTGATCCAATGTGATCACTCCTAGTGCTTGTTTCTCAAATACAATGAATAAATTAAAAAATTACAGTATCCAAAATGTTCCAGGGTCCTTCAGGGTTAAACATTTTACTAGTTTAGGTGGCTGAACCGCTAAGATCCCTCCTGGTGCAGTCAACAAATGAGGTGCTGTGGTCCCTGCTTGCTGCTGCTGCGATGACATTGTTCGTGCCGTTCCGGTACTTGCTGGCAGCGCTGTTGGTGGATCAACTCACAAGCGAGTTACCGTTTCGAAGGAAAAGCGTGGCAGAGTTTTCCAGCCGTGTCGCAGACTGGTGGTCCGTGATTCCAGCCACGCCCGTGGAAGTCCTGCCCCCAGTGAAATCCTCGAACGAGACGGATGCGCACCTGCCCGAGGAGTCCAGCGACGGCCCCAGCCAAGGCGAAGCTGTGTTGCAGGCCCTCTCCGAGTGGTTGGGTGAAGATCAGAGTTAGTTTTTATTTTAATTTCGCAAGTTGTGTGATATTCTTAATTGCTGGTTGACTTCACTGATGTGTCCTATTAGTGAGGACGCAAAAGTCGTGTCGCCTGCAAAATTAGTGTCACTAAGTTTTGGGAATTTAGTACAATACAGTGATGTTCCTAGTAGGATAAACTAGTGTAGTTTTGGAGGTAGTCCGTGGAAGAAAGTTTAGTTTACTGTTCCACATGATCTGTACCGTATTCCTTCTGCATCTTTCGGATGGTGCGCCACATTATTGTAGTGCATTAACCAATAATTTTCATACAGTTTATGCTTGGGCAAGTCCAGTCTTCTTCATTGCTTGTTTCACTTTTGGATTACTGAATCCTTTAGAGCCCGGGTGACAACTTTGTCACTGAGTGGTTCGAAATAACGGTAGTAGCATTTCCGTTTGGGAATGGGATTTGAAGTTTTATGAAGTTCAAATGTGGCCAAGGTTTGCAGTATGCACATTCCGCACCAATTATATATCATGACTTTGATATAAAGATTTTTCAAATTGATTGTTCAATCCCTTGTGTCCGTACTTTTTTCATGAGAAAGAAACTAACAACCATAATAGTGAAATGCGGTCTTGAGATTGGTATTGGTTTCGGTTTATTTCTGAAAGACGAGGAAATTATTAGAGATGGCACACAGGAATTAACCAGTTTCTGCATCAAAATAATTACAAGTGCACCGCAAATAATTACAAGCACACCTATTCTCGTCATGGCAGGTAGTCATCTACTAATTGTGTCTTTAATAGTTTTAATGGGCAGATAAGTCAAACGAAATTGTTCACATTGAGTATAACCTTCAGAATTGCCTGTGCTTTGTCAATGCATCCCAACTTAGTATTGTCTTCAAACAAAGCGGACAAATTTCTGAATATATCTGTGGTCCGAATTTGCGAGAGCAGACTCCTTTGGCAGCAGGCTCTGGTTCTTCATCACAAGCTTCGATTTCAACAAAGCATTCCAGTGCCAGTCCTGGTAACAGAGAAGGCGTACACATCAACTTCTGGCCGGATGACCGTTATGTTGGAAGTTCATGATGATGACTAGGAGTGCTAGCACGAAATATATGCGAGACTGCTTTTCTGGTGAAATTGAGGAAGCACTCAGGGATCCAATCATCTATTTGAATAAGGAAAGTATGAGCAGCGGCACAGGTTTCCATCAAGGGCTGATTTAACTTCACAACACCCGTGCTAATTTCTTGTAGCATTGAATCTTGATCGTGTACTTCAAGGTGCAATCATAAACTATGTCGGAGTAAACTCAGTCCATAATGTGTGCATTGTTGCAGGAGCTAGAAATGTGGAATTGCAGTCACGGAAAGCTTCATCAAGCACTTCCAAATTCATCCCATTTCCCCGGAGTCAATTTCCTTCCAGGGCATATCTCCGGTATGTGACTCATAACATATAGCTGGAGGGAGAGGAAATCTTCGCTGCCTACCTCCAAGCTGTATTCAACTGAAGCAAATGTCAAGCACTAGCTCCGAATCCAAAAGAACCTCGGCTTTTGCCATGGAACATTATTAACTTGAATAGAGATGAGCTAGATTTTTTGTTGGAAATAACATGCCGCAAAAATCTGGAAATTATGTGGTAGAGATAGTGATATGGTTGATACAGAAGTTACAAGTTTTGTCCTGTCGCGAGCATCTGTCTTATTTAAGTGACAGGAACACCAGCATTTGTTGAAGACAGAGTGCTTGCCTCAGAATATCTCTTGTTATTTCCACGTCAGTCACAGAATGAAGGCACGAAGACAATGGTAACTGTATGGTGTAAGAGCAGTGCTGCAAAGATACAAACAATTGCTCTCAGACATTGAGAAATTAAAGCAACCATTCACTCACGACATGATTGATCGCATGTTTCTGCACTCATCAGGCTACACAGAATGGATTTTGGCTCCAGTTTTCGCACTACGAACGCTTTCCAGTGTGAGTTTCGTCAGTGCAGCCTAAGCATATGATTGCGATACTTATCGAGAGCTCTATATATTGGCACTTCAATGTGTACATATTCATGCTCTTAACACTTAAATTTTCTACATTTCCCTACCACAGTAATAGAGATCTTTTGCATCATACTACTGAATCACTAAGAAATTTACAAATACTTGTCGAACACATGTAATTATTGTAGTTGTGACAGGTCTCCGCTTCGATCAATTTGGCGATCGACCACCTGATGTAAGCTCTGAAAATTAGTTTACCTCTGCCAAAAGAGAGCAACTCGTATGTGTCTTCTGCATAATTGACCTCAAGGTAGCTATTGAAAAATGCAAACTGCAGCTTCTGTCAATCAACCTCATCAGTGAGAGGCCATCAGTATACAACAAGAATCACACTTCTTTTGGAAGCTATTGGAAGTTAAGAACAATAAAAGGGGCCAGTTTTTTCACACAAAAGGAACTGAAAGGGTGGTCATCGATCTGGCCGAGATGACTCACGTCAGTCTTACATGTATGCCATTGCAGGCTTAACACTCAATTTTCGATAAATAATCCTCGCCACTATCCAAACTTTCAGCTCGCTAGGACTATCCTCTCAATGAACTCCCATAAGCCTACGCACTGACGTACAGTAATTTAGAAAACTAACTGACTCCAAGAATCCCAATCGCCAATCTCCTAGAAGGGCTCGGCAAGTCAGCAACCTCCATCCTGACCACCCAGAGTCAGTCGATCTGTGGACAGACGTCGTCCATGCCATAGCAGTTGGACAAAAGCGACGGATTCGCACACGGAGTGCCTAACATTAAACGACACTGAAAGACAACGAAACCACGATGAACGAGCACACATCACACACACTGAACGCACATTTAAAAAATCAAACTTCAACACTCCCGCCACACGTACGCACGTACGCCGCTGTAAGAAGCGGTGACCCTCGCTGCATTTTCCATCCCCCACCAAGAAAGCAGCCCCATTTATAGACATAGCTGCAGGCGCTGGAAGGGAGTATATACTCGATGATCCGCAGCCAGAAGTAGAACTGCTCGCTCACTCCATCCGGGCGTCGGCGTCGTCAGTGGTGGGTACGAAGACGAGGTCAGAATCCACCAGCCAATGGCAAGCTTCGTCGCCGCGGGGAATGTTGAGCGCGTTGAAGGCCGGGTGGGTGCTGAGCCACAGGGAAGTGTCGATGTGGCACACGCCCACGGCCTGGATGGCGGCGTTGGAGGCGCTGGGCTGGAGCGTGGCGGTGATCACTTTGGTGCCCGTCACGCGGTGGCAGTAGTAAAGGGACGACGGGAAGTTCACGACGTGGCACACCACGATCTTCTGGCCCTCGGCTACGGAGCCTTTGCGGAAGCCCGTGATGGTGACGGGTGCCTTCGACTTCGCGGCGCCAGGGGCGAGTGCCTGCGTGTTGCTGGTGGACAGCACCTTCACCTTGGAGCCCAGTTCGGAGGAGACGAACTTGGCCACGGCGTCGCTGGAGGCGGTGCAGCTCATCTTTTCTCCCGGCAGCTCGCCGTAGCCGCACAAGTACGCGGCGGTGGCCGTGGCCGTGGCCAGGTCGCTGTTGAGAGCCACGTCGAAGTGGCGGACGAGCGCCAGGGCGTTGGAGGAGGTGATTGCGGGCAACTGGCTGGCGGAGGACGCCGTGAGGAAGGCCCGCTTGGGGGCGTCATCGCGGAGGTTCGCGTCGAGAGTCATCGTGCCGCCCACCACCAGCGCGGACTCGAGGAAGAAATCCCTCTGCAAATCATTGATGGTGCTGATGGAGTGGTCGCGCTGGACGCCCACGGCCTTGGAGGACGCTGTTTGGAGGGTGCTCTCGGCGCACACCAGACCGTTGGAGCTGCAAATTGCAGCTATTTTCGCACCGTCCGTTCGGTCACCGGTGGAGACGGGCCTCGCTCCGGTCACCTGCCAGTGCATGAGAATGAACGTCGGGATCAGTGAGCTGGAACATCCGGACAAAGTACTTGCCTTCGCGAATCAACCAATGCATAGGAGCTTTAGACTACTACATGCATTTCCACGGGTAATGACCACAAACGATCATAGCACATGCGCAAATCGAATCAGCAAAATCTTATGACTGGATCGAGAAAATCCAATTTCGTTTCCTTGGCAACTCGATCAGGATCGAGAACAGGCATGGCTTGCAGTTTTACTGTACATGAAATGAAAGCGTGCTACGTTCTGAACCCTCAAAAGAAAACGCAAAGTGCAGCTAACTAGCCATCAGTTGACGGACATGCATGCATCTTAGCAAGCTAGAACTCTTAGAAGTCAATCATGTACTGTGACAAAAATAAAGGAATTCAAAAGGGATGGTGTTCGATCGATCCAGTCAGAGCATGATCGACTACTTACGGTCGTGACCGCGGCCATCATGAAGAGGGTCCGCAAGATGAGCATGAGGCTCCACTGCTCAGCCATGCTGCGGACGAAGGGCGGGAACGAGCTAGGGGTTGTATGTAGCAGCAACGTACAGGGCAAGGAATGATCGAAAGCAAGCAGAGACGCTGAGGCGCACACCGATCAAGCAAGTCCACTGAAGAGGCGACTACTGAAGACAGTGGACATGCAAGTGAAGGAAGGCAGTGTGATTGAGAATGCAGGAAGGCCTTGAATTTATAGGTAACTCAACCGCCCTCGAATTTCTATTCGTAATTGTTTCAGTTTTCTTGGCTTCGTCTACAGTAGCTAGCTTGACCTACTTGTCAAGGGCATCTTGGCTTTCAGAATGGATCATTTTTGGCCGACCCCCACTAGCGTGCTGTTTCCCTTGCCTGCAGGCGCTTGATTGATCATGGATCGTTGATGATTCCGGGCCAGCCCTGGCTCGCTTTGACTGCTTCACAATTGAGAACGACTTTGAGAACGATGTGTTAGCAGCTAGCTCAGCTCCGGGACCCAGTTTAGTTGGTGCAGACGATAGAAGTGCATCGTGATTTAGCCAAAAAAGCGCACCCCTTGCACAGGGGTGTCTGACCCCCTGATAGTTACCTTGATTCATTGCATTTGTGCATATATGCCATTGGCCTGGGCTGCCATTGTGGGTCACAGGGAGCAGCCACCCACCTGCATTGCTGTTCGTGATGTGAGTTCTGGCCGACCTGTCTCCTTTTTGAATCTTCTTGCTTGATTCTTTGGGCTTCAGTTGGGATATTGTCTATCTATCCATGTGGCCTGGGTGCTGCTGTCATGGTGTTTTACCCTGAGTTTGAATTGCACTCCTCCCAGAGATCAAGATAGAAATGTCCAATCACTTCATGTCTAGCTAGTTGCACGAGTCCCACACGATTCGTCTTGCACAGATTGATGAGAGTGACTCTTTTGGAGTCCATGTCCACAGCTAGAATCAGTCAGCGACGCTACTACGGCATATATTACGTCAACTGGTGACTATGTCAAAGTTCAATCTGATGTCGACGAACGTTAAGATGGCCATAAACGGGCATATATTTATGCGTAATTTCCGCTATGTCCATTTCGATCGGATCGGAAGGCACGCTTTCGTCTACTAATTAATTAGCATGCCTTGATCAGCTCGAATGATCGATGGATAATCAAATTCCCTGCATCCATTGAAAACACATGCTTAGCCAGCTCCTGTTTCATTTCTTCGAATGGTAACGACTAACAGTAAGTTATGGCTCGTGCATGTTGCCAAATGTTCAGTCCGTGACACTCCGGCACATTGAACCCCGTGTCCCCATGATCCAAGAATTTCACTTAACTGTGGGTTTTGCACACACTCTGGTGCGCATTACTAACGTACTAACAACTCGATCGACTAACAGCCGAGACGTCAGCAAATTTCTATACTAACTCGAAATCCAATCGAGTACATTAATATCTGATCAAAAACTGAATGATTATACGTTTCTTAATTTCACTGGCCGGTATATATATTGCGTGAGGCAATGTAATGTGCGTGTTGGATATCTTCGAGCTTCATCGGTAATCCGTCTGGGCGATCGAACGAATACGCAAGCATTTTCAATACTAACTGAGTGTGGCATTAATTGTTTGAGGCATTAATATAATTATATGCTGAATGAATCATCTTTGATTTCCAGCTGATTCGGGCACTACGGTAGTTCTTTGCCGTGAAGTCCCCCGGTAAGTCTTGAGGGCTGAAAACAATTGAAATGCATGTGAAGGTGCATCCTACTGCGATCCCTTTTGTTTGATAAAATATCAAATCATTCAAATGATTATTTGTTTCCATTTTCTGAGATTGAAAGTGGCGTGGTTGGCTAAATTCCACTTTCAATTGTTGATGGATTAATTGCTACTTATATGGCATGCTCAAATGGAGTCACCCATGCAAAAAATCCGAATTTTGGTAAGTTGGTTGAATGTTTATCATCAAATGAAATGATTTCTGCAAGGAATCCCGGCAAGGATTGCACACCATTTATATTGCAAACTTAACCTGTGAATTACTTTTATCGTCTAGATTTTATGATCCCAAAAGTTCTATAGCCATGCTTTATCAAATATCACTCCAAAACTCTCATTTCTAACTTGGACAGAGTATAACTTTCAAACATTTGTTTCTTTCACTACTAGGATCATTTTGCAGGGATAAATAATGTTTGTCAAGCCACAATCACTCCCTAAGTGCCTGGCTTCAGCGACTGACCTCTTACAAAAAAATGGTTCAAAAATCAAACATTGCTTCAATGTTCTCAATGTTGTTCCTACATTTGAAGGGATTGTTCCCTAGTTGTAGTCATGGACTCATGGTAGAAGGGCAGAGAAGATTTGTATAAAAATTATATGAAGTTTGAAACCTTATTGCCTAATTAGGTAACTAAAGGCCTCTTTTTCATCAAAAAATACTCATAATTGCTATTTCTATAATTTTGTTGCATTGAGTCAAAAAACAAAAAACAAAATTGAATATTGAATTGTAGGATCTTACACTCAACTTATATAACACCATTCATGAGAATTTTTTTTCGTGAACTTTGACTGCACATATTGGAAGATAATAGCATTTGAACTTTGAAGCATTGAAGTGAAGAATAGTGGGGGACTGGGGGTGGGGGAAACATTGCAACACTAGATTACATGATTTGAGGTTTTTAAAATTAAGATTATAAGATTTGGGATTCTATGTAGTGGCTAAACCTTCCAAAATGTAGTATTGTTTTGCATATCTTGCCATAGAATCTTGGACAAGACTAATATAAAAATGTGAAGAATTTTTAGAAGTTTTGACTATGTAGATTGCAAAATATTTTAATTTAAAGGGAAAAAATTCCTTTTTCACCTTTCCATGCGAGAGTACATTATTAAGACTTTTAATCTTTTTAACCTGAAATTTTTTACAACAACAATTTGAGGTAAAAAAATTACGGTGGAAAATGAAATTGCAAATTTAGAGGTAAAATTTCAAATTAAAATTTAATTTGCATTCTTTAAGGGTAGTTGCAAGAAACACTTAACAGTTTTGACTCAAAATGGCCTTAATATTGGCATATTGTGACTTTTGGAATAACTTTTTTTAAATAAAATAAAAATCTGGATAATTTTCAAACATTAAAAAAATATGAGTACAAAAATTTCAGACTTAGAAAATTTATCTCTTAAAGTTATGCACAGTCAAAGAGTGTTGAAAAATGCAAGAAAATAGACACTTTGGGATTTTGTTTTTTAAAAATGGGTAAAAAATTCCAAAAAATCCCCCTCCAAAAGCAATTTTTTCTAATTGAAAAGTGCTTTTTCTCAACCATTTTCATCTTTGGGAAAAAAATTGTATTTTTTGTATGTGCCGATGTGCGTAAAGGTAGTGCATTTTGAATACATGTAGAAGGTGGACATTTTACTATTTTTGAAAAATTTCTTTGTAGGCTTATATAACTGCAGTACAACTCCTTATTATCTAATTTTCACCTTCAAGTTTGCATTTTTGGGCCAAAAATTGTACTAAAATCCCCCCAAATGGTCGAGGTAGACATCCAATCACAAGCAGTTTAAAAATAGTAAAATAAAATTTCAAAAACTCTAAAAAATCATTCCATCTTTGAAACTAATACATGTACCTTTTGTTTCAAATTTCATAAGAAATGAACGTAAAGTGCAAAAGTTATGAGCAAAAAACAATTTGTTCGAGGCCAAGGGGACAAAGAAAAGGACTAGTGTTTCTTGCAACCACCCCTAAAAATTTGTTAAATAAAAGTAAGACTTACAAGATGGAAAGAAAACCTAAATTGTTTATAACACTAACAAAAGACAGAATCAAAGCATATCATTTC
This sequence comes from Neckera pumila, assembly GCA_963969595.1. Taxonomy (NCBI): domain Eukaryota; kingdom Viridiplantae; phylum Streptophyta; class Bryopsida; order Hypnales; family Neckeraceae; genus Neckera; species Neckera pumila. The sequence continues at coordinate 13,455,369 of OZ018412.1, forward strand.
TACCAAAGTGACTATTCAAGTAGGGAATCTTAATTGTAAAGACCACTATTTATTGAATTTATTTAAAAATTGAGTCAAAACATATCCTACATGTTTTTTTTGAGAAATTAAATGCTGAAATTGCCTAATAAATGAGTTTATTTTTAACTTTTACATCAATATAATAATCCAAATAGAATAAATCAAAGATTTTCTTATAGATAAAAACATATCTTATTTAGAAGAAAAATTCTAGATTTTTTGTTTCATTTTCTAGAAGTTTTTTACTGCCCAAGAGGCAAAGACCAGCTATTTTTACTTTGTCTGGTATAATAATTAGGTGACAAGCAAGAGACACCTACTAATTATCCTGCATTTTAGAATTAACATTGGAAATAGAAGAGTTTTCGGAAATAATATTTAAAAATAAAATGTGGATAATTAGAATAATACTACAAATAATAGATTTCCAAAAGTATGCCAATGTACTTAAGTATTAATACTTCAAGTACACCAATGCAACCATTACAATGACACAATAAAATTTGGTGATTAAAATGAAATCCTAAAGGATCTTCATATGCATTGCAAATCATATTTGAAAGAAGAAAATTTAAATGGAAAAATACATAGCATTATGTAATTAAGGTTTTGAAAACTGGACTTCTCAAGATATAATTGCTATGATTATTTCATTTTGTTTTTCAAAATTTTGAAAGGGATATTTATAATTTCTTCAATACATTTAAGATATAATCCCAATCTTGAAATTATAATAGAAATCATAGAATAGACACTAGTCATAATAAAATGTTACAATAGTTGAGTCTCAATGTACATTTACTGTAATTGTAAATTATGGATGGAATGAAAATTTCAATGAAAAGTCAATTTGAATTGGATTTTCTTTAAATGTCAAGTTCATTGCAATTTTCATCTAAAAATGAAAATTGCATGCAATCATTCAAGTCCATTATTCAATGAAAAGTCATATTTTCAATGACCATATTTCATCTCAAAAGTGTCATTGCAATGGATGACTATGCTATTTCATCTCAAAAGACTGAACTCTTCAATTGCAATGTACTCTAAGGTGTTTGACAAATAAAACTACAAAAAATTTAAAAAATGGAATATTAGTTCTGTTTAGATTGAAATGATACATCCAATGATCTATGAAAACAAGCTAATATGAAATTGACATAACTTGCACACTAAAAAACTACACTAGCATTAGAGGAGTTTCGGGGCCTTGGACGACCGTTTCAGGCCCGTTCACCAGTCTGCCAGAATTCAAAGAACGACAGTACGGGTGTGTTAGATTTTTTTTTTTTTTTAAAATAAAAAATTACCAAAATATCATTTTAACCAAAAAAAAAATATCAAAAATGACGTGGCAATTGCTTGGCCATGTCAACCTGGCCATTTGGCAGCGTTTTAGTATTCCAGTAGAGTTCCCACAGTCTAGGAACTCACAGTCACTTAGGTGGCCAAAACTCCTCTAATGATTATTTCGACATTTCAACAATAAAAAAATATGATTCTGTGGTGGTGGCATGTTATTGGCCATACTCATTAGTAGACCTTTGTTTGCTTTGGTAAAGACTATAATACCTATTCAACGTTTAACTCTACAAACATTTTTTATAGAGAATATATGAACTTCTAAAGGTTTTTCATTAGAGAAATTCTTAGCCCTCCGGAGGTGACCGCTTCAGAGTGACCAAACTAGTTTATTCATCACTTGAGAATTAATAAAGGCATATAGCCATAATGCATTGTCATAGAGTGTGAATTTTGCGAAAGACATCAAGACTCCAATAATGAGGATATAATAGAAGTTTATTTAAGAATCAATCACTTAAGCATATAGGGTGATTAATCCCTAAAGGACCGACATGCATTTTTTGGCTATAATAGAATTTGGGGCAGGTACGCGTAACTAGAGATTTCCATATTTTAGGCTTAAATTTTAATAGAAGGTGGGCGCAAGGAATATCTTTCATATGCACTAAATTTCATGACATTTGGAAGTTTGAGTAAAAAATTATGACCTAATATGTTATTTTTTTTTGTAATTGGGCAGTTTGGGCAGATTAGGAAAAATCACGTTTTTCAAAAACAAAAATTTGAAATTGGTTGTTTCTAGAGTTATATATACGTAAAAAAATTTGAACCATCCCATTTTGATCAATGAGTCAAAAGTTATGAAGATTTTTAGTTTGCAGACAATTATGGATTTTCCATTCTAAAATAAACTCTAAAGTCCTTTATCTTGCTCAATTTTCAATATTTTTGAAAAAAATAAAATCATAGGATGTAGACTACTTACTAAAATATTACAACCATTGGAATAAGCATTTTTTAACTCCATACGTAAATTCTTGACAATTTAGTATTCTGAATCATTTTCTACTACAATCTACTTATTATGTTTTCCTATATGTTGTACAATTCCAAATGAAGTGAAATTTTTCATGCATGTAGCCAAATTTTCTAGGAAAAAGAATCCCAAAAAGCACCATCATTTTGGACATTTTTTCATCAAAAACTGGGCTTGTGAAGTGTTGCTGCATTGTTTTTTTGCAAGGCCAAAAAAATAGTTTCAGCAAATTTGAATGCTTATATCTTGCAATCCACATAGTGGAAACTTTTGAAATTTTTACCATGTATTCACAAGTCATCCTACTACAAGATCCTATTCTTACATGTGTCAAAAAATGTTTTTTTTCAAAAATCAGATACTTGTACTAAAAATGGCAATTTTTGAGCGTATTCAATGAAAACATAATCTTGAAACTTTAGGGGTTAATTAGGAAATTAATCAAATTCAATGGAATTAAGCAAAAAGAAGTGGATTTTCAAGCTAGTTGCCAAACTATTTAGAGAACTCTTACGTTTTCCAATTAGCTTCTAAAGCCACTTAGTTTAACCTCTAAAGGACCAAGGCCCTTTTTTTGCCAAAAAACACTCAAAACAACCATTTTTGTAGCAAAGAGTAAAAAAAATTGAAAATTGTTTTTTTTCACATCTAACCTAGGCTCTTATACCTAACTAGTATGACAATGTGTGGAAAAAATTTCAGAATTTTTTACCACACAGATTGCAAGATATCTGCACTTAAAGTGAAAAAAACAAATTTTTCAGCACATTGCGAGACTAGATTTGATGAATTTGAACATTTTTAACTTAAATGTTTTGCTCTATAGAGTTTTAAGCTTTTAATCTTTATAGTGGAGAATTGAGTTGAGAGTCTAGGGGAAAAGAATAAAGAAAAATTTATTTTCATTATTAAAAAAATTGTTAAGTAGAAGTAGGTACAAGATAGAAGGAAAATCTAATATTAATATCTTTTATATGGAATGAAACAGCACTAATCCTAGTAGTGAGATTATTCTAGAAAAAATAGTAAACCTTGTGGACCTGTTTCTTTTGAAAAATTGTAAAAATGCATTTAGAAATGAATCCTACAAGTTATTTTTTTTTAGGAAGATGCTCTAAGTATCCGAAAATCAAGATGGTCCATAACTTTCTCATAACAAATCCAAATGAAATGAATTAAAGCTTTCCAAATAGACAAAAATGTAGTCTATATGAAAAAATAATTTAAAAAAAAAAAAAAAAATTGCAAAATTTTTTTTGCTGCCCATCGTGCCCTATTTTGAGTTTATTTGGGCATAACTTTTTTTCTTGGGCATTGATTGAAAAACAGGATTTTATTCCTACAAGACTTAGCATTTTTTCTATCTTCAAAAAAAGGTTTCAATAAATCACGACAAAAATTCAGCCGGTAGGTACTTTCTCAAAGTCTCATTTGTCCCCTAAAGGGACAATGGTCCTTTTGAGGTTAATGTGTTTGAAGATGAGAAGAGAAGCTATAATTTATCTTCTAAAGACCAATTGAAGATGCGTTTTTTGGCTACTAGAAATTTTAGGCAAGTACGTGTGACCAGAGATTTTTTTTTTTTGGCCCAAATTTTAATAGAAGGTAGGCGCAAGGAACAGCATTTTGTATTTTGAATCAATCTCTACTACTGTCTATTTACCAATTTTTTCCTATATGTTGTACAATTCCAAATGATGTGAAAATTTTCAAGCATGTGGCCAACTTGTCTAGAAAAAAGAATCTAGAGAAGCACTACCATTTTGAACATTTTTTCATAGAAAAGTGAGCTTGTGAAATCATTAGAGAAAATATCAACCCTCTGGAGTGCTGCTCCAGATTGACAAACCAGGCTATTTCCAAACTTGGTCTGTCAGTCTGAAAAAGTCCCATGTAGAGCAATTAGATAAGCTAACTACTCATCGAAATAGTCAGATTTGACATTTTTTTCTTTTCTTTTCTAATTTTAAATTTTAAAAGATTATTATTGTAATTATTATAAATATTAATTATTTTTTTAAATTATTTTTTACTAAAAAAATTTGATTCCTACACAACTATCACTGCAATTTCAGCTGCACGAAAATAGGGAAAAAATGAAAGTTTCAACCTTGAAGAAGCAAAATTTTATGGTACTTTGGAGGGTTGTAGAGCATTCCTCAGAGGCCCAAAATTTTCTCTAAATGGTAGCTGCCTATTTTTTGCAGGGCTAAAAAAATGATTTCAATGAATTTGAATGTTTATATCTTGTAATCCACGCGGTGGAAATCTTTGAAAATTTTACCACATGTTCTTAAGTTAGCATACTGCAAGATCCTATGGTTACATGTGTAAAAAAAAATATCAAAAATTTGGTATTTGTTTTAAAAATGGCAATTTTTGATTGTTTTGGTTGAAAAACATAGTCATGGAACTTTAGGGGTATTCAAGTGGGGTAGTAGTTGGTCAAGCAATCCATATGGGAAATGTAAATAGTATTATAGGAACTCAACCGCTCATAGTTAAGCCAAATGCAAAAATTGTGTTAAAAGCCAAATTTTAGACCTCATTTAGGCATAATAGAATAACTGTTTTGAAAAAATTTTGAACTAAAAAAATTTGAATAATTAATAGAAAAATTAATCTCAAAAAGTACGTTTGAAGTTTTGAGACTACAATTAAAAGTTATGGGTTGCTGCATGAATGACCTTCCGTTTTTATTCTATTTTGGCTAGTACTCCCAGTACTATGAGCTTTTGCATACAAATTTTTAAAAATAAAATAAAATATGGATAATTAGTATGACACTGAAAATAGCATATCACCAAAATTTCAGACCTAAGAAAAATTTAGGTAAGAAGTTATTCACAAAAAAGATGAACTGAAATTTTCAAGAAAATACATACTTTGACGTTTTAATTTGTAGAAAATAAGAAAAAAAATTGAAAAAAAAATTGAAAAACACCATTTGGGAAGACTTCATGATAATGAGATTTCACCAAAAAAATAGTGTTAAAACCATCTTTAGTGCTCAGACTTGCGCATGCAAGGGAGCCCTCTTTGCATAGACATAGAGGATATAAAATAAAATACTTTTTAATGCCCCTTGGTAGAAACATGACTTCCTACTATGGAAATAGACCATAGAAATTTCAGCTCCAAATCATTAAATTTGGGTACTCCTTACGTAGTAAAAACCCTAAAACTCAAAACAAGACAAATTAGTTTAAATGATTTTTAAATATAAAATGATTTTAGAAAATTTCTGAAAAATATTAGATATGATTAAACTCATGAGAAGAATCTCCACTAAAATTTTCAAGTTCATATGAGTCATGCTTCTAAAGTTATTGCAAAATGAAGCTTCGGCACTGCGTTTGTGACAATGTTTTAGTACCGGTCTTTCATGCAATCACCCTTATAGACAAAATTCTGAGAGATGTTGGATGGGACAATTTTTTTGACATTCTCAAATACTTTCTTTGCATTTTGTTTGGAACTTTTAATTGGAGACTCCAAACCTTAAACTATTTTTGGTGACAAAAATTAGCTTAATTCTTCAACCTTTTTTAGTTCAACTTTTTTTTAAATAGTTATCATACTATGTCTAAATGTGGTATGAAATTTAACTTTTAACACAATTCCTGCATTTGACTTAACTATAAGTGGTTGAGCTCCTATAAAGCCTAATTTACATATTCCACATGGATTGTGATCACTACTAGTATTCAATTTGTATAAAGTAATTTTTTTTTCATCTTTAGTCTCTCCAAATATCCATAAAATAAGTGTTTTACATTTTCATAAAAAAAAGTTTGGGATGTAGATGGTCAATTGAATATTTTGGACATTTGCTTGTTTTTCCACAATTTATTTAGCGTGCAAGGTGCATCTAAGTTTCATTATTTAAAAATTGGATTTAAGGTACTTAGAATATCTTAAACATAATTATTAAACACTTGTACTTGGATTTTGAATTGTACTTGGATTTCAAATTGATGATAGACTTCATCCAATAAACTGACAAAAGTCAAGCGGGTATAGGGAAAAAAAATTCCTCATAACTTAAAAACAAAAACTTTGGGGGCCTTAGAGGGCTACAAAGCGGCCCTCTAGGGGACTCAAATTTTCTATAATGTGACTATATTTTCACCAAAAGCGCTCAAAAACTGTCACTTCTAATACAATTACCAAATTTAGGAAAAAAACATTTTTGGGCACATGTAATCAAAAGATCTTGTAGTAAGTTGGTTTAAAAAGATTTAAAAAAAAATTCAGAATTTTTCATCGTGTAGATCAATTGCAAGATATTAGTGTTTGAAACTTTGAATTGACAAAAAGTCTATTTTTGGCCCTACAAAACTAGGTAGCTGCACTTCACAAGTTCACATTTGTATTAAAAATGTCCAAAATGGTGGTTACTCTTTGGATTCACTCTTCAAGGCAAGTTGGCAACATGCTTGAAAATATGAATAGTGGTATAGGTTTCCATCAAGGGCTAATGTAAGTTCCCAAAATCCATGCTAATTTCTTATAGCATTGAATCTTCAAGTAATTGAGTACTTCAAGGTGCAATCATAAATTATGTCGGAGTAAATGGGCAATTCATCAAAATGGCAATATTTTTTTAAATGACATGAAAACAGTTCAAAATGGCCATTCTAAATCTATACCTGTCTTAGATGGTTCAAAATCTACATCTATCCTTGGTGGTGAAAATGGCACTGTCAAAGTGGCACTTCAAATACCGCCATTTTAATGAAATTGCTCATGCAAACTCAGTTCATTAATGTGTGCGTTGTTGCAGGAGCTAGAAATGTGGAATTGCAGTCACGATGGCAGCTTCATCAAGCACTTCTGAATTCATCCCATTTCCACGGGGTCAATTTCCTTCCAGGGCATGTGACTTGTAACATGCATATAGCTGGAGGGAGAGGAAACCTTCGCTGCCTACCTCCAAGCTGCATTCCTCGGGAAAGTGAAGTGAAGCAAATGTCAAGCACTAGCTGCGAATCCAAAAGAACCTCGGCTTTTGCAATTGAACATTATTAACTTGAATAGAGATGAGCTGGTAATTCTCGTTACAAATAACATGCCGCAAAAATCTGGAAATGTGGTACTAGAGATAATGATATGGTTGGCTTCACTTGATACAGAAGTTAACTTACAATTAAGTTTTAAGCTGTCGTGAGCATCTGTCTTACAAAAGTAACAGGAACACCAGCTCTAGTTGAAGACCGAGTGCTTGCCTCGGAATATGTCTTGTTATTTCCACTTCAGTCACGGAATCAAGGCACCGTAGTATGGTATAAGAGCAGTGCTGCAGAGATACAAACAATTGCTCTCTGACCGTGAAAATTTATTGCAACCACTCGCACACTAAGTATATGATTGATCTCATGTTTCTGCACTCACCAGGCTACACAGAATGGATTTTCGCTCCAGTTTTCACACGACATTGGACGTTTTCCAATGTGGGTCTCCTTGGTGAAGGCTCACAACCAGGGTCCTTAAAAGCCCTGTCCCAGTTTCGAGTTGCCCCACTGCAGCCTGAGCATATATCATTGCCATACGGATCGAGAGCTCTATACTGTGTATTGGCACTTCAGTGCGGCCATTTTCGTGCTCTTACCTCTGAAACTTTCCAAAGGTTTACCACCAAAGTAAGAGGGATCGATCTTTCGCCTCATTCTACTAGATAATTGGAAGTTTACAATTACTTGTCGAACATGACTGTTGTAGTACTTAGTGGGAGGCCTCCGCTACAATCAATCTGGCTATCGAGCATCTGATGTAAGCTTTGAAAATTAATTTACCTCCGCCGACAGAGACCAACTCGTATCTCCCGAGTGCGATTTTTCACATTGACCACAAGGCAGCTATAGAAAAATGCAAACTACAGCTTCTGTCAATCAATTAATCTCCTCAGAGGCCATCAATATATAACAAGAATCACACTTTCATTGGAAACTACTGACAGTTACGAACAATGAAAGGGGCCAGTTTATTCACACAAAAGGAACTGAAAGGGTGGTCATCGATCTGGCCGAGATGACTCACGTCAGTCTTACATGCATGCCATTGCAAGCTAAACGGTCAATTTTCGATAAATAATCCTCGCCACTATCCGCCAGGACTATCCTCTCAATAACTCCCATAAGCCTACGTCCTGACGTACAGTTATTTAGAAAACTAAGTGACTCCAAGAATCCCAGTCGCTAATCTCCTAGAAGGGCTCGGCAAGTCGGCAACCTCCATCCTGACCACCCAGAGTCAGTCGATCTGTGGACAGAGGTCGTCCATGCCATAGCAGTTGGACGAAAGCGACGGATTCGCACACAGAGTGCAGAACACCACACGGACACTGAAAGACAACGAAACCACGATGAACGAGCACACATCATACACACTGAACGCACATTTAAAAAATCAAACTCCACCACTCCCGCCACACGTACGCACGTACGCCGCTGTAAGAAGCGGTGATCCTCGCTGCATTTTCCATCCCCCAGCCAGAAAGCCGCGGCATTCATAGACATATACAGCTGCAGGCGCTGGAAGGGAGTATATACTCGATGATCAGCAGCCAGAAGTAGAACTGCTCGCTCACTCCATCGGAGCGATGGCGTCGCCAGTGGTCGGCACAAAGACGAGGTCAGAATCCACCAGCCAATGGCAAGCTTCGTCGCCGCGGGGAATGTTGAGCGCGTTGAAGGCCGGGTGGGTGCTGAGCCACAGGGAAGTGTCGATGTGGCACACGCCCACGGCCTGGATGGCGGCGTTGGAGGCGCTGGGCTGGAGCGTGGCGGTGATCACTTTGGTGCCCGTCACGCGGTGGCAGTAGTAAAGGGACGACGGGAAGTTCACGACGTGGCACACCACGATCTTCTGGCCCTCGGCCACGGAGCCTTTGCGGAAGCCCGTGATGGTGACGGGTGCCTTCGACTTCGCGGCGCCAGGGGCGAGTGCCTGCGTGTTGCTGGTGGACAGCACCTTCACCTTGGAGCCCAGTTCGGAGGAGACGAACTTGGCCACGGCGTCGCTGGAGGCGGCGCAGCTCATCTTTTCTCCCGGCAGCTCGCCGTAGCCGCACAAGTACGCGGCGGTGGCCGTGGCCGTGGCCAGGTCGCTGTTGAGAGCCACGTCGAAGTGCCGGACGAGCGCCAGGGCGTCGGAGGAGGTGATTGTGGGCAACTGGCTGGCGGAGGACGCCGTGAGGAAGGCCCGCTTGGGGGCGTCATCGCGGAGGTTCGCGTCGAGAGTCATCGTGCCGCCCACCACCAGCGCGGACTCGAGGAAAAAGTCCCTCTGCAAATCATTGATGGTGCTGATGGAGTGGTCGCGCTGGACGCCCACGGCCTTGGAGGACGCTGTTTGGAGGGTGCTCTCGGCGCACACCAGACCGTTGGAGCTGCAAATTGCAGCTATTTTCGCACCGTCCGTTCGGTCACCGGTGGAGACGGGCCTCGCTCCGGTCACCTGCCAGTGCATGAGAATGAACGTCGGGATCAGTGAGCTGGAACATCCGGTCCGGACAAAGTACTTGCCTTCGCGAATCAACCGATGCATAGGAGCTTTAGACTAACTACTTGTATCTCCACGGGTAATGACCACAAACGATCATTGCACATGCGCAAATCGAATCAGCAAAATCTTATGACTGGATCGAGAAAATCCAATGTAGTTTCCTTGGCAATTCGATCAGGATCGAGAACAGGCATGGCTTGCTAGCTACTATACATGAAATGAAAGCATGCTACGTTCTGAATCCTCAAAAGAAAACGCAAAGTGCAGCTAACTAGCCATCAGTTGACGGGCATGCATGCATCCTCGCAAGCTAGAACTCCTAGAAGTCAATCACGTACTGTGACAAAAATAAAGGAATTCAAAAGGGATGGTGTTCGATCGATCCAGTCAGAGCATGATCGACTACTTACGGTCGTGACCGCGGCCATCATGAAGAGGGTCCGCAAGATGAGCATGAGGCTCCACTGCTCAGCCATGCTGCGGACTAAGGGCGGGAACGAGTCAGGGGTGTATGGAGCAGCAACGAGCAGGGCAAGGAATGACCGAAAGCAAGCAGAGACGCTGAGGCGCACACCGATCAAGCAAGTCCACTGAAGAGGCGACTACTGAAGACCCAGTGGACATGCAAGTGAAGGAAGGCAGTGTGATTGGGAATGCAGGAAGGCCTTGAATTTATAGGTAACTCAACCGCCCTCGAATTTCTATTTCGTAATTGTTTCAGTTTTCTTGGCTTCGTCTACAGTAGCTAGCTTGACCTACTTGTCAAGGGCATCTTGGCTTTCAGAATGGATCATTCATGCCCGGCCTCCACTAACGTGCTGCTTCCCTTGCCTGCAGGCGCTTGATTGATCATGGCTCGTTGATGATTCCTGGCCAGCCCTGGCTCGCTTTGACTGCTTCACAGTTGACAACGACTTTGAGAACGATGTGTTAGCAGCTAGCTCAGCTCCGGGACCCAGTTTAGTTGGTGCAGACGATAGAGTTGCATCGTGATTTAGCCAAAAAAAGCACCCCCCTTTGCACAGGGCTGTCTGACCCCCTGATAGTTACCTTGATTCATTGCATTTGTGCATATATGCCATTGGCCTGGGCTGCCACTGTGGGTCATGGGAGCAGCCACCCACCTGCATTGCTGTTCCTGATGTGAGTTCTGGCCGACCTGTCTCCTTTTTGAATCTTCTTGCTTGCTTCTTTGTGCTTCAGTTGGGATATTTATCTAACTATCCATGTGGCCTGGCTGCTGCTGTCATGGAGTTTTACCCTGAGTTTGAATTGCACTCCTCCCAGAGATCAAGGTAGAAATGCCCAATCATGTCTAGCTAGTTGCACGAGTCCCACACGATTTGTCTTGCACGGATTGATGAGAGTGACTCTTTTGGAGTCCATGTCCAACATCTAGAATCAGTCAGCGACGCTACTACGGCATATATTACGTCAACTGGTGACTATGTCAAAGTTCAGTCTCATGTCGACAAATGTTAAGATATGTCATAAACTGGCATGTGCGTAATTTCCGCTATGTACATTTCGATCGGATCGAAAGGCACGCTTTGGTCTACTAATCGAAAGCCATGCGTTGGTCAGCTCGAATGATCGACCGTTGGATAGTCAAATTCCCAGCTAGCTGGCTGCTGAATGAATTTCTTCGAATGTTAACTAAGTTATGGCTACTGTATGTTGCCAAATGTTCAGGCCGTGACACTCTGGCACGTTGAACCCCGCCATGTCGATCCCCATCCAAGAATTTCACGTAACTACGGGTTTTGCACACACTCGATCAGGTAGTACTAGTTCGTACTAACAACTCGATCGACTAATAGCCGAGACGTCAAGCAAATTTCTATACTGACTCGAAATCCAATCGCGTATAATATCTGATCCAAAACTGAATGATTGTTTCTTAATTTCACTGGTAAATATATAATCATGCGTGAGTGAAATTCAATGTGCGTATTAATTGGATAACGCAAGCAGTTTCAATGATAACTGTGGCATTGTTCGATCCAGGCATCAAATATAATTATATGCTGAATGAATCATCTTCGACTTCCAGCTGATTCAGGCACTACGATAATTCTTTGCCGTGGAGCCCCCGTTGAGTCTTGAGGGCTAAAAACATTCGAAATGTATGTGAAGGTGCATGCATCCTACTGCGGTCCTCTTTTGTTTGATAAAAACTCATTCAAGTGATTATTTGTTTCCATTTTCTGTGATTGAAAGTGACCTGGTTGGCTAAATTCCACTTTCAATTGTTGATTGATTGCTATTTAATTGCTCAGACGAGCACTTACACAACTTGCTCAAATGGATCACCCATGCAAAAAATCCGAATTTGGTAATTTGGTTGAATGTTTATCATCAAATTAAATGAATAATTGCTGCAAGGAATGAGGAATCATAAGGATTGCACACCATTTATATTGTTAACTTAACTTGTGAATTACTTTTATTGTTTAGATTTTATGATTCCAAAAGTTCTATGACCATACTTTATCAAACATCACTCCAAAACTTTTATTTCTAAATTGCATAGAATATAATACTTTCAAACATTTGTTTCTTTCACTACTAGGCGGCATTACAAGAATTTTCAGCCTTGCGGAGGGCTGTTCTAGATTGATATGCCAAATTATTTCCATGCTTGACTCATTAATTTGAAAACGTTAAAAGTTCCATTAGAAAAAATTTCATCCCTAAAGAGGGCCGTCTGAAGTTGACATACCATGCAATTCTTTGCATGGCCTGTCAACTTTGAAAATGCTCTTAGTGAGTAGTCAGAGTCTCTAATTGCTTACCAGAGCAGTCAAATTTTGCAAATTTTTTTATTTATTTATTTATTTTTAATAATTTTTTATTCAAAATTTTGGATTTCTGCACCAGTGCCGTTGCAGTTTTAGTAGGGCGGAAATAGGGAAAAAACAATTTTTTGAGCAAAATAAAAGCAAATTTTAGGGTACCTTGGAGGGCTATGGAGCAGCCCTCTAGAGACCTAAAATTTCCTCTAATGCTTGGTGAGCAGTCAGATAAGCTGCTCGCTGACTAAAATAGTCAAATTTTACAAGGGGATGGGGGGGTGTAATTTATTTATTGAATTTTTTACTCGTAAAACTCAATTCCTATACCACTGTCACTACAATTTCAGTTGCGTGGAAATAGGGGAAAATGAAATTTTCAACCCCGTAAAATCAAACTTCAAGGTACTTCAAAGGGCTGTGGAGCAACCCTTTCAAAGGCCTAAAATTTTCTCTAACGGATTTGCAGGGGTAAATAATGTTTGTCAAGCCACAATCACAATCACTAGCTTGAGTACCATCTCACCAAAAAAAAAGGTTCAAAAATCAAATGTTGCTTCAATGATTTTAATGTTGTTCTTACCAATTTGAAGGCATTGTCACCTAGTCTTAGTCATAGTAGATTGGTAGAGGGGGAGAGAAGATGGGTGATTGCAAGAAAGAGTAGTATTATTTTTTGTCACAATTGATGTGTCGGAGTTGTTATTGGCTATCACTTTTGAAGAATGAATCCAATTATCTTGAAATTTTTATTGAAGATGTCCAACCTGATCTTGTTTAGATCCCTTATTTTTCCAAAAATTTTAAAAATCATTTTATATTTAAACTTCAATTTAGCTAATTTGTCACACTTTGCAATTTAGGGGTTTTTAGTATTGGGGAGTATCCAAACTTAATGATCTAGATCTGAAATTTCTATAGTCTATTTCCATAGTAGAAAGTCATATTTCTACCAAAGGAAATTTAAAAACATTTTATTTTATACCCTCCACATACGTGCAAACAAGGCTCTGTTGCGCGCGCAATTCTGAACATTCAAAATTGTTTCAAGATCATTTTTTTGGTGAAATCTATTTCCTATAAAGTCCTCCTAAATGGCCAATTTTTAGTTTCCTTAAAAATTATTTTTCCTATTTTTTACAAATTAAAATGTGAAAATACCTACTTTCATGAGATTGTTCCCTTTTTTTCAGTTCTCCTACTTAGAGAATTTTTCAATGCTTTTCCTTCCTAGGGTACCTTCTTCTTAAAGGTGTATACATTGAACATATTTTTTAGATTTTTTTTAATTGTTTTTCTAATTATACAATATTTCCAAAAAAATCCATGAGTACTGTGGAGAACACTATGCTTTTCGGTCGGTCTTTCTTGCACTGACCCATAAAAATACATTCATAATGCATTTTTCTTGCATTCATATCAAAATTATAAGAAGTTTGAACCTTAATCCCTAATGTAATATTGTAGTAACTAAAGGCCTTTTTCTCATCAAAAACACATTCATAATTGTTATCTCTATAATTCTATTGCATTATGTAAAAAAACAAGAAATAAAATTTTTGAATATTGAATTATAGAGTCTTATATTCAACTTATGTAAAATCATGAGGGAAATTTTTTGTGAAATTTGACCGCACAAATTAGAAGATAATAGCATTTGAACTTTAAAGTGATGAAGTGAAAATTTAGATGGCCGGGACATTGCCTTATTAGACTTTAAGATTTGGTATTCTTAAACTTTAGTTTATGTGTAATTGATTTTGATTTTGAAGAATTCATATTAAGAATTGAGTTGAGGGGCTTTGAAATATAAATAATAAGCCAAGTTTTTTTGGGGTTTTCTATCTTTTAAAGAATTGTTAAGTTGAAGTAGGTTGGAGGATAAGAAAACAAAATAGTTAATACTTAATAGTACTAAAATGAAATTAAAATATGCAAATCCAACAATGAAATAGTTCTAGCAAACAACTAAACCTTGTAGAAACTTTTTCTGAAAATTAATTAACCCCCATTTTTTGGCAGCATAGTGATTTTGGGTAGCTCAATATAAATGGAGTTTTTGGTTTTTTCTCTTTGGGATTTTCACACAATATTTTTCCAAGGAGTAGCTTTAAGGCCCAATAGTTTTTATAACTTTTGACTGCATGGTTAAAAAGTTATTGTATGATATGTGATTTTTAGTGGTAGCTCAAAAAATTCTTAAAAATTCAATTTTTAAAAAAAATAAAAATTTGAAATTAGTTTTCTAGATTTATATATACAAGGAAAGCTTTGAATCATTCCATTTTGATTAATGAGATGAAAACTATGAAGAGTTTTAGTTTGCAGGTAGTTATGGAATCTCTATTCTAAAATAAACTTTGAAGTCTTTTATTCCATTTAGTTTTCAATAATTTTGAAAAAAAATAAAAACATTAGTTGTAGATTCATCATGATTGGAATATTCCAATTCCATATTTCTTAACAATTTAGTGTTTTGAATCATTCTCTGCTTCTTTCTACTTACTAATTTTTTTTGTAATGCTATATAATTCCAATGATCTTAAATTTTTCAAGCATATAGCCATCTTGACTTCAAAAATGAATCCAAAGAGTAACCACCATATTGGACCTTTTTTCATACAAATGTGACCTTATGAATTGCAACTGCACAGATTTTTGCAGGGACAAAAAAAGGATTTTCGTCAATTCAAATACTAATATCTTGCAATCTGCACGGTGGAAAATTCTGAAATTTTTTCCACATCTTCTCAAACCAGCGCACTACAAGATCTTACAACTATATGTGTCTAAAGATGTTTTTCTTTCTAAAGTTTGGTACTTGTGTTAGAAAAAGTAATTTAAGAGTATTTTTGGTGAATACATAGTCAAATACTTTTAAGGATTAATTGAATTTAGAATCAAAGTAGGTACGTTGTTATTGACAAAAGCTTTGAATGAAAGCCCAAAAAGTTTTATTAGAGAAAATTTCAAGTCTTGATAGGGCCTCTCCACAATTCTCCAAGGTATCCTAAAATTTATTTTTTTGGGCTAAAAAATCATTTTTTTTCTATTTCCGCTCACTTGAAATTATTGTGGCAGTGGCTCAAAGAACCAAGTCTTAAGAATTTGAAAAATATTTAAAAATAAAGAAATAAATATTTAAAAATATTTAAAAATAAAATAAAATAAAATCGCAAAATCTGACTGTTTCTGCGAGCAGTCATACACTTTGTCTGCTTACTGTGGCACTTTCTTAGAGTGACAGATCAAGCTTTGAAATAGCTTGGTTTGTCACTTTGGAGAGGCCCTTCAAAGAGTTGAAATTTTTTGTAATGTCTATAAAATTTTTATCACTTATTCATAGGAATGAATCAAAGATTTCTATTTAAAGAAAGAAGCATTTTGGATCAAATCACACTCAAATGTACTACAAAAGGGGTCAAACCCACTAAAATTTACAATGTAACTTCTTTTTAAATATTGTTTTCTGATACTAATCTATTAATTATAGGTATTTTAGTCTTTTTTGACTAGTATTTAAATTCATGTTGAGCCTAATACAACTTTATTTATCAAAAAATAAAAAATTCTTTATTATAGTTCCAATTGAAGTTTCAGTGTCAACATGTCAGTTTTTCCAATTGTAGAAAAGGGTTCTATTTTTTTATTAATAAT
The DNA here is from genome assembly GCA_963969595.1 of Neckera pumila. NCBI lineage: Eukaryota > Viridiplantae > Streptophyta > Bryopsida > Hypnales > Neckeraceae > Neckera > Neckera pumila. The sequence goes on from OZ018412.1 coordinate 13,471,686, forward strand.
AATTTGATTGAATAAAAAAAAATCATGTATATAAATAATCATATGATAGAATAAAAAAGGATTGTTTTTCTACAATTTGAATATTTTTCCATTTTCTATAATATTCAGAAGTAAAAATTTGTAAACATCCTTTGCAATATAAAAAAAATCTAAATGATGATTGTGTTAAACCAAAAACTGTATATATTATTGACTTTAAAGTCACTACATAAGCTATTTTTGGATCTGAATGTCTGAATTTTGTATGAGATGAAATTAATGATTTGTCAATAATCATTTAACTAATTAAAAAATTATACTAAATTGAGTTCAAGATTTAATCACTAAAAATCCTTTTAAATAGTTGTATGTTTGAAAAATTTGGATGAAAATATCTTTTTAAAGTGCTACATTCTAAAAAGTCACTAAATTTAGCTTTAAAACTGGTGATTTATGTCTTTCTAAGGATTTTTCTACAAAACATTGTCTCCAGTTTTTTAAAGGGACACATTGCAATACTATTCATCTAAATTTTTTTCTAAAAATGACGACATCAAAGGAATTTTTAGCTCTTAAAGTTCAAAAAAGGACTTGAGTCCTGTCCTAGCAAAGTAATCCCAATAGTACCTCTAAATGTGATTTGACCCTTCTATAAGAAAATTTCAAAAAGATTATTTCAAAATTTTTCAATTCTTTCTATATTGCATGCAATGTAGCTAATGCCAAGGTTTGATTATATTTAAATTTGATTGTATAATTTTTGCTGCCAAGCACCAATTGGAATAAAAATTATATCTATAGAAAACTAATGTATTTTTTTTATCTTAAGAAACATTTCAAAAAAATAAAAGATCATAAGAGCCTATTTGAATATCCAATTAAAACTTGAAAGCATCCTAAGTATACAAGATAAAAGTGAATGTTCCTAATACAAGATTCAAATGTTGCAAAAGCAATGCCACAAGCAAGGCTAAACTAATAGCAATATTAAAGCAACACTATAAGCAATGTTTGTTAAGCTTGGTATTCAAATTCCCATAGTATTAAAAGCAACATCTAAGTAGTGGCTAAACCTTCCAAAATATAGTATTGCTTTGCATATCTTGCAATTAGATCTTGTAATAGACTAATATAAAAATGTGTGGAAGAAATTTTTAAAGCGTTGACTATGTAAATTGCAAGATATTTATTTTAAAGTGAAAAAACACCTTTTTCACCATTCTATACTAGAGTATTAGTCATGTGCCATTGCTACAACCAAAACAAAAGTAAAAATAAATTTCTAATTTTTTTATTCATAATAAAAACTTTGAAATCTAATATCTTTCACACTGTCATTCCAAATGCCACAAAACAAAGCTCGTCCACCCTTGCAAAGAGCTTTCCAACGGTACCTGAAACAAAACCAAAATCAAAGTAAAAGAAATTTTCTAATTTTTTGATACATAAATATTTTGAAATTCAATAACTTATGCACCGTAGGTCTAAACACCACAAAACAAAGCCCGTGACCCCTCCTTGTTGAGGGCTTTCCGACATTACCAAGCACGCAATTGAGAGACGTACAATCCTAGATATCTCAAAGTAACAAATAAGGTATAGATATTATTAAGACTTTCAGTCTTTTTAACTTGAAATTTTGTACTACAACACTCTAAGGCAAAAGAAATTTATTGTGGAAAATTAAGTTGAAAATTTAGAGGTAAAATTTCAAAATTTGAACTTTAATTTGCATTCTTTAAAAACTTGTGAAATAAAAGTAAGACTTACAAGATAAAACAAAATACTAAATCGTTAATAATACTAAAAAAAGATGGAATCAAAGCATGCCAATTCTACCCAAGAGATTATTCTAAATCATAAAGGCTACTTTATATTGAATTTTTTTGGAAATTGAGTTCAAAACATATCCTATATCGGTTTTGGAGAAATCCGATGCTCCTATTGTCTAATAAATAAGGTTCTTTTTAATTTTGACATCAATACAATAATCCAAAGAAAAATCCAATGGAATAAATCAAAGATTTTTTTTTTGATAAAAACGTATTTTTTTGAGAAGAAAATTATAAAAAAATTATTTCATTTTCTAGCTAGAAATTTTTTGTTGTTCAAAATTAGCTATTTTTACTTTTGGGTGGTATAATTGGGTAAAAGCAAGAAACACTTGTTGATTATCTTGCATTTCAAGGGTAGTACTAGGAATAATAGAGCTTTTGGAAAAAATATTTAAAACTAAAATAAAATGTGGATAATAAAAAGAATACTATAGATAACCAATCAAAGTGGATGTGTACTATTTCCAAGAGTATATTAGTGCATTCAAGTATCAATACTTCAAGTACTCCAATGCAACTATTACAATGACACATTCAAATTTAGAGATTAACAAAGATTCCTAAAGAATATATATATACATTGCAAATTGTATTTGAAAGGGATATTTATTATTGATTTGATATAAATAGCACACTAAAAATATTGTCCTAAATTATTTCAATATTCCAATAATTAAAAATTATGATTATATGGTAGCATCATGTTAGTGGCTATGCTCATTGGTAGACCTTGTTTGCTTTGGTAAAGACTATTAAACCTATACAATGTTTTAATTCTACAAACACTTATTATAGGGAACATTTTAATTCCTAAAGGTTTTTTACTACGTTTTTATAAAAATGCTCCAAAACTGCCATTTCTAATACAAGTACCAAATTTTGAAAAAAACACATTTTTGGACGTATGTAATTGTAGGATCTTCTTGTAAACTACTTTAAAAAAATGTGGAAAAAATTACAAAATTTTCCATCGTGTAGATTGCAAGATATTTGTGTTTGAGTTGACAAAAATCCTTTTGGGGGGCCTTGCAAGAATCCTTCAAAAGGTCACATTTGTATAAAAAAGTGTCCAAAATTGTGGTAATTCTTTAGATTAATTCTTCAAGGCAACTTGGCTATATGCTTGAAAAATTCTAGATCATTTGGAACTGTACAACAAATAGAAAAAAATTGGTAAGTAGAAAAAAGTAGAAAATGATTCAAAACATGAAATTGTTAAGAATTTAATGATGGAATTGAAAATTGCCAATACCAATGGTGGTAATGTTGTAATAAACAATCTACATCCAATATTTTTTATTTTTTTTCAAATATAATGAAAATTGATTTAAATAAAGGACTTAAAGGTTTATTTTAGAGTAGAGATTCCATATCTACTTGCAAACTAAAACTTCTCATAGCTTTCATCTCATTAATAAAAATGGAATGATCCAAAGCTTTCTATATATATATATATATAAATCTAGAAAATCAATTTCAATTTTTCATTTCTTAAGAAAATTATTTTAAAAGAATTTTTTTGGGCTATCCAGGCTGCCCGCCAAGTAATGAAAATGATATATCATACAATAACTTCTTAACTATATAGTCAAAAGTTATGAAAATTGCTAGACCTTAAAGTTAATCTTTAGGCACATATTGTGTGAATTTAAAAAAAAAAAAAAAAAAAAAAAAAAATTATGTTTGTTGTGAGCTGCTTTAAAATGCAATGTTTTTAAAATAGCATATTCGGGGCTTTAGGGATTAATTGGCTTATTGGTCATTACAAAAAAAACAGGGACTCCAGAAGCCGCTCCACAATCCTTCAATGACCTTGCAAATTGCCATTTTTTTTGCTTAAGCATTAGTTTTTTTCTATATCCGCTCAGCTTATATCGTGATGTTGGATGCTTAGCAATGGCTTAAAAACAGAGTACAAAACATTAAAAAATTAGGATGAAAGTACGCTAATGCACCTTAATACTGATTTTTTAATACTTTATACTTGGATGCACTTTGCACTCAAATTAAATTATTCAAAAAAAAAATGTCCAAAATTAGTCCAGTCACTCCAGTGACCATCTACTACCCAATTCTTTTTTGATGGCAATGTAAAAGACTCCCTTTATTGACATTTGTTGAGTATAAAAGATGAAGAGGTTGCTTTTACAAAGAAATGGATTGTCTACCATGATTCTATGAATCTACAAAGGCTATGGGATAATTTGAAGATAATTCACTCGTTGTCAAATGAATGAAGATACATATCCTACATAAATTGTTAATCCTATCATTGCCCCACTTGCATAAAGAGTTACTCTTCTCATCATGTAACACAAAATTAAGTAAATGGCTATTGAAGCTAGTTGCTTTCGGCAATTAGCTTCAATAGCCACTTAATTTGGCTTATTTGAAACAAGATTGAACTTAATTTGTTTCAATTAAGTCAAATTAAATCCAATCAAGCCAAATTAAGTGATTTAATTAGATGCAATTGGATGTAACTGAAACCATTGTCAATGAAACACCAGCTCCATTGTTAAACACTTTGAATACATTTTAATCTTTTTTGCGAAATTCAGACCAATTGACAATGGGCTTTGAAATCATTTTATAGCCTCCCTACCCGCGATTTAATAGCATGGTTTGTCACTTTGAAGCAAGCCTTTCAAAGGCTTGAGATTTATTCTAATGATTGTGTCTATAGCAATAAGAATTTATAGTTCCTTATAAAGATTTTTTAAGGCCAATGTTAAAATTGTTTCATCTTTTGTTAGAATTTTAAGGGTTTTGTTCTTTTTAAAGCATGAAATCTAAATATAAAACTAAACTTGTTTTTGTTTGAGAGCTTTGTATAGATCTATGAATGTCACAATTTTTGGCATCCAATAGCGTATCCATTGCCAAATTATAGGGAATTTTTATGCAAAACTTGAATGCAAAGTTGACATGCCATGCTATTCTTTTGCCGGATTGCCGAAGCAGTCAAGTTTTGCAAATTTTTATTTTATTTTTATTTTTTATAATAATTTTTAATTTTTAATTTTGGGTTCTTGTGCCACTGCTGATGCAATTTCAGCAGGGCAAAAATAGGGAAAAAAACAACTTTTTAAGCAAAATAAAAGCAAATTTCAGTGTAACTTGGAGGGCTGTGGAGCAACCCTCTGGAGGCCTGAAATTTCCTCTAATGGCTTATAATCCAGTAAGACAATGTGCTAGCCACCCAAATATTCACTTCCTCACTTCAAAGTTCAAATGCTATTATCTTCCAATCTATGCAGTCAAACTTTACAAAAAGATTTCCTAATGATTTTACATAAGTTGAATGTAAGATTCTACAATTCAGTATACAAAAATTTTGTTTCTTGTTTTCTTGATTCAATGCAATAGAAGTATAGAGATGACAATTATGAATGTATTTCGATGAAATAGAAGGCTTTAGTTGCTACATTAGGGATTAAGGTTCAGACTTCTTACAAATTTTATATAAATCTTCTGTCCCCCTCTACCAATCTACCATCACTAAGACTAGGGGACAATCCCTTCAAATCGATAAGAACAACATTGAAAACATTGAAGTAACACTTGATTTTTGACCTTTTTTTTTGGTGAGATGTTGCTCAAGCCAGGGAGTGATTGTGGCTTGACAAACATTATTTATCCTTGCAAATCCGCTAGTAATGAAAGAAACAAATGTTTGAAAGTTATACTTTGTCCAATTTCGAAATGAGAGTCTTGGAGTGATGTTTGATAAAGCATAGTCATAGAATTTCTGGGATCATAAAATCTAAGCGATAAAAATAATTCACAAGTTAAGTTTAAAATATAAATGGGTGCACTCCTTGGGATTCCTTGCAGCAATCATTTAATTTGATGATAAAGATTTAACCTAATTACCAAAATTCGTTTTTTTTTTGCATTGGTGACTCCATTTGAGCACGCTGTGTAAGTGCTCGTCTGAGCAATTAAATAGCAATCGATCAACAATGGAAACTTGTGGAATTTAGCCAACCACACCACTTTCAATCACAGAAAATGGAAACAAATAATCACTTGAATTCATGAGTTTTTATCAAACAAAAGGGACCGCAGTAGGACACAATTTCACATACATTTCGAATGTTTTTAGCCCTCAAGACTCAACGGGGGCTCCACGGCAAAGAACTACCGTAGTGCCCGAATCAGCTGGGAATCAAAGATATTCATTCAGCATATAATTATATTAATGCCTCAAACAATTAATGCCACACTCAGTTAGCATTGAAAATGCTTGCGTATTCGATCGCCCAGACGGATTACCGATGAAGCTCGAAGGTATCCAATACGCCCATTACATTGCCTCACGCATGATTATATACCGGCCAGTGAAATTAAGAAACGTATAATCATTCAGAATTTGATCAGATATTAATGTACTCGACTGGATTTCGAGTCAGTATAGAAATCTGCTTGACGTCTCGGCTGTTAGTCGATCGAGTTGTTAGTACGTCAGTAATGCGCACCTGAGTGTCTGCCATACCCATAGTTACGTGAAACTCATGGATCATGGGGACATGTGCCGGAGTGTCACGGACTGAATTTGGCAACATGCACGAGCCATAACTTACTGTGAGTAGTTAACTGTCACTCGAAGAAATGAAACAGGAGCTGGCTAAGCATGTGTTTAATTTCAATAGATTCAGGGAATTTGATTATCCAACGATCGATCATTCGAGCTGACCAAGGCATGTTAATTAGTAGACGAAAGCGTGCCTTTCGATCCGATCGAAATGTACATCGCGGAAATTACGCACATGCCAGTTTATGGCCATCTTAACGTTCGTCGACATCAGATTGAACTTTGACATAGTCACCAGTTGACGTAATATATGCCGTAGTAGCGTCGCTGACTGATTCTAGATGTTGGACATGGACTCCAAAAGAGTCACTCTCATCAATCCGTGCAAGACAAATCGTGTGGGACTCGTGCAACTAGCTAGACATGATTGGGCATTTCTACCTTGATCTCTGGGAGGAGTGCAATTCAAACTCAGGGTAAAACTCCATGACAGCAGCAGCCAGGCCACATGGATAGTTAGATAAATATCCCAACTGAAGCACAAAGAAGCAAGCAAGAAGATTCAAAAAGGAGACAGGTCGGCCAGAACTCACATCAGGAACAGCAATGCAGGTGGGTGGCTGCTCCCATGACCCACAGTGGCAGCCCAGGCCAATGGCATATATGCACAAATGCAATGAATCAAGGTAACTATCAGGGGGTCAGACAGCCCTGTGCAAAGGGGGGTGCTTTTTTTGGCTAAATCACGATGCAACTCTATCGTCTGCACCAACTAAACTGGGTCCCGGAGCTGAGCTAGCTGCTAACACATCGTTCTCAAAGTCGTTGTCAACTGTGAAGCAGTCAAAGCGAGCCAGGGCTGGCCAGGAATCATCAACGAGCCATGATCAATCAAGCGCCTGCAGGCAAGGGAAGCAGCACGTTAGTGGAGGCCGGGCATGAATGATCCATTCTGAAAGCCAAGATGCCCTTGACAAGTAGGTCAAGCTAGCTACTGTAGACGAAGCCAAGAAAACTGAAACAATTACGAAATAGAAATTCGAGGGCGGTTGAGTTACCTATAAATTCAAGGCCTTCCTGCATTCCCAATCACACTGCCTTCCTTCACTTGCATGTCCACTGGGTCTTCAGTAGTCGCCTCTTCAGTGGACTTGCTTGATCGGTGTGCGCCTCAGCGTCTCTGCTTGCTTTCGGTCATTCCTTGCCCTGCTCGTTGCTGCTCCATACACCCCTGACTCGTTCCCGCCCTTAGTCCGCAGCATGGCTGAGCAGTGGAGCCTCATGCTCATCTTGCGGACCCTCTTCATGATGGCCGCGGTCACGACCGTAAGTAGTCGATCATGCTCTGACTGGATCGATCGAACACCATCCCTTTTGAATTCCTTTATTTTTGTCACAGTACGTGATTGACTTCTAGGAGTTCTAGCTTGCGAGGATGCATGCATGCCCGTCAACTGATGGCTAGTTAGCTGCACTTTGCGTTTTCTTTTGAGGATTCAGAACGTAGCATGCTTTCATTTCATGTATAGTAGCTAGCAAGCCATGCCTGTTCTCGATCCTGATCGAATTGCCAAGGAAACTACATTGGATTTTCTCGATCCAGTCATAAGATTTTGCTGATTCGATTTGCGCATGTGCAATGATCGTTTGTGGTCATTACCCGTGGAGATACAAGTAGTTAGTCTAAAGCTCCTATGCATCGGTTGATTCGCGAAGGCAAGTACTTTGTCCGGACCGGATGTTCCAGCTCACTGATCCCGACGTTCATTCTCATGCACTGGCAGGTGACCGGAGCGAGGCCCGTCTCCACCGGTGACCGAACGGACGGTGCGAAAATAGCTGCAATTTGCAGCTCCAACGGTCTGGTGTGCGCCGAGAGCACCCTCCAAACAGCGTCCTCCAAGGCCGTGGGCGTCCAGCGCGACCACTCCATCAGCACCATCAATGATTTGCAGAGGGACTTTTTCCTCGAGTCCGCGCTGGTGGTGGGCGGCACGATGACTCTCGACGCGAACCTCCGCGATGACGCCCCCAAGCGGGCCTTCCTCACGGCGTCCTCCGCCAGCCAGTTGCCCACAATCACCTCCTCCGACGCCCTGGCGCTCGTCCGGCACTTCGACGTGGCTCTCAACAGCGACCTGGCCACGGCCACGGCCACCGCCGCGTACTTGTGCGGCTACGGCGAGCTGCCGGGAGAAAAGATGAGCTGCGCCGCCTCCAGCGACGCCGTGGCCAAGTTCGTCTCCTCCGAACTGGGCTCCAAGGTGAAGGTGCTGTCCACCAGCAACACGCAGGCACTCGCCCCTGGCGCCGCGAAGTCGAAGGCACCCGTCACCATCACGGGCTTCCGCAAAGGCTCCGTGGCCGAGGGCCAGAAGATCGTGGTGTGCCACGTCGTGAACTTCCCGTCGTCCCTTTACTACTGCCACCGCGTGACGGGCACCAAAGTGATCACCGCCACGCTCCAGCCCAGCGCCTCCAACGCCGCCATCCAGGCCGTGGGCGTGTGCCACATCGACACTTCCCTGTGGCTCAGCACCCACCCGGCCTTCAACGCGCTCAACATTCCCCGCGGCGACGAAGCTTGCCATTGGCTGGTGGATTCTGACCTCGTCTTTGTGCCGACCACTGGCGACGCCATCGCTCCGATGGAGTGAGCGAGCAGTTCTACCTCTGGCTGCTGATCATCGAGTATATACTCCCTTCCAGCGCCTGCAGCTGTATATGTCTATGAATGCCGCGGCTTTCTGGCTGGGGGATGGAAAATGCAGCGAGGATCACCGCTTCTTACAGCGGCGTACGTGCGTACGTGTGGCGGGAGTGGTGGAGTTTGATTTTTTAAATGTGCGTTCAGTGTGTATGATGTGTGCTCGTTCATCGTGGTTTCGTTGTCTTTCAGTGTCCGTGTGGTGTTCTGCACTCTGTGTGCGAATCCGTCGCTTTCGTCCAATTGCCATGGCATGGACGACCTCTGTTCATAGATCGATTTGACTGGGGTGATCAAGATAGAGGTTGCCAAGCCCTTCTAAGACAATGGGTGCGACTGGGATTCGTGGAGTCAGCTGGTTTTTTAAGTAACTATACGTCAGTGCGTAGGCTTGTGCCGGGGAGTTCATTGAGAGGACAGTCCTGGCGAGCTGAAAGTTTAGATAGAGGCGAGGATTATTTATCGAAAATTGACTGTTAAGCCTGCAATGGCATACATGTAAGACTGACGTGAGTCATCACGGCCAGATCGATGACCACCCTTTCAGTTCCTTTTTGTGTGAATAAACTGGCCCCTTTTATTGTTCGTAACTGTCAATGGCTTCGAAAGGAAGTGTGATTTTTGTTGTATATTGATGGCCTCTGACGATATTGAGTGGCAGAAGCTACAGTTTGCATTTTTCAATGACTACCTTGTGGTTAATGTGAAAAATGACAGCCGGGACATACGAGTTGGTCTGTGTTGGCGGAGGTAAATTAGTTTTCAGAGCTTACATCAGATGCTCGATCGCCAGATTTATTGAAGCGGAGGCCTGTCACTACTACAACAATCATGTTCGACAAGTAATTGTAAACTTCCAAATATTTAGTAGAATGAGGCGAAAGATCTCTATAATTACTTGATTTGGTAGTAAAATGTCTAAAATTTCAGAGTTAAGACCGTCAATATGGACACATTCAAGTGCCAATACATAGAGCTCTCGATACATATTGCAGTCATTTGCAGCACTGAGGAAAATCACATTGGAAAGCGTCCGCAGTAGTGAGAAATGGAGCCAAAATCCATTCTGTGTAGCCTGATGAGTGCAGAAACATGAGATCAATCATATACTTAGTGTGAATGGTTGCAATAATTTCTCAAGGTCTGAGAGCAATTGTTTATGTCTCTGCAGCACTGCTCTTATACCATACTTCGGTGCCTTGATTCTTGACTGAAGTGGAAATAGCAAGAGATATTCCGTGGCAAGCACTGTGTTAAACTAGGGCTGGTGTTCCTGTCACTTTTGTAAGACAGATGCTCACGACAGACTAAAACTCGTAATATATTTCTGTATCAAGTGAAGCCATCCTGGATAATTATCATTATCTCTACCACGTTTCCAGATTTTTGCGGCATGTTATTTGTAACGAAAAATTACCAGCTCATCTCAATTCCAGTTAATAATGTTCAATGGCAAAAGCCTAGGTTCTTTTTGGTTCGGAGCTAGTGCTTGACATTTGCTTCAGTTGAATACAGCTTGGAGGTAGGCAGCGAAGATTTCCTCTCCCTCCAGCTATGTTATGAGTCACAAGCCGGAGACATTTCGAAGGAAATTGGCCCCGTGGAAATGGGATGATTTCAGAAGTGCTTGATGAAGCTGCCATCGTGACTGCAATCCACATTTCTAACTCCTGCAACAATGCACACATTTATGAACTGAGTTTACTCCGACATAATTTATGATTGCACCTTGAAGTACTCGATCAAGATTCAATGCTATAATATATTTGCACAGGTTTTGGGAACTTACATCAGCCCTTGATGGAAACCTGTACCACTGCTCATATTTTCCTTCTTCAAATAGATGATGGGATCCCTGAGTGCTTCCGCAACTTCACCAGAATAGCAGTCTCGCATATATTTCGTGCTCGCACTCCTAGTCATCATCATGAAACTTCCAATATAACGGTCATCCGGCCAGAAGTTGATGTGTACGCCTTCTCTGTTACCAGGACTGGCACTGGATGGCTTTGTTGTAATCGAAGCTTGTGATGAAGAACCAGAGCCTGCTGCCAGAGGAATCTGCTCTCGCAAATTCGGACGATAGATAGATTCAGAAACTTGTGCGCTTTGTTAGAAGACAATACTAAGTCGGTTGCTTGGTTCAAGCCAAGGTTTAAGTCTCTACCAGGCAATTCTGAAGGCTATTCTGAGTGTGAACAATTTCGTTGACTTAGCTGCCCATTAGAACTATTAAAGACTCAATTTAAGCTAGGGTGACTACCTAGCATGACGAGAATAGGAGTGGAAGCCAGCAAGTTCAGAATTTTTTATCAATGTACATGGAATTTCCATTAGTTCCGCTATCTTCGTGTCATATACGGAAACAACAAAAAACGCCTGGAATTTACGACATTTAAACCCACCCCCATTCTAATGTTTCTCAAAAATAATCACTTTGGAAGTGCGAAGTGTATGAAAGGAACAAGTCCTACCTTCGCACGGTCAGGTGAAAGGTGATTCGGTTTGCAATCTCCAGCAGTCTCGCTTATAGTGGAAGGTTTGTCCATGTTGTTCTTGGCGTTGTTATCTGGTTCAGCATCAACCGGCTTCTGGAGACATAAATCACAAGTGATTTGCGGTGTACTTGTATTTGATGCTGAAGCATCTTTCTTCGCAGTCATCCTCTGTTTTGACGTAGCTGTTGAAGATGACGTCGTCTTGCTGCTCAAAACGGTGTCGCTCGCAAGTGGAAGGCGCAGATTAGGTGAAGGGGGCGAAGACCCCTTGTTTGGCCCTGCCGGTCTTGAGGTATCTCGTGCTTTTACAGTGCGAGTCTTAGGTGTAACTTTGCTATTGATCAAATCTTTTTTACCGGTTCTAGAATTTACTATCATTGGCGTATTTCCGCGGTTCCCAGTCTTCATCTTTGAAGGTTGTGAATAACTTCTTCCGGAGATTACAAGTGCAGGTGATTCGGGCGGAGTACTCTCTTCATCTTCTTTTGGCGGACTACGTTTGATTGGGATAAAGGGAACTGTGTGCATAGCACCACTATGCTCTAGAGGTTCCTTTTGCGAAACCGAAAGCCTTCTACTTTTGAGCTCTCTGATGTTACTAGGAGTAGCCTTTGGGAAAGAGCTATTTCTTTGCATTTGAGGCTTCTGAGGAGGCACTAAGGACAAAACATCCGTCGGCTCGGGGGAACGCCTGGGGGACTTCGAAGGTCTTATGGAGCTGTGATTGTCTAAAGAGCTTCTAGAAGCTGGGACCGAGACTTTGGTAAAGCTTCTTTTGTTTTCTAAGACCTTTCCGACAGAAAGCGAGGGCTTCGATGGATTATTCTTCTGGTCAAGGGATTTCCTCGAAGACATAGTAACCTTTGAATTGATCCTAGCCGAATTTCTGGGTAATACCAAAGGGGCAACTACGATCTCGACTTTCTTTGGAGAAGGCTTTTCTGCAGTACTTTCCCAGATCGTCTCCTTGTCCAATGCAGGCAAACCTTCAATCTCAATTTCCCTACCAAGGTGAGTGACCCGCTTCTCAAGAGAAACTATCTCTTCCTCAAGAACCGCAACCTCGAGCAACAAATTCCTCGTCTGCGAGATCAAAACAATCCGCATTTTTCCTCACACGTATATAATGTGTGCCCCCAAATAGAACACGTGCTGAATGAAAGAGGAGTTATATGAAATTGAAACCTAAAACTCTGTATTTTCCTCTACGCAGGGGAGTTCGAAATCTTAACCAACAGCGGCGTTTCCCACTTAGCAGGTGGGAATGGTTCAAATGAGATGGTTAACTCCATTTCATTCCTCTATGGTTAAATCTTCTAACTCCCTTGTGCTACATGCAGCCTATTCTTGTTATTTCACAGCTCTTCAAACCTCAAGTCCATATCAAGTTGCTCGATGTCCAGATCCTCGTGCGAAGCTCTTTCAACGCAGGGTATAATCTCACATTATTTAGAGCTTTAACTACTCTGTAGTTTGGTAACAAACGTCAAAAAGCAAGGATGATCAACAAACCTCGACTGGTAAGTCGGCATATACTCGAGGAAGAGAGCCCAGAGGCCTGCTAATTCCTCGGGAGAGGGCATTGCGCACGTTCATCTCAATTATCAGCTGCCTCTGTAGCTGCAAAACCTGCTTATGCCAAACGAGACAGTCGACCAAAAAACGTTGAGGCCTGGGGAAGTCAAAGAATTCAAAACATGTCATGAGTCACACCGAAAGCACGTTCTAAGTAATGTACGGCCAGAGAAGTCACTCACATCTCTCTCCAGAGCAGCTCGCTGTTCGCTTCGCTCCCGCCTCTCATCTGTACGAGATACCTTATTGCGTACTTCCCTGACCTGCGCTTCTCTAGGCATATTTTGGTGAGATACTGCGCAATGGACATGCTATTAATCAAATCAGAGGAACCTCGCAATCTTAGAGCTCTCAAATTGGATGTAAGAGATATTGTGAAAGAGTGGAACAGGGGTTTCTCAAGCTTACGGAATCGTCATAGTCAATGGGAACATGTGACGTATCATACGGTTTGCCCTGCATTGAGCTCTCCTCAAAGAGATTCTGGAAACGCCAAATGAAACAAGCTTCTTAATCAGCAAAGTTGAAATACATTTACTCCTCTGCGCAATTGCTTAATATGAAAGCTTCTCATTGTTCAGATTGCACAAATTTGAGCTGGTAGTTGAAGTATGTGGTTAAACTAATTACAAGATATTTCCTTATGGCTTCGATAATGCACCTCGATCTTACCACTTTCAGGAACCGAACTTGGAGGTGTACATCGATACGTGTATCACATCGAAGCTGGTGATCCTCCTTCAATTGGATCATCAAAACTAGAAACAGAGTGAAATCAAAACTTACCTATCCCGAGAACTTAATATCTGCTTCTTCATATAGGGTTCTTTTTGACAAATCCAAGACTCGACTGCTGCTGCCTATCGTTATCTACTCGTTGACTTATAGTCTACAATTTCGATGAAAACGGGCCATCGAGAGCGAAAAAAACAAGGGCTACGAAGCTACAGGGTTCAAGATGCGCGAGACACCTCCTGATTCACTCTCGAGATTTATCAGTGGAGTAAATCATCAAAACAAGACACAGCGTGAAATCATTGGCAATCAAGATTCACCTATCCCTAATACTCGACTTCTGCTACGTCAGTTCGGCTTCTTTTTGACAAATCGAAGACTTGAACTGTCGCTTGCCTTTCGTTATCTCATAGTTGACTTGCAGTCTACAACCTCGATGAAGACAGGCAGGAGAGAGCAAGACGTGCAAGGGCTACGAAGCTACAATGTTCAGGGACTTGGGAGCTACCTCAGTCTTGATTCACTCAAGGTTTATCAGTTGAGCCTGCGCTACGCTGTGTATATTGTGTTGCGACTTGCAATGTGGATGGTACAAATTTCACTATCAAGTCATTTTGCGAGATAAATTTTGATTAATGGTAGAAGTGAAACTGACGGCGCAAATTAGCAGTAACAAGTGACCTTCGTTTCAATAGATTCTGTGGCAACGCCTCCTATGCACAAATGTAATCAAAACTGAGTAGCAATTAGCACTTGTTTAAGATTCAGCGAAGGAAGTACATTTAATCAAACACGACGCTCACTTTAAAAAATTGAAGATTACCACATCTATGGCAGATTGAACATAAGCAACAACTACCTGTTGCAAGCGAAAATCAAATTAGATTACAAGCGTAAGAAGACATGGACGTAGTATCCGCAGACGGCTCCGAGAGAACTCGCTCTACTGACAACGTTCGACATGAATCCTTGCTGCACAAGCCTGCACTAGCCGGACCGACTCGCTCACACGCACTGCGAATTGAATGCCACGGAACGCATTGAAGTAATAGAACCTCACATTGAATACTCCACATAATGTAGGCAGATCTGAGGCTCACACGACAGGCTCAAGGAACTCGGCCAGACGACAGCTTCTGGCAGACTGAGGCCGCGTGCATAAAACTCTTTCAGTCTAAAAATGCCGGACGGAGTAGTACGAAGACTGAGCCGAAAAGGAGAGACGACATGCGTGTCAGCGGCTCTCCAATGTACCTGTGATTGCTGGCAAATTTCCAGACGGATCAAGAACTCATCACAATCACTTGATCATTCTCCTCTTGTTCCAATCCGCCATGCTTATGCGGTCATCGGAAACCCCTACGACGAGACAGCATCCCCTGTGGCTTTAGAAGCAAGCTCTGACGAAAACCTCAAATGCTTAAACATCCAGCAATGGAACAGAGCCGATTCGCGTGAAAATGTGGCAGACTGAGGTCTCTCTTCCATGGCTCTAAAGCTAGCTGATGGCGACGAGGAGCGACCATAGCCTCATTAGTCACGAAATTGAATGATTGATTGCGCCGACGACGACACAGACCGCAATGGACAAAGCAAAAGGAGCGGCATCGCCATCGTCGTCATCTTTTTGCTGCACTCGCTGCGAACCTCTCTCAATCACTAATCAGCCACTTCTGTCGGTCGTCAGCAGCCATTCCCAAGCACTCACTCAGGCACGGCTGTTTTTTCTGCTGCAGTTCTAACTCCGAAAATTCAAAAACTCAAAAATTTCAAGAAGAATAGTACAATGTGGAAATTATTTTACTATTGGCCTTGAGAGCGATGGAGTGCTGGGATGTGCGCCAAATTAGTGTCATCAGAGCAAGGAATGTGAGCTTCCGTCCACTGTACTGTAGTTCACTCAGGCTTGGTGTACTGTACAAATTTTGTAACTGGCCGTGTCATGTAGCAATCTTTGACAATCATGTCGAAGGACAAAAACAATACCTACTCTACTCTTCATTGGAATTTTATAGAGAGAAGACTAGTCTTCTGATTGTAATGGAGGGAGGCTTCTCATGCTTTCTAATGATATTCGTGCCATCCGCGAGGAATCTTCAAGATTGATTCTGTTTCACTAGTATTCGTAGCAATGATTTTCTTATCATTTTGGAGAAGTAGTTACTGGTAGTTATTTCTTCAATGATACTTGGTGATATCTACTGTATATCAAAACTAGGTGATACCTAGATAAAATTTGGCTATTGGTCTTAGTAACACAGCAGTAATCTACACAAAATAGTGAAATTAGGTTGCCCCACACTAATTCTCATATCTAACACTTTCAGACATGGTCAACTATAGTTTGGAGCAACCTAATTTCACTATTTTGTGTAGCTATTTTTATTTTGAAAAATTAATACAATAGAACCTCTCATAGTGCATCCTCTCTTAGTGCATAATATGCAAGAAGGTCGTTAGTAGGTGCACCCAATTTGAAACACTTTTTCTAAAAAGTAGTGTAATTAAAACCAACATTAACTAGGTAGCCATTATTACACCTTTTTAAATGCATAAACCTCTCTTAATGCATAGAGTAGTCCAGACACTACCGGGCAGTACACACTAAGAGAGGTTCTACACTTCTACTGTACGATTTGAGGTGTCCCTGGAGTGCCGTATTCTAAAGGCAAAAGTGCTCGTTCATCAGGGCAGCCATACTACCGGTAACATCTTTGTTTGAGAAAGGCTGTCTGGATAGACGGACCTGGCTGTAGGTCACTTGAGTGCCCCTGTGAACCGACTCCCTGCCCTTGCTCATTATTGAAAATGCCGCAGCAGTTATCTGCAGTTCTGCATCGATCAGGGCAGAGCATGTCCTGTGACTCCTGTCCTCCTGTAACAAGTCAAGTCACTAATTTACTGTAGTGTAGTGGAGCCCCTGCCCTGCACTGAACAAGACAGCCTTCACTGGCTGGTTTTGCAGGGGACTGAAAAAAGGCCTGAAAAAAGGGTTCCGTGAGAGTGCTTTTTCTTTTCTTGCGTCACATAGACATTAAGGTAGTATGCTCTTAAAGCGACCAATTAGGCCTACCTAACTCATCATTGATAGTAGAACATACTTCAAGCAACATGTCAATCCTTCCTAGATAGGGGTCGCAATTAGAACACGGTTGGTTTTAGGTGCAGTTACCTTACACATCCCACAATCATCAGTTTCGTGAATCTTGATGGTGAAAACATCCAAAACCGTCAAAAGAAGCATAGTTGGAGACACCTTTTTCAAGAAAAAAAAAAAAAACATTTTTGTGGTACTCCATATTAGCAATTGGAAATCAAGAAATTAAAAAAGATTATGATTTTTGGACAAACCATGTAATTACGATGAATTTTCAAAGTCGCAGCTTCCTAGGCCATTGAAACCGTCACTTTGTGTGGGCATCAAATCGAAATCTAGAGAATAGGTAGTTCATGAATCACAATTAAGTATAGGAATGGTTTAAAAGCACCTTTGAGGATGCTTTCTATAGAAGTCTAGTTGTTTAGAATGAGTTCGGATATAGGGACGGTTTTGGATGTTTTCACGTTAACTTTGATGACCCAAGTGACCACTTTTAGTCACTGTCACTCTTTTGGAAGTTGCTTATTTTCAAATTTTGGTTTTGATTTGAAAAATAGACTGAGTTACAAATCCAATGGCAATAGTTTCATCAAATTCCAAGTTAAACTATACCTTTAGTTGTAGAATTTTTTTAAGTTGAGTGGTATAATATAGTTTATAACTCATGTTTTCTGGTTCAATTTGGGCATGGATTGAAAAGCCAACCAACCAATGCAATTGTTGCCAATCTCAAAAAGAACAAATCTAAGGAGCTCAAGAAGAAGACAAGTGTGCACATTCTTGTTTTTCTTACAAACACTACTTTCATACTGGTGACCACCGTATATTGCAAGCTCCACCCATAATTGCAAAATGACCAAAATGCTGTAAAATTTTAGATGAGGATTTCCAACTCTCTTATCTTTTACTAAACATTAAAAATCTCACCATTTCAAAACATTATCACTAAGAAATCTTCCTACAAAGTGCACTGCCCTATTTTTCCAATTATCCAAAATAAAACTTCAAATTTAAATATCATTTATATTATTTTGTCAAATAAGCTAAATTTTTTTGAGAGTCTCACTTTTAATGTGAACTATTAGATCCTATAGTTTACTATTGGATCTCAAGAAAAATGAGCAAACAAATTGCTCAAGTTCTTGGCAGTTTTGGCCCATTTTGAAAGTACACCTCCCGTGGGTCATTAGAATTAGAGGTTAACTCCTAAAGGACCAAGCTGCAATTTTGGGCAACATAGCAATTTTGGGCAGCTTACTATAGATGGAGTTTTAGTTTTTTTTCTTTGAAAATTTTACACAACATGTGCCCAAGGAGTAGCTTTAAGGCCCAACAATTTTTGTAACTTTTAACTACATAGTTAAAATGTTATTGCATGATATGTGATTTTCTTTGAACTTTGGGTAGCCTAGGCAGCTCAAAAATTTTCTTTAAAAATGACTTTTAAAAAAATAAAGATTTGAACTTAAAATCTTTAGATTTACATATACAAGGAAAAATTTGAATCATTCAACTTCAATCTATGAGTCAAAAGTTATGAGACAGGTAATTATGGTTTTCAAAGACTCCATATCTACCCTCAAACTTAAAATCCTCATAGATTTTGACTCATGGATTGAAATTGAATGATTCAAATTTTTTCATGTATATATAAATCTAAAGAACCAAGTTCAAATTTTTATTTTTTTTAAAAGTCATTTTTAAAGAAAAATTTTGAGTTGCCCGGGTTACCCAAAGTTCAAAGAAAATCACTTATCATGCAATAACTTTTTAATTGTATAGTCAAAAGTTATGAAAATTATTGGGCCTTAAAGCTATTTCTTGGCCACATGATGTGTAAAATTTTCAAAGAAAAAATTAGAACTCCATCTGTAGTAAGATGCCCAAAATCGCTATGTTGCCAAAAAACCGTAGCTTGGTCCTTTAGGGGTTAGAACAAATACAACGATCCGGTGTCGACTTACAATTTGTGTCCATCAAGCTTAGTTGAAATTCTTCTTATTTCCTTTTGATATTTTGAGCCTAAGGGATGCATTTGCACTATCTACTAAAAACCACCAACCAGCCCATTTCAAAAAATAAGCTAATCGAAGATGGTTTAAAATATTATAATTCAAAAAATCTAATGATGTGACGGTTATAGGATTTAGATATGAAATATGGATATGGATATATGGTTCACTTTTATAGGCTAGGTAAAGACATTTATGTACGTGTTGACAAGGATGCGGATTAACTCGAATTGGTATTGGTATTTCAATTCATCAAATTGGATTAGATGTTTGGTTTCAATTTTTTTTACTTGAGGAATGACACATTCAATGACTACACACTCAAAGCACATATCCCACTTAATTGCATCCCTATTTTTCTTGGTCAACATTTCAAAGGTTGAAATGTTGAACTAGTGTAGATATCAACTTGTGGGGTAGTCGTTCATATAGCTATGTCAAATAGGTTTTTGGTTGTGTGCTTTAATACCTCCAAATTGGCGCCAGTGTAGTAACCACATTTGTCTCATACCATTCTTCCCCCCACCCACACACACACACACACACAATTGAACGCAATTAGGTTGAAAGTCCATAATGAGTATTCATACTTTTATACTACAAGATGGCGCCCATGAGCTTGAAGTAGGAGCCAAAGAGCCAAGCAAAACACATGTCAAATCACAAGAATGCCCCTCGCTTTAGATTTTCACAATGAACATTGGATGAAATAATTGGATGGTATTTCTTTCAGATGAAGATGTGATGGATATTGTAATAGGAGTCGTGACAAGGGTTGTGACATTACATACTTAATCCTTAATGCAGGTAGCTGAATGTGGTCTACTACATCAAGGTTTCTTCATTGCATCCTATTTGTATGACCTCCATATGTCAAATTCCAAGTTTCCAATCTACGTTAGGGATTAATATAATAGATATACACTACCATAGAAGAGAGATAAGAGAGAGAAGTAATTTAACTCCAACTGGTATTAGAATGATGTGAATTACAAGTGTTTGCACTGTGTACACTTAGTATACTTTGAGTAACAAGAAATCACTCAACTGTTTGGTGTGCATGGATTTAAGAATACAAGATGTAAGTTGCTCAATGTCCTTTTCTTTTTCTTTTCTTTTTTGACACAAATTAAACATAATTTCATTGCAATGACGTTGCTCAAAAATGGAGCATTTAAGGGCTGGTCCGTCTTTTTCATGTATTTTCTTGGACGGGAATATTTTTAGCTCATTTTTCAGACAAAGAAAAATTGATGAGGAATCTAATCCAAGTGGGTTTGTATTTTTCCAAGCAGTTTTGAATTACTTATGAATTTTCAAATGAGTTAGGTTGTAGGTCCCTATTTGTGAGCCTAGGTCTTTCATAAACGATTCACTTGCAATTCTAAATAAAAATGGGGAAAACAAAGAGAATGATTGGCTCTTGCAATTAATAATGCTTTGTTCCTTGATTCATTCAATGACTATACTGGTCAGTTTCAGAACCAACTCATGTCCATTTCACAGCCATTTATAGGGTCCATTTTGTCCGCTCTATTTTACACCCTCCTCCCTTACTCACTTGTTCTCTTCAATGAATGCCCAAAGCTTCGTGACCTTTTGGTAGACGTTCTCCCAGAAAAGGTACGTATTGGTATTGCAGTGCATTCATTGTAATGATTCCAGAACTCAAAGGGACATACAAATGTACCATATCTTATTGTTTTCTTTGTGCAGAATTGAGTGTATTTTTTTGACACAAATGAAACATAATTTCATAACATTCAGTAGCCTTCAAAAGAGGCTGCCTTTCCTTCCCTGGAATCCTCATCCATGAAATTCATCCTCAAATAATTAGTGTTAGCTTAGGTGCTAGTAAAGTGGCAGTACATTATGTTTTGTTTCATTTTCTTTGTTACTTTTTGGACCAAACATACAAATCAACAAATAGTTGTAAGAAAAGATGTTGGCAAAGGATCCAATGAATAATGCATTACAACCATTTGTCATCAATAACGTATTTTGAATTTTCAAGTGAAAAGACAATTCTATATATACACATGGGGTGGTAGGAGGTAGAACAACCCATGTGGGATAAATTAATTTGAATTTGTACTTTCTCAAGCACTCTTAGTTTAGTCAAAAACAAAGAATTGTGTTAAAAGTAGAATTTCATACTTCATTTAGGCATAGTAAAATAACTTTTCTCAAAAAAATTTGAACCAAAAAAAGTTAGAAAATGAAGATAGGTTTCACCTGCAAAAATCCGTTTGGTATTTTGCATCTCCAATCAAATATTATGAACAAATTTGAGAGAGGAGGTGGGAATGGACATTTTCTTTAACATTTTTAAAAATCCTCTCTCAAGATTTGTCCAGAACTCTTGATTGGAGATTTAAAATGCCAAACGGATTTTTGGAGGTGAAACTTATGTTCATTTGACAACTTTTTTTAGTTCAAAGATTTTTGAGAAAAGTTATTTTACTATGCCTAAATGAGGTCTGAAATTCTACTTTTAACACAATTCTTTGTTTTTGACTTAACTATGATGCTTGAGAAACTACAAGTTCAAATTTATTTATCCCACATGGGTTGTTCTACCTCCTACCACCCCATATGTATATATAGAATTGTCTTTACAAATGAAGACACAAAACATGAATGACAATCACATCAAAGTGATGCAATTCAAGCATTGAGATAATCGATCTCTATTTTGATTGCCATTTTGAATAAGTTTGCTATTTGAATTACACCTTTAATTCAAAGTACTTAATTTGTTGTTAATACCAATGTGCATCTGTGACCTTGTAATTAACTTAGGCCTCTTCTTGGATTCTGACAAGTTTCGCCAAGTATCCTTGTAGTTATTGATTTGGTGTGGAATATACCACACCATTTCATCCCTCGGATGAAATGATGTGGTATATTCCATATCATTCCGTCCAAGGAAGGCAGTCACAGTGACTGCTACTGAATGCAATGTTTGTGCAGAATTGCAATTCTTGCAATTTTGAACAATTCAGACAATTCTGAATTCCTAAATTCCAGGATTCCGGGAACAAAAAATGACTTGCGTCAATTGTATGTATGATGAGTGTACAAGTTGTTCTCATCCAGTCAAGTGACATTACCCTAAAGGACTAGGTGTTCAAATTTTGAACAACAAATGAATACAAACTCCTCCAAAGTACACAAAAGTTTATTGTTTTTTTAATCCATAATTTTTTTTTAAAGAGTTTTGCATTAGTTCTTTAATATTTTTACGGTATAGATTTTGAAGACTTAATTTGCTTTGCAAATCTTCTATAGATCAAATGGTATTGGTAGGTTT
This sequence comes from Neckera pumila, assembly GCA_963969595.1. Lineage (NCBI taxonomy): Eukaryota > Viridiplantae > Streptophyta > Bryopsida > Hypnales > Neckeraceae > Neckera > Neckera pumila. Next base: position 13,493,977 of record OZ018412.1, read on the forward strand.
AACCTCAAAAAGTAACTTTTTCAATTCAAAAAATGACCCTTCCAAAATGACTTGATTAAATAAATAAAATATAAAAACTTCAAGAACTGTTATGATTAAAAATTATCATTTTGAACTAAGGGAAAGAAAATTCTTTTAAAAATTACAAATATTCAATCAACAATTGATTTTAGAAGGAATTCTCAATTTTGGGCTTCAGATTCTATTAAAAAATATTGATTTGCGTACTAGCTAATCTAATTGTATGGAATTATGGATATAATCTATGAATTGTATTTGAGAGTCTTCATTGAATTATACATTTAAATTGCGTTTTATAATGTATCTTCATAATTTTGAAAATTTCAACTATCTCCTCATCTTTAAGGGATTGAGCGAGTCTTTTTACAATGTCTATTCACATAATTTATCCAATTTAAAAATAAAATCTTGTTTTGTTTCCTATCACTTGCAAGTCATGGATTTTCAAACCTTTCTTTGGCAATAGTTGGCACATACTCTGTGAGTTAGAGAGTGTAAGAATCTTTCATTTCAGAAAACAACTTTCTCAATCTAAGAATCGCCATTCAAATATGAACTTTTACAATAATTCTAAATTTATTGCACTAATAGGTTTTTAAAGTTTTTTGGAGAAAAAAATATCTAAGGTACACAACATCACTTTTGTTATCAAATTCAATACAAAATTATGGCAAGATATACACTATTGGAATGCTAATTCATAAATTAGCATTTTTCATTTGATTGTCATTTCAACATGTAAATTTATCATGCTCAAATTCAATACCATACAAGCAAAATACATAACCTATATGTAGCTATTGAGACATGTAGGAGGTACAATAATGATTCACATTGGAAGTGTCATGTGACACTTTTGTCACTTGTGTGTACCTAAATTTATGCGCCTCTATGCTAAATATACAAATAAAACACCCACTATAAGAAATCCATGTTTTGGGGGATGTATTCACTATTTTTTGGAATACATTTTTGTGGACATTACAGTTGACCACCCATGTTTTTATGTCAACAACAATGTTCAATAAAACATCTTGATGTTTTATTGAACATTATTGTTGACATAAAAACATGGGTTGTCAACTGTAATGTCCATAAAAATGCGTTCCAAAAAATAGTGAAAACATTCTAAAAAACATGAGTTTTTTATAGTGACCATTCTATATCTACAACTAGGCTTTTCCTAAACCCTTGAGGATAAAAGGACTATCATTTGTTTCTTGGTATTTAATATGATCTATTGCAATTGAGCAAAAATTCACATACTTCACAAAATGTTGAATTAGAATTAGAATTTTTTTCAGCTACCAAATACCACAATGGTAATGCCAATATTTTGCTTCTTTAATAGCATTATGGCTATGTAAAATATCAAGATATTAAGCAAGTGAGCAAAATAGGAGAAAAATTATATAATTACATGATTGGTATATTGGATCCCCGTCTTTGTGTTGCAAACAATTTTTAAAACAAAATCATGATGTACATGATGTACATGATGAGATTAAATACGATACAATGAGACCTCTTGTGCACAAAATTGCAGTGCAAGGAAAATTATGTATACAACTTACTCTAGCCCCTAATGTATTTGCAAAATGGATATTACAAGGAAGTTAGGAAAGTAATGCCCTTTGGAGTGTTCAAGAAACACACTAGAATTATGTACAACAATGAAATGTTGAAGCTCTGTTGCTTGGATGTAGATAAATGGAATAATGGGAGTGTTATATACGGAATACAAGCCTAATTGTAGGATGACTATTCCTGGCCTATTGTCTCATTTATTGGTATAGATTAATTAGAGATTAGATCTTGGTTGTAAATGTTATTTTGAAGCAGAGACTTAGGCATTGCATATGTAAGAACATTTTTATTTTTTCATAAGAATTGGAGAATTCTATTATTATACTAGCTACAATTAAAATTTTGGATGAGGAACCATATAGTAAACATACTTGTATTTGTCCCATATACACAATAACTGCAAATTATGATCATTTAAAGCACCATAGAATGTGCATTGTAATCCAAATATTTTCCCATAAACTGTAAACTAGTGCAATATTATTGCCCCCACTTTTGCATTTGCACTCAAAGACTTATATAATACACAACTTCCCCAATTGATCCATCATTATGCTGCTTATGTGGATAATTTTTAGAGATATGGCTTTATACCCTCTAGACATCATTGTTGACACAATTCAGTAGAAGGCATTTCTATGATCAATTTGTACTTATCATTCTCATGAGAAAAGCATCCTCCAAACATTGTTAGTCATATGCATAGTCTCTTTACATTATGTATTGGTATCCATATACTATATCATATTATAACCATATATTCTATATAATGTATGTATCTATGTATAATATAATATTATAAATATATATATTCCGTATACAATATCCGTATCAAAGTTTTATTTGGTTTTGGTTTAGGATAGGGCAATGGCACGATATGGGTATCACTTCCTGGACTATTCGGACTTTAGAAAAATGTCCTTTCGGAAATTAAAATGATATTGAAAAATTACAAAATTTACATGGTGTTATAGAAGGCATGTTGGTAGACCACAATCATGTGCTACATAGGTCAAATTCAACAATTGAATTTTCTCCTAATTTAACATATTCAGCACCTGATTGCATTATAATAGTAAAAGGACTACGTTTTTAAGATTTTCTATTAAAACAACTAGGCATGCACCTTATTAAGTTTGTATTTAAGTATATCATATGATTTTAGAAAGAAGATGTTATGAAATCACAGTCCTTTTAAATTGTGTAAAAATTTGTGATTTTTGAGAGTTCTCATAAATATGGAAATATAGTTTAATGTCAAATTAAGAGTTAAAATTAAATATGGATATGACTCAAACATTGATTTAGCTAATTATCACATTTATGAACAATTTTTCTATAAATTGGTATTATGGGTTGTTCCTTTTGCCTCAAATCTAAAACTGTGATAGTCCGGATTTGACAACAGAGGAATAAAAAGGAGTATCAAAATTGTTCAATTTTCCTCCTCAATAGTATTTTGGATGGAGTACTACAACTTTCTTATGAATTTGTCATCAAATTCATGTAAATAAAAAATGTATTATTATTAGCACACATAGAACGAGTCAAAAAAAGATAGTGTTTTTGTGAGACAATCCTTTTTGGAACCCATATTGTGCCATCAGCCGGTAGGCTGGGCAAATCAAATGTTTTTTCTATATTTTTGCCACCATTTATTTTATACTAAATCAACGTCATTGGGAAGGGGGGGTTCTTTACTATTTGATCAAATTAGATGGCTGAGGGTTTTTTTAGTTGGGGGAGGCAAGGGCAAAACTTGCTTGCCACTTTTTAGTGGATAGTTTCATTTCATTATATGATACATGCAATGTTTTTGTGAATCATTCATCATTTATGGCAGTTACTGCTACTTTTGAGCTCATTGCCATAGTCATTGTTGAGCTCATTGTCATTGTGATAAACTGTCACAATGAGCTCCAAAAAAAATTAAATTTTAATCGGATTTTTCCAACTCCCACTGAACTCAAAAAATTAAATTAAATTAAATTAACTTTTCTGTTATCCCCCCCCCCTCCCATCCCCCCCCCCCCCCCCCCCCCTCCCATCCCCCCCCCCCTTGTAATTTTCAGGTGGAGGTAGGGATGGCATTTGATATGGAATATATCCCAAATCTCTTATCTATATCCGTATCCATATCTATACCATATATGTACCCGTATCACATTTGCATCCGTATTTGTATTTGTATCTATATCCGTGCATTATCCGTATTCATATCCAAAATTGTTTTTCAAGATCAACAACATCAAGGGGGGAGGGAGGGGAGTATTGTTTTTAACAAAAAAATCAATAATTCTCGATTTTTCAAGCAAGGGGAAGGAAGTGGAAGAACAAGAGGGTTTACTACTTTTTGGTACATTGCCTCTTTTCATTCCAATAAACATGCAAAGTTTTTAACCTGTAAAGGTACATTCACAATGGGGAGGGCATAAATTAGCATTGAGGGGGATTTAAAAAATCCACCATGATGGAGAATTGAGATTGGAGGGGCATATATTGACATTATTTTGATCCCCTTCAACTTAATGGATTCTTTTGTTTTTTCTCAAAAATTAAGATATTTCCTCCAATGTGATTATACACCAAAGGATTGGTATTTGTTTTAGGCAAAATTTGTCAAGACCTGCCATTTTCTAGTGCATTGGGTAAGTATATATTTTTATTTATATAAAGTCAATTATAAGATTGAAAAGTTTCATTCAAAATGAATGTCATTGAAACCCAACCAAATTCCACTTGGCCACTAAATTGTCCTTTTGGGTGCTCAAATTTATTCACTAATTATGACTAAAAACTGTAACCAAATTTTGCTATATAAATTATCCCTAGATGATCTTAGAGTACAAATTAGTGACAAGTACTTAAGGTAGGCATACCCTTTTGCAGCACCGCCCAACTAAAATAGTGGAGTTCAAAGCCAACCCATCAACCTAATTTCAACAAAAAAAATAAATTTAATCAACACTAATTTCTAGAAGTAACCAATGGGAGATAAAGAGTTCTTTGAGACAACTAATGAAGCATTTCTTATTTTAGGGATATCTGATTAAAGGTGGTCTAGTGTCAATAGTAGATGTTTTTATAACCTCCACTTGAAAATTTGTAGTTTATTCACATTCTCTTAAGACTTTCAAACAAATTGCATTCACTTCCACTTTTATTTGCTAGCATCTTGGTGTGATGTTGTTTTTTCTCCCCAATTTGTATTCAAAGATGTTGGATTAAAAAAAAGTGTCTATTCTAGGTGAAGATACCTTCAGAAGTGCTTAGTGATTGCAATACAAACTTCCACCTTTTGAATATAAATTCATCACAAGAAGTGACTTTATTACGCCTTCATGTTGTGGCCATAGTAGAAAATATTGTGATTGCTTTAGGTGAATAAGATGTTTATTACGGATACACTTTTTGTTGGTTTAGGAATAGTCTAGAGACTCTTAGGGCCAATTGGACAATACTTCAAAAATTCAAAATATTAATTTGTACAATTGGATAACTTTTTTCAAAAGTCTCCACTCTTTGTGAAAAAACTTTCACTGGGAATTAAGCCCAAAAAAATATGAAATAGTGTAATTGCTTAGTCAGTCCTCCTTTCGAAGTCTTACTCTAAATTCATTTAAAAGACAATTCATTGTCTATCATCAAGAGTATTTTTTTATGGCAAAGCAAAGGAATTACATTATTGATAGTCATTCTGCCTGTCATAGTCTGGTTCATGTCAGTCAGCACTCCTCTAGAAACGGGCCTTCCCACCAATTACCAAGCCTTGAATAATTGGCAAATGCAGACTTGAGAAATGATGGAAGGCATGGATTTACTACTCCAGTTGCACCTGAAGTCAACACGTACCCCAAAAAAACATTCAAGGGAAAGGAAAGACTTTAGCAATGATTTCAAGTAAGTTCAAGTTCACAATCTCAAAAACATTATAAGGTGGGTACCCTTCAAACCTCCACTTTTTGCTACTATACCTAGTTACTACTATTAGACTGGTTAAATTTTTGCATTTTCTTATTGGCAAGTGAAACAAGGTTCTAATGCACCAAAGAACGTGACATTTGGATATAGTATGCAAAAGTTTTTGAAGGAACAAAATTTGGTTCTGAAATAGTTTTTCCACATATAGGTACATAAGTGATTTGGAGATGTACATAGTGAAATAAAGATGCGGTGGTTTAGGGTCAATGGCGCATTTTGGAGGGCACACATTAGTACACAAGCTCGTATTGAATCTTAATATAACAATGAGGTGCAATGATTTTTTAATCATTTTGGAGAAGTAGACAGCTATTTATTCAATACTTGGGTGACACTTGGATGATACTTGGTGATATTGATACTATCAAAAGTGGGTGATACCTACAAAACTAGATGTCTACGTCTTTTGGTTGTGGCTAACTAACAAAAAATTGTGCATAAAACACACTGATGAAGTGTGTATTCCTAAATGAGACAATATCCAAAATGCAACATCCAAATTTTGTACCAAAAAAGATTTTTTTGAAGCAACCAATTAGTTGTAATAACGTCATGGGCATGTTTTTTGAAAAAAATCTTGATTATCATACAACATTACATTGAAAGTTGTATTGCTAAAAGATGTATGCAATGTGGCTTCCTTCTCAAATCATCTTTTGTTACAAAACACGATCAAGTGCCTTCTCTCTATCTTCTTCATCCCTCTATAATCAAACATAATCACTCTCATTCTCATAAATTTTTCTATTAAACCGTGTATTATTATTTTTTCTAATTACGGTGTACAAACACAACCTAGACACCTCTATGCAATTATGTATTTTGAAAGTTATAGTAATTCCAAATTACTATAATTAATGCATTTTATGAACACAAATGTTGACCAGATTAAAATTTCATATTTCACTATTCATACTTCTAGCCTAAATTTTGACCTCTAGAGATAATCTTAGAGCTAAAAGCTTAATGATTCAACTCTTAATGGCTACATATGAGCAGCCCTTAGTTAAGTAGACCTTGGGACATGGTCATCAAAACCATATGATTGAGCAATTTTTGCTGTCATAGAAACAAAACAAAACAATTCAAATTAGAGGCATGAACTCAATCCACCAAGTCTACTTTTTCCTGTTTTGATGTTTTTGCTACATCTAATCTTGGCTTCTTTTTTTGGCAAAATTTCACCAAGTTCTGACAGAAATAGGCAAATACAGTGAAGCCCCTCCAAATTTAACACAATGGCATACTGCCAGGAAGGCAAGATCTACAGTCAAAAAAGAAGCGCTGCATCTAATTGATTAGGGGAGCACATGCTTTAACCCGTCATTGCCTAAGGCTTGTTTGAGTTCAAAAACATCATTACTTGAAGTGTTATAGATCTACATGTGATTAAGTTTAGTGATAGAGATCTCAAACGAACAATCTTATAGTGTCCCTGTAGATGACGTGAACCAAATTTGGAGTCATTTGGCCATGTAGATTGCAAGATTATAATATTTTAGTGTTGAAAAAGGATGATGAAATTTTCCTAGCAACGCATTTGGAGGTGAAATTTGATTTCTAAACCTACTCAAATGAAAAACTTTAAGCTATGAAGTGATTCAAAACTAAAATACAAACACATTGGTGAAAGAAAATGTCATTGAATTGACTCATTGTATTTGCAAAATGGCTTTCAAATGTCAAAAAGATAGCAAGAAAAGTTGCAAAAAACACATCTAAGGTTGAACCTCCTTCTACTAAAATGCTTCTCACTCACTCATGACTTCTTGGATTGATATGAAATTTTAGCCCCATAAATTGGACTAGTATATGCAACTTTTCCAAAAAAATCATGGAAATTGACATTGTATGAAGAAGAAACAAGCCATCAAAGTTCACTATAATCCAAAAAATATTGGGATTGTAAACTTTGAATTGCTCCCAAACATTCAATCCATCTTGGATTGATATGAAATTTTTACCACAATAACTAGACTTCAAGAGGAAGATAATGCAATAAATTTTTATTGAAAATGAACATTTGATGAAGAAGGTATAAGCCCCCAAAGTTGTAGCCTTCAAATGTAGTTTGGTAAATTCAAATTGAACCTGTGAATTTTGATTGGCTTCCAAGAAATCAATACATCTTGGATTGATCTAAAATTTTTATCACATAAACTAAAAGAAAAATGCAAATTTTCGAACAAGTTTTATTGAATCCAGACATTGGATGCAAAAGTTATAGCAATTTGAATTGAACTTGAAACTATGTGAGGACACTTTTGGTCCCCTTAGGCAATGAAGGGTTAACCTCTAAAGGACCAAGTAATTGTTCAAAGCATGCAAGAGGTTTTGGGTAGTTAAGTACAAAGTCAATTTGGGTCAAATGTTCACGGAACTCTGACACAAGGTGTGAACATGTCCCTCCTTAGTGGGTACATAATTTTTTCCAATCAAGTATCTGGATAAAAGTTATGTTGCCATGAATTTTTTGGGTAGCTTCAGGCAACATATACAAAACTTCTCTTCTATTTCTGAAATTCGGCAAGCATCTAACTTACATGATACATGATGCAAATGTCAAAAAGTTAACTATGTGTAGTGTAAGATCTCATTTTAGGAGGAGTTAAAGTCTATTGCCCTATTGGACAAGGTTGGAATTTTTTTTCCTTTTAACTTCAAACTTTATAATTATTCAATCTATGCAATCGAATTTTCTCAAACTGTTTCTACACATTCCCATAGTAGCCTATTACAATCTGTACAATTGAGTTTTTGAAAAAGAACTTTTTTTTGTCCCATTTTTTCTCAATGCCCTAAAAAGTGACACTTTTTTTCACAATTTCTGCCCTAAATGTGCCTCTGTCCTGTAGGGGCTAACTTGCCATGACAAGCCCCAATTTCTCAAGATTTCATACGATTTTCTTTCTTTGCCTTTCCAAGCACTTCAAGGTAGCTTTTACTCTAAGTTAAGGTAGGTACACTTAAATGTGTCACTGACCTTAAACCGCCATCTATACTCTCTATACATTTCCAAAATCAGTTCTGTACCTACGTGAAAGAAATGCTTTTAGAACCAAACTTTGTTCTTTAATAACTTTTGCATACAGTATCCAAATGCTGCATTCTCTGGTGCATTGGAACCTCCTTTCACTTGCCAACAAGACAATATGAAAATTTGACCAGCCCAATAATAGTAACTAGGCACAATACCAATTTGTGGTGGTTTTGGGTGTACCCACCTTAATACTGTCCATTGCCATCTACAGCTGCTTACTAAACTTCGTGAATGTCCCAAGTCCCAACCAGCAAGCCTAGCTCCCTGTGGATCGATGCACCTGACTCGATGCATAAGAGTTCGAGTGTCTCAAAAGTCTCCCAACTGAACAATCAGCTTCCTTGGTCCAAAAGAGAGGAACAAATATAATGCACAATGGGTTTCTCGATCACCAAACTCTTGGTACAACTCCCGTTGACAAAACTGATTTCACCCCATGATTTTTCTCTCTCTATCTAGAGGTGCACTTGTCCAAGGGAATCATATAGCCTCTTCCAGATTGAGTTTGAAGTACTCTACTTCTATCAATGATATTGGAAATATTGGCAGTACAATGAAAACGTGACACAAATAGAGTGCTCATTGCAAGCAAATGTAAGATTTATGGGCAATTTTTACTGTGAAAATTATTGTTGGCCCTACATTCATATAGCACAGAGCAACACAACTAATTATTTGGTTGATCACAATTGCAATAGGTATATTCTGGGTTGTACCCAAAATGTGAATAAACCCAAGATGTTCCAAAAAAACTTAAGTACAATAGAATCTATCTTAATGCATACTCTCTTAATGCATAATATGTAGTAAGAGAGGTAGTACTTTGAAGCATTTATTTGTGAATAGTAGTTGGAGGTCCCATAGTGAGAGGCCACATTAGCTAATGTTCAGTACAAAACCTCTCTTAGTGCATAATCCCCAGATTATGCACCACTCGGAACTTCTGCCACTTTATGTTGGGCCTAAAGGGGGGCCTAATGTGCATCTTTGGTTCGGGCTGAGGTTCAGAAGACCGCAGGATCCTAAGTTCCGTGCATTTTGAGCGTCAATTGAGTCCTAATGCGTACAAAAATGGGCCAAAAGGGGGAGCAAAAGTTTCGCACCCCCCACCTCGGCATTAGTACAAAACTGGGCCCAAAGGGGGGCCTAACTCTTCACAAGTTAGCCCAGCATAAAGTCTTCAAAGTTCCCAGTGCACTAAGAGAGGTTCTACCTGTACAAGCTTCACAATTTCACAATTTCACAATTTCACGTCAAATTTGGTACTACGGTTACAGTATGATTGATCTTCAAGAGGGTAAGAAGCTCCAACCCAATTATTGATGGTGGCCGTAGAAGTTCACCTGAACAAATTCTATTAGTTTCTCTCCTGCCTGTGCACTTGTCCAGGACTCCAGGGTCCAAGGGAATTATAGGCAGCTTCTTCCTGATTGAGTTTGAAGTACTGTACTACTTCTATCAATGATATTGGAGATTGTTTTGCCAGTCAGTACAATGAAAACGTGATGCAAATAGAGTGCTCACTGCAATCAAATGTAAAGTTTTATGGGCAATTTTCATGACAACTTACACTGAACATTATTGTTGGCCCTACATCCATATATGGTGGGTACACCCAAATGCACCACTGACCTTAAACCGCCATCTATATACTCTGTACATTTCCAAAATCAGTTCTGTACCTATGTGGAAGAAACGTTTTTAGAACCAAACTTTGTTCCTTAATAACTCTTGCATACAATATCCAAATGCTACGCTCTTTGGTGCGTTGGAACCTCCTTTCACTTGTCAACAAGACAATATGAAAATTTGACCAGTCTAATAACAGTAAGTAGGCACAGTTCCAATTTGTGGCGGTTTTGGGTGTACCCACCTTAGCACAGAGCAAAGGACAAGTGAAATTAACTGGGCAAGGCAACACTATTAATTATTTGGTTGATCACAGTTGCAACAGGTGTATTCTGGGTTGTACCCAAAATGGGAATGAAAGAATGTTCCATAAAGCAGAAGCTTCACAATTTCACATCAAATTTGGTACAGACTACAGTTATAGTATGATTGATCTTCAAGAGGGCAAGACGCTCTGACGAAATTATTGAAGATGGCCGTAGAAGTTCACCTGAACAAATTTTAGACTATTAGTTTTTGACAGATAAACTTGTTGTTTGATTCTGTCATCACAGACATAATTTAAGGTAGGTACACCCAAATGTGCCACTGACCTTAAACCGCCATCTATACTCTCTGTACATCTCCAAAATCAGTTCTGTACCTATGTGGAAGAAACGCTTTTAGAACCAAACTTTGTTCCTTAATAACTTTTGCATACAGTATCCAAATGCTACGTTCTTTGGTGCGTTGGAACCTCCTTTCACTTGCCAACAAGACAATATGAAAATCTGGCCAACCTAGTAACAGTAACTAGGCACAGTATCAATTTGTGGCGGTTTTGGGTGTACCCACCTTACACCATTACAAGAATTCTGAACCTTGCAAGGGACTGCTAGTTTTTTATTTTCAGCACCCCGCAGTGCAATTACAGAAGAGTAAAAAAATATTAAAAAAATAAAAAGTCTGACATGGCGTTGATGTGGCACCAATAGTGCTATGTCAGCACCCAGCTATTTTAAAATAAAAAATAATTTTTTATTTCTATTTTTTTCCCTAATTCCACCTCGGGGGTGCAAAACTCGCGGCCCCTTCAAGGGCTAAAACTTTTCCTAATGATAATACTGCAGGAATTGGATGTAGTCAGGCTGTTTTCTTTTGTCACAGAAATCAGTGGCCTGTGCATCAGCATTTGGGAAGTTTTCAGAGCTGCCCCGGTAATCAGTTGCCTCCTCTTTGTAGAAGGAGATTTTTTTTTCTCCAAGGGCACGGTTGGATCCTCTCATTATCAAAATCTCCGGGTTCATTTTGTATACCCTATGTGAAGGTAAGATTTGGCAAAAATTAAATCATTTTCAAAAAAAAAGGCCACAATTCATCTTGTAAATGGTCTGAAGTGACGTGGACCCCTATGAATTTGACATAGAAATTCAATTTTGGCACTCAAGTACTGAATTAAACCTTCATGTATGGTAGTATCAAATTCTCACCATCCATTTGTCCTACAACTTCAAATTTACAAAGGCTACAATCCTTCTCTTTCAAAAACTAATGCCGGTTTTGAAGCTAAACTTTGCATTTCATTATGTTGGGGAGACATGGATAATGGAGCAAAGGGCTATCCACAACGACCAGCCCTAAAGCGATACTTGCCCCTATCTTGTCCAAATACTCCAAAAAACTCAACAGCCAATTTTAAAGTGATCCCTGCCTTGTCTAAAAATATACCCACCTCAAACAATTTGGCTATTAGTCTTGGATTTGAAATGGGAGGAGGTTAAAATTTGACAATCATTATGAAAGAGGTTGCTATATATCCACCTTTTTATTTTTGTACACCATTTGGTGCCCTACCAATTTTTGGTTTGGTTTTGGATCCTTCTTTTTGACATTCCAACCATTTATTTTTTCAAAGGCACTAGCTAAAATAAACTAAAAGGCAATTCTCCTTGAACATTATTGTGCAAGATACAATTGAATTGCCGAGTTTGTTAGAAAAGTGAATAAGGTATGTGCACCTATAATCACCATTTCAAGTGTATTGTATAATATACTAGTAGTGATTCTAGGAGCACATACCTTAGCATCCATGCATTAAAATATACATAGTTATCCATTATGACCGCTTTTCCAATTGTAGCCCCTATCTATATATACAAGATGATTCAATTAATGAGAGGGATTGAACAGTCAAAGACCTTAACTTCACAATAATTTGGATAATTTTGGATGAATGTGATATAATTGGTGTAGACATTTGGATAAAAATTAACAAAATGGAATATTTATGGATGAAAACCACAATATTTGAGCTATTACAAAATAGTGTAAATTACACTACATAGAATTTGTTTGAAATACAATGAACTACAATATTAGTGCACTTTGGAAATTTGAGTAATTCAAGAATTAGTGTGGTTAGCATTATTAGTGGGGAGGGGGTGGTGATCAATACCTTAAATGAGTTTGTTTGTTTGTTTGTTTGTTTGTTTGTTTGTTTGTTTGTTTGTTTGTTTGTTTGTTTTGTTTTGTTTTGTTTGTAGCGCGGACAACTTCCTGACCGTGCGTCCCTCGGCCGCGTGCTTGGTACCATCAAAAAGCTCTTGCCGAGGAGGGGTGCACCGACTTCGTTTCGTAGCGTTTAGAGCGGTGGTGCAAAAGTTATTGAATTTCAAAGTATTTATTGATTAAAAAATTAGAAAATTACTTTTACTTTGATTTTGGTGGCGTTCTTGCTACTGGGAGAGGAACCGAGAGTTAGAAAATTGCTTTTACTTTGATTTTGGTGGCGTTCTTGCTTCTGGGAGTGGAATTGGGAGTGGAACCGGGAGTTAGAAAATTACTTTTGCTTTGATTTTGGTGGCGTTCTTGCTTCTAAATCAGGATGAAAATTGGGCCAACGACACAGGGCCACACTAGTTTTAATTAAATTATGTTGTAGTTAGTTCAGACAAAATTTATATTGTGGGATACCCCAATACCTCAACACCTCTTAGAAGAGAAGGATTTATGTAGTTTTGACATGAGATACGTTCTTCACTCCTAAAAAGTCAAAGGATTTGGACAAAATACAAATGTGTTATAAAATGTAAGTTCTAAATCAATACCTTAAATGAGGCTGTTTGTTTGTTTGTTTGTTTGTTTGTTTGTTTGTTTGTTTGTTTTGTTTGTAGCGTGGACAACTTCCTGACCGTGCGTCCCCCGGCCGTGTGCTTGGTACCGTCGGAAAGCTCTCGCCGAGGAGGGGTGCACCGGCTTGGTTTCGTGGTGTTTGAAGCGGTGGTGCAAAAGTTATTGAATTTCAAAGTATTCATTGATTAAAAAATTAGAAATTACTTTTACTTTGATTTTAGTGGCGTTCTTGGTACTGGGAGTGGAACCGGGAGTAGAACTGGGAATAGAATTGGAAGTAGAACCAGGAGTGGAACCGGGAGTAGATGAAAATTGGGCCAACGGCACAGGGTCACACTAGTCTATACCTTAAATTTGTTTGTTTGTTTGTTTGTTTGTTTGTTTGTTTGTTTGTTTGTTTGTTTGTTTGTTTGTTTGTTTGTTTGTTTGTTTGTTTGTTTGTTTGTTTTGTTTGTTACGTTGAAAATCTCCCGGACCGTGCATCCCCCGGCCGCGTGCTTGGTACCATCGGAAAGGGCTCAGCGAGGAGGGGTGCACGGGCTTGGTTTCATGGCGTTTGGAGCGGTAATACAAAAGTGATTGAATTTCAAAGTATTTATTGATTAAAAAATTAGAAAATTACTTTTACTTTGATTTTGGTGGCGTTCTTGCTATTGGGAGTGGAACCGGGAGTGGAACTAGAAGTGGATGAAAATTGGGCCAACGGCACAGGGCCACACTAGTCTATACCTTAAATTTGTTTGTTTGTTTGTTTGTTTGTTTGTTTGTTTGTTTGTTTGTTTGTTTGTTTGTTTGTTTTGTTTGTTGCGTTGAGATCTCCCGGACCGTGCATCCCCCGGCCGCGTGCTTGGTACCGTCGGAAAGGGCTCGGCGAGGAGGGGTGCACGGGCTTGGTTTCGTGGCGTTTGGAGCAGTGGTGCAAAAGTTATTGAATTTCAAAGTATTTATTGATTAAAAAATTAGAAAATTACTTTTACTTTGATTTTGGTGGCGTTCTTGCAAATGGGAGTGGAACTGGGAGTGGAACTAGAAGTGGATGAAAATTGGGCCAATGGCATAGGGCCACACTAGTTTTTTTTGAAGTTTGCATCAAAGAAATAATGTGAAGCACAAAAAGCAGAAAGCATCCGTATGGTGAAATTTATAAAATTATTTTTAGATTCTCTTAAAATGAATTTTGAAGATATAACTTCGAAAATTCACCAAGAATACAATTTCTATTTAGGATTTGAATTTTTTTATTGGTCAAAATTGTGGTTTCTATTGATTTGTGAAAAATGCATGAGATTTAGGAATGAGAAGACTAACACTTTCCCAAAATAGTAAGTTTTTCAATACTAGGCAAATCTAAATATTTTGTGCTATTTCTCTTATAATTTTGTTTGACCTTGGCAATCTAAGTTTTGAATGTAAATATTGATAGACAACCCTATCTTTTGACAAACAAACAAAAATTGAAAAAAAAGTTTTTTTTTGCCCAAAAATTCTACCTGGAGTCGGGCAGCAATCAAAAATTGGTCGCTTGAGCACTTAGGGGTCAAGATGGATTTAGGATGGTTCCTTAGTTGATTCCATATTTAAAATGCATTAAATAGTATATTTTTTTATGACCTATACAAGAAAGACAATTTTTTCTCCATGTATTATACATATTACAAGAATAAAAAGTTTATGTGTTCACGTAGATGTCATTTATTTGTACAATCCCCTACCAAAAGTTTTCGTGGTTGCAATTCAGACCATTCCGTTTTTTGGATATAATACACAATTTAGTAGACATTTTTTGTTTTGCACAATGAACAACCAAATCTTATGCAATTCCAATGAAGCATATCAAATTTTAGTTTTAAAAAACCCAAAACTCCATTTTTGGTGAATTCTTTCATTTAATAATCTTGGTTTTATATGATAATTCATTGAAAAATATTGGTGATGAATTTTTTTAAATTTGGTTGTGGAGATATGTCGAAAAAATCCATACGCACATCTTTTCTTCAACAAACATCTCCAAAAAGTTTCAAAATTTTTTCTAAAGAGATTTCAATGTTGATTTGACAATGCTCTAATTTTGAAAAAGAGATATTTCTTTATTGTGATTAGATTTTGGCAAAGTAATTGTACCATCATCCTTAGATGTACAAAATTAGTTACAATGTGACGGACAAATAGAAAAAAATAATTACAATAAGGAGGTATCTATTTTCTAAATTTAGGGCATTGTCAAGCCAACATTGAAATCTCTATAGAAAGCATTTTGAAACTTTTTTGGAAATGCTTGTTGAAGAACAATATGCATATAGATGTACATATCTCCGCAATCAAATAAAAAAATTCATCACCAATGTTTTTCAATGAATTATCATGTAAAACCATAAAAATTAAATGAAAAAATTCACCAGAAATGGAGTTTGGGGTTTTTGAAACAAAATTTGGTATGCTTGACTGGAATTGTGTAAGATACAAATGTTGATTGTACAAAGGAAAGTAAATGCTTACAATTGCAATCATGAAAACTTTTGGTAGGGGACTGTACATCTTTGACATATAAACCACAAGGAAATTCCACAATTTCAATACATGTTTAATATAAACACAGTGTAGCCACCATTTTTTTCATGGAAGATTGCATATTTACATAAAAAGATTGCTTTTCATCCCCTGCCAAATTCAAGACGTGATGCATCCGAATTTGCAGACCTTGTAAGAACACCAGAACCAAAGCTTGGCATCAAGGCCTGCAGCCTTTTCCTGGAGTGTTCGGGGAGCAATCAGAGCCAAGGGTGTGGTTAAAGCGGAGTCCAATAATCTTAGTCATCAAAAAAAGTTCAGCATGGGTACAAGCAAATTGATTCGAACACTGTTATGCCAATAGTCTTAGCCTTCAAAAAAGTTCAGCATGAGTACGAGCAAATTGATCCAAAACAGTGCTTTGCCAATAATCTCAGTCATCAAAAGAAGTTCAGCATGAGTACAAGCAAATTGATTCAAAACACTGTTATGCCAATAATCTTAGCCATCAAAAAGAAGTTCAGCATGAGTACGAGCAATTTGATTCAAAACACTGTTATGCCAATAATCTTAGCCTTCAAAAAAAGCTCAGCATCATGAGTACAAGCAAATCGATTCAAAACACAGCTATGCCAATGATCTTAGCCATCAAAAAAGTTCAGCATGAGTACGAGCAAATTGCTTCAAAACACTGCTTAACCTATATTCTTAGCCATC
Organism: Neckera pumila; assembly: GCA_963969595.1. NCBI lineage: Eukaryota > Viridiplantae > Streptophyta > Bryopsida > Hypnales > Neckeraceae > Neckera > Neckera pumila. The sequence goes on from OZ018412.1 coordinate 13,510,571, forward strand.
AAAAAAAGTTCAGCATGAGTACGAGCAAATTGATTCAAAACACTGCTGTGCCAATAATGTGTCATCAAAAGAAGTTCAGCCTGAGTACGAGCAAATTGATTCAAAACACTGTTATGCCAATAATCTTAGCCTTTAAAAGAAGTTCAGCATCATGAGTACAAGCAAATTGATTCGAACACTGTTATGCCTATAGTCTTAGCCTTCAAAAAAGTTCAGCATGAGTACGAGCAAACTGCTTCAAAACACTGCTTAACCAATAACCTTAGCCATCAAAAAAAGTTCAGTCTGAGTACAAGCAAATTGATTCAAAACACTGCTGTGCCAATAATCTGTCATCAAAAGAAGTTCAGCATGAGTACAAGCAAATTGATTCAAAACACTGATATGCCAATAATCTTAGCCTTTAAAAGAAGTTCAGCATCATGAGTACAAGCAAATTGATTCAAACTCAGCTATGCCAGTAATCTGAGCCATCAAAAAAAGTTCAGCATGAGTACGAGCAAATTGATTTGAAACACTGTTATGCCAATAATCTTAGCCCTCAAAAAAAGCTCAGCATCATGAGTACAAGCAAATTGATTCAAACATAGCTATGCCAATAATCTTAGCCTTCAAAAAAAAGCTCAGCCACATGAGTACAAGCAAATTGATTAAACACAGCTATGCCAATAATCATAGCCATCAAAAAAAGTTCAGCATGAGTACGAGCAAATTAATTCAAAACACTGCTAAGTATGCCAAAATCTTAGCCATCACAGCATGAGTACAAGCAAATTGACTCAAACACTGCTATGCCAACAATCCTAACCATTAAAGAAAGGTCTGTCTTAGAGAGCAGAGTTCTCATTTGTTAGGATTGTAAAATTTGGTGTCCTGTCTGATCGCATTGATGAGTACATCTACTTAAGCTTGTAAGCATACTAATTTTTTTTCAGAATCTTTTATGTAAAGACATTGAACTATTCAAGTTTCTGCTTCATCACTACCCAAACACAAACCGAGATTTTCTCAAATGCGCGATCTTCTGCACAAAATCTATTGACTAACTCTATTGACAAGAAAAATTTACAAACTGGAGGCGCTAATCGTCTGAACGTCTGAACATCTTGACGACAAACGTAGAGACTCCCACGAGAGAGAAGAGCAGAACGCCACCTTCGCTGAACCCATTCTCACGCGAGAAATCTGTCCACCCTTTGGTTAGATGCACCCTGCCTTGCCCTGCGTATATCGTAACTCGGAGATCCACCACTCGTAAATGATCACTTGCTCCAAGCAGAGTCACATGCTCGTGCAACTTATCCCCATGCTCCTTCGCAAAAGAAAACGGTAGTTCCTGCAACCGTTGATCATCTCAGTATCAGATTCTTGTAATAAGAATTTCTTGTTTAGAAAATTCGCAAACCGAGATTCATCCACGAATTCATAGCCATGGAGAGGGGAGGGGGAGCGGGAGGACGTTTGACAGAGTACCATCCGCTTAGAGTATTTGCCATTGAGATTATTCGGTGTGAGCTTCTTCAGAAATTGTGGAAACTTGGAATTTGCACTGATGGCGGAATTGAGCCCTGGGTACTTGACATACTCTTCTTCGAGAACGTTAGAAGTCCGCCTCTGTTGGGGCACCGCTTCTACACAGCTTGTTGGAGCATGTGCCTCTGCAGAGGTGGAATTGACATGCCCAGAAGGAAAAAGTGGTTCGTCTGCATCGTCTATAGTTGCTTTTGAATGCTGCGGTGCAAATTCTGAGGTTATGGCATCGTCGCTCGTTCCATTATCTTCGTCGCCCTTAATTGATTTTGTTGTCGTTCTCTGCAGGAATTCCACTCTACAGGGGAGGACACGAAAAGTTGAATTGGCACTCAGCCAGAAGAAGACCTCGTCGCCCACCTGAAAGCCATTCTCCTTGGCAAAAGCATTCCATGCTCGACCCAGATAAACTCTGGAAGACGCGTGGGGTTGAGTGACAGAGGTCCTCACTGTAAGCGGCACAGAGCAAGACTTTTCATTTGGTCCCGTCAAGGAGAGCACCTTGTGAAACTTGTCACCGTGTTCTCGGAGGAACGACAGAGGTATCCCCTGCGCTTACATGGTAGAAAACATCGAGACACGGGGAAGTTAATCGCGGAAAGGATGAACACAACCTCGAAGGATCGAAATGGAAGGAAATCGGTGCTCACCAGTCGCTCCGATCTTCGCAGCATGGAGGGCGTTAGCGTCTTTCTGAAAATCGGCGCGTTGGACTCCTGCAACCTTCGTAGAATTCCCCTGTCGGTACTCGACATAGTTCCTGCCTGCGTTGGCTAACTAATTCTCTCCCAAGCAATGGATGCAATCGTATTGCCCTGTGTATGCATAGCTTTTGAAGCTGCAATTCCAGATAATTTATTTTTAGGCATCATTAGGTCATAATATATGGTAGAGCAGATTTGATTTCGCAAATTTTAAGAATTTATTACCTACACTAATTCGGTAATCCCGTCGTCCTCGCCCGGTCATGATGAGACTAGCTTCTCTCGAACGCAATCGATAATATATACAATAAGCTTACATAAATCACTGTCTGCTCCAGATATCATTGAATTTGACCATTTTTTTAATAAATGCAGTCGGTTTCTTTAATTTCCTGCAGGGGAGAAAGACAAAGATTCACGTCACTCCTTCGTTGACGAGGAACTTGACAGTGCAAGATGATTCAGTGGTGCACCTTGCTAAGGTCTTAATTGGGATCGTGAACCATGTGAGATCGGTGGACTGCACTAACAGCAAGAAGTTCAACACAGAAAATTGCCCCGAGCCTGCAAGCGCAGACAGAGGAAAGGCCACACCACCCACCGTCAGTGCGAGATCTCACCGAGTGTGCATGATACCTGTGAAAGACTTTGTAGACCGGTGAATATTTCAAGCTCCACCAATGCCAACAGGTGCATCGAACACTACCTTTTCAATCGAGTGCTACAATCAAGAGCTCCTTGCCAATCTCTCAATAATTATGTCATTCATTTGATTATCATGTTTAGGAATTTGACCTGCAAATAAAGATATTGAGAGTTCCAAGTCAGAATCAAATCCAGTAATGACAATAATCTTAGACATCAATCAATGAGGTAAGAAGTTTCAACTTGAGCGGTTTGAGTACTACTCCTGACAGCTTCAAACATACATACAGTCAGGCCAAGTTTAGTTCCTTGCTCTTGTGTCCCCTAATTTAGTCATCAAATGTGCCTCATCACTATCCACTACTAGAATATGGGCCATTGCAATACTGATTGCCATATTTCTGCAATAGTTTTTTAACAGATCGAAACAAGTCAAAAGGAACTTTCAATTGAGAAGACTTTTACTGCAAAATTTTTATCGCAGGGTTCAGAAACCATTCCAAAAATATTTAGTGTAGAAGTAGTTGAAATTTGCTAAAAAAGAATAATGCAAAACCATTGCATATGAGCATTGAAAAACTTTTCAGTTTATGATTACTACTAAGCCATTGGAAAACTGTTTCAAATGCATGGTAATAAAAAAACTGAACATTGCACAACAATATGAGGCACTACACTGTCAAAACACCATTGCAAATTAATGACAGTTAACCATTGCAAAGACCTTTGCAAAAGACCATTGCAAATGGCCCGTTCTCTAGTGGTGATCCAATCACCAACCGGGCTTTTCCCAAATGTGTGATCTTCTGAACTGATCATACTAAAAATTCTAAGGAAAAACTGCCCTCAAGTCTAAATGCATTAGCTGGCTTTATGAAACATCTTGACGACAAAAGTGGAGACTCCCACGAGAGAGAAGAGCAGCACGTCACCTTTGCTGAATCCATTTTCAAGTGAGAAATCTTCCCACCCTTTCCCCAGGTACACCCTGCCTCGTCCCTCGAATGTCGAACTAATTTGGAATTTCACCCTTCGCAAATGTTCACTTGCACCAAGCAGAGTCACATGCTCGTGCAACTTATCCCCATGCTCCTTCACAAAAGAAATCGGTAGTTCCTGCAACCATTGATCATCACAGAGCCAGATTCTTGAGAATTTCTTTTTTCGTTCACAGTTTTGTCAAATTACTTAAATTCTTCAGAAAATTCACAAACGAGATTCACCTACACTATCATAGCCAAGGTCATGGAGTGTTTACATGGCCACAGAGGAGTGGATTGATGAAATACCGGTCCAATGTTGTGTTTGCCTTTGAGGCTACACAGTGTAAGCCTCTTCACAAACTGTGGGAACCTGGAGTTTTCTCTGACGGCCGAATCGAGACCTGGGTACTTGACATACTCTTCTTCGCGAACACTAGAAGTCAGTTTCTGAGGTGGCACCTCTTCTACACAGCATGTTGGTACCTGTGATTGAACAGTGCTGGATTTGACATGACAAGGAGGAATTTGGGTCACTTCGTGGTCAGAAATTGTGCCTTTTCCGAGGTCCTGTCGTGCTACTTTTGGATGCTGAGGTGTGAATTCGGAGGTTATGGCATCGCCGCTCGTTCCATCAGCTTCGTCACCTTTGGAAGAATTAGTCTTTGTGGATGTCGCCTTCTCCAGAGATTGCGGACTACTGAGCTCGACATGAAAACTTGACCTTGCAACCAGCCAGAAGATGACCTCATCGCCCATCTGAAAGCCATTCTCCCTGGCGAAACCTAACCATCCGCGACACAGATACACTCTGACTTGCTTGTCAGCGCCTCTCACTTTAAGAGTCACAGACCGTGACTTGCCATTTGGTCCAGTCAAGGATAGCACCTTGTGAATCCTGTCACCATGTTTGTCGACGAAATCCTTCGGGATCGACTTTGCACACATTGTAACAAAATCAAGACACTTGTAAGTATTGGGGAGGAGATGAACACAAGCTCGAGAAATCGAATTCAAAGGATAAACGATACTCACCACTCGCTCAGATCTCTCCAGCATTGCGCTCGTCAGCCTTGTTCGGAAATACGGCGCATTGGACTCGTTCAACCTTCGTAGAGCTCCCATGTCGCAGAACTGAGCCCTCGACATATTCCTTCCTGCATCAACCAAGCCCGCGGCCAACTAATTTTCTCAAGTAAGTACTTATAGGATGTAATATATATAGTATGCCCTTCATACTGTCGACCCGTCGAAACTGCAATTCCCAATTTGGGAACTTCAAACTGTTGTTTGAAACCACAAATTCAAACAGCATTCTGGTCATAATTATCTGGCAACACTGATTTGATGTTGTAGACCGAGAGGAGTTATTACTCACTCATGCCAATACGGCAGTCCCGCCGTCTTAGCCTTCTCTCGAGCGCTAAATGATGACGGATCATGCATGTTCTAGCTTCTCCAGATACGATGTCGATACGCTCCGATCGACAAGTACGTTCATAAATACAATCCTTCTAGCTTTCATGTCCTGTGGAAAAGATAAACAAGCAAATCTTACATTATCACTCATACATTCCATCGCGGGAGATGAATCGATCTGTAGACTGTCACGTACTATACATATACAGTACTAACTCTGGTTTGCTCAATTCTAGCTACCCCGTGGATCGAGCAGCTGCAGCCCTTGCTCAATCTCTGCATGCATATGGGATTTTCTATCGCTGTAGACATTCAGCTGAGCACTTAAGGTAGACAAGCCTATTAAGGTAGATCAACCTATTACCACCCTGATTTGCAATTTGACTATCTTGGGGCTAATTTCATGAGAGACATATATTTTTCAGAGGTGAGCGCATGTTTCATGAATCAAACCCAAGTGAAATTATAATTTTCTGATCAAAATTGTAATTTCTGTGAATTTTTGAAGTGTTTTACTAAAGCACCCGTGACTAGGGTCATAAACGCCCTAATAACAACCCATAACCACCTTCTTATGTCCCTATAAGCATCTAGGTATTCACCAATCAGCTATTGCCACATTACCCTAAATGACATAAATGCACTGATTTTGTCAGATTTCCAGTTAGAATTGGCTCACTTCTGGACAGATTTGGATGGTGGAATGGGTGGAAATGGGGCCAAAAACAGGGTGGCGGAAATGGGTTGGAGACGGAATTAGGCTGGTCTACCTTAGCACCCTGATTTGCAATCTGAGTATATTTGGGCCAATTCCAAGAAGAGCGTGTATTTTTCAGAGGTGAGCGCTTGTTTTGCAAATCAAACCCAAGTGGAATTATAATTTTTCAATCAAAATTGTAATTTCTGTGAATTTTTGAAGTGTCAACCCTGAAATTACAAAACCACTTGTAGACTGGAGTCATAAACATCATACCAACAACCCATAACCACCCTTCCATGTATCTATTAGCACGTAAGTATGGACCAATGAAAAAGTGACACATTAGTCTTGGTGATATCAATGCTCTGATTTTGTTAAGAAAGTGAGTGGAGTTGGATGAGTGTAGTGACGGAAATGGGGCCAAAATTAGAATGGCGGAAATAGGAAGCTTGCGGCTTTAGGCTGGTTTACCTTATCTTATATTAGACTAGTTTTAAAATATGAGGAAGAGATTTCAGATACCTTGACTGCATAGATTGCAAGATATTTGCATTTAAAGTGAAGAAAACAATTTTTTTTATACTAGGCTTGACTAGATTTTTTGACTTTGAATCTTCTTAGGCTTCAAATTTTTGCACTTTTGATTCTGAATTTTTAATTTTTTATATTAGAGAATTAAGTTGAAAGTCTAAGAATTTAAAAAACAGTTACATTTAATTTCTTTTGTAATTTCACTCATTGTGAAGATTTGTAACTTGTAGTATATTTATGGTTCAATATTATAAATTGGTAGTAATTTCAAATTTTGGTTTAAATAGCTTTGGAACTCACAATTTTCCTATTATCCCCCAAAGTCCCAAAGTTGTTTTTTCCATAAAAAAATATTGCCTCAAAACTACCATTTCTTTTGCAAAGAGCAAAAAACTTATTTCAAAAATTAAATTAAATTAATTTTTTTTGGCATATCTAACAATAGGAACTTATACTAGACTAGTTAAAAAGCATGTGGAAGAAATTTTAGATACCTTGACTAGATAGATTGCAAGATATTTGCATTTAAAGTGAAGAAAACAAATTCTTTTGCACTAAGCTTGACCAGATTTTTGACTTTGAATCTTCTTAGGCTTCAAATTTTTGCACTATTCTAAAATTGATAAATAGTATTGTTCCTTGTTTTTTTGAAATGTTGAAATGTTGAAATGTTGAAATGTAGTTTGCATTTCATTATTTATTTTAGCATTTTAACATTTCAACATTTCAACATTGTAATTTTTATTTCAACATTTCAACATTGTAACATTTCAACATTGTAACATTTCAACATTTCAACATTTCAACATTTCAACATTTCAACATTTCAACATTTCAACATTGTAATTTTTGGAGTTTTAAAGTCAAAATAAATAATGGCGTAAGAAAAATCTAGATATCAAATTTTCATTTCAAGACATTCATAATCCACTTAGTAGAACGCCATGACTCTTAGGGGTAAAAGGATGAATATTATATCATAAAAAAAATTGAATATAGAGGAAAAGTTAAATCTGGTCAAAGTTTAGCATTTCTTGAAAATTGATTTATGATAGTAATTTAGCTATTTTTCACTAGTTGTAAAAAGCCTCCCGAAACGAGGAGCAAGATTTAAGGTAAAAGACCCCATTGCGGTAAGAATTAGGAGTGTGACCTCATGCCATTGTTGAAATTTTTCAAATTTTTTCCCACACGAAGATAAGTTTGAGAGATAGTGAGGACATTTGAAATTATATTTTTTGGACCAAGTATGAATTAGTTATGAATTTTTGAAGTGATCAGCCCATAGGGGTTTGTAGGCCACTTCATGACCAACAAAATCTGAATCCAATGTGGTCATCTTCCTACCCAATGCAGCCACAACATTTTCAAACATGGAAGACCTAAAAAATCAATTTTTACAAAGAATTTTATCTTAAAAAGTTGAAAGTAACTATTGAAGTCACTAATTACTCCATAACTACCATTTGAGGGCATTGATTGTGGTCTGAAAAACCACATTGGGGTCATTAGGTGTCCATCATGGGCCATTGGACCGCAATGGGGTCTTTCACCTTAGTATGGAGCACGATTTAGAATGGGGAGCTCGATTTAGTATGGGGAGCTCGATTTAGTATGGATTGCACGATTTAGTATGGGGAGCATGATTGCGAGTTTTCCATGGATTTTGCTTGGCGAGTGTCTTCGAAATCTGTTTGCAGATCCATTTGTTGCTAAATCAATGAATGCTCAATTCTCGATGCTTAATCTTTGCTTTGTATGCTTTAGTGAGTATACAGTAAGCTTAGATGCAATACCCAGTTCGAGAAGAGAGGAGATGCGCCGCGCTTCGCCTGGCTCGTAGATGGAGTTGTGATCGCGCCCCGCATTGCGTCGCATCGTCTTTTCTTGTCAAATTTTCTTAAGCTTCGGTTCGAAATATTGATGTAGCGGGCGGTGAAATTTTCGGGAAGGCTCCTGTGGGTTTCGGAGAGAGAATGCTCGAGGTTTTAGACTGAAACCCTAAGCGATGGTGTCGGAGGAGGTGCGCACGGCCTCGGCGCCGGTGGTGAACATGCTGGAGCAGATCCGGGCGCTCACGGATGTCGGGGCCATGACGCGCCTGCTCCATGAGTGCATCGCGTACGAGCGCAGCATTGACAACGAGCTGGAAGCTCTGCTGGGGGAGCGGCAAGGGCTGGAGAGGAAGCTCGCGGGGCTGCACCAATCTGCGGAGGTTCTGGAGTTTGTTCGCTCGGATGCGGAGCAGATGCAGCGCAGCGTGTCTTCGACTTGTGATTTGGCGGATCACGTGAGTGGCAAAGTTCGGGAGCTCGATCTGGCGCAGTCTCGGGTGCAGTCCACGCTCGCGAGGATCGATGCCATTGTGGATCGGACGAATTGCATCGACGGAGGGAAGCAGGCTTTGGAGGTCGAGGATTATGAGACGGCCGCGAAGTACGTGGAGACGTTCTTGCAGCTGGATTCGGAGTTCCATGACTCTGCCGGTGGTCCTGGTTTAGGGTTTAGTGGGGACACTGGAGCAGAGCAGCGGAGGTTGATGTTTGAATCGAAGGCGAAGTTAGAGGGCATTATTCGGAAGAAGCTCGCAGCGGCCATCGAGGCGAAGGATCACGCCAATGTCGTGCGGTTTGTGAAGCTGTATCCCCCTCTGAGGTTGCAGGAGGAGGGACTTCGCTCTTTCGTAGGGTACTTGCGGAAGATTGTTGCAATGCGCGCACTCGGCGAATATGAAGGCCTTGTCTCGTCTTTAGGAGTCGGGGATATAGGAACAGCGGATTTTGTTGGCATTTTGAACAACATATTTAAGGATGTTGCTTTTGCAGTCGAGGAGAACGAGGACCTTCTGTTTGATTTGGCTGGAGAAGAAGGCATTGCAGTGGCGATGTTGGAGCTTCAAGACGAGTGCAACACGAGGGGTTCTTTGATTGTCAAGAAATATATTGAACAGAGAAAGCTTTCAAAGCTGTCGAAAGAGATCGCTCTACACAATAAGAATGATATGACGTTATTGACTGTTGGTGCCCCTGAAGGACCGGACCCGCGAGAGATGGAAGTGTTTTTGGAGGAGATGATGTTGTTGAGTCAGACGAGTGAGGACTATTTTCATTTTATGGACACGAAGATGAGGGAGATAGGGGCTGCCGGTGGAAAACTGAGCCCAAGGGAGCCAAGTACCTTTAAGGCAGGAAGCTTTGGCCTGTCAGTGCAGGAGCTGGTTGGGTACTACATTGTGCTGGAGCAGTACTTCATGAGCGAGAACGTGAAGAAGGCTATCAAGATTGACGAGCTTGTGGCAGATGGAATGACCACTTCTATGGTAGATGACGTTTTCTACGTCCTGCAGAGCTGCACCAGGCGAGCGATTTCCACCACCAACCTTCTATCTGTTCTGCAGATTATCGATCACGCTGCTGGACTCCTGAATGACGATTTTAGCGAGGCATTGGAACGAAAAATTCGTGAACCCAGTCTGTTCTTGAAGATCTTTTCTGCAGGTATAGCAGTGCTGAAGGCGGGCATTGAAGCCTCCACAGCTCTTAATAACGTGGATGTGAGTGCGGAGTACGTAGGAAAGCTTAAGCATGACATTGAGGAGCATTCTTTTGAGGTGAGGTACTCATATCTATTAGAAAAACTGTTGCACTTTTTCCTTCAAGGGCTTAGCATGGCTGTAAAGAAATTTTGGCACGGTTCTAGTATGGGGGCCCCGGCGATTCAGATGATAAACCCATAAAAAAAACCCGGGTAGTGCGTAAGTAAAAACAGATTAGTTGAGACCCCCGCATCGCGGTTTTTTCCTCGTCTGAATCGCGGGGGACCTATGCTAGGACCGTGCCGACATTTTAAATTTTAAATCCCGTCACTGTTCAGCAAATCAGTGTTGCTAGTTCATCACTGTTGTCCTGACTTTTTGGCGTTTGAGAGTTGATGTAGACCGAAGATATAGTCGGCATTGATGTTTTTTTTAGAAGAACTAGATAGACAAGTGTGTACTTCTGTTGGGACTTGGATCAAGAAGTGCAGGAAGCGGCTTGGAGTTAAACTTCCCATCTTTGGTTGCTATCGATTGCATCTTTTATAAGGGAGGTCTTTGAAGTGAAGCGACGATGTATTCAATACAGACTGCATTGCGGAATTGTCTGTAAGGATGTAGCGTTCCATCCTGACTTAGTGTGCGTCACCGTTTGCAGACATTCTTTGGACCTGGAGAAAGGGAAAAGGTGAAGTCCGCTTTACGAGAACTTGAGGACATAGGAAACCGCTACAAACATATCGGAAACCAAGGATTGGAACATTTGACTAATAGCATCACTCCAAGATTGCGAAATCTTCTTGATGTGGTCAGCATCGTGAACCTTGCCTTTTAGAGAATCTTTTTTCAAAAGCTCCAGCTGGCCCCGATTCGGTCCATTCGTGACCATGCTAACCATCATTCAACCAGTTCATTGCCTGCTTGCTTGTTTTAGACCTATTTTTTGATTCATGCTGGCTCTATCTTGCACTTGTAATGCGACCATGTTCTAAGACTTGTATGAAAGGTAGGTTCATGGTCTACATCGTTTCCATGCTTGTCGAGGCATGCTAATCGGCATCACCTGATGTCTGTTTATTGGTGGACAGGTTGGAACAGTAAGCTATGAGCTGACTGAAGCACATTATGCTGAGAACGAGGTTAGTGACCCTTGGGTCCAGAAGCTGTTACACGCCGTTGACATCACAGTCGCATGGTTACAGCCTCTCCTGACAACAAACAATTATGACTCGCTGGTGCATCTGATTATTGACACGTTAGTGAAACGACTCGAGGTCCTAATGACACAAAAACGGTTCAATCAACTTGGAGGTCTTCAGCTAGATCGGGACGCTCGAACACTGGTTGGTCACTTTTCAGCTATGACCCAACGAACAGTACGTGACAAGTTTGCTCGTCTTACACAGATGGCTACAATCCTAAACTTGGAGAGGGTGTCGGAAATTCTAGATTACTGGGGTGACAACTCCGGGCCTATGACATGGCGCCTTACTCCTGCTGAAGTCCGCCGAGTGCTTGGACTCCGGGTTGATTTCAAGCCTGAAGTAATAGCCGCTCTGAAGCTGTAATATGCATCCTCACATTATGTAAGACCTATTCTCATACCTCTTGCTTACAGTGCTTACCAACGCTACTGACTGACGTGCGGCTAGAACCATCCTGCTTTAGTACTGATGTGTGCCTTAAGCACATATTTTAGCTTCTTAGAACAGATAATTTGTTACCGTACTCCAGATTCTTTTAAAGTGAAGATGCAGCTCTGCTTTTTTATTTGTAATAAAAAATAAATGAATCGAGTTGAGGTTAAAGTTGAATGCATGTTATTTCTAGTCTACCTGTTGCATTTTCTATGAAGCTGCGATCACACTAACTCCGTGTTTCGAGTGGGCTCTTGCCTACACTAAACGAACAAATTTTTGATATCCTCAACCAGAAGATGGTCCGTGTCAAGAGCGCACCTACTCTCTATGATACTCTGCGACACGTCTCTGATACATCTGCAGATCAATCCTGCGGTTTGATGCACTTGGAATTATGCAGAGGCTTGTATCCATTCTCCACAGCTCTTGCGTCAAACCCAGGAATAAGCAAAGATGTCCTGGAAAAATGCACTTGTATCACGTTAGTCAGCTTTGCCTAGGCATGTTGTTTGTTTGCGCAGATAGACCAAAAAATTCCCCAAGCCGTAGTTCTGAACCCAAGATTATAATGCCCTTATTGAGTCATTTATCATGCAAATGATCAGGGAAATCAGAGGAGGGAACAAGGACTTCGTGTGCTTGCATTGCTAGTAGTTGGTTTCATGGACGGCGTCTTGGTGAGCTGACTGTAATTCCCCTTCTCCTTGAAGAGCTGATCATAGTGATGCTTGCAGTATAACCTCCCTTCTAAAGACGCGTAGTTGGAGATGCTGATGGTACAGCTCCCATGCGAGCATTTGAAGCAGCTTTTATGGTACGGTAGATCCTCTACTGTTGTCTGTCATCACTTCCATCAGCCCCCAACAGTGGAAAAGACTCAATCCCGAGAAACAATAAGCGTATGTAACCCAATTGAAGCCTGTTTATGTAGAAGTAGCAATAAGCATTGGGTACAAAGAGCATGATTATCTTAATTTTGTCCTTCCCTTTGGACCCTTGATTCAGCACAATTAAACAAGATCCAACTGTTTAACACTAAGAGTGAATATACATCCTTGTCATGGAAATAGCATTCCTTGCCATGGTGTGGCATATTACCTCTTACAAAAATGCTCTATTTTCATGTTCTAGATTTAAGCTATAGAAAAAAGAACTAAGCATGCAAAAGATAGATGATCACCTTTTCAAGGAGGTAGACAATTTTGCCACAAGCGACACATTTTTCTTGTGTCCCTGCAAATAGTAGGCTTGTCGCTTTGGATGATGTCTTGTTCTCCAACATCCAAGGCCTAGAAATGTTAATACATGAATGATGAAAATTGACAACTTATACAAGTGCAAGCATTTCATCTCAAGCAATAATTACAATAAAAATGCATTCAAATTCCATATCATTTTTGAGTTTTTTAGGCATACTTTAAATTAGGGCCCTAGCATCTTGAAATTGTAAAAGCCATTTGAAACTAGAATCACTATTTTGCTTTTACAAGCATTTGACAACTAGTAATTAATAATAGGCATTAAACATAGTCTTGGGCAATTCCAAAAAAGGAGATACATCTTCCCTATTGCTTAAGAATGTCATGGTAAAACAGTATTTGAAGTCAAAGAGAGTAGAATGAATCACACCTGGAACCTCTCAGAAGTAGGCCTCCTCATTATTCCTATCCCATATAAGAAAAAAATTATACAAGTTTCAAAATACAATGCATAAAATTAGAAAGAAGGACAAATCTTGCAAATCAATACCAAAAAAAACATAAATACAAAAAAGAGATAGAATAACCCTCAAAGTGTCCAATAGCAACAGCATCAAAAGCCTTCAATTCATTTATGTACTCCAATAACATTCTTTAGTTCTTGTAAGAGCATACTTGTAACTTTGAAAATTGAATTCCACATTGCACTTTGATTGACCTAAGATTGGCTAGTTTTCTAAGTTTGGATTCATCTAAGGAGAAAACATCCAAAACCATCCAAAACCATCCATATATCCATTCTTGAGAAGCAAACTTCTACTGACAATGTCCCCCAAAGTGCAATTCAACTGTTCCCATACATGAAAAGGTGTCTCCAACTATGCTAAATTGCTTATTTTGACAATTTTGAGTGTTTTCACCTTAGTCCCACAAAACTCCTATTAATCAAGTTCCCGCTCTTTGCTACTTCATTAATGTCAAATTAGCAAACCTTCATGCAATCTTTGTGCAATCTTTAGGCAAACTTCATTCAAACCAAACTTTGATGGACTCAGAATCATGGATTTTGATTCTTTTCTTCCTTGTTGCAAAGCCCTTGTAGAGATCTCACCTGGCTGATCGAAACTCTTCTCGAAGCTCCCCGTCAGTTTGAAGAGCTGGTCAAAATGAGGTTTGCAATAGAGTGTTCCTTCCAATGACGCATAATTCCCCAACTGGAGTGCAAAGAAACGCAGTAAATGAGTGCATGAAAATGCAAATCAGTAAGTCATTGACTCTTTGCAAAAAAACATCGATCAGCTCTCTCTCCGCACATAAAAGCAAGCCCTAATTCTGCTCTTTCGATTCTTTCTCTTGCAGTGCTGTGACGAAAGCATTTGCAAATGGGTACAATTGCTTGAGACTTGAAATCCGAATACCCAAATTCCATAGCTTTGAAACGACCCACATGATTACTGTAGAAGCTTATCGGTTTTGCACAATGCTAACCTAATATTCATTTGAATTTCCCCAAGATCAGTGAAGAACATGGCATGTGTTGGTAGAAATACGTGAAGAACATGGCTGTGTCCCTGTTGCGCTGGCTCAGTTTTTGAGAAAGCCTTTACTCAATTCTTCTTCCCAGTCACTGTAAATATTGCTTTCTGTCAATGCAACGTTACCTCCAGAACTACGTAATAAAAATTGCAGAAAAGAATGTCCCATACGAATTACCGAAGACTGATGGAAAACATGAGGCGCTTGTGAATCTACAGAGGATGCCAGAGAGATGGAAGAGTGTTTTAGGGTTCAAAGACGCAATGCAATGACCTTGAGCGTGCCCGAGCAGTGGTGGCACCGGAAGCACGACTTGTGATACACAATCCCATCGGCTCGCAACTGATCCACCAAGTACACCGTCTTGTCGCACTTTCGGCACTTGGGCTGGATCACCGTTAGCGCCATCATGACGTACGGTGAGTTTGTTTCGTTCAATCGAACAATTAAGTTAGTCTACGCTTTGAATTGATTTCACATATCGGCTTCACTCGACCCGTTCATCGCTGCCATTCTTTCAATTTCAAGCTTTCACATATTTGATCTGCGTGGCGCATCAACGCAAAGCGCCAAGAGGTGCACATTCAAAGGGTGGCAAGCCATCTAAACGTCGCTTTGCGTGCTTTCAATTCACTTCCAGGGACATGACGAACATCAGACTTGATTGGTAACCCTAAATTGGCGGCTCAGTTAGCCCTTTGCTATCGTCGTCATCGTATTACATGAGCGTGATCCAAACAGAAAATTGCATAGAATATTCGGCAGTGCGTCAACATTCAATAGAGATCCTTAGAGAGGTCAGTGATGCGCGAATTACTGACGTAGGAAGGTGTAGGTCCCGCAGTGTTTGTTGTCTACTGTTGACTGGTTATTCTTATCTTATCTTATTTATACATATTTTTGGTACAAAAATAAGATGTTCAATTGCAAAAAGTGCGGTGGATTCATTTTCATTTTCGAATTTAGTTTTCCAGAGTTTCTTATTGATCGCGCAAATTTCGGAGGACGGAGTTGCTGGTCTGCTTTGTACGTGTTCTCCATCTCAGCGGGATTCTACCTTTAGCATCTACAGTAGGCGATCATCGGGATTGTTTGTGTCTTGAGGTTGAGGAGCAGGCGAGGAATTGAAGAAATTCTGTTATTGCGAGTGAATTGGGACCTGCGAGTGGTCGGGAGGTGCGATTGTTTTCCGCGTGCCAATGTTAGAGGTGAATTGAGACTCGCGTGTGATCGGACTTCAGGTTTTGAATTGCAGGAGGGGGATATGAAGGCGGTGTGGTGGACGTCTCTCTTCAGCGTGTCAGAAGTGGAAATCGGGTTCCTACACGGGCGAAATTGAGATGATAGTGTGATACTCGCGCCTGATCAGCAGTAGTGAATTAGGGTTTGATTTTTTAGTTGGAGAGTATTTGACGAAAGGCTCTCTTCGCGTGTCAGAAATTCAATTTGAGTTCGTGCACGGGCGAATTAAAGAGGTTCGAATGATAGTGTGTGACACTCGCGCTTAGCAGAGTGATTTAGGGTTTGACGTTTTAGTCTTCGTTCGAGACATCATGGCCACTGTGAAATGGAGGAGGTTTAGCGATGTGGTGGCGAATAGCCATGGACGACAAGGAATCAGTGCTGTAAGCGCGCGCGGTCGTCTTCCTCCTCCACCGCCGACCACCTCCGTGGTGCCGTCCGTCCCCAACCACGTCCACAATTTCCTCGCGTCATTGCCATTTGCCACCACGTTTCGAGGTCCCGACACCGAAGTGGGGTGGGGAAAGCAGCAAGGGGCGAATTTTCACGAAGGCAGAGGGCGACGCGGGGGAGAGCCACAAAAGGGTTTGCCGCTCGCCATTTGCGCGAGCTGCGGCACGCCATTCGCGGCCTCCGTCGCCTCCATTTACCCGATCTCCGACTCCGTCATCACATGTGCCAACTGCGGGGCCTTGGACACGCTCGTGATCGTTCGTCCGCCTTCGACGAGACCTGATTCCGCGTTGTCGGTGTTGGAGAATGCGCAGTTGCGTGATACCGTGCTGCGCGTTTCGCGATGGCAATCGAGCAGGCAGGTTCCTTGGCAAGCTGGAAATTCACCGCCAAATTCTTCACCTCCAGTGGCGGTGCAGTCGCCTCCTGGTCCTCCTTACTCTCCGAATACGAATCTCGTCCGAGCTCACCTTAATACTGGAGGTGGCTCCGGAGGTGGCGGGGGATATGGTTCTCGCGGCGACTCGTGGGGAGGTGCTTCGCTCGGGAAGGAGCTGCCCACTCCTCGCGAAATCTCGCAAGCTCTGGATAAGTTTGTTGTGGGCCAGGAACGGGCCAAAAAGGCATGTCTTCTCTTCTCTTCTCTTCTCTTCTCTTCACTTCCTTTTTTTTCATTCCCTTACTGGGTCATCTCCAGTGATCTCACAGAGCGGACGTCTTGTTGTCCAAATATGCGGCGGATTGTGGATGTGTGTGGATGTTTGTGCTTTTTCCTCATCGTGTGTGTACAATTGCTTAAATCACTGAGTCGTCTTACACGAACGGTGCTTACGGTCTGTCTGTTGTCAACCAATAACGAAAGATTTGGAAGCATCCACTTTGTGATATGAGAGTATAAGCCAGCGTACATCAAACAACCTCTTGGCTACCCATTTGCTTCAAAATTATGTCACTGGGTTAATGTTGGAATTTAGAGCTACAAATCCTACACAATTTTGTATGACATGGAATGCAATTTGTACCGAAACAAGTGTCATGGTTTGACCTGTAATTTCTTAGGTGTTAAATCCATATGCAGCGGCATGTTGAAGGCTGTAGCTAGGGTTTATCAGCTAGTGGTCCGATTTTGCTTATTTGCAGATATTGTCGGTGGCAGTCTACAACCACTACAAGCGCATCTATTTTGAGTCCCTGCAAAAGGGCAATGTAAAGTCTACTGATGAAGGGTATGCTCATTCGATCCGATTCACTCATATTTTTTATTAGACAGCATGTTTTGATGCCAAATGGGTTATGTTCAAGATTTCATCTTTTGGTTCCGGTTGACACCGATTACGCACTTCTGAGAGTAGCATTTAAAATATCGAAAGATTTCTTGCTTCATCGTTCTATATCTCAAAATTAAATGCTCTTTGAGCGTTTATGTCGTATTGTACTTTTTGTCTTGACATTTAAGGAAGAATTGCACTGTATGAGCAGTCCAGAAATTGAAATTAACCCGAGATCTGGATGCGCAGGTTTTCTGGCCTCAGCTTCGATTTTTCTGAAGTTGAAAGTGAAGAGAAGGATGGTGTAGAGTTGGAGAAGAGCAATGTCCTTCTGATGGGTCCCACTGGATCTGGTTTGTATAAATCTCTTTGTATTGGTTTTCTGGCAAAATAAAAATTTGTGATTCTTTTGTCAAGAGCATCCTCTCTACTCCTAGTTGTGTGTTTACAGCATTGATTCGAAGAGACTCATTGTCTCTGGTTTCTGTTTTGCAGGCAAAACCTTGCTAGCCAAAACCTTGGCTAGATTTGTAAATGTCCCGTTTGTGATTGCGGATGCTACAACACTCACCCAGGTAATTGCTCGAGTCTCTATAAATTATGTGTGATCATAATCATAGAGATCTTCTGGTTCATTTCCTGAATCTATTAGTTATTGCTTGCCGCCATCTTTTGGAACAGAGCTGTAGTCGTTTTACGTTGTATATTTGTTCGAAGAAGGAATTTTACGCAATGTGGTTGTGCAGGCCGGATACGTGGGTGAGGATGTGGAATCTATCTTATACAAGTTGTTGATGGTAAGTACCTGAAATGGCTTCTTGTGTTCACAGCACAACCTGAATTGGACAAACTTTTAGTTCTTATACGTCCACGTTGAGCTTGTAAGACTGATGAGCATTTTTGACTTTATTTTCAGGCAGCTGAATTTAATGTCTCAGCCGCTCAACAGGGAATTGTTTACATTGATGAGGTTGACAAAATTACAAAGAAGGTATGTTAGTTTCGTCTGAAAAGTATCCAGCTGAAAACAACACTATGGTCAGCAACTCAGCATCGATCATTGCCTTCAAAATTGTTGGTAATTAGTGCTAGAATGCAGCGTCCAAGTCTTTCGTTATTTCTCTTTTGTAGGTGCGCATCGGTTGTTCTCTATCCTGGTGGTGTGTTATATGACTGATTCAAGTGCTTCATCTTTCAGGCGGAAAATATGAACATCAGCAGGGATGTTTCTGGTGAAGGAGTACAGCAGGCACTTTTGAAGATGCTAGAGGGAACTGTACGCTCCATTTCCTCTCTTAATATCTTCGGGTGTTCAAAATGAGGCTGTGGTAGCATAGCTTACGTTTGGAGCTCAAGGTTACTTGGAGATAATCCTCCCTGCCGTATTGAATTTTTGCTATAATTTTGTTCAGTAAATGAGTCTGCTTTGCTACAGGTCGTGAACGTGCCAGAAAAAGGAGCTCGGAAACACCCACGTGGAGATCATATTCAGGTGCCTCATGCCTAGAGCATCTTGTGATTTTTTCCTCTGTTTTTGATACCCTCCTAATTGGGTCTCCCGTGGGTTGGGATTGATAATGGTTATTACGTGCGTGAAGTTCCACGTGCTGAAGGAACTGCATTTTCTTTCTGCTCTTGTTTTCATCTAACACACATGATTTACTTGTAGTTTCTTTCTCCTGACATTGCCTTTCATAATAATATTTTAATTGTGGATCTTTGCGGTACAGATTGACACCAAGGATATTTTGTTCATTTGCGGAGGTGCTTTTATAGAGCTTGAGAAAACTATTGCAGAGAGGTATGGGTTTTCTGGAGCGCAAGATTTCAGTTTATCTTAAGTGTTTGTATGTATACACTGCGTCGTCTTCCCCTGTGGGCTATTGAGCATTTTGTTAAGCAATCTTCTTCAGGTGTATGGAAGACAACTCTAACAATTTAGTGGGTATTAATAAGAGAATTTTATGTAACTTCTGCATGAAGTTCAAGACAGAAATGCCCTTAATAGGCTCTTGTGTATCTCACAGGCGTCAGGACTCTTCCATTGGATTTGGAGCATCTGTCCGTGCTAACATGAGAGGGAATAGGCTGGTTGATGCTGCCATCACTTCTTCATTGCTTGAGACGGTATAACATTCTCTGCATTTTTCTCTGTGGCCTGGTACATGCTTGTCCTTCCAGTGTTTGTCTGCTCATTCGTGTTCCTCGAGAGTCCATACGTACTTGACCTTTCTCATAATCTATCGCTGGAAGTTCATGCCTTCTGTGAGATTCGTTTTAAGTAACTTTCTGCACTTGTGGACGAGGTTGTGACTTCTAGATTGTAGAAGCAAAATAGTAGAAACTGAAGTTCATGATATAGTATGGCAAGTCTGTGACAGTTGTGTCTGTGATGCGCAGGTGGAGAGTAGTGACTTGATTTCTTATGGACTCATTCCAGAATTCATTGGGCGTTTCCCTGTTCTTGTCAGTCTTGCTGCCTTGAATGAAGACCAACTTGTGCAGGTACTATGCACGTTTTGGTGCACTTTTTGAACTCATTATTCTAACTGTTTACCCTTATATGCTCAATCGAAAAATAGAAACTCCACTTTGGAAGCAAATAATTTATTATATTGGTTCCAAAACTTGGTTTTATTATTAGAAATTTTAAGGAATGACTTCTCCTTTCTTCTCCTTTAAGTACATTTTGTTTGATTCCTTGGAGTTTGCTAATAATTTATTTCAAATCTTATGGAAGCGGCCACTTTTGTCCATTTAGGCATTTAGCGGTTAATCTGTAACCCCGCGATAAATTTTGGACTTTCTAGCTTTTTCATTCAGCGCTATTTTCTGGTGTAGACACTGTTCCCAAGAAGTCGATTCAGAGGTCATTCGCTCTAAGTATATTCTTTGTAGTAAACATTGCTGTTTAGAAGGGATCTTTGCATTACAAAGGTGGAATGTTGTTCTTTCACAGGTACTCACAGAACCCCGAAATGCTCTGGGCAAGCAGTACAAAAAAATGTTCGCCATGAATAATGTAAGCCACTTATTTTAATACCCTGGAATCAGTTCTCATTTTATTCGAGCAAGTCATTCTTTTTTGCGATTTTCTAGATAGCCTAAAAATTATACCTTGACAATGCTTTCAGGCCCAATGATTTGCAGTTTCTGAAGTGGATGTGACTGAGTTTCCCCTTTGACAGGTGAAGTTGCATTACACTGACGGAGCATTGCGAAGGATCGCACAAAAGGCAATGATTAAGAACACTGGAGCTCGAGGTTTGAGATCCATTATGGAGACTCTTTTAACAGATGCTATGTACCAGGTACGACCTCTAAATCTTCTCGTGGTTCTGAACGTAAAGTGGGAGATATTATCTGCGTTACTTTAAGCATTTAAACTTATGTAGGATTGTGATTTTGGGAGACGAATAGAGGTATGTGGAGATCGTTGGGTATAGGACCTAAATCTGTTGAGATACAAGTATTTATCACAGTGTATGAAGATCTTATATAAATTCATATGTGGTAGATTGTAGACCACCAGAAGTGACAGTTTTACAACCCCTTTTCATTCAAAGATGAGTGGCCGTAGGCATTTTGCCAAGTCAGGACAACTAAAGAACTGAACTATGTAGCTTCAACAATTTGCTCTTGGGACTCATGAGAGGACTTTGACCCATTACAGGTTCCGGATTCAGTTGTGGAGACGGATGAGAAGGTAGATGCAGTTATCCTAGATGAAGCAGCAGTTGGTGCACCTGATGGCAATGGAAGCGGTGCTAAAATTCTTCGTGGCGAAGGTGCTTTAGAAATGTATTTAGACAATCAGAAGAGTTCCAGCAAGGTAATTAAGCACGACTATCTTACTATTGTAGCAAGACATCGCCATATCAGTTTATTACCTCTTCGTAGCAGATTTGATGAAACTGTGTATTTTCTAAAATCTTTCCTTCTACTCATTTTCCTTGTGCGTGGCTGCAGATTGGGACTCAACAAGAGGAGGATGTCGAAACAGACCCAGAATTGCCTGCAAGGGCAGCGAACTTGTAATCTAATGGTTGCATTTGTACAGCTTAAATTTATCTTCTTACACCATCTTCGAGATCTGCTTTTAAATTGTAGGTGTTCGAGCACATTTCGGATTCCGAAAAATCTCCGGATGTTCCAACAGATCATCCTGCCTACGTGTTGTAGAAATTGGGAACTACTGTGCACTTCCATTGAGTTCCATGTGTAGGTGGCCTCTTGTAAAGATTCTGTGTTGCTCAAGGTGATTACCTGATAATGACGACATTAACATGGATTTGACTTGCAGTTCCTTTGGTTTGCAATTGCGATCTGGGATGGTCTCCTACTTATTGCTGTAGATTTAATTGTTCCACAATATGCCATTTATTGTGGTCTTTCAAAGAGTTACAATACAATATGGCCTAAATGGTCATGGTGGGTGTCTGTAACTTACTTTACATGTAAGGTGGGAGGGGCAGATACTACCCATTAAAAAGCAAATTGGTGTGGGGTCTCTTCTCTGCTAATATAAGAACTTTTGTAACAAAATTTTACGGGGTTGTCTAAATACATTTCTAAAGCTTTTGTAACAAAATTTTACAAAAGTTGAGGAAGCCACACTCATCACAATTTGATTCGTAACTTTAGACTTGAACTGATTATACATGGTTCTGTAAAGCTGAAGGGTGCTATTGATATCCATAGGTATTGCCATTTGTCTATCAATGTTGTTGCAAATGCAGTCCAGAAATAATGGAGTGCAAACCTTGAACTGGAACACTTGTTGTGTGGGTAAGGTGGAAACACTCATTCCTCCATGTACCCATTGTATCAGTGTTTTTTTTCCCGGCGATTTGGAGCAAAATTGCAACAAATTTTTTTGCCTGGCACCAAGGCTATAGGAAAAAATCAAAGAAAAAAGACCATAAATCGCCTACGTTGTTCCAATTTTTGAAATAATTTGGATGAAGTCGCCAACTATAAATGAAATTCATCCAAATACATGGATGAAAATAAAATTTTATCCAAAATACAAATGAATACTAAATATTTGGGCAACATCATTTTTTTGTTTGTCACCACTTCAACACTACTCCGGAAACCAAAAAGAAAACATTGCATTGTATCAGAGTAGGTGTCCCTCAAAGTGTCCCCCTAAAGGACCATGATGGAAGCACCCATTCATTGCATCTTCTATCAGCAATGAAGGGAAAAATTTGGATATGGATAACTTAGAGGATGCTTTTGAAGGTTTTTTAAAGATAATTCAAGGATGTATCTATATGATGCTTTGAGGGTGTTCTCAAATCGTGATTATAAAATTCACAGACTTCATATAATCAAAAAATTTAACTTCTTTAAGGAAATTGTGATTTCTATTGGATAAATATTCATGTCTTAATTTTGAAAGGAAATATTGAGGTTAAGAATGATATTTGATCATTTAGCAAATAGAAGTGGCCGTATTCGAGGTCTCAAAAGGATAGTCCAAATCCTAAAAAGTACAAATATGTTATATATTGTAACGTATGTTGAAGAAGAATTCACCCATGACTTTCAAATATAAGTTTTTAAACCAATGACTTTTGTATGTGGACATAGAAAAGTAAGCCTATGAGCCTTGAGCCCATGTATAAGTAGGGATCCTACAACCATTGAAGGTGCCTATAACATATGCACCTATAACATAGGTATTTTATAACCATGGAAAGTGCCTATAATATAGGCACCTATAACTTCTAATAGTACTCTATAATATAGGTACATATAACATATGCCCCCTTAAACACAAGATGTGTCGATAATATAGCTACCTATAATATAGACATCCTATAATCACAAGAGGTGTCAATAACATAGGTACCTAAGTTATTAAATTTATGGACTCAAGATCCTAGGCTTATATATTAATAATCCTGGTACTATAATCTCATGTACATAATTAGATCTATCAATGCACATACTAGCTTTATCAACAAATTTTGAAATAAATAATTTGAAATTCTTTCTAAATTGAATGTGTACTGAATGTAAATAACTTTTGTTAGAATTTCTATACTACAAGTTTAAAATCTAAAGTTTTATTTATATAGTATTCATTATTTATTTTGATACATGCATATTATATATTAACACCATCAATTTGACTACAATGTCAAAGGTAAGTCTATACCTTGTTGATCTTTATTTAAATATATGCATATTATATATTGACACCACCAAATTTGACTACAATATCATAGGTAATCTATAACTTGCAAATGTAGTTCATATATATCTATATCTATTTCCGTATAAATTCCATATATATTTCTATAATTGTATTCTACATCCATATTTTGTAATCCAAAGCGCCAAACCCTAACTATTTGAAGGCCAAGATTGTTTGTTTGACACTCAATTAACGGCTATCTTTTTTCCATCTCATTATTTGATTGACAATAGTGGAGGGAAGGACATTTTTTTTGTAAAAGATCAATAGTTGTGGGTTTTTTCACTAGGGAAAGGGGGGAATTACATGAACAGGAGGTGAATTCATCTTTTTGCCACTTTGTGTAAAGTTGGATCATCCAATCCTAATCATGAAGCTATCCCCACCCTATAGGATGTAATTATTCCCAATCAAAATTTGGAATGGCTTTTTCTCATTTTCAAGGTTGAAACTAATAAGGTCATGACACATTTTCCAAAGTGTCATAAAGTGTGTGGGAAATAGTGAACATGAAAGTAGTCTCTTGACTGATCAAAATTGGAAGAGTTTAGACATTGGCTATGGGTATGGAGTACTTTTTTAGCTCCCAAAAATCATAGTAATTTCAATTTTGGATAGAAAATCACAAAATATTTGCAATCCCCATATTTCCTATCTTTCTGCATGAAATTTTTATGCATTGTCTCATACTACTCATGATCTGTCCCAAAATTGCTTAACCTTGGGCATCAAATTTTGTATTGACAATACTTTGAAGCTAAATAAAACCTAATCAAGGTATTATTTTTAGTAGTTTATATTTTTGAAAAATCCTTTTTGCAGCCTAGTTTTAGTATCAAAAAATCCGATTTTAAAAATGAGTTTTCTATTCAAGATTTTGAACTAGTGTTCATTGCAACCTTGACTTTCCATAGTATTGAAGGCTCTTGAAAATGAGCCTCAAATACACTAGATCTTGGAGAAAAAATCACACCGAAAATTCATTTAAAAAAATTGTAGAGTAGATTTTGAGAAGCCATAAATTGATTGGGGTTATGCATGTTAGGCCCTTCAACCTTATATTCAGCTTGGGTGACTAACTTTTTAGATTTGACATATGAAAAGTGGATCAAAAGACTTCAAATCACTTTTGCAATTTTAACATCCTCATGATCAAACATTATAATCTTCAATCCGTAAGTGGCACTATTGTATTTTCTTTTCCTCTAACATGTCATGTTTGAACTTGTACAGTTACAATCCAAAAAAAATTGATACAACTCCTAGAATCTCAAAAAAGGCCTTGGGCATTTAGGGGTTAAGTGATAGATATGGGTGGTTCTACCTTAGGGCAACCCAAAGGACGATTCAGGGTTACACACTGATGTGGAAAGTACTGTACTGAGGATATTGGAAGAGCCGGTAACTTAATAGCTACAGCACTTCACCATCTTGTTCGATTTTGGGTTTTGTGGAGAGTGCTTTATCTGAGACGTTGACAGTGCTGTTTTGAAGAGCGTTTACA
Organism: Neckera pumila; assembly: GCA_963969595.1. Taxonomy (NCBI): domain Eukaryota; kingdom Viridiplantae; phylum Streptophyta; class Bryopsida; order Hypnales; family Neckeraceae; genus Neckera; species Neckera pumila. The sequence continues at coordinate 13,535,665 of OZ018412.1, forward strand.
GAATTTCATTTAGCTCTTTGTACGGTCATTTCATTTCTGATGGTTTAGGGTTTAGGGTTTAGGGTTCAGATTCATCATGTTTTGTGACTTGCATGCGAATACCTTTGTCGATGATCCACTCAGAAAGGGTTTGTTATTCATGGATGATCGACGTCATCTCCATAGTCTAACATGTATATATTTTGATAATCATCACAGTGGATCTTCCAAGTCATGGATTCAAACATCAACACACACGACAATATAAGGGACAACTCTGTCTACATGGGTTCACTTAACCATCCATGGCAATACAGAGGCTTTCCTCGCGTCTGGACGCAAGCAGGTGGGATAGGAGATAATAACAATATCGTTTCTACCCGAAGACATGACGGTTTAAGCGAAAGGAAGAACACCCACGTGAATTGAGAGCATCAAGGAAACTGTTGTGAGAGTACTTTGGGTGGAAAACTACCATGTACAGAAAAATACCCACGTTCCCTCAATACTTCTATCTATGCCTCTATGACAGGATTACACGATGATTGATGCATTGAGAATCAGAGTTGAGGCAAAAAAAAAGACTCACAAACAACTGGACAACATCATTAGATTTAACACAAGTTGGTCGTAGTTTTTACCCGTCAGATCATGATTCCAAGTTGTTAACAGCACAGCTGAAGCTCTGATGACCGTCGTGATGGAATGCGTCATCATACGGGCATAAATAAAAATGATACCAAAAACTAAGGTCGGATCTCTCAGACAAATGCCTCGTTTATGCTTCAGAGTAACTGGAAAATCCAGCGGTTGACAAGCTCCAGCAGCTTCGCACGAACTCGCGATAAGACATCGCAAAAACGGCTTCACTACCTTCACTTGTGCCTTAAACTCAGATTCGTCATCTAATGTCATCTTCACCGAGAAACGCGCAGAAACGAAAAACCCTAACAAAACCCTAAAGAGAGAAACCACAAACGATGATAGAGCAAGAATGTATCTGCTCAATTTGACGCTCGCAATATGGATAAATCATAAGGCAAGTAACACGAGACAGACATCGCAACGCCAGCTTTTCAACCGGACGTTGCAACTCGGTTCTAGCACATGCTTAGGGCGGTTTCGTCCTGCAAAATCAGAACCGCCCGGGGTGCATTGTGCAAGCAATGACTCCTACATAGATCTTCTTCTTGGCCTCATCGATCTTAGTGGTATTGTGTATAATCAACTGGCCGAAGCCATCAAGAGTAGCAAATACATTTTTAATCATCGGCCATACCAAAAACATTTGGATTAATAAGAAAGGGAAACGGAACAGCCACAATCGGTGGCAGCAGCAAGCCGCTCAACAACAAATCCAGAAACATTGGTAAGCAGTTCTGCAACACAAGCATTAGGGACAATTCACTTAAAACGCAAACATGAGGCGTGGAGGTGCGGCCGTATCTGTCCTCGGAACAAGAATTGTTCAGAGGACAGAAGACCGAACTCGGAAGACGGTGTGAGATTTATAGGAGAAAATAATTAGGGTTTCCTTAGGGTTCTCGAAGGAATGCCGCTCGATCTCTGAGAATCGACGGACGGTGTGCGTGAATGGATGTACGACTCGATGGATGTACAGTACTTACTTCGTTGGATGGATGCCGTGGATGGGTCTTGGACGTAAGCGTGGCCCATCAAAATAGTGGAATGGGTGCCGTGTTAGAGCAGCTCCACCGCATTAACGTAACCACGAAGGGAAAACACCTTTCCCAGTGTGTAGTCGCGAGGGGGTTCCCGTTCCCTTTCTCCTATTTTCATAAGTGCCGCAGAGCATTCACGTGACACCCCTCGGCACGGAGGATAAAAGAATAAGGATTGCTAAACAGGAATTGTTAAACACGGAAGAAATTACACAAAGATTTCTCAAGTTTCCCAAATTTCTCAAATTTTTTTCTCATCGTCAAGTAAATTTATGCAAGTCTGTGTAAATTTCTTCTCATCGTCAAAGATTACTTGTTCAAATTCGCACAAAATTTACAGAATTGTCCTTGCTCAAATTTCACGAAGAAATTTACTCAAAGAAAATTGACAGTTGTCCTTCTTCAAATTTCTTCTCATTGTCAAGATTACAGAAAGAAATTTGAGAAATTTGCACAGTCCTTGCTTGAATTTGCTTTAATTTACACAAGGCCATGCGCATATTTGATCCTAATTAAGATAGCAAATTTGAACAAATGGAGCAATCGTCAAGTAAATTTGAGAAACAGGAGCAAATTTGAAGAAACCGAGCAAATTTGAGTCGGGTGTGTGTAAACTAGAGAAAAGACTCCGAATTTGACTGTGCAAATTTGAAAAATTCTAAGCAAGCACTTGTGTAAATTTGAGCAAATTTGTAAACTTTGAATTTGACTACGCAAATTTGAACAAAATTACACATTCCGATTGCTCAAATTTATAAAGTCTAGTTGAGAACTTTACTCAGTCTGATTGAGAAATTTACAGTTCAAACTGAGAAATTTACATGGTCCGAATTGAGAAATTTGCATAGTTCAACTTGAGAAATTTATGCAGTCGGATTTGAGAATCTTACACTATCCGATTTGAGAATTTTACATAGTCCAAAGTAAGAAATTTTAATTGCTCAAATTTACACAATCCGATTGCGCAAATTTACACAGTCAAATTTGCTCGGATTGTGCAAGGGCTCTGAAAATTTGAGCAAATTTACTCAGTTTTTGCTCAAAATCCTCAAATTTATTTGCCGATGGGGGAGAGCTTGTCCTACACGCTTTCGTTACAAGAGAATAATTTTTCACTACGTGAATTCTTCCGTGAACAGGAATAGTGGTAGCTAGCTCCTCCGAACTTTGAACCTGTCTCCGGCCTCCCGTCTCCAGCCTCCAAGTGGAAGCTCCAAACAGTTGCGAACTATTGCGTGAGCTCTTTGCGCGAGCGCAAAAGACCGTGAAATTGGCGTTGTCAGAGCTTTGTAGCGTGAGCCCAAAAAACAGGAAAGCCTTTGGCGTGCACGCGGTGGAGCCCCAAAGTGGCACCTTCCCTCAACAGTCGCGTTTCCGTGTGAGCTTCCGTCTGCGGTGGCGATGCTCTTATAATAATTACAATTCAAATTTTTTATACAGAAGGGGGCAACCCATTCCTGATCGACGCCCCATTGTGGCCATGTATGCTGTTCTCTTTCCGTGGAGGAGGAAGTAAATAGTGATTAATTATGGCATGGTTCCGAGGCAACTGTGGCATATTAGGATTGCCTCCAAGACTCTCAATACTGCAACCAACCTTTGGTGGAATTTGCAACCAAGACCTTGGTTGAAAATAGGAAAGTCTCTATATCCAGAATGAGTCGAACAGAATCTTCAACTAAAAGTTTTGTATAAATACATTTTGAGAAATACAAATTAGAAAATTTATGGAAACCTTTCGAATTCTATTTTTACACCTAGGAAAATTTCCTCACGAAGAAATCCGCCCTGCAAATATGTGCAATTCCTTAAGTGATCAAAAAAGGATTGCATCCCCTACAGTAATTGCCCAACTAAAGGATATTTTATTAAGCCTCTTCGGAATTTGTTTGAACCCCTACGGTAACCGACCCTTTTCCAACCACTTAAGCAATTTGCCCATATGTAGAGTGTGAGTTTGTTCAGATGGGAATTTTTCTCGTATGCGGAAACAGAGTTTGGAAGGATTGCATATTTTTCCAATTTTTTTTTCCACAAAACATAATTATTATGAATTCTTAAGTGGAAGATTCTCTTCGACCTATTATTGATCTATAGGTTACTGTATTACCAACCACAGTTTGATTTAAGTGATAATTGTGGCTTTCAATATACAAGTTGTGATCATTCTATATTTCAATGTATACCTCCTTGACATTATGTCTTGCTCTATGTGAACTGTTGGAAATGCAACAGACCTATGGTTGGAAATACAAGAGCCGATACCACCCAAATGAGGGGGTGATCGAAAACAAGTCGGCTACCTTAAAGTCCTATAGTTTTGATGGGGGACAAAATGGATTTCGGTTGATTTGTATGATCTCAATCTCTTGGCATAATGTTTTGAAATTAAAGATAGAAAAACACAATAACTCCCATTAGAGGGGATTTAATCCTCCCAAAGGGCAACGAGTTCCCGACTGCAGGGAACGCGCCGAGCAGCAGTGTGACTTTTTATTTTTTTATTTTTTCTTAACTTTATTTTTTGATTTCAGAAGCAAATTTTTTTTTATTTTTTTAAATTTTTTTGGTAATTAGGGTTTTGACAGCAACTCAACATTCCTACTCTGCATTGAGAATGAATTGGGGAACGGACCTGAAACAGCCCTTTCCTGCCCCAAAATAACATCTAATGCTTGGTCCTACTAAAAACCTCCCAAAAGCTTCTCCATGAGGGATTAACTATTTTTTTTGTCTTTGTGCCAATGATACATACATTCAAAAACTAGCAACCTATACTTTAAAGTAGAGCCACCCATAACCGACCGAATAAGGAATTTCAACATGATCTGGAGTAGTGAAGGCATAACAAATATTTTTCAGAGGTACATCAATAGAAATGACAAGGATAGCAAAAATTTGGTAATTTTATTGCTTGAATTGAAATTACTATGAATTTTAGGAGGCAAAAATTGCTCTGGACCCATGGCCAATAACTAGACTCTTCCAATTTTGATCACTCAATATTTTTTTCCTAATCATTATTTCCTACTTTTTTTCTCACAACATGGGACATGTGTCATGTATTTATTAGTTCCAACCTTGAAATGGACAAAAAAACACATTTTAAGCTTGGTCAAAAATACATGCACCTATATGTCGAGAATGGGTCACTGGTCGAGAATGGGTGGCTCTACTTTAGATCTATACAAAATCTTTAACTTAGGCGCCATTGTTTAGGTACCCAAAATTCATGCAGAAAGTATTATATTTGAATATCGTTTGTGAATGTTGCCGGCTCCGTCATTCTTGATGATTTAAAGGTTGGTGGCAACAATGAAATTCTAGAAACATTTGTCCCAACCTAAATATCTATAGGAAAGAAACCTGACCCACTTCATGAACAAATCTTCATAGCGCCAATTGAAAGTAGTCATTGAACCCATCGTCAATACTAGTGTCTAAGGTTGCACAACAAGCTTAGATGTTTTTCAGCTCCTTTGAAGGGCTGTGAGTTCCTTGGGCTGCCACGTCACCAAAAAAACAACTTAGATTTAGATTTAAAATTGAAATTTAGATTTTTTGAAAAAAATTTCAAAAAAATAAAAAAAATAAAAATCTGACAGCGAACATTCCCAATCTACCAGGGGAACAACGTCGGGGGAGCAGGCTTGAAACGGCCCTTTAGTCCCTCCAAATCTCTTGTAATGGGTATGCAACCTAGTTTCTTGACTTGCCCCTATGAAGTCGTTCAACATGGTCAACGCTCACTCAATGGTCAAAATCATAAAACAGAGTTATTTCCGTGGAACAAGAATTGTGCTTGATTTGGAGGTTTTTAGTGGGACAGAGGGTTTTGTTTTTTCTTCAGAAATATAGTTTTTCTTCCAATTGGTACTTGAGAGCAAAAGCTATGCTACAAAAAGTTGAAATTTGGGAACACTGGGCACTAGAAGAAACCTACAAAAATTTGAAGTAGTAATTTTAAATATTTGATCTCATAGATTGTATTTATTTTTCTACATGGAAATCTTTGATTCTTTCCATTTGCATTATTACTATGAAATTGTAGAGCTTCATGTTTTGTGGGCAATTCGAGCATTTTTTGAAAAAATAATTTTATGGGATTTTTTTTTAATTTCAACTTCTTACATGGAAGTTTTTGAAATTTGAATAGTAATACTAAAATTGACTTTTCTAAAATTTATTGTTGATAATAAATAAAATAAAATAAGTGAACACCTAAGGGTCGTCTTAATCAAAGCTACACCTTGATTTACATCTTTTTTAAGGAATTCTAAATCTTTTTTTTGGATGAATCTTTTTATCTTTAACTTCAGCTTTGGAATTTGCTATTGAATCTAGTGTAATGTTTTGCTCATGGAAGATTGGAATAGAGACTTGACACATAGAATCTTTTTATATTGAATTCTATTGTGGCCTGATACGATGCTACAAAGTGCCAGGTGCTTGAGTCAGAATATCAAGGTGACAATAATAGGAAGTCTAGACCAGCTACATTGATCTCATTAGATGACATTTTGGGGCATTGGAGGGCCTTTTCAGGCTTGTTCTCCAATCTGGCTCAATCCTATGAACAATGGTACGAACTATCAGAATTTTTTTTTGTCTAAATATATATATATATTTTTTTCCAAATATCATTTTAAGCAGTTTCCTTTTCTTTTCAAAATTGACGTGGCATGGTACTAGCAACATCAGCCAGCTGTTGCAACTGCGTTCTTATAGTCTGAAAATGTAGGGAACTCTGCGAGAATTCACGGTCTTCCAATGCCCTGAAATATCTAATGATAAAAAGTTCCTATCGCAACTCTATTTCTTATTAATAATTGGCAGAATTGGATGACGGATCATTGCTTATGGGGAGGCACCATGCAATCAGATTGCACCAGTTAAAAAGTTAAAAATAAATCCCTACTTTTTGCCAAACAAAAGTAATGTTTTTTACCCAAAAGATTTCCATTTGTATTTAAAATGTGGATATATTTGTCAAATTTGGATGAAAAAGCACATGAGTATAATGAAAAGATGGATGAATGTACAAATACAGTGCTTCACCAAATTTTAAGTGATCGTCATCCCAGCACTTTCTCAAAAAGTAATAAAAAAAAGCCCTATGCTGCGCCATAGCAAGTCTTTGACCCCAAGGCAAGAAGTCCGAACCTAGTCAGCCCTAACTCGAGTAACGCATTCACTGTCTGAGCCTCTGGACGAGAGTTAAGATTTCTGATCGCAGCTCTGCAATCTGTTTTCTTCTGAGAGAACCTTCGTAGGCTCTGTTTCAGAAAGCAATAGGCAAAATCAGTGTGGACATTCCTGATTCGGCACTCACCGTTGCCTGACGGCAGCGAGGCTTCAGAACAATAGCTGGAAAAAAATTTGTGCGAATTTCTCCGTAGGGCTGGCTATGGCAATTAGAGACGGGGAGCGCGCTGCGACGGAGGGCGCTACCTTCACCCTGCTGTCTCGCTTCACCGGATGACTCTCCGCTTGAAAGTTAGAGCGTTGAAGTTTTTGTTAACTGTTCCTAGAGCTGATGCAACGCCCGAGAGACCACACATTCCGCCAGTTGTGTTTTGTTGACAAATTGGAGCTTCTCGCAAGTGTAATGTAGTTTCAAGAAGTGCGCTACGGTATGGCTTCCAGTGTTAAGAAGGAAGAGAAGGCTGCGGAGGTTGTCGTCACTAAGAAGGCCTTCAATTTGGTACGCTGCCACTGTTGTCTCTTATGTGAATTTTGCTTGAACCTCTTTTCCAGGAGGATTATGAGGTTGGGGTTTCGGGTTTTCGCTTTGGAAGCAGATGATATTCACTTACGATGTTTCTTTTCGGAGGGGGTAAAATGTTGTGCTCCTACCTGACGTTCCTCTCTCTTCATCGTGTATATTTCGTAAGGTTCAAGGGTTTGGGGTTTAGGGTACTTTGAAAGCAGAGGAGATGATGTTTCGATGACTTTTGTGTTGCAGGCATGCTCCTGGGTGCAGAAAATGAGTGGAGGGTCTGATTTCGACGCGGAGGAAGAATCGAAAGGCTTGCCTGCGGATGACGGTGCCGACGTTCGGCCCATGAGGTAAATATGTAAAAAATACATACTTGGAATTTTCATGCTGAATTCTACTCTGTTTCCTTCCTACGAAGTATCCTTACTGATGTTTGAATGTTTTGTCGCAGGTTAGGATTAGGAGCCAAGTATCTCTCGCATTCGCAAGCTAATCGTGTAAGTAGTCAAGTAGATAAAAAACTTAGGGCAAAGCTGATTCCTGCGGCACGGGCTGGATTTGGAGGTCGGAGAGATCATAAAGCTTCCAACACGGAAGAAGCAGAGAACTCTGTCCAGGCTGAGGACGAGGACGAGGAGGACGACAGCCGTGCGTCCAATTTTAAGAAGCGGTCGAGTGCATTCGTTAGACCTACGTTGATAGTTTCCGAAACAACGGGCTCCAAAAAGAAGAAGAGAAGGGGGCCATAGTTTTTTCGTATACAGTACTGCAATAGCGCAGCTGCGTATAAAAACGGAGTCGTTCTAATCCTGAAGAAGATGCTGCGGTATAGTTCCAGAAGCATTTCAAGTTAATACCAGTGGTACAATTTGCTGCAGTGTGGAAGAGAGAATGATCTTGGATTGTGCAAGGTATGAGGAAAATTGTCCGTACAGGAAGACTGCGGGAACTGTGAACATCGCTGTGCACCGGTGCTGAATTTCTGTGGATTGTGTAGAAGAGATGTTCATATGTGCCATTGTTTGGCTATGAAACGAGATTTCGCTACTTGCATTGCCTTGAATCCAGAACTCGGACGACGGCTTCCAAGCAATTCGTCAACGTATGTGCTTTGATCGAAGTTTTTAGAAATGATCAAAGACAACCTCAAATTAACCACTGTAGACGGTTTCCGCGTCATCTGAACCCCGCAACGATGACTGAAGCGAGAATATTTAATAAAAGAAATTACGGCAGCGGAAAATTCTTAAGAGAATTGCATCTCGGATTAGCATCAACTATCTTCGAAATATTCCCTGTTTCTCGACAGAATTGCTTTGAACGGATCTGTACGGCGCTGCTTCATCGTTGAAATTTTTTTCTGCTGCATTGGCGTTTAATATGCATCCCACTGATCACCTTCAGCGGGAATCCATGCCTGAATCTTTGAAAGAGTCGGGAACTCCTCTTCAGGGTTAGAGTCAAGCGTGTGGATCTTGTCTCGGGTAGTTATAAGGTTTTAACCTCAAGGCGAATTGGCGGATTTGCGTTTTGCTTGTCTTCTTCACGATCGACACCAAGGTGTGTGATCAGAGCTCCTCGGGCATCGTATGAAATTGCATAGTCGGAGCGCTTCTTGTCTGTCTTTCAAATTGACAGGATTACTTGTCAGTTCTGTCCCGTCTGTTGCATCGTCATGTACGAATTGAGAATCTCGATGAGATTTCGATTAATTGTGGTACTTCAACGCCTCATACGTGCTTAATTTTTCATTTCGCCTTTGTATCGCCGACGAATTTTGAATACTGTAGGGCCGGAGGAGCCTACAATTTGCCTGTCTGTTGCGTGACTAGATATTGGTACATGCTTTTCGCTACAGCAGTTTCAAAATCTTTTCAGTGCGAGACAATTCTCCACGTGACACTTGCAGATCGGCAGACTTTGCGGAGTAGGTTTTGTGGTACTCTGTCGGAGAGTGGAATTTTAGGGTTTGAAGATGCAGAGAGCTTCTTCGTCCTGTGCTAGAATTCAAAATTGTGTTCGTCACGTTCTTAATTGCAGCTTTGCCTTCCGAGTCCGTTGTCCTTAGTTCTCAGAGGGAGAGTTTCGATCTGTTGTGTGCGCAGGCGCCATTTCTCATCGAATTGTTCGAATGAGAGTGCAGGAGTTATTTGCACCCTTTCCAAGACGTTTGATCTCTCTTTCGCTGAAAATTGGTCATACCGACATCCTTTAGTCTTGAGTTGCAGTTTAAGTTGCGACTTGAGGTTTGGTACGAAGGGTTTGCATGTACCGAGGTTTCCAATGTGCCTAGTTCGGGAAGGATTACACGTTCAGGAGATTACAGATTGATATTGGAGAGAAGCACTGACAAGCCGAGGTACATAATTTCCTGACAATGCATCGGAGGTCGGAGTTGCACAAGTCTGGCATCGGCGAGCATTGGCGTCGCCAGATTGGAGATGTGCATCCTTCTGCCTTTGCTCGGCAAATCGGAGGCTGCGAGGTTTGCTTTTTCTTGCTCTGCCCACGCAATCTGGCTGCTACTGTTCATATTTCTGTTTGGTGTGTCTGTTGTGCCCTGAGAAAACTTCCTTGGAATGAGGGCCCGTTTGTGATTCTTTCGTTGAGTGCGTCAGTTGCAAGTCAATGCTATGACTTCGGATATTTTAGAAACGCACTATGTTGTAGTTTTCGTGAATGAAATGCTTGTCATGCTTGACTTGAAGAGCTCGTAATTTTCGTTTGTGACTTATGCTTTAAGCTTTGGCTTGCAGGATTTGGTCCGCCGTCTTGTTAAGTACGCGGAATTGGAGGGGCATAGAGGATGTGTAAATACAGTATCATTCAATCCAAGTGGTGAGCTTCTAGTATCGGGTTCAGATGATCGGAATATAACAGTGTGGAATTGGGCCAGCAAAGAGGAGGACCTGACCTATGATTCTGGTCACCAAGAAAATGTGTTCCAGGCTCGAGTGATGCCCTATTCTGATGACCGCGTCATTGTGAGCTGTGCAGCTGATGGCCAGGTCTGCTGAACGAGACTTTACTCTGCTGTATGTTATGGAACATGACGCTCCTTCACTTTGGGGATTGGTGTTAATAAATTGTGAAGATTTGAGTCATGCGATAGACTTGAGCAGTTGGCAGCGAGAGTCGTGACCTGGAGCTTGTTTAAATTGTCATTGATTGTACTACGTCTTGGACATCTCAAGTTCTTTGTTTCTCTCCTTTTTTTCTTTTCTGGATCCAGCCTTTGGATGTGTATGTTCAATGGGTTCGCTGCACAGATGCTGAATTTGCCGTGCGTTCTTGGGATAGGTGAGGTCTGGGACCATTCTGCAAGATGGATCGGTGAGTACGAAGAAGCTTGCAAATCACAGGGGACGTGCTCACAAGCTTGCTCTTGAATCCGGCAGCAGTCGTATTTTTTACAGTTGTGGAGAAGATGGCGTGGTCCAACATGTACGTGTGACTTTCTTCCTGCTTACTTTATTTTGCAATTTCTGGTTTACTTTTAGTTACAATATATTTCGGTCGTCAGTAACCTATGCACATCCACTGGACGATTACTTAAAAACAAGAGTGCTTTCCTGTAGGTTTGAATACCTTCTTTACTTGCTCAGTATTGACGATTTTTGTGAAAGCTGATCAGGGGAATCTATACTGATTGTCACTTCTTTTGTGGAAATTATGTGTGACAAAAATTGCTTAAATCAGGTTAGGATTCCTGTATTTAGAGTTGTTAAATTTCTTAACGGAGTAAATGACAATTGGTTCTTTTTCGTTTGCTGCTGTTTTCAGTTTGACTTGCGGGAGGAGAAGAGTACGAAGCTTCTGACTTGTCATCGATTTCGAACCGTCAGCGGTAGACAAAGGCCATCGAGAATAGTGCAGCTAAATGCCATTGTCATGCACCCCATAAACTTGAACTACTTTGCAGTGGGGGGTTCTGATCAATATGCACGCGTTTATGACGTTCGGCGGGTAAAGATAAATGGATCCGGAATGGAAGACCAACCTGTTGAATGTTATGCCCCCAAACACTTGCAAGAACCAGGTATACCTCTTTTCTCAAGCATAGAACTTGTGAACATGTAATGCCCTCACTGTAAATTGGTAGTGTGAAAAACGAACACATGCCTTAAACGTTCTGCACACCATATAATTGCTCATCTAGGTTTAAGTGGCTTAAGTTGCCCTGCTTCAATGAAAGTTGTATTAGTTTCTCTTCTTGGGATTCATGTTATCAATCTTAGGATTTTGATGGTGACTGGCCGCTGCAGTTATCAATATCTAGAGAAATTCATGTACTTGTATTAACCACGAAAAGACCAAGGTACCCAAATTGAGCCTCCTGTTCTTGTAGTGGTTTTGAGTACATAATTCGTGAGCTTTGTTTCGTCCATGTTTATTTAAGTTTTCGACCAATTCGTGCGATGTTCTTTACTGATGCGGGTGATATAAATATGGCCCCATTTGAATTTTCACAATTTAATCAATCGAATTGGTTATTCTATGGCCATCAATCCTTGGCCCTTCGGGGTGAATAGCCACTGAGCAACTGCCTACCTAGCGTGTACTAATACGTCATTTCCGAAATGGTGGGTGGATTTGCAGGTCATGGAGAACACATAACATGTGTTGCGTACTCGCACCAAGGGGAGCTTCTTGCTTCCTACAATGACGAGCTCATTTACCTATTTGATAAATCCATGAGCTTGGATTCAAGTCCGCCCCTACAAGCGGAAGAGAAAGACTCGAAGGAAGAGGGGGATAAACAAGAGGAAAGCGCAGAAGCTTCCCACCAGGAGGCTCCGGAACCGCAAGTATACGAGGGACACCGAAATCACGACACTGTGAAGGGTGTCAACTTCTTCGGCCCAAATTCGGAATATGTGATCAGTGGATCAGACTGTGGGCGAATCTTTATTTGGAAGAAGAAAGGGGGAACTCTTGTTGCCATGTTTAGGGGAGATGATTCCGTAGTGAATTGTCTAGAACCCCATCCTCATGCCACGATTCTGGCTACCAGTGGTCTTGACGATACCGTCAAAGTCTGGGCCCCAGTGTCACCCCATCTTCTGGATCTTCCATCGGATGCTGAAAGAGTACGTCTCTTTCTGTCATTGACTTTGATTTTTGAGATGTTCTTAGTTCAGATTTTCTTTCGAACCTGTGGTCACCGCCAAGTTCTTAACCATTAAACGTCACAGCCAGCCCGTCGGGCTGGTTTTACAGTGTGTGTTTAAAAGCTGTGACGTTTAAGTGTTGATTGATCCCCCTATTGCATTCATGAAGACTGTTAAGTTTTTTGTTGATCTAATAGAATGTTATATCAATATTAAGATAATGTTAAATTATTGTCACGTTAATGCTGGCTTAGTATTTGCCAATGTAACGAGTCACATCACACTTTGATGTAAATTGTCACGAGTTCCATTATACTGACATGTACTAAACATGAATTGAACATGAGGACTATGTGAATCTAATGACTCTTAACTTGACCTTAAAGGGCCAAGAAACCCAAATAAGGCGTTATGTTTGTTTTGAATCCTTTTGGGGAAAGAATTTGTGAACTTCCTTCGTACACTTTTATTTACTTTGTGGCCAACTTATGTAATGTGGTCCACTGGGTTCTCGTGATAAAAATTTGGCCGATCTGATTTACGTTTTTTACAACGCTATGAATCAAGTGGTCACTTCCGAATCTTGAATCCTTGGTCGATCGTTTCGGGTTCAACATTTAGAGCTTTGTCAGTTTAATGGAGGAGTCATTAGTGATGGGGGTCACTTGTGAACTTCTTTTGTAAGTGGTTTCTCCTTTTTTGTGAGTGACGTGGTTGTTGAATGACTGATGCAGGTCATGAGGAAAAACAAGCGAAGGCGAGAGGGCCATGCATTTAATATCGCACAAACTCCAAACCTTGTGAGAACCTTGTTGCTGTCACAGGACTGGCAGGTTCCAACCGACGATGAGGGTGGCACTTACACCCGCGTTTCGTTCGAGGGTGCATCCTTTGAAGAGGACGAGGAGGCTGCATCGAATGAAGGAAGTGAGGAGGAGGAGGAGGACTCTTCTGATGACGGAACCATCGGAAACCCACGTGAATGCCTTATCAGTTGAATGCTTTCAGGAGACGATAGTTGTGTTTCATTTCCATGAAGAATGCAAATCCATTTGTTAGAAGTGGAAAATGCCATCGTTGTTCAACCAACTTTTGTAGATAGTTGTTATATCAGCTTAAGCTGTGTACAGTACAGAGTCAAGAACTTTGAAGTGTTGGAGGTTGTGCATTCCGGAAAATTCTCGTTTGTTCACTGCAGCGGGTTTCCAAAAGGATGGTCGTAAAACGTTTGCAGAGATTTTTGTGAAGTGCAGGTCCGTGATCAGTTTTGTACGCATTTGGTGAGATTCTCAGGCTCCTTTTGAAGCCAGTGTGCGATGTCCAGATCCGGTTGCCCTGCTGTGCGCCAGTGCCACATCTGTGGCCGGGTTGATACTTGAGATTATAGACATACCATAGAGATGAGGATCTGTCGGTGCGGAGATTTACTGTTTGAGAAATTCGATTGAAGTTCTACTTCAAAATCAAGATAGCCGTTTCTCATCTCACTTCAAAATCAAGATAGCCGTTTCTCATCTCACTTCAAAATTCTCAGTTGCCGAAACTGTGCAACAATAGAATATAGGCACAATGAGAGGGAGATGAATACTTGACTGTGAGAGAGAATTGAGATGTGGAAGAAATTGCAACCACTGGGAAGAATGCCTCCAGAAACTACAAAATAGTGAAATTAAGTTGCCTTATCAATCAGGTCACATTACCTGAGATAAATTACCTAATGACTCAATGCTTCTCCACATGGATGTGCATGCAACTTTCTGAGCCAGGCCTTGAACTGGTGCAATAATCTATGCTATACACATGGCTCTGGATTGAATGCATCATTGCACAGTTAGGTCTAGTTCATTTACAAACTGCCAATTTGAGGCATTCAAACCTTTTGTACAATGGGTAGTATAATTGGCATATTTTTGGTAAGCATACTTTTGGTATGGTTTTTATGCACTCCCAATCAAGCATACCAAATTTCATTTTAAAAAAAGCAAAATTCTATTTTTGGTGAATTTTTGAAGTCAATTTTCATGGTTTTACAAAATATTTTATTGGAAACAATTGGTGATGAGTTTTTAAAATTTGATTGCATAGATATGTAGGGAACATTCATAAATACATCTTTCATATTAAAAAGCACCCCATTAAGTAATTAAAATATCAGCTAAGAAGAGCTAATTGTGAAGCGTCTTATGACAAAAATTTGAAAAATAGATATCTTCATATTTTAATGAGATTTTGCTATTTAAATCTATATTCCTAAAATTAACCTACATGTATAGAAATACATTTTTGACAAGAATCTAGATGGGATGTTTTTGCAACCAAGTTTCAAATTATGGTAACTAGCCTCATTCCCAATCCCTTATCCAATCTCGAGACTTACTTTTGAATCCATTCCCAATTTTTTTATAATCCAATTAAAGTAAGTTTGTTCACCTTTTGAGATATTAATGGACTCTCATTCTTTGGATTCTTAAATTTTTTAAGAACAATTTTAAACAAGCCTAGAGACATTAATAAATGCCTACTATCCTTTCCCTTCAAATATTCATGAAAATTTAACTTCTAAAGGACTAAGTGACCATTGAACGTACGCAATTGATCTTAGATAATTATGCACAAAGTCAATTTAGATCAAATATTCACAAAATTTTGATACAAGGTATAAATATGTACTCCCTTACTAGAAATATGATTTTTTTCCAATCGGGTGCCTAAATATAAAGTTATGCCACCCTAAAATTTTTAGGTAGTTTTGACAATTTTGAATAGCATGTGCAAATCTCCTTCTCTCCTTCTAAAATTTGGCAAGTATATAACTTACTTGGTACAATATGCAAACGTCGAAAAGACCCTGTGTATAGTGTAAGAATCTTACTCTAAAAAGAGTTAAAGTTTGTTGGCCTTGTCAAGCCAATGATGCTAGTACGTGAACACAAAGATGTGAGCCTACAAGCCTTTAACCTAGTAGTAGGCATGTACCTACAACCATATGAAAGTGTTTATAATATATGTACATGTAACATAGATACACTATAATAGGGAAAGAGTCTATAACGTAGGTACCTATAACATAGACACTTATAACCATAGATGGTGTCTATAATATAAACTCCTAGGCTTATGGGCTCATAGATTCTATGCTCACAGTTTTGCTAGTACTCCTCCTATTGAATAAGGTAAATATTTTTTTTTAACTTCAAACATTATTTAATCTTTCAATCTGAGCAGTCAATGTTTCTTGAATTTTTTCCACACATACTTAGAGTAGTTTATTACAAATTTGTATGGATTGCATGAATTTCATTTTTTTCTCATTGCCCTAAAAAGTGGTTGTTTTTTCACAATGTCTACCCAAAATGTGCCTCGGTAATCTAGGGATTAACCCCTTAGCACTCCGGCATCCAATTTCTAGATGACAAATACAATCAACCTTATGTTTTTTTCTCATTATTGATTAGATGAAAGTCATCCTAAATGAACTCATTTTCTCATTTGTAGAGATATTTTATCAAGTTGTTGTCCTATCTAACAGTGGTTGGATTTGGTGTTAGTAGAATACGTTATTTTCTAAAATTACAAATGTAGATCTATGTCGAGTGGTTGACTAAGCCAAAATTGCATTGACTTTAGTTCAAACGGAATTTGCAAAAATGAAGTCATAGATTTAAAGAACACAAAGATTTCAAAAAATCACTATATTCATTTCAAATCCAGTCCAACAAAATTTTACTCAAAAAATGATAACATTTTGCTTGTAATTGAATTTAGAAGGAATTTATAAAAAAAATATTGGTGATAGCATTAGTGAATCTAAAACTCAAAATCTACATCTTTTTAGTATTTGTATGTCAGTTCCAAAATATTCTTCCAAATAGTATTTTATGATGATTTTTCTCAAATTGTCAATTGTGGAAAACACTATCTACACTGAAGGGTCAAAGATAATTTTTTTCCGATGTTTTTTCTCCAAGAAACTAAGGTAGGAGGTTCTAAAAGCGAAGGGGGTTCTAAAATGGATCACCTCCTTAAATGTACACTATTTGCACATGTTGCTTTTTTATAGCCTTCAGCAATGTAATAGGTAGTGTACCTTTTAGGAGGTGGTCCATTTTAAAGCCTTATGCCATTTCAACTTCAAAATTTTATAACTAATTCCACAAAGCTCCAAAAAATATGAAACCACTTGGGTTAGATGTCAATTCCACTTGTCCTTCAAGAAAAATTTACTGAAAAATATTTCAAGATGTTTCACCTCTCCAAAATTCAGTTCCAGCCCATTTATGGACCTCCTACCTTAATCAACACAAATTAATCAATTACAACTCTTAATAACAGAAGGGGGACAAGTTCTCCACCTGTGTGAAGCAGGGAAAGCAAGGCGGCACCATCTCCGTGGAGGATGAGCTTCGCCAACGTCACGAGTATCGCCAAGCGGCGGGCCCGCGACACCTGAAGATATCGCAACAACAGTTTGGGGCAATGGCAGCGAATATGTGGAGGAAATCCTCCTCTCCCCGTTGACAGCGGGCGCCCAATCTCGGCCACAAATTCCAAATCACGATTGAGGCCCAGATTCCGCGATTCTGTGGACACGGCAGTTGGGTTCTTCGGAAACATTCATTTGCATTGCGGACGTGTCCTTCGGAGCTTTCGCGGTGCTGCTTTGCCACGGAAAAACACTTTTTCAATCCGGGCGGTTAGGATGGTGCAACAAAGTGCCGAGGTTTGATTTGCGAACTCCGGCGCGAAGTTTGGATGGAGATTGAGTCGGAGCAATTG
Organism: Neckera pumila; assembly: GCA_963969595.1. NCBI lineage: Eukaryota > Viridiplantae > Streptophyta > Bryopsida > Hypnales > Neckeraceae > Neckera > Neckera pumila. The sequence goes on from OZ018412.1 coordinate 13,552,932, forward strand.
TTGATTTTCGCTCCCAATTGATTAGGTACCGAGACCCAATTGATCAGGTACCCAATTGAAGTCCAATTGAGGGCCAATTATCGATAGAAGAATCGTCGTTACCAGATTCGAAGCTTTACAGTGTTCAATGTGTGGCAATGCTGCACGTTACGGTTCCATCTTGCAATTGAGTGAGAGGAGAATTTTTGATTTTGTGGTGGAGGTTGTAGACAGGGGTTTGGGGGGTTTAGGGTTTTAGGGTTTCTGGTTTTTAGCTCGCGAATAAGTGATAGGCTTATGATTGTTTGGCGGAGTGTGGAGGGCACGAGGTTAGGGTTTTAGGGTTTTTCTGATGAAGTTTTGGAACTCTGCCCTCAGTTGATGCAGGTGGAGAATTTTGAAGTTGGTGGTGGGATTATCATGCGTTGCGAAGGAGTAGCGGCTTGAATATATCCGGCTTCTGCTGGTGCTTTGATCTCACTCTTCCATCATGGCGAAGGGCGTGCAGGCCACGCATGCGCTCGCTCTGCCTGCTTTACTCCAGGTTCACTTACTGTCAATGACTTCGAATTCTCTTATTCATGTACATTTCGATTTATTCTATGGATTTTCTCTTGCTCTTTGGGAATTTGCTCATTCCTAGAGTTTGCAGGGAGCTTTGACGAAATCCGGGAGCCGAGTGAGCGCATACCGCCCTGTAGTTCGCCATTATTATTTTGCACAGTGTAACAGCTCAAACGTGCACCACATTTCAGGTATTTCATGATAGGTTGATTCGAATTTGAGTAACCCGTCTAATAAAGGTTGAAATTTCGAATCGTAGCTAGATACTTTGCTGATCTCCTTGATCAACCAATATCTGGGAAGTAATGATGCATTGAACCATGTTTCATTTATAAGGAAGGTACAAAATACAATTTACGTCACTTTGTGCATTTTAACGTATGTCGGAATTTCAATGTGGAAGATTTATAGAGCTGAAAAGAGATCTTTGAGTACGGGAGTCAAATCTTGTGAGATCAAATTTTCATCACTATCTATAAAATTCTTTTACAATTTCAATGTGGGAGGTTTTAGACTACTAGAAGTGTCAGTATTCAGCCCCATTTTCATCCAAAAATCAATGGTAGACTTTCAGCCAAGTTATGCTTACGACACTTGCTAATTGGTCTTATCAAGTGTTTGAATAGATGAGTTGTTGTTGGGATCAGGGGTCAGCATAAGAGACGGGATTAGGTCCATAACGGTTTTAGCATCCTCTACCTTATTAGTACCATGTCTGGGTTTTCATGCAGGAAATGTAGCGAATTTGGGGTATTTTCGAGGAAGCACGTTGTTCCTTTCTTCGAAGAAATTTGTTGTAGCGCGTGGTCGCGTTTCGGTCAGCACGCCGTCGTATTCGAGGATGATGCCTGCAACTTGCAGCATCTCAGGTAAACCCTCTCTTCTGGCGACTAAGCTAGTCCCACTAAAGTCCGGCTTTAACACTGTTGTGTACAGAAGAATTTTGACACCCTAAAATTGATGATTTTTTTTAATATAAATTTAATTTTTAGTGTTAAAAACTTGTTTTAGATCAACCAGACAGTGGGGTATTTATTTATTAAGATCATTATATGATTTGTCTACTAGGAGAATCCAACTGTTGAATTGTTCTGAGCTGTGAGCCAAAGTAGATTCTCATTTTCCAGGGCTTTTGGATTAAGTAGCACTCTTCTCTGTCGCCCAGTGGACAGCATCTTTGACTGCATAAATTAGTAGCTCCCTTGTTTACCAAGGACTGCAAACTTGTCAACCAAGTCTTAGCTTGTATCTCCTTGTTTATCAAGGAAGGATTCCGAACTTGTCAATGAAGACTTGACTTGTAGGACCTTGTCGGTATTGCCTTGTTTATATATGGAGGAATATGAATTTTTCATTCAAGATTTTAGCTTATTGAATAGGTAGCAGCTCATGACATCCAGGAAACAATTATAGGTTGTAGTTCGTGAGGCAGACGCAGTTCTTATATTTTATTCTCACTACTTACTGTCCACATCTCTATAGTACTTCAACGTATTGCTACTGTGTAATGTTGCACAGCTCTTACTGAAGAAGGGGTGATGACAACACAAAATTTAGTCGATCCTGAGATTAGAGGCGATGCCATTCGGAAGCGGTTTCTTGAGTTCTATGCTGCCAGGGGGCACAAGGTTCTGCCAAGTTCTTCTTTAGTACCTGATGACCCCACAGTGCTGCTGACCATTGCGGGAATGCTGCAGTTTAAGCCCATTTTCTTGGGTCAGGTACCGCGGTCATACCCTTGTGTGACCACCACCCAAAAGGTTGTCCGAACCAATGACATTGAAAATGTGGGTCGCACTGCACGCCATCATACTTTCTTTGAAATGCTGGGCAACTTCAGCTTTGGGGATTACTTCAAGCGCCAAGCTATTGCCTGGGCATGGGAGTTAGCCACTCAAGAGTAAGTTATCTCTTATCCAGAGCCTGTTGTTCCACTCGATAGTTCTCAGGAGAATTGGTGGGTTTGGAGCACCTCCTGCGCCGCAAAATGAGTCAGACTATGACCAAATTGTTACGTTGCTGAGTTTCATCCTCTTTTTCATCGTCAAACATACATATCTCATGTTATGCAATATTCACGCTAGGTTTGATGAAAGATCTGGGGTTTGTAGAGGTGCAATTAGTCTAATATGCTACAAAATATGTCATTAAATCATCAAATACACTTATTTAGGACAACCAAGGGGAATTTCAAAAACAAAAGTGGGTGTGAAATTGGTTCTCATCTTCCGACCTCCATATCTCTTGATGAGCACCTTAACACCCAATCTCATTGAGAATTTGAATTGTACGGTGCAATTATTCTAGTGGGGTGGGGTGTAGTTGAATCACCGTTTAATCACCAGTTACACTCAATTATTGGAGGTCATAGTGAACACAAGGTGAACAGTGGGCTCGAGAATTCTTCCATTGTCTGGCAAACTTCAAATTGTCGTATATGAGAGTAAAAATGAGAACATTGAAAAAAATACAATATGTGCAATTTTTTGCTTTTAATCTTAAGTTTGAAAACATATGACTCGTGCTCTATGCTTTTGTATAATTCCTGAGATTTAACCTACAGTATGATCTTCAGGAAGACCATATAGCCTCATTTTTCCCCTTATGACTAAAAGGAGTACTTGCCTCTCTGCTGGACAGGTTCAAGCTCCCGTTGGAGAGGGTCTGGGTTAGTGTTTTTGAGGATGATGACGAGTCTTTTGCGATATGGCGAGATGAGGTATCATGCCCTAGAATTTTCTATGCTGTCTATTTCTACTATTTCAAAGCGGGTTCTGGTAAAGCCAGATATCATCCAACAAAACCTGAGAGAAACTGTAGATGATCTCTGTACTTATTGTATAATGCTGAGCTCAGCAGAAAACTTGACTGCCAAAACTCTTAGCGCTGTTGGATGATTTGCAATGTAAAGGTGGGAGTTCCTGTGGAAAGGATAAAGCGAATGGGAGCTGAAGATAATTTTTGGTCAAGTGGTGCTACTGGACCTTGTGGGCCGTGCTCGGAGATGTATTTTGATTTCTATCCTAACCGTGGTACAGAAAATGCGGTATGGTTTCTAGCTCTCTGAAGGTTTATATTATAGAGTATTGATTCTTATCCTTCATTGTGCCGAATTCTATGCATATATTATGTCCCTTTTGTTAGGTTTTTAATTTCCTAGTGGTGTTTTGCCTGTCTGTCCCTTTTCAAGCAATTAGATGAGTCATTTGTTGTGTTCTGTATGCATCTAGATATTACCAATCCACATGCTTTTCTGCAGTCTGATTCTAGCCGAGATCTTTATGCTCTTTCCTAAACGTGTGTAGAGTCATAACCATTGTGCCTGAATTTTTGTGTGCTCAAACAGGATCTCAATGACGATAGCCGCTTTATCGAATTCTACAATTTAGTATTTATGCAGTATAACCGGACAGATGATGGACAGCTTGAGCCATTGAAGAACAAAAATATTGATACTGGCCTTGGTTTAGAACGCATGGCTCAGATTCTTCAGCAGGTTTGCACTCCACCATTGATATCCAAATTCCTTACTTTATCCTCTAGTTGAAGGAATATGCATGAATACATCCTCATTGCTTAGTCAGCATGATACGGACCTTATTTACGTTGACTTTTTTATTTACTTTTTACTTTTATGACATGCAACAAGTTGGCTGATGCAGGTACCCAACAATTATGAGACAGATCTGATATATCCTATTATTGCACGCGCTGCAGAACTTGCAAATGTGAACTACACTACAGCTGACGATCGTGATAAGACTTATCTCAAGGTTTGCACCTACTTCCATCATGTGCATAGTATCTCACACTTTGATTTTAAGTCGTGCCCCTGTATGTGTGGCCGTCCTACTTTGAAAGCAGGTTATAGAAGATTACTTTGTGTGCAATGCTTGCAGTACTCGTGTTCATGGTTTTTGAATTACAAATATAATTACTATAATATATTTGAGATTGAGGCGAAATTTTATATGACCTGAATCAGTGAAGAATATTGCATGTGGTGGTCAATAAATGAATAAAATTGAACAAATGAATAATCCTATATAGCCTACTGAAAATTGCTATGAAACACATGCGGCTCAAAATGTGTGTCTGGGTACTGTGCGGCTTAAACCAAATTTCATGCCGCCAAGCCAGCATATTTTAGGACTCACGATTTACAAGTTCTGGTTTCGATGGTTTAGCCATTTGTAAAATGATTTCGGTCATCTGTTGACAGGTCATTGGAGACCACACCCGAGCTTTAGTGTATCTCATATCTGATGGAGTGAACCCATCTAATATAGGACGGGGCTATATCGTGAGGCGCCTTATCAGGCGTGTTGTTCGCATGGGCCGTCTTCTTGGAATTCGTGGTGATGGACGAGGAGACGAACAGGGGGCCTTCTTGCCAACAATCGCTGAGGTTGCTGTTGCAATGAGTGGGGATGTTGACCCCAACGTCCAGCAACAGAGAAACAAGATTTACAGTGCACTGAAAAGAGAAGAGTTACGATTTGTGCTGACTTTGGAAAAGGGGGAGAAGTTGCTGGAAGAGCTACTGACCGAAGCACTGGAAAAGCCCAAGCCGAGTTTGAGTGGAAAAGACGTATTTAAGCTCTATGATACTTTTGGCTTTCCAGTGGAGATAACTGAAGAAGTTGCTTCTGAGCGGGGGGTATCTGTCAATCTAGTAGGATTTGAAACGGAGATGGATGTTCAAAGGAAACAGTCTCAGGCTGCCCACAATGTTATAAAGTTAGCAATAGGAGGGGCTGCTCAAGAAACGCTTGCGAAGCTTCCTGAAACTGATTTTCTTGGTTATGACAAGCTTTCGAGTTCCTCCTCCGTTCTGGCCATCCTGGCCAACGGTGAATCTCTCGGTGAAGCTTCGGAGGGAGAGGAAGTAGAGATAGTCCTGGATAGAACTCCGTTTTATGCGGAGTCCGGAGGACAGATCGGTGATCATGGATATCTCCGGGTTTTTGGTGGTGACAGTGAAGCTCTGGTGAAAGTGAAGGACGTTGTCAAAGAAGCTGGCAGGTTTCGACACATCGGTGTTGTTGAAGATGGAAGGGTGATGGTTGGGTTGGGTGTGGACGCGGAAGTTGATTCCATCTTAAGACAGGGTTCACAGGTAATAGGGATCTTTACCTGTATTAAGATATCTGTTTGTGTATGTAATTCGCATCAATGTCTTTGCTGATGTTGCGGCGTATTTATTTCAACAAATCTGAGATTCCTACCTTCTTTTATGTGTTACCCTTTCTCAAATCCGCAGTTTATTTCCACTATAAGAAGCACTATTGGCGAAGTTATCAGATTAGTTGGACTTCGATGGTGCTGCTTGAAATTTGGCATCAATATGATGAAATATAACTCGCTGGTTACATGTGACTTGGGTGCAGGCTCACCATACATCAACGCATCTTTTACAGGCAGCTCTTAAGAACGTGTTGGGCTCTGATGTTTCACAAGCTGGATCCTTGGTAGCTTTCGATCGGCTGAGGTTTGATTTCAATCTGCCAAGGGCGATGACGGAAGTAGAGATCGTCGAAGTTGAAACGCTCGTGAATGAGTGGATTGGTATGGGGGTATCCGTTTCTACTGAAGAGATGGCTATTTCTGCTGCCAAAGCGAAGGGAGCTTTAGCTATGTTTGGGGAGAAATATGGCGAACAGGTTTGTGTTACAGGCGCAGATATTTACTCTTGAACCTAATACTAGTATGTTTTCGTACTTCTAAGTGACATAAGTATTCAGGACTCTAAACGCCTGTATTTGTGAATGACAGGTTAGGGTTGTCTCAGTTCCTGGCATTTCTATTGAGCTTTGTGGGGGTACGCATGTGGGGAATATAGCCGACATACGGGGTCTTAAAATTGTGTCCGAGCAAGGAATTGCATCTGGGGTGAGACGGATTGAAGCTGTCGCTGGCAGCGCATTCATAGAGTATGTTAATGCTCGAGATGCTGTTGTCAAGCAACTCAGTGCCACCTTAAAGGTATGAATTATTTAATGTATTGCATTCTGCAGTTGCAACTACGCCTTATATTATATTGTTTTTTTCTGTTATAGTAGCTTTGATGGGTCTGCTCAAGTGCTTGTATTCTTGCAGAAATGCCAATGTATTTTATATGAAACGTTTGCCTACTTGCCTCTCATCGTATACAATAGTCTTCCAATAAACAACATTGGTTCGTCCCACTTTGGACACAGGCCAATTCTATTTTAGGTTGTATTTTTAGATTCTTGTTCAACATCTTGTTTTGGGGGATAACTCATAGTTGCACGCATTCTTTTAACAGTGAGTTGCTTCTTCCGAAATTGAGGTTTTGGTCCCATCCTTGCCAGGCCAAAAGCTTGTTAGCACCTCAAGCGTTGCTAAAAATCGTTTGATCCTATGATTTTTATTGGCCTTTTTTGTCCAGAGTCAAACACTTGGAAGCTAACTCCAGTGTCAGCGGTTGCATGCTTTTAATGTGTGACAAACCATTACTTATAAGACGTCTGATATTTGTGCATGTTGCCTTATGCTGTTTTAAAAATATTTATTGTTCAGGTCAAGACCGATGATGTGGCTGGTCGGGTGGTGGCCTTGCAAGAAGAGGTGCGGGCAGCCAGAAACGAAGCGTCTGCTTTGCGCGTGGAGCTTGCGGTAACCAAGGCTGATGCTTTTTTACCAACAGCTGTTTCTATTGGGGATTCCAACACAAGGTATCCTTCTGAATCAAAATATAACCTCTTACATTTGATGGAATTACACTGTAGGTGATGATATCCTTATTAGGGGTTATAATACCTTGATTGTGTCTTCACCAAGGTGAGTATTACGTCTTCCTGCATTTCGGAATAGGAAAAAGTCAGGGTTTTGATTGGTGACTATAATGCTGATTATCTCTATTACCCTCCTTAAGGAGCAAGTCACAGAATTGCCTTGATTCATTGTGGCTGGGGGTAATCCAATTTGAGAATAATCTATGGCATTTGCACCTAGGGTAGTCAAAGTTAAGTGAGGGAATCCTGAGCAGCGGTTGCTTGCTTTTTGAAAAGGATTAGGTTATCACCCATAAAAGGTTATTAGTCTAAGGACGTTTGATAAACCTGTTGGCTTGTTGCATGCAGGGTTTTGGTGGCCTCATTAGACAAAATTGATGCGGAGTCATTAAAAGCTGCAGCTGAGCACCTTCTTTCCAAGTTGGGTGATCCAGCGGCAGTTGTGGTAGGTTCTTCTGGAGATGGCATAGTAAGTTTAGTGGCCACTTTCAGCCCGAGTGTTGTGAAGCAAGGCATTCAGGCAGGAAAGTTCGTGGGAACTATTGCCAAAATTTGTGGAGGGGGTGGAGGTGGGCGCCCTAATTTTGCACAGGCAGGTGGTAGGCAACCCGAGAAATTGGAAGAAGCACTTGAGAAGGCAAGAGGAGATTTAAAGTCTCTTTTATCGAAGCGCTCATAATATTAGGTAATTCATTAGTGCATCACATTCTAGTCTTGCGGTAGGAGCATTGTTTGGATGCTGTAGAAAGCTTTATGTACTCCCTCTTTGTACCAGTATGTAAACTAGCCATTTTTGTCCTCCTCCCAATTGCAATTTATCTGCTATCACCTGCAAATACAGAATCTTTGTTGCTTGCGGTATAACGACTCCATTTACACATCATGCGCTATGGATGACGACGAATATGTTTCTCCCGCCCTTCTGTTTGCTGCTCGAATATGTTTCTTCCGGTTTGTTAGATGTGACGAGCCTCCTCCCTCCTGTTTGTTACGCTATCCTAGTCCATCTCAAACCCCAAGCCTGTCAACCTCCTTTCATTTGAAGGCACCGAGGGAGGTGCACCGAAGTACCTCCAGGTGGAGATGATGAGGAAGACTGGCCTGTATCTAAGCAGGTGAAGGGAGTCCAGTAGGAGATGTGCAACGTTTTGTGCTGCCACAACAAAAATTTCTCCAACGGCATTTCTGAAATCTTTTCGAAAGAGAACAAAACAACTGCACAAGAAAAATGATTCGATCGTTAGACGGAAGCCATTGAGAAACGTAGTTGAATTGGTCTTGGTGAAAACTTAATTCTCAGGAAATCCTCAAACCGCACTTGACCACATCTGGGTACCAAATTGCACGTCTTGGTCCGAGGAGGCCATGATTGTTTCTCACACAACTGATCAATATTGGATTCTAATGCTTGATTCAGCTCATGGCTTGAAAGCGATGTTTATAATCAGTTTTCCAACTCATACTTGGGTGGCAACCACAATTATAAGGCTCTTGATTGAGTATGTTTCCATTTGCTGCATCGCTCAGTCATGTTTCGTCATTCATGAAGCCCTTCTTGCAAGGATTGAAGGCATTGTTCAGTCCATGCTGTTTTTTAATTTCTTGTCATTGGGATGAAATGACAAGAAAATGTGAGCAAATGTGAGCAAGTCCAGGTGGGAGGCTACGACATGCTTCCTTTCTCTTTTGCCAATGAGCAACAAGACAACCCAGGAATCTGAGATGATGCATTCTCCAAAATTTGACGCATTCATGAAAGGTCTCCATTCACCATTCACCATACGGTAATCGAGAGATTCCATTCCCCATACAAGTGAACTTTGAACCTTTTCCTACAACAATCTGGAAAACTTGCACCGGCTAAAATTTTGTGTATTAATTTTGTGTTAGGCTACAAAAAGCCAATGGCAAAAAAACAGGGGTCAATAGATTAAGTCTTTCCACAATTAGCACAATTCAAAGCGCACCTCGATGGAATCTCTGCCTTACCACGTATCCCAAACCAGTGACCCATTCCTAACAATGACCTAACAAATGAGTCAGAAACAGCTTCGTAAACCTGCAAATCCTTGCATTGTTCTGCTGCAGATCGAATTTAGAATGCGGCTATCTCTTGGGTGGCGGCAGCGTGTCGGAATGCAGCGCTAGGTCGGACGCTAAGCGGGATCAAAACCCTAATTAAAGCGTAGTACAAGCGTTGGGTGTACAATCCCGTATATATATATATATATATAGTAGAACCTCTCTAAACTGATTGGTTTGGAATCGCTTAGCAAAATTATTTTAGAGAGGTTGATTGTTTTAGAGAGGGTTTGTACAACACAGGAAGCTATTGCAGAAACCCATGTTTTTTGGGATGTTTTCACTATTTTTTGGAACGCATTTTTGTAAACATTAAATAAAACAATTCATGTTTTTATGTCAACAATGATGTTTAATAAAACAATCCATGCTTTTATGTCAAGGTCTACTACAATTCCTTGGCAAGCTCTCATTTAGTGTTATGACTTATTTTATTCCCAAAGTCGGGACCGCCCGGCCCTATTTGTTTATAGAGGTCTATCGACTTTAAAAGGAATGATTTGGGAAGGTTCTATTTTATCATGTATCGATTGCACCTAACGGTACAATCCGAAATTACAAATAAGGGAGCTGGTGTTAGGGTTTGGGTTTGGGATCAATATAAATACAAGTTATAAATGGTTTAACAATACAAGTTATGATTCGGGATGCAAATTAGCTTTGGGATGATTGGGTCGATTCCCGCCAAGATCAATCACTTGTAGGAAGACAAGAATGATGAGGTTCCGTAAACCTCACCATCGGTATCTTGTGCAGGTAATTGTTCTTTGGTGTTGTGATTATTGTCTTGGCTTTGGTTGGTGAGACCACTTATCTAGGTAAAATTCTTTTTTTTTTTCTCTTTTTTTTTTTTTTTTTTTCTTTATCCTTTAATTCGTTCATTGTGCATTTTTAAACCCCTCCTTGCAAATTAGAGGGGCTCAAGTAATTCCAAATATGACCTCAAATTTTTGTCATTTATACTAAATGAAACATTTTCTAGCTCTTTTAGCATGGAAATCCATCTTTGCCAATTGGGGCTCTAATAATTCCAAATATGACTTCAAAATTCTTGTTTGCGGTAAATAAAACATTTCTAGCTCCTTTAGCATAGAAAACCATCCTTGCAAATTGGAAGGCTCTAACAATTCCAAGTAGGACCTCAAAGTTTTCATTTGTGGTAAATAAACAATGTTTGGCTCCTTTAGGCTAAAAAACCTTTGGCCAAGTAAAAAGAGTGGAATGACTAGACAAAAGTATCTGCTTGAAATATATGTCATTGCAAGAAATACTTGTCCTATTCTCCATCACATGTTCAATGCAGAAGTTGTTTTGTGCCATAAGTATTGCAAAAATGATTGAATGAATATGAAATTCAAAAGTAAGCTTTCTATAGCAATAGAAAATGTACTTGAATTATTTCAATTCTTCCAAAATTAATTCAATAGGTGAAATTGAAGTTTGAATATATGTCACACATACAGTTTTGGTGGGTTTTAGTACTATCAAGTACCTTTTTTGAAGAGTTACGGCGTCAGATTTAGTAAGTTAGTTCTTCTAATAAAAAACACCTTCTCAAGAGAGAGATTTACAAAAGTACATTCCAAGTGTGTTTTGCATTGGCCTAAAATGTATTATATTCAGATTGAATTTATGTTGAGTAAAAAGTACATTTTTTAGTTTTAGCTTTGATCTTCTTTTTTTGGTCTAAGTTGGCAACAGTGGACACTTTTAAAATAAATTTTTTTAAACCCCTAAATGCCCAAGGCCTTTTTTGTGCTCCTAAGAATTTGCTTTAAATTGAACAAAAAGCCAACAATTTGATAAGTTGTATCAATTTTTTTTGAATTGTAACTATAAAATTCAATCTTGGCATATTAGAAATCACATAAGATAAAAAAACACAACATTCTCACTTATGAATTGAAAGATTGTAATGTTTGAACATGAGGGTATTAAAACTAAGCAAATGACTGGAAGTCTTTCAATCCTCTTTTCACAAGCCAAATCTATAAAGTTGGTCATCAAAAGAATATGAGATTAAAGGACCTAATATGCATAACCCCAATCAATTTACGACTTCTCAAAATCTACTCTACAATTTTTTTAAATGAATTTCTAAGGTGATTTTTTCTCAAAGATAGTGTATTTGAGACTCATTTCCAAGAGCCCTCAACACTACGAAAAGCCAAGATTGCAATGGACACCCTTGCACAATATCTTAAATAGAAAAATCATCATCAATCATTTTCAAAATCAGATCTTTGACGCTAAAACCAAATTTCAAAAAGAACTTTTTTAAAATATAAAATTTTAAAAATAACAGCTTGATTAGGTTTTATTTAACTTCAAATTATTGTTGACACCAAAATTTGGTGCCTTGGGTTTTTAGAAAAAAAGTTCTCATGTAGAGAAATAGATTTAACCCCTAAATTCTTGAGGCAACAAATTTTGGTGTTGACAATTCTTTGAAGCTTAATTAAATTTAACCAAATTGCTATTTTTAATAGTTCATATTTTTGAAAAAATTCTTTTTGAAGTCTAGTTTTAGCATCAAAAATCTGATTTTGAAAATGATTGATTACAACTTTTCTATTCAAGATTTTGTGCAAGGATACCCATTGCAATCTTGACTTTCCTTAGTGTTACAGGCTCTTGAAAATGAGCCCCAAATACACTAGTTCTTGGAGGAAAAATCACATTAGAAATTCATTAAGAAAAAATTTAGAGTAGATTTTGAGAAGCCATAAATTAATTGGGATTACGCATGTTAGGTCTTTTAACCTCATATTTTTTTGGTGACCAATTTTCTAGATGTGATATGCAAAAAGAAGATTGAAAGGTTTTCATAGATTTAACACCCTCATGGTCAAATATTATAATCTTTTGATTCATAATAATATTCTTATGTATTCTTTTCCTATGTGATCTCTAACATGCTCGGGGAGGCCATTCCTCCTTATATTTTGTAACCATGTGCAGTAATGGGATATTTTATGGGGGGATATTTATCTACTTGCAATTTTTTCCCCTATTTGTAGAAAAAAAGCTACTGAGGGTTATATTTTAGCACCCTACTTTTTTTAAATAACTGAATGGTACATTTTTTTGGCACCCTATTTTTTTTTAACTTTGTAGAAATACGCAATTATGAAAACATTACGCTTCCATTGTGAAACAAAATGTGTAAGTAGAAAGCCTTGCAATGCATTGAATTAGCCACATTAAAGCAAATAACAAAATTTGTAATCCACTAAAGAAGACATTTACAAAACTACTAATACAAATCCTGACCCCTAACTCTTAAAATTATAAGTTGTTGTTAAGCCATTGTGACACTAGCTCATTCCACACCCCAAAACGCCAAAAATCTACAAGGAAATCCCCTTCACCGTCTAAAATTACACTTAATAGTACAAGACTGGTGACCAAATCAGTCCACCCTTTACTGTTCCAAGTGAGCCTACTATAGAGGTTTTAAAGAATCCTAAGTTTAATATCCTATTCTCTTCCTACTAAGGAAAAAATGAAGGCATTATCCTATACCCTATTTTATATATATTTGTGCATGGGTCTTTTTCACAATGCTATGGTAGATTAAAAAAAAAAATTCTCTCCAAAGATTAAAATTGACCCTATTTTTTTATCTCACCTAGTTTTCTAAAAAACCGGGAGTGACTTCTCCGAGCTAACATGTCTAGTTTGAATTTGTACGATTACAATTCAAAAAAAATTGACACAACTTATCAAAATATTGGCCTTTTGTTCAAATTAGAGAAAATTTGGAGAGGCTCAAAATAGGCCTTGGGCATTTAAAGGTTAAGAAGGGCTCATAATTTTGACATTTTTTCCCTCAAAAACAAAATTACCATGAATTTTTTTAGCAAAGATTTTGTTTGTCCCATTCTCAACTTGTAGGCAAACTAATTTCTAACCACATTATTGAAAATCACAGGCCTCAAGTGGGCCGCTCCTGAGCAGCTAAGAGGACCCTACAATAACATTTAAATTGGATAAAGGATTGCCTTTTTCCCTATAGTCATTCACCTTGCACCGTGACGTCAGATGTGTCAGTGGTTCAATATCCAAGTACAAGGCATCAAATAATCAGGGCTCAGGTATTATAATGCACTTTAATCCTGATTATTGTACACCTTGTACTCTAACCAAATTTTGGAAAAAAAAAAAAAATGTTGAAACTAGTCCAATTACATCTACTATCATGATCTTTTTTAATGGCAATGTAATAGTCATAATTCATTGACAATTGTGAAAATGAAGAGTAAAGAGGTTGTTTATATAGAAAAGTCAATTGTCCATGGTGAAATCTCAAAGAATATGGGATACTTTGAAGAGAGATTATTCATTGTTCAAATTCAAGAATCATGTTGAAAGTCAAATTTTAAACCTCATTTAGGCATAGTAGAATAGTTTTTTCAAAGAAGTTTGAACTAAAAAAATGTATAGGATCAATGTAGTTTTCATCTCCAAAAATCCGTTTGAAGCTTCCAACAAAAAATTATGGACAAAATTATAAAAGGGTGTTTAAATGTCAAAGAAAATTTTGCTTCCAATCTCTTTTAGAATTTTCAATTTTGTCCTTAACTTTTTGTTGGAAGCTCTTAACCTCAAATGGATTTTTGGAGATGAAAACTACACTGATTTTCCACATATTTTAAGCTCAATTTTTTTTTGAAAAAAATTATTCGACTATGCCTAAATGAAGTCTAAAATTTAACTTTTAACACAATTTTTGCTTTTTATTTAATTATGAGTGGTTGTACCCTTATTAGTTCTAATTTACATATCCCACATGGATTGTTGTACCTACTACTATCCCACTTCTATAAATATCTTTCCTTCTCAACTTTAAATTCACTAAACTATTTGGCTTACAAAGCTAGTTCAAAATTACTAGTGTTTCTAATTTTTTTGACAATTAGCATCAAAATCCACTTCTTTTTGGTTAATTTGATTGAAATTGATTAATTACCCAATTAATCAGACATGTACTACAATCACATTAGTAAGTCCTGACATCCTTCCCAAAATTCACACACTCTGACTACTTACAATGGCTACATGCCTACTTTTAAGTAATAGATTGGTTGGGTCACTCTAGAACGGCCCTCTGGAGGCTTGCAATTTTCTGTAATGTAGGCTACTTACAAAACCGATGTAGTTGTCTCAATGTGCTGATGTTGTGATCATTCTATATTCTCAATGTACACCTTCTAAACATTTCTTCAGCTCTTGTTGGACATGTTGTACGTGAGCTGTCACCTACTATACTGCTGATCTGAAATGGAGAAGTCTAATCTGTGAGAATGGGTTGACAGTCAAAAATGGATCACTTCCTTTAATTGATCTTGTATTCTACCGAAAGTTGCAATGTACCGAAAGTTGTAAGATGTTTATCTATGCATGATTCTTTGCCAACTGGATACTGTCAAAAAGAAGTTTCCATTTTTCGAGGTCAAAATAACTAAGACTGCTATTGTAATTTAAGACCACTAGCCAAATTTTACCTAGGTATCATCCACTATTGATATAAATATCATGGAACAGCAGTACAGCACCCAAGTATCACATGGGTATTTGACTATCACACAAGTATCACATGAGTATTTAAGTATTTTGAAGAATACTCATGTGATAACTTAGCTGGCTACTTCTCCAACACGATAAAAAGAACACTGGCTGCAAGTAAGAAGCTGCTTCCGAGGTGCGGTAATCATTTTTATATTCGATTTCCGACAGAAAGAAGAGCGAATATTTCAATACTTTTCATTACAAATAGCCGAGACCGACGTACATCAGAACCGAATTTAAAAACATTATCATTCGGATTGGGAACTCCCCATCGAACTTTCCTCGAGCTCCACTTGCTATTTTAGTTTCGTGGAAAGCTGGCTCAGAATAGCTTATGATAGGATTTCAGACTCGTCGACGAGCACAGAAGCTACACGCAAGTAAGTTAGGATTGGAGAGTCTGGAGCGGACATCCAGCAAACCAATCACCGGATCAAAAACTCGAAGAAGTCGGCTTTTAAAAACACGACGGGAATCAGTACCACACAGTATAACTTATGTACAACTTATGTACAGTACTGTAGTCTTTGACCCCTGATATCTCAGATTCTTTTCCTGTTCTGCTTCGACGTTTGCAAAGAAGTCGTCTTTCTGCTTTGACTACGTCTCAGTCCTCCAGTGTTCAGTCATCAGTCGATTTCAGACTCGTCGACGAGCACAAAAGCTACACGTAAGTAAGTTAGTATTGGAGAGTCTGGAGCGGACATCCAGCAAACCAATCACCGGATCAAAAACTCGAAGAAGTCGGCTTTTAAAAACACGACGGGAATCAGTACCACACAGTGCAACTTATGTACAGTACTGTAGTCTTTCATATCTCGAATTTTTCCTGTTCTGCCTCGACGTTTGCAAAGAATTCGTCTTTCTGCTTTGACTACGTCTCAGTCCTCCAGTGCTCAGTCCTCAGTCGATTTCAGATTCGTCGACGAGCACAAAAGCTACACGTAAGTAAGTATTGGAGAGTCTGGAGTGGATATCCAGGGAACCAATCACCGGATCAAAAACTCGAAGAAGGCGGCTTTTAAAAACACGACGGGAATTAACTAATCAGTACCATACAGCTTATGTACAGTACTGTAGTCTTTATGTTCAGTACTGTATACTGATATCAGAAGCGTCGTTCATGCAGACTTGGAACGTCACCAGTTTTTGTTTTTTTGTTTTTTCGCGAATCAAAACGAATTTCAATTGCAGGACGGAAACCCAGACCCCCAAGCTACGCAAAATCCCGACCACTGACGTTCACCCTCGAAGGACGCCATAGACTTAAAAGTGTGGTCAAACAAGTCATTTTTTTCATGGTGAAGAAGTTCGGATTTGATGATTTTCATCGAATTTTTGTGTGTGCAGCTTCAGTTAATCATGTTATATTCACATCATTGAATGGAGTAACGTTCACGGATTGTTCTGTTTATTTATTTTATATGGTGTAGTTTATTAAGAAAACGGTATATAAATACGAACCTTCTGCTACCCAGGAGGATAATCTTGTCCCAGCTACAGTATCCACAAAATCGGTCAAACCAGAACCTTAGCTTACGGCTAGTGATTTTCACCAAGGACTTCCACCACGCTACCCGAAAATAAGAGATCACCCATCCCGGTCCAAATTGAATTGTCTGACAACTTCACCCTGAGTTTTCATTAACCATCATTTTTCTTATTCAACTGATTAAGTTTCCTCCCTAAACCGACTTCGATTATTGCCATTATTTGTGCAATAAGTAGAATTTTAAAGAAGTTATGGAGGATTGATTTCAATCCTAGTACAGTTTCAATATTCCATAGGTGTTTTTCATGTTCATGAGTTAGAAAAACACTTAAAAGGAAGCGACCCATTTCTAACCATAAACCCATTCTCACAGATTAGACTTCTCCATTTCAAATCAACAAATATTGTAGGTGATAGCTCATGTACAACAAGAGCTATAGAAATGTCTGAAATGTGTACATTGAGAATATAAAATAATCACAACATGTACATTGAGACAACTACATCAATTTTGTAAGCAGCCTATGGTTATGGTTAAAAATTGGTTTGCCTACAAGTCAAGAATAGGACAAATAGAATCTTCGTGGAAAAAATTCTTAGTAATTTTGCTTTTTTGAGGGAAAAAATGTGAATCCTTCTTAAATCTATTTCTCTACATGAGAATTTTTTCTCCTCGACCTTCCCCCATACTAGAGACAAGTCGAATTGCTTAACCCTTAAACGAGGAGGATGCCATTCTGTCACTAATGGATGATAGAGAATCAAACTGAACAGAAGTGCAACTATTCATCTTCAAAATTTGTTGTAAGAAGGGGAGATCTTCTACAATAGCATGACTTCCAATAGATACTTTTGGATATTTTAATGTAGATGATGTCACACGGTAATGAAAAAGGATGATTTCCAAGGCACCCCTTCGTCCTTTAAGGGTTAAGTGGTTGGAAATAGGTCGTCATCCTGATATCTGTGATTCTCCCCGATCATTACCCACCCCCACCCCACCCTGGACTCGCCCCCACTGTTGACCACTTTGGCTATTCCCGTCAGTACCGACTGTCGGTAAACATCTTCATGTGACTGGAGCACCGACTGCTGCAATCGCCGCATCGTTTACCTCCACTAGTCTCAGACTCCCGGTTTGGCTGCGCCAGCTTTGACCGCATCGCCAGTTCCGGACATATATATATAGCTTGGGAATCCTCAAAATTTTGGCCGGCCCAGTCGAACTCACCTCGACATGAAGTTTCGATCGATTCCTTCATATGCACACCTTAAGTTTCATTTATGCAGGTTGAGGATAGGAGAAGGGTTGCAAGTAGAGTGAGTGAGTCTCAGATCTAAGTCTCGATTTGGAAGACGGCACGTGAAGGTGAACTCGAAATATACCCTCTTCAGAGAGTTCCAGGGCTTAATTGCAGGGTAGGAATTCATTACTAGCTAGTCTCGTGGTCCGATGCCGGCCATGGCTAACAAGTTCGACACCAAGCACCTGCGCCAAGAGTGGTTTCCACGCATAGACCGTTTCCTTTCTAGTGCAGACTTCGCCAAGAATCGTTACCGCGTGCAACGCATCTGCGTCTGCGCCATCGTCCTCTCCCAAGACGAGCTCGAGATTCGCCATCTCAATAAACAGATGCCCATGTTCTCCGTCACTCAAGAAAAACTAGACTGGCAACCCGAGGAGGATCAGAGCGTGGGCGCCGTCTTCACCCATCTCACGCGAATGAGCGATTGTCCAGGCAACTACCTCTTCGAGAACGTGGAGTCTCCCGAATTCGCTCCATCACCAGATTCCGAACAAGACCATTCTTACTACGGCCAGTCCTTTCGATTGAGCAGTCTGGAGGTTTACAACGGCGACTGCTCGTCGCCAGGGTACCACATCGGTGCGACTGCGTTTCAGAAACTCACAAACCTCAGGGATAGCAGCGAATCGGACGAGTTGTGGCGCAGGTGGTTGTTCAAGTACATCATCGAGTTCGACGAAAGTCCTCGAATTATATGGGCTCGTGAGGGGGTGACGTCCGCTGTGCTGTGGCAAGTGCAGCTGGATATTATCGACTCGACTTCCAGGTTCCGACAAAGTATTGGAGGCATTCGGAGAAGACGGTACGGGGCGTTTTCGCAGGTGTATGTGGATTCAAGGGAGGGGCATGTGGAGGATGTGGATGAGCCTGAAGCCAAGCGGTTTCGAGGGGTTCGTTACCGTCCCGAGCGGAAGAAGTGGGTGGCGGAGATGAGGTTGCCGAAGGGGATGAAGAAGAACAAAGTCTCGTTTGGGGACTATGAGTCGGAAGTTCAAGCGGCGAGGGCTGTAGATGTTGCGTTTCATCACTATGGGAAAGAAGTCAACTTTGGGAATACTGCCGAGATGCTGAAAGCGCAGCCCGCGCTGGAGGGGTTGGAGGGGGAAGCGAAGCTGAGACGGGTGAAGGACCAAGCGAAGTGGGTGGCGAATCAGGCGATGAACGCGCCCTCGCATCCCGCGTGCGCGCCCTCAACGGTGGCTGCTGTAAGTGCTCCGCTCCACTCCTACTTTTCTTGGTAGCCATGGCTATAGATATTTGCTGAAATGGTGTGTTTCAGAGCGTCACAATTGCGACAAACGCCAATTCCGTCAAATTGGCGGTATTCACACAATAGATTCCTCCACTCAGATACACTAACTTGCTAGGCGGATATAACTACTCGTTGTACGGTTAGAATATGCAAATTGAATTTCACCCGCAACGTTGTGTGCACCACAAACCGAGAATTTCACCCTCATCTCCGTCTCAGTTCCCTAAATTACTTCATTTCCTTCCTTATTGAGGGTTCACTGCGCCACTTTAACGAAATTGACGTTGGCATTAAGTGCACAAAGCTCACTCTCCAAGCTAGAACTGGTATAGATTTGAGGTTACTGGTACTGTGGCTGTCCTAATAGTAAGCTTACTTCGCATGCTTCAGAGCGTCAACTTTCAAGTGCCCCAAACCCCATGTCTGAAAACAGAGTGGTTCAAATACCAATACTTCCAAGTGTCGATTTTGAGATTCCAAGCACACTCGTCCATGAAAGCTCGCCAATTTGTAATTGAAATTTCTCCATTTTCATCTAACGAATATGACTCGTCATCTTGCAGAAACTCCCAGATGCGGCGGCGTCACCAGATCCTACTGCGGACTCTAATTTCATACTTCCTTCTCCCTCCCCTTCAATATCTTTAGAGTCCCTACTAGAAAGCTGCGGCAGTGGAGACGAAGTGACTTCATCGAGCGCCCTACGGGTAGCCCCCGAGCACGTCACCGACATGGACGTGGTGAACGGAATCGGGTCTTTCTGTGGGCAAAGTATATTCCAATTTTTCTACCGAGAGGGGAGTGACCCAGGCGATCTCTTAGCTATCTGCTCGCCTTCTCCCACCTTGTTGCCAATGGACAGCCTTCTGGGTTTCCAGGATGACGAGCCGGATCATCGAATGTGGGAGCCGGAGGAGCTTCCAGATTTGGAACTATGGCCATGAACAATTAACATCCGTTGTTCTCAGGATTTGTAATTTAGGGTCACTTCGATCATCACTTTGTACAGTATTCAGTTTTGAGACTCGGCTGGTACGTAATTGTCGACCGGCATTAATTAGTAGCTTGCTAGTTCCAGATCGACAGGAGGAGCGATCGAGTTCAATTCAATTCCTTGAGGAGCAATTCACCTCTCACTGATTTTTATGACTCGGCTTGGAGCGAATTTGACGACTCTTATGGATTAAGAGACGTTACCTCTGAATCAGTCTGCAGTCAATTGTAGTTCTAGTTTTTAGGGATTCAGTCTGGGTTGAATGCTATCAGTCTCCCAGTGTTCTATAATGCTCCACTCTGGCTCCAATAGATGTTCTACTGATTTCAACACTGAAAGGACTCTACTAGAGAGCAGTGCTATGAGAGTGCAGTTCCAAATTGTAGTAAGCTTATTACAAAGCTTAAATTCTGAGTTGGTTGCCAAGATGGCAAGCTGTAATTATACTGCACTAGTAACACAGTTTGTGTAGTGATATTCTTGGTGTTATGTAACTCACAAAAATCTTTAATAGGAAGATCCCATGAATTTAGGACAAGCAATATGAAGCAAATGTACAACTCATAGAATTGGTTTGAAGATTTTCTGACATTGACTCCTAAAGTCCTAAAGCCTTTTTTTTTTTTTTTTTTTTTGTCAGAAAACACTCTAAACTGTCAATTATATTGCAAAGTGCAAAAAGGTTTATGAATTGTCTTTTTGTTTTCTTGTCTTTTGTTTCTTTTTGGCATGTCTAATCGGAGCTTCTTGCACTGGACTAGTATAAGAATGTGTGGAAGAAAATTTCAGAAACTATCACCTTGTAGATTATAAGATATTTGCTTTTGAAAGTGAAGAAAGCGGATTTGTGAGAATGTTCCTTGACTAGATTATTTGACTTTGAATCTTCTTGACTTCAATTTTTTGCACTAAACAATTTGGTTTTTAAAAAAATATTATGTTGAAGATTTGAGTTGGAAGTCTAGGAAAAAATTCAAAAATAATTTTTTGACTTTCATTCTTCAAAAAATTTGAAGTAGAAGTTGGTACACAATTGAAGGAAAAACTAATTTAAAATTATTAATAGCTCTATGATGGAATTGAAACACACTATTGATAATCCTAGTGTTGAGACTATTCTAGCAAGCATATTTAACCTTGTGGAATATTTTTATTTTTGAAATTGTGAAAATTCACTTGAAAAAAAAATCTAGTACGTAATTTTCTCACAAAGTTTCAATGATTGCCCGCAAAAGAAGAACACAAGGTTTATAACTTTCACATCACTAATCCAAATGGAATGAAACAAAGTTTTTGATGTAGACAAAAACATAATCTGTAAGGAATTTTGTTTTTTTAATTACTTTGATTTTTTGTGGATTCGTTTTGTTGCATAGTCTCCCTCCATTTTGAGCTTATTTTGGCATAACTTTTGCTCCCAGGCACCAATTGAAATAATAATTATATATTTCCAAAAAGCTAATATGTCTTTTCTATCCTAAAAAAAAGTTTCAAAAAATCACATCAAAAATTCAGGTTACACAAGCCTACTTGAAGTCCATTTTGTCTCTTGAAGGGACTTTGGGACTTTAGGGATTAAAATTACACACATGTTGCCCCATACTATCACATAATGTTCACTCATTTTTTACGTAGTACCAAGTATAAAGAGTACTACAATGGAGGCACTCAAGCTTGGCATGGTACAATCAAATGCGTGAATGGAAGAGTGAGTGTAGGGTCCATTATGGTAGGGTGCTCTAAAAGTGACCTTACTCTAAAAGCGACCTGGTACATTTTTCTTTCTTCAATGTACCAATAGTGTACATTTCAAGAGGTAGTTGCTTCTAGTGACCACTAAGTTTCAACTTCAAATACTAGTAACTAATTCCACAAACATCCAAAAAATATGAAACGACTTGAGGTTGATGCCAATTCCATTTTTCTTACAATGAAAAATTGACGAAAAATTGACGAAAAATTGTTTCAAGGAGTTTTGCTTCCCCAAAATGGAATCAGCTCCTAAAAGATCGCTTGAAGAGCAGACTAGCTCATACTGTGACACGGAATCTGACTGTGCAAGTCTTCCCATGTGCACCGTTTTGACTCCACCTTGTTAGGAAAGCAATTCATTCTAGTTTAAAATATTGCTTTCCATACTGATCGTCCGTCCAATTGTTAACTTCATCCTGGGCTCCTCCGGGTGGTCGACTGTCGGTTTTCTTTTTACTCATGATTCCAAAAGAATCATCTGTGACACCAAAAGTTTGGGAGAAAAAAGACAATAAGAGTGCGTTTCCATGGAGCCTAGAGGAACTGGACCTCCATGCCTCCAGCGCTATAAAAGGCCCAAATAGTGCTGGAGGTTCTGGACATCTGGTTAGACCCTTTTTCCTAGGTTATTCGTTTCATGAAGATTTCTGGAATTTGCAAAACCCTGCCCGTGGGCACCCTGGATGGGGCCTCCAGGTTCAGCTCTCCATGGAAATGGAGCCTAAGAGCAACCCCACTGCAGCTCACGGAAGGGCCAAGATACGGCGAGTGCGCGGGCCCTATTAGATTTTTTTCCCACGGTAGACCCACCAAGGCAGGATGCTAAAGGATGCCATTGAAAGTGGGCCCAACAGGGGGGATTTTGTATTCGCGGGGTAAATGTAAAAAAAAGAGCCCCCTATTTTGTGCCACGTCTTGGACATGTTATAGGCCACTCCTAGCTAATTTGGGGTCTCTGATTGCATATATGAATTCAGAATTTGCAAAAAAATAAATTGTGGCAAATAAAAAGTTCCCGCATTTTCTTCAGGGTAAATCCGGTCTGCAGGGCCCACCTTTGATGACACCCTTTAGCGTCCTCCCTCAGCAAGTGGGAATTTATTGCCGGCCATGCCCAAATTTGCACAAGGGACGGGCAAATGGTGCACCTTGAGGGTGCCGCGCTAAAAGAGTTTTAATTGTTAGAACACGCTTTCAAATTGAATTAATGCAAAAAGCTAAGGAGTATGACGTCCTCAATACTCATGATCCTCTTGATAAAGCTTTTTTTTTATTGGAAATCCCATCACAATCTCCAGTGAGGTGCTATATTGGGGTTCCATTTAATGTGTGCTCGAATTCCAAAGTGTTGACAAAGCTTTGCTGTGTTGACATTTCTTGCTAGGTGTGAAGCATAGATTAAAAGTGGAAGTTGGACTCATGCAAATTGTACTCCAAACCACACTTGGCGCCCCTCCTTGAAGTGTATGCTATGGGGTTGCCCTAAGTTAAGGTAACAGGTCTAGAAAACACCCACTTAAGAGCTGAAATTGAATTTTGGGGAAGCAAAGCTTTTTGAAATAATTTTTAGTAAATAGAATTCCTTGAAAGACAAGGGGAATTGGCATCTAACCCAAGTTGTTTCATATTTTTTGGAGCTTTGTGGAATTAGTTATAAAATTTTGAGTTGAAATTGCATAGGGCTCTAAAAGCACCCACCTCCTAAAATGTACATTGTTTGTACATGGCTGAAGGCTATGAAAAAGCAACATGTACGCACAATGTACATTTGAGGATACAGGCAATTTTAAAGCCTGTTACCTTAATGGTTTTCAAAGCCTATTACCTTAATGCCCAGGTATACAACTCATGTATTATATACAGGGGTCATTGGCATTAAAACGGATTAGAAGACGGCTTTTGTAAAAAATATATCAAATTAAAAAGACCAAAAAGTTAGGTGAAGACCAAATTAAAAGAAAATTAGATGTGAAAAATGTTGAATTGCATCCATATTAGAACAAAACTCACAATATACATGAAGAATTGAAACACCTATGCATAGTTTTAAAAATTCCACACAAATAGTTCCCTCCAATTAAAATTAATTTTTTATTGAAAAGCCCCAAAAGTTGAGTAGCTTGTCCTATGATACATGTATTAACCCCTAAAGTCCCTTGGGGGACAATTTGGAGTTTGGGTAGGTACCTACGGACTGAAATTATACTGTGATTTTCTGAAACTTTTTGAAGACATGTAGTTTTCCAAGAGGTTCGTGGATATATAAATTTTATTCCGATTGGATGCTGAATGGAAAAGGTATGGGTTTTTTTTTGTTCAAACCAAACTCAAGGGGCAGGTTGGTCAAGCACATTTTCTTTGATTTTGACAAAGGGCAGGGTTACCCAACTATGGAAGTAGGCAGTAGGTGAAGATTGAGGAGGCCGGACAAGGTTTGGCGACCCCCGATTATTGCCGGGTGACCACATGCCCGAATGGGACCTGTTCTAGAGGTCAAGTCTACGGGGAGGGGCAAGGGCTGGCACATGGCGAGACATGGCAGGAGTTGGCCTGAATTGAAATTTGCATTTGACATTGAAATTCAATTATTTAAATTCATTCATTCAAATTCATTCAAATTTATTTATGGGTTAAAATTCATTAATTCATTTGAATTTATTTATTCACTAAAATTAATTCACTCATTTAAAATAATTGATTCATTTAATTTAATTGAAATTAAATTCCATTAACCCCTAAAGTCCCAAGGTCTTATTTCTATTATAAGCCACTCAGAGTTACCATTTATATTACAAAGTGGAAAGAAAGTTAGTTTGCTTTTTTTTGCATATCTAACAGTAGTATCTTGCAATAGACTAGTATATAAATGTGTGGAAGAAATTTCAAAGATATTGCAAGATATTTGAATTTAAAGCAAAAATAAATAGTTTTTTTCCACCTTGTTCAACTAGATTTTTGGCTTGGAATCTTTTCAAGTTAAAATTTTTGCACAACTGATTTTGAATTTCTAATTTTTTATATTGAAGAATTGAGTTCAGAATCTAAAAATACAAATTAACAAAAGAATCACTAAATTTTTACGTATTTAAAAATTGTTAAATAGAAGTAGGTTCAAGATTGAAGGAAAAATTAAACAGTTAATAGCTCTAAGGTGGATGTGGAATACACTAATCTCAACGGTGAGATTGTTCTAGCAAGAGATCTTAACCTTGTGAATTTTAATTTTTTTTTAATTTTGAAAATTGAGTTCAAAAATGAATCCTACAACTTCTTTTTTCAACAAGATGCTCTGATTGGCCAAAAAATAAGATTGTCCATAACTTTCACAACACAAATCCAAATGGAATGAATAAAAGCTTCCCATATTGATAAAATTACAATCTATAAGAA
Organism: Neckera pumila; assembly: GCA_963969595.1. Classification (NCBI taxonomy): domain Eukaryota; kingdom Viridiplantae; phylum Streptophyta; class Bryopsida; order Hypnales; family Neckeraceae; genus Neckera; species Neckera pumila. Next base: position 13,578,073 of record OZ018412.1, read on the forward strand.
ACAAGTTTTTAGAAATAAAAGATAAAAAAATATTGTGTGAGAAGGCTTTTGTCTGCCACACCTAAAAAATGGACTTTTTGTACCATAACTTTTGCTCCCTAGCACTAAAAAATTATATTCCCAAGAAGATAATGTATTTTCCTATCTTCACAAAAAGTTTCAAAAGTTCTTGATGAATATTGAGACCAAAGGAGCCTGACCAAAATCAATTTTGACCCCCATAGGAACAATGGGACTTTCAGGGTGAATCCCTCGAGGACCAAGGCCATTTTCCTGCCAAAAAACAACCAAAACTGCCAATTCTCTAGCAAAGAGTAAAAAAAACGAAAATTGTTTTGTTGACACATCTAAATCATACAATCTTACACCTAACTAGTATAAAAATGTGTGGAAATTTTTTTAGAATTTTTCATTACACAAATTGCAAGATATCTCCATTTAAAGGAAAAACATTGTGTTTCACCAAGATTTACATGCCGTTTGTATTTGAGAATTGACCACAAACTTCCCAATAGTTGTAACTAATCCTAAACAAGCATCCTAACCTAAAATACTAGACAATTCAATGCCTATACCTATTTCTTTTGGACTTGGAAGTTCAAACAATCAAAGAATGTTGAAAATTTATAAAAGTGTCCAACGCTCCCACAAATTTGCATGTGGGTGCCTAATACAATAAATAATATGTATACATATTATTATAGACTTTCACCCACCCACGCAAAAGTTGTGGCAAATTTACTCAACTGTGACTAATGTGACTAATGCCCCCGAGGGATATTAGTCACATTAGTCACAGTTGGGCCAATCTTCCAAAATACATGCCTTTTGTATTTCAAAATTGTCCACAACGTTCCCAATAGTTGCAGCTAGTCCTAAACAAGCATCCTAATCTAAAAATTAGACAATGCAATGAAGGCTACTTACAATTCAAATGAAATGAAAAACAAAAAGGATTGTTATTATGATTTTACAATGATTTTAGGATTTTTATTTGGCAATAACTACTAATTTTCAAAAGATTTTTAAATATATTAGAATGCTCAAATATTGTTGTTCATGGCCTCCTAACATTTTTTATTTTACTTGTAGGAGATATGCCATCACTCTGGAGTTTTAAGAATTTTTTTGCAAGCTTTTTGTGCAAGCACTACTGTCTACCCATCCAAGGAGTATACCTCATGCTCCCAATGATACCTATGAGGTCTCCAAGTCCACATGCATGGTATGGTGAAATTTATTGGGAAACTACAAAGAAGGCAATTGATTAAAATAGATGAAGGACCTTCTGTGGAGGTGGGGAGCTCCTCCGTTCCCAATCTTGGGAATGCAATGGGGAATACAGTAGAGAACATGCTAAGTTTTACAGGGAACATCATGGACCCGTTTTTAGTAGTTGCCCAATGGCATTTTCCATTTTGTTCATACCATAGGTCTTTGAAATTGCATAGAATGGAGGTAAAGTATTTTTTTCAATTTTTTTTTCAGGATCTTGTGAATAATGACTGCATCTTTTTATCTACCATTTGGATTTGTCAAATTTCAAAGAATGGGCTACAAAATCTCATTGCAAACAAAAGTATTGTATTGTCATTTTTCATAACATAGTTGCATTGCAAGATTTTTTTGGAAGTGTTGTAAATCTCCAAATCTTCTAAAAATTGGTGGACATGTTCCTAACATGATCTAAAATACAGTAGAATTCTAAATTCAAAGTATGTCGTGCAAAAATTCAACAAATGGCAGTCAAAGTCATCTGAAATTTCAGGGCAGCACACAAAAAAACATTTGCTCAAACTTTGAATGCAATTTTCTCCCAATCCGTGCGGTCAAACTTGATGAAATTTTTATCACAAGATCTTAGTCAAGTTAATTACAACATTTTATAGTTAGATTTTTGAAAAAAAAAAAATTCCGGATTTTTGGGTGAACACAGCAAAAATGGCAATTTTCAGTGGTTTCTGGCCAAAAAATGGCCTTGGGACTTTAGGGGTTAAAAAAACTCATGTAATTATCTTCTTAATGCTATTATTCTCCTCTAAGAATATCCATTATATATATAATAATATTTTTGGATTCCTTGTTTTAAGGCCTTAAAAAATTTTCTACATTATAGCAAATTATATCCCTTGAGATTGGACCAAAATGCATTATAAGTGATTATAATCAGGGCCATATAATATCGGAGTTTCGTACCCGGGCCTTAATGGTTTTCAATCACAATAAGGTAGGAGAACCCATTTTCTTCCACGTCTTAGAAGTTGTTCCTTGCAACAGTACTCCAATTCGCTCATCAAGCAACCTAGCTATAGTGACTAGGTGGTTTCTTGCCAATTGCCGATTGGTGCATGTGGAAGTGCATAATATTTGGAAATAGGGTCCCTGAAAATGGGCAATGGGTGCTTTTAGTCTTTGCACTTTAAACAAAGCTTTTTGAAAGTAGTTTTAAATTTATTTATTTATTTATTTTGCATCTCTCACTTTTTCATTTGCCTTCCATTTTGTCCTTTAATTTTTTACACTGGCTTCATGGTTTGCGGTGTATGGCTTAAATGGACAGTTATGGGTGCTCCCACTTTATTGTAGCTAAACATTCAATTTGCTCACTCACTTCACAAAGTTCACCACTTTCAACAAAATACAAATATTTAATAAGGTACACTAGCCTATGACATGCAAAATCACTGGTATGCCCTATTGGCATTGTTGAGTTTTTTATTTTAAAATTCTACTAGCGGTTGGCACTTGCTATGCTACACATTCATCATTAGAATTTTATTAGAATTTCTACGTATTAGATAAAATGCAAAACAAAAAAATTCAATAAATCTTCAAATAAAAATTACTAAAATCTTTGTATAATTTTGTTTATAAATAAGCATATATTGAAATGTATAATAGAAATTCATTGAACAATGAATGAAATATATGCAATGGTGAGTACTATAAAAGATACACATTTATTGTAATGCATTCAAAAGTTGACTCAATTATTACAAACAATGGCAACCCAAAAACTTGGTGAATTGAAAAGAAAAACTTGTAAATTTCAAAAACTTCATGAACAACTTAAATGTTGTGAAATCCAAAATCGCTTCAATTGAATAAATTTCTCAAATCATTTGGTAGTAGCAATGGGATTATGAAATCATAAAAGTTGTATTACAGAGGTGATTGCAAACTACTACTCTATTTTTGTAATATAACATTGTGTGAAAATATTATTTTTATGTATGCATGATTGAAGATATTTTTACAAAATATTAAAATTAATTATTTCAAAGAGTTATTGAAATCATTATCATGCATTCTATTCAAATATATCAAAATTTTACTAATATGTGATACAATGAATGCGTAGCATAGCAAACATGAGTCCCTACTATTAATGGTAGCATTTGTGATATTACAGAGGGATTTATGATTTTAGTAGTATGATGTAAAGATAAATGTGAGAAACGGGGAGAGTACTTGAAATTTTTTAATTTTTGACAAGCGTGAATTTGTCATGAAATTTTTGAGGGTGATGCCCAATTAATCCAAAAGAGTCTCTACAAGCTATCACAAAACTCACAAGAAGTATATCTATAATGGTCATTGTACTTATCTAAAGTAGTCACAATGTTTTCTAACATGGCTACAATATGAAGGCCTAGAAAAGTCACTTCCTATGATGAATTTACACTCAAAAAGTAGGAGCGCCTATTGTAGTCACTAATCACTCCATCACCATCATCCAAGACATTGACTATGGACACTTGTGCAATCCAATGTAGCTCCAAATCTCATGTATTGAACTTCTTTTGTCATGGTTTGATGCAAGACTTTCATGGGTCATTCCCTAGGTATTTGTGATGGGCCTTTTGTTTGTGATAGGTTGGTTTACCTTAATCCTTAAAGGATGTTGCGGCTGTTTTTTGGTTGGTGAATGACAGTGAATCCTTCTATATAGGACAAAAATGCAATTATTCATCCTCAAAAAGTTTGTGAAAAGGGAAGGTCTTGTATAGTAGTAATGAGTACTTTGGGATTTTCTAAAACCAATGATTTACATGGTGCCAAAAGAAATGATTTTTATAGTCACTAGCCCATCTTTTAAGGGTTAAGTACAATCAAATTTGGTACAAACATTCCGGGGAGATCACTCCTTATAATTTAAGGTGTACACCTGAGTTACAATGACAAACAAAATTGAATACTAATTTGAAACGTTTTCATTCAAAAAACCATACCATAAGCATCAATGGACAAAGTCCAAAAGTATATATATGAAAGTTGTAGTGTGCAACATACTAAATGTTACCATGGAAGTTTGAAGGAAAAATTTGTTGTGATTTGAAAGAAAATCAATTTCAAAGTTAGCCATGTCTAATACTCAGTTTTGTTCAATATGATTTGAAATTACCTTATTTTTATCAGTTTTTCTTTAGAACTCCAAAAAAACTTTTTGTACCTTGGCATGTTGGTATACATCATTTCAAATTGTTGTATGCAAAAATTGAAGGAAATTGACATTTATAGAATTTAAAATATCAATAGTTTAATGAACATGCAAATGATATTGGTTCTCGCAATATTTGAATTTTTTTTTGAATTGAGAATATAGATGGCATTAGCCATTTTTGAGAACGTATAGGTTGCAATATGGACCATTGTTACTTCTTAATGCCCTTGCATTTGAAATATTTGTTGAATTGGACATTGCATTCAATTTATATTTCATAGCTATATAATATGTTTTTAAATTCAATTTTTTTGTCCAAAGACTAGAGTTCATGATGTTATTACCTAATCCAACAAATCCCCCAAAAATTAAATTATCATTGTCAAAATTGTCAAAAAATTAAAAATTGCCAAAAATTACACTAACGTTCATCAATTTGGCAATTTTGATGATATTGACAATGATAATTTAATTTTTTAGGGATTGGTTGGATTGGTTATGTGCATCATGAACTCTAGTCTTTGGACAAAGAAATTGAATTTAAAAACATATTATATAGCTATGAAATATAAATTAAATGCAATGTCCAATTCAACAAATATTTCAAATGCAAGGGCATTAAGAAGTAACAATGGTCCATATTGCAACCTATACACTCTCAACAATGGCTAATGCCATCTATGCTCTCAATTTAAAAATAAATTCAAATATTGCGAGAACCAACATCAAACTATTGATATTTTAAATTCTATAAATGTCAATTTCCTTACAATTTTTGCATACAACAATCTGAAATGATGTATACCAACATGCCAAGGTACAAAATGTTTTTTTGGAGTTCTAAGAAAAAATTGACAAAAATAAAGTAATTTCAAATCATGTTGAACAAAACTAAGTATTAGACATGGCTAACTTTGAAATTGATTTTCTTTCAAATCACAATAAATTTTTCCTTCAAACTTCCATGGTAATGTTTAGTATGTTGCACACTACAACTTTTGTATATACACTTTTGGACTTTGTCCATTGATGCTTATGGTATCGTTGTTTGAATGAAAACGTTTCAGATTCAGTTTTGTTAGTCACTGTAAGAGGGTATTTGATGTGGGGCTATTTACCTTAATTATTGTATTTAAGATGACCATATTTTTACATAAAAAGCTACAAAGGGCATATTTCCAATACCCTATGGTTTTGATAAATTCATTCATGCAATTTTTTAAATGGGGCTATCTTACATTTAAAATAAAATTGTTCATTTGACAAAGTGGTATTTTTTAACCTGAAGACCAATTGTCCATTGAATGAACAATTGAAAATCTGGATAGGATCTAAGAAGTCAATTTGCATCGGTTGTTCACAAAATTTTGATATAAGGTGGTTTGTGTACACCTGTAGTAAAATATTATTTTTTCCTAACTGAATACTTGAAACAATTTAAGTTATGCTGCCTTGAATTTTTTTGGCAGCGCGGGCAATTAGGGCATCTTTTGGGCACCTTTTGTAGAAATGCTCATCAACTTTTGAAATTTGGCATGTATGTAACTAACTAAATATAGAATACAATTATCAAAAAAAAATTTGTTTTCAAATCATAAACTCAATCATAAACTAAGAGGAGTCAATTTACATTAGCTATGTTAGGATGGCTTCAAAGATAAACATTTTTTTCTACTTCAAGCCTTATTATCTTGCAATATGTGAAGTCAAAATTCTTAAAAATTTTCCCATGTAATGTATTCCAAATTTTGTCTTTTATTTTTACTATTGGATTCAAATAAAAAATCTCCTCATTGCATAAGAAACCATAAAAAAAAACTAGTGTATTGCCACTATACAAAACTTGTTGTAATTAGCTCCATCAAACCCTGTACATACAGTCATCCATCAGGATTGTTTTACATTCATCCACAATTGAGTGGCCTTAATTGATTCGCCTGTAATTAATTAGCTTGTAATTAATCTGCTATTAGTGTATAGACTTAGTGATTCCTTTAACCTTACTTACTGGCTCTCTAAACAGTCTGTGAGTGGGTGTTAATTGCTCACCCTTTCTCGTTATGTATATATGATTGCCTATATTCCAGGCTATATAATTCAATCAACTGAATTCAACATGGTATCAGAGCCGTTTCCTTAGAGACAATTAGTTTACCAGAGAGAGAATGCTAGTTAGTTAGAAACAGAGATTACAACATTAGGAAGAGGTGTAGAGAAGAGAAAGGACGAGAGAGTGACTGAGAGCACTGAAACATTGAGCACTGCTCCTGAGAGACAAAGTGAGGAAGATGGCTAAGAGTTCAAGCATGACGTTCCGAGAGGGAGAGAAATTGAAAGGACTGTCCAACTATTATGAATGGGTGTTAAAATTGAGAGCAGTATTAAGAGCAAAAGGATTGTGGGCTATTATCGAGAGTGAGCAGACTCTAGTCGCGTTTCCTGTCACGATTGAAGGGGAAGCATTGACTGAGGCCCAACTGAAGAAAAAGAAAATTTTAGCAAGTAGACTACTTCTGTTGTCTGTATCTAATGACCTTATTGACATCGTAGCAGAGCACACTGACCCAATGGCAGCATGGAAGGCACTCAAGGATCAATACAATGCAGGCGACTAGTCGCAGATCTTTACTTTGATGGGGCAATTACAATTGCTCCGAATGAATGAGGGCAACTCAATCAACAACTGCATCAAGAAAGCCAGGGAGCTGAAGAATAGACTCAGCAGCATGGGTGAGAAATTTACCAATTGTAACATCAATCAGATGGTATTGAACGGTTTGCCTTGATCGTTTGACAGCACAATACAAACGTTGACGCACCTCGATCCAACCATGACTTTTGAGAAGCTGAGCGTTAGCCTTCTATCAGAATCGCATAGACGCCAACACCGAACCCAACAGCTTGGAGACAAAGAAGCCTTGGCAGTGAGCTTCCAGCGCCAAATGAGCATGCAAGGAAGAGGAGGACGTTGGCCAAACACCCGAGGTCGAGGCTACCCAGGAAGAAGTCCGTTTGGAGCTCCGAGACCACCTCCGGTATGCTTCAACTGTCACCTACCAGGTCACTTAGCGAGAGACTGTAGAATGCCTAGGAAGTATCACGCCTATCTTGAACCTAACAAAAGTACTGGTCATGCAAACTCAGCAGAAATGTTTGAGTCACAGTTAGATTATGCAGGATACGATCCATACTATCACTATTGGGGCAATGGCCTGTGGGGCTTTAGGCCACATTGCATCCGATTATCAGAAACTAGACGAACCTCTTAGTTTGTTCAGAGTAGAGATCATTGAGATAAAAACAGGAGGAGGAGAATCTCACGCTGTAAAAGGCTCTAGCTCGACCACTATAAACACGGAGTTAGGAGCAATAAAACTTAAGACAATCCATTACGTGCCTAATATGAAAAAAAACTTAATGTCAGTTGGTGCACTTGCTGACAGCGGTCATAAAATAGGCTTCTCCAGCAATTAGTGTTGGGTCTAGGACACGCAAGGCCAAACAATAACTATTGGCAGGAGAGACCCTACAAATGGACTATACTACTTTAGACAACAATACGTAGCATTATCAGCTGTGAATAGTGAAACAACCACGTTGTGGCATTGCAGACTGGGTCACTTGAGCCTCCCTAGCATCAATCACTTGTCAAGAAACTCGAGAGTCACTGGCCTACCAAAGTTAGAAATCAGCAAACAAGTATGCTCCTGCTGCTTAGCTGGAAGGCAACATAGAGAACAATTTCCTTATAGATCAGAAATGAGAGCAAACAAACCTGGTCACAAAGTCCATACCGATATCATAGGACCCATGCAACACGTATCCCTGGGAGGGTCTTGCTACATACTTGTATTTACAGATGATTTCTCTCAAAAGAGTTGGATATATTTCCTAAAATGCAAAAGTGAGACGTATGAAAAATTTTGAATTTTTCACAAGAAAATTGAGACAGAAACTGGAAACAAACTCCAAGCACTACGCTCGGACAGAGGCGGGGAATATCTATCTGAGGAGTTTATAACTTACTGCAGAGAGAATGGCATCAACCGTGAACTGACCCAAGCCATAACTCTACAACAAAATGGAGTATTTGAACAAAGGAATAGGACAATCATGGAACCAACAAGGAGTATATCAAGCAATTGTGGCTTACCTACCTACCCATGGATGGATGTCGTATCTCATGCCACATACCTGATCAATAGAAGTCCTACACGCGCAAACTCTGGAGAAACACCTGAGATGCGATACACAAGTATGACACCAGACATTTCAAACCTTAGAATTTTCGGATGTATAGCCTACGTCCATGTTCCTAAAGAGGACCAAAAGAAGTTAGATAGTAAGACACTTACATGTCTATTCCTAGGTTCCGATAGCAAATCCAAGGCTTTCCACTTGTACGATCAAAACAAGAAGAAAGTGCTCATAAGCCGAGACGTCGTTTTTGATGAGACAAAGGTGGGTTATCATCACCTGGGACCACTACACCCTGACCTTACCATAATCAACTTTCCCAAAACCAGGAACACCACAGAAATCATTGAAACTCCAGGGCCGAGACTAGATCAACCACAGAACCCAGAAGTACCTTTCGAGCTCCCTAACCTGCCAGCACCGCATATAGAATCACAAATCTCTCCAATAGACTCACCATGTCACTCAGGTCAATCCAATACAAACAGCGACCCAACCATAATTTTAGGACCATTAACTCCCAGAAACAGACGCTCTGCTCCAATAGATTGCCAAGCCAGTCCTGCAGATTGATGCTACCCCAGTAGAAACAGAGCTCCGTCAGTCAAACTTTGAGATTTTTGGACACTGTTCTCAGAGTTAACTGAAGAACCCATAGACTTTCACACCGCATTAAAGCAAACTGACTGGCAGCAAGCTATTCAAAGTGAAATTGACACTATACTAAAGAACAAGACATGGGACGTTGTAGACTGACCCAAACATGGCAAACCCATAATAGCCAAGTGGCTATTCAAGATCAAGAAGAACACTCAAGGGAAGATCAACAAACTAAAGGCATGCATTGTCGCACAGGGCTTTCAACAGCGGGAGGGTATCAACTATCATGACATCTTCGCCCCTATTGTCAAGTGGTCGACCATCCGACTTATCTTGACGTTAGCTGCTATGTTCAACTAGTTGCTACACCAACTTGACGTTATAACTGCATTCCTGAATGGATCTATCGACGAAGACATCTTCATGGAGATTCCATCGGGTTTCCCTGGAGCAGATGATCAAACAAAGGTATGTAAGATCAATCGTGCACTTTATGGCTTGAAACAATTTCCAAAGGCCTGGTATGACAGGATTGACAAATGGTTACGGGAACATGGACTCATCAGAAGTACAAGTGATCCAAACCTATACTTTTGCAAACGGGATAGAAAGCTTACTGTCTTACTGCTCTACGTAGACGACTTACTAATCACAGGCAATGACCAAGAAAATATAGCTCATCTCAAAGCACAGCTACAGGCAGATTTCGAGATGACAGATCTCGGAGAAGCTCAAAACTACCTAGGCATTGAGATTCACAGGCAAGAGAGCGGGCACTTTATCAATCAAGAAAGTTACATCCGAAAGCTGCTAGAATGATTTGGCATGCAGGGCTGCAATCTCTCTCAGCTACCAACCGATCCAAAACAGCCACTGAAAAAAAATATAGGCACTACAAAAGCTGACGAAATTGAGTATCGCTCCCTAGTAGGAAGCTTACTTTTCTTGACACATACCAGACCAAATATATGTTTTGCAGTTAGTACTGTCTCTAAGTACATGCAAAACCCAGAGGAAACACATGTTCAAGCTGCCAAGAAAATATTACGATACCTCAGCGGCACTATTGACTATGGAAGTTTCTTGCTAGCAGAGAATACACTGAGCTATCACACCTACGCCGATGCAGATTGGGGCAGAGATCTTGACTCAAGACGCTCAATCTCAGGAATCTTGCATAAACTAGGCAACTCTAGTATTTTTTGGAGCAGCAAACTACAGCCCACTGTCTCCCTCTCGAGCACGGAGGCAGAGTATTGTGTGCTAACAGATGCGGCCAAAGACATCATCCATTTTCGACGCTTATTGCATGAATTAGGTTTTGAGGACAATACTCCCACGACACTTCATAGCGACAATCAATCGTGCATCAAACTTGTGTAGAATCCCGTCATGCACACTCGGACAAAACATATAGAGCTGCAACACTATTGTATAAGAGAGGCAGCACAAGCAGGCGTAGTACAAGTGGAATATATACCTACTGGAGCACAACTGGCGGATTTCTTAACAAAACCTCTGCCGAACCAGAGTTTTATCGAGATCGACGCAAAGCAGGTGTAATCTCTCTTCCTCTCCCTACAAACAACTATGCCAACTCTAGATCACATTCTAAAAGTACCTGCGTGCCCAACCAGGGGTCCACACATTATCTATCCAAAGCGCTTGTCGTGTGATTCGGTGCTTGAAATCAGGCACCCTAGGGTTCCTCCTGGTCGTACGGTTGTCCCACCAATTTTTCGGGTGGTCAATTACATCTCTCCAGAACCTCTTCAGCGGCGACTCCACACCAACTTTCTCCCCAGCAACCTTAATCACGTCATCAACGAAGAAAGCAGACGAGTGACCTCACCATTGGATTGCGGCTCCTCCTCGCAATGCTGAAGAAGCGCCCACAACCAAATGCAAGCCTCTTGCACGTTGTCCACCACATGCCGGAGCGCCATCGCCACAAGCAAAATGATCAACAAACAAATTTGAACCTGCACAACACAAAGACCTGGAATAGTCACCTGTACAAAATCAACTCTAGAACTCAAATCACGACAAATCAACAATTCATCGGCCTCACCAACGACAGCCATTTATTCGGATCACATAGCGCGCGCACCACATTGGACAACAACTCAAGCACACGAGACATTGTAGCAGACTGTATGTAGACAACATCTAAAGAAATGGCAGGGTTTTATGAGCGAGGGAGGGTGTTGTAATTCGCTCCATCAAACCCTGCACATACAGTCATCCATCAGGACCGTTTTACATTCATCCACAACTAAGTGGCCTTAACTGATTAGCCTGTAATTAATTAGCTTGTAATTAATCTGCTATTAGTGTACAGACTTAGTGGTTCTTTTAACCTTACTTAGTGGCTCTCTAAAGGTTTGTGGGTGGGTGTTAATTGCTCACCCTTTCTTGTTATGTATATATGACTGCCTGTATTCCAGGCTATGTAATTCAAGCAACTAAATTCAATATAACTTCCTTACATTGCAAGTTGATTTAGAGTAAGTTAGACTCTATTCTTTCTCTTAAAACTTTCATGAGTAAATCTAACATCATCTACGTATGAATGGCCGAAATCTTCATCTTTGTATAGAACAAAAATTTTACTCTAGGAGGGTTCAAAGTACCGACCGTATTTTGTAGGATAAAAAAAGTTTTTTTTTCTCATTTCAAACGTTATAATCTTTCAATCCACATGGTCAAATGGATTGAAATTTTTTCCACACATTGACTTGCTTGTTTAATATACTTTTATATAGTTGAAATATAAAAAATTAATGAATTTTTAATTTTGGATAATGCCTCAAAAATGGGCAATATTGGACTTTTCTTCTTCTAAAACACCCTCCAGCCTTTAGGTTAATAACAAGTATACTACTGAACAGTTCAAAATTTCCATTGAAACTATCCCATAAACATCCCATTCAATATAAGTGTATTTAACATTTACGGCTTTAAATAATGAAATTAAACAAATTATAAATTCTATCCTCATGTTGTCTGATTATTCGTTCATTGAACCTACTAAGGTAATTAGATAAACCTCCCTATTTGTGCAATGTGACATTTTCTACCATTTATGGTTAGCCCCTTACGTTTATACTTAATTTTTTTAATATATACACTACTAGTACCGTGGCACAAATTCAATCACCCACCTTTCACTGTAGATTTTTTTGACTATGTCTATTTTATCATCTACATGAAATTATCTATCTACATCTGTACTCATTGTATTATAAAAAAGTTGCATAGCCTCTATTTATTAAGGCTAATTTATTAATAAAAATTCCTACTACATGATGTTTTTCTATACCCTAATCTATATATAATAGAGTATATAGCATTTCATGGACCCTATAGTAGTACTACATATTATATAAAATTTCTTTGCTTTGAATTAATTGAAACCTATCTTTTAACTCACTTAGTTTTCTAAAAAATCGATAGTGATCTCTCTAGGACAAACATACATTTTATTGCCACCCCTCAAAGAACAAGACCAATCAGTAAGTAAATTTGCCTAAAATGATCCAATTTTGGAACCAATAGGTAGAAACTTCATTTCTATACTAATCTTGAAAGTAATTGGACTCCACTATATTAGTGGTATGAGCCTTCTTGCCTATATCGTTGATGCGCGCAGACACTAAGTGTGCAATGGATGACTTCACCTCCTACTATAGGATGGAAAAAAATATTTTTTCATCTATTTTTCTTATTGAAGGTACTTGAGTACATTTTCAATGAATAGTATTGCAAATTCCCTCATCATGGTATTGATGTCAAAGATATAGGTAAAAGTTCTATATTAAGAATAGAACTTTTTTGATTAGAAGTATAATTTCTAAAGTCAGAATAGAAGTCGGGTAGCAGTATATAAGCAGCCCTAATTTATAAGGTTCATAGATTCATACAAATATAACACTGAAGTCGTGAATTCATACCTACGTACTATAATCGTACTATTACGTATATCTTTACGCACGGAATCAGTGCGTAAACAATGCATATCAATAACGTTTGATTGTTGTATTGATATCAGTATAATTTAGGTGCATTCTGGATACCATATTTGTATAATTATAGTACATAAATTGTACACTTTTAATAAAGATTTTAACAGCACTAATTCAGTGCGTAAAAATACACGTAATATATACAATTATGGTGCGTAGGCATGAATTCACGACTTCAATACAATATTTGTTGAAAAATTGTCCTCCCTCAAGTTCGTAATGAGGAAGTTTAGACTAAAAAGATCCTTAGTCTTGACAACATATCTCTTTTATTCTAGTTTCTTGTTTTTGATATATTTCATGCTCTTGCTCTTGTTTACGGTGTATAACTTTTTAGAGATTCTTCTCTCTATTGTCAAGTGATTAAAAAATCCAAGTACATTTCTACAAGATTTATGATACAAGCCCTATTTCATAAACATTCCAGAATGCCACATCAACTGCTTGATTATGGATTATTATAGAGGTCCCATATTGTAGAAGAGTTGAACAATGAGGAGGCTCCTACACCACATCACCAAAAGAATAGACAAAGAAAATTGTCATGTGACATGGCATCATGTGTGACACCATGTCAATGGATGTGGTTTGGGAACCTTAGGATATTTTGAGATTTCACTTTAGGTGGCACTTCAAGTAAAAGTTAATACTTACTTTATGTAGAAAATTTATAGAAGTTAACTTTTACTTTAGCCTATTCTTGTCAAGTAGGGCTGGGTACTTAAAGCTTTGAGGCTCCCTTGACTTAGCATTCTTTGCCAAATTGAGTCTTGTAGGTATTTTGAGAGAAGATATATATTACTGATGAGGTTTGTTTAACTATAGTATTTGTCTTTAGTAAAGGTTCATTTCTCTTGTATTTGCACTCTTGAATTTCCCTTTTATGGAGTGAGAGGTAGCTCGCTTTATATGTGTACAAATCTATGTATCTAATCACTTGGATGTATCTAATCTCTTCAGGCAGAGAAAATGATGTACATTTGTATAATATATGCCCTTACACACAATGTGCAAAGAAATACAAATCAAGAGTACGGTCTTCTTCAGTCATCAAACGTGACATTGACCAACATATGATTTTTGCTCAGTATAAGGTTCAAAATTCTGTGGGACTCTCTAAAGAACCACAAAGGTTATCTTCTCCAAATCTCCAAATTCCACCGCATACGGCTGACATGGACCTCATCCAAAAAGACCCTATGCATGATGAAGACATTCCAAAAAATCCAAATGTGGTGGTTGCAAATTTTCTATTGGACTGGTTTGGGATGGAAGTTCAACCATCACATGAAGACATTTATAGTATACAAGAAGACAACATGAACTATTTGGCAAGGGAAGCATCTACACTATTGTATACCGGTTGTAGATCTAACTATTTCTCTATTATTCTTCAATTTCTAAAAGTACAAGTGAGGCACTTAGTGAGCAATGTATGCATGAATGAAATATGTGACAAAATTGAAAACCATGTCATTGATCCCAAGCTGGACTCAAGAATACCTAAACCATAAAAATGATGTTTTTCAAATTTGAATCCAACTGATGAAATGAAGCTTACCAAATTCGGTTTCTACTCCAATTCAAAATTTTGAAAAAATCCTAAAACTCAATATTTTATAGCAATATGAACTTTAGACCTATAAACATGGTTTCTTAATTTCCTAATTTTAGACAAATACGGAAAACTTTGATTTATACCATAACATTCTAAACTATAATATACATCTATGGTCAAAATTTCAGATTTTTTGAGTATATTCTATATTTTATATGAATTTTCTTCATTTTCTTCATAAAAAATTCATAGTAATATCAAAAAAACTCCAAAAACTTTGAATTTTTTTTACTTGTAGTATACATATGTCTTCATATCTTAAAAATAAGTATAAAAAATTTCATTCATATATAGTTGCAATATGGCAGCTAACACTATAAGAAACCTGTGGTTTTTTTTATGTCTACACAAAAACATGCGATGTCCAAGGCTGAACATATTATGTCTGTAGAGACATCAAGACGTTAAAAAAGAGGATTGCAGTTTAGGGTAAATTTTTGAGGATGTTCCAGATGACTGCAACAAATTTGAATGGAACATATTGGTAAAATTTGAATGGAACATATTGGTGTTAAAAGAATTGGGCAACCTCTGAGTAGCTTTTGGAGAAAATAAGATGATGTGGCATATAACATGGCATGCCACGTGTGAATTGTCTGACGTGGCATAAAATTATATTGATGTGGCATGCCACAGCAGTATAGCGGGGTTGTCTCTTTGCGTTTTCTACACTTATATTATAGATGTCTAAGTAGACGTAGAGATGTCACTAGAGACATCTTATAAAATGTTGAGATGTTTTCTTAGACATTTTTGTAGACTTCTAGATGTTTTAGGAAACATAGTCACAATTGGTATAACGTCCATAGAGACGTCATCAGAGCAGTTTTGAAACATGCAAAAACATCATGCTGGACGTATGTGTATTGTTCCACAAAAAATTAAATCCAGCGTTTTCAATGTCTCATATAGTTTGTCTTCTCCCCTACCACTCCACTTGTATAAAGAGCCCGTCTTCTCCCCTCCATAAACTCACATCAAGTGGCTTTTGAAGCCATGTGACATGATTGCCAATTATGATGTATTTTGTATGGTGTATTGTGTATAGTATATGATGTATAATGTATGGTACATTATATATGATGTATAATGTATGGTGTACTATGTATGACAAGTTATATTGGACATTATGACATGCATGTGGACGTCATATGAGACATCTGAGACTATCCATATTAAACAAATTTGACATCATGTTGAATAGTGCATTCCATGACATGAACGTCTAATGTGACATCATATGTTTATCTAAATCATACCAAACAATGCCAAAGGTATTCATGATGAAAAGTAGATGTTTACATTGATGTCACAAGAAACCTGAACGTCTAAGGTGATGTCTCAAAATACGTCTATGAAAATGTCTGGACATCTGAATTGATGTCTCAGAAAACGTAAAGATGTCTAAGTTGATGTCTTCAAAGACAACAAGAAAATTCTTAGACAATAAAAAGAATATGCTAATGTGGCATGCCACGTCACTTTTCCCGCCGCCACGTTACAGCCGGACAATGGATGAAAAAGTTTCCTATGTGGCTTCCCGCGTCCATATGGCGCATAGGTGGTAGCCACATGGTGTGCTTTGAGGACCCCGTTGACCCATGTTTTTTGGGACGTCCGGTCCCCAGCATGTTGATGTCCTATATTTAATTTGATGTCATTTGCGAGTCTTAAGCAATTCAAAATTTTGGACGTCCACATAGACATTTTTAAGACACTATTCACGACATCAACACGCAAAATCCATGGATAAAAAAAACACGGGGTTCTTATAGTGTAAGAAAGATAAGCAAGAAGCCTTGAAATCAGTGGTCATAGGTCCATCTTTACAAGATTAAGACTTAACCCTTAACCCTTAAATGTCGACACAAATGTTTGACATCCAATGTATGACATGGAATTCTTCTCGTAAGACAGAAGTTCAACTACTCATCCTCAAAATTTTGTTGTGAAAAGGGGAGGTCTTCTAGAGTAGTTTGACTTTCAATGAGTCAGCTTTTGCAATTTTTTAAGCCAATGGCTCACTCGGTAATGAAAAGGGATGATTTTCAGAGGCACCAATTTGTCTTTTAAGTGTTAAAGGACGTCGTAGCCATTTTCGGCCAATGAATGACAGAGAATCCTTCTATATAGGACAAAAGTGCAACTATTCATCTTCATAATTTTGTATGGAAAGAGGAAGTCTTCTGCAGTAGTTTGATTTATAACCAAGGAATGCTTTCGGATGTCTTTAGACCAATGATTCACACGATACTAAAAGGGATGATTTCCAAAAAGAGATGATTTCCACGGTCACCAGCTCTGTCATCCTGAAGAAAGCCATCCACTTTAGCTACTTTTTGATATAAGGTAGTATGCTCTTAAAGCAACCATTTAGAGCAACTCCACTTTTACACGCTGAAGGCCTGAAGCAACACTCTAAACATTGTGCACCATTAATATCCTCATTGACCAAAAGATCAAAGGTGTAAAACGTTTAGAGTGTGCCAGTGTGGCTTCAGTGAGTTGCAGTGGGTCTGTTGTTAAGCCTACCTAACTCATCATTGATAATAGAAGATATTTCAAGCAACATGTCCATCCATCCTAGATAGGGGTCGCAATTAGAACACGGTCGCTTTTACAGCAGACACCTTAGTCAGCGTCCTTCTAGGGAGGATAAACCCTAAACCACCACTGCAAGCCAGGACTGTACTGCAGCAGACAAAACAACCAGGCAGGAGACATTCTGATTCTTCGAGGACATGCTCTTCACGTGCCTCTGCAGCCCAACAATTTAAGCGGGGAGCCAGACTTGGAGCCTGGCGTGTCGAGTGACTCGAGTCTCTTCCGATGTGATGCAGTGGACCTTCATAAGTTATAAGTTATCTTCTTAGAGACAATGCAAATTCAATTGAAAGGGCCTTAAGCTTAGTTGATTGATCGATCTTCAAGAGACGTAGGTGGGCTTTCAACAAAAAATTTCTCTGTGCACAATGGCTGCTGCTGCATCATCATCCCAGTATGACTCGATCACCTCGGACTTCAACTCGGGGACGTGGACCATAAATTTGATCCATGGGCCGTTTATGGATTCTTTGTTCAAGACGTTTGCGCAGGAGCAGGGGGATGATGCGCATTGGACGGCCATAGACGTGGGGTGCGGCATGGGTCGCCATACCACCAAACTGTTGCAAGCGGGTGAGCAAGCTTCAGTTTCCTTCTTGCTTTGCACCTTAACTAGACTGTTCATCTATCATGCTTCAGTTGGCATCAGACTTTGCAAGCGTAGTTTGATAAGTACTGTAATCAAAAGAAACTAAGCACACCCACTTGCGGTACGGAGTGTAGTTTGGTTAGATTTTGAAATTTTTTTGGTTGGGTATTCGAAGGAGATTCCATCACACCAAAGAATGCGTTGTTTGGAAATCATATGCAAAAGTTATGAGTGTTCGATGTTACAAGGGTTTGGTAGATGATCTAAAGCCAATTTGTTGGGGGCCACATTCTGTAAATCAATTTGTAATCGTTGAATGTGCAAGATTTGGAATGTCGCATTTAAGTGGGTGTCAGGTGTCGCAATTTGGTGGTGTTAGGTTACATAAATTTTGGCTTGGATTTGATTTGGTTCTCTCTTTCTAAAATGGGGTCACTTTGCAATTTCGTTGTTTCCCAAGTTCTTGCTGACTGTGTGAAGATTTTGATCCCTAGCCTTTTAAAATCCTCATTCTGCGTGGATACACTGCGACATTCTTATGAACATTCTTGATAACATTTTGTGTCATTCTTTTACGTTCAGGTGCAAGTAGTGTGTTTGCTTTTGACGCATCCAAGAATATGGTGGAGGGGGCAAAGACGGACGTAGGCAAGTTCCTCCATAGCAATGACCAGTAAGTATTGCCTATTATTCTTGCTGGAGGAAGTGAACTTATGAGGAAATTAAGAACGAAATTGATTTCACATTACTGGTATGTAAACTTAAAACCTTAGTGATAAAACCTGTTTTTTGTACTGAAATTGTATGCTTATTATGTGAATCCTGAATTTCAGCATCTAGGTCTCCTAAATTGGTTTTAAGTTTCTGCTTATTAGAGTCCTTTCTAGTCAAGATAGAGTGTTACAAAAATCGGCAAATTTTATACATGCCTTGATTCTAGAACAGAATTGACAACAAATTTAACATCTCTTATAACTATCTGGAGTGAATAAGTAACGCTATCATTGTGATAACTTAGAATAACAGAGTACCTCTACTTTTCAGAGATATAATTGACGATGTCCTTCATTCCTAAACTACTTAATCACAATGCATCGATTTCTCTACCTCGGTGTTTCTTCGTTTGAATTTTGGACTAATTGTCACCCATTAATTTTGCATCGAAAGAGTATCTGGGAAAGTCAAGTTTGCAGTAGCATCTGCAACAAATTGGAGCTCTATTCCCGAAGCCCAAGAAGGAGGTTTTGACCTTGCCATTTGCGTCTATGTATTGTGCACCTTGCTCTCCAAAGAACAGGTTTGTTCAGATCTCTTGGCTTGGTATTCTTCTCACATTCCATAAGCTTGTTCTGTTTAGACTTTATTTTTTATCCCTCCGAGGATTACATTGCTTTTGTACAAGTATGAAGAGTTGATACTGCCATGCAGGTGAAGGAGACACTTGCAGAGATATTCAAGATGTTGAAGCCTGGTGGCAAGCTCATGATTTATGAATCACATGTGATACAAGATATGGAAGCTGATGACAAAACAACTTTTCCACTGCGACACGTATGGATAACGCCAAAAGAGGATGGTACAAGGTGGGGTTATTTTGCGGACGAGGGCAAGCCACGAGAGGTAATTATACTTAACCATGACTCTAATGGAGATGGTTGTTATGATGCAGATTTTGATTATTTTGGTACTCCCTCTGTCTCAAAATAATACTGGTGTTTCCTTTGTAAATTACAAAGGAAACAGCTGTATTATTTTGAGACAGAGAGTAGTTTTTTCACCGGGTACGTTTTCAATACTTGAAAATTAAGCTTGTCCTAGTTTTCAAAAAAATTGGCGAAAATTCTAGAATAGGTGTAGGGTTCCATCCCAGAGAATGGCCGATCCCACTTGAGAATCGTCTCTTCGCGTCTGTCTCAAGTGAGAATTGGTCCTTCTGTTTTATGAATTGCAATATGAAATCCCTTTACTACCAATGCAATATGAAATTTGCTATTAGTGTAAATTAAGGTAAAATCATACTCCGTAATTGAATAGATCATGCTCAAGAATGCTTGGTGTTTAGAATCCAAATTAGCAATTTACAAGGTGCAGACGTGGTTGACTTGTTATTGAAGTCATGTTTTTATTTATTTGTCCAGGTTGTAATGAAGATGAATTCTGGAAAAGAGATTAAGATTACGGACCGGTTATACACATTATCATCATGGGTGTCTTTTATAGTAGAAGCAGGTTTTCGAATCACTCAACTGCGGGAACCTTACTTAGACCCAAAGGCCATTCCGACCGATGCACCAGACTACATGAAGTTTGCAGTAGGAAAAACCCACGCAATGTGTTGGGAGTGCACCAAACCTTTGTCACAGTAAGGGTCATCAAACCTTGGTGGCCGAATAATATTATGTGTTAAGTGAAAATATTATATGGGTTTGAGCTAGTTTACTCTAGAAGAAGTCTATGTGGCGACTTGTTGTTCAAGGTGTACAATCGGATTAATTACAATTATGCTGATTGTGACAAACCCTTACTTTTTCTTATTTGTAGTGTATATGAAGACATAATCGTAACATTGGTGAAGACTTAATTGATGTTCAATAATCCTTGATGATCTATGTTAGGTTATGTCATGTTTCTTAGGAATTGTTGCTAACCTTGAGAGGGTTTTCATTAGAAACACCAAATACTTTTCCATTTTGCAATAACTTATCTTACAATTATTTATGACTTTCATATCTAATGACTTTCTATTAGGGTACACACCAATACTCTAAGCCTGTTTTTGAAGACTTATCCTCTTGTGAGAGAATGAACCACACAAAATCCTCATAATCCATCTTTCCGTCTGCTTTGCTGGTGAATTTTCTTGGAGTTTGCCATCCACAGTAAAATCAGCACAAAATATTTGAATGAACCAGAGGTGGTTTTTACAGAGCATTCCAGGATAACTAAAATCATGGTCTATAGTCCAAAATCCCTAATACATTCAAAGCAAAGAAAGGAGGTCCTTCTTGCTTGTAATGATCACAAAAATCAAGGCTTGGTATGCTCAATAATTTGGTGCGTGAGAGCATGGTTTCCATATCGAAGGAGATCATACTTGTCTATTAGAAAGTCTTAATCTGAATCCAGCTCCAAGAAATCCAGCTCTAGATCATATCAAAAAAGCATGCCGAAGCAAAAGCTGCAGTAGTCTTTGATTCAAAGGCACAAACCAAGATCTGAAGATCAAAAAAAAGTTTAAGACATTGTGAAATGAGTACTACCTCAACACTTTGTTGATGTCTTCCTCTTCATCCACTTGTTCCAGGGCAGCAATTAAGTTACATCACTTAGTTTAATTAAGTTTACATCACTTGTTTTAATTCACTAAGTTGGAGTCGACCATTCCCGGCTATATTTACATAGTAGAATATTGTATAGATCACTACAATAAAAAAGATGTTTTATGACTGTAAAATATAACTGTTCTGAGCTGTAAAATCTCAAAATATGACTTACGCAAAAATTATTGTAGATGATTCATACTATGAATAGGTCCCGTTATTACCGACGAGTTGCTTTGGACATGAGTCCCGATATAAATAGCCATATTTTGCCAACGTGGCATACACGTTGACCATCTTTGAGGACTTGACTTCTTTTTTAGGTGCCCGGACAAAAGAAAAAAAATCCTACATGGCCTATGACTACATGCAGTCATATTTTTGGCTGACATGAAATATGACTGTAGTGAGTCACATTTTGGCTGACGTGATATATGACTACAGTTAGTCATATTTTTTGTTGATGTTAAATATGACTCTTGTGAGTCATATTTTTCGCAATTGTGTAATATGACTCTCATAAATCATATTTTCTATTGAAAAATGACTCTTGTGAGTGATATTGTTGAATGATGTGGAATATGACCTTCATGAGTCATATTTTTGGATGATGTGGCAATTCATATAGAATGTTATTAATAATTGAATATAGTCATATTTTTAAAAATATTGAGTCACATTTTTGGTATGACTGTGAGCATCATGTGACTACAACCCATCATATTTTTACCAAGATATTTTGTGAAATGTAATTGAAGCAAGTGATGTTCCGAATAAGTAAGAGTCACATTATTTAGATTTGTGTGTGCAATTTGTAATTGAGCTAATTGAGGTTTATGGTAGTTTTCATCATAAACTACAGTCATTATTTCTAGACATTCTAAATGAACATGATGCATTGCAGTCATGCATTAATATGGTTTAGCAGCTAATTAAAAGACTCCATCCAATTAAAAATGAATACATATGATTTTTGAGATGCACAAGAGACAGTCATAGTAGAGAAAGAAAATGCAAGAAAGAATGTGACTCTTTTCAATCACATTTATTAGTCACTAACACAAAATATATCACAATGACACTCTATAAATGTATATTCCCACACATTTATAAGACCTATATTCCTTACAAAAATGTGAAGATGTTACTTATTTGATGTTACAAGTAGCCTCTAGTAACTTCATTCTAGTTTGGTGCCTACATACACAATCAAGGAAGTTAATTTTCAGTGAAATGAGCAATATAGCTTAGCCTTCAAAGATTTAAGACAACATAAATATGTTGCACAAGTTTAAAATAAGAAAAGTCATAACCACTATATCTTTAGAAAATCGCAAATAAACAAGAAAAAAAAATAACAATAGTAATTAAGGGAACACAAAGCAAAAGGCGTCAAGTACTTAGAGGTAACAACAAGCAGGAGGTAAGATGCAACAAGACACAACAAAAAGCAAAAAGATGCAAGAACTAAGCTTCTTGTGTAGTGTAAATCCTCTCTAAAACAATGAACCTCTCTAAAGTAGTTTTGTCCAGCAGTCCTGGACGAGGGGTGCTATTATGTGAGCATAGGAGTGTGAGCCTATGAGCCTAGAATACTACATACCTATGTTATAGGTGTATATACTATAGAAACCATCTATGATTACAGGATATATATGTTACAAATACTCATATTTTAGGTGTTTATGATACATATACCTTCTATAGTATGTGGTATCTATATTATATGTACCTATAATATAGGCTCAATGCTCACAAGCTCGCATTCATGGGCTCACATACTAGCACCGTTGGGTCCCGGACAAATCAATTTAGAGAGGTTCTACTGTAACTAGATCATTGTTAATTTATTAGAGCAGCCCCACGGTGGCTTGCCAAGAGGGATTGACTTGGGCAACTGGCGAGTGAGGCCAAGCAAACTACCCCATGGTAGGGACCCCAAGAGTAAAAAATAACTTGGCCACTTCAGAATTTAGAGAGCGCCCGAGCAAATGGCGAGTGCTAGGCGTGGCACGCCATGGAGGTCAAATGAGCATTTCGACTCAAGATCCGACATCATTTTCGAGGTAATGCCGCAAATCCAATGAAATAGCGCGGAAGAAGAATTCCACCATCATTAAACGTCACGCAAGGATTGTCTACCTATGACGTAGTGGATTGTTTTTTGGGTTTCTTGAGCTTCCCCGTTTCTGCCTGCGTTGTTTGAAGTTCCCTATGGAGTAAAGCGCCACTGCACGCGCCGCTCGAAGTTGAAGGCCACATGAAACGAACTCTTAGCGTGCCTATCAGACTCGCTAGCCGTGGGGTTGCCTTTATAATATTACTTCACAAGTTGACACCTTTGGTGATAGGCTCCATTCTTTCAGGAAGATTTTATTAGATTGGTTGAAAATAAAAGAAAGAAAGAAATTCAATATACTCTGACACAAAGCACTGAGCGAAATAATGATGGTCGAAATAGATTTACTCAGACTCTCAAAACTAAGCTAAGGTAGAAGCACCAGTTGTCAACCACGCCTAGTACCCAACTTGTAGGGTGTGCTATTTGCAACCTTAAATTGAAAATTAGGCTTGGAGTGTTGTTGTTGTTTGTCCTTTTCAAGGTTGGGACTAATATGGTTATGACACATGTCCCAAAGTAGTAAGCATTCTTGAAAGATCGAAATTGGAAGACTCTAGACATTGGCTACTAGTGAAGTGCACTTTTTGGCTCCCAAAATTCACAGTAATTTCAATTTGGGGAATATAATTCTGAAAATTTTGCAATCCCCATATTTCCTATCTTCCTACATGGGAAAATATTTTACCACCTCATACTACGCACAATCTGGTCCAAAATTGCTTAACCCTGAAATGCCCCAACGTCCATATTTTGGACGATGAACAGAGGGCTTCGAGGCACTATACTCTGCAACTAACTTCTCATTCATCCAATGTAATACTTGAATCTAGAAAAGACAACCTTCCTTAATCCCTAAAGTCCCATTGTCCCCTTGGGGGACAAAATGGATTTCGGGCAGGCTACTACGGCTTCAATATTCATTATTATTTTCTGAAATTTTTGTGAAGATAGAAAAACACATTAGCTTTATGGGAATATAATTTTTATTTCAATTGGTGCTCAGGAGCAAAAGTTATGGCACAAAAGGTCCTTTTTTCCAATGCGGCGGGCAGAAATCTTCTCACACAAAAAAAATTTAAAAAAATTTAAAAATTATTTTCTCATAGATTGTATTTTTATCTATATGGGAAGCTTTGATTCATGCCATTTGGATTTGCTATGTGAAAGTTATGGACAATCTTATTTTCTGGGCACTTGGAGCATCTTCTTGAAAAAATAACTTGTAGGACTCATTTCTGAATGCAATTTTCACAATTTCTCAAAAAAAATTGTTTGACAAGGTTAAATATGCTTGCTAAAACAATCTCACCATTGGATTTTTTGTGCTTTAATCCCACCTTAGAGCTATTGACAATTTAGTATTTTGTTCAATCTTAGACCTATTTCTACTTAACAATTTTTTAATGAATGAAAATCAAGTGTATTTTATTTTTAATTTTTTTCCTAGATTCTCAACTCAATTATTCAACACAAAAAAAATTAAATTCAAAGTCTGTAGTGCAATTTTTTTTAATTGGTGCCCAGGGACAAAAATTATGCCCAAATAAGCTTAAAATAGGGGAGAGGAGGCAACAAATTCTTTTTGCAAAAATCAAATCTGTTTTTTTTAAATCTTTTTTTCATATAGATTATATTTTATCTATCTAGAAAGCTTGATTCATTCCATTTGGATTTGTTGTGAGAAAGATGTGAACAATCTTATTTTTTGGGCACTTAGAGCATCTTCTTGAAAAAAATAAGTTGTAGGATTCATTTTTGAATGCAATTTTTACAATTTTTCAAAAAAAAATTTCCACATGGTTTGGTTTTTTTGGTAGAACAATCTTACCATTGGAATTAGTATCTTTTAACTCAAAACAAAAGATATTAATATTTTAGATTTTCCTTCTATCTCGTACCTACTTCTATTTAACAATTTTTTTAATAATGAAAATTAAGTTTTTTGATTTTTTTTTATTAGACTCTCAAAAAAATTCTGCACTATAAAGATTTAAAGCTCAAAACTTTGTAGTGCAAAAATTTAAAGTTAAAATGTTCAAAGCCAAAAAATCCAATCCCACAATGTGCTTAAAAAATTGTTTTTTTCACTTTAAACACAAATATCTTGCAATCCGTGCGGTCAAAAATTCTGAATATTTTTCCACACACTGTCATAATATTTAGGTCCTATGTTAGATGTGAAGAAAAAATAATTTTCAATTTGTTTTACTCTTTGCTATAGAAATCATGGCAATTTTAAGTGTTCTTTGGCAGAAAAATGGCCTTGGTCTTTTAGGGGTTAATAGTGCAAATTGGCTCGGTGGGTGCTTTTTTTCCCATTGGGTCTACTGTAGGCAAAGTTGAACCGGCATTTGTCCACCCACCTAGCATGTAAGCCCGCTCTCAACAAGCAGTAATTCTTTTAAGACGGACTAGTGACTGTAAAAAACATCTTTTTTACATTGTGTAACTTTTTGGTTAAAAAAAATCTCAAAGCACTCATTGGAAGTCAAACTACTAATAGCCCATCACAATCAGAATTAGGAATTTTTCATAATGCCATTGCTAAAATTTTAAAACTTTTTCTCCACATGAAGATAAGTGTCAGAAATAGAGAGAACAATTGAAATTATATTTTTTTGACAAAATATAAATTAGTTATGAATTTTCAAAGGTTTTGTTCCAAAAGAGTCTGTAGACTACTCCATAACCAACAAAAACTATATCCATAATGCTCACCTTACTCACCTAAAGCAGTCACAATAAATTTTAATATGGAAGGCCTCAAAAAAGTCACTTTTTACAATGATTTACACAGAAAAACCCAAGTTGAAATCTGCATTGGATTCAACAAAAACTACCCTATGGGTTTGTTGTGTCCAGTGCAAAATCTGCATTTCAATGCAGATTTTGCACTAGACACAACAAACCCATGGGTAGTTTTTGTTGAATCCAACACAGATTTCTTTTAGTGAAAGCTAGGTGTTCCTAATGAGGTTACTAATCACTCCATTAGTGCCAGGTGAGACATTGATTATGGCCCAAAATCTCATAAATTGAAAATAACCGCCATGGGGTCATTCCCTAGGTGTCTATCTTGGATCATTTGACCACAATGGGTTGTTTTACCTTATACAAGCATTAGGAAAAGTTTCAAGCCTCGAAGAGGCCGTGAGTTTTGCACCCCTACTATGCAAGTATAGAATTTGTTTTATTTTTTTATATTTTTTTAGGGAATTTGATGTGACACTACCACGGTCACATTAGTGTTATATCAAATTGATTTTTTCTTAATATTTTTTTCTCCCAAAAAAATATTTTGTGATTTTTTGTATTTACACCGCAGGGGGGCCAAAATTCAAAAACTCGCGACCTTTTGCAGGTTTCAAAATTTTTGTAATGACCTTCCCTTTTCACGCAAAATTTGAGGATGAATAGTTGCACTTTTGTCCTACATAGAAGAATTCTCTGTCATTCATCGACCAAAAAATGACCATGACATCATTTATGGGTTAAAATCAGAGGTATTCAATAGTCTTTTTGCCTTTTGTCAATTCTGGTTTGAATGATCGAAGAACCGCAGTGTCAATTGAACTGTTGATTGAATACATTTGCTGAATCCAGGCTGGCTTTTCTCTCACTAGCCACTATTAATTCAAACTATTTATCTCCGTGAAATTCCATATCATTTGTGTCAAAAAAACAAAAAACAAAAGATAAAAACAAAAATATTTATCTCTGCATGAATATTTGTGACAGTGTTGGTGCCTTCTACATGACATTGAGTGGTGCTTGCACGTTATGAAATTATTTCTGCGCACTACCTATAGGACCACTCACCCAATTGCTCCCATTATATACGTCCGCACACTATTTGACATAAATGACCCCCACCGAAAATATGGACTTGGACAGCCAAGAAGGTCAGGTGCACTATTCTCATTATAATACTGCTGTGGATTTCTGCGTCTGCACGTTTGTTTTGTAACTACCACCCACTTTTACATTTCTGCACACTGACTATGACAGGCAGAATGACTGGTTTGCCCTGATGGCATTGTTGAAAATTATTAAAAAATAAATAAATAAAAAATCCCACGTAAAGATAAATGTGAGAAATGGGGAGAGCAATTGAAATTACATTTTTTGGACAAAGTATGAATTTGTTATGAATTTTGGAAGTATGCTGCCCAATTGATCCAAGAGAGTCTTTAGAATACTTCCAAGCTAACAAAAAGTGTATCTGTAATGGTCATCTTACTCATCTAAAGCAGTTACTTAGTACAATATTTTCTAACGTGGTCACAGCATGAAGGTCTAAAAAAAGTCACTACTTATGATGGATTTACATTCAAAAGGTGGAAGTTCCTATTACAGTCGCTAATTAATCACTCCATTACCATCATACCAAACCGTGATTGTGCCCACTAACTCAACCTAATGTAGACCAAATTGCATACAAGACTTGAATGGATCATTCTCTACATGTCTGAAATGGATCTTCGACCCACCATAGGTTGGATTACCTTTAGTTATGGGAATATGGGTTATTCACATTGTTAAGATTCTAAGAGATTATGCTTAGATCATCATAAGAATGCCTTAGATTTTGGAAAATTATCATATAAGTTGAAAATCCCTATTAGTTCCACAACTAGAATATCTCTACAAAGTAGCATAATAGAAGTTGTGCATGCTAATGATCTTTAGGTGTAATTACAAAAGTGGGTGTAAAGTAATCAAATTAATTTAATAATTTTTGAAAAATAATTTGGATCATAGTGCACATTTTATGCCACCATCAATGATTGTAATCTGGTATAGTTTTGTATAGGGTACAAATATTGGCACATTCACTACATGGGTTTTTAACCAAAATGTTAGTTGAATAATCATTAGTAAGCTACTCTAGTTTGTGACTTGAAAAAATAGTGTGTTCACACAAGGTGTGCTTTACACAACTTGCACAATCAAAAAACTATCAAGAACTAATCCATGAAGGTTACAAAGATTAGCAAACGTTTTTTCTAAATATCATAAAATCTCTATACACATGATTTTTTCCCTTAGGATGTAATTGGTTGATTAGCTTCCCTTAAAATCTTAAAAATGAAAAAAAAAATGTTTTTTTTCAATCTTTTCTAATTTTTTTTTTAAATTATAAAGATCAAAGTATAGTCAATTTTTTGTTTTTCCATTTGACCTATTTTTGTGCATAACTTTTCATAAAATATTTTTATGCCTATATTTTTGGACATGAATATTGTAGTATTCTACAAATTTTCTATGTATTATTTTGATTTTCAAAATTCATTTCCAAATCCTTGTAGTATGGGATGAATTTACCTCAACTTGGCATAAAGTATGTTGGTATTTGATGCAACAACCTATAAATAATCACACAAAATAATAGCACAAAACACCTAATTGTTGTCTAGAATTGTCACAAAAAGGAAATCACTCTTGTTGAATGATGTTTTTACATTAATTATAAATTGATTCATCCAAACATAGATTAACTTTCACATTTGTACATTCTTATTAGGTAAATGTTTCATGCATTCATTTGGAAAATTTGTATTAACATTAGTATACAATCTTCATCTAATAAATAAGGATTTTTTTTATGCATAACAATTGGATTGATTAGAACTTGATCAAATTTGGTAGCTTTTGAAAGAGTTTTTTCACCTTGTATATCTTCCAAATTTCCTACTATTTTTTGGCGATATATATAGAAGAAATTGTGGAGAATAAAAACAAACAGTATACAAAATTATGAAAGATGGTTTGGTCTTGAGGGATCAATTTTCTCAACACAAAGAAGATAGATCTACTGTTACTACAAGTGTATTATTGAATAAAATGAATTATCTTAATTGAAAACAATTAATTGTATTAATAGTGAATTAAGTACATTAGAAGCAAGTTGTAAATTAATCAAGTTTATCTTTCAACATTCATCTATCTATATGAGATTTCACCATTTTTTAGACAACGATGCTAGCATATGAGTCTAAAAATGCAAGCCTCAAAACCTTGAGCATAGGTGTAAGTAGATACTTTTCGATCATTGCAAGTGTATATAACATAGGTTATAATCATAGAAGGTATTTACTCCATATAATATAGGTACTTATAATATATGTATCCTATAACCATGGGGGGTGCTTAAATTCTTAGGCTCATGTGCTTGCTGGGATCCTAGGCTCACATACTAGTAAACCTTGCGCTTCAACATCCCAAATGTGGATGATGAATAAAGAGGATTTATGATTTTTTTACTACAAAACTTCTCATTCATTAAAATCAATTCATGAATATTTAAAAGAATTTTTTTTGTATGATGCATTTGATGAAATTGATGAAATTGAGATAAATGATATATATTTATAAAGATATAAGCAAATATATGCAAAAGTTTTAAAAAATGATTCAAATGCTTAAAGGTTAACTAGACCAAATATTTGTTGAAATTTGATACTCTATAACATTTAATACTACAAAAAAAATGCGGGACAAAGATTGGTTACAAAAATTCACATAAGTTTCAAGAAGGCCCATTTTCAACTCATCAATATCAGTTGAGTCACTAGATGTCTTCAAATTGGTTTTGTGTTCACAAATTGCATCATCACTACTATAGCTAGCATATTTATTGTACAATATCCTACCAAAAGTTTTTGCATCGATTCTTTCAACCACCAAAAGAATTGACGCAAAAACTTTTGGTAGGACATTGTACAGTGCATCAATTATTACATCTACCATATTAGTCTACCTTCTAATAAATTATGTTGCTCTTGAGTCACATACATTGTTACTTTTGCATGTCCTGACCGCAAAAACTTTAGACAAACAACAAGCCCCATACCTTCTTTCAAAGAGATTTTTGATTCCCCTTTGGACTCCCTTCTAGGCAACTGAATGTTTGTTTAATCCTTAAAGGACCTGAGTGTGTGTGAGCATAGCTTTTTTTTTTTTGACTAGCTCTTGTAACAAGCATAATTCTTCATTCTTGTAGATAAATATTAATGATCACCACTATTGAAATGAAAGAAGACTTGTGTAGCTTTCCTATGAAAAAAAAATCGATAAATTGTGCAATTTTTGTGAAAATACCACCGTTGACAAGCTTAATGAAAGATGTTCAATTAGACGGTACATACTTTGTACATAGATTGAAATCAAAATTTTGAAAACGGATTAATGGAATGCTCAAAAGTACTTCAATAACCTTAATTTTTTCCCCATGGGTTCCTCATATCATCACGATTTTGATGTGAAATTTTTTTGAAGTGTGGAAGAAAAGATATGAGGATTTAAAGTGATAGCCCAAGCCGCCTTCTTCATTCTCCAAAAATTCACTAAAAATTGTAGTCAATCATTTCTTGATTGGATTGCACTGACGGATTCAACGGACAATATTGTCCAGGCATTAGAAAAAATTTCAGCCCTCTAGAAGGCCACGAGTTCTGCACCTGCCCAATGCAATTATGGTAAAAATCATTTTTTTTTAAGAATTCAAAAATAAAATGGGTGGTGATGTGGCACTAGTAGTGCTACGTCAGATTCTTATTTTTTTTTTTCATATTTTTTACTTTTTTCATTTTATTTTTCCAAAAGAAATATTAAAAAATAAAAGTGTATATTTTTATTCATTCTGAAATTGCACCGCGGAGGTCCCAAAAATCAATTCCTTCACAACCTTCTGGAGGGCTCTTTGTTGTTCATGGACTATTAGTGAGGTTCACATTTCGAATTTTCTCAGAAGTCATAAGCCACCGAATGGTCTTGTGTAGGACTTTTTCCTTCACTGTAGAACTTGTGTTTCTAATAACAACTTGCATTAAATTTGGAAGGACATTAGTGCATTTGTTGCTTTTTGTCAGAACTGGCAAAATTTTGCCCAAAATAAAAGGGCTGGCTCGTGGTCCTTTCCTTTACCTTTTCCTTTACCTTTTCCTTTACGAGTTAATACGGGTCCGATCATGATAAGTTCGGAGTTATTACTGGCTT
Organism: Neckera pumila; assembly: GCA_963969595.1. NCBI lineage: Eukaryota > Viridiplantae > Streptophyta > Bryopsida > Hypnales > Neckeraceae > Neckera > Neckera pumila. Next base: position 13,609,590 of record OZ018412.1, read on the forward strand.
CTTCTTCCCCATCAAATCAATTCCTTCAGTTCTTCCCTGTCTACTCACACGCTAGCATGGCGTCGTTAGTTCGTCACTCTCCAAACTTTGCGAAGTAGACCTCGCCCCAAGCGCCCAAATTTTCCAAAGCGACATCGTCATCCTTCTGACAATTCATCAAGCACCGGTGTCAATCTCTGCACGAAACACCTTACCATAACCACCATGTGCTTTTGGAAGACAGTGACTTAATCTCGCTCGTAGCCCGGCCACCGCCTTATATTGATGATGCTAGCTTTTCATGGATCATCATTGCGAAAAAAATTTCCCTGTTTCGCTTTTCCATTCTCAGTTGGGCATGTTCCTCAAGTTGGCAACAACCAGTCTCGGTGTGTCAATTCCGTCGCCAATCTTTCGTAGCACTTGAATTTTCTGGGTTTAGAAACGAAAGGCGCGCAATTGGGCATTAGTAGCTAGATTGCAGATGGTGCGTGTTCTAGCTGTTGCGATGATCTGAAATTGTTTCCGTCAAGTTTGGAGTATCCAGGTAGAGATGCTGGGGGTGGCCTGGTGGGTGCGTTGAATTGAATTCGGGGTTGAGATTGCAAGAGGGACGACTTACTGGCCAGGCAATTCACTGCGGTTATATCTGGCTGCGACGATGAATTGATCAGAAATTAATTTTGGGTTGCGAAGAGCGAGACAGTGACTGACGGGGAGCTGCAACGTTGGGTGATGGGTACGACGCGGGTACCGACGATTCACGGCCATCCGGAGCTCCTGGAATGGACGCCGCCGCGCGCGCACGAGTTCACCCCGGGTCAATTCGAAGCGCTCACGGCGATCTGCGACGCGTTTGTGCCTTCCCTTCCGCCGCCCGAGGGGTTGCAGGATGGCGACCTCGCCAGCGGCGTGACTGCAGCGGATGTCTCGAGGCTCTACAAACTGAAGCCTTCCGACGAAGACGTCATTGATGTTGTACGTGTCCCTTTGCTCTACTAGCTCACCTCTTGCTGCCTGTGAATATACTGTTCGCTCACTCTCGTTGCATCGAATCTGGGGACGCAATATTAGTTTCGGGCGTCAATTGTGCAAGCATGGCACCTTAATGCACGGATTGTTCTATCTGGACTGTCCCATCACCATCCCTGCACCTAGTTTTGTAAGCGAATGTTCGTTTCCGGCGTGAATTGAATGCAAGAATGGCCTCGTGGTGCAATGAGAGCTGACCATTGTGCACTGTTGTTCTCAACAGAAACTAGGGTTTAATCATGCTTATGCCAAAAAAGGGAAAGCAATTTACTCGCTGAGCATCTGTAAATTGACGTTGTTTCTGTATGAGATGCATGTTTTAGCGAGATTGAGGGATTTGAATGTGGGACGTACGCAGATAGCTGCTACTTTGGGGTACTTGATGAGACCCGTGTCATTGAAGCAATTGCTGGCAGTCATGGGGCTCTTGAGTACAGGGTGGGGTACTTTTCTTCTTGGCGTGGTGGGTGGAGTGAACACTAGCACTCTCGAGTATCCCTTCTTTCCGAGATTTGCACGTTTGTCTCCCAAGTCGCAAGAGAGGGTGTTGCAGGGCTGGGCGTGGTGCCCTCTCTCCCAAATTCGACAAATGTACAAGGCTTTGAAGTCTATCACTGGGTGGGCGGTTTACTCCAAGGTCAGCTCTTATACTCTTTCTGGATTAGGCGTTCTTGCTGAAATTTTTGCCCTAATTTGAGCTTAGGTTTGTGTGAACCTAATGCTCGGTTAGTTTGAACTATAGAGGGAACCGAGATGAGGACTTTTAACATACTCGAGGGTTTCGTCTTTCCAGCCTTGATGTTGTTAGGTCGGGGTTTCAGAGTTTCAGGGTTTTAGGTGCTCTTTGAAGGCCGTCACAACCCTATAGCCTTTGGGATTATTAGTCCGACATTGGTGCTATTCTGCTGAGGGGCAACTAATTTTTGTACAAATAAGGTCCCTTATGGGACATTATCATCGGGTCTTCTGAAAAAGTGCATACTTGGAATTACATGAAAGATTTTACATAACTTTTACATAACTTGTACTACATAGAGTGGCTTGGTTGGGATTGGTAGATATAGGTTTATGGGTGAGATATGGAAGTGGTTTGAACCCTTCCATAAATCATTATTACACAATTTATGAGACATTATTACACAATTTACATATTCAACTAGCACTCACGTGAGTGTCCCATTAGCAATGAAAAAACTTACGGACCTTCCGTTTTTATGCATACACTAGAGTCTTTTCGTGTCCTCTATACTTCAGATAGTATTTTGTCGCCTTCAATACTCTAGAGAACTCTGAATCTTCTCCACTATTCCTGTTCCCTAATGCCTTGTCTTTTGAAATCAGCTCAACGAGGACGGTGAGAATCCAGCATGGAAAGCAATAGGGTACTCAGGAGTGGCACCCGAGGTCCTAACCAGGACAGAGGCTGATTACAATCGACAAAGGCCACTTGGTGACAGCCACATCAACGCTTTGGAAGGAAGCAAGAAGCTCAAGGCGATCCTCACCAGCAAGGGCTTTGCTGTTGTGGACGACATTCCCTCCTTTAAGTCACAACCTGGCTACTCCGAGGAGGAGCAGGACATTCACCTGGAGTGCGATGTAGTCATCGTGGGCTCTGGATCTGGCGGTGGAGTCATGGCAGCGGCTCTTGCAAAACAAGGATTCAAGGTAGTGGTCTTGGAGAAGGGGAACTACTTCGCCGCCCAAGACATGACAACCCTAGAAGGACCCGGAATGATCAACTTGTTTGAAAAGATGGGGTGCATGGCGACAGATGATGGAGGCGTGGAACTCATAGCTGGGAAAGCCGTGGGGGGAGGTACCACAGCTATTCATCAAATTGGCCATTTTCAAAATGTGATGCACAAGTGGTTCCTGCTTTAACCCTAGAAGGACCAAAGAAGCTATGATTTGGCCTCGAGTTTAGTTAAGCAGTTTTGAGGGGTTCATACGAGGCTTTAGATTTGTTCTGGAAATGATTCCAATTAACTAACACATGCGATGTTCTTCACTCAATTTGGTGAGATAAAGTTTAGCCACATTTAAGTTACACTTTCCACAATAAGATCAATGAAAATGGTCATTACAAAACTATGAATCCTTCATCTTTAAAGGGATAAATGTCTAAGTTCTAGTCACAAATCCTTCGCCACTCTAACGAAAAGTTGTTGCCAATGTCATGGTAATGCCCTTCAGGTACAGCGATCAACTGGTGCGTGTCGTTCAAAACGCCGGAGTATGTGCGTGACGAGTGGGTGAACGACCATGGCTTGGAGCTTTTCAACAGCCAGAGATACGAGCTTGCATTGCAAGCCGTCTGGGAGCGTCTCTCGGTGCAACCCCACGTTGACAAACATAGCTTACAAAACACGGTGCTGCAATTAGGGTGCCAGAAATTGGGTTACGAGTACGCAACCCTGCAACGAAACTCTCCGTCAGATCATTACTGTGGATGGTGCAGCTACGGATGCCCGACTGGTAAGAAGCAGTCGACAGCAGAGACGTGGCTGGTAGATGCTGCGAAGACAGGAAATGCTATAATCTTGTCGAATTGCAATGCACAGTCTGTGTTCCACGGTGAGAATCCGGGTGGGAAGAAGGGCAGGAGAGCACAAGGAGTGGTGGCCACTGTTGGGGAGGGTGATTTGGCGAAGAAAATTTTGGTCAAGGCGAATGCAACTGTCGTTGCTTGTGGTGCTTTGATGACTCCTGTTCTGCTGCTGAGAAGTGGCTTCCGGAACCCTAATATTGGGAAGTACCTTCGGTTGCACCCTGCGAGCTCAATTTGGGGGTATTTTCCTGAAGGAACGGGACCTGCAGGAAAGGCCTATGAAGGGGGGATTATGACTGTGTATTCGCCTGTGACTTTGAGGAAACCCACGGAGTATGGAGCTCTTCTGGAGACTGGCGTGTTTCATCCTGCAGCTTTTGCAGCCTTTGATGCATGGCGCTCTGGTACTCATCTCCCCTTTTCCTTCACCTAAAATCAATGCTGCCTGAGTCTGATTGTTTTTGACATTAGGATTGTAAGGTACCCTACCCTGTGAGTGTCATTTTTGCTGATCCATCACAGGATATAGGTAGATCAGAGTATTAGCAAATGGAAGGGAATCACAATGCTAGTCACTTTTATATTTCTTTGATACTCCGATAATATTCTATGGATTTTTGAAATTGCATAAGGAGCCTAATGTTGAAATTTGACTGACTACCCCTTAATGGACATCCTTGATGTTTCAACTTCCTTTGGTTGTTTCAACAAACTCGTCAACTTTCCTTGATTCACTTTAGATGGTTGTGATGGTTTTTGAGACTTTGTGCTTCCCTTAAAGTGCCATTCTAGCCGTTTCATTTTCTCTTTGAGGGTACTCACCTCTCTTTTATGTAATATTTTCATGGTGATTCCGAACAGGTGCTGATAGCAAAGAGCGTCTATTACACCACAGTCGGATTTCACACGTCACAGTTGTCACGCGGGACAAAGATTTCGGTACCGTGACAATAGATGAACACCAAGATCCTATATTCAGGTACAGCATATCAAAGTATGATGAAGAGAGTTTGGTAGCTGGCATACTTCAGGGCTTGAGGGTGCTCGTGGCCGCTGGCGCTGTTGCAGTCGGCACCTCCCAGTTGGATGCAGAGCGGTTCAATGTGAAGGGTAAGTTGATATCTAACTCTTTTCAGCTTGTTTGTTTGTCACTGAGATGCGCAACTTAAAAATGTAAGTTCTGAGCACTTTCTAGACAGATTCAAATTTGTCAAAAGAGGTCACAAACTCACGATTAGGTGCAATTGCCTAACTCACAACGGATTGTCTGAAGTGTAAACTTTGTGATTTGTTCATTGGCAGATGCGCCGACTTCGGAGGTAGAAGCTTACTTGAAGAGGGTGCATCGGCGTGGTGCCAAGGAAGACTATATCCAGTTGGTTTCTGCTCACCAGTTAGGAAGTTGTCGAATGGGCACAAACGCAGCATCTTCGGCAGTGGACTCGAAAGGGGAGATGTGGGAAGTGGAGGGTCTCTTCATTGGGGATGGTAGTGTGCTTCCCACTTCCTCGGGCGTGAATCCCATGGTGACCATTCAATCCATTGCTTATTGCACGGCCGACTCTGTGGTGCAATATTTGAAAAAGTCTCAAGTCTGAGTTTTCTGTTTTGTTGTGCATGTAGTGTACCATTAGAGGTTATCAAACCATGATTACATCTTCATCAAGGTGAGGGTTATGTCTTCTTACAGTTTAGGAGTAGAAAAGAGCAAGAAAACAACAAGGGTTATGATTGGTGGTCCCAATAATCTTGGTCATCTCTACTACTTGTATTGTGGAGCAAGACACAAATCAAGTTTTAAGTACAAATAAGCTTCTTTTTTATATTTGAATTTAGCATCCTGTTACCTGGTAGGGGTTATAAAACGCCTGTAATGTTTTTTCTACATCTTTGGAGTAGAAAAATGCAAGTGTTTGGATTGGTGGTTGCAATAATCTCTACTGCTTCTAGTGTCCTGTGGAGCAAGTCTGATAATCATCGTGGTTGCGGGTGGCTGTGTTTGGTTCAATCTAGAGTATTGTAGAGAGCGTTCACTATTAGGGGAGGGGAATCAAGTTAAGTTAGATGATCAAGAGCAACCATCGGTTGTTTTTAGAAATGGTGATTATTTTATCACCCCATAGAGGGAAAGAGGTCTGATATAACCCCTAATGGTAGAATAGTTTTTACATGTATATAAATCAAAATTCATACTCCTTACAAGATTTCAGTTTCACCAATTGAAGGCTTTTTCATCATTTGGAAGTGTCGGTGGGATGTTTCGGTGAAGTTCCCAAAGAATGCCTGTACATTTTTTTACATAATAAATAGAGCAATGCAAGGCGTGTAACTGAATCTGATGTGAAATTCCTGATGATAATCTTTGTAACTTTGATTCACGTGCATTGGGTATGATGCAGCAGTTCTGTTGAAAGAATACAATTTATGACACTCATTGATATTGACATAACATTCAGTAGCTTGTGTTGATGTTACCTTGGTTCTACAGTGATGGTGTCCCTCTATATCTTTCACCTGTCTAATTCATCAGTAACTACTGATGAAACACTGTTGGGGTGTGGAATATACCACACCATCACTGTAGAGCTACTGAATGTTATGGATGTGCATAACTGGGTTGTCAATTTTTTTTTTTTGTACTCTTGAGAACAGCCACCTTTCCGAACCAACATGTTTAGCCGTTAAATGACAAGGAGGCCATTTTGTAGCCAATGGATGACAAAGAAATGTATCAAACTGTATAGGACAAAAATGCAATCATTCATCCTCAGAATTTGTTGTGAAAAGGGGAGATCTTCTATAGTAACCTGACTTCCAATAGATACTTTTGGATTTTTTAATATAGATCATGTCTCACACAGTAATGAAAAAGGATGATTTCCAAAGTCACACCACTTGTCCCCTCAGGGGACAATTTGGGTCCGGGTAGGTTCCTATTGTCTCAATTTTTTGGGATATTTTTTGGGATTTTTTGAGGTTGTGTATTTTTGTGAGAGCTTTGTGAATATATAGTTTTTATTTTAATTGATGCCCGGGAGCAAAAGTTATGGCACAATAAGCAAAAATGGAGTTCAGCGAGCAATACAAAAAAAATCACAAAAAGTCAAAATAGTTTTCTTTCAAATTTTTTTCTCAAATATTGTATTTTTGTCTACATGTGAAGCTTAGTTTCATTTAATTTAGACTAATAATAAGAAAGTTATGGACAATCTTAGTTTTTTGGGCAATCTAAGCATCTTCTTGAAAGAATAATTTGTAGGATTCATTTTTGAATGCAATTTTAAGAATTTTTCAATTTTTTTGTTAAGTAGGGTTAGATTTTCTTGCTAGATCAATCTCACTGTTGGGATTATTGTGATTTAATTCCATCTAAAAGCTATTAACAATTTAGTTTTTTCTTCAATCTTGAACCCAATTCTACTTAACAATTTTTCAATGCGTGAAAATTAAATGCTTTTTTCCTAAATTTGTTTTGTAGATTTTCAACTCAACTACTTAACATAAATAAGTAGAAAATCAAATCAGTAGTGCGAAAAATTTGAACTAAAAGATTCAAAGCCAAAAAATGTAAAATCTAATCAAGCAAGGTGCAAAAATTTTTTTTTTTTTCACTTTAAATGCATATATCTTGCAATCTACATGGTCAAAGTTTCTAAAATTTCTTCCAAGTCTTCATATACAAGTCAAGTATAGATCTTATGGTTGGATATGAAAAAAAAACAATTTTTTAAGCTCTTTTCTCTTTGCAATAGAAATGACAATTTTGAATGGTTTTTGATAGGAAAATCACCTTAGTCCTTTAGGGGTTAAGGGTTAGTCATGTTCAACAATGAGCAGCTTAGCTTTTGAAGGAAGCAACCCCCCTATGACCAAGGTAGTCACCCAAATGCTCCATTTTTTGAACCAATAGGTGCATTCTTTGTTTCTACAATGAACAATGAAGTCATCTATGAGACTTTTCAAGGTTGATCCTTTAACCCTAGAAGGACGGCATAGATACTAAATGTTCAATGGATGACAAATAATCTTTCTATGTAGGTGTTCTATTGATGTGCATCCTTAGAGTTTGTATAAAAATGGAGAAGTCTTACAAAATAGTTATCTCTAATGATTCACATGGTAACAAAAATGATGATTTCTATACTGACCAGCCTGTCATTCTAGAGTTATGGTCATGCTTCTCAAAAACTAGATATACCTTGGCCAAACATGATTATAACTTTCAAATATCCATAATTGGCATTAGAATTAAATTATGAAAATGAATTTTAACAAGTTTTGTTTACATTCCATTTTAATCTTTTGTAAAAATCCAAAATGTCAATGAATAATTATTCCATTTGTTAGAAAATTACAAAATATTGTCAAGTTTTTTAAAGAATTTTTTTGAAGAAAATGTAAAGAAAATTCATATCAAATATCAAATATATTTAAAAAGTCTGAAAATATTGCCATATGCTTATATTATAGTATAGAAAATTATGGTGTTAATTAAGTTTCTATATCTATCTATAATTAGAAAATTAATTGAGCTTTGTTATATCTTAGAAAAGCATCTTTTGTATTTCAAAGATAAAAAAATCTTCTTCTACAATAATCAATAATACTTCATAGGGAGAGTTTCCATCACCATCTATTACAAATTAGCTCACTTTAAGAACTCTGAAGACAAAATTTGGATAAAAAATTGCAACATTTCATTAAATCTTGTTCATTAGAAATCATCCAAATATTACTTTATTCAACATGGGAAGTTAAATTTTTTTGAGGATAAAAGTTGCTTGAAATTGGAATTGGAATTAGAATTGCTCTACACCGCAAACAATTTTATATGCTTGAAGGTGTGTTCTCTATTGTCATAGGTAGGCCAAAACAAGTTTAATGTTGAGTATACATAGTTGTATTGTGAAAAAATATTTTTGTCTATTCCTCAAGATGTGACTAGTATAGTCACTTGGGGCTTCATGAATTTTGTGCAAGGCTCTGAATCAATTTATCAAGGAATAAGAAGGAAGAAAAGTGAACTACAAAAATGATCAAAAAGCCATAATTTTCTTTACTCCAAAAGCTCTAATTCAACATTCCCCATCCCACCAAAGACTCTTAGAACATCTCCACTTTTTCATTGGGAACAAGCTTGCCTCGGCTAGGCCACATGCCCAAGCATAAATTTGACCTCTACCGGTAATGCCCTGTCTAGCCTTGTCACCCCGGCCATTCAAAAATAAACAATTTGGCTGTCATCCTTCAAAATTTGTTTACTTTTTACGCTGACTCAATTCTTGTTAGAGGATTCTTGTTGTGATTTATTTTGTATGCTTGATTTGGTTTAGGAAGTCAATTAGGGAGTAATGGTTGGGCACAATTGTGGTTTGGAAAATAGAGGGTGTTAAGGAAGAGTGCACAATGAGAGCAATTTGAAGTGCAACTTTAGAATTCAAGAAGGTGACAGAGAGGAGAATGAGGGGAGTTTTTTCTCCAATTAAAAAACTTCTAGTATGAGTGAATATGAAGAGATGCTTTAAAAGCAATTCTTTACAATAAACACACCTCATAGTCTCTAAAGGATGAAGAAAACTCAAAACAACTTCTCCCCCCAAAATAAAAATTAAATCATAAGTCTTACAAAAAATCCTTACTTATAGTTCATAGTATTGTTAGAGAGCTCCTTACAAGAGTGTGTGTGTGTGCACAAACTTTGTTTTGTGGTATTTGGATGTACGGTGTGAAAATTATGGATTTTTGAATTACTTTGGGTCTTAAATTATGGATCTTTTGGACCCCTGTGTCATTCAATTGCATTCTTGATATTGTTAAAAATTTCTTGGCTTTGAATTGATCTTTTGGGTGCCCCTCTCATTCTTAAATGCAATGTACACCCTTCTTGCAATTTGAAAATGCAATTAAAGGGCCAGTGGTGAATACTTTACAAAACTGTCACTAGAGAAAGACATTTTATAGATGGTATAAACACCACAATACTAGATATATCAAGCCTCAGTAGTTCTATCACAAAAAGAGAATCCTAAAATAGAGCATGTGTGGTGTTACGCAAGATTATGGCAACATTTTTGAAAGAATTGTTGCTGCAGGAAATATTTAGAGAAGAATTGTATCCAATTGTAGCAAGCACTTCACCAAAATTCCAACTGATCTTTAGACATAGTCAAATGCAAAATCAAACCATGGCTCAAATTTTAAATCTCATCAGCTCAATTATAGTACCAACTATGATAAAATTCAACAAAAATAAATCGTGAGGGAAAACACCATGTGTCTTCAATCACCGCAAACCGTACATTTCATTACAACAAGCTCTTAACCTCTAGTTTAAAACACTTACATAGAAAACCGCAAATATGTTATGGCGTTGGAGAATTAGACCTTGTGCATTTCTACAGAGAGATTTGAAATATTTGAATAGCCATCAGATGCTATAGTTTGACACATACAATCAAAAGTTGGTAGAAAACTAATTAACTATGTGAAGAAAACTTCTTCTTCAATCAACTTTCCTCCTCTCTAGTCAAATAGCCTACTTTGTGCTTGATCACCACGTCCGTGAATGAATACTGGAAGAGCATCTTGAAAATCTTGGCTACGTTGTCTTCCTCATTATAGAGGAGATTGTTGAGGGCATGGGCCACTAAAATAGGCTTTGTATTGTGAGCATGCTTGCAACTTATGGTGGCTGAAAAGGTTTGAAAGATTGGAGAATTGAAAGAAAGGTATGTCCAATGCCACCTCCACGTCAAACAAAGTTACAGAATGTCCACCTTGAAAGAAAAAAGTAGCTTCTGCACCTTGCAACCACTCCAACAAATCCAACTCGGTGTAGGGCAAGCCACTCTTGGCATTCACACCTACCAATCCAGCTCTCACATAAACTGCTGAAACTAAGTGATCTACAAATGATCTAATGCATTTTTGCATTCCTGCGGTAGAGAATCTCTCTTCCTCTTTAAAAGAATAAACATATTAGCCTTGCCTTTCTCCAAAATTGCAACCATAGCACTAAGGTTGGAGGCTTGTGCCTTTAATCCATCCATATCCTTCTCTAAAGTGACAATTCTAGCACTAAGGTTGGAAAGTCGCGTTTCTAATCCATCCATATCCTCCTCTAAAGCTACTACCCTAGCATTGAGGATGGATATGCAATCAAGCTTCATCTCCTACACAATTGGCTTAGAAAATGCTTCTTCCTAATGTGTGGTTCTTCCGTGCATCCCTCTTCATAAAGAGATTTTAACTTTCCATAACACAAACACAACCAAGGGACAATCGATTCCAAATATCTCACCATAACAAATAGTCAATAAAAAGACCAAAAATCAAGAAAAAACATAAGCAATGGCAGTTTTGGCAAGGGTTGAAGGCAAGTATAGATGGAGAACTAGTTCAATACAAGCCACCTTTCCATTTAGTGAGCCTGCCACTTCTAATACCCTCTATTGATTTTTCAGTAAAAAAGTGGAGATGCTCTTATATGTGAATAATGATAGTGAAAATCCATTGAGAAACACCCTGTTCTTTGAGAAGCTCTTTCAATTCTACAACAATCCGTATACATGTATTAAGTTAGCATGGTTCTTTATCTATATTTAGATATCTAATTTGTTTGTTTTGTTGCGTTCAAATCTCCCAAACCGTGCGTCTCCCGGCTACATGCTTGGTACCGTCAAAAAGCTCTCGGCAAGGAGGGGTGCACAGGCTTGGTTTCGTGGCATTTGGACCTATGGTGCAAAAGTTATTGAATTTCGAAATATTTTTGGATCAAAAAATTAGAAAATTACTTTTACTTTGATTTTGGTTGCATTCTTGGTACCGTTGGAAAGCTCTTGGTGAGGAGGGGTGGACAAGCTTTGTTTTGTGGCGTTTGGAATGACGGTATGAAAGTCATCAAATTTCAAAGTTTTTATTATGAATTAGAAAATTAGAAAATTATTTTTAATATGATTTTGGCTGTAGCAACGGCACAGGGCACCCTAGTGTCATTGAAAGTGGGCTGCAAGTCAAGATTTTAAAATTTAGTGGACATTTCAGAATTTGACATGTGGCACAGAGTGGCACAAGTGAGCTCAACTGATGGCTTCCATTCCTTCACTGGTTGCAAGATTTCAGGTGCTTCTAAAACCGGGTTCCAACAACATGGGAAGAATCTTGTCAAAGTCACCAACACACCCAACAAACCATTGTGTGGATTGATGTGCACAAAGACAAGATCTCCTCGGCCTCAAGATCTTCATGAAAAGCATGCCTAATGCAATGTTGATCATTATAATACTAATTGATCATTATAATACTAACTAGAATGATCCGGCACTGGTGTAGAGGAAGAAGAAGAATGACTCTGATGTTTACGGGACCATGCCATGGGACCAAAGGTAGCAAAAAAATTGGATGCAGCAACAGGACTTGCCAGGAGGTCACCCAACCTAGTACCATTCCGGCCCAAAGGCGCTTAACTTCAGAGTTCTGATGGGATCTGGTGTAATAGCCTTGGAATGACCGCATCACGGCTATAACTGTACCTCTCTACGAAAATATAGAAACCATCTCCATCAAGCCAATATTCGTGGAAGACAATAACATGTTGAATGCAAGCTGTAATGGAAAATTACCCGGGTAGTGCTGTGTACATTAAGGGACAGGAAAGGGTGGAGTCCAATCTGAAAATCGAACGAGGTCCTGGTTCACCAGCGACGCGTTATGCAACCAGAAGGTGTGATGATATTGATGGAATGCTCTTACTTTCCGTTGAAGCTCCCAAAGAATGCCTGTCATGGCCGTGCAGCCTTCGTTGTCCGGAGCATAGGTGAATAGACACCGGACTGCTCGACCTCGCGCCAGCATCTTCTCAATGTCATGCTCTGCAAACATTGAACAACACATCACATTACGATCCCTTAGCCTTCTAATTCAGAGCTGAATAGTATTCGTTACACTTCGCAGAGAGGGAACATGAAGGTTATCCCACTGCTTTTAAAACGACTTTAGGCTATTCAAATCCTATCCCAGAATGAAAATTTTATTTGTCATGCTTAAAAAAAGCAGGGGCATGTACCAGGAATGGAACGAAGATAGGTCAGAAGCTCCTCATTAATGCGACTGCTTGGCCACTTCAGCGAAAATTCACTGTAGTCCAACACATTCTGAAACGGAAGCTCAACCTCATCTGCAAGGATCACCGGAACACATTCCTGCAGCAAACGTTTAATCTTGTGTAAAGATCTATGACCTCAAGTAGAAATATCAAATACAGTTACAGAGTCTACAGATACATCTCCAGGTTCAAATCGTCGGTTTTTGTCAAAATGAACTTGTATGATTGGAATTTTACCACAAAAAATGCTTCGTAGAAGCGAAGGGTCCACGAGGATTCACCACGAGGAGCCAGGCAGAACTTAGCATTTCGTAGGTGCTTGTAGTAGTCAATGAGCTCCAGTTTTGCTGGCCTTTGAAAAGCAAGTTCGGGAGCTTCCAACTGCACCAAATCTCAACAAAGAATCAGTGCCAAGTTAACCTATTCTGTCTAATGCCGACGATGCAAATAGATGTTTTTGGTAACTTTCAGAACATATTTCTAATGTTAAAAAAAGTAGGGTATAATTACTTCTTTCTATTGGTGGGTACATTTTTCTGTACATTCCTTGAAGCTTTCTATATGATTTATTTCAATTTTTGTAGATATGGCCGGAAGCGGCCTCTTCGGGCAACTTGGGCACTTAGGGGACAACCTCATTGGGAAATTGCTTGGCGAGCTGAATGAGTTGGAGCCGGCCCTTCTTTCCCTGAGCTCGTCCCAGGTAGTTGGCCAGATATTGCCGCTTGGACAAGGCTAAAGATGCAACAGGCACATTGCTGGAAAAAATCCTTGTGTCAACAAATCCTGGTATGATGATATCCTTCCACGTATTGAATGCGCTGAACCCCTTTTTATCAGTCCTATCACCCTGCACAGAAGAGGTTCCCACTGAGAAAACTAGCATACAACATCCGGAATGTGGAATAGCCGGGTATAGTCACAACGTAGAGAGGTAAGCTCACTGCAGAGACCCACCTCCGGGGTGAGAAATATAGACCGGTTGAGAAAAATAGGCCAGTCTTTCACCAGGTGCGCTCCTGCTCCACTGATCGACCAATGAAGGCATACAATGAGGTGGATCAGCTCTGAGACATTTAAGAACTTCTTTCTGGATAAAAGGTGTATATCGTGGCATCACCTTCATAAGGAATACATTCAAGGTGGGGAAGTGTGAAGTTGCGAACCTTGGAAAGACAAAAACATGGTCCCGTCCACCTGAGCGATGAAAGTAAGGCATTTGCTTCAGAATCTGCAGAAAATCTGTCGTCATTGTGCGGCGACGAATTGTTTTTAGAGGAGTTGATATTTATGCCAACAGCAGGGTAGTTAGGTATGCCTGGTCAAGAAAAAAAGAGGCAGGGGTTTACATCAGGAGTAGCATCAGTCTACAGCTAACCTTGAGAAAATATGCATTGACTTGCTGCTCATTCAAACCCCTTGAAGATATGCGAACACATTTCACGTAAGCCGGAACAAAAAAGAAATCGGCCTGGCTTTTGTTTAATGTCCGATGCCGCGACTCCATCAACAATTTGTGAATCTTCACCTGTTGTCACAAAAATTGTAAAAAAGAGCCCGTTACTAACATCACATCACAAGTGCACCTTGTGTAATAAGCTATAACCTATATCTGCAACATTGATTAATAATATTACTCTACATATAATCAGAAAATTCCACTTTCTCATGCCATTCGGGATCCTATTAGTTGTGAAAAAGATCGACACAGGGAACGCAATTTAACCAGATAAGGACCAAGAAGTCCAAAATTGGGACTCATATTTTCTAAGCAGTATTGAGTAGGTCATATGGGGACTTTCTTCTCCCCAATTTCATCAATTTATTGATCAACAGATGCAATGTTCTTCACTGATTCTAATGAAGTAAACTTTGGTCCCATCTGAGTTATAGTTTTCGCAATATGATCGATCCAATTACTCAACTTTAAACCATGAATCGTGGTCGTATTAGGGTTTAAAGAGGATTATCAATACCTGGGTTCCCCATTGACCCCTGGCACAAGCCGAGGACGGAATGGAATGATCTCTGCCACTGACAAGCTCTCGGAGCCCTTCAACCTCTTCAACATCGTACACATAAATCTGCAAACGGAGGTGAGCACCATACCCTCGCTCTGGCCATCTCAATTGGTTTCGCCCAAAAACCTCCACCATGCTTCGGTGGACTTCGCCATAGCCACCCCTTTCACCTGAATTCAGCTCACATTGGCAATAAGTCTGCCTTGGAGTCTCCAGAGCCAACCTGGTGCCTAATTCGCCACACAACCAAGAACATCAATGGAAGACAATGGTTGCGATGCGGAACAACGCGGCAAATTGCGAATGTGTCTCTACCCCAAATAGAAATGTATCATTTTTCATAAGTCTCTTTTCATGAAATTCTCAGCAGAATCCTCTGTTCAATTTCCAGGGATGCAAAAATTCAATCCAGAACTACTGACACTCTTATAAAGAATTCAGAATTGCTAAGCTCCAGAATTACACCGTTGTAAAGATTAGGGCAAGTGGCATACAAGAGTATGTGAGAATCACAAGCACCGCCGCTCCCAAAACTTCCAGTGGTCTGAACAACCCTGCCAGTCCTGATGAAGTAGTCCGCGGCTTGCCATTCCACATAGTTGCTGATTTCTGCATCTTAGTCCTGCAATTTTTCACAGCATCGTGATCTCGCGAGTGGATACAAGTCCTAAACAATGGAATTTAATATCATTGGATCAATCGCGGAACTAAACGATTCTCTGTCTATTCCGATTTTGAAATCGGTGATCGATTGGTTCTACAATCCGTCAAAGAGAGATCCTGGGGCAGGGTTGCCACAATTTTGAATACAATACACTGAGTCCTCTCTAAATGCACCAAGCTCGGTGAAATTTCGGGGACTACACTGATATGTCCGTGTAGGTCAGTTTCGTTAATAATTAGAGAAAAATGGGAACATGTCTATGAAAAATTGTACAACAATTTCTGAAAAATCTGAAAAAATTTCATTCATCCAAATTATAAATATTCAAGAATTATTTTTAAGAAATTTTAAAAAAAAAAAATACATTTACGCATGAATAGAAAAAATCAATTCATGTCATTGAAAGGGGAAAGGGCAAAAGTGGCGCCTAAACATCTTTGCAAATGGTATTGAAACATTACGATGCGCGAACATGTAGGAAGGGCAGCGCGCGAAGAGGAATGTCAAAATTAGGAAGGGCAATTTGTCAAAAGCCCAAAAAAAAAATTATGCTACTAAATTGTTGAACTGCAAAAATTAAAATTATTTCTACATTGAGGTGTCAAAACTGACCTATTCATATGGTAATAGTGAGTGGGGAATTCGTGTCACCTACAAAAATAGTGTCACCATATAATTTTGTTTTTGTAGAAATTGGTAATGTACAATAATATTTCAACTTGCAACAATGTGATATAGTGTGACTTTGGTAAATTAGTGTCACACGTACTATGAAAACAAATTAGGAACATTGCCTTATACAAGCTTCATTGTCAATCTTGAATATTGCTAAAGTTGACAAATTGGCTTTAAAACCAATTCAAATGAACAATCTATACCTTAACCCTAAAGGACCATTGTCCATTCAGGGGACAAATGAGATTTTAGACAGGTACCTATAGGCTAAATTATTGTCCTAATTTTTTGAAACTTTTTTGGAAGATAGAAAAACTGAAAAGCTTTGTGGGAATATTATTATTTTTTCAATCGGTGCCTGGGAACAAAAGCTACATTCAAATAAGCTCAAAACAACAAAGAAGAGGTACCAAAAAAAAAAAATTGAATTTTTTTCTACTATAGATTATATTTTTGTCTACGTGGAAAGTTTTGATTCATTCCATTTGGATTTGTTATGAGAAATTTATGGACTATCTTGATTTTTGGGCACTTAGAGCATCTTCTTGAAAAAAAAAAATTATAGGATTCATTTCTGAATGCAATTTTTACAATTTTTCAAAAAAAGTTCTACATGGTTTAGTTTTTTTAATAGACCAATCTCACCATTGGGATTAGTGTATTCTAATTCCATATAAAAGATATTAATGTTTTAGATTTTCCTTTTATCTTGTACCTACTTCTACTTAACAGTTTTTTTAATAATAAAAATTAAGGTTTTTTGAAATTTTTCTTTTTTTGCTAGACTCTCAACTCAATTCTCTACAATAAAGATTTAAAGCTCAAAATTTTGTAGTGCAAAAGTTTTAAGTTAAAAACGTTCAAAGTCAAAAAATCTAATTCCACAATGTGCTGAAATTCTTTTTTTCACTTTAAATGCAGATATCTTGCAATCTATGTGATCAAAAATAAAAATAAAATCGTTTTTTCACTTTGAATATAGATATCTTGCAATCTATGTGGTCAAAACTTCTAAAAAAATTCCACACAACTTCGTACTAGTTAGATGTAAGATTGTATGGTTAGATATGCAAAAAAAAAAATTTTCAAATTTTTTACTCTTTGCTTTAAAAATGGAATTTTTGAGTGTTCCTTTTCCAAGAAAAAAGGCCTTGGAATTTAGGGGTTAAATTAGGTCATTTGTTTTGTTTATTTGATACAAGGAAAATTCTTGGTACTGTTAGAAAGCTCTTAGCAAGGAGGGATGCACAGACTTTGTTTTGTGGCATTTGGACCTACAATGTAGAAGTTATTTAATTTCATAGTTTTTATGAATTAAAAAATTGAATTTGGACCTATGATGTAGAAGTTATTTCATTTCATAGTTTTTATGAATTAAAAAATTGAATTAAATTGTTTTGTAACGCTACAAAATAAAGTCCTTGCACTTCTTTATACATAGAGCTTTCTATTGGTGCCAATCTCATAGCGTTC
Source organism: Neckera pumila (assembly GCA_963969595.1). NCBI lineage: Eukaryota > Viridiplantae > Streptophyta > Bryopsida > Hypnales > Neckeraceae > Neckera > Neckera pumila. The sequence continues at coordinate 13,627,088 of OZ018412.1, forward strand.
CGACCTTTAGTGTGAAAGTTATGGATTATTTTGAACTAAAAGATTGAATTAAATTGTCTTTTGTTTTGGAAAATCTATAATTTTCACATTGCATGCCTAAACACTACAAAAGAAAACCCTTGCATTCCTTTGTGTACAAAACTTTCTATTCATACTAACAACACAATTTTTCACATTTGAATGTAAATTTATTGAATTTCAAAGTTTTAATGAATTAAAAATTTATTTTTAACTTTATTTTGGTTGTGGCAACAACACAAGATACACTAGTCAATACTTTAACCTCTAAATGCCCAAGGCACCCAAATCTAGTGTTTGCAAAACTTTGAAGTTAAATAAAACCTAACTAAGTTGCTATTTTTAGTAGTTTATATTTTTAGAAAGTTCTTCTTGAAGTCTAATTTTAGCACCAAAAATCTGATCTTGAAAAGAAATGATAGTGATTTTTCTATTCAAATTTTTGTACAAGGGTACCCATTGCAATCTTGACTTCCCGTAGTATTGAGAGCTCTTGGAAATGAGCTTCAAATACACTAGATCTTGGAGAAAAAATCACATTCAAAATTCATTTAAAAAATTGTGGAGTAGAAAAAATTGATCGGAATTATACAAGTTAGGCCCTTTAACCTCATAATTTTGGGTCACCAACTTTTTAGATTTGACTTGTATAAAGAAGATTGAAAGATTTTTGCAGTTTTAGCACCCTAATGGTCAAACATTATAGTCTTTCACTCTATAAGTGATATTGTTGTGTTTTCTTTTCCTATGAAATCTCTAATATGTCAAGTTTGAATGTGTTCAGTTTCAATTCAAAACAATTTAATACAACTTCTCAAAATGTTGGCATTTTGTTCAATTTAGAGCAAATTCCAAGTAGCCCAAAACAAGCCTTGGGCATTTAGGACTTAAATTAGATTCTTTGTTTTGATGATTTGATACACCTAGATCTAACAAACCATGAGACGTCCAAATTGTTCTTATTACAATTGGAAAGCTCTTGGTGAGGGGGGTACAAACTTTGTTTGCGATGTTTGGACCTAAAGCATAAAAGTTATTGAAGTTCCAAGTTTTTATGAATAAAAAATTTGAATTAAATTATCTATTATTTTGAAAAAAACATTATTTTCACATCCCATACTTGAACGCCTCAAAACTAAGCCCTTGCTGCATAGAACTTTCTAATTTGTGCCAACTTAATAGCTTTTGAACCTATAGTATGAAAATTATGGATTTTTTAAAATTAAAAACTAGAATTAAATTAACTTTTATTTTGAAAAATAAATAAATTTCACATTACATGTCAAAACAAAGCACTTATACCAAGAACACAACCTCTCACCATGATGTGAAAGTTGTTGAATTTTGCGTGTTTCTTGAGTGTATTTGCAACAGATGGTGGTACAATTTCTCATTGCTGAAACATTGATCACAGATGTCACTTCTCATGAGTTTTATCATTTTCACGTGCTCAATGGAAGAATATCAGCCAAAAGTCATTTTTGAATTTCAGCCCAACTCAAGATATAGAGTACCGGTATACCGATAGTAGTTCCTACTCGACTTCGACAATTTCCTAAAACATGATTTTTCATTACAATTGGAGCGCTGGCTCTATTTCCAAGATCTCTGCAATTTTCCGATGCAGTATCAAAGGAAAATTTGGCTTACGCAATGACAGTCTGCACTGCAATAAACAAAAGTTTGATTCCAATTTCCGAGCATATTCTGTATTTGATAAGCCTTTTCTTCATGGTTTAAAAAAAATCCACTAATAATTCTACAGCTTCTCGATAAAATCTAGAACATGTGATTTCATCTCTAAAAAACTAAAAACAATAATAATATTTATAACCACTCAAATTCAGAGTCGAAATTGAGGTTCGACCAAGTCAAATTGCAATATAGAAAATTACGACTACCTTCAGAGGTCGTAGCTTGCCACGACCATACATACTCGTACCTGCAACTAGCAGACACCTCACTCGAAGGTTGTAAGTACGCAGTTCAGATCTCTGTGCACATCCACACGGGCACGCAACTTGCCACAGAAGGGACGAACGAATGTACATAGAGATCTAAAGTGTATACTTCCAGACCTATAAAAGTATGATCCTTTCCTGTCAAGAGATATCGCCTGCAAGGCTGAAACCATCGAAGTAAGACAATCACCAGAACAACTGATAATGGTAACATGTATCATAGATCCGCTCAGAATGTTTTTGTTATTCACTGATGATTGAAGTCATCTCCATAGTCTAACATGTATAATTTTCGTAAATCGTCACAGCGGACTCCAGAACCCTGGTTTGTTGATGAAACAAGACTCAAACTAGAAAAGAATGACCGTCAGAGAACTTTCACTCTCATCCACGGCATAGGCCATGTAAGAAGGTGTCCTAAGATTTGCGTTTGTATCTCATCATGCGATCACGCAAAGGTCACAATTGCAGAACAATCATCGACAGAAAGCAGAGCTCCAGTTAGAAAAACCTAAAAGTGCTTCACTGCCTGTACAAAAATGCATACGTCCATTTCAACACGGAGCCGAGGGCCATCTAATACAGCAAACAAGTATCAAAACGAACAAGAAACTGTACGAAACGCGGTAAGCGATATGCCCATTGACTGAGCACACATCCTTAATGCTCCATTTCTCTCTAGCTACAGCCCACAAGGCAAAGGAGACACACCCAAAGACGAGCATGCACCATGAGTACAAATGTAGCAACTCAGAAACTACACAAACCAGTGGATGTTTGGAAAATGATTGTTAATAACAGACATAGATAGTCTGCGTAACTGCCCACTTGCCGAACTAATCTAGCATACTCCACCATTCAATAACTGCGCATGGAGCGACAGCATTGTACACACGGGAATGCCGGAAATCCTAACAAATGTATTTATTGACACGAAGGATCATTTTTCCTGGCTTGGCTCTTTCGAGCTAAATAGCAAGGTTGGAATCAGCGTCGATCATTCGGGGAAAGTATCCTCATTTCCTAACATGTCAAACCCCAGACATCAAACCCTAAATACAAACTCTTGAATAGAAGGGCAAGCACACGAAGGAGCACAAGCACCGCGGAAGGAGTTCTTCGGTTGTCCGGCCGCTGCCACACAACGATAAAACCATCACATGACGGTCTCGAGTACCCGCACCGCCCAGAACATCTCCATATAAAGGCATGCGACTCAAAACACAAGATGGCAGACAAGCAAAAAGACAATCAGCTCAACCTACAAGACTGCGTAATCGCGTACAAAACCCGCGTGCGAAACAGTGAGGATGGGAAAGAAGCGGCACGCCGTCAATCAACGTCTATCAAAGCTACGTCAGTAGGCCGCTTTTACTCACGAGTCTCATGTTCCAAAGTAAGTCTTCAATTTCAAATTCTATTTTATCTTTTAAAAATGGGCACATATGGATGGTTGTTGACCTTGTTAAAATTGGAACATATAAATGGTTGTTGGCGCCACCATGGCCAAGCAGTAGCAAAATGTAACTAGACCAACCTTCCCTTGACATTTCCTCCTATGACAACAAATACCAATTGCAAGTTTTCATGCCTTTGATCAAGCCAAATGATTGAACTTAATTAGGAATTGAATTGTAGACCATCTTGGTGGAATTCTGTTTTTTGGGCGTAGCAAAAAACTAACTAAGAGAGAAGAAATTCTTGTTCATCAAAGAATCAACATATATATAAATATTTGTGTGTGTGTATTTATATTTATATACACACACACACACACACACATATATATATATATATATATATATATATATATATATATATATATATATATATATACATATATATATACATACAATATCCAAAGCGGCAGTTGATAGAATAGAGAGAGTGTATTGGCATTGTATATCTATATCAATTGAAGTATTAAATAATATGGCAAAAAATCAAGTTGACTTTTCATTTTGGCTATGATCAACTTGAATTTTCCAAATCTTTTTACCTTTTTATCTTTATGCTAGAATCTTCATTTTTTCTAGAAATTAAACATTTCTAAGGGGAATTAAAATTTGATAATTAAATGGAAGTATATAGTTCTAAATTCCACTTCAATGTTGTCCTCTAATCAAACTTGTAAAGAAATTGAGATTTAAAATATAGAAATTAGGATTTAATATAAAATTCAATTTGCATCTTACCTTGATTTAGAATTTTTCCTTGACTACATCTTCATTATAATAGAAAGTGCACCAAAATTTAAGATGTGCATTCCCTTACAAGATGCCATGTTCATATAACAATTTTAAATGTATATGGAGAACCATATATATGGTTCTATATTAGATTTTTAGTATACAAATTAGATATTGAAATATGATTAAATATAGACTACTAGATTGATACTCCAACAACAAGCAATTTAATTATATTAAATCTAAACCTTACTATGCTCAACTATAATACCATCACATATAGAATACATGATCAGTTTGTTGCTTCTCTTACATACACAATCCAAATTGGAAGTTCCATGTGTCATAGAATCCGATTCAATCTAAGAACAATCTTTTGTCACAATTATAGTGTACCTCAATTCATAAACCCATTATGTCAAATACACAAAAATATCACGATGAAACCACAATTAGGCTCCCCAAACCTCTAAGCCTCTGTCCTAAAAGTATTGACCCTAGAACACAACTAAGGATATTTTATATCCTTTAGATGACTTCAGAGAGGGTTGTAGGATGGAAAAAAATATCTTATCATCCAATTGTTTCTAGAAGTTTCTTAAATACATTTTAGCAAATAGTATTGCATATTCCCTCATTATAATGTTATTGACTTTTCTAAAGAAGAAGATATTTAATCCACGGATCATCCTTGTATTGAAGTATATTTTGGCCACTTCTTGCCATTTATTCTTGATGTGAATTTTAGACATAAAAATTAGATGAAAATTCAAGTTTACAAAGGGCCTTGAGTTCCCAAGCAATGGGGAACGTGGAAGCTGTGCCAAATCAACCATGTCACGTGAAGTGACATCGGAACCATTCTACATTGAATTGTAATGTTAGATGAACTCTTTTTGGAATTCTTCTTAGTTTTGGATGGATTTCATTCAATTGTTAGAGTTCATCCATCCTAGGATTTTAGTGTTTCAGTAGAGAGAACTCCTTGATTTGACATTGTTGTGAGCATTTTGTGAGCGTTTTTGAAGAGAGTTGTGTGTTTGCTTTACTTAGAGGTGATTGTTTATCATTTAGTAAAGTCTTCACTTCTTCTTTTAAATTTACACTCTTTGATTCACCCTTAGTGGAGTGAGAGCCGCTTGACTTTGTGTCTCGCTTTGTGTGTGTTGATTCACTAGTTTCTCAATTGACAACCATCAGACATGGTCATGAGACTAATATGTCAGATAATTTTATTTTTATTTATTTTTTATTCCAGCTAGTAGTGGGTGGTTCATAGCACAAGGAACAGACATGAAACGGCCCTACAATGCCACCCCAAAAAATATATTGGATATATTCTAAATTTGAGTCCAATTAATGATAAAGTTTGTCTACTCCAATTCAAAAGTTTGAAAAAATATGAAAATTCAATATTTTATTGCAATATGAATTATAGGTCTATGACCATGGTTTGCTGATTTATAATTTGAGAATAAGAAGGTAACTTTGGTTTAATCTATAATATTCTACACTATAATATATAGCTATGTTGAAATTTTCAAATTTTTTGAGCATATTTTGTATTTCAACATGAATTTTCAACACTTTTTCTTTAAAAAACATCAAAATAATTTCAAATTTTGTCACATAAATTTTAAAATTTTCCTTTTAATACACAACATTGTTAACCAATCATTTTGGGGGATTGGGATAATTCCTCTATGAATCCCTAGGAGTGATTTTAGCTTTATCCGTAGAGAGCCATTAGGGGTAGGCACAGTGTCTTTACTCCACCAAAATTCGCAGAAGAATGAAAAAAACGAGGAGCCAATGGGGAGCCTAAATTCATGAAGAAGGTGTGACCCCCCTTTCTGGTGTGTCGAGCATGGAGGATCGAAATCTGGCAAATGCTTTTACTCATGCGACTATATCGGCAACCTCTAGGGTGAAATTGGCAGCCTCCAACGTGAAATGACCAGCCTCCTTGATGAAAGCAACAGTCCCCGAGGTGAAAGCAGGGGCCTTCGGGATGAAAGCAACCTCTAGATTCGCGCGCTAATGCATCGCGATGCCCATTATTCACCTCTACAAGAAACTAATGTGCGTCGCGAAGCTTTCATAGAAGAAGCTCGTAGAAGCGATGGAAAGCTTATTGGGAGCCAGCACATCCGCATTTGTACGATGGTTTTCCTGGAGTGAAGACATTGTGACTACCCCTATTGTTAAGCTAGGAAGTTGCAATGTTAGGTCTCCCGTATTTCTAGAGGAGCAAAAGGTACCCCAACATTGGTTTATAATGTTATGTAGAAAACATCTCCAAAAAATAAACGTAAAAAAATTTCATTCATGTAAGTTATGTGGTTGCAAAATGGCAGCAAACAATTGAATAGGCCCGTCCTTTCAGGGTTAAACCCTAAAACCTAAAACCTCTCCACTTCTTCCCTCTCCTGTGCATCGAACATTGCGTCGAACATTTCAAGCAGGCTTGGGATTAGGGTTTCGTGGAGTGTCAATCTAGCTATGGCCACGCGATCTCTCCTCCTCCGCTTGGGCCGCAATGTATTAACGTCCCCTGTTCCGACGGAGCACTGCATTGGTTCACATTCTGCGTCTCATTCTGCACCGTCTGGCGCTTTCCTTCAACAATGCCGATCCTTTGTGCAGATGCGGACGAGGTTGGAAGTCGCTGACAACTCTGGAGCCAAACGCGTTTCGTGTATCAAGGTTCTGGGTGGTGGAAAGCACGGAAAGCTCGGCGATCTCATCATCGCCTCTGTCAAAGATGCCGTTCCTCGAGGCAAGGTGAAAAAGGGAGAGGTCGTGAATTGCGTCATTGTTCGTGCGGCGATGCACAGGCAGCGCAGTGATGGGAGCGAAATTAGGTTCGATAAGAATGCAGTTGTTATAGTGAATAAGCAAGGGGAGCCTATAGGGACGCGTATCTTTGGACCTGTGCCTCATGAACTGCGAATGAAAAAATTTATGAAAATTTTGACGTTGGCTGATCACGTCACATAGAGGAATTCAGTGTGATCAGTGTCTTGTGCTTGCGCGTTTTGCTGTCCAATTCTGGTGAGATTGAAATCGCTAGTGTAAAGTGATGATGCAAAGAATTGTGTTTAGGGTTTCCCTTCGCCATTTTATCGACTATGCAGGTAATTCTGTCTGTGCCATTTGCAATTTGAGCAATTCTTCAAGCATTCATACGATCTGAATTTCTCTGGACTTGATTATCAGTGTCTAAGTGAGGTCAGGCAGATTTCTTAGGTTCCTGATGATTGCATGCATGGATGACTTGCAGTTTTATGGTTTCTACTTTCTCGTTGTGATTCAATGGTATTTCCTTGTGAGCAAATGTATTTAGATATTTACATCTGGAGTATACTGCTGGTTTAGATTTTTGAAGGAAGTCTCGAACACGTTATTTTATACGGTTTTCGTAAATTTGGTAGTATCCCTGGAACTCCCTGTATTGCTCTGGAGCTTTTTCTCCTTATGGGACATCATGTTGTTCAGTTATTTTCTTTCTGTGCTGGTCTAACGGCTTCTGTCTCTTGTAACTGACTGCCAACCTACAGTGTTCCAATTGAAGTGCTCAACAGGACATACTGAGAACCGGTATGTTCCAAGTCTTTAGAGTCAAGTTATTTTCTGCTCCATCCATGCTGCCGGCCGTTTGTGTCCCAGTTTCGCATTGTGTATTTTCAAGCATCTGCTCGTCGTCATTCGCTTCAGTTTCTTTTCCTGCACTGTATGCTATTTACATGAAGAAAGTATCGCCTGATTATTGTGTGAGTTTCTGGCCCTTGTAATCTGAACTCTATTGCATGATTTTATGTTCACGAATGCTCAAAATCTGCATCAACGTACGCTTCGATCTCTTGATAAACAAGTTCTCAAGCTGGAGGGCACTCAGAGTTAGCTAAGTATCGCCGGCAATATGTTAATTCACTAGTGAAGCAGTTGGTGCGAAGTTGAGTAGTGGTTTCCATTAGTAGGACGTTAAGCTCAATAAGCAGCAGTTTCCCCTAACTGCCCGGTTGCCGCGGCAGTTAACGACGTTCCTCATCCGACGACTTAGATCGACTTCATTCCGGATTCCTCGCATTAAAGGGATTCAGCTGACACTGCCAGTACAACTATGCTGTACTTCCCACCATAGTCACTTGCCCACTTTGTGTGCTGTTCTCCTCACCCACTAATTCGCCCGATTCCTTTGAGGACTTGCAGGACGCTGGGGCATTGGTGCTGGCTGAACAGGAATCTCTGCTGTCCTTTGTTTTTCGTGATACTATAATCGATTGTTATGCCTAGCATTCGAATCATTCTTGTGCTCGCGGATATTTTTAGTTGCGTCCGTTACTGCGTTGAAGAGCAATTCATCTGCTGAGCGTTAGATTCTGCTCCCGTAGAATCTCATCATTGTGAAGAAAAATGAGAGAGTGCTTATCCATCCATATTGGCCAGGCAAGAATCCAAGTTGGAAACGCTTCCTGGGAGCTTTTCTGTTTGGAGCATGGCATTCAGGTATATGCTTTTCACGGAAGTCCTTTATTCTTCCTCTTCAATCACGTAGCAAATTATCAGAAGAATTCAAACCGAACTTGTTTAGTTATCGAGCGAACTTCAGTATATGATCTTGGCTTGTTTGCTCACTAATTGGCAGAAGTTGCGTTTATATGCAACCGGATGGTCAAATGCCAAAGCGATAAGTCGTTGAGTGGGGACGACCTTCTTCAACGAGACTGGTGCTGGCAAGCATGTACCTCGTTGTGTGTTCATGGACTTGAAGCCTACGGTTGTCGATGAAGTGAGAACTGGCACTTACCGCCAGCTTTTCCACCCTGAGCAGCTCATTAGTGGCAAGGAACATGCTGCCAACAATTTCGCCCGCGGACACTACACCAGTAATGCAAATTACAGTTTCTAAAAACTGAGAGCGTAACGTGACTTGGAGAAATTTTAGAATAGCTGTTGTGCGGCTTTGCTCTGGGGAAGTGATTGAAGCTAAATGCTCTAACTTTGAGCTCGATTATGATCTAACATCGACCTATTAACGCTGGGAGAATACTCGTGGTGTTGGGACATCATGCACACGGCTGAGGTATTCTCCAGGCTTGATCACAGGTTCGACCTCATGTACCCCAAGCGTGCGTTTGTGCACTGGTACGCCGTTGAGGGCATGGAAGAGACCAAGTTTTCTGAGTCTCGTGAGGATCTGGCTGCCCTGGAGAAGGACGACGAAGACGTTGGTGCCAAGTCGGACGAGAACGGTTGCGAAGACGTAGGCGAAGAGTATTAGTGAACTCAATGAATGGCGACCTCCACTTTCACTGCGTGGTTTACAGGGTCCCGCCCGCCCAGATCATGATCGATCCTAGCTTGCTTTAGCATTCTGCTACCGAGCTTCTTTCTTTGTCCTACAGCCGCTGTGCTTGAAGGTCGAAGTTTAAGGCCAGTGTCTAGTGTAGGTGTCTTGTTCAATTAAAGTTGAACGAGTACTCCTGCTTCTTCCATGTACAGTACATTCTCCCCATTTGTGTCAGCCTGCTGTTTTATGCACACGCCGTTTTAGGTGTAAGGAATGCGAGATCAGAGATACTTACGTTGAATCTTTCCACGTTCCCTGCAGCGGCAGGGTACGTTCTGTACTTCTTGTGTCGCCCCTACCATCCTATGGACTTGCCGCTTTGGTGTAGGACCTTGAACGAGTACTGTAGATTCTGAATTCATACTGATCTAAAGAAAAGATTGAAGTTCTAGTTCTACAGTTAATACCCTTTGACTAGCTATTTTCCTATCATGTTAGTGATATCATTGGAATTTCATGAACTTGAATTAAGGTAGGAATACCATAAACAGTTGAAATAAGTATTTCAGCTTGAAATGGATGGGGAATTCCTTGAGAAATTGAGTTCAATGTGTGCAAAAACAAGGATGAGGAAGAAAGCAAAACACATGAAAAAAAATTCCTCAAGAATGGAAATTTTATTCAATATAAATGTGGATTCTACATCTAGATCCCATTCTTGTTTCATAGGTTCACCTGAAATAGCTATGTTTGGAACTTGTTCTTAATCAAGTGTGAACCAATCAAATGTGAGCAAATCAAATCTTTTTTAGAACTAGTTGGTTGTTGGTTTCAAGAACCCCTACTCTGCCATTAGAGGAGGGCACCATTATTGATATTTCTACCTTAACCCCTAAAGGCCCAAAGTCCCCTCATGGGACACTTGGGATTTTGGGCAAGCTTGTGTGACCAGAAATTTTGGCTTGAATTTTCGAAACTTTTTTGAAGATAGGGAATCACATTAGCTTTCTAAAAATATAATTCTTTTTTAGTCGATGCCCAAGAGCAAAAGTTATGCCACCCAAAGTCCAAAAAGCAACTCCCGGGCAAAAAAAGAAAACTGTAAAAAATTGTATTTTTTATTTTTTATGTTTCTTCCCAAAGATCACTTCTTTATTTTTCTTCTCAACTTCATTAGGTGTCAATGTGTCATTCATCACACAACAATGAAGTTGCTAAACGACGTCATATTCCCCTCATTCTTAAAAAATAGGTCATTCACTCTCTCTTACGCCAGTGGGGTACTAGTCGAAAACAAGTCATATACTTGAGTTGCCAATCCATTTGCCGTATGCGTTATAGATGCCCTTCCATGCCATTTCAATGTTGTGGCAGAGTGTATGTTCCAATGTGGCAGAGTGTATGAATTATATGGTAGAGCTTTAATCCCTAAAGGCCCAATGGCAGGCTCATGTGACCTCAAATTTTGACCTAATTTTTTGAATTTTTTTTGAAGATAGGATATCACATTAGCTTTCTAAAATATAATTTTTTTTCAATTGGTGCTCAGGAGCAAAAGTTATACCACCCAAAGGCAAAGAAGAAACTCATTGGACAGAAAAAAAAAACTTTTGAAAATTTATTTTTTTATTTATTTTTTCCTCAAAGATCATGTTTTTGTCTACATTTGAAGCTTTGATTCATTCTATTTAGACTTAGAATGAGAAAGTTATAGACAATCTTGTTTTTCGGGCAATCTAAGCCTCTTCTTCAAAAAAGCAACTTATAGAATTCATTTTTGAATGCAATTTTCAAATTTGGAATGTTTGGAACTTGTTCTTAATCAAGTGTGACCCAATCAAATATGAGCAAATCAAATCATTTTTAGAGCTAGCTGTTGTTCGTTTCAAGACCCCCTACTCTGCCATTAAAAGAGGGTGCCATTATTGATATTCCTACCTTAATGGTGTATGTAAAGTAGAGGAGTACAAGGACTTGGAAATCTGGCAATTGGAGAATATAAATTCTTCACAATTCTAATTAAGCTATAGCTTCAATTAGCTACTATGCTTCCAATTCTAAATTGAAGATCTTAATGTAGGCTCTTAATATTTGTCATTGTAAAGTCTTTAATATCATATATGCGATTCAAGTTTGAGGTTGCTAATTGAATAAGGAATCATTTAAAAATTCATTGCAACAAAATTAGGAAAAATAGGTCTTTTAACCCTAAAGAATCATTTGTCCCCTTGAGGAATAAAATGAAAGTTTGGGTAGGTTCCTATAATCAAATTTTTGTCATCATTTTTTTATTCTTTTTTGAAGATAAAAAAACACAACAACTTTCTAGAATGTAACTTTCATTTCAATTGTTGTCCATGAGGCAAAGTCATGCTCCCTTAAGTATAAAATAGAGCACACTAGAAAACAAAAAAAGTGAAAGTAAACTTGGAATTTGAAAAAAAATAATAATTTCACATAAATTATATTTTTGTCTAGTACATGGAAAGATTTGATTTATTCCATTTGAATTAGTGATGTGAGGGTTATTATGTGCATATTATAGTATAAACCAAATGTCAAAGTCTAAATCAAATGTCTATGATATTCTATATGTAAATATAATAATGAACTTTCAACTTAAACAATAATAAAACAATCATACTTTTGAAAATTTTAAAAATCTTCGTGTATAACTAGGCTTGAGAAGTATTATTTTATTAGTTTTGCTTGAAACAAAAAGATCATTCATAATGTCAAAATCAAATATTAACAGCACAAAAGAAAATTTTAACTACGAAAAGCTGAAAGTAATCAAATATAGTAACCAAATATTCCAATTGTTTGCAAGTAAACTTTACACTTTGGAATATTTGAAAATGTAATACCTATATAATTTAATTAATTTAAAGTCAAATCAATTGTGCTTTGAAACTACAGGGTTGCACTCATTGTATCATTAATTTGGCTTTAAATTAATTAAATTATATGTACATTACATTTTTTTTTAAATTTGAAACACATGGACAATTTCCATTGATAAGGGGAAACAATACACAGACTGAACGAGAAGGAGCACCCTATGCAGAAATATTTTAATTTTCTAAATTTTTTTTTGCACTATTTTGTATCATCATTTTTTTTTAAGCATTGAGATAGGAGAAGCAAGGAAAGAGACTCAAGATAGAGCCCAAAACCACTTGCCAAGGCAAAAGCCTCCGAACACTAAGGTAGAAACACCCAGTCTTGTCCCTTGCCCCCATTCTTGAACCCTAGATTGTCACCAAATCTGTCCATAAGCATCATTAAAGTGTCCTACAAATGTTTAATTCTAATTTGTTGACACAATTGAAAGGCACATATTTAATTCTCATTGGCTGACAGCTAATTTTTGTTGATTTCAATTTTGGGTCCACCTATGTGACAATTTTAGTGGTCTAGAGAGTCGTCTCTTTGAAAAATCATAGAAATTATATACCACATCCAATTAATTTTTATTTTTTTTCCGATATTCATGATTTCCACTCGCCAATATTGCAAAAACATTAATTCTAAGAAAAGTTGCCTCCAACTGTGCTAAATTGCTTAATATTGATGATTTTGGGTGCTTCCAACTTACCAGCCGAAGGAGCCAACCATGCTTAGTTTTAGTTAAAAAAAAACAAGGACATTACATTTTCAAAACACTATAGCGCACAACCTTGGATGAAGTCCATCCGTTTTTAGTATAAGCCAAAATAGAGTTTGACCATTCACAAGACACTTTCAGGGGTCAGTCCTAGGACCCTACAAACAAGTTTTTATTTTTTATTTTTTATTTTTTATTTTTATTATTATTATTATTATTATTTTTAACAAATGGACTGCATCTACAGGCAGGTTTAAAGATATTATATTCCCTCATTTACTATTTGAAATTTTTGAATTAATCTTATTTAATCATCTGACAACTCACGGTACAATGACAAATCAGAGTTTGGACTTTGAAGGGACCGTTTTACTTAATTTGCAACATTAAACAAAAACTGAGACAGCTAAAGCTAGGGTCCAGGGTCCAGGGTCCAGGGTGAGTCCGTGGTTAATGCATTATTAGTTGGGCACTTGGGCCTTCCCCAAAGGCTGCGCAACCTGGGTTCCAGGGCTTCCGTCGCTTCTTCCCCCAAAAAACACTCTTTCTACACTATAAGATTGATAAAGGTTGGATTTTCTTTGCTAGAATTGTATATCTAAGAATTTATCCTAGAAAATATATGTTTTGACTTTCTATTTTTTAGAAAATAGGAAATAATTTTCAAAGAAATAAAAAATTGGCCACTTGGAAGGACTTCTTAGTGATGAGATTTGACCCAAAAAATTAGGTTAAAACCATCATAAATGTTTAGAAGTGCGCATGCAAGGGAGGCCTGTTTACATGAACGTGGAGGATATAATATAATGTATTTTTAGATGCCCTATGGTAGGACATATTTGACCACTATAGGAATATAATACAAAAAATTTAGTTGAAAATAATTACTTTACACCGCTTAATAATTTAAAAAAGTCCTAAATGTCAAAGTGTGACAAATTAACAAAATTGACTTCTAAATATAAAAATGATTTTTAAAAAATTTAAAAATAAGGGATACAAATTTCACTAAAATTTCTAGAAATGGCTTGTTTTTGGCATTGGATTCATAATTTAGAAGTTATAGCGTTTTAAAATCAAAACGCAACGAAACTCGCAAGTGTTTCTTGCAATCACCCCCACATATTCCCTTTGTCTTATAATAGTACACTATTCCCTTTTGAAGGGTGTCTTTGCACCAAATTACTTATCCTCTTTACTGATGTATTGAACCTTGATTTTAAGATTGAAGAGTATTTTTTAAATGTTTGAACTCAAGTAATCAATTGTAGCGCAAGAATCTTAGTTTATTATTCACTTTATACGACTAAAAATTTATAAAATTAGAATTTTTACAACAATTGGAAGTTAACAAAGTCATACATCAAAATACATTGAGGCACCTTCTTTTTTATACAATCAAATATCAAAAAATATGTTTTCGAAATTACCTATTGCTAATTGCTTTACATCAAAGACATTCATTAAATAGATCAAAAGGTGCATGAAGAGAATATGAAGTGGAGAAACTAAAGACTAAGATTGTGAAGTAATATAAAGGGTTTTATGAAGAGACCTAGATTGGACCCTCTTTCTTGCTTTATAATGTTTGAGCAAATTTTATTGCTTTTATTGTCTCTTGTACACAACTATAAATTGTGTATCTCATGATAGAGATATCTATTAATCCCTAAAGGACCATAAGGCCACCACATAGCTTCTACAACAACATATGTAGAAAATTTGAAATGTAAACCTTACTAAAAGTTAATGAATAATAAAGAAACCCGAGATGATTTTTTCCACAAGATCTGTCGGTTCAATCCGCTTGAGAAATGATAGAGTATGCAATTTTTGGTGAATTTTTTGAGAATGGAAAAAGCAATGTGGACTGTCACTTCATGACCTTAGATTTTTTTTATCCCATGTCAAAATGATTTGAAAATAATTACACATCAAAATCATGATGATATGTACATGTGGGAAAAACCCCAAAGTTTTTGGATCATTTTTGAGCATTTGAATTTCTACATTCTGATTTCAGAATATCCACAAAGTGTAGCCTAAGTGAACATCTTTTAGCGATCTTGTCAATTGTAGCATTATCTCAAAAGTTGTGAAATTTCATTGATCTTCTTAATACGAGAAAGTTGCACAAGTCTTCTTTCATTTCAATGGTGGCAATCATCAAAATTATTCATCCATCCATCCATACCCTTAAGACAGGCTATTTGTTCATTTGTTTGTTTTGTTTGTTACATTGAGGTCTCCTGGACCATGCATCCTCCGGCCATGTGCTTGGTACCGTCGGAAAGCCCTTAGCAAGGAGGCATTAGAAAAAATATTAGCCCTCCGGAGTGACAAACCCATCTATTAAAATGCTTGGTCTGTCACTCCAGCTGACTGCTCACCAAAGCAATCAGTTTTTGCAATTTATTTATTTATTTTTAATAAAAAATTTCAGATTAAAATAAAATAAAATTTACTCATAAATTTTGGTTTCTGTACCACTGCTGCTGTAATTTCAACTGAGCAGAAATAGGGGAAAAACGAATTTTTGAGCCAAAAAAAAGTAAATTTCAGGGTATCTCGAAAGGCTGTGGAACAACCTTCTAAAGGCCTGAAATTTTTTCTAATGGATGCATGGGCTTTGTTTTGTAGTATTTGGACCTATGGTGTGAGAGTTATAGGATTTCAAAGCTCTTACAAATTAAGAAATTTCAAAATTATTTTTACTTTATTTTTATTGTGGCAACAACATAGGGTATACTAGCTCTACATGAATGAGGAATTATGCTTGTTACGAGAGCTTGTCAAGCAAACAAGAGCTATCTCAAACCCCCCTGGGTTTAATTGTTGTGAATTTCATAAAGAATTTATTACTCAGCGGGTACTTTGAAGCTCAAAATGAGTACAATTGTCAATTATTTGACTTTTTCAATAGATAATAAAAAATAACAATAAAAATCACTGCACTTTTTAATCTTCTTTTGGTTTCTATTAATAGCAGTATCAGTTATTCTTTTCACAATTAGGAAGACAAATTGGTCATTCACTTTAGAATCATCTAATTCTTACATGCATTGAAAATCTTACAAAATCCTTAATACCTTCATTCATACAAAATTGATTATTAACACACCAAATTTAGGATTTTGTACTTGAAGGCGTATTGGATTGCACTTAGAATACATGCATTGAAATAATCAATTTCTAGCATATAAGGTCGGTGGAGGTAATTACCATCAGCCACATAATCTTCAAATTTGAGTACATAACAACAACATTTATTTTTATCGCTTTTTAGGGGTGTTTGGGTGGGTGGGAGATTGTCACCTTCTCTTTCTACTTCGACATATTGTGCTGTGTTATGTATATATTTATCATCCTTGGCTTAAAGGGTATATTACAACATGCATTAGAAAAATAATTAAAAATATTTAAAAAATGAATACTTTTGCCTTTAAAACCTTCAAAAATATGCAGAAAGAAATGGCATACGTAAAACTCATATTTTAAATTAGTAGTGGAAGACCAAAGAAATGACTCTCAAAAAGCCCTCCATTTGATCTAAATTGTCGGTAGGATCTTCTTGTGAATCATTTTCTTGATCTATATATATCAACGTAGACCATTTTTTTCTTGCATTAGTGGAGTTTTGGGGGCCTTAGAAGACTGTTTCAGGCCCGTTCCCCAGTCTGCCCAGATTCAGGGAACGCCGGTACGGGCGTGTCAGATTTTTTTTTCAAAAAAAGAAAAAGAAATTTCTTTTTACCAAAATATCATTTTAACAATTTTTTTTTTTTCAAAGATGATGTGGCAGTCGCTTGACCACGTCAGCCTGGCCATTTGAAAGCGTTCCAGCATTCCTGCAAAGTTCCCACAGTCTGGGAACTCGCAGTCTCTTAGGAGGCCCGAAGCTCCTCTAATGTGTTGCGAAGCTACAATAATCCCGTTCCATTGAAATGTATTATATGTTTTCATTATAGAATGCCAAATTAATCTAGGACAGTCCAAGATATCTTATTGCTTAAATAACTCCAAATGCTGAGAGATGTTGAATAATATAATGTGGGTACATTCAAAATTGCACCCTACCTAATTTTGCCATCATTACTCTAACTACATCTCCAAAATCAGTACGTACATATATTGAAGAAACAATTCTAGAATATCTACCCCAAAAATCCTTTCTCTTCATAATTTTTGCTTATATATCCAAATGCCATGTTCTCTGATGCATTAGAACCCCCTTTCACTTGCCAATAATAAATATGAAAATTTGACCAATCTAATAATAGTAATTACTCATAGTAGCAAAAATGGCGATTTGGAGGGTACCTACCTTACGTAGACACGACACGTCCTCCAAGATCTTGATGGTATTGGGTCATGATTGATACTCGACATTTGGTATGCTTCCTCAAACAACAAAATTCCTAGCAATATTTAGTATATTTTTTTAAGCTGTATTAACTATTTTACTTTAATTTGTAAATTGGATCATTTTTTCAAGTACAAAGTTTGGTTACTTTCTCTATTTTTAACTCTAAATAGAAGCACTATAGATTTTTTCACTGATTTATTTTTCAATGTTTTCAAATTGCAACTTGATCGATTTTTTTCCAATTTCATCGGCTAATATAACATTCAATAGTAGTGAACTACACTGCCTTTCCTCTGACGGAATAATGTGGAATATTCCACACCCATCAATAGCTAGAAGCCTAGAAGACAAGTGGCATTTCACACAAGAGTTTTCAATGCTTCACAGACAACAACGTTAAACGCTGCAATGCTTAACATTAAATTCAAGCTAAAAAAACGAGCATCAAAAATTAAAAGTCTACCTTTGAAAGAGTAAACAAAAACTTCATGGAAAACAAGACATTCAGCCACTACTTCCCTTAGCTTTGAAATCCATTTATTTTCTATATATGAAGTGAAGAAGACAAATCTTTATATACATGTGGGGGGTTAGGAGGTGAAACAACCAATGTTGATATGTATTTTAGAATTAGAGTAGGAGCTTGACTGCTCATTTAGTTATGTCAAATTAAAGAATTTGAGGTAGAATTATAAACCTCATTTGGGCATAGTAAAATAACTTTATTCAAAAAACTTTGAACTTAGAAAAGTTGGTAAATCAAGATAAATATTATCTACAAAAATCATTTTGAGGTTTAGATCCTCTAATAAAAAATTATGGACAAACTTCATAGAGGGGTTAAAGGGATTTTTTTTAACATGTCCAAACATTGTTTCTGAATTTTGTCCATAACTTTTGATAAGAGTCTTGAAATCTCAAACGGATTTTTGGAGATAAAAGTTAGCTTGATTTACCAACTTTTTTTAGTTCAATTTTTTTTGAAAAAAAGTTATTCTATTATGAAGTCTGAAATTGTACTCCAAACATACTTTTTATGTTTTGACAATGAGTGGTCAAGCTCTCATCTTCAAACTATCCCAAACCCTTTGAGGACTCACAATGAACAATGAATTTCAATATCAAATTGATATCTCCACCTTCCAATCCTGCCAATGTGAATGATACAATTCCTTCAATTTATTAACATTTTTTTTTTATGTCAGATGGATACATTGCATTGGTATATTACTTAATGGATCCTTTGGATTTTTGGCAAACCATCTTTCATTACAATTATTTATTCAGTTGTATATTTGATCTTAGAATTAGCAAAAAATTTAAATGGAGTACACCATAAATGTACTGCCACTATCCCGGTACCAAAGCTTACATCAATGATGCAGAAGAATTTCATCGATGAGAACTCCAAAGAGGAAAAGGCAGCCTCTTTGAAGGCTAATACCAATTGTTATGAACTTTGAACTAGCTGACGTTTTTTTTTTTTTTTTTTCCGAACACTGATAGATATTTCCCTAGTCTCTTTGCCAACTCAACAGAAAAAAGTCTCACAACCTCGGTGACACACCACCAAAGAAAGGCGAGCTGAAAAGAATTTCAAGGACCATGATTGCCAAAGCAGGGAAAGATCTGAGCACACCAATAACGTGGGGTCCTCACTAAGTGAAGCCCAATTGCCCCACTTGCCCTGCCTCAAATGGATGAATGAAAATCGGCAACCCTCGTCGCTCAGTTCTTCTGACGATTTTCATCCACTTTTGTTCTGGCAAGGTTCTGGTACTGTTCAGTTGAGACCTCGTCTATTGATTCCTGACACGCACTGTAGTCCAGGGACCATCCTTGGATCCACATTTCCAGGGGTCGAGTTCCCAAGGACGGGCATGGAGACATGGAGTGCAATCGTTCATGATTATTGACTGCTTCCCAGTGTCTGGATCAGTGAGCTGTCTCTTTCTTAAAAATATTATTGCAATGGGTCTCTCTGTTTATGCCTTAAAAAAAAAAAAAAAAAGAAGAAGAAGAGAAAAAAAGAGTATGATTGATATGTTGCATGATTTGCATCCCCAACTAAAGAAAAGGTACCCCACATTCAGGCCTCCCGTTGCTGCTACACCGCCCTGGCCGTCTTCTATAGAGCATGCCCGACCTCCCACAGTTCTGCATTCCCGAACAAGGCTTCAACTCTGAAATTTAGTTGCTGGAACTTCGAATCAATTGCAGCAGGTAGGGGGCAGCCTCTAGTTTCCTGCTCCTCGTTGCCTCCGCTTTTGCATTGACAGTTAGTTCGAGTGCTTGTTCAATCTGTTGTTGCATGTCGAGATCTGGTGTGCCGCGTGTTGCATTTTTTCTTGTACATTTTGTTTCAGTGTAGAGGTGTAAATTTCTGGGATTGGTGTGTAGTTGCTCGGATAGCAAGGGCAAAAAATGTAGGAGATTGAAATTGTGGGATTGTCTTGTTTTGGGCGCAGATCTATTTTCGCTGAAGATTCACAAGTTCTGTAACCATGGCTCTCCACTACAGGGACATTTTGGGTGTTCTTTTGTTGATGCTGGTGGCCACAGGTAACATTATCCTTGATCCAAATCCCTAGCTCGTTGGCTATGAATGGAGATCTGTGGTAGAATTGGAGTGCTCCAAGAGTAGTGGTGAACCTCGTTTTAGTATTTTGAGAATGCCGGGGGAAAGAACCGTCGGCAATGGCGCTTACACATTGTGAATGTTGCAGAGGCTGCCAGGAAGTACATGACCATTCAAGATTTGGCCAGAATGCAAGCAGAAGCTGCGCAGGTACCATTCCCTCACATCTCCCACGATTCAGCTGTTGATACTTTCATCGTTCTGTGCTTTACCCGGTTCCAAATGTCAGTATTGGCGTTCCTAGTTGTTATTAATGGCATATTCTTCAGCTATGAGATTACAATCTCAAACTGCGAGGTTGTGCTGTTTCTGCAGTTGGCCGATAGGTTTGAGCTCAGCCAGATGAATACACGTCGCCTCCTCACCCCGCCTGGCGAAGTTGCCGAAGTTGCCAAAGTCGCAAACAACCTACCTCTTTGTAAGCTTTCGAAACGGACCCAGTCTTTTCTGTCACCTTGTTTATGGTCTCCTGAATTAGTTTACAGCGACGCAGAGTATCGTTGCAATGCATACTCACTGGACTCACTGGACCCTTTTGGTGCTGCAGTGTGTCAGTCCCCGGGCATGGAGTGTCTTCCTGGGGAGGAAGTGAGGTGCGAGTTCGGGAGACACGACGGTTGCGATTGCGCCTACATCAAATCTTGCTTTCCGCGGGCTTCGGAGTGCACCAAGTTCAATGCCACTCATGTGACCACTTGCGGATTTTGAGTGCACACGTAATGAGATTAATTACTGATTGATCGATTGATCAATCAATCTTTAGTTTGCCCCCGCTGCCCGTGAAAGGGATTTTGATAAATTATTTTGACCGTTGGAGCTATTTTCATACAACAGGCTTTCCGAAGGCTCAAGTTTTAGAGCCGACTTCACAAACTTTCGTGTATAGTAGTCACCTCGTCATTTAAATAAAGACAGATTCTTTTTGATTGAAAGTGCCACTGTCAGTGTGGAAACTTCGGAGGAGTCTCGATCATCACTTATTGCTCCATTTGGTGTTTTGGTGGATATATTATGTGGTCTGGAGACCTGATAAAAGAGCTCTTCATACGAGGCTCTCTTTCGGGTTAAGTCATTGTCAAAGGGGTCTTCATAAGAAAGTTTCAGCCTAAACATTCAAGACCACTCTAGAATATTCATCACTGTGATCAAGTGCTTATGATATAACAATTGCGAGAAAACATTTCTTGAGAATGAGAACTAATAATTCCAGAGCTCGTCATCCTCACTTTTGGAAGCTGAAATGAAGTTCTGGGTTACGTATTTTCTTACGGAGTACCCCTGTACAGTAGCACTGGTCAAGAGTCGAGACAAGTCTGCTGGAGTGGAAGATCGAGCAAGAATAGTAGCAACAAGTGAATGGCCGCTTAGTCTTTCGCATCTTTGAACCATGCATTTCAGGTCGACATTGCACTTGCTAGTCTCATAAGCGGAGCTTCTCCGAACAGATTTCGTAAATCCAGTCCTTCCAATAGGGCCAAGAGTAAGTTCTTAACGGGTCACTTAAAAGCAATCCAAAACAAACTCATTGACAATAATTTGCAATCGAGAACATTTCAAAGCCAAGGTCTTGAATTGCTTTGCGTCAGATCAGGCAAGGAATCTGTTGCACTACACGCACATCTAGCCTTCGTAAGTCACTACTTGGTGAAAATCATATGAGCCAACTCTTTGCAACCAACTGATATTTCTGAGATTCCTGTAATTTGCTTAGCTGAATCTGTCAACTGTGTGTGGCGTAGAGTCGCCTCTGAGTCAAAAGCGTCAATTTCATTCAATTGGCGGAATTCCACGACTTTGGCACTACTTGGAATGTCCACTTTGGCATAAATCTGTGCAAGTCCTAATTTTTAGAGCTTGTACATACAGATATTTTCGGATAGATGTCACAAATTTTGGCACGCAGAATTGTGCTTATTTAACAAAATTGACAATCAAACCCAATTAAGGACTTTCCATGACTGCACCGTCAGCTCTTTGCACCAGACTCAGCCGCTGAGCTTTCATGTTTGCGTTGCAGTCATTTGATCCATCGTTTGCAAAATTGTTGACTCGAAACCCAAGAGGAAAACTAGTCAGACCTAGCATTGGCAAAAACTAGTCAGACTTATTGCGAATATCAAGAAGTTTGAGTGCTACAATGTACAGAGTAATTTTACAGGGACAGAGTCGATCCTCTTGTGGAGTAGCTGCTTGTTTTACTTGGCTAATGATGAGGAAACTCTACTGTAGAATCAGCATGTTGTTTGGCTCAAGTGTAATATCCAGCCCCTCTTCCTCAGCAGCAATCTTGATCCCTGTTTCAGTTCCCTCAATGGCGTGGACCTTTCTCTGAGGGTGTGGAATCCCATCTTACAGCCAGCATTGGCATCCATATGCTCAGGGTGTTTCCCGTGACAAATACCTCAGTCGGACTGTCAAAATAGCACGCGGGAGTTTGCCAAGATATCGAATTTGTCGTTTCACGTGCAAGTCTCTCTCTATGCAAGTCTCTCTCTTAGAATCCAGTTGTGCAAGCGCAAGCTAGTGATCAGAGGGGTGCACTCGGACGTTGATCAGAGGAGAGTTTGTCATTCAAGGGCTCATTGCTAATTTCGTAGCAAGCACCATGAAGAGTACCCTGAAAAATGACAATTCTATATTGAGTCGTTTGTTTCTACCAGTGTTGGGGCGTCACAGTAATCCGGGTATCATCTCGCTTCTGAAATACTGTTATTCCAACCCCAGGCCAGGCTGGGTTTCAAATTTATCATACTACCTTTGATACAAGTGTTGCAGTAGTAACATTCAATTGAAGTACCGCGGTTGTTAACCAACGTTGGAGGTTCTAATTTTCTTAAACCTAAATACATATCATTACCATGAGTGCAATTCAAAATGCCGTAAGAGTATCATTAATGTAGTTCAAGAACTTGGAATCTGTTAGTAGTTACAATAGTGGTTCTTAGTACAATTGCTATCATTTCATGAATTCTAATAAAAAAAAGAGAATTGCAATAAGTAAAATTAATTTCTGTATTGCTTGAGGTTCTAGAAAAGTACAAGATCATGAAGTTCATTCCTTTTTGTAGTGTTGTATTAGATTCTTTGAGCTATATATACAACCACCAAAATTTTTGTTGCTTCTTCATATACTTGCTTGAGTGCCAATACATAGGAATTACAAATATCCATCAACTCTTCAACATTTGGGCAATCTTGACTGATCCCATTGGACATATCAGTCTGGTATGCATTTCCAAAAGTTGAAACTCACAATACATTAATGTCCACAACGCATTCCTAATTTTATTGATACCTTGGTTTCTTCATTCAGATACATTCTAGAACCCGTAACCTCAAGCTCAATGATACCTTCTGAAAATGGGTATGATTACCCGTCTGGTATCTCCAAAACCCAAACCACGCCCATCACTGGTTTCAACCATCTTATAACGACCTTTTGGTTTTCACATGGAAGTGAAATTGCAAATTCGACCTCGAGAATCTCTTTGCTTAAGGGAAATTTTCAGTATCAATTTTCACACAAAGGCGTGCATTCTTGCAACTGCAAATTCACCGCTTTCGTGGAGAGGTTCGAAAATTTCAGCAATTCGTCTTTCGTCTTCCTTGTATCAGGGATCTCGTCCCCTGAGGAAGTCGAGAATTGTGAAAGCAACTCAGTCTTCACCTGCAAGCCCTTGATCAACGGCAGAACTGAGGCAGCTCTGACTATGAATGTCCGGGTTGCAGGGTCCCGGGGCAAACAAAAACTATCTGTGCAGTACACGGAGTTTCTACTACATACGTGAGCAATTTCCCACAGCAGGAGAAAACTGCCAATGCAGCTATGAATACGAATATCGTCAATGCTGCTTAGTCATTCGATCAGTGCATCACCGCAAGGTTCATTCGAGAATTACGATCCGGAGGACGATGACGAAGGGGAGAATCCAGTGTTACTGTGACAGGATCGTCAAGACAGCAAATTGACTTCCTGCAAGAGCCTCGTTATCAGGCACTTTACTATTCCTCGTTCGGTTGTAAAGTGTCCCGGGAAGAAGGCTACGTACAGCGAATTCTACTTTGATGCCACTTTGATGCATGCACAGAAAATGTGTGCAGAATTGAGGAGCTCAATGTAATGTTCATCATTTCTGTGACACTGAGAGAGCTATTAGCTTCCTGACGATTTGTTGATTGTAGTGATGAGCACTCTCTCGCTTGCACCGATCGAAATTGTCAGTTGCCCTAAATTTGCTGATCATATTATGCATGTGGGCAAGTGTTTCTACTGCCTCGACTTTGCTGTGTATGCGCCCAGTGTAAGGGACACGAAGTTGTTGGACATCCTCATATTCTCATGCTGGCGCAGAATTCATCGACACTGGAGACATGAAGTATGGAAATTGCACAAATGTCCTTTTGTGCCCAAATCCCATTCCTAATGTATCCTAGGATATTCTCTTCTACCATCACTCGGCATAGACCATGGGATTCTTAAGAAATTCCATAGATGGACATTTTTTTATTTCTCCTGTGCGAACGGCAAATTCCTGACCCACGGTTGCGATGGGTGCGCCTTCGAAATGTTCCAAAGCTACCATCATACGTGCAGGCAGCGAGTGTGTGACTTTGAGCTGCACCGTCCCGCTGTTTGCGATTATTCCCTCCGCGCCACAGACTCTTATGCACAAGCTCACTCAAGATCTACAGGGATCCTGGGAAACGCTCTTATTATCACTGACATGGTGTTGTTAAATGTGCAAGTTCGTGGCATCAACGGTGGATCCGAAGATTTGCGCACTTGCCCAGAGGGGGATGCACTACACTAAATAGTGCAATTAGGTTGCCTCACACTAATACCTTGATAATCCACACTCTATAAATATTCATTGTTGTTGTACAATGATGCATTCAATCCAGAGCTATGTATGTGACAAGGATTAGTGCACAAGTTCAAGGCCCGGTCCAGAGAGTTGCATGACCCTCCATGTGTACTACCATTGAGTCACGAGACAATTTACATGAGGTAAGGCAATCTAATTGTTAAGGCAACCTAATTGCACTATTTAGTGTACTTATAAGGATGGGCTACTCACCGTGAAATCATCCTTGTTGGTATGGTGTGAATCATCCACTTAAAAAAAACTAAGAGCACTCCTTGGAGGTCAAATTACCTGTATGCATTTCTGTCTTACATGTGTACATAGAAGGATCTTGTCTCATCTATCAAACTACTCTGGTTTGCAGCGTCCTTCCAAGGTTAAGCTCATGATCATGAGAGTGAGCACCCGCTCAAGGACTTCATCAAAAGACTAAGGAGGCCACAAGGATGCACGAAGAGTTAATCAGGTTCAATCAGGAACGATATTGCAAACAAACCAAGCTATACTTCGATGCACAAGCAAAGGTGCATCAGCTTCAAAACAACAAACAGTCCAGAATCCATTAGAGAAAAAAGTAGCCCCCCGGAGGACTGCTCCAGATTGACAAGCCAAGCTATTTCAAGCTTGGCCTGTCAATGACAAAATGTCCCTAGTTTGGCTGACTGCTTGCCAAAACAGTCAGCTTTCATATTTTTTTAAGAATTAAATTTTTTTTTTTTTTTTTTTTTTTTATTTGCAAAATTGACTTCTGGCACCACTGTCACTACAAAATCTGTTGTGCAGAAATAGGGGATAAAAGCAATTTTTAGCCCCATTAAACCAAATTTCAAGGTCCTTCGGAGGGCTGTGGAGCAACCCTTCGGAGGGCTGATTTTTTTTCTAATGGAAGCAAATGATATGCTCATCCAAAGGAGATCCCGGTGTTGAAAGTTAACATGACAAAGGGGCAAGTGTTTGATACGCAGAGTAGTGAGGAACCTCACCTCCAGCTAACCAAGCAACATCGAGAGTGTAACTCCCGTAACTCCCTCATCATTATGTGGGCTCTTTATTCGAAGCAGCCGTTGACATAATATGGAATATAATTGGCATTTTTTGTCTTGTGCATAATTAAACCCTAAATTATGTCCAAGGACTTTTTTGAGCTTCTTGAAATTTGCTCTAAACTGAACAAAAAGACAACATTTTGAGAAGTTTTATCAGTTTTATTTAAATTGTAACCATACAATTTCATGCTAGACATGTTAAAGATCACATGGGAAAAGAAAGCACAACAATATTACTTACGGATTGAAAGATTATAATGTTTGATCATGAGGTTGTTAAATTTGTGAAAGTTAGCTGAAGTCTTTTCACATGTCAAATCTAAAATGGAGGACACCAAAAAAATACAAGATTAGTGCATAATATGCATAACCCCAATCAAATTATGGCTTCTCAAAATCTGCTCTACAATTTTTTAAATGAATGTCTAAGGTCTTTTTTCTCCAGGTCTAATGTATTTGAGGCTCATTTCCAAGAGCTTTCAATACTAGAAAATCAAGATTTGCAATGGATATCTTTGCACAAAACCTTGAATAGAAAAATCATAATGATTCATTTTCAAAATTGGTAAAACTAGACTTTAATAAGAATTTTTCAAAAAAAAAAATTACTAAAAATAATAACTTGGTTAGGTTTATTTAACTTCAAGGTATTGTCATCACCAGAATTTGGTGCCTTGGGTGTTTAATGAGGAATTAACATTCTAAAAATTCTTTGAATGGTAGAGTAGGATGTTAGTAATATGGCTAGATACTGTAGAATCCGGTCAAGTAATCTTACAAACTGACTATGGTGCCATTTGGAGAATTTTGCATAAAATAGAACACAATTGACATTTTTCACCTTGAATAATTAACATTCAATTCTTATGCAAGCACAATCAAGTATACAAAATTTCATTTTAAAAAAAGCAAAATTTCATTTTTGTTGAATTGTTTCATTAATATTCATGGTTTTACATGATAATTGATTGAAAAACATGGATGATGAATTTTTAAATCTATTGCTTAAATATATAGGAAACATCTACATGTACATCGTTTCTTGAATAAGCTTCTCCAAAAATGTTCTGAAAATTACCTCTACAAAGATTTCAATGTTTGGGTGACAATGATCAAATTTTGTAAAATAAATATCTCTTTGTTATAATTAGATTTTGCTATTTGACCCTCACATTGTACCTAATTTTATACATTTGAGCATGATAGTACAATTAGTTTAACAAAATCTAGTTAATACGGAATTAAAACATAATTGGAATATTAAATGAACCAATTCCCATAATAGTTCATCAAACTGGAATTTTTCTTTTTTTAAATTGAAATTCAATATACTTGATTGGGATTGTATAAGAATTGAATGTTAATTATGAAAAATGAAAAATAAAAATTATATTCTATTATACAGACTTCTTTAAATGACATAATATGTAGTTTATAAGATTATTGGATCCAAATATATGATATAGAGGTGGTATAGGAAAAAATCAACTATTTTTCAAGATAAAATTTTCACTTTTCTAAATTTTAGGGTAGGAAGTCATAACTTTGGTACCTTGAGATTTTATTTGTTAGCCTTGGAAGAATATTGAGGATTTTTTGTACTCTTTAGATGGTTAACCAAGCTTTGTGCATATTGAAGAATGGATAGTTTTCATTTGATTTTATGAGCAACTTTATTGATGCCATATCTACATCATTGAGTTAAATTTAAGAATTCTTAATTGTTGTTTTAAT
Source organism: Neckera pumila (assembly GCA_963969595.1). Classification (NCBI taxonomy): domain Eukaryota; kingdom Viridiplantae; phylum Streptophyta; class Bryopsida; order Hypnales; family Neckeraceae; genus Neckera; species Neckera pumila. The sequence continues at coordinate 13,654,805 of OZ018412.1, forward strand.
TCTATATAGGGTAGTCTATAAAAACTAAAGTGCACTATCTAATGTATGTCAGTACTTTGAGTTTTTTTGCCTTCAAATTTGATTTTGACATTTAAAACAATTTTCTCTGGATTTGAGCAAAATTAACAAAATGAAGATTTCAAAGTGTGTTTTCTACTCTACCTAGAAATATTTAAAAATTCTTAAAATAAACATTTTAGTAAAGTTTAAATTTGAGGATCTATAACCACATTTATAAATATGAAGTGACATGGAATATTTTTTTATATTACAATGTACTACACAATAATATTTTTCTATTCTAAAAATTTTAGATTTTTGAATATGATTTGTATGTAATATGAGTTCCCTTCAATTTTCCTTCAAAATTCATGGTAATTTGAAATGTCCTTAAAAAAATTGAAAATTTTATGACAAATACTAGACATGTGATTTCATCTTTAAGAAATAAAACCAAAAATTTCACTCATAAATAGAAAAAGAATAGAGAATATAGAATGAGGAAATTTCAAATTTGATTACATGGTGGCATAGACTATGTCTCGCTTTAGGGGTTAATGACCTCTCAACCATATGTGTCATAGGACTTCTTGGAGCAGATTATTATGGTAGAAATCCGACATGAACATATAAAACATTATATTGAGTTTGCAAATATATTTATGAATTGAAGTTGAGCTAACCTTTGGATGTCAAATTAGAATTACATCCCTAGCTTCAATTTCAACTTTGATTATTTTAAAATTAGATTGGACAAGAATTTTGAAGTGGCAGTTGGGGTTTGTACTAAGTTCTAAATCCCAATTCCTTTAAAAATGTCTATATGACAACACATTTGCTAGTTTTGGAGCCAAGGAAAGTAAGATTTGGAATTCTATATCTCACTTTTAATGTTATTGTTGCACCGCATGAAATAAAACTTAGCCTTACAGTATGATTTGAGAAGAAAGTAGTACTTGGACTTTAGTACGTGTGTGTAAAGACCTTGTGTCTTCTTATCTTTGATACTTGAAAACATTTTAAATTTAGAACTCAAATGGTTTAATAAATACAAGTGCAATCAACAATGCCTATTGACTTTTCTTAATCCTCCCCAATTAAAAAAGGTATTTATTTGTTTTCCACTTGGTTTGAAATAAATGTAGAAATTTGCCCCATATTTTGTAATTGATTAACCCGTAGTTGCTTTAGCAACTATATATGGTCGCTCTAAAATTTTGACTTGTTTGTGTGTAGGTAGTTAAATCCCTTTGACCGTTCTAAATATTTGTATGTGCAATATAGGCAGTATTGAAGGTTATCTTGAAAGTTTTTATATTTTATTGAAAAAAAGTAAATATTTGATTTTTGAGAGTCCTCAAAGGTATATATGTACCACTAGTAGAAGAGTAAAGCTTGCTAATTTTACTTGATTTTCTAACTTTGAACAAAGCTTGCCTATTGCCCTATTTCACTTGATTTAAGACCTAAAAAATTGTAATTATTTATTTGCTTTGATCACAAACTCCCAATGGAAAGAGTAAAGTGTTTTCATGATTTTCACCATTGAAAATTTAAACATGCAAGTGTTGATTTGGAGTTGTTTCCAATTTTTACTTATAAAAAAATTGCATTTTAACAATTGCAAGGTGGATTGTGTAATGAGTTTGATAGCTCTTCATTTGAATTCAAGTTTTTTGGAAGTTCATTTAAGTGTGCTAACACAATCTCTAGTTGTTCATGTCACTTCCAATCCTGAAAAATTCTTATATACAAATTTTCAAACATTGTAGGGAGGGGCAACATACTAAAAATATGATATGTACATTTTTTTTGTTATAATGTCATAACTCCTACACAATTTTACACTCAAAATTTGTTTGCACACTAATAAGCAAGATCTTTAAACATCTATATGGTTAGATTAAAGAAAAAAATAATTTGCCTTATTGGAAATAACTATAAGCTTATTCTCTTTTTTCATAAAAAAACACACATTTAGGCACTTCGGCACTTAGGGGCTAATTATGGATTTGTGGACGTCTTCAAACTTTCTTGGGATCTTTGATTCTAAAGATAAATTCAAAATTTGACAATTTGACAGTTGACCAATAGTAAATTCCAAATAGCTTTGTTAGGATACCTAAAAAAAGAAGGACTTAGAGATAAGGAATGCCTCCACTGTTGCCTTTAGGAATGCCTACGCTTGGAGTTAGCAATGGAAGTGCTCACTTACTTCTAAATAGGTCTCGAGAGCATTTCTTTGGGAACTCTTCAAGTGAACCATTGTTCTTTGTTGCAAAATTGAAGACTGTAGCCACCAGCATAATTTACATCAACTTTACTAAAATGGATGTTGGGATAGGTGGTCCCAAAAATGAATTTCCTGTCTTTTATATGATGGAAAACTAAATCCATTGACATTTTATCATATTTTCTTAAGATCTTGTTCTAAATTACATTTAGAGATTTCCATTGGATATTTCTAAGGTGTACAAATAGGATAGGACAACTTCCACATCATGTTCTACACATGCATGTGACATCAGTGCAATCTCTATAATGGTGAAATGACATCCTTGCCAAAATGTCATATTAGTCAAAAATAAGGGAGATGTTCTGATAACCACTTTATTGAAACACCATCAACATCCCAATGTCATATCAACCAACAAAGAAGTATGAATTTCTAAGAAGAATGAAAATCTCCTATTGATTGATTTTCTAAAAGAAAATGGATTGGAAAAATGAATGAGTGCATGTGTTGCATTTCAACCAAAATTAGAGAGGATGTAATTTAATCTAAAATTGGGGAAGAAGTCACTTCAACCGCTTCATTAAAATGACATTTATATCCTCGCTATCATTTCAACTAATATTTTGGGTAGATTTTAGAAGAAACAATTGTCTCATAATGATTTTGGAGAAGATGGGTTGGAGAAGTAAATAGTGCAAGTATGCAGTGATGGAGATTCTTGAACGACATCAATATTGTCAAAAAATTGAAAATTGCCAAAAATTACACTAACGTTCATCAATTTGGCAATTTTTTGACGGTATTGATGTTAATAATTTAATTTTTTGGGGATTTGGTGGATTAGTTATGTGCATTATGAACTCTAGTCTTGAGACAAAGAAATTGAATATAAAAATGCATTATACAACTATGAAATATAAACTGAATGTAGTGTTCAATTCAACACAAATATTTCAAATGCAAGGGCATTAACAAGTAACAATGGTCCATATTGCAACCTATACTCTCTCAACAATGGCTAATGCCATCCATGCTTTCAATTCCAAAAAAAATTCAAATGTTACAAGAACCAATATCATTTGCATGTTCATCAAACTATTGGTATTTTAAATTCTATAAATGTCAATTTCCTTCAATTTTTGCATACAACAATCTGAAATGATGTATACCAACATGCCAAGGCACAAAAACTTTTTTAGGAGTTCTAAGAAAAAATTGACAAAAATAAAGTCAATTCACATCATGTTGAACAAAACTGAGTATTAGACATGGCTAACTTTGAAATTGATTTTCTTTTAAATCACAACTAATTTTTTCTTCAAACTTCCATGGTAACGTTTAGTATGTTGCACACTGCAACTTTTGTATATACACTTTTGGACTTTGTCTATTGATGCTCATGGTATGGTTGTTTGAATGAAAATGTTTCCTTTGTCACTGTAAATTTAGAATGCTAAAACTCACTTTATTTATAGTTTATATATAAAAGTTATGCTCAATAGGGGAAATAGGATCAATAGCTATAGAATTCAAGGGCAAAAGTTTTAAATGCTCATAAAAACTTGGTTAGATTTGAGGTGGTTATTGAGTTGTTCGTTTTCTAAAAAGTTATAGAACTCCTAGTTTGAAGTTAGGAAATGGACTTGGAATAAAGAGGTGTAGAGCTATTGCTGGATTTTAAAGTCTTAACTTCAACAAGTCATAGATAATGGAGTATAGAAGATTTGAATTTGAAATTTAGTGATGATATATATGAAGAATTTAGATTTCAAAAAGTTATGGCACAAAATATTTGGAGCTTGTGTGATTAAAAAAAAAGTTTAGTTAGTAAATGGATGTTGGGATGCTACTAAATTTAACATGAGAAGGAAACTTCAATCAACCATAAAAGTGGAATAATAAAAGATTTGAGTTTAAAGTTTGGAAGGTTAAAGAAATATGTGTTAGCTTTCCAAAATCCTAAAATAGCTGTGGCACTCATTTGAGTGCTAGCTATACTTCCAAAGGCTTTTTATATATTTTTTATACTATTTATACAATACCTGTATGAAAATTTGATATTAGATAAGATTTAGTCAACTCTTATATAAGAATTTGATATTATACACAGCTCGTACAGCTCTTGTTCGAGTATAAGATATTATACACAACTGATATGTTTTTTATACAAATATATAATATGATATTTGACTTATTTGACCCTTATATATGGTATATATGAAAATGAATATGCCTTGATTAATATACATTATACTTGTATGGATATATTATATTCCACATGTATTACATAAATATTGATACACATTTATTTATATATACATGCTTTATATAGAATATTATATGCATGTACATGGAGTACATTCATTATATTTCTACTTTCACGTGACTTTAGGTTTTTTCATGTCTGAGGCCAAATCTAATAATGACAGATATAATTCCACTGTCTTCTCAAGCAAACCCTCTCTACCTAAAATTGGCACCATCTATTATTACACTACAAAAAACAAGGGAAATGTCAAAGAAAATTTACCAATAAAATTAAGATTTGTCAAATTTTGGCTGAAGTTTACAAATGTGACATTTATTTTATGGATGAAAGCACACATTGTTAAATGAATGTTTTAGAAACGGATGATTGTTTTGACCCACCTACAATTCAAGGTCCATGTTACACAACCAACAAGAACAGGAAATCAAACTCTGTTTTGAAGGCCAATTGTGCTCTATAAATTGATTTGACCTAATTTGTGGACCCAGCCGGTTTGCCTTCCTTGCAGCTTGGCAGGTTTGAACGTTTGAATGTTTTGAAATTGGCGGGGCCATTTAACTTCAACTTCCCGCCCGACCTGCCCTGCCAGCCTCTTCATCGTCCCGTCCTTCTGAATTACGTGATTTCTCATGTCCTTGCAACGAGAGCTCGGCTATGGCGCAACAATCCCGTCTAGAATCCCACGTTTTGCTCCATGCATTATGTCCATTCTGGAACCAGAATACTCTTAAGGCAATGCTTCCTATCGCTACTTAATCGATTCGTCTTCACGTACTTAGCCTTTGCAGAAATTGGATTGCAAAGGTCTGCTGCACTTTGTGCACTTCTTCGTTGGATGTAGGAAGGTGCTGCAGTCTTAAAATCAAACCGAGTCTTTGTTATATATATTGCTACTGAGGTTTTCTTCTTCTGTTCTCGCACCGCAAGAACTTGCAGCTTCAATTCAGTCTCATTCCTGTGGAATTCAAACTCAATTATATTCAGTAATGAACATGTATAGCCCTTCGAGGAGTGGCGAGGACGTATGTCGACACCTTAACTTTCCTGTCCTATTTCCGAGAGAGTTGTTGTGTCTGTTCTGACCAGCGAGGTCCTTGAAAGGTATGATGTGCGCAGATTGTAGGATGTGTTCGCTGGATATGTAAAACACGAGATACTAGCCAAAAGACAACGGTCACAAGCCTGTTGAGGAGAATGATGTGTTCTAGAAGCAGCAGAAAAACGCACAGGTCGCGTGGCATCCGCATTTGCTGTCTGTATTTTGTGTTATGACCGTGACTGCATGGATGCAATTTGTTCTGTTAGATTCTGTACGCTTTGGTACCGTAGTGTTGTTTCTCTTGACGGATGATTGATGTTATGGTGGAAGAGAGATGATTGCGGTTCCTTTTCTTCTATCTTTTTGAAATTCAGGCTGGTGAGATGTGGTTTGAGAACCAGATCAATTCGGAGAGCGTGGGAGTTAAGGGAAGACGAAGGCACCCAGGACGTGGAGAAGGCATTGGGGCAGGCTCGGAGGTATGGCTGAGGATTCTTTCCGTGATTTGCAGAAAAGAATTTCAACAATCGCAGCATGCTAAGTACCCTGGACTAGGCGAGTAATCGTCACTATTTTGCTGTCCTTGCAATCGTTCACATTCGAATCACGTTCGTTGCCTTGTATCGCCGCTGAACACTTTGTGTAAGGATATGATCATGGTTTCCATTAATCCTTTGAATGTTCACCCTGCAACGGGCAGGAATCACAGTTGATTTAGGGTTCAATTCCCTCATGAACAATCTCGAAAAAGTAAGTTTCAAGACCATGTCGAACGACTCGGTCGATGTTAAACCTAATTCGCATTTGATAGATCGTGACCCAAGTACTTTACAGGTGCTTTCTGAAGCATGTAGGAGTTACTAAACATCGAAAACATCAAAACTCCATCCGTAGGCAAAATAAGCTCGATCAGTTTAAAGCATACTACGGAGCAACTTCTGAACCTGCTCGCCATGATACAAAACGCAATGGACTTCCTGGCTTGGAAAAGGAAGGGGCTAACAGAGTCACGTACAGAAACAAGTGGAGTCACGACAAGTGATGCGATTTTAAAAGACCATGAAATCCGCTCAAGTTGCAGATTGAGCCACACTAAGCGCCCTGAATCCGTCCTGGAATGCACAGAGCACATTCATTTCAAGTGGTGCCTCTGAGTGCACAGACCTTGCGTTCAGGACAGGAGTCTGACGTCCTCCTCCAAATACAAACCGATAGAAGTTACGATCACTTGGCAGGCCGCGTTTGGGTTTTTTGAGAGTGACACGAGTGCTGGGTGGTGGCGGGAGATGGTGCCACAAGGTGACCACTTGGTGGGCGGGAAACAGGAAGAAAGCGCAGGCTCAAATAGGAAGGGAACTCGAGCGGGGCTGCCCGACCGAGCCAGGCCCCACCGCACAGCAACGCTGTCCAAGTCGAAGCGGGCAGCATGGGCAGCCCCAGCCCGAATCAATTCCAACTCAGCATATACTCGTGCCACCTCATAAGTCCTATTTTCTATCACGTCCCCCACATCGCCGGACCCGGCCGGTTCCGCCCTGCCCATCCCGGGCCCGGCCCGGGCCAAGGTAAACGGTAGTGTCGCCTCTCCCTTCCTCCCTTCCAGTCGAGGGCTGCAAGAGAAGGTATCGTCTGCCTTCCTTTGAGAGAGAGCAAACCCTCGCTCAACGTCAAGCCCAACGCACAGGCAACTGAACTACACCAACGCTCTCTTTGTTCCTTCGTGTGAGTAAGTTAGTCCCCTTCCTTTGCAAAGGGCCTTCCTTCCTTGGGTCTGTGGTCTCGCCATCGCCGAGTCTGGCCCTCCCTCCCTCTCCGTCTCTCTCTCTCTCCCCCTCTCGTTCGTTTCTCTTTGCCTTTGCTGTCTGTTCTGCGTAGCTGCTCCCCCTTGCGCGGCTTTCCCGTCTGGGCGGATTTTTCCGCGCGCCAGGATGGGACCGATTCGCTGGTTTTTTGATTGAGGTCTTGGGATTTCCTTTGTGACTGGTGCTTTTGGGTGGGAAGTCGTTTGTTTTTTGGGGGGTGGGGGTCCTGTATTTGCGGAGTGTGGTGGGCGATGGTTTAGGTCGAGGGTCTGTTGCCCATTCGGGTGACGAATTGGGTCCTCGCGCTCATGACACCATGCAGCGCGGTGGCCACGTTGGGAGCTTGATTGGGTTCCGTGTGTGGTAGGGGTTGCGTCCTCGTGGTTGGGTTGGTAGTGTGAGACTTGGTTGGGTTTGATTTAGGGTGTTGGCTGGGAATGCGAGCTTAGTTGGGGGAATTCTCGTTGTGGGTTCGAGTTTTGTTGTGAAGCCTGGCTTCGTTCGCTGGACCAGGTAATTGTTCGCGGAGGCGTGGTTTTCGTCGACCGTGGGAGTGATGGGAGAGTGTGAGGGGATGGAGGGTGGCGTCGCAGAGCGCGAGGTGCGACTTTGAATTGCAGTGGCGTGTGAGCTTTGGGCGAGTGTTTGGTTTATGTAGTGTGAGTGGTTAGTGGGTCCGTGTTGTTGCAGTAGGTGTGTCTTCGTTTGTTCGCGCGTTCGTTGGGGATGAAATGGTTTGGAGTGCACGTTTGATGATTTTGATGGCAAGTGTATTGGTCGTAGAGTCCGAACCGAGAGGTTAGTTGACGGAGGTCTGGTCTGAGGTGTGGTTGTGCACTCGTGTCCGCAGCCCCGAGCAGCTAAGATGAAGGAAGCCAAGGGCAAGAAAGGAGCTGGCGCTGTGGTGAAAGAGAAGGCACCGACGAAGGTGCAGGACAAGTAAGTGTGTTGGTTGCTGGCGTGAGCATGTTGTTGAAGGTGGTGTCATGTGTGTGTTGATCTAACGTTGCTGGCGTGGTTTATGTGTTGGCAGGGAAATCAAGAAGAGGAAGGGAGCCTTGAAGGAGACCAAGGCAAAGAAGGCGAAGCCCGCCAAGAAAGTGAAGGACCCGAATGCCCCGAAGCGTCCCCAGACCGCATTCTTCATCTTCTTGTGAGTGGCGAATCGCGGAACATAATGCGGGGTTGTGCCTCTTTTATTGTCATTTTTCTGGCGTTTCTGGTATGTTTTTTTGGACGTGACGAGGGATGGGCCTGACTGGACGAGTGATGTTGTTGGAACAGGAACGAGTTCAGGCAAGAGTTTAAGAAGGACCACCCTGACGTGAAGGGCGTGGCCGCCGTGGGCAAGGCTGGAGGGGAGCGATGGAAATCGATGTCTGAGGCTGTGAGTCCTCGTTCTATTTTTTGAGCATGCTTTTGTGTTTGGTTGTAAAAGTCCTTTTGTTGGTGACTGAATGCTTGATGTCGGGACCGATGTGGTGCCCCGTGCTTGATGTGTATGTGCATGTCCATCTTCCTTGATGTCGAGTCAGCGGAAGCCTGTTGCTGAAGGTGTTTGTTTTGGATGTGCAGGAGAAGCAGCCGTTCATGACCAAGGCTGTGCAGAAGAAATCGGAGTACGACAAGACTCTGGCTTCGTACAAGAAGAAGCAGGTACGCTGGGTTGCTAGCGACGGTGACTACTAGCTGCAGCCTGTGTGGTCACTAGGAAGTGTTCTTATAATTTTTTTTCTGATAGCGTGGTGGGCATGTTTCTGATAGTGGTGTGTGTTGTTGTTTCCAGGAGGACGACGACGAGGAGGAGGCGGAAGCCGAGGAGTCCGACAAGTCGAAGTCTGAGATCCACGACGACGAGGAGGACGAGGAGGATGTGAGACTGATGCTTTTCCTGACTCGAGATCGTTTTTTTCCTCCTCTTCACGTTCTCGGTTGCAAGGGGTTGGAGTTGGTGCTTTTCGCTTGGGTTTGTTGTCGATGCGTTGGTGAGTCTGACTGGTTTTGTTTTGTGTCGGCGTGCAGGAGGACGAGGACCTGGAGGACTGATGGTCACGGCGCAAGTGGCAGGCCGTCGGCGGATCGACCTATTGGCAGTGGTGGGCTCATGTGTGGATTCGTGATGGCCCCGTGTAGTAAAGCAATGCAAAGCGCAGGCGCAGTGACGGAAGAAGACTGACATTTGAATTCTTGTGGGAGTCTGCAGTAGAGCCGTCTCTCCGCGAAGTAGAAAACACTGACTGTAGTAGGAGGCCGTGGTTTGATCGTCCGTTGGCGTCGGGAGTGAAGCTGTTCCCGTGCGCCCGGCGGGCATGTGGCCGCTGGACAGGAGTGGAGAGGACCAGGGGGAGGGGAGGATTGGTGGCGGACGTAGGTTTCTTTTTTTCTTTCTGTAGTCTTTCGTTGCCGACTTGTTTTTGTACATTTGGACTCCGCTGGGGATTTGGGTCAGTGGGTGGGTGCTTGGGCAGGAGTGGATCTGGGTGCCAACGGTGACCAGGATCGGACTGATTGTATGAATAGGCAAGCACAGCTTTTTGTTGACCATCCGTGCTCTTGTTGTTGTCGGTGATGGATGATTCTCAAGTGCAGATTGTGTTGGGCATGTTTTCACCTGTCAGTGATTGTATGTGATCCCTGGGGGGTGATGGATTCGCCCTGTTTTGGAGTCGTGTGCTGACGGACTGACGGACGGGTCCGTGTTTTCTGTTGTTGGGCGTTTGGGTGATGTATGTCGGCACTGTGCATTTCTGAATTTCTCGAGTCTTGGAACTGATTTCATATTTGCTGAGGGTTCGAGAATATGTCGCGTTCCTTTCGAGCGATGTTGTGGATTTGTGGCTTTCGCCTGAAGAGAGATGTTTGGTGTGGCGCAATCATTTGCTGTGGTTATATTTGCTTTCGGGGTTGACTGTCAGATCGTCAATGATGACTGACGTAGATGCAATGCTTGAGAGTTGAGGAGCCTATGTTTCCCAGCAGTGGGGGACGATATGGAAACACTGTACTTCAGGGTCCCAGCAACCAGATAAGGTGAAACTACCGAAAACCGTCACTTCGAGTGTGAAGGTTCCTTGCAAGCACTCCCCCATCCATGAAATTGTTTTTATATACGTCCTCCATTTGCACTGCACTGCACTGCACCTACGTTTGTATCGGGTGGATACCGTATGTGCCAGGGTCCAAATCGTTTTTGGTAGAGGACTAGAAACCAACACAAGATGAGGTGTTTTGGTGGGGCATATTCTCGTATTCAGTCTGTTGTCACTGTTCAAGAATTTTTTAAGAGTTTGTGGGCATTGTCAGTAGGGGATGCTGGAAATGGGTTCTTTCACCTTAATTGTTGTATTCCGTAACAATTAATTTTGCAATCAAAGATGTCTAAAAACACCTTGGGACTTTGGGGGCACTCATGTAGTAGTCTATATAGTTTACAATGTGACTGCAATAAACCAAATGTCGATTCCAATTTGCATAGGTAGTCTTCTCAATGGTTGGGCATGTTCTTCTAAGAGGAAATGTCAAAAGTTTCCGTTTCTTGGTGTGTCCGGTGAAAATTGAAAAGAAAAGTCCTCGAGGAAATATCAAAAGATTCCATATCTTACTGCGGTGGTGAAAATTGAAATGAAAAATCTCTCTTTGGACTTCAGCTATACAATAGTGTAGTACAGTCTGTTTAAAATGTGTTGGAAAATCTTCAATATTTTCTACAAATTATTCTGTGCATACATGATGTTAATATGTTTTCACATTACGGAGTATAATTTAAAAAGTCAAGCACATGTAAATGTGAACAAATTCAAAGTGGATTGACTCATTTTCAACCAATGTACACAAGATGATAATGGGATTAAAGGATTATTTTGATGATATAGCCGATGTTTTCTTTTGATGACAGTCATTTCTATTTTGTAAACCATTTATTTTAACATGATAATGGGGTTAAAAGACTATCCTGATGATATAGCCAATGTTTTTTTTTAATAACACTGTCATTTCTATTTTGTAAATAATTTATTAGCAAAAGCAATGAATGCTCAGAGCCAGATTTGGAATGGGAACAAAGAATATTTTCCCTAAAGACTCACCAATAGAGTTGGAAGATGAGAGGAATTGCAGTGGAATGTCATCAAGTGTTAGCCAACAGAGAAAAGTAACACTTGAAGGAGACAAAGGATTGAATGATGGCAACCAATATTGATATGATGCTTCCTCTCCAGGGAACCTATGAAGTTTTAGGTTTATGACTCTCTCAATAGCTTTTCCACAACTTAGTTTGGATAGTGGAAACCATTGCCTGTTGGTTTATGAAGAATAACATGGTAGAGGAGTATACATTTGCCCAAGTTTTCCAGCCACATATTTAACACCTAAAGGACTAAGGCCTTTTTTCTACCAAAAAACACTCAAAACTGACATTTTTATAGTAAAGTGTAAAATAATTTGAATTTTATTTCTTACACATCTAACTATAGGATCTTACACTTAACTAGAATGAGTATGTGCTGAAAAAATTTCAGAAATTTTGACCCCACAGATTGCAAGATATCTGCGTTTAAAGTGAAAAAAAACAATTTTTTCAACACATTGCGGGACTAGATTATTTGACTTTGAACCTTCTTAATTTTACTTTTCTACACAACAGAGTTTTGAGCTTTATATCTTTATGGTGGAGAATTTTGTTGAGAGTCTATGCAAAAAAAATTCAAAAAATTCAATTTCTATTCTTTAAAAAATTGTTAAATACAAATAGTGTGAGATAGAAGGAACATCTAATTTATTATTATTTCTAAGATGGAATGAAAATGCACTAATTCCAACATTGAGATTGTTCTAATAAGAAAACTAAACCATGCGGAATCTTATTTTTTTTAAATTATAAAAATAGGATACAAGTGATTTTTTTAGAAAAATGCTCTATTTGCCCGCAAAACAAGATTGTCTATAGCTTTCTCATAACAAATCCAAATGGAATGAGTCATAGCTTTTTATGTAGACAAAAACATAATCTATGAGGAAAAAATAAATAAATATAAAAAAATTCAAATCTTTTAATTTTTTTGGTTGCCTCTTTTAACCCCTTCTCCCTTGTTGTAAGCTTATTTGGGCATAACTTTTGTTCTTGGGCACCGATGGAAAAACAATTATAACTCTATAAAGCTAATCAATTTTTCTACTTTTAAAAAGAAATTAAAAAAAATTAGGACAAAAATTGAGACTGTACGTATCTACCCTTTGGATGTTAAGCCCGATTCTTCTAGATTTCTAAATATGTATTTGAAGTCACATTTTGTACTATTGAATTTCTTTATATATTGCTAAACTAACACAAATAACTTATATTAACCTACATCACTTGTTTCTTAGAAGACTTGTAATTATTGAAATGTAGTTCATAGAATAGTCTAAATATTGGTGTGATAGAATGATGAAGAATGATGAGCTTCATTTTTGAGTTAAATGAGGTCTTGACATATGCAGGATTTACTTATCAATTTTCAAGTGGCCATAGAGTTCTTGTATATAAGCATGTTAAACCTTGCTAGAAGATTCTCCTTTCATTAATAAGGCAAATTATTTTCTATAATCAAAACATTAAGTACACATTAAGTAGGTCCACTCCTACAATCAGACATTAAGGATTCTTCACGTAGAAAGTTTTTTGTTTGATCCAAGGAATCCTAATCATCTCTTTCATTTCCTTCATTTTTGGTACGCAGTTTACATTGGAAAATACCCTCAGAGTCGGGCATTATCCTATATTTAGTGCATAACATTCTTATGTAGGAATATTATTGTTTTAAGGAATTTTAACCCCTAAAGATTTTTTACTATGTTTTCACCATAATTGCTCTGAAACTGCCATTTCTAGTACAAGTACCAAATTTTAGAAAACAAACATTTGTAGACATACATCACCGTAGGATCTTATATTACACTAGTTTGAGAAGATGTGGAACATTACAAAAGTTTTCAGGCCTCAAGAAGGCCGTTAGTTCTGTACCCCCCCTTCGCAATTTCGGTGCAATTAAAGAATTTTTTATATATTAAAAAATTGATTTGATGTGGCACTACTTGTGCCACATCAGCGCCACATCAGCACATCTAAATATTTTAATATTAATTTTTCTTTCTTTTAATTAAAAAAATAAAATTTTATTAAAAAAATAATTTTTTTTTTTTTTAAATAATTTTTTTTTTTTTTAAATAATTTTTTTTTTTTTTAAATAATTTTTTTTTTTTTTAAATAATTTTTTTTTTTCTATACTTGCACTGCCAGGGGGCCAAAAATCAGAAACTGGTGGCCTTTTGCAGGCTTCAAAATGACAGTTTTAGAAATTTCCGTCATGTGGATTGCAAAACACAAGTGTTTGAGTTGACAAAAATCTTTTTTTGGCCTTGTAAATAACAGGGCAGCTGCACTTCACAAGGTCACATTTGTAAGAAAAAACGTCCAAAATGGTGGTTACTTTTTGGATTCATTCTTCAAGGCAAGTTGGCTACATGCTTGAAAATTTTCAGATCATTTAGAATTGTATAACATCTAGGGGAGAAAAAATAAGTACAAAAAAATAGAGAATGATTCAAAATATGAAATTTTCAAGAATTTAGTTATGGATTGAAAAATGCCAATTCAAAAATGCCAATGGTTGTAATGTTTTAATAAACTATCTACACCCAAGGTTTTATTTATTCAAGAATATTGAAAACTGAGTTAAATAAAGGATTTCAAATTCATTTTAGAGTAGAATTTCCATAACTACCCGCAAACTGAAACTTCTCACAACTTTACTTTCATTAATAAAAATGGAATGATTAAAAGCTTTACTTGTATATATAAATCTGAAAAATCATTTTCAAATTTTTATTTTCAAAAAATGTGAGTTTTAAAGAACTTTTTTGAGCTAACAAGCTACCTACTAAGCAATGAAAATTTCATATCATACGATAACTTTTTAACCATGTAGTCAAAATTTATGAAAATCATTGCGCCCTAAAGCTACTCCTAAGGCACATCTTGTGCAAAAATTTCAAAGATAAAAAATAAAATTTTTGTTTGTAGTGAGCATGTTGTTGAAAATCGCTATGTTGCCAAAAAAACGGTGTTTAGTCCTTTAGAGGTAACAAATATAATTGATTTGAATTGTATGAAGTGCCATGAATATTATAAGTAGTTTGAACTTGTTACCTCCATATCACCTATTTTCCCCCTAATATAGTATCCAAGATCCATGTTGCAGACATCATTTTTGGTCATTCAATGAAATTTGCATAATATAGAATATAATTGGCATTTTTAGTCTTGCAAATTAACATTCAATCCTTAAGTAATCCCAATCAAGCACACCAAATTCTAATTTCAAAAAACCAAAATCTATATTTTTGGTGCATTGTTTCATTTAATGTTCATGGTTTTTAATGATAATTGTTTGAAAAACATTAGTGATGATTTTTTAAAATTTGATAGTGTAGATTTGTTGGAAACATCCATATATGCACACCTTTCATATTGAAAAATTCTTTATTATTAAACAACAAAAATGTGATCTATGAAGATTTCAATATAAGGTGTCATATGACCAAATTTTGCAAAAGAGATATTTCTATATTGTAATTAAGTAATTGTGGAAGGGTCAAATAGAAAAATTTAATTACAATATTTGGAAGGGTCAAATAGCAAAATTAATCAAATCTTGTGGAAGGGTCAAATAGCAAAATTTAATTACAATATAGAGATATATATTTTTTAAAATTTGATTGACACCTCACATTGAATTCTTTATAGATTATTTTCTTTCTATTTAATGGGGAACTTTTTAACATGAAAGAGGTGTGTAAAGATGTTTCTTACAAATCTATGCAATAAAATTAAAAAAGTCTACCACCAATGTTATTCAAACAATTATCATAAAAAGAATGTGAATACAAAATGAAATGGTGCACCAAAAATAGAGTTCTAGTTTTTTGAAATTGAATTCTAACTACTTGATTAAAATTGCTTAAGAATTTCATCTTAATTATGCAAGATAAGAAGACAATTTTCTTCTATATTATGCAAAAAAAATTGAATGGCACAATAGGAAATTTATAATATGGTTGCTTGTACAATAGATGGTAAGCAACTCCTTTATTTGATTGGGTTAGATCCTATCTTTTGTCATAAAGCACACTTATTCAATGTCTTTTTGTGCAATATAAAAAAATAACTATAATAAACCTTTTTCTTTTATGTCAGACCCTAGACATGCAGTGTTTTTGTAGACATTTGGATGTTAGAGTGTTGATGGCCCGAGAAGGTAGATTTCCATGGATGTCGCGGAGTGTGTTGACAAATTATTGTAAAACATGTTGATGCTCATTGATGTTCATGTTTTTCTTGATATGGGTGCAAACATAATAATTTTTTTTTGAAAGTCTGAAAAACATAGGATTACCACGTCAGCAAGCAAATGCATTCTGACGGAGGATAAGTCTATGAAAGTTATAGTGGGATGTGATAAAACTCTGATTAGATATAAAAAATTTAAGGGAAGGGCAACAGCATGGCATCCTTTGCAAAAAATGAGAAATGGATGGATGTACACCATGGATGAAAATAGAAGCTTTTTATACAATTGGGATAGTAGGAAGTAAAGCAAACCATATGGGATATGTGAAGCAAACTTTCTATGTATTCAAAATAGAAAGTTAGAAAAAAAATTTACATGCCTAAAACAATGGCCAAATCATGTCGAGTGGTCAAGCTCTTATTGTCAAACTATCCGTCCATATCCTTTGGTTGAGTATGGATGGACAATGAAATTCATTTTCAAAGCATCCTTTCTACCCTTCATTCTCATTAATTGTCAATGAAGCATTCTTTCACTTTGCCATTAGTTTTTCTTGATGGTAGATGGTAAATTCTCTTTTATTCTTGTTGAATTGTACAATTTTTCTTGCTCAATTTTTTACTTTCTTTTAATTCTAAAAGACCAAGGCCATTTTTCAGTGAAAAAACATTTGAAATTGCCCCTACAACTGTATTCATCAAAATTTTCAACATGATTTTTAAGAAAAATTTAACCATAGGATCTTTGAGTAGACTTGTAAAACAATACCTGGTAAATATTTTGTGATATTTAACCATACAAATTGAAAGATATAAGCATTTGAAGGAAAAGTTTTTTTTTTTTTTCATTGTACTTGACAATTTCAGATGCCTTTGACCATTGATTGTGGAAAAAATTTGCACTATGGATTTTGAATTTAAAAATCTAGCATACTCAGCATGATGTAAGTCACGTCCCAAAAAAATTTCAAGCAAAAAAAACCTGTATACCACATCTAAGAGAATTTTGCAATGCAATAATGTCCAAAAATTCAAAAAAATGCACAATATAATTTTTTGAGCACATTTGCTACTACATGATTTTGAAACTTGGAAATCCAAACAATGGATTGAAAGATATACTAATGCTTTACGAGTTCCCAAAATAAAATTTGGAAAAAAAACAAATCCTCTACTTCCTATAGAATTTAGAAGGACTTCTATGTGAATAAAATATAGGCAAGGGCTTTGGGCAACCTCTGAAAAATGTGTCTTATTTGCATTCCCAATCTATCCCAATTCATTCTCTTCCACTGAAAACTGTGAGGTGACTTCCTTCATTCACTTGGTCTTGTTATTGAATTTGTTCTCACCCCAATCTTTTACCATAGCTAGAAAGTAAGGTCAACACATTGATGCCAAATAATTAATTCAAGTTTCCAAAGGAGATTTGGCACTTTAAGATTTAATCATAAAAAGTTCAATATTACATTCATATAGAATTCTCAATATTCGGCGACTTACTTCAAAAGCTAATTATTTGGTATCTATAAAGTTGAGAGAAATAGTTCTTTATACAAGTGGGGTGGTAGGAGGTAAAACCACCCATGCGGGATATGTAAATTAGGAATAATAGGAGCTCAACTGCTCATAGTGAAGTCAAAAGCAAGAATTGTGTTCAAAGTAGAATTTCAAACCTCATTTATGCATAATAGAATAAACTTTCTCTAACTTCTTTGAGCACAATTCTTATGTTTTGCCAATGAGTGGTCAAGCTCTTATCTTTAAATTATTCCATACCCTTTGAGAATTCATGATGGACAATAGACTTGATTATAGAAACAATCTCTTCACCCTCCTCTTTCACCAAACGTCAATGTGGTAAGTCCTTTACATTACCATCAAAAAACAAAACTTGATGGTAGATGGTAATTGGACTTTATTTTGGACATTTTTAATTTTTTCAACAACTTGGCCATTTAGATTTTGCTGAATTCAACAACTTTTCTTTTTTTCATTTTTCATTTTTTCGGCTTTATTTAAAATAGTTATTTTTGCTGACCTTGCCCTACAGCTACAGTAATTGAGTTTGTTCTTATGAGTTTGTTCCCATCTTGAGTTTATTCCCAGTCCTTCATCTGTTGCCCACCCAAGCCTTTGCCTTCTAACCAGTGCAGCCTATGCATTTGCCCTTGACGTCAGTCAACCAGATATTAGCAGCCTAGCTTGCTCTTTGTGAGCCCTCAAGTTAGCACTTTGGACTCGGGGTTTATTTTTTGCGATTTATGTTAGTTTTTAGTCCTATTTCATGCAAATAGCATGGAATAAGTAGTTGAGAGGGATTTGATAGAAGTCCCTATCAAGTCAGCGAGGAGTCTTGCTAAAATTGTGGGAAGTACAACATATTGTGTCTTTCACGATTTAGGCCCTAAATTCAAACTTGAGAGAATAGATTAGCCTTTCCGAGAGAAGTGAGGATGTGAGAGTTAGCATGTTCTAGTGTCTCGTCTATGTGAAACTAAGCCTGCAAGCGGCATGTGATGACCTGGCTAAGTAAGAGAGTCTACTACTAGGTTTACAAAAGTCTAGATCCAATTCATAAAGGATTTGGAATAGTTGTAGGACGTTGCAGGTAATATAAGAATATCAAGCCAGAATGCAAAGTAGACAAAGGGTGAGGTGATTGGAATATAGAGAAAGGTGCTTTTAGGGTAAAAGCATGCCAGGAGGTCAACTTAGGAGCCAATCATCTACAACAAACCCCAATACCAGAACAATTTCCCCCCTGGATGGAAATTATTAAGGAGCGACTAATTTTAGCCTCTTTATGAATTGTATTATGGGAGATTTGGTTTTGCCCTTATCTTGTGGAAATTCTCAAAAGATTGCCCCAAAAGTTTTGGGATTTTACAAAATTCCACGATGACTCCATGAGAAGTCAACTGCCTTTGAAACTAATGGTAAATTCATAGAAATTACGTAGAGTGCGGTAAAATCTCACTAAAAATTAGGATAGAGTTTTGTGTGTCCGATAAGCGACCTGTCAAGTTCGAAGACTTTCCAATAGTTGAGCAATGGCATCAAATTTAACAAGAATTTACAACATGGCGGCGGGTTGACTGGCTTACCCGGAGTTCACGATGTCCGAATGTTGCAAATGAAGAATGTTTTCTTGCTCCCACAAACCTTCCGAGCAACCCTAGCTAGTCAGATTCCTTGGAAAATGCAAATTCCAATAGTTGGAGTTTTGACCTTTTATTTGAAGTTACCGTTAGTAGTTTTTACGGGCAAAATTAGTCTGGAAGAAGGGAGTAGGGCATCTCCTAGACTAATTTGGATCTTCTAAACGCAATGGCGCAATCAATTTTCAATTTCAAGTTGTTCCCTAAAAGATAGTGAGGGTCCAGTTGTAGGTTTGACTTTTTAGAAGTAATTAGCGGTAATTCTAAGTTAATTCTCAAAATATCTTGGTTAGAAACAAAGATTGGATTTAGCTAAGATCTCAAATTTTCCCTAAAAAACCCTCTTTGAATAAACTAAGAATATTTGGAAATATCTTAGGATTAAAACGCATAATATCCTAAGGTAAAATAGGTTAAAATCCCAAATATCTTTGGGAAAAAGCTAAGATTTTACTTGGATAAGATTTCCTTGCTAATTAAGGCTTGTTCTAGAAAATTCTTAGATTAAACAAAGATTATTTAGGAAATATCTTAGGGTAGATTAGGAATTAGCTGAAGGTTAGTTAGGTGAGTTTTTGGGCAAAAGCGTACAATATCTCGTGGTAAATCAAGGGGGTGGGACTTCTTGAAAAGTATAAAAGGCTCCCCTCCGAGGTTTCCTCAACCCCTTTTTTGCTCACTGATACGCTGCCAAAGTATGGGAAATCCACACTTTGATTTTGCTCACTGAAACTCTGTCCAAAGTGTGGAAGACCCACACTTTGATTTTGCTTACCGACACTTTGTCGGGATTATCTATTAAGGCCAAGATATAGCCATCTTTTGCTTTCAACTCAATTCCTTTAGTGGAGGTCTTGGTTAGAGGATGCGGGGTTCCCTTAAAACCAACAAACTACACTAAATTTCACACTAGAAGGTTTAGTCCCCCAGAAGCTTGATACATCATTTAACATATCAACCAGCTTGCCATTGTAATAGCGTTGACTTGATTAATTCCTAATTTTTGGTTAAATACTATCATAAGTACCTCATTTGGGAATTAAACTATTGGAAAACTCATGACTCACCCTAATCTTTGCTTTTTGGTTTAAGCACTATCATGTACACCTCATTCAAAGATTAGATTGTCCGAGAAAGGACCGGAACCGTTTATGTTCAAGTTTTTCCTGAGGTTGCTCCCGCACGGTGAAGCTTTGATTCTAAAACCCATTAGCTAGAATTATTTAGTCCTTAGGAATTCTCTCAACTTCATAGGAAAAACCCTTAGAATAGTTAAAAGTTGTGTTCTTAAAAGATCCCAAAAATACATTGATAGTGAAAGTCATAGAGTGTCATGGATTAGAAATTGCTTCGTTGTGGGAAAATCCCCCTAAAATTCCAACAAAAATTAGAACACCCCTAAGTTAGCTTATCTTTCCAGTCAAATTATTTCCTAGTTAGTAGAAAGAAAACCAGAACAAGGCCAATTCAAAAAACCAAAACCGGTTGGTCCAGAGTCCAGGTCGGGAGGGAAGAGTCCAATCAAGTCCAGGGAGTCGATCACAAACAAAAGGGGGCAAGGGGGGGTCTAGCCCACGCGGCTACGCCAAGTGTCTGGCCCACGTCAACCGGCGGTCGGAGGAGAGAGCTCGATCAGTTTAGCAGCCGGTCAGTCCAGAGTCCCGGTCGGGAGAGAGAGCCCGATTAGTCCAGAGTCTGATCAATCCAGAGTCCGGTCAGTCCAGAGTCTAGGTCAGGAGGGGAGAGAGGTCTATCCACAGGGAGTCTAGAGTCCAAAATTCAATTGACAATCCAGAAACTGAAAATTGAAATTTACAAGGGAAAGGCCATTGCTCGCCACACCGCCCATCTTTGGTTTTTTCCTAAAAAATTTGGCTTGTTGCCATAAAAAAAACCAACTTCATAATTCTTCATAGTCATTCTACCAACAAAAAGCAAACAACAAACTAAAAATGAAGAAGAATTGAGGAAGAAAGCACATTAGGAGGCAATTAGGCAACCCGGAGAAGAAAGGAGCATCAAAAATCAACTTGGTAAGAATCTCACTATTCCTTTTAGAATTATTCTTGGATTTTATACTTTTTCTTATTCATTTAGAATTGTTCTGGTATTTTATTCCTTTTACTATTGAAGAATCTGGTTTGTTGCCACAAAATTTGATTCCTTAGACAATTGGTGGTTGAATGTTGTTTTGTTTTGTTTTCTTAGGCCTAATAAGCCAAATAGGAAGAAACAAAAGTCAACAAATATCTCAGAATAATCCAGTTGAACTAATAAACTAACAAACCAAGAATAAACTAACTATTCAATTGAAACACTCGTATTAGATAATTGATAAAGAATCCTTTTAGCCTTTGAATTTAACCACAAAAAATTAGGAAATAGAATAAGAGCCTTGACGTTTGAATTGAACTTTTAAATTACTTTAAAACCAAATTGAATTCTTTGCGGTATTTAAATTAATTCCTAAATCTAAAGGAATTCAATTAAAATACTTGAACTTAACCAATTGTAGTAGGACCTTAGTCAAAGGAAATGTAGGAGCAAAGGAATTTCGAATTGACTTAATTCCAATTACCTTCCAAAATAGGCAAAGAGAACTACACGATGGAGAACAATGGTTACTTTAAGACCATTATGCTTGTGATATGTGATGACGGCACGGTAGAAGCTGTTGAAACCGAGGTATGTTAGTTTTACATTTATTTACTTATTTCTTGAATTGATTTAGAATTGAATTTAGAAGTTAGACATTAGTTAGCTTAGAATCTTAGCGTTTAGAACCAGTAGGTGATTTTTAGAATTCTCTTAACCCATTTCATGCAGGAAAAATAACCAAAACCCAGAACTCACAAGTAGTTAAAATTTAATCATAGAAAATTTAGGGTTTCCATTAAAAGAAATTAACAAGGAATCTTTTAGGTCAAAATTAGGTAGAATTCAATAGTCAATTTAATTAAGTATCCAACCTTAAAATTCAGAATTTAGTTAAAACTTATTACTACTTCCAATTAGTGGAAGAAGTCTTAAGATAGAATTAGGAATTAGCCTCGAATTGCCAATAACTTTCATTAGGAACTTAGAATTTATCTTTCTTTACCACTTGGTAGAAAGTAGGTTACATTCTCTCACTCACTTAGATGCAACTCTAGTTGGAATAGCTTTTATTTTTTCTTCCGTGGTTTGATTAACCACAAACTTCTAACCTTTAACAAATAGTATGATTGACTATTTGAAATCAAAGAATTCACAGGTAACAAAAAATGTCCATTGCTTGGAAGGTCTACACCTGCTTAGGAGTCACACACCCAGGAGGGAACTTCCATTCTAAAAAGCCGCTAGAATCCGTGTGCTACTTTCTGACTCAAGGGTGGAGTTAGAAACACTCACACTCTTTATATTGAATTTTGCCTAAAAAAACCTACAGCTTCTTCACTTGGCATCAAATTGAAACAAAATTATATACTCATGAAGCTCTTGCAAAACTACACATCTTCAAAAAATTTCAAAAAAAATCAAGTAAAAATTCAGCTCATAGAAACTTGCTTGAATCCAAATTATCTTCCAAGGGGACAAAAGGCCTTTAGAAGTTAAATAAATTTTTTGCCGACCCTACCTTATATATATGGTAAACTAACTAATGCCTCAAAAAATGACTACGCGTCTAAATTGACATTTCAAAAAACAATTATAAATTTTTAGACGGTATTGTATACTGACTAGGCATGCCATGTCATACTCGCTAATTGCTATATCAGATGTCATGTCATCTGCCACGTCATAGACATGCCAGATAAGAAAATTCCCGCATGGTTGTCTTCATCTGCATGGCGCTTATGTGGCACAAATTTGGTAGCCTCATTGCACGATTTCTTTGCAATGTGAAACCAATGTTTTTATGGACATCTAATGTATGTTGTCATGCATGATGTTTTTATCTTGTAAAGTTTGACAAGATTTTTTGGACATCAATGTTGACATTAATAGATGTCAATTTCAACATCTAGAAGCTAATTTTGAACATTAAAAGAAACCTAGGATTCTTATAATAAATGGAAAAATAATCAAAATATACAATATAACTATGATGAAATAGAAATCATAAATTTAATCACTAAAGAACCAAACAATGTTTTTTGAGGCAATATAGCAATTTTAGGTAGCTCATTAAGAATAAAAATATTTATTTTTTGAAATTTTTTTAGATGTAGAGGTGAGGATTACCTTATCAATCCACCAGAAAAATTGACAATTGAATTTGCCCATGAGTTATTAGAGGAGAAATGTAATTTTTGATGGACAAAGGGTAGCACGGGCAGGGTTATTTACGATAGAGCAAATTTTTTTAACAATGCCTGGAGGAGTGGGAGTAGGGCCTAGGGCAGACTTTTGGCCTAAGATGAGAATGGGTTGATTCCGACATTTTTTGGAGACTCATAAATTCAAAATAGAGTACATGGAAGGAGTGGCAAGGAGATGGTTGTTCCATGAAATATACTTTTAAAAAATTTAGCATTAAATTCAAAGATATCAAAATTTATATTAACTACAATTTCAAAAGCCACTTATTTTGTATTCAGAGTGATGATAAGACAAGTTCTTTATACAAGAAAGAAGGTAGGAGGTATAATAGGCCAAACGGAATATGTAAACTATAATTAGTAGAAGCTCAACCGCTCATAATTAAGTTAGAAGTCAAAATTATATTCAAAATAGAATTTTAAACTTCATTTAGGCATAGTAGGATAATTTTTTTTTAAAACTTTAAACAAAGTTAATGTGTAAAATTAAACTTGATTTCATTTCCATAAATCCATTTGAGATTTTGAGCCTCCAACCAAAAGTTGTAGATAAGGGTTGGAAGGGACAATTTATTGGACATCTAAAAACACCCTCTCTCAATTTTGTCCATAACTTTTGATAGGAGTTCAAAATCTCAAATGAATTTTTGGACATGAAAGTTAGTTTGATTTTGTACTTTAATTTTATTTCACAATTTCAAGAAAAAGTTAATCTATTGTGCTTAAATGAAATTTGAAATTTGACTTTGATTACAAATTCTTGCTTTTGATTTAACTATGAGGAATTGAGGTCCTATTATTTCTAATACATATATATCCTATATAGGTTGTTTACCTCCCACCACCTCTCTTGTATATAGAATTTATCTTTTCATCTTTATACACCCAAAATAAGGGCCACTTCACACTTTGGCCGTCGATCAAGAGTCCGTCGATTTCTACCAATCAGGTTTCATAAACCCAAAAATTTGGCCTCTCGAGCCTTCACACTAGGCGGCACAATTCAAAGTTTGTCGCCCTCGAAACTGCCTACATGGTAGAAAAATGCTTATATGGCAACAGATCTTGAGGAGGGTTTGGATCTTGCAAAATGGAGACCCAAACTCTCCTCAAAAGTCTGTCAAATTTCTTCCAAAAATTGACAAGATCTAAGTTGTGAGATTGGACTAGGCTGGCTGCTTTTTTGCAATTTTTTGTTTTTGTTTATGTTGGAATGTCCCTCCCTTTGTCCCTTTGTTATTTGTTATTTGTTGCCATTGGGGTTTGTAAGTCTAATCTAGACTATAAGAAAGCCGCGTTTTAGGTTAGATTAGAGTAACCTAAGCAGACGCATTTTTGTGGATGCAAAATAAAACAACTTGTGTTTTTATGTCAATAATAATGTCCAATGTAAAATCTGGATGCTACATTGGACGTTATTATTGACATAAAAACACAAGTTGTTATATTTTGCGTCCACAAAAATGCATATGCTTAGGTTATGTTAGCATCACCTAAAACACGGGTTTCTTATAGTGTCTCCACCATTACAATGGGGAGTCTTTGCATTCAATGAACCTACTTCCCTTTGCATTCTAGAATGCCCCCTTCTTATTTCAATGCCGCCCTCTTATTTCATTTAAACCCTTCCTATTCCTTGTTTGATGATGAGAGCATGTGCTGTGATTTTTTTCCAATGCCATTTTTCATGTTTTCTTAGCTTTTGCTTAAAAAAACTGCCACATGAGTGAGGCTTTATACTTTATAGGAAATTTCAGAAATTGGATAGACGAATGTGGAGAGAGAAGGATGAAAATCGAATAAATGGTCTAGGTTTGGCCTTTGGGCTTGGCCTTTAGAGGCTTCACACTATGGCCGGCCAAAGGTTCTAATTCCAATATTTTCTTATCTATTTATTGCTCATTTCTTTGGACTTTGAACAAAGTTTGTCCACTCAATCCCACGGCCTCTCGACTTGGACGGCCATAGTGTGAAGAGGCCCTAAGTGGCTTTTGAAGCTATGTGGGATAGTTGCCAAGTATTTTGATTTCTTTGAATTTGACCCCAAATTTTTAGTTTGTACTTCAGGGATGATTGCAAGAAACACCTCGGCGGATTTTGTTGCATTTTCAACAATTTTCATGGTTTTCTTTTGGTGTACTTTAAAATCAAATTTCTTTTAAATTTAAAAAAAAAAATTAAAACTAAAATTTTTAAAAGCATCGTCAATGTAAATACCTTTAAGACAAAGGTAACCACCAAAGGAAAAGCATAGAAAAAATTTCTAAGTAGAAGAACTACAAAAGGGCCAAGTTTCAAGAAAATAGATACTGCGATGTTTTCATTAGATTATTATTATTTTTTTAAATGTAATTTAAAAAAAAAATCCATTTGTAATAATTCTATGAAGATGGTCATTCATCAAAAAAACTACCAAAATAATATTTTATTTACTTCAAATGCAAGGAGAAAGAAGTTCATTTTCTGGACTTCCACACCATATATGGCGCATATCATTAACTCCTAAAGGCCCAAGACCATTTTCTGTGAAAAAACACTCAAAATTGCCCCTATTGTTGCGTTTATCATAATTTCCAATAAATTTTTTTTTGAAAAAACTAACAATAGGATCTTGTATTAGACTTATAGAAGAAGAAGTGATTAAACTTTTGTGGCATTTGACCGTATAGATTGAAATATATAAGCCTTTGAAGTATAAGTTTGTTTTTTGTTTTTTCATTGTGCCTGACAATTTTAGATGTTGACCATTGATTGTGGCAAATTTTTGCACTACAGATTTTGAATTTAAAAATCTAGAATACTCAACATGATGTTAGTCATGTCTCCAAAAAGTTTCAAGCCAAAAGAAGACACGGAGCACATCCTTGCAATGCAACAATGTCCCAAAGTTCACAATGTACCACATATATTTTTGAGCACATTTTCCTCCACATAATTTTGAAACCTAGAAATCCAAATACTGGAGTGAGAGATGTATTAATGCTAAACAAATTCCAAAAAAAAATTAGAAAAAAACAAATCATCTACTTCCTTTAGAATTTAGAAGGACTATATAAGTAATATATAGGCAAAAGCTTTGGATAACCTTTAGAAAATGGATTTACCAGTATTCCCAATCTGTTCCCAGTTTGTTCCCTTCCATTCAAAACTCTGGGGTTGATTTCTCTCATCCACACGGTCTTGTAATTGAATTTGTTCCTACTTTGGTCTACTACCGTAATTGTAGGGTAGGGTTGCCACACTGGTGCCACCTCAAGTAGATTTGGCACTTTCAAATTTTGATTATTAAAAATCCAACACTATGTTCATACAAAATTCTTAACACCTAAAAGTCCATTGTTCTTTCGGAGGACAAACGGGACTTTGGGCAAGTACCTACTAGGGCTTCTTTTGGGGGGCTTTCTAGTGCCAGATTGCACTAAATAAAATAATCTAATAAAAAATAGCAAAAATAATGGAAAAAAACTTGGATGAAATTGCCCAAAAAAATTCAAAGTAAGAAAAAACTAGACGAAATCGCCAGATTGTGGATGAAAAGCAAATTATAGACATGTGATATGTAGATTTTCTATCTCAAATGTATAATAATTTTGAAGCACCACTGCAAAATTTTATATTGCCACTATGGCACTTTTTAAAAAATGAAAAAAAAAAAGCCCTGGTACCTACGGGCTGAATTTTTGTCGTGATTTTCCAAAACTTTTTTTGAACTTAGGAAAATTGCTAAGATTCATGGGAGTATAAATTTTTCTTCACTCGGTGCCCGGGAAAAAAAGTTATGCCCAAATAAGCTCAAAACAGGGGAAGTGAGGCAGCAAAAAATAATTTAATTTAATTTTTTTTCTTAATTTTTTTTTTCTTATAGGTTATTTTTTGTCTATCAAGAAAGCTTTGATTCATTTCATTTATGAAAAAGTTATAGACAATCTTGTTTTTTGGGCACTTAGAGCATCTTCTTGAAAAAATAATTTGTAGGATTCATTTCTGAATGCAATTTTAACATTTTTTCAAAAAGCAAGGTTTAGTTTTTTTTGCGAGAACAATCTCACAATTGGGATTAGTGCTACTTAATTCTATATAAAAGATATTAATATTTTAGATTTTCCTTCTATCTCGTACCTACTTCTATTTAACATTTTTTTTAATAATGAAAATTAAGTTTTTGTGGATTTTTTTTTTCCAAGATTCTCAATTCAATTCTTTACCTATGGGATTTTAAAGCTCATAATGCAAAAAATTTAAATTAAAATGTTCAAAGTCATAAAATCTAGTCCCACAATGTGCTTAAAAAACTTGTTCTTTTCACTTTAAACGCAAATATCTTGCAATCTATGCCGTCAAAAATTCTCGATTTTTTTCCACACATTCTCATACTAATTAGGTGTAAGATCCTACAATTAGATGTGCAAAAAAAAAAATTCAATTTTTTTTACTCTTTGCTATAAAGATGGCAGTTTTGGCTGTTTTTTGGCAGAAAATAGACCTTAGGTCTTTAGGGGTTAATATTCGGCAACTCACTTCAAAATCCAATTTACTAGTATGTTCAAATTTGGGAAGAGTAGCTCTTTATACAAGTGGGGTGGTAGGAGGTGAAACAACTCATGTGGGATGTATAAATTAGGATTAATAGGAGCTCAACTACTCATAGTTAGTTCAAAAGCTAGGAACCTGTTCAAAATAGAATTTCAAACCTCATTTAGGCATAGTCAAGTAACTTTTTTCAAAAAACTTTGAACTAGTTTAATGCAAAAATTTCATCTAAATTTTATCTCCAGAAATCCATTTGAGGTTTAAATACTTCAATCAAAAGTTATGGACAAATTTCAGAGAGGATTTGGAAGGAACATTTTTTTTGACATTTTCAAACATCTTCTCTAAAATGTCTATAACTATTTATTGAAGCCTTGAAATCTCAAACAAATTTTTGGAGATGAAAATTAGCTAATTTCTTCAACTTTTTCTAGTTCAAAGTTTTTTGAAAAAAAATGTTCTACTATGCCAAAATGAAGTTTGAAGTCTACTTTGAACACAATTCTTATATTTTGACAATGAGCAGTCAAGCTCTCATATTCAAATTATTCCATATCCTTTGAGAATTCATGATGAACAATAGATTTCATTATAAAAACAACCTCTTCACCCTCCACTCACACCCATTGTCAATGAAGTAAATCTTTCACATTGCCACCAAACAAAAAAATTAATGGTAAATAATACTTGGACTTTATTTTGGACTTTATTTTTTGACAACTTTGTCATTTTTGGGGGGGGAACTTGACAATTCCTCTTTTTCTTTTTTGGCTTTCTTTAAAATAATTATTTTTAGTTGACCTTATTCTATAGCTATGGTAATTGAGTTTGTTTCCACCTGGTCTTGTAATTGAATTTGCTGATTCCTAGCCTCCTAGCCCTTCACATGTTGTCCAACTCAGCCTTTGTCCTTCTGACCAATGCATCTTGTGTACTTGCCCCTGACTTCAGTCAACCAAATATTGGCTGCCTAGTCTGCCTCTTGAATTGAAATTTGTCTAAAATAACCTACAACTTCTTCACCCAGCATCGGATTGAAACAAAAATTATATATTCACAAAGTTCTTGCAGAATTACACGTCCTCAAAAAGTTTCAAAAAAATTAAATAGAAATTCAACTCATAGAAACCTACCCAAACTCCAAATTGTCTCCCAAGGGAACAATGGGCCTTTAGGGGTTAAAACGGCACCATTCTGAAACTTTGGCACTTTTGCAGTTCAGACCACCCATTTAAAAATCTATATCTATCCTAGATGGTTCAAACAACCATTCTAAAATCTATATCCGTCCTCGATGGTCAAAATGGCATGCCGTCAAAATTGCTCACACAATTCCACCATTGAAAAAAAAATTATTTTTAGAATT
This sequence comes from Neckera pumila, assembly GCA_963969595.1. Lineage (NCBI taxonomy): Eukaryota > Viridiplantae > Streptophyta > Bryopsida > Hypnales > Neckeraceae > Neckera > Neckera pumila. The sequence continues at coordinate 13,683,835 of OZ018412.1, forward strand.
CCATTAGAAAATAGCTATAAATCTACAACAAGACCATCTTTTCCAAATTTTAGCTCCAAATTCATTTTTTTGGATACTAAAAAATATTAAAAAATCACAAATTGGCAAGTGTGACATAAAATTGAGGTCTATTTTTGGACAATAATCTTTTCTTGGAAATTGCTTAAAAAACTAGACAAGATGTATATTGATCATAAGTAGTTTACCTATAAGTTTTGAGTCATTTGAAACTAGATGCAAAAGTTATGGCCAAAAAACAAATCAACGCATAAGATGTGATGCAAAAAAGGACAAGTGTTTATTGCAATCACCCTTCATAAAGTAGGGTAACATCTTCATATAGAAGGGGAATATGGGTGCTTGAATGGCATGGCATGTAGCAAATATATCCAATGATCTATGATATGTTAGGCATAGCGAACCCTGACATGGACTCCTTCTACTTAATATGCCCAATTGCCCTTCAGTTTGGCTTAGGTGTTTTAGGCCATAGATTGATCAAGCTTACTAAGCCACAAATATTGGATGTTTTTTTTCCCTTCCTAGGCTAGTTAAAATCTAGAATTCAATTGTTAACATTTTGAAGAGTTTAATGTATGTGCAAATCAAAAGTTGTTGAAAAAATGGCTTTGTATGAGAGTTTTCTTCAAGCTAATTCCCTATTGGAATTTTTTGGTACATGTTCCCTAATTTGAGATGTTATGAATTTTTTTTTAAATGTAGACAATCTTGTCATAGAAAGAAAAACAAATTCAAGAAAAGAAATAAAATTAACTTGTGCAAAATCCACTCTAACTCAGAGCAGCTTGGAATTTGGCTGCCCCTCAAAAATATTTTTCGAACTTCAAACACTATCATTAGAAGAGATTTGAGGCCTCTAAGAGACTACAAGTTATCTTGCGTTCCGAAACTGTGGGAACGCAGGAAAGCTGCTGGCTGATGTGGTCAAAAGAGTGCCACTTCATTTTCAAAAAAAAAGTCAAAAAGTCAAAAATAGGCCTAAAATGATAATTGGAAGAGAATTTTTTTTTTTTTTTTTTTAATTTGTTGAAAAATAAGAATTCTGATAGCTTGTACCAGCTGTTCACAGATCTAGCCAGATTGGGGAACGGGCCTAAAATGGCTCTCCAATGCCCTCAAATCTCCTCTAATGAATCTTGCAATTTGTGTGTTCAAAACCTCCCATTTTTCTCATATTGTTTGATGCAATAAGATTTCATTTGTCATTTTTTGGAGGCTTTTGCCATCAAAACAGCTAGTTTGAGAATTTTTGGTGAAACATAGTCAAAGAACTTTAGGAATTGATATATATATATATATATATATATATATATATATATATATATATATATATATATATATATATATATATATATATAGTTCAATTTATATTCTTAAGAGCCTTGTAGATGCAATTATGGATTTGGTCTTAGATGGTTGCTCATTGTAGTAGACAAAGGAGAAATAGAATGCTTGATTTGCATTGGTTTTGCATTGAAAATGCACTATTGCACTAAGATTTGCACTACTATATTTACCCCTTTTCTATAGATAATTCATGACTGTTAGGAAAAAATTCAAGACAAATCTACCCTCACAGTTTGTATAAAATAAACATTGAAAAAATAAAATAAAAAATTTCTTTTTTAAACCCTTATATTATATTGAAACTAAAATTTTGACCTTCATAGTTGATTATAAAATTTCAAAAATCCTAAAATAGTATAAATTTCAAAACTAGAATTCTTTAAATTTCAACAAACTAAATTCAAAAATAAAAAATTATTCAAAAAATTATTAGAATAGTTTCCAATAAAAGCTCTAAATTTAATGTGCATAATGCATTGTAACAAAGCACTCTTTTGATGTAAATTTTCCAATTTTGAATATTTAAAGATTTAATTTTTTTTTTGTAGTAGTTAAGTAGACTAGGTGGCCTTTCTCTTCCAAAAAATTTGTTCTACCCAATTTCAATAAGCATTTATCATGGACATTTTCAAAATTTCTCAAAACATTGCATTTTCGTACATAGTGGCAAAAAAATCCATGCACCTTAGTGTACAAATACCCTCACTTTCACAATGAATGTCTTTGTAGGGAAACTAGTCTTTGTGTAATAGAAGATGATGGTCAATTTAAAGAAATGACAATTGTAGGACATCACCAATACAAAAAGTCACATATGAGACAATCGCCTCTCCATTGTTAAAGCCATGGTCAAGGCCTTCAATGTACTTTACTTCTAGACATACTTTATAATAAAACAAAGGCATTTCCAATTCAATTATTGCTATGAGCCATAGAGCAAAGCTCAATTCCAAACCTTGAATCTAGATATTTGTTTAGTATATTTGACAACCCAAAGCTTAAAAAAGAGTTAGCACAGTATGCATGATGTGTGAAGAAAATTGATCTTACATGAGTCAAAATGCAAAAAATGTTCTTCATTTAAAAATATGGACTTGTGATCATGTTTCAGGTGTAGGACTATGAAGTGAACTAAAGTATGATCAAAACCCCATTTACCAAGAGCAAACTTTTTACAACTTTACTTGCTTCTTTATAATAGACATACCATGCCTTCAACCTTTCAACAAGATACATGAGTGTCATGAAGAAACTTAAGGCAGTTATTTTTTTTAGGAAAAAAATGAACCCTAAAAGAGGCTCCTTCGTACTGTAAGCTTCTCCTCAAGGAAACTCAAGGGAACTCAACAATGATTGCATTCAATGATTACAATAAAAAAATATTTTAAAAATATTAAAATATTAATAAAATATTACTATGATATTACTAAGATATTACTAAGATATTAATAAAATATTAATAAAATATTAATAAAATATTAATAAAATATTAATAAAATATTAATAAAATATTAATAAAATATTAATAAAATATTAATAAAATATTAATAAAATATTAATAAAATATTAATAAAATATTAATAAAATATTAATAAAATATTAATAAAATATTAATAAAATATTAATAAAATATTAATAAAATATTAATAAAATATTAATAAAATATTAATAAAAAATAACAAACAAAAAATAAAAATAATAAAAATAATAAAATAATAAAAATTGTAATGATTGCAATCTGACATGGCACCACTCATGCCACTTTGTAATTCTGAATTCTGTAATTTTGAATTTTTTTCAATAGTATTATTTTTTTAATATTTTTTTGAATTGTTCAGTTGAATTGTTCCCTGCTGTTCCGTGCTGCTTCGCGCCTGCAGTTCATTGTCAAAATAATAATAATTATATATATATATATATATATATATATATATATATATTTGGCTTGCGTTCCCTGCGTTCCCAGGACTCACGGCCTCTTCCAGGGTTCATCTTTTTTCTAATGCTAGCTATGACAAAAATTCTAAAGAAATCCATCAAAAAATTAGGCACAATGCCTTTCAAACTGGGTAGAGTTAGAAATTGTTTTTTATTGACAAGCACACTATTTTTCACACATCTATTCTATGTCTCATCATTGTACATAAAAATGGTAGACCAATTGCATTGGAAAAATTGAGGTCTTCTTTAGTGTCTACCACCTACATCAGCTTAGAAGAATCCAAACTAAATGCACTATAAGAAACTTGCGTTTTAGGTGACGTTAGTGTAATCTAAGCAGATGCATTTTTGTGGAAACAAAATAAAACAACTTGTGTTTTTATGTCAATAATAACGTCCAAGGTAATATCTGGATGTTACATTGGATGATATTATTGACATAAAAACTCAAGTTGTTTTATTTTGCATCCACAAAAATGCATCTGCTTAGGTTATGCTAAAGTCACCTAAAACGTGGGTTTCTTATAGTGTAAATGTCATTGTCCATATAAATTACAAATCATGATTGTAGAGAAGTTGAAAGGAAGTCATGTCCACCTTTGTATATGGTCAAAGACCCCATTCAAAGTTTGAACTTGTCAATGTTAGTCTCTAGATTGAGTGGGCACCCCTTTTGCTTTGTTTGTACAAACAGTTGACAATATTATGTAACATTCAGATGACTTGCTAGAAACTTGGACTCTCTTAGTCTCTTACTGATTTTTGTAAGCAACATGGACTCCAACCTAGCACAACTACATCAATTTCCGTATAACTTCAATATTTTGCATGTACAAGAAAAGAAATGGAAGAAACAATTTCTAAACTTTAAAGTAGGCAAATCCACTCTGTATACAATGCATTAGTGGCCTATATGTCCATTAGGCCACCTTTAGTTTTGGTTAATTATGTCGTGTTTATTTCTTAGAATTCAATTCTTCAAACACATTTTTGTTGAACAATCATATTTTTCATGCATCTATACCAAAGTGCGGCCTTTGGGGCAAAGTCTACGATGCCATCATAATCAGTCTCCTAAGACATATATTTTCCAAGCTAAAGTTTTACTATAAGAAAAATGTATTTTGGGTAATGTTGAATATAACAATTGATGTCTAAGGGAACATATTTTAGGTGACGTCAAATATAACAACCACGGTTGTTGTTTTTGGCAATGTTTTGCCAGATTCAAGGTTCTGTTAGAGCGTTTCAACCACTTTACCTTGCTCCCTCCCCATAGTGATCTTTGCTAGGAGGGCAAGTAGGGGTTCCGTTGTTGCTCTACAAAGCAAAAAAAAAAAGCTATGATAACAATCGCTGTTTTTATGCCAGCAATGGCATCACCTAAAGCACAGTTGAATGTCATTGTTGATATAAAAATATGGTTTTTTAGTATTTGACGTCACCTAAAATCCGTTCCCTTAGACATACAAAACCTGTGGTTTTTTATAGTGTTTGGCTGAATCATCAATATGTATCTTCGATGATAAAAATGTGGTACATCCTGCAATACATTTTCCCATGGGACTCAAATGCAATGATTGACGCCCCACATGAATTCATTTCTAAACAACCATTTTTGAATATATGTCAAAGGCTTTAAATAGATTCTTGTATCAATGATTGATTTTGGGGTAGAATTCAAATACCACAAGTCTATCTTGGCTTGTCTATAAAAATGTGGTTATTGAATATGACCAAAAAGTCAATTGCTTTCTAGATGAAACAAAACCTTGATGTAGACCATTTTGAAAGAGGTGGCAATCAAACATTGAATATAGAAAGGCATGGTTAAATATAATATTGATTTATCAAAAATTGTTTGAGATGTCTTTATATTCATGTGTCTTGTTGGATTTGAGTCAAGTACAGTTAAGATGACATTAGCATTCAATCGCATGATAGGATCCTTTGATGTTATCATGAAAAAATAATAGAAGATATTCCAATGAATAACAATTAGCCCCTAAAGGACCAAATGGTATTTTTTGGCAACATAGCAATTTGGGCAGCTCACTACAAATGGAGATTTTGTTTTCTTTCTTTGAAATTTTCACACAACATTTTCCCGGGGAATGGCTTTAAGGCCCAATAATTTCCATAACTTTTGACTACATGGTTAAAAAGTTACGGTATGATATGTAGTTTTCATTGCTCGGTGGGCAACCCGGGCAACTAAAATATCTTCTTTAAAAATCATTTTTCTGAGAAATAAAAATTTGAAATTGGTTCTCTAGATTTATATACATAAGGAAAGCTTTGAATCATTCCGTTTTGATTTTTGAGACAAAAGTTATGAGGGTTTTAAATTTTGGATAATTTGCGAGTAGTTATGGAATCTCTTCTAAAATAAACTTTGAAGCCTTTTATTTAACCCCTAAAGTTTCATGACTATGTAATCACCAAAAATGCTCCAAAACTGCCATTTCTAATACAACTACCAAATTTTTGGAAAAAAACAGTTTTTGACACATGTAACCGTAGGATCTTGTAGTATGATATTTTGAAAACATGTGGTAAAAATTTCAGAAAATTCCACCATGTGGATCATAAGATATAAGCATTCAAAGTCTTGAAAACCATTTTTTCAATCCTGCGAAAAACCGGGCAGCTGCACTTTGCAAGCTCACTTTTCAATGAAAAATGCCGATAAAGGTGGTGCTTCTTTGAATTCAATTTCCTAAACAAGTTGTCTATATGCTTGAAAATTTTCACATCATTTGGAGTTGTACAACATACAACAAAAAAATAGTAAGTAGAAAAAGTAGAAAATGACTCAAAATACTAAATTGTTAAAAATTTAATCACGGAATTTAAAAATTCCAATCCCAACGGTTGTAGAGTTGTAATAATCAATCTACATCCTAGGTTCTTATTTTTTTCCAAAAATATTGAAAATTGAGTTAAATAATCGACTTTAAAGTTTTTTTTAGAGTAGAAAATCCATAACTACCCGCAAACCAAAAACCCTCATAACTTTTGACTCATTGATTGAAATGGAGTGACTCAAAGCTTTTTAAATATATATGAATGTAGAGAACCAATTTCAAAAAAAATTCCAGAAAAAATGATTTTTTTTATCTGCCCAAACTGCCCAGTTACGAAAAAAAGTAACATATTAGGTCACAACTTTTGACTTGTATTTCAAAATGTCATGAAACTTGGTACACATGAAGATATTCCTTGCCCCCACCTTCTATTAAAATTTCAGCCTCAAATATGGATATCTCTAGTCACACGTACCTGCCCAAAATTTCTATACGGCCAAAAAACGCATGTTGGTCCTTTAGGGGTTAACTCAATTTTCAATACTTTTGAAAAAAAATAAAAATGTAAGGTGTAGATTGATTATGACAGCATTACAACCACTGGGATTGGAATTTTTCAATTCCATCAACTAAATTGTTAAAAATTTAGTATTTTGTCTACTTCTTTCTATTTATTAATTTTCCTATATGCTATACAGTTCCAAATGATTTGAAAATTTTCAAGCATGTAGCCAACTTACCTTGAAGAATGAATCCAAAGAATTATAACCATTTTGGACATTTTTTCATACAAATGACCATATGAAGTGCAGCTACCCAATTTTTTGCAAGGACAAAAAAGAAATTTTTGTCACTTCAAATGCTAATATCTTGCAATCTAAGCGTACATGGCGGAAATTTCTGAAATTTTCTCCACATCTTTTTAAACTAGTCTACTACAAGATCCTACGGTTAAATGTATCCAAAAATGTGTTTTTTTGCAAAAATTGATACTTGTATTAGAAATGGCAGTTTTGGAGCATTTTTGGTGAAAACATAGTCAAAACCTTTAGGGGTTAAAAAAGAAAGTTTATTCCTAATTGTATTGGTCTATTTCTTGATCTAAAGACTTGTAAGAATGTGTCATTAACAACAATTTGGAGAAATAATTTGGTATTAGTCTATAAACAAAAGATGTAGATAGTTTGAATTTTGAATTACTTCTTCATGGTTTGATTTCTAATTGCTGTCAATAATATTTATAAATTCGATTTATAAATTCGATTTGAAAATTTGAAATTAAAAATTCTGTCAATTATAAATTACATCCTAAACATTGTCAATTTTTAGAATAATTTTTTCTGCAATGGATTTATAACTTTTAAACTCATAAACTTTTGTATTTGTTTCTTTATTATTTAGAAATTCATACTTGAGCACCAATGTTCTTGACGCTACTAGTGACAACTGATTGAAGGTCTCAAACTTTTCAAGAGCAGATAAGAGATTTTTTTTTAAATAAAATTTGAAAATTTAATTTTTTATACCTCAAGTAATTTTAAACATGTATAATTTCTAGAAGATGGTAGGTTTTGTAAATCTCTTTCTTCCTCTTTTAATCAAATTTTTGGAAACATTCTATATAAATTGAACAAATGAGTCTAGTTGAATAACTCCAAAAGGTAGTTCTTTTTTTGGTTTAATTCATATGGATACACATGGTATAAAATGAATTAAATAAAACTGTTTGAATGAAGGGGATATATTTCTATTGTAATTTCGTTTCTTCTTTCATCACGAAGTGACTCATTTAGACAGTTTCTGTACGGATTGTAATCCATAGGCTTGTAAATAGATTAAAAGTGTTCATTATCAATATAATATGTTTTTTTAACAAGTGTGGAGAATACATAAAATTAAGTTTGTTACCAAAAATTTCATTACACAAATAAAATAATTCTAGAAATTGATTGAGGTGAATCAATTAAGTTGAGCACTATTGTACATAAATAGAAACTCTTTGATTAATGTTTAATACAAAATTTCAACTTTGTATTTCAACATGTAATTGTCATTGTCACGATTAGTTTATCAATATATTTATCTTTGAAGATCTCTTCTATGGTCACTTTAGCGATATCACTTCCAAGTGTATCTTGAATTTTTAAATGATGTCATAAACTATAACCCCTTATAGTGACTACCTTTACTCCCGTCATAGTCATACTAGTCATATTGGAGAAGTGTCATACTATTGAATTAGCATGCAATTGTCACATTAAATGAAAGAGGCAATTGAAAATGAAGTTTTAAACATTCAATGTCATACATGTGTGATAGTCACCAAGGTGAAATAATAACATTATAGTATTGATGCTTAAAAAGACAAACCCTAAAGGCAACACATTTACTAGTATATAATTTGTTTGCTTCTCTAAATTATTACATTTGTTTATTTACAATGAAGTTCATCTATAATGTAATAGTTGTAGACTTGTAGTATTGAGTTTATCCTAGCCCATTCAAATTTTGAACTTAAAATTTTAAGTTGATTGGTTTAGTTTTTGTAAATTTGTAATGATGTAGTATTTTAAATTTTGATAAACTTATAAGCAAATTTACAAATTCTAAAAAAAATTGATTTCTAAAAATTTCAATTGATAATAATATTTAATGCTTTAAGATTTTCATAAATTTATAAATCAATTAATACCTCTAAAAACTCTTCAACTTTCATTGGTTGCCTTGTGAAAGATAGTGGTCGTTTTTATTGGTGCACGTGACTATTGAAGGCTAAAATAGAAATTAAAAGATAGCCAAACTAAATGGCAATGAAACCTCATTTCCAAATGTTATTTTTCCTATAAAATCTTGTAAACAAGAAGTGCATTTGTCTTTAGATCAAGACCATTAACCCCTAATGCCCAAATGTCTCCTCAAGAGGGTTCATGGAGGGTTTATGGAGGCTTTTGTGACTTCAATCTTTGGCATGATTTTTTGAAAGTTTATTTCAAGACTAAATAACAAATAAGTATTTTGAAAATACAATTTTTATTTCAATTATTGCTTAGGAGAAAAAGTTATTCCACACAAAGTTCAAAATAGTTTAGAAGGAAAAAAAAACACAAAAATTTGAAACAAAAGTTTTAGAAAATTATTTTTAATAGAGAATTTTTTTGTCTAATGTATAAAGAAAATTAAGTTTGTTCCATTTAGATAAGTAGCATGAAAATTATTGAGCATCTTGTTTTGCTACTAGTCGTAACATCTTCTTAAGAAAATAATGTATTAGATCCATTTTTGAATTCAATATTTACAATTTTCTTAAAAAAAACTTGCCCAAGGTTTAGTTTCATTGTCAGAATAATCTCGACATTGAGATTAGCTGTGTGTTTTAATTCCATCTTAGTTAGAGCTATTGACAATTTAGCTTTTTCCCTTACATACCTACTTGTAGTTAAGAATTTTTTTAAGAATGAACATGATGTAATTATATTTTAAATTTATTTACCTAGGCCTTGAACTCAATACTTTGTGATTAAATTTTTCAAATAAAAAATAAAAAATTCAAAAGTTTTACATTGAGATTCAAAGTCTTGAAAACTAGTTTGCAACAATGCCAAAGAATTATCATTTTTCTTCACCTTGATTTAACATATCTTACAATGTATGTAGTCAAAGTTTCTGAAATTTCTTCCACAAATTTCTATACAAGTATATTGCAAAATCCTATAGTTGATGTACAAAAATATCATCATAATAATAATTTTCAATCCTTGCACTAGAATGATAGTCTAGTGATTTTTGACTAAAACAAGACATTCGGCATTGAAAGGTAATAAGGTAAAGCAGCCCATTGTGGTCAAATGACCCATGGGGAACACATGATGATCCCATTGTGTTTTTTCTGACCACAATCAATATCTCACCAAACTTCAATGGAGTAATTAGTGACCTTATTAGGAACATGCAATAATTTCAGTGTAAGTCATTGTAGGAAGTGACTTTTTATGTCCATCCACATATAAAAAAAAATTGTCTCCTTTAGAAGAGGTAGGTGAGCATTATGGATACACTTGCAGTTGGTTTTGGGGTAGTCTACCGACTTCTTTGGGCTGAACACTTGAGAAATTCATAGCTAATTCATACTCTGTCTGAAAATTATGATTTCAATTCCCTTCACAAATTCTCATACTTGTCTTCACATGGGAAAAAAATTGAAAAAATTCAGTGATGGGATGATGGCAGACTCCTAATTCTGACCACAATGGGCTGCTGTACCTTACACATACAAAAGCAATCAATAATAATACTGAAATCCCAAACACAATAGCCCCCCAAAGATACTCTACACATTAAGTTTAATTGAGAATTTAAAGAATACAAAAACAATTCCATATTCCTAAGTTTTCATAATTTAACCCCTAAAGTTTCATGACTATGCAATCACCAAAAACGCTCCAAAACTGCCATTTCTAATACAACTACCAAATTTTTGGAAAAAAACGATTTTTGACATATGTAACCATAGGATCTTGTAGTATGATATTTTGAGAACATGTAGTAAAAATTTCATAAAATTCCACCGTGTGGATCATAAGATATAAGCATTCAAAGTCTTGAAAACCATTTTTTCAATCCTGCAAAAAAACGGGCAGCTGCACTTTGCAAGCTCACTTTTCAATGAAAAAATGACAATAAAGGTGGTGCTTCTTTAAATTCAGTTTCCTAAAACAAGTTGTCTATATGCTTGAAAATTTTCACATCATTTGGAATTGTACAACATACAGGAAAACAATTGTAAGTAGAAAGAAGTAGCAAATGATTCAAAATACTAAATTGTTAAAAATTTAATCATAGAATTTAAAAATGCCAATCCCAACGGCTTAATGTTGTAATAATCAATCTACATCCTAGGATTTTATTTTTTTCCAAAAATATTGAAAATTGAGTTAAATAAACGACTTTAAAGTGTTTTTTAGAGTAGAGAATCCATAATTGCCCGCAATTCAAAAACCCTCATAACTTTTGATTCATTGATTGAAATGGAATGACTTAAAGCTTTTTAAGTATATATAAATGTAGAGAACCAATTTCAAAAAAAAATTCCAGAAAAAATGATTTTTTCTGATCTGCCCAAACTGCCCAGTTACAAAAAAAGTAACATATTAGGTCACAACTTTTGACTCGTATTTCGAAATGTCATAAAACCTTGGTACGACATGAAGATATTCCTCGCCCCCACCTTCTATTAAAATTTCAGCCTCAAATATGAATATCTCTAGTCCTTTAGGGATTAATCTTGATATAATGGTATTATAAATGAATAATTCCATCCTTGAGACATCAACAAATTATAAACCTGAAACTTTAATCTGTTAAGGACCAAGTCTCCAATCAATGCACACTTGAAAACTTGTAGGGCACACTAGTGCAACCTAGAAACGACATTTGGTTTATTGCAGTCCCATTGTCTACTATGTAGACTATTGGATGAGTGCCCCCAAAGTGCCAAGGTATTGTTATGGTGTTTTTAGTTTTCTTTGATTGGGAAATTAAGTGTTACGAAATACAACACTTAACTCCTAATTGTCCAAGGCATCAAATTTTGGTATCAACAATACTTTGAAGTTAAATAAAATCTTACCAAGATTCTATTTTTGGTAGTTTATACTTTTGAAAAAATCTTTATGAAGTCAATTCTTAGCATAAAATTCAATTTTGAAAGTGATTGATTATGATAATTTTATTCAAAATTTTGTGCAAGGGTGTCCATGACAATCTTGACTTTCAAAAATGAGCCTCAAATATACAAGATCTTAGAGAAATTAACTTCAAAAAATTGTAAAGTAGATTTTGAAAAGCCACGAATTGATTGGTGTAATGTAAACTAGACCCTTTCACCCCTAAAGGACCATTGTCCATTTGGGGGACAAATGGGATTTCGGGCAGGTACCTACGGGCTGAATTTTTATTGTGATTTTCTGAAACTTTTTTTAAAGATAGAAAAATTGATAAGCTTTGTGGGCATATAATTTTTTTCAATCAGTGCCCGAGAACAAAAGTTATGCCCAAATAACTCAAAACAAGGGAGAGGGGGCAACAAAATTTTTTTGCAAAAAATCAAAAAAAAAAATTTAATTTTTTTTCCTTTATAGATTATATTTTTGCCTATTTGGGAAGTTTTGATTCATTTTATTTGGATTTTTTATGAGAAAGTTATGGAAAATCTTGTTTTTTGGGCAATTAGAGCATCTTTTTGAAAAAAATAACTTGTAGGATTCATTTTGGAATGCAATTTCTGCAATTTTTCAAAAAAAAAGTTCCACATGGTTTAGTTTTCTTGCTAGAACAATCTCACCATTGAAAATTAGTGAATTTTAATTCCATCTGTAAGATATTAATATTTTAGATTTTGTACTATTGTCTACTTAATAAATTTTTTTAAGAATGAAAATTAAGTTTTTTGGAATTTCTTTTTTTCCTAGACTCTCAACTCAATTCTCCACTATAAAGATTTAAAGCTAAAACTCTGTAGTGCAAAAATTTAAGTGAAAAATGTTCAAAGTCAAAAAATGTAGTCCCGCAATGTGCTGAAAATCTTGTTTTTTTCACTTTAAACACAGATATCTTGCAATTTGTGCGGTCAAAAACTCTGAAATTTTTTCCACACATTGTCACACTAGTCAGGTATAAGATCTTACCGTTGGATGTGCAAAAAAGACAAATTTCAGATTTTTTACTCTTTGCACTAGAAATGGCAGTTTTGAGAGTTTTTTGGCAGAAAAATGGCCTTGGTCATTTAGGGGTTAACTTCAAACTTCTTCGGTTACCAACTTTCTAGTTTCTTGTCGGTCCATTTTCTTGTCCAGCCTTTTAGCTCGGCTATTGTACTGTTTTCCTTTTGCAACAGATTTCCATTTGTTTCAAAAATAAAATAAAATAAAAAATATTGACATTTTGGTCAATTCAGAGCAAATTCCAGAAAGCCCCCAAAAGGCCTTGGGCGTTCAGTGGTTAAGGTAGAAGAACCCATTTCCAGCATCCCCTGCTTCCAATGCCTACAAACTCTTAAAAAATTCTTGAACAGTGAGGACAGAGACTGAATACAAGAATGTGCCTCACCAAAACACCTGAGCTTGTGTGGGTTTCTAGTCCTCTACCAAAAACGATTTGGACCCTGGCACATACGGTATCCACCCGACACATACGTGAGTGCAGTGGAGTGCAGTGGAAATGGAGGATGCATATAAAAACAATTTCATGGATGGGGAGTGCTTGCAAGGAACCTTCACACCCGAAGTGACGGTTTTTGGTAGTTTCACCTTATCTGGTTGCTGGGACCCTGAAGTACAGTGTTTCCATATCGTCCCCCACTGCTGGGAAACATAGGATTCTCAACTCTCAAGCATTGCATCTACGTCAGTCATCATTGACGATCTGACAGTCAACCCCGAAAGCAAATATAACCACAGCAAATGATTGCGCCACACCAAACATCTCTCTTCAGGCGAAAGCCACAAATCCACAACATCGCTCAAAGGAACGCGACATACTCTCGAACCCTCCGCAACTGTGAAACGAGTTCCAACAAGACTCCAGAAATTCAGAATGCACAGTGCCGACATGCATACATCACCCAAACGCCCCAACAACAGAAAACACGGACCCGTCCGTCAGTCCGTCAGCACACGACTCCAAAACAGGGCGAATCCATCACCCCCCAGGGATCACACATACAATCACTGACAGGTGAAAACAAGCCCAACACAATCTGCACTTGAGAATCATCCTTCACCGACAACAACAAGAGCACGGATGGCCAACAAAAAGCTGTGCTTGCCTATTCATACAATCAGTCCGATCCTGGTCACCGTTGGCACCCAGATCCACTCCTGCCCAAGCACCCACCCACTGACCCAAATCCCCAGCGGAGTCCAAATGTACAAAAACAAGTCGGCAACGAAAGGAAAACTACAGAAAGAAAAAAAAGAACCCTACGTCCGCCACCAATCCTCCCCTCCCCCTGATCCCTTCCACTCCTGTCCAGCGGCCACATGCCCGCCGGGCGCACGGGAACAGCTTCACTCCCGACGCCAACGGACGATCAAACCACGGCCTCCTACTACAGTCAGTGTTTTCTACTTCGCGGAGAGACGGCTCTACTGCAGACTCCCACAAGAATTCAAATGTCAGTCTTCTTCCGTCACTGCGCCTGCGCTTTGCATTGCTTTACTACACGGGGCCATCACGAATCCACACGTGGGCCCACCACTGCCAATAGGTCGATCCGCCGACGGCCTGCCACTTGCGCCGCGACCATCAGTCCTCTAGGTCCTCGTCCTCCTGCGCGCCGACACAAAACAAAACCAGTCAGACTCACCAACGCATCGACAACAAACCCAAGCGAAAAGCACCAACTCCAACCCCTTGCAACCGAGAACGTGAAGAGGAGGAAAAAAACGATCTCGAGTCAGGAAAAGCATCAGTCTCACATCCTCCTCGTCCTCCTCGTCGTCGTGGATCTCAGACTTCGACTTGTCGGACTCCTCGGCTTCCGCCTCCTCCTCGTCGTCGTCCTCCTGGAAACAACAACACACACCACTATCAGAAACACGCCCACCACGCTATCAGAAAATAATAAGAACACTTCCTAGTGACCACACAGGCTGCAGCCATTAGCCACCGTCGCTAGCAACCCAGCGTACCTGCTTCTTCTTGTACGAAGCCAGAGTCTTGTCGTACTCCGATTTCTTCTGCACAGCCTTGGTCATGAACGGCTGCTTCTCCTGCACATCCAAAACAAACACCTTCAGCAACAGGCTTCCGCTGACTCGACGTCAAGGAAGATGGACATGCACATACACATCAAGCACGGGCACCACATCGGTCCCGAAATCAAGCATTCAGTCACCAACAAAAGGACTTTTACAACCAAACACAAAAGCATGCTCAAAAAATAGAACGAGGACTCACAGCTTCAGACATCGATTTCCATCGCTCCCCTCCAGCCTTGCCCACGGCGGCCACGCCCTTCACGTCAGGGTGGTCCTTCTTAAACTCTTGCCTGAACTCGTTCCTGTTCCAACAACATCACTCGTCAAGTCAGGCCCATCCCTCGTCACGTCCAAAAAAACATACCAGAAACGCCAGAAAAATGACAAAATAGAAGAGGCACAACCCCGCATTATGACCCGCGACTCGCCACTCACAAGAAGATGAAGAATGCGGTCTGGGGACGCTTCGGGGCATTCGGGTCCTTCACTTTCTTGGCGGGCTTCGCCTTCTTTGCCTTGGTCTCCTTCAAGGCTCCCTTCCTCTTCTTGATTTCCCTGCCAACACATAAACCACGCCAGCAACGTTAGATCAACACACACATGACACCACCTTCAACAACATGCTCACGCCAGCAACCAACACACTTACTTGTCCTGCACCTTCGTCGGTGCCTTCTCTTTCACCACAGCGCCAGCTCCTTTCTTGCCCTTGGCTTCCTTCATCTTAGCTGCTCGGGGCTGCGGACACGAGTGCACAACCACACCTCAGACCAGACCTCCGTCAACTAACCTCTCGGTTCGGACTCTACGACCAATACACTTGCCATCAAAATCATCAAACGTGCACTCCAAACCATTTCATCCCCAACGAACGCGCGAACAAACGAAGACACACCTACTGCAACAACACGGACCCACTAACCACTCACACTACACAAACCAACCAAAGCTCACACGCCACTGCAGTCGCACCTCCCGCTCTGCGACGCCACCCCTCGATCCCTCAAAACTCTCCCATCCATCCCACGGTCCACGAAACCCACGCCTCGGCAAACAATTACCTCGTCTAGAGAATTCCCCCAACTACGCTCGCATTCCCAGTCACCACCCTAAATCAAACCCAACCAAGTCTCACACTACCAACCCAACCACGAGGACGGAACCCCTACCACACACGGAACCCAATCAAGCTCCCAACGTGGCCACCGCGCTGCATGGTGTCATGAGCGCGAGGACCCAATTCATCACTCGAATGGGCAACAGACCCTCGACCTAAACCATCGCCCACCACACTCCGCAAATACAGGACCCCCACCCCCCAAAAAACAAACGACTTCCCACCCAAAAGCACCAGCCACAAAGGAAATCCCAAGACCTCAATCAGAAAACCAGCGAATCGGTCCCATCCTGGCGCGCGGAAAAATCCGCCCAGACGGGAAAGCCGCGCAGGGGGAGCAGCTACGCAGAACAGACAGCAAGGGCAAAGAGAGACGAACGAGGGGGAGAGAGAGAGAGAGACGGAGAGGAAAGGAGGGTCAGACTCGGCGATGGCGAGACCACAGACCCAAGGAAGGAAGGCCCTTTGCAAAGGAAGGGGACTAAGTTACTCACACGAAAGACGAAAGGAGAGCGTTGTTGGTAGTTCAGTTGCCTGTGCGTTGGGCTTGACGTTGAGCGAGGGTTTGCTCTCTCTCAAAGGAAGGCAGACGATACCTTCTCTTGCAGCCCTCGACTGGAAGGGAGGAAGGGAGAGGCGACACTACCGTTTGCCTTGGCCCGGGCCGGGACCGGGATGGGCAGGGCGGAACCGACCGGGTCCGGCGATGTGGGGGACGTGATAGAAAATAGGACTTATGAGGTGGCACGAGTATATGCTGAGTTGGAATTGATTGGGGCTAGGGCTGCCCATGCTGCCCGCTTCAACTTGGACACCGGCTGGGCCGACTCGGTCGGGCAGCCCCGCTCGAGTTCCCTTCCTTTTTTGAGCCTGTGCTTTCTTCCTGTTTCCCGCCCACCAAGTGGTCACCTTGTCCTCCCGCCACCGTCTCCCGCCACCACCCAGCACTCGTGTCACTCTCAAAAAAACCAAATGTGGCCTACCAAGTGGTCGTAACTCATATCGGTTTGTATTTGGAGCAGGACGTCAGACTCCTGTCCTGAACGCAAGGTCTGTGCACTCAGAAGCACCACTTGAAATGAATGTGCTCTGTGCATTCCAGAGTTCGCTTAGTGTGGCTCAATCTGCAACTTGAGCGGATTTCGTAGTCTTTTGGAATAGCCTCACTTGTCGTGACTCCACTTGTTTCTGAGACTCTGCTAGTCCCTTTCTTTTCTAAGCCAGGAAGGAAGTCCATTGCGTTTTGTATCATGGCGAGCTGGTCAACAAGTTGCAACCGGGCTTCTGTTTCTGCTGATGCAGTTTCGATGTTTTCGATGTTCAGTGTCTTCGACATGCTTCAGAAAGCACCTGTAAAGTACTTGGGACACAATCTAGCAAAGCGAGATAAGCTGAACATCGATCGTCAAACTTACTTATTCGAGATTGTTCATGAGGGAATTGAACCCTAAATCAACTGTGATTCCTGGCCATTGCAGGGTGAACACTTCAATAGGATAAATGGAAACAACGCATCTACGATAAATTTCAGGACAAGTAGGTGAAGACATCGACATATATCCTCTCCACTCGTCGAATGGCTAACTTGTAAATGTTGATCACAATTGGGTTCGATCATCACAGGAATGAGACTCGAGGCGCAAATTCTCGCGGTGGGAGTACGAGGAGAAATTCTCAGGAAGAAGGTATTGAATGCCGTACTGCCCAGGGTCTGCGTTTGCTCGTGTGAAGTGGGGTCGATCAGGGCCGGGTGGAGATCGGGCCGGGTCGGGCCGGGTGGGCTTGGGCAGCTCGGGTTGAAATTCCTGACTTTCTTGAGCAGAACGTTCATCCCTTTTCCCGCCCAGCGTCCGTCAATGGGCCAGGCAGGTCCTCAGGTCTTCCCCCTTTTTATGGTTATGGCTGAGGTTCTCAGGTTGGCGTGTGGTACTCTTTGAAGGAATGGTTCTCCCTTTTAGGAGACACTACCGTACGTGTAGGTCAGTTTTGGAAATAAGTAGGGAAAATTTGGATCGTGTCTAAACCTTTAAGAAATTCTACAACTAATTTTGAAAATGTGAAAAAAATTTATTGTTGCTAATTTTGAATATCCAAAATTACTCTTGAGAAAATTCAAAAAAAGAAACGTGTTCACGCATGATTAGAAAAAAACTATCCAAAATTAGGAGTGTTGAAAAATTAACCCCTAAAGGACCAAGCTGCGTTTTTTATCAACGAGTCAAAAGTTATGAGGAGTTTTAGTGTGTGGATAGTTATGGTTTTCAAAAACTCCATACCTACCCTCAACTTAAATTCCTCATAACTTTTGACTCATTAATTGAAATTCAATGATTCAAAGTTACCCATGTATATATAAATCTAAAGAACCAGTTTCGTTTTTTGTTTTTTTTTAAATTCATTTTTAAAGAATTTTTTTGAGCTACCCAGGCTGCCCAAAGTTCAAAAAAAATCACATATCATGCAATAACTTTTTAACTATGTAGTCAAAAGTTATAAAAAATGTTGGGCCTTAAAGCTACTCCTTGGACACATGTTGTGTAAAATTTTCAAAAAATAAAAATAAAAATTCCATTTGTAGTGAGCTGCCCAAAATCGCTATGTTGCCAAAAACGCAACTTGGTCCTTTAGGGGTTAAACAAAGCAAAGTGCTTGAAAGCCAAGAAATCCAAATCAAGTTGTCACATTGTTGAACTACAAAAACTAAACAATTTGGGTAGTAAGGTGCCAAAACTAGCCTATGCGTAGTGTGCCTTGTGCCATTATCAAAGCCAAAATCAAAATAAAAGTAATTTTTAATTTTTTTTTATTCATAAACACTTCAAAATTCAAGAACTTCCACTCTGTAGGTCGGAACACTACAAAACACAGCATGTGTACTCTTCCTTGCTATGGGCTTTCTGATGTTATAAAGAACGCGACCGAAAGTTTGCCAATATTTGGATGAAGGTTATTTATTTTGAGATTATATTATGCATGAGTGAAGGATGGATGATCAAAAGTGGATGATTTGTCTAACTTGTGCTTACATTGTAGAATGCTTGCCGTGCTTCCTTTGAGAAAACAAAAAAATTCATTGCATTTGGTCTCAAGCAATTTTCCTTGAAGAAATTGAAGGACCTTATTATTGGTCATAGATGATAAAATTTTGAAAATTTTGAATTTTGATTTGGGAATTGAATGCTCCTAATTTTCTTGCATGATATGTTGAACTGCATAACTAATCAAATTTTTACATTTTATTAGACTTGGTGAAAAAATTTAAGTTTTTGCATTATGTATTGAGCACGGAGTAGGAAAGTGGAACATACTAGTGTGAAGACTAACCCTCACTTATGTACAATAAGGTCTCATTCATTTATGAATTGCCTTTCTGTGCCATTTATACTATTGAATAAAGTCAACATTTTTTGTCTTGCATAATTAATGCTCAATTCTTATGCAGTCCCAATCAAGCACACAAATTTCAGTTTCAAAATAGCAAAATTCTATTTATGATTAATTTTTAAAGTCAATTTTCATGGTCTTACACAATATTTTATTAGAAACAATTGGTGGCGAAGTCTTTTAATTTGATTGCATAGATATGTAGGGAACATCCATATGCACATTCTTTATATTAAAAAACAAAACATTATGAAATAAAAAAATATAGTCTAGGAAGAATTCAATGCGAGGCACTTGGGGAGTTCATAGTGAAAAAAATGGGAAAACCACGTGCAATAAAAAATAGGGTCCATTGTATTAATTTTGTATAAATTTTGTAAAACTATTAGATATAATATAGGGTGCTTGAAGAATAAAAATACAATTATAAGTAATATAGCCTAGCCTATAAAATATGAAATTATGTAACTGGTACATCTAAAATGCATGGTTAAAAAGTATTAGTATTAATTTTATGTAGTAGGATGCTGGGGCAACGAGGTCTGTATTATTGGACTTTGATGAAAACCGGGTCCTTTCCGTCCAAAGGGAAGTGACATTAGAGAGAATTCGGGCCCTCTTAAGGGCCCCGAGTTCCCATGAGTTCTCCACAAGTTTTGAATAGTCCCCGACTGTTGAAACTGCACCACTGCAGCAGGGGGATATGGCCAAACTTTGGTCACATCATATTTAAAAAATAAATAAAAATAATAATAAAAAATCTTGAAAATATACTTTTTGGACAGCCCATACCACTGTTCACAGCATGGGGACAGATTGGGGAACAAGCCTGAAAAGGCCCTCCCTTGGCCCAAAATTCCTTCTAATGTGAGTGACAAATTGCAACAGACTAATGCAGATCACATATTTGGAATCCAAAGATATACCTTAGTGCTGGTTTCTAGACATGGATGAGTGCACTTTTTTGAAATTGTTGACTCCCTCGCAATTTCATTCACGGTTGTTGGCTGTGGCATGAACCTTGGTCGGTTGCAGTTGTAGAGGCGTTCGGAATTTGTGGTCCTGCTGTGCGGTTTAGGATTTAGCGTTCGACATTATTGCTCTTGTTGTGCGGTCCTGGAGTTTTGGCAGATTTGTGGAGGAACTGGTGAATAAAGTTGGCGCATTTTTTTCCTTTTTGTATCTTCTCAATCTTTCCCGTAGTACTTCCAAGGACGTTGCATGTACATGGGAAATTTGTGGCGGACTGTAGAATACAATGGTAGAGTTAAAGTACAAGTGTAGGAGAATTTTATGATTTCGATGTCTGCACGCACAATGGATGCATGACCACAATGTTTTCAAATTTTTTGGGATTCAAAACCCCCCTCTCCGTTTTTTAAAGCAATAGTATTATTACTGTGTGTATGCTTTTGTTTTCAAATCTTAACCCTAAAACCTTGTTTTTTGTAATACTACGTGCTTGCCTTTTATTGTTGTTGTGCTGGAAATGTTTTCTATGTTTTCCTTGTTGTGCATGTCATTTGAGCATGTTTTGACTTCTGCCATGTTATACAAAATTAATCTTCAATCCAATAAAGCGGATGCCATTGCATTTCTAGGCGTGGAATATTTTTAACAACTTTCTTAAAGTTCTTCAGCCAGAAGTCAAAAAAGGGATTGAATGTAGTAAATTGTTTAGGTATAAGAAAAATAAGATACCTTTAAATGAGCCTCCCAAAAAATTATAAGTACTATAGGGTGCCCCAAAATACTAAGATTTACCTTTATTTTAAAAAATAGCATGCCTTAAAATCAAATTCATAAGGTAAATAGACCTCATTTAAATAGGGCGTTAATGCACGTATATACATATTTTTTAAGGAAGTGAACTCCCCGAGATGAGGCATCATGTCACCAAACTTTGTAAAATAGATATCTTTACATTGTAATTAGATTTTGCTATTTGACCATCACACTCTGCCTCATTTTGTACATTTGAGCATGATGGTACAACTGTTTGCAAAAATCAAATTGCATTAAAGAGAAATCTATTTTCAAATATTAGGGCATTGTCACGCCTCCACTAAAATCTCTCATTAGAGGGGATCAGGGGGCCTTGGAGGGCCATTTTAGGCCTGTTTCTAAATTTGGTCCAATTTTGTAAACAACGTTACGGGCTGTCAAAATTCTTTTTTTAAATTAAAAAAAAAATTGCCAAATATCCTTTTAAAGAATTTTTTGTTTTTTTCAAAAATGACGTGGCAGTTGTTGTGCCACACCAATCAGCTGCTGCAATTGCGTTCCTGTAGTCTGGAAGCGCAGAAGAACTCACAGCCCTCCAAAGCCTCTGAATCCCCTCTAATGGTGGAAGAAATTGTAAAAAACCCCAAAGATATTTGTCGAAGGAGTATGTGCATGTGGATATTTTATACATATCTTTGCAAATAATGTAAAAAAATTCATCACAAATGTTTTTTAATGAATTTTCACTATAAGAAACCCGGGTTTTTTTTATGTCTGCCCAAAAACATGCAATGTCCAAGGCCTAACATACTATGTCCACTGAGCCATCAAGACGTTAAAGAAGAGGATTGCAGTTTAGGGTAAATTTCCAAGGATGTTCTAGATGACTACGGAAAATTTAAATGGAACCAGCTGGTGTTCCCAAGGACATCGAGATTTTTGATGACATTTTTAAGGACTCACTGATGTCCAACAAGGTGTCCGCAAAAACATGGATGGCCACGTCAACTTTGGGGGAAAATTTTCAAGGGAGGTAATTTTTTGAAAATCACTTTTTCCTTGGATAAAAGTCTGACCAAGGTTAAAAAAAAGGATTGGGCAGCCTCTGGGCAGCTTTTGGAGAAAATAAGATGACGTGGCATAAAATTATGCTGATGTGGCATGCCACGTCAATATAGTGAGGTTGTCTTTTGCGTTTTCTATACTTATTTTGGAAATGTCTAAGTAGACGTAGAGATGTCACTGGAGACATCTTATAAAACATTGAGATGTTTTCTTGGACATTTTTGTAGACTTCTAGATTTTTTAGAAAATATAGTCACAATTGGTATAACGTCTCTGAAGACACCATTAGAGCGGCCTTTGAGACATACAAAAAACATCCTATTGGACGTCTAGATGCTGTTCTACCAAAATTTAAATCCAATGTTTTCAATGTCCCATATGGTTGGTCTTCCCCTCTACCACTCCACTTGTATAAAGAGCCCATCTTTGCATTTTCTACACTTGTATTAGAGATGTCTAAGTAGACATAGAGATGTCACTAAAGACATCTTATAAAACATTGAGATGTTTTCTTATATGTTTTTGTAGACTTCTAGATGTTTTAAGAAACATAGTTACAGTTGGTATAACATCTATAGAGAGGTCATCAGAGCCACCTTTGAGACATGCAAAAAACATCCTACTGGACGTCTGTGTGCTGCTCCACCAAAATTTAAATCTAGTGTTTTCAATGTCCCATATAGTTTGTCTTCTCCTCTACCACTCCACTTGTATAAAGAGCTCGTCTTTTTCCCTCCATAACTCACATCAAGTGGCTTTTGAAGCCATGTGACATAATTGTTAATTATGATGTATTTTGTATGGCATATTATGTATGGTATATGATGTATGATGTATAATATATAGTATATTATGTATAATGTATGGTGTATTGTGTATGACATGTTATATTGGACATTATAACATGCATGAGGGACATCATATGAGACATGTGAGACTGTCCATATTAATATCATGCTGAATAGTCCATTCCATTCCATGAATGTTTAATGTGACATCATTTTGTTCTCCTAGATCATACCAAACATTGCCAAAGGTATTCATGATGAAAAATAGATGTTTACATTGATGTCACAAGAAATTTGGACGTCTAAGGTGATGTTTTAAAATGCGTCTATGAAAACGTCTGGACGTCTAAGTTGATGTCTCAAAAAACGTATAGATGTCTATGTTGACATCTTCAAAGATAGTAAGAAAATTCTTAGACAAGAACAAAATATGTTGACGTGGCATGCCACGTCATCCTTGCTGGATGCCACGTCACATGCCACCTCAGATGTCACGTCATGGTCAAAAATGAATGAAAAAGTTTCCTACGTGGTTGCCCGTGCACATGTGGCGCTTAGATGGCAGCCACATGGCGGCCTTTGAGGACCCCATTGACCCATTTTTTTTGGACATCCGGTCCCTCAGCATGCTGATGTCCGACGTCAAATTTGATGTCAAACCCGAGTCTTGAGCAACGCGATTTTTTGGATGTCCACGTAAACATTTGAAGACACCAGTCACGACATTAGTATGCAAATCCAATGATAAAAAAAAACACGGGTTTCTTATAGTGTTTCATATAAAACTATAAAAATTAAAGAAACAAAACACAAAAAATAGAGATTTGCTTTTTTAAAACTGAAATTTGGTATGCTTGATTGGGATTGCATAAAATATCTATGATAAGTGTGCAAAACCAAAAATGTTAACTCTGTTTCACTTTGAGCAAAGGAAATGAATGGTCATAAAGGCATTTGTAAATGAATGAGATCCTACTGTATACTAAAGAGACATATTTTCGCACTGAGAAGAATAAAATGTTCCTCATTGCAATGAAGGAGGGAGATTAGAGGCAAAAATAGTAGGATTATTTTGTCCGAAGGATAAGATACTCTTCTTTGTGTGAATGTGTTCTTGAAATAGATACACTAATTTTTCACAAAATTAGAACTGATAAAAAGATACCACTAAATTGTCACAAAGTTAGAATTGATAAAAAGATATCACTAAATTAAAATATGTTGTGGGATATCAATGCAATACATTAGAAGGGATTTGGGGCCAAGAAAGGGCCGTTTCAGGCATGTTCCCCAATCTGTCCTCATGCTGTGAACAGTGGTATGGGTTGTCAGAAAAATATATTTTCAGAAAAAAAAAAAAAAAAAAGTTGAAAATCTGATGTGGCCGAAGTTTGGCCATGTCGCTTTGCTGGAGTGGCACAATTTCAGCAGTTGGGGACTGCGCAAAGCTTTTGGAGAACTCATGGGAACATGCGGCCCTTTAGAGGGCCTAAATTCTCTTTAATGCATCAATATTTTAGTGCATATTTAAAATAGTTTAATCTTAGCAAATTAATGTCACATCTACTAACAAAGTTAAATCAAAGTAGTCCACTTGAAATGAATTTTTTCATTCATAACATTCAATAGCCGCTTTCATGCCCACTCCCTTTCCTTCATGTACCTTGTTCATCACATTGAATTTCCACTTGTCTACTTAGATGGAACTTCCACCTGTGTATTGATGGATGTAGAATATTCTACATCGTCTACTTTAGAGCTCAAGTAGTGACAAAGCATGTTATTGAATATTATGTTGAGTTTTTCTAAAAAGACAAATAAACTTTGAGTTTCTGGGAGACATGGATTTTTATGGCCTTGATCTAAAGACATTATAGATTAGAGCTCCCAAGATTGAAAACAAACACAAAAAAGATGCTCCCAAAGTGCTTTAAAGCCATTTTGCCTATCCATCCATCTTCATTTGGGCATTGAATAGTTACCTATTCCACCACAAATTGCCATAAGTTTTCCAGAGCAACCAATGAAAATTAGAGGATTTAAATGAAATTGATATATAAATTTATAGGTTTATTAAAATTTCAAACATTATAATTTATTACAATTTTTGTAAAATCAACACTAAAACACCAAGAAAATTAAATTTCTGATTTTAGATACCTCGGACTTCCATTATAGAGGAGTGCATGACATATCATTTAAAAAAACTAAACGCCCTTGGAAGTAATGTTTGTGAAAGTGAACACAAATTGATCAAATACATTAGAGCTACAAAGATATAAGCATTGATAAATTGCAATGACAAAATGGAATGTTGAAAAATGGAATTCAATTCCTATAATTTTCAAATTTTGTAGAATTGATTTTTGAAGTTTGAAGTGAAAATAAATAACCTTTAATTCTTCATGAGTTGAACAATGCTCAACAAGTATTTGTATACCTAAAATATTGCTCAACATAACATTCACTTCAATTAAATACTATGAAATTATGAATGAATTATAATTTCTTGAGTTCCTCATTTACTTTAATTACTTTATACTTCTTAAAAGAACAATTTCTTATAATGAATACTTGCAATCAACTTATAATTCTATGCATCACTATTTGTACAAAAAAACTACCAAAATAAATGAGTCACCTTGTGATGAATGGATACATTATATTATCTTAAAAATAAACCACCTTTATTCATAACATCATGTATTCAAACAATATCAATTCAATTTATACAATGTATATCCGTATGAATTAAACCACATTAAAAATAACAAAATGAACCATTAAAGGGAAAAAAGTCCTTTGTCTAGTTTTAAAAAGTTAATTAAAAATAGCCCTTTTTACGGAGCTTATCAATTTATAGAGCTATAATTACATTTCAAAAACTATTTGAGGTATTAAAATTAAAATTTGCAAATTGATTTATAAAATTTTAAGAAAAAAGTGTTCTCCAAAATTTGAAATTGTGAGTTAGTTGACTTTGGTAGCAAAAGAGCAATGCAGATTTTTTTGATTTTTTTTAATAATTAAATCATTTTCATAATTTCATTCATAATTTTAAATTATAATTTCAGTGCAAAAAATTACCTTGAGATTGAAAATATTAAGAATATAAATAATTTGGAAAGAAATTTCTAAATTTAGCTTCCAAATCTTGTTTACAAATATTGAAGATAACAATTGCAAATCAAACCATAAAAATGTAATGTAATATAATAAAAAAATTGAAATTTAAAATTTTTATTTATAAACCAAGAGTAATTGCAAGTTATAATCCAATAGTTCTTAGACATTTCATTGAGCATTCTTGTACACTTTCTAAGCACTTTTGTCTATATTGGATTTCGTAATCATTTAAAAAAAATGAGCATTGGATTATTATAAAATTTAGAAGATTAAATTTTGAATCTTTTGTTTACAAAAAGAGACCGTTGAAATTTAATTTTCCTAAATAAAAATATCTTAAAGGTATAGAATTTTGGACCTCTCATATAATAACAATTTATCTAAAGAATGCCAATACTTTGAGAAGAAAAGACCCAATTTTATATGTCTATAGTTAGATTTGTATTATAAATTTTTTTATATATAACTACATCCAAAAATTTAAACCATCCAAAAAATGATTAATACAGAGAAATTATAAATCATTAAAAAATATGAATTTAAAAATAAGTTTACTATCTAAAAATATAAATAAATTTAATTAATTATATCATTTCATAAATACATCTTTTTGGAAAAATTTCGAGTGAATGATTCCATTTACAATCTATTTTTCTCTGAAGTGATTTGAATTTGAAATGAGTTGAGGCATTGTGACAATAAAGTGGCATTTTACTAAATGCCTCATTGAAATTATAAAAGTTAATTTTCATTTAAATTTTTTTATTTTTTCAATAAATGATATGATGATCTATCTACATAAATATGTTTTTGTAAAGTAGTAGGTCATCTAGATGATGATTTCAAAATTTCAAAATTCTAAAAAATAATAAAAAGCATTAAGTGACATTCCGGGGCATTGGGAGACCGTGAGTTATCGAAGAGTTTCCCTACATTTGTAGACTGTGGGAACATAGCTGCAACAGCTGGCTGATGTGGCACCAATATTGCCATCTCATTTTATTTTAAAATGCTTAAAATGCTATTTTATATTTTATTTTATATTAAATTTTAAATATTTTCTGACAATATGTACCATTGTTCACAAAATTGGGCCAGATTGGAGAACAAGCCTAAAACGGCCCTCCAATGCCCCAAAATGTCATCTAATGTAGTGCATTGCGACATAAAAACTAGCCCATTGTTTATACCACGTAGTTGCCCTAATATCAAATGGTTTTTCCTAAATAACTGTTTATAATACATCTTAATAAAATTCCAAAATAAGAAATGAATCAATTCGTTTAAGAGTTAACTTTGTTTGTCAAGCTCATTTCTAGTCCCTTCAATGTTCTTAGTTATTTTTTCATAACAACATTTAAGGATCCTAGCATGTGATTGAATGCTTATGTCACATCAATCGCAACTTCCTCCACTCAAAGCCAATAGACTTTCCAGACTTACAAATGTCTCAATTAAGTAATATTGGATATATCAATTGATAATTAGGTATAGTTATACTCTATAATTGTAATTCTTATTGCCAATCTTCAATAATGGACTTTAATAACAGAATAACCTTCGTTTATCATTCAATGAACCACTTTTCAATGGAAAATATAAAAAAGAATAATGATGTCTAAGGTCTATCCATGGATGAGCCTTTGACATTAGGTGATATATTCCATTTGTATTTTGCAAGGAAATGTAGCACTGACAACACCACATTTTCAACAATCAAAGACACAAATTTTTTGACCACATGGGCTTCAATTCAAACAATAACATATTCCATGAGACTAGTCATCATGGCGTTGTAGATTTAAACACAAAAGACCTTACTTTAATAAAGGGTGTAGAAAAAACATGATTTTTGAATTAAAATGTGGTAAAAGAATGCATTTATAATGTAGCCAATTCTAAGAAATGATTTATAGATGCAATAAGGCTATACCACTAGTTTATATTTAAAATTTTGGTTTGCTTAATTATCTAAAGGTTATAAATGTTTATGGATCATACATTCTCAAATCCATCATTATCCCATAAAGTAGATTTTTCCAAGAAGTATTTATAATTAGAGGGCCGGTTTATAAAACTCTGACTACCTTATTTCAACTTCAAAATAAATGGATTGTTGTGCCATGTTGCAATGCACTTAATATAATAAGATGTTGTAATTAGATTAATTTTCCAATTGCTAAGGTAGATACATTCAATGTGGCAACTTAACTTGAACTTAGTTTTAATTATTTAACATGTCTAATTTTTCTATGTTTCTATGTTAGAAAGATGATCTCAACACATAACAAATTTCTTATTTGGGAAAAATGCGTACAAATTATGAAGTGTCAAAGTTTTATTGATTGATATTTAAAATCACTTTTTTGACTATATATATTGCCAAGTGAATTTGGAGATCCCCATTGGTTTTAAATATTCCAACATTAAATTTAATTTTTGGAATTTATATGCTCTATTTTTTCATTAAATATGAATGGAAATTAACTTTTTTATTTATGAAATTAAGCACATATTTTCTATAATTATGGAATTACATTATCAAATTCCTTATGCTTATTTGAAATTATGGTGCAATTTGAAGAAAAATAGAGAAAAACTATATCCTATATACAAAATTGTACGGATCCTTTCATAAAAATTCGTCATATATGTATGTTATAGTGTAACCAAGGTATATATATTGTGATTTTATCTTTAATGGATAATAGAATTTTGACCTTCAACTTCAAATTGCAATAAAATGTGCCTTGTGTCGTTGCCACAATATAATAAAATTCAAATTCAAATAGTTTTATAGTTTTATAATTCATAATAAACTTTGAATTTCAATATCTTTTTTGCCGCGTGTTGGAATGACATGAAACAACATTGGTGCACCCATCTTTGCAAAGAGCTTTCCAGCAGTATCAAAAATGCGACTAGGGGATGTACAGTTTTGGAGATTTCATCACAATATACAAAACAAACAACCTCATCTAAGGTTTAGATACTTATGAGATTTTTTCAATGTTAAAAAGCATAGTAGAAGCTAGACCTGATAAACCTCATGTTGTTGGCCTTGATTGAATCAATTTGAAGAAAAGCTCATTTTTTGGTAATAAAAACCAAATTTTCTAAAAATCAATCTATAATATTTTTTTTCGTCTTAAAAACAAATTCCTATCTACAATTTTATAGCAACTAATTGTTTAACTTGAACAACACTCAATGAAGCGGATATTCTATCAATAAGACATGTTAAAATAAAGAGAAAAATTCTAATGAAATAAGAACTATTTGACCCATTAATAAGTTTTTTTGGTTAAAGCAACCTTAGAAAACAGAGAAGAATCTTGCTAAATTAATTATATATCTAAGTTTTATTTAGATGCTTTTGAATATGGACAATTAAATTTTAAAATATCTTGAATTTCTAACAAGATATAAAGGCCAAAGAATTGATTTTATGTCTTCAATAAAATTGATTTTCGGCATATAAAATATTAAAATTACCAAAAGTTATGAATTCTAATTTCAAAGAAGTTACCTTTCACTCCAAATATATCAACGTGTATCAAATATTCATTGAGTTTTGAAGATTTTACTATCTACAAAATATTTGTAATTGACTATAGTCATCTAATTTAAATGAACATTTACATTCTACAGGGTGCAAATACAAAATGTAAGGTGTAAATGCAAAAGCACTTGATATATTTTATAAATAATTTTGAATTCTTGCCATTAAAAGATTTTAATAAAATATCAAAGTCTTGTAATTTGAATAATGTTGCTTAAGTATAACATTCATTAATTTCACATTTAGACTTAAGCTTAAGATTGTTTTATCATAAACTTAAGCCTAAAGAGGACCATCATCAATTTGTAAAAAATTTCATCAAAAGATCAATACTACAATTATAATTATTGAAAATTACAAATTCTTATATTTTAGGCATCATAGAAAAATAAAAACTATTTTCATAAATCCCTTGAGGGTCAAAGAGACAATTTTAAAGGTATCTTTTTATTTTGATAATTCTTTATTATATTTTAAAAGTTTTTTTAATAGATATTATTTATAATTGTATTTTTAATAGATATTTATTTATCTTTTTATTTTAATAGATATTATTTATCTTTTTATTTTTTTAAATTTGAAATAAGATTTTTATGATAAACCTTCAATAAAGGAAAGAATAAAATTAATTGTGAATGATCTCAACGTTAAAGAAAAACTACGCTTTCATCATCATATTTTTTGTGCTTTTTACTAATCAATGTGAATTGAATTTTAGTATAGAAAATAATAAAAATAAAATCTTAGAACTATAATAATGAATTTTAGTAAACTTCAAAATAAATTAATAAATTCCTTTAAAACACAAGCATAGATGTAGTACTATATTTTGAGATAATTTTGGATGAAAATTGCCTTAAATTTCAATGTAAAAATGAAATTATATTTAATAAAAAGAATATATTTTTTCTATACTTCAAAAGTTGATGTATAGAAGATCTATGCATAGTTTTAAAATTTTGATTGAATAGATAATTTTAAGTTATAATACTCAATAATTCTACTATGTTGCAAACTTCTAGAGGTGCAGGGGATATATTTCAGTGTCAATCTATATTTTTATAGTACACACCTACAAAATTGAAGGGGTTATGAAATTACATACAAAATTTAAAGGATTATGAAAGGAAGATCAGAAGAAAAACATATTCTTCATCAATTTATGGTTATTGAAGGTGAAAGAAGAATTTTCAGCTCATATTATAAACCACTATTTAGTTCTTGAAAATTTAAGTATTTTTATCAAAAGTGAAGATGTAATTATACACAACTTTAGATTTTTTTGTAACTAAAGTTGTAACAAAAGATTGTAGTGAAGAATTGGGATTTTCCACCTATATCATTGGATTTTCAAAAAACATTTTAAAATCCTTATTGTAAATTTTTGAAAGAACTCTATTTGTATACGCGGAATATATTGTAATTATTTTTTAATTTCAAATTAGATATTATTGGCTTAATGCATGAGTTTTACTTACATGCAATTGAGAACATTGTAGCGGCTATCTATAGGAAGCCCTCTCTAAATCTTTTGTTATGTATATCCTATTTCTTTAGTTTAGACTAGCGGTTGGCGCTTGCTATGCTATGCATTCATCATTAGAATTTTACTAAAATTTTAATGTAAATAGATAAAATGCAGAACAAAAACATCAATAAATCTTCAAATAAAAATTACTAAAATCTTTGTATTATTTTGTTTATAAGTAAGCATATATTGAAACGTACAATAGAAATTTATTGAATGATGAATGAAATATATGCAATAGTGACTCAATTGTTACCAACAATGGCAACCCAAAAACTTGGTGAGTTGGAAAGAAAAATTTGTAAACTTCAAAAACTTCATGAACAACTTAATTGTTGTGAATTCCAAAATCACTTCAATTGAATAAATTTCTCAAATCATTTGGTAGTAGCAATATAATTTTGAAATCATAAAAGCTGTAAAAGTGATATTACAGACGTGATTGCAAACTATTACTCTATTTCTGTAATATAACATTGTGTGAAAATATTATTTTCATATATGCATGATTGAAAATATTTTTACAAAATATTAAAATTAATTATTTCAAAGTTATTGAAAGTTTATTGAAATCATTATCATGCATTCTATTCAAATACATCAAAATTTTACTAATATGTGATACAATGAATGTGTAGCATAGCAAGCATGAGCCCCTATTGTTAATGTTAGCATTTGTGACATTTCAGAGGGAGTTATGATTTTAGTAGTATGATGATAGTATAGTGGATTCTAAATTTTGGAGATGATGCTGTTTGAGCTTTCATGAAAATACTCATGCTATTTAGTTGCTAACCTCTTGCTAACTATTTTTAGGAGACCAACGTGAACTTTATATGCATCATAAACCATTTTTTGTTTGTATTTCAAAATCAAATGTGTTTTTCTAATTAAATCATTGGAGGGGGTGCAAATTTGATAACATCCTCATGCATGGCGGAAAATTAGTGGGAGGGATTCTAGCTACTCTTCTGTGAACTTTGTAGATGATTTGTTTTAACCCCTAAGTGCCTAAGCCTTTCCAAGTGTGTTTTTCCTTTGAAAAAAGAGCATGAGCTTATAGTTATCTCCAATGAAGCACACTGTTTGTTTTTCAAAATCTAACCGTATAGATGTTTAGAGAGCTTGCTTATTAGTGTACTTACCAATTTTGAGTGTAAAATTGCATAGGAGTTGTGAGATTATAACAAGAGAAATGTAAGTATCCTATTTTTAGTATGCTGGCCCTTCCCACAATGTTTGAGAAATTTGCATATAAGAGTTTTTTGGGGTTGGATGTGACATGAACAATTTGAAATTGCATTAGCACACTAAATGCACTTCTAAAAAACTTAAATTCAAATGAAGAGCTATCAAACTCATTACACAATCCACCTTGTAGTGGTTGAAACGCAATTTTTTTATAACTAGAAATTGTAAATAACTCCAAATCAACACTTGCATGTTTAAATTTTCAACGGTGAAAATCATGAAAACACTTTACTCTTTCTATTGGGACCATTTTCAAAGCAAATGGATAAGTACAACTTTTTAGATCTCAAATCAAGTGAAATTGGCAAGCTTTGTTCAAAGCCGGGAAATCAAGTAAAATTTGCAAGCTTTACTCTTCCACTAATGATACATATATGCCTTTGAGGACCTCTCAAAAATCAAATAATTACCTTTTTTAGTGAAAAATAAAAGTTTCCATTAGTTAACCTTCAATACTGCCCGTAAATTTTTTTTAATTGGTCAAAGGAATTTAACTACCCATGCCCAAACGAGCCTAAAATTATGGAGCGATCATATTTGGTCGCTCAGGCAGTTAGGGGTTAAAAACAAAAATTCAAGTGCCTCTTAGGCGATTTAGTTAAATTCCAACAGAGGGTTGCTATTATCATGCATAGGAGTGTAAGCCCATGAGCCTAAAATACTACACACCTATGTTATAGGTCTATATACTATAGAAATTGTCTATGATTATAGGATTTATGTACAAATACCCATATCATAAATGTTTATAATACATACACCTTCTATAGTGTGTGGTGTCTATATTATAGGTACCTATATTGTAGGCTCAATGCTCACAAACTCGCATTCTTGGGCTCACATACTAGCACCATTGACAATCAATTTTTGAAAATAGAGCTAGCAAAATTGCTACATCGTTGCATCCTAAATTGTTTCAAGGAAGCCAGATTATCCACCATGGTAAAACCAGTCATGGCCACCCCAAAAAAAATGAAAAAAAACCCATCAGCTACTTGACCTTTAGAGGAGATTGTACTATGATTAAAAGTGACTACATTCTCTTTGTGATTCTCCCCTCAAAAGAAACATACATATATCTCATTGATTAATTAACCACCACCACAAATAAAAAATGTATAAATAAATTTTTTTATTTGCCCACCCATCTTCTGAAATCAAAACCAAACAAACTTTGATAACGGTACAATATTTGGAATACATACTAAATACATATAGATATGGTATACAAAATACATATAGATTATATTGGATATTGATATAGTACAAGATATGGGGGGCATGTATGGGATACATGACAGGGTTGTTAATTCCACATCAATTGTAATCCATTATGTTTAGAACAATATTTATAGAGGGTAATGTTCCAAATCACTCACTTGTTGAATAAAAGTGAGTGAAGTGAATTTACTCACTATTCTCTGCAAAGGTATATCCCACAATTAAGAATTGACGTAACCTTCAAAGGACATTGGGTGGTTTTGAAGGGAAATTGTTAACCCCTAAAGGTCCAAGGCTTTTTTTCTATCCAAAAACACCCCAAACTGCCATTTTTATAGCAAAGATTAAAAAATTTGAATTTTTTTTTTTTCACATTTGATTGTAGGAACTTACAACTAACTAGTATGAGAGTGTGTGGAAAAAATTTCAGAATTTTTGACCGCATTGATTGCAAGATATCTGCGTTTAAAGTGAAAAAACAAGTTTTTCAGCATACATTGCGGGACTAGATTTTTTGACTTTGAACATTTTTAACTTAAAATTTTTGCATTACCGAGTTTTGATCTTCAAATCTTAGTAGTGGAAAATTGAGTTGAGAGTCCAGGAAAAAAAAATTAAAAAAATCTTAATTATCATTCTTTAAAAAATTGTTAAGTAGAAGTAGATACGAGATAGAAGGAAAATCTAAAATATTCATATATTTTAGATGGAATTAAAATGCACTAATCCCAATGGTGAGATTGTTCTAGCAAGTAATATAAACCATGCAAAAAAAATCCTGAAAAATTTGAAAAATTGCATTCAGAAATGCATCCTAGAAGTTATTTTTTTCAAGAAGATGCTCTAATTGCCCCCCAAACAAGAATGTCCACAACTTTCTCATATTAAATCCACATGAAATGAATCAAAGTTTTACAAATAGACAAAAATATAATCTATGAGAAAAACAATATAAAAAAAATACTTCAAATTTTTGTCCTTTATTTTTTTGGCTGCCCGGGCTACCCGTCGTCCCCTGTTTTGTCATAACTTTTTTTCCCGGGCACAGATTGTGAAACTTTTTTTATTCCCACAAATCTTATCATTTTTCCTATCTTTAAAAAAAGTTTCAAAAAATCACGATAAAATCTTTGCCCATAGGTACCTGCCCGAAACGCATTTGTCCCCCGAACGGACAACGGTCCTTTAGGGGTTAAAGACTGCCAACTTTTTAGTGCTTTTCCTAAATTTGAAAATAATTTTTTTTTTATTGAACTTCAACTATAAAAAAGTGTAGTAGATTGCTATGAAAATGTATTGAAAAATTTCAGCCCATTTGACCATATGGAATGAATGATTGTAAAGTTTAACCCCTAAAGGCCCAAGGCCTTTTTTCTGCCAAAAAACACCCAAAACTGCCATTTTTTTAGCAAAGAGTGAAAAAAAATTAAAAATGTTTTTTTTTGCACATCTAACCGTCAGATCTTACAGCTAACTATTATGAGAATGTAAGGAAAAAATTTCAGAGTTTTTGACCGCACAGATTGCAAGATATCTGCGTTTAAAGTGGAAAAAACAAGATTTTCAGCACATTGCGGGACCAGATTTTTTGACTTTAAACATTTTTAACTTAAAAATTTTGCACTATAGCGTTTTGAGCTTTAAATCTTTGTAGTGGAGAATTGAGTTGAGAGTCTAGGAAAAAAAAAAAAAATTCAAAAAAAATTACTTTTCATTATTAAAAAAATTATTAAGTAGAATTAAGTACGAGATAGAAGGAAAATATAAAATATTCATATATTTTAGATGGAATTAAAATGCACTAATCCCAATGGTGAGATTGTTCTAGAAAGTAAATTAAACCATGCCAAAAAAAAAAATTGAAAAATTTGAAAAATTGCATTAAAAAATGAGTCCTACAAGTTATTTTTTTCAAAAAGATGCTCTAACTACCCAAAAAAAAGAATGTCCATAACTTTCTCATAACAAATCCAAATGAAATGAATAAAAGCTTTCCAGATAGACAAAAATATAATCTATGGGAAGAAAAATTAAAAAAAAAAAAATTATTTTTTGCAAATTTTTTTTTGTTGCCCGCTCTCCCCTGTTTTGAGCTTATTTGGGCATAACTTTTTTCCCGAGCACCGATTGGAAAAAAAATTATACTCCCACAAAGCTTATCAGTTTTTCTGTCTTCTAAAAAAGTTTCAAAAAACCAAGACAAAATTCAGCCCGTAGGTACCTGCCCGAAATCCCACTTGTCCGTTGAATGGACACTTGGGCCTTTAGGGGTTAAAGTGATAAAAACAACTTTTTTCATTCTTGCTAAACAGGATCAATAGATTTTGAGCCCTCTTGGAATAAAATTTTTGCTCTTGTTGAACTTAAGCCTCTCCACCATTGAATTCTAAATCTTATTTGGTACACTCAAGCAAAATTTCAGAAGCAAATATAGAGTCTAACTTATTCTAAACTACTTTGCAATGCAAGGAGGTTAAGTGAATTGGCAATACACTAGTTGTCTTTGATGACTTCTTGTGCATTGAAGAAATTTTTTATTTGAAATCCAAATGGTGAAAATTTAGAGACAAACATTTGAAATATGCGAGAAAAATTTCAAGAACTTTAACCTCATAGATTGCAAGATAACTGGGCTTGAAATTAAGTAAAAATATTTTTTCTTGAAACTGCCTTGATATAGCTAACAAAGTTTGACTTTTCTTAGAATGTGATTTGACAACAAAAATTTGTTTTTTTGAACAATTTTATGCATATTTTATTAGTTACATACATACTAGATTTCAAAAGTCAAGGAGGGTTTTAGCAAAAGATGCCTAAATTGCCTAAGCTACTCAATTTTTTGGGGATAGCATAACTTTTGATTTGGCTACCCAATTGGAAAAAAAATTTATATTTCCATTAAGGGGAAGCAAATTCACACCCTTTGTCAAAATTTTGTGAATATCCAACCAAAATTGACTTCGTAGAACTTGAATTTTCAAGTCTTTATTGAATGGACACTTGGTCCTTCAGGGATTAACCTATACAACAAATTTCATTAATTGAAACGGGTTTTCGCTCCTAAAGTTACTTGACAATTGTGAACTAAACCACCCTTGCAATCATACAAATTAAGGTAGGAGGTCCATGAAGCGTTTATTTAAGAGCTAAAGATTAATTTGAGGAGGTTAGACTTCTTGAAATATTTTTCAAAATACTCTCCTTGAAGGACAAATGGAATTGGCATCTAACCTAAATTGTTTCATATTTTTTTGGAGCTTTGTGGAATTAATTATGAATTTTTGAAGTTGGAATGTAGTGGTCACTAAAAGCGTCCACCTCTTCAAATGTACAATATTTTTACATGAAAGTTACATATTTGCTAAATTTAAAACTATTAGAGGAGTTTTGCACATGTTACCCAAAGTTGCCCGAGTTGCGCAAAAAATTCAGGGTAGCATAACTTTTGATCCAGGCACTGGATCAATTTTTTTTAATTCTCACTGAGGGGATACTTCTTCAAACCTTGTGTCAAAATTTAAAAAACATCCATTAAAAAATGACTTCATATGCACCTACCCAAGATCACTTGCGTACGTTCAACGGTCATTTGGTCCTTTAGAAATTAATTATGCAAGACAAAAATTGACAATAATATTCCATTCTTACACGATTTCAATTAAGCACAGCTAATTTTCATTTTTATAAACAATCCATTTTTGATCAATTACTTCACTTAATATTCATGATTTTACTTGATAATTGATTGAAAACATTGATGATGAAATTTTTAATTTGATTGCGTAGAGATATAGGAAAAATTTATATGCACATCTTTCCTTCAACAAACATCTCCAAAAAAGTTTTGAAATTTCCTCTATAGAAATTTCAATACTGGGTAAATTTTGTCCAAATTTCAATATTAGATATGTCTAACATTTGTAAAATAGATAAGGTGGGTACACCCATTATGGCATGGTGCCTTAAAGCACACCCTAGATTAAGCCCTTAAATGGTGTAGTTATCTACTTAAAATTGTCTGTGAATGAATATGGTGGTTCATCAAAGAATCATTGGCCATTTTGGTATTGGTGACATGCTTCTAAGCTCACATCACATGTTAATTTGTTTCTCTGACAGGGTAATCATTGTTTTCTCTTCTTTGAAATACATGGACATATCCCATTGATTATTGACAAGCTTTTCTATTGCTTGTTGGTTACTAATTTTTTTTCCCATTGTTTTAAACACGATTGCAAACTCCATTTCTTTTCATTCTGACACTTTAGGGGGAACTTTGTGCATGTGACTGCTGATTTTCATTGCATCCTATGAGTGCTTTTGAATACTCTACTTCCAAAACTTTGTACCCCTACTTTGCTCTCATATTTGTCAAAATCTAAAATTTATTTGTGCATTTCTTCCTTTTCTACAAAATTTCTTTACAATTCCGTACTCACTATTATCTACTTAGCCTTCAAACTACTCATAGCCCAATTTGTGGCGCTTTTGAGTGTACCCACCTTATTTCTATATTTCAATTAGATTCTACTATTTGACCATCTTAGTACTACTAATTTTGTGCATTTGAGCATGATACAATTACTTTGCCAAAATCCAATTTAAAATATAGAAATATCTATTTTACAAAGTTTGGACATTGTCACATGTGGATGATTCCTACACATCTATGCAATCAAATTTAAATTTTCATCACCAATGTTTTTCAATCAATTATCAAGTAAAACCATGAATATTAATTGAACGAATTCACTAAAAACTAAGTTTTGATTCATTGAAACTGAAATTTGATGTACTTGATTGATATTGCATAAAAATTGAGTGTTAATTAAGCAAGACAAAAAATGCCAATTGTATTCTATATTGTGCAAAATTCTTTGAATGGTACAATAGGCAGTTTGTAAGACTATTGGACCCGATTGTACTATACATGCAACTCTATGAGCGTTGTGCTTGGAATCCCAATGTACTAA
The DNA here is from genome assembly GCA_963969595.1 of Neckera pumila. Classification (NCBI taxonomy): domain Eukaryota; kingdom Viridiplantae; phylum Streptophyta; class Bryopsida; order Hypnales; family Neckeraceae; genus Neckera; species Neckera pumila. Next base: position 13,722,447 of record OZ018412.1, read on the forward strand.
AAATCTTGCAGCACGTCAGGAGACGCCTTCATGCAAGCCCAAGTAATGGTTTAAAACTTGAAGTGCTAAGAACAAGAGACACCATAGAAATCACGTGACAGGGTAATAACCTTCATTTTGGGTCTTAAAACATTTCTAACTGAATAATGAGGAGAGATTTCAAAGCCAAATTTGCATCAATGATTTTAGTACAAGGGAAGACTTACCAGTAGTCTAAAAATTATTGTAATATGCACCAACTACAAAATTTCTAAAATCAATACCCTAAAATTTTCGACCGATTCAAAGACCCACTAATATCGGACAAAGTCCTGTTTTTCCTGAGGTGCAACGCATTGCCAAAGGGAGATGTAGGCTGGTATGTTCGCTGCAGCGACTCCCAAAGCTGCCAAGCGACGGCCGTATTCCTATTTCACAATTCAATGAAGACCCATGAGTTTAAGGAAGCCCATTTATACAGAACAGATAACGAGGTCAAATAATAAGCTTCAGGTTGCGAGTCCAGTTCCTTCTTTGGTTTCTTGAAAACCACAAAACGCGTTGCTCTCATGAAACTTAGGTAGCTTAAGGCTCGCAAATGCTGCAACAGTTTTGATTCTAACAAATAACTTTGAGAGTACTGTACCTGGACGTCCAGGAACAATTGCGCACAGATCTTATCCGAGAGATTATCAGAGATGTTGTCACTGGTATCGGCAGCTCCGGCACCTCTTTGTCGAATACCCCGCCTAAGAAGCTGCAATGAGGCTTCGGTTTGTCTAGCCTGCAGATGAGGATTTGTGTTAAATGGTGGATGAACGAGATCGAAGCAATCATATTCCGAACAAACAGGCGTACGTTCAAGACAAATGCTCCTTACCATTGACACCATATCTCGCGCTAAAACATCATATTGGGACGTTATCTTCTCTGAAACGGATGCGATAATCTCTGCTTGCATCTCTTTCGATATATGTGCATAACGCTCATCTTCCACAAATGCCTGCATTAATGACTCATTCATCTGAGAGTCAGGACCAAAATAACCCTTCAAGTGGCCAGCACAAGGATGACTTCTGGAGAGAGCTACACTTGGAATGTAAAAAAGGACGACATAGAGAGCAAGAACAGAGCACAAAAAAGGGATTAAAAAATGCATGCAAACAAACACTTAGATTCTAGCATCATCAAACTCGACAAAAAGGGAAAAGAGAAATTAACCTTGAGAGGCTGGAAGACACTTGTAACGTAAGGCGAGTGGCGACTGGGAAGAGGCCGATTTGTCATACGGTATGTTGCGACGATACCTTTGGCTTGCTTTAGGACCTGCAACAAAGTGAATTGATGAACAAACGGGCACAGCATAATAACTGAAGCTATAAATAGTCATGAATGTTGCCTTTGATAAATTAGGCAGTTGCACATCAGCATACAATGTGCTGTTCGAGAGTTATTATGAAAGTGGATATATTACAGATACATGAAGACAATCTTACCTCTACACACTTCTCAGTCAAAGCCTCTGTGAGTACATCAGTGAGAGCAGGTACCATATTCAGCAAAGATTGTGACCCCAGAGACAAGCTTTCACGCACCACTGCCGTAACACTATCTGGGCTACCACGAAGAACATCCAATATTTGTTCAATATACGAACTCTTTATTAAATGAACCAGAAGCTCTACGTCACACCTTAGCTGCACACAAAACAGGCTCATTAGCGAACAAGTACCGCACCGATCTTGGTCCAAACTGGAGAAACCCCAGTTCAAAAAGGGAACTCACGATAACTCTTCCTTACAAAAAGAATAAGTTAAATCTTAGCACTGATGCTTAAAAATAGCGGTCATTGAGACGATCTCGACACCACAAACGACTCCCTAACCAATCGAATGATTTTCTGAAGAAACTGATCCAGCAAGAAATGAAGAGCATAAAATGTCAAGGCGAGGTTGAGCCTACAAGGACAAAATCTTCAGGAGCGGAGCCTAGCGCCCACTCGCCTCCAGGATTGTTAGTTGAATCGCCGGCATTGCGAGCAGCCAAACCAACAGATAACCATGTCGCATATCTGAGAAAGTTGCAAATTACAAACGATCATGACGGTCAATAAAGCTAACATCAAATGAAGAAGAGACTGATTCACTCTCTCACCGTGCCTTCTGTTTGAAATTTACAGAGACTTGACGAACGAAGAATAGAGTATGACCAAATAATTCTTCAAGCAGTCTCACATTGCCATCATCATCAAATCCTCTCCAAGGGAAAAAATAAAACGGTAATGATAAAACTTTGCCAGTAAATTTGGAAAGATTGGGGGACTTTTATAGAAATAGCAACGGAGAACACCAAACAAACAAGAGGAGAGTGCGGTGGGCAGACCTTGACAGCAATTGAAGAGTAAGGCGCAGAAATTTATCAGAAATGGAACCAATGCACACATCATCTTGCCAACAGCGTTGCAGGCACTCCCACAGTGTGCTGCTAGAGCTTAAAGCCAACCCAAGCTTATTTTCACCAGTTTTCTGTACTGCCGGAGATCCTGCAAGGGCATTATCCAAAGATTGTGCGATCTCCTGGAATCTGCCAGGAGAGTACTGGTCAGTGATATAATCACCGCATGTTTCAGAAGTGACTACCGTAGTTTCGCACAAAAAGAAAAGTACTGAAGATCCAATCCAATGGAAGCACTCGCATAGAATGATACTTGATCTACTCCAAAGACCTAAGTTGGGAACTCTCCTCTCTTCGAAATATATTAGGAGTATTATCATACCTTACGTCAAATTTGAAAACTGGTTATGGTCAAAGTCATTGAATGTCCAAATCCAATCTTTCCCACATCCATGAAAAGCTAGAAGTCAAACCTCCTAAGATCTGCTAAAGCAAACCACGTACCTCAAGGTAAAATATATCTGCAAGTTCCACTGCTTCAGGAAATCTGTGTAGGCAACTGTGGTCCGAAAAGCAGTTACTGCATTCTGGGAGCGACAATATCCTGTATACAAACAGACAGAGAAATCATAAGTATACACTGCTCTCGCAACAGGACAATGGAATGACCTAATCAGATTGCTTTCGTAAAGCACGGATCCCAATAAACCAATGGCATCATTTGCATTTATATAATAGTAAGGTGAGCCAAGGGTAAGACGAGCCAAGAGTGAAATGGTCCAATAGTGGCAGTAGAGACGTCCTTGAAACAACTCACATCTGACTTCAACAATGCTAACAAAGGAAATATGAAATCGTTCACAGAAGTACACTTCCAGTGCAATTACCTGTGCGCCACGCTAATTCTAAAGAGAATATCATTCAGTGGAGTTATTGATTTTAGTAATCTGTTCAAAATATTAGAATCCACCAAAGATACGATCGGTATTTGTACTTGATTGGCACTTTGACGAGCTCAGAATTATCAAGGTAAAGACATCCTCAGCTATCCAGGATATTTCAACACACAGTACAATTGGACACCACTAATTCCTCCCCCGCAGTTACTACCGGGACAAGGTGCAATTAACAAAAAGTAGGGAATACCTTCTAGAAAACTTAAAAATTTCAAACTGGATTTGTAGTTAGCCAGAAACTCTGCAGGTTTTCCAGGAGAAAATGCGCCCGGCTTTCCCTTCTGCAGAGCTGAGAGAACCTCCTTCAAAATTGAATTGCTTAAAAAGTCAAAAACATGTAGTCCGGGATTTGCTGCAAACATCCAACGAAACAATCCAAGTGCATCAGTCACACGACAATCCTCCTTACAAACTCTCCATCTCCATATTGGAACATACAGGGATAGAACTAAGATATCACTAATTAGACTGAGTGTGATTTCATAATCCTACAGAAGGAGTTCATCTGTAAATCCTCTCCTTGGAAGCCTTCATTTTTAGCATTATCACTTGACTCATTCAAATCTGTTAAAACAGAATGCTAACACGTTCAGCCGATGACTGAAAAATGCTGCTACAGCCAAGCAGCTGTGTATTGGATTCCATCCTGTAACACAAAGTAATTGGGCACATGATCTTTTGAGAGGGATTCAGAGTAATGGACATAATTAACCCTTCGTGCAACATGAAATATCCAGAGTTTCAACAGGCGAACTCATGGAATCATTCTTATATCACAAGAGCAAGTAGAGTATAAATGTGGTCAATACCTGCTGCTGCTTTGTCAAGAAGGAATTGGCAGTCAGTCTGAATATGGGCCTTGATTTCCTCAAAAACTTCTTCAAGCCTGTCACTTCTTGGTGCCAGTGGGACCCCTACTGGCGAAGAAGAAACGATTCTCTGTACAAATGGTGCCACAACAGCAGATCGAAAAGCCTCCTCAGCTCCAGCACTGTTGTCTATGGCAGCGTATGCACGCAAGCAATGGACAATCACTATATCATCCTGCCGTTCAAGACCTCCCACAAAACTGCGTCGTAAACTAGCATTCAAAGACTCGTCTGCACAGCTTATGCGAGTCTGCATATTTTGAATAAACGGCAGGTCCTGCGGAACACGGCAAAACAAAAGTTGAGATAGATTGTGTATTACATCGTATCACAGCGGTCAATATCAATATAGCAAATATATCTCCTTTAACACGTTGATGACGTCGCCAGATGCAAATAATATAAATGACATACTAGCAATTAAAAAGAAACTAATGTGAGACCTTCACAACCAACACGCAAGATTCTTGGCTGGCAAAAGTGCATCTTCTGTTACAGACTGCAGAGTTCCACTAAGGTCACGGAACGTCAGCAGAGCCCGCGTTTATTCAAGAAGAATGTTAACATAGATGATTTGATGAAAACACATAAGTGAATCCAAGTAAATTGCCGTTACTAGCTTTGAAGGATACCCATGGAGAACACATCGCTTCATAAACAAACCTGAGCACGCGCAACATAGAACTTCAAGCGGTTCATTTCACCAGCAATCCTTTCCAGCAATCGACTCCGTGTATCCTCCAAACTGGCACCCTGATCTTCTCCTAAATTACCGTTGCTGTAAGCCCTCCTTAATCCATCGGTCCTATCAGCTTGGGGCAACTGCGGTCCTTCTTCAGGCATGCTTTGCAGCTCGAGTAGAAGCTTCTCAACCTGCATAACTTTCAAATAATAGCATAAGCAATGCTCGCAAATAAAAATGTTACACCATTATCACTGTGTACATAAGCAACAATAGACCTTTCTGTTAGCTGCTCCATTAAGCGATACCGCAAGTTGACCACGTCTGCATCGACATGATGCACAATGAAGTTGGTGAATCCTTTCGCCAATAGAATTGTACTCATTGTCGACCTAAGCCTTGAGCACTAGCGTAATTATGTTGCTCCAAAATGTGAGCCATTCATAGGAACGGTAAGGATTAAGGAACACATCAGCTCGATGAAACCTTCAGACCATTAGACTATGGCATAGAAGTACAGCCATGACCATACGTTGTTATTACTTTGTCTCTATAAGTGCTATTTCTCAAAATGCAGGCTTCATTCGTGTGAAAACGTATAAGTTTGGAAATAGAACAATAAAAGAGGTAACAAAATGTATAGAATCGTTGTCGCCTAGTCATGACGCGCAAAGATTTGCCAAGTACTTATACTCATCACTGACAATTAAACATTTGTGTATCGCCGAACAGCAGGTAGGAAACTTCAGGCACTCGCAGAAAAGAACCTACTACTTGAATCCGGTCATGCAGGCCTGTGTTTGAACCCTAAGGATCGACAATAGTAATTACCAGTAGTAATTTTAAAATCGCATACTTTGCAACGACTGAAAGAAAAAAGACACTACAGACGCTGCCTCAAGAGCATTATAGCAATTCTGAAGTAATCACTTCACTGGTAAGAATTAAACCTTGGAAACAACATGAGAGGTGTCCAACAGCAGCTCCAATATTTCCCTAGATGCGGACGCATCCGCCCGTCTCTTCAATCCGTCCTGCAATAAGAGCAGCGTGCTGTTCACATTATCCCTCACTAAAATAAGCTTCCCCCGGAGCTCGTTCAAGGGCATCCGCATGCGTAGCACAGCGCCATCGACGTCCACGAGCTTCGTACTCAGGTTCACGAAATCTGTGTAATCCCTATTGATCAGCTCCACGAGCTCGTTCTTTAATCCTCCCAAATGACCTCGAAGCTCCGCCCTGAGGGTTTCAAACGGCACAAAGCGTCGCAAATCGGAGATATAAGCCTCCGGATCGAACGATGACAACGAGAATGCATCTTTCTTGAACCACAGAGGCGCGGAGTCTCCATCGTCTCCGAATAGAGAGGCCACGGTCTTGTGGCTCAACGGGAGCGGCGAAGGAGGATTATTAGTCTCCATTACGGGCGACATTGTTGCTGATTTCCGCTAAAAAAACAGAAATCAACAAGACAACTGCTGCAGAGACACACCCGAGCTCATCCTCGTACCCTAGCCAAGCCCCGCCTCCTCGCCACGGAGCGCACACAGGAGTGGATCTCCGAAATAGCAGAGCATTATTTTGGTGCAGCTGCACGATCGCAAGAGAGGAGCCCGAAGGCCTTGGAGGAGAGAGACGACGAAAACTGAACGAATGGTCTGCAAACCCGACGAACGAGAAACTGAAGTTCAGTTGACAGAACTGTTACATGAGCACGAAATAGTGACGATGTGGCATCCCGAATATGCTGAGTTGGAAACGATGCTTCCTTGAGCTTCTTCATGTGCTCTCTTCCGCTTCTCGTTTGGACAGAGGTCTCCTCAGAATTCCTAAGTTACTTTAGTTTACCTCCGCCCAAGGATGCAGCTGCAAATTTCGTGGTTGCCGCGAATGTTGTCGATACCTCCTGCTTGCGAATTTCTGGCACCCAACAACCCGATCAGCGATGCAGTGATATCACGACGCTATTCTTTTACGGGGAGACGAGCGCATCCTCTGCTGGTCAGGTAGGCGTTTGCTGTGAATTGAGGGCCTTTTGAGATTCTAGGGTTTCAAAGCGGGTCTTGGAGTTCACGCCACTGGAAAATGCGCCTGGGATTCGACGGAAAGGCTGGTGGACGAATAGCGATTAAAGGTTCGATTGCTGGTACGAGAAATTGGAGCTCGATCTTTGGTGAATTTGCAAGCGATCGATCAAGTCGCGTTCCAGGATGCTTTGCAACACTCATTTGCTTGAAATTTCGAAACATTTTTGGGGTTTGAATCAATTTCCATTACAGATTATAACCTAGAATAGGCCGGTCGTCCGATTACAATTTCTTCCTCATTTTGCTGTTGAAATTGGTAGTTGCTGGGCGGACTCTCTACAGTTAAAACATCTTCGTGTCGTGTCGTGTCTCTGTCCTCAGTTGCAATGTAGGTTCCGGAGAAAAGAGTGTGAGGGTCCCACAGCACCAACATTTGTCGGCAATTATTGCGCCTTATTGAGCGGGAGGGTTGAATTGATAGTTCATAATGTACTGCCTCAATGCCTTCGTGTACATTGCATATGATTGTAGTACACTATCTTGTGCAAAGTTTTCTCAAGCCCTTTTAAAGGGCGAATAATTATCTGTATGATTGGGCTCGTATCTTCTCATTTGCTCATTATCTGGAAGGCAAGGACAGCATTGCTGCTTCTATGCAAGTTGTGTGATTGCCGTCCATTGTGCATACCTCTCGAGCTGCAGTGCGTTGACCAACTCTTCAATTTTCCATTTGCACCCATTTCGGAATCAGCGAGTTGCTGAGATTGCCTTTCCTTAGATGTATCTGTGCACTCTGTAGCAAGCGTTATGGGTGTTATATGTGGCTGTCCATTGTGTTTGAATAGGGCGATGGAGAGTGAAACTCATCGATACGTGGCTGTTGATTCGTCTCATCAAGAAGGTCAATTTGTCGACAGCAAAGTTAGTGGGAGAAATGGTGGCTATGGAGGTATGTCCAGATTCGACGGACAACCAGCCAGTGACAAAGGAGATGCTCTTATGGAAGATATTTTTTATCTTGGACATTTTGGGCATGTTGCATTAACTCTCTCCGATACTCATCTTTTGTGGCATTCCGTGGAGGATGATAAGAAGATGCTGGTAACTAATCATTCCCTTACGTTGATTTGGCTTCACAAGTGGGGTAGAGGATATTGAATAACGGAACCAGTGCGTGGTTTTCTCGAGATGTTCATATTTCTAAGCGTCTCTATGATGCATCTTCCTCACAGGCATGGTCTCCATGAAGATAGCTTATCATGTTTTTATTGTCAAGTCGTTTGGGGGGATTTGATTGTGTAGTATTTTGGTCAGTCCCTCTCTTTGTAGCACTGGTATGGGATACCCTCAGTTTGAAAACCTCTAATAGGAAGAGCAAGGTTTCTGGTTGTTGCATTAATCGTATATGGTGTGGGTGAATAGGATGCAATTGCGTTACTGTGCTGTGGAACTACACATGAGGATACTGAAGGGCACCTGCCGCTAGCAGAAATATTCGCAGTGAGTTCATCGGGTGTAGGTCCTGTCAGTCAGGCTAAAGCGTCGATGTACGGTTCTCTACCACCAAAACAGGTATGTATATTTTTACGTGGAGAAATTAACACGTCGAGTGAAGTTAAATTTTAAGTGCCAAGTTCTTGTTTGGCAATCAGAATAATGTTGTGCTTCTTTCATATCTTTGAGTGCGACACTGCCTTTATGCATTGTCCTCATACTGGGAAGGGTAGTTGCACAGAGTTGAGGTGCACACATTTCTCCGGTCCGGTGGCAAGTGGGCCCCGAAGGTGTATGTGTTCGGCCACAACAATGCAGCTGTGGTGCAACGGTTGACTCAAAGGATTCAGCTTCTACTACACGCAGATTCTCAGAGACCAAAGACATTGCTGGTAAGTTCCACTCTGATGAGCCATCTATTGTGGTGATTTTCAGAGGTCTTCATGCATGGAGTGGTCGAAGTAACGAGCTATGTCATGGAAATGTAATTTATTCTGACACAGGTGAAAAGCAGTAGACGTATGACTCTGAAGCTCAAAGCTGGCCTTCGCAAAAATGTACTCAAATGATTTGTTTTTCATGGTTAGCACAGGTCTTTGTTAATCCATATGGAGGAAAGGGGTCTGGTGTACAAACATGGGAACGAGTAGAATCGCTTTTTCAGTTAGCGAAGATCAAAGTGAAGGTAAAGTTCATAACGTATTATCTCCAGGCGGTTTGCATGTTTTGGCTATCAAAGCTTATACCCTCAATTGTTAGACGATCGTTTATGGTGTTGTAAGCCATCAAACAAAGTTTGGAGATCCACTTTTTGGTTTTGCACCCACATGAAGTGGATGTCGAACTGCTAGAAATTGAAACGCAATCTCATGTCGTTGATTGTTGCAGGTGGTCAAGACTGAAAGGGCAGGTCATGCACGTGATGTAATGGAACGTGCTACGAAAGATGAACTCCAAGCTCTGGATGGTGTGGTTGTCGTGGTCCGTTGTCTTGTACCTTATTGCAGATAGAATAGGAATTTTTTTGTATGTTGTCATTCAAAATTGAATATTTAGCATTTGGTGCAACCTGCAGATGAGTTCTATAGTTCAATATTTTTTTTAAATTTTTTCAATACGAAGCTGTCCTCTTGGATGTTGGTAGGTAATTATCACTCTTGGTAACTTCTCCCAAGTCTAACATGCTGACTCGCTTCTAAACGACTGTCATGTAATATGTAGGGTGGAGATGGTTTCTTCAACGAAGTTTTAAATGGCTTAGTTACAAATCGCCACAGAGCGCAGGCTGCTGTCGTGCCTCAAAGGTTGAATAGCTTTTATAAGAAAAGGACTCTTCGACAACAACGTGATTCTGAGGTTAATTTAATGTTTAACAATAAAGGAGGTTTGAAATCCCTACTTGGTGATTCAAACACCTCATTAGGAAGTTATTCAGATCAGCATCCTCTCCTTCAGAATAGAGATACTCCTTCAAATTCAGGAGCTGCAGTTAGTCAAGAGGGCAAGAATGCCGGCACAGGAACAAAGACCAGTTCGAATGGGTTTGGATCTGAAGGACCCGAGACAGCTGTAAGGGATACAATGGCTCATATTAAAGAAGGTGAATTGCGAGAACAAGCTGACGGTGATTCTTTAGGTTACTTCTCCGTTTCCCTAAGAGTGCCTGTTCAGAATGAACAAGGAGATTTCTTGCAACCTACAACAGATCCAATCATCGGTTCAAAGAGGAAAGGTTCGTATGCTTTTTGTTCCGCTAACCTCATGATTCACGCTTGAGCTAAACCTGCATTAAAGTTACACTTGTTACATGCTCAAACGGAGTTTGATCATGATTGCATTCGATTATTGTTGTGAAATGCAAGCTGGTGGTAAATCTTTAAGCTATGAACTGCAGGTGATGATTCCGAGTTTCCTGGAACGAGTTTGAGCAGTATAGAATTAGAGAATCCCAATATCTCTCTATCAAATTCGAATGCCAATCTACGGATTGGAATAATACCTGCGGGATCTACGGATACAGTTGTTATCAGGTGCATAGCAGCTTATTGTTACCTCTCTGACTTCACAAGCCTTGAGTTATTGAATTTCTACTTGCTTGCATAAGCCTTCTCTTTAAGTGCTATCTTTTGTTGCGGGGAGATCTGTCTGTATTTGGTGAGTCTGTAATATTTTCACTCTGTTTCTTATTGCAGTACTACAGGGACACGGGATCCTTTAACGTCAGCACTTCATATCATTCTAGGAGACAGCATGCCTCTTGATATTGTTAGAATAACGGGATGGAAAAAACCTTCTGAAGCTTCGCGGAATGAGAAGCCAGAAGTTCGTTATGCTGCATCGTTTGCCGGGTAGGGACTCGTCCGATTTATATACTGATTAAGATTATGAGAAGCTCACTGACTTTCTTGGCTCTTTCATTGTGACATATTCATTGATGGGACTGTTGAATGTGAATCAGAAACAATATACTTATGAATACGTTACGTTGATGATTTGCAAACAGGTATGGCTTCTATGGAGACGTTATGAGGGAGAGTGAGGTTCTGCGGTGGATGGGCCCTGCCCGGTATGATTTTGCAGGCACTTTGGTCTTCCTAAAACACAAGTAAGCTTTCTTATATTGCATACCATAAACCTTGTCCTAGTACCTTTCAATAATTCCATGTTTTTGGTTATTGCTTTCGATTATTTTACGTGCTTCTAAAGTATTGACTACGTAACAGGACTTATGAGGCCGAAATCTCGTTTCTAGATATCCCGCAGGATCAGTCAGATCCTCAGCAACTAAATCCTCAAGGTCCTTGGACTAGAAAATCATTCTTCAAGTCCACGCATGGTCATAAAAAAAAGGTGCGTCCATGATGTTGAAGCTTTTCAAAAGAGTGGTTACAAATAGTTGAAAATTTTAGTTCATAGTGTGAGCTCCTGCGAACCTTTTCCATCCGAAATGGAATTTTTGACTATTTTCATAGGTGAAGTTTCTGGAAATATACATAATTTTCGACATAACACTAACTCTGATCCCAATCATTAATATTAGAGGCTTACTGAAAGAGGCTGTGGTACCTTGCAGATTGTATGCCTTGCAAACTGTGCAGTTTGTGCACGTGGGTTTGATTTTTCGCATGTACTCAACTGTGAGAGTGATACTGAAGGCTCCCAGCAAGCAGTGGGTATGCCAGCACCCACATGGAAAACATGCCATGCGAAATTTCATAGTATCGGGGCCGCAGTCATGTCATGTCGGAATGAAAAAGCACCTGAAGGAGTGGCAGCCCATGCACACTTGGCGGATGGTCTGCTTCACTTGATCCTCATTCGGGAATGTTCTCGTCCTGATTACCTCAGGTTGGTTCGATCAGCTGTTCAACTTAACTTAGCAGAAATGAATTTTTAATTTTTGCTCCCATCAAAATAAAAATGGAACCACCAGCTGTATATAAAGATAGATAATTTCAATAATTGAAAGAATGCAAGACATGAATGAAAGCTTAGGAGGTTGAACAATTAGCGTGAAGGTCGGGTATTCAATCCAATGCGTTTTCACCCTGAGCTGTTTACAGCAACTTATGGTCCTTCGTAAAATTCTAGAGAAAATCAACAACTCTGTAAGCTACTTGAGAGCAGATATTGTAGATGTGTCATAAACCTCTATCCCAAAGGGCTCAAACGAAAATTAGAAAATTCCAAAACATATTTCTATCTTTTGAAAATTCAAAAAAGTTTCTTCTTTCTAATGGCACATTTGTTTCGTTCCTTGAAGTTTCCGAAATGATTTATTTCAAACCCTGTTGATATGGAAGTAGCGACTTTGGGCCATTTGGGCACGTAGGAAACTTATTGTTTAGTTTTGATGTTTGTGAAAGTGCGATTTGTTTAACTTGCATGGATGGTTGGTTGAAGAGGTGAATTTTCTTAGCATATTTTCGCTCTTGTACTGGACTTTTTTTATGAAGACTCCTTTGTTTATGTACCTTTTCCTTTGAATAGACTCCCTCTGTTAATAGACACCTATAACCACTATAACCATTTGGGTTTCTATGTTCACAGGCAGCTTCTGCGTTTGACCAGGCGTGGTGCGGATCCTTTCGATTTCTCCTTCGTTGAGCACTATAAGGTATGGAGTTGGGTATATGACTAGTGCTTTTTTTGTATTCTTATGTGAGTAGTAGACATGCTTCTTACGAAATTTTAATACCATAGCTTGATCACTATTTGTCTATGTGCAATTTTTGTGATCTCTCTTTTTTGGTGCTGCAGACACCTTTGTTCACATTTAAATCGCATGGGGACAAGGAAAGCGTTTGGAATGTGGATGGTGAACTACTTATAGCTCGTCAGATTACGGGGCAAGTATTTCGTGGGCTTGTTACTCTCTTTGCAAGAGGGCCGGAAATTTGAGCATGTCGAGGAGATTTCTTCTTTGTTCAGCAGTGGATGTATATTATTGCGCGTACGCACTACAAGGATCAGATCGCTAGCAATAGTTGTTTCCAAATTGCAGACTGCTCTGACTGCCATTTGTAATTTGAGAAGTACACAAGGCCGCAATAATCAAATACCCCTTCAGTTATTAGCGCTAGCGAGGACTCAAAATTTATAGAAGTTTCTTCTGTGATCGAAAATCATACAGTGAGTAAAGTTCTAGATAGGGAAGTAAAAACCTTCCTTGCTATGTTACCTGTTTCTCTCCTTTTGAAATTCATGAAATAAACTGAGAGCATAACATACTTGCCTGTCGCAAACACGTAGATTCGTCATCGAAGTCATTTATAAAAACTAGTGTCCAAGGATCTCCATTTGGCTATGTTCAATTACATGCTAATAATTGCAGTGTCGCTTTTCTCCGGGTACACCCCTACATGATTGGACAATGAAATGCTGAACCACTGTCTTTGCCTTAGAAACCTGCACTAAACCCCTCTCAAAAAGTCTAGTGCATCATGAGGTCAGGTATGATGAATTTGCCGGAGATTCATCATGCGGTGCCATCATTCAATAGTACAGTTCTTAATACCTCCAGAACTGTAATGTCAAATCCATCTGCCTGTGTCCTGCGCCTGCATCATGTAACTGGAATTCACTCCGTTGACAATGATCTCTGAGGATGCCAAGATTATAAATGCCCGACGGTATTTCTTTGGAAACAAATTGAAGTTGGCACACTGCGCAGTTGAGTCAGCCAGAAGAGCTTCACCAGTGGAGCGATGAAGATGTTGCAGGGTTCGGAGGTTCCTTATTTTGAGAAGAAGATGACGCATCCAATGCTGCAGAAAATCGAGCGAGTGGTGAGTTTCATTGACCTCTTACTCGAAAAACTGCATGTTATATCCCTCTCTTATAAGCTCTTTCCAAGTGCTCCAGAGTTCCGACGTGTGTGTCAATGCTGTCTACCTCGTCTGCACAGTCGATTCCTGCAAGCTTCATCCACACACACGGTCACATGCTGGACACGGTGATCTCCTTGACGGGACCGATTGGACACACGCACTCTGTAGCGATCAAGACATACCTTCCTACTCGTAGTAGAGGACAAAGTGTCCGGGTTTTTCTGAGTGTTGGCTGGAAGGAATTTGTGAAGGAAAATGGATTTCAGGAGGGTGACTGCATCCTCTTCAGGCTGGTGGAAACTTCATGTTTCGTTGTCTCTTCGAAACTCCAGCAGAACGCCGTGTACACAACTCCTCCCCTGTCCAAGTGTTTCAAAGAACGCGGACTTGGCAAGTATGGAAGGGAAGACCATGGAACCAGACGGCAAACCAAAGTTCCACGTCTCCATCGGAAGGTTACTACAAACCAACAAACCACAGACTTACCCAAGTGTGAATTCAGTTTCAACCCTGCCGAAACAAGTATCCAGTCAGCCGGAGACAACATGAGGGATGAAGGAGTCATTGTGTATCCTTATCGTCGAAAACTGGATTATGTCAAGTATCTAGGACTCGATGCTGCCATCAGTTCGAACTCCAGATTTCCCCAGTTTATCAGCAAGCTCACGAAAACCAACCTGGGCGACTACGTCCATCACCTCGTAAGAGCTCACTGACCACCTGTTTGCATTGAAGCTTTTTGTGAATTTTTTCACCAGTCATAGTTAATAGGTCTGCTCAAGCGTGTGTGTTTGCTGACGTGATCCAACCATTGCATCTTAATCTCTATCTCCTGCAGATTCCAGGTTAGAAAGTTGCAGAACACTTATGACGATCGCTGTTTCATAGTAACTACGTAAACTCACTGAACTGATGCTTGCTTCCAGGAGCTGCCAATTCGATTTGCCAAGGAGTATGGACACAAATTTCAAGCGCGTGTACTGCTCCTTGGCCCATGCGGTCTTTGGAGTATTGTGAAGCTCAAGGTTTCGTCCACTGCTCGCACGACTATCCGAGTGCAATTTCGGCACGGTTGGAAAGATTTCGCACTTGAAAATGGGTTCGAGGAAGGTGACTTGCTGCTTTTCTCTCTTGTGGGACTCTCCAAGTTCGTTGTTCAGGAGTTTACGGAAGCCAAACGGTTACAATGAGCTATCGGGACTGTACGCCTCGTAGCGGCCTTAAATGTGCATTTTATTTTTTCTGTGTGTTACCCTTTGATGATCTCTGTCTGTTGCACTTTGGTGTCCGAAGTAAGTCACACTTGAGAGTTCATCAGACAATTTTACAAAACTAGTTACGCGAAATCTTAAGTCTTTCCATTGTGGACAGAAGATTGTCATTGCTGCTTGCTCTCATTCCAAAGTGCCTTGAATTCATTTGGGCATAGACGCTTGTCCTTACCTAATGCCAGGGCTTCATGGGCCTTGGAGACAGATGGCCATGGTAAAATCAGATTTTGGTAATTGAAGAAACAAAAACATTATTTCAGTATATTTTGCAGGGTCTGAGTTTGTTTTTGGCATACTTCTTTCCTTAGAAATTATTGGGTTGACTAGTGTTTCAAAGAATTGGCATGATTGGCGTTTTAAAAGTTGGCATGTAAGAATTCAAACTATTTCAATGCCATCAGATTGGACTTAGACTTTTACATTAACCGGTTTTACAGAAATGGTCTGTCATTCAGTTTTCAAGCTTTTTGTGGCTTACATAATCCCCACTCAGCGCTCACAAGCTCATGCTCGCATGCTTACAAAATAGCATTGAGTTGTAGACAGCCATAGGACTAGTATTGTTGACCACGCTTTGACAAGCTCCCAGTTATATTGCTCATCCTTTCACGGTTGTCTTGTTAGTGGTTGTCGAGACTATCAACTAGCAATAATCTCATTGAGCTCTTCCTCAATGGTGAGGCTCTCGCCACGACGTTGATGGAGATTCTTGGACGACGACGACAAGTTCTCAAATAAAGTGGTAAGCCCACTGTAGTTCAGTTTCACGAACTTTCGGGACTCGCAGGATTGTTTGAGCTCCCCTGTATCCGAGAGCACAGTGACATCAGAGATTGTGTCATTTTGCAAGATGGACACAACGCGAGCCATGTTTGGTCGCCTCTCTCCCTCATTTTGAATGCATTGCAATGCAAGCTTTATCACTCGTTGTACATTGTCTTCTTCTTTGTCGCTTAATTGCAGTGATGGGTCCACCAATTCCATTAGCGTGTTTTCTTCATACAACTTCCAAGCCTGAATAAGAGAAACATGATTTTAAGTGAATATTATAAGCTCTCTTATCTTTTGCTAAGCCCAAATTTCATAATCAGGTCAAAATATTCAATTTCACTTCAAAATGACCACTATACTAGATTTACCGGAGAGTAACTAACATTAGTTTCATAATTCATTGAATTACTAAGATTTACATATGGTAATCAAATCTATCGGTACCAAATTTTTCCATCAGCGTGGAATTCGTATACAAAGTAATAAGAAGAGGAATCATATTTTTTGACAGTTCATGAATTATGAAGTTTTGAAGCAATTTGACCTAAAGCCCATAGTACTACTAGATAGCCTTCAAAAATCCCAAAAATGAATCTATAATAGTCATCTTACTTGTACGAAATGCCCAATTTTTTAATTTTAAATGGTCAAAATAGCAAGGCTCCAATATGTCAACATTCATTCCTATTTTTACAATCACAAAGTATGGGGACCTACTATGGCCACAAAGACACTCCTAAGAGGTCACATGCACACCCAAAGGTGCCACTCACTATAAGAAACCCGCGTTTAAGGTAATGAACGCAATTTTTTTAAATGGATTTTAGGTGATGTCAATGTTGACAATCCAATGTTTTTATGTCAACATTGATGTTACATTGGACGTTATTATTGACATAAAAACATTGAGTTGTTAACATTGACATCTCCTAAAAATCCGTTTAAAAAAATTGAGGCTCGTTACCTAAAACTTGGGTTTCTTATAGTGACTATTACATTGAAAAAAACTCAATTACTTCACTATTCCAAAAAGGCGCATTTAAACTTTTTACATGACCATTCCTAAGTCAAAGAAATAATCAAGGGACCAAAATAGGGTCCGTGGCTTATCTTACATCAAATACATTTTTTTAATTATAGCATGACACTTACAAGTCCAACATCAACTTTCTAGAACATTTATTAGCAAAGATTATTTTCAACTTATCCTTTAAAGGACCATGAAGAAGCCAATATAAAATTTTGTTAATTTGTTTCAATAATGCTTTTTCTAACAATGCAATGCTCTTCATTCAAGCTAATGATATAAATTTTTTGAGCCCTTAAAATAAAACTTTTCACAATATGATCAATCAAATGGTCATTTCAAAATCCTAAATGAATGAAACATGAATTGAAGGCTATAATTTTCATTTTGGAGGGTAAGATGAGACAATTGGTGTTGATGAAATGAGAAGACATACCCAATTGGAGAGATATGTTTGGTCAATTGGCAAGCTCCCATCAATGTTTCGTCGACCGCTAATAATCTCTAAAATTAAAATTCCAAAGCTATATACATCCACTTTGTCACTTAGTTGGCCACGTGCTGCATATTCGGGTGCCAGGTATCCTCTGCAAATGCATTCAATATCGTTTGCATTAGATTTCTTTTTAGATGCTTTAAATGAATGGTTATTTGTTTGCAAGGGCCATTAATAGATAGATGGAAGAAAAGAGTTCCTAGATAACCAAATTGTTAACTCCAACTTGTGGCAATGCTAATATTATTGTAGTGTACGGGGTCATTACAAGAAACACCGTGCGCTTCTTGTAGCATTTGACAAAATCTAAATTTCATACCCAGAGTTTTAGGAGTACTTTGTAGCGGAACAATCTCAACCATTGAGTGGAAAAATCTACAGATAAAAGTATCGTTGTACGTACTATGGACTACTTGCAAGTACTAAAGCAATACTATGTGGAAAAAAAATTGTCACAAAAATAGATACAATGAGGTATAAATTAATAATAAATAGAAAATCCGGAACAATCCTAAACAAAAAATTGGACAATTGTGAGGACTTGATGGTGACAAAATTTCACCAAAAGAATGAAGTTGAAACCATCTTCAATATTCAAAAGTGCTTGTGCAAGGGAGCCCTAATTGCATGGATCTAGAGGATATAAAATAATATATTTTTAGATGCCCCCGGGTAGGCATATGTCTATTTAGTGTGGGAATAGACTACTAAAATTTCAACTCTAGATCATTCAATTTGGGTACTCTGAATATAGTAAAAAACTCTAAATCTCAAAGTGTGACAAATTAACAAACTTGACTTTGAAATATAAAATGATATTTTTTTGTTTCTAAAAAATAAAAGACCTAATTAACATCAAACTAGACATCTTCAATACAAATTTTATGTTCATTGGACTTGTGCTTTTAAAGTTATAGCGGGTGATAACCAACATTACTCCAATTGTAACAAAGAATAGGACTAGTATTTTTTGCAATGACTGTACGAATTGTAATACTTTGTTTCCAATTAATAAATGAATATAAGCAATGCAAGATTATCTGGAAAAAAGACTTGGGCTTTGGCAAGCTTACTTAGTGCCAGCAACGTGGATAGTCATCATATGACTTTGATCATCCGGAAAAAGCAAGGCCAAACCAAAATCTGCAATTTTGGGCTCCAAATTCTTGTCAAGTAAAATGTTGCTGGCCTTGATATCCCGGTGCTTGACTCTTGGTTGTGCATGTGCATGAAGGTAATTCAAACCACGAGCAATTCCCAAACATATCTTTAGCCGCTCAGCCCAACTCACCACCTGCCTCTCCGGTCCTGTGATACAATCAAGATCAATTGATTTACAAAAAACTATGTGCCTGTATTAAATTGTGATGCATAAGCAATCATACACACAAGCCAGAGTAAGAAACCAAAATTCATATTCATCCTCTAGGAGATAGCAAGAAAAAAAAACTCTTCAGTCAATGATACTTTAAGGAAATAGAAACAAATCCCTTCTACTCTAAGGAAACATTGCTAATACCATGAAAGGTAACTAAAGGAGGAAATGTGAACCCTAATACGCAGTGGATGCTTAAATTATAGATTATATTATATATTAGTTCCTAGGAATTTGGATGAGAAAATGGTACCGAGTAGAATTTGGTCTACATCCAAGTTGTCGACATACTCATAAACTAGGATCCTTGCGGATTCACGAAGGCAACACCCTTTCAAATTCACAAGGTTTCTGTGTTTCATTCCAGTGATGAGGACAATCTCATTTGAGAATTCATCAAGGCCTTGTGTTGTCTTCATAAAGAGTAGCTTCACAGCCACAACTTGTCCACTTGGCAACTCGCCCTGTATACCATATTATCCAATTATCCATAATTATCTCTGTGAACTAATAAAGCAAGTGCTTGTATTCATCAAACTAACAATATTCAATCAAATAAATTTCTAATAGTTTCAATTACCTAAATGAAATCTCAAATCTAGATCAATATTAATTTTTGAAGCTCTACACAATTACACATGGGAATGCCGCACCAATTGTCATTGTCCAATAAATCTTGAGGTGTAGGAAAATTACTTTGTACACAGCACCATAGCTACCTTGTCCCAATTTATTGACTTCATGGAAGTCTCTTGTGGCAACCCGCAACTCATTATATGAGTATATAGTAGGCTTGATGTCAAACTTGTCAAATTCTGCAACCAAAGCAAATAGTTAGTAAAGTTCAACGTTACTTGAGATTGAAACTAGGTCCTTTTCTCACAAACATGATGCTGTGTATACTATTTGGCAGAAACAAAAGTAGGAGTGCACAAGGTGTGTCAACGCACTCTCTTGAAAATATAAGAATAGATCTTGTTTGTATCTTCTATTTTTGAGAAGAATTGCACCCATGATGATCAACAAGATGATAAATATTGCAGCCACGCTAGTACATGCTGAGATGACAATAATCCTATGCCGAATCCGCTTGGTAACTGTACAATAAGAAGAATGTATTTTTTATAAGTGACACTTTAATTATCTGCCATAGTTACTTGACAATGGGATTGATGTATGTGAATATAAAGAATAAGATATTGTCTAATTTACTAGATAAGCATGTTGTAAAGAGAGATGCAAATGAACTATCTATATGTCATAGTTCCGTGCATCATCTTTTTGTAGTGTAATTGATGGAGAAGAACACCTAGCTCATAAAATGCACATATTACTACATCGTACTAATTGCTTGGCTCTAATTTCTCTAAGCATATGAACCAAGAACAAGGAGTTGTGAGTTATGATTACCGGATGGAGTATTGAAGCAGATTTGTTTACAGTAGCATCTCTTACCATCGTCAATATCCACCTTGCCATTACAATATAGGTTCCCTTGGAGTCTGCCATGATTTGTATCCCCACAAATGAATGGCAAGTAGACTTCAATGCAAGGGTTTAATCACTCTTTGATGAACACTTAAAAAATTTTACAATTTGTGAACAAAAAACTCAAGGACCTAGGATTGTTGTAAAAATGCTACAACAACATTCTTGTAATATTTGGTTATTACTCTCAAACGTGATTCAAGTAGTTTGGTTCATTATCAGTTTCCATAGATTGCCACGATACTGGATGCCCGAAATTGTGATATTCAACGATACAAAGCTCTCAAAAGTAGGCCTAGTATATATTCATGATTCAAGCTGCATGGCCCCCAAAAGTGCCAAATTCCTTTAATTAGGCCAATTTAACCAAATGGACGTTTGCAAGACATACTAATTATTTCATACTTCATTTTCCTACTAGAAATGGTTTTATTTTTATTATTTAGTGGCTACCCAAAGAAGAAAGTAGTTCCCTAAAGGTGTTAAACTTTGAAAATAAACTTGTTCTTCTAGAAAACTGTGAATAAATTCCAATGCATCCATAGGTCCCTTGAATGTAAAGGAAGCTTTTTTGGATTGAAATTGAGGCACTTAGATCATTATTCTCTGATTTGTAAATTTCAGACTGTTAACAACTATGTTGCAAAAAAATAAGGATAGAATTGCTAGCTACGGAATATCAAATGCCTGGGCAATGCAAACACAATGGCTGATGGAAAAGACTCACCGGAAGAATGTAATTTTATTGTCAATGTTGCTTTCATTATACTTGACATCCCAAATATTATTGTTCATCAAACTCAAAATTCTGAGGTTCCCAATTCTAGAGTCAATTTGGATATTAAGTCTTGCAGAATTCTGTTCATGAAGAATTTGAGTGACGTCAAGGACTCCTTCGATCTTGTTGCCATCCAAATACCTGATACAACAAATATTATCACACCTGTCTTTTAGGCCAAGATCAAAATCACAAAATACAATGTTTGTGAGTATGGTGATTCCATTTGTTCCAACAAAAAATTTCAACTATAATTCAGTATCAATGTGAAGACAAACAGTTTTCACCGTGCACTATAAATTTTTAACTTTTAAGGCCATATTACGCTAATCAATTGTATACAAAACAAATATTATAGAGCTAGAAAGATTATCCACCTCAAGCTATAGTAAATGAATTGTTAATGAGAGAATCACAGTCATTGAAAAAATGACTTGTCTACAATGACTTCAAGGCCTCAAGTCATTCTCGATCATTTTTGTTCAAAATGACTGTGGTAAAGTCATTTTTTTAGTCATTTATACCCTCATTTTCTTGTAGTGATTGACGATTATTTAAATATAAAACAAAATAGCCTGATGTTAATTGGAAGGGTTTGGGATTTAAGGGAGTAGCAAGGGGATGCAACTTACAGTTCTTGAATGGAGCCAAGGTCCGAGGCTGTCCAGTTGAGTGGAGTGCTAGGAAGAGAGAGTTGGTTGTTGGAAAGGTCCACCTTAGTTAGTGCAATCACACTCAAGAAAGATGTCAAGTTTGTAATACTCCCGTTGAAATGGTTTCTACTCAAATTCCTGCACAATGTACAATTTGATCAACTAGACAAATATTCATTTACTAAGTTTAATGTTTTGAACCAGCAACATAGACAATAATTTTGGACTTAGAATTTAGACTTGTTATAAGTCCAATGACACTACAAAGTTGCCTCTACAAAAAAGCACGAACCAAAGCAAGTGTTGGCAATCTATGCTAGAAAATTTTTAAGCACCATTAAAGTGCAAGATTAATGATGAAGAAATCTCAACCTTGTCACCATTCTTAAACCTTCTACACCATGCGCACATAAGGACTCAAAAAAGTTCATAGATCCAATTTCATATTGCAACAGTAGAAATTCACATAATCACAGTTTGATAATGGAAAATTAGGCTCTTTATATATATTTTCTCATATTTCATACTCAAGCTATAAAAGAGTCTTGATGAAATTAGATCTAATAACATTTTGGATCTCCCTCGTAAGTTAGTTAAGAATAGAAAATGATTTACACTTACACAGAACGCAAAGAAGAAGATCTTGTCAGATCAGGAAGTGCTCCCTTAAATTGATTCCCTGAGACGTCTCTGCACGTTTTAAGGCAAAGGCAAATCCAAGGCCTCGGTCAAGTGCATGCAAGAGTGGGAAACTCCATCTAATTTAACTCTAAAATGCTTAAGCCTATGACCATAATAGTGGTTAACACAATATTTAAAAAAGCTCTTGGCATTCTTCCAACAACTTCAATGATTTGACTGGGATTTTTATCCATAAATAACCTACAAAGCTAAATACAAATTCAAATTAGAATAAGATTCAAAAGAGGGATCAAATGAAGGACAACAATTTACGACTTAGAGGAGAATTCTAATAAACCAAAAAATAATTAGAATTGATCATTTTGATGAAACTCACAAATATTGCAATTTTGTATTGTTAGTAAAATTTGGCAAAGCTCCAGTGAAACTATTGCTTGATATATCCCTGCAAGATCAAATGAAACAATCCAAATTACAAGCTTATAACAAATTGCTATATCAATCCCAACATTGCATCTAATTTCATTTGAAAAGGATAGTCAATCACAATGGACTTGTGCATTGAAACACGGTCAAAATTTGGTAGAGGTGCTTCTAGATGTTGTAAAAAGAAATAATTGGGCACTAGAAGCAAATCCATCTTAGAGGTGCTTTGGAAAAACTAGTTTAATTACAATAGGCAGGGTTTATAACAGTGGTCATTTTCAATATATTATATCTAGATAGCAAGTTCACTTAGTCAAAGGCAAATTTTTTATTTATAGTGGAATGATCTAGTTCACTTTAATTCCAAGGAATTTTTAAAAAATTGCCATTCTCCAAAATCAATTTAAAAATATTCACAAGTGGTATGTTGTATTCTCTACAGCTCTGAAATCAATGAATATAAATTTTATTCGAATTTATATATACTTGGAGGTTCCTTTTTATTAAAGCAATACAATCTCACTTGTTCTGAACTCAATTGTCAAAATAGACTTTGTTGATGTGAAATATCTTTTTGTAACAATGTTGAATTCGATTATGAGAATAAAAGACTACCTAAGTTTGAGTATAAATTCAAATTTTAAAGTTTCCCAGCATTATTAAAAATGATTTGAGCTCTATTTCAACTCTTGTGGTCAATATTTTCCATATTGTTTGATTATTATTAATAGAATTATTATTTAAC
Organism: Neckera pumila; assembly: GCA_963969595.1. Classification (NCBI taxonomy): domain Eukaryota; kingdom Viridiplantae; phylum Streptophyta; class Bryopsida; order Hypnales; family Neckeraceae; genus Neckera; species Neckera pumila. Next base: position 13,745,850 of record OZ018412.1, read on the forward strand.
AAACTTTCTATTAGGTTAAGGTCTTGGTAGATATTCAAATATTGGTGTTATAAAAGGTAAGCAACCCTGAAATCTAAAGAGATTTTTGAGTGTCATAATTTTGGTGCTTTGAATAGCGCTAACATAATAAAATTGACATTTATTGATTAGAAAAGATCCAATGCAACTGCCAAAGTTTAATCTAAAGTTTAGATTAGAAATTACCTTAAATGATATAATAAATGACAATTCAAATCTTAATACAATTGGATTTCTAGATAATTTTCTAAGGGTTTCTACTTGTGCAAGCAACAACATAAGTAGGAGGTCCACAAAGCGCCTATTAAAGAGTTGAAACTAAATTTCGAGGGGTGAATTTTTTTGAAATATTTTTTAGTCAATTTTCCTCGAAAGACAAATGGAATCGGCATCTAACCCTAGTTGTTTCATATTTTTTGGAGCTTTGCTAAATTTGTTATAAATTTTGAAGTTGAAATACAATAGACTCTAAAATAGCCCACCTCTTAAAAAGTAAATTATTTGTACATTGTTGGTACACTGAATAAGCAACATGTACAAATAGTTTACATTTTTGGAGGTGGCAATTTTAGAGCCCAAGTACTTTATGGACCTCCAATCTTAATATAACTAGTGTCTGTAGAATGTGTTATAGAATTCTGTCTCACAATGTTTCTAGTTTTGACATGTCGCTAACGGTGTTGTTAGGAATAATTCCATCCAATTGATTTCTACCAAGTTTGAGTACTTCGAGAGAATCCATTATCTTGCATTATCTTGGCTTGATTGTATGGAAATCCTCCCGTCAACTTATTGCCACTGAAGTCCCTGTTTCCAAAATATCCACAGCATAGGATTAGTGGTTTGTAGCATATTCGTAATACTATGTAACCATGTCATGTATCAATGAGTCATCCTATAGATTTGTCACCTTGTGGGAACCTTCTTAACCTATAAAATTTATTACCACGTTCAACATAAACTCTTCAAAATGATAATTCCAACTATAGTTAACAAAAATTCAATTATCAATTTTTTGAGATACAATTGCAAGGTATTCATATTGCTTTCCAAAAAAATTCACAAAAATACCAAAAAATTAAAACTACAAAAAATTGCCCATACTAATGAGCAACCTACTTTGGATTGCATGAAATTTTGGGTGGCAAATTCCAAACATTTAGATTTGTAAGTTTACAAGCCAGTTGGACTGGTAGCATCGTTTGTGCTTTTCATTAATATGTAGTGATTAGAAAACTATTCAAAGTCTCCAAGAGACTCTTTATTCAAGCTCATCTTCAAGCCAATATAAAGGTTTGAATGATTAAGTATTGGAAATTAGGTCTGGCGCTCAAAAAATCAAAGTTGTTAGCCTCAAATCCTTGAGCTAATCTGTGCTGAAAATGCATTTTACATTTAAGACCAATTGAATTGTAATTAACTAACATTTCAAGAAAGTTTATAATAAAACTCACAGATATAAAAGATTCCATTGAGCATTCCATTGTGGAATCTTTCCATAAAAAGCATTGTCATGAAGATCCCTGTAATAAGTTGAAGCTAGATCAGTGATAAAGAGTAAGTCTAAGAAAGTCTCAAGATAAGAAGAAGTTTGAGTATGTAGGCTTACTTGATGATGATAAATTTTCTGAAGCTTATTGCAAGAAATATAAGATGCATTGGTCTTGTTTTCACTTCCTAGCCTTCATTCAAGTGGGATGATTATTTGACTATGACACTTGTACTATACTTTTTAAGTGTTCTAAAACTCATAACTAAGGTACATAGGACTAGCTTACATCTTGTTTTTCTTCTTTTTTCATCTTCTTTAAAATATTTTTACGATTAGTAAATCAATCATGATTCACTGTCTATGTTTTCCATTTGGATTTTTTTAATATTGGAAGAAATAGTAAAAGACAAATTTTAGAAGACAAATTTGAAACTAAAAACTAAAACTTGAAATCATCTAGATACTAAGCTTACAAAATGGATGTCTTGCAATGATGGACGGAATGCATGTCCTACATATACATAAGGATGAGGATCAAAGAGTTGGTTTATTATAAATCCCTCTAAATAAGAAAAAATGATCAAGTTTTCTTTTACTAATTTTAAATTTTCATTGCTTTAAATAACTACAAAACTAAGGTATCTATACTCTTGAGATAACTTATTTTTGTGCATAATTTTTTGAATAAACTTATAACATGCTTAATTTTATGGTGTACATTTCTTTTAATGCTCTACAAGTTTTCTATATTTATTAATTCTATAATATTAAAATTCCAAGAAGCTCATCTAGTAGTACTCCTAGCACTACCTCTATTTTGGCACAAAATAACCAAGACCCTCTTTCAATGACCCATCCAACATTCAATTTCCTTTGAGATATATACATATCTGTATTCTAGAGTATGTGCATATTGGACCTATTCAAATTCATAAAAAAGAAATTGAGAGTCTGGGATTGAAACAAAAATGAGAGCACTCATCACATAACATTTAGTAGCTCTACAGTGATGGTGTGGTATATTCCACATCCCAACAGTGTTTCTTTAGTAGCTACTGATGAATTAGACAGGTGGAGGATGTAAAGGCACACCATCATTGTAGAACCAAGGCAACATCAACACATGCTATTGAATGTTATGCATCATTAAATTTGTTAATCATGTTTTTAGTTTTACCTATTCAATATTGTGTAGCAAAAGACTGTACACTAAGATTTTGTGTAAAATATGCAAGAATGAACTTACAAAGAATTCACAGATAGTAAATTGACTTGTTGCGGGAGTAGACCAGAGAGATTTGGATTTCCTGTCAATTCCCTGCATATATACAATGTGTTGAAATAATGCACACGTGACAACTGAATAGTTCAGGTGAAAAATTATACAACTGTCATGTTCTAATTTAAAATCAAGAACCACATTAACAGCTCTTGGTAAACATCACTCCACATTTGGCACCAAATTGCCACAAAAATCCTTAGAGCAATTCAGTTGCATAGTGATTTGAAGCAATAGACTTACAAGGTAGCAAATGATCTGAGGTTGAAAAGAGCGTCTCCTGGCAAAAAACCAATAATTGCTGCGTTTGAGAGGGACCTGCTCATATTGTGGTTGTATTAAATGGTCAACAAACATCTCTCAAAAGGTCATAAAATAATTGGAACACCAATTTCTTTAAAATGGAAAAATATCTAAAGGTTGCCACTAGTCACGCTTGGAACCTCAAATCTATACTTGACTTATTTTTTGAAGCTTAACCCCTAAAGGCCCAAGTCCTTTTTTCTGCCAAAAAACACCCAAAACTGCCATTTTTTTAGCAAAGAGTGAAAAAAAATTAAAAATATATTTTTTGCACATCTAACCACAGGATCTTACACCTAACTAGTATGAGAATGTGTGGAAAAAATTTCAGAATTTTTGACAGCACAGATTGCAAGATATCTACGTTTAAAGTGAAAAAAACAAGTTTTTCAGCACATTGTGGGACTAGATTTTTTGATTTTGAACATTTTTAACTTAAAATTTTTATATCACAGAGTTTTGAGCTTTAAATTTTTGTAGTGGAAAATTGAGTTGACAATCTACACAAAAAAAAAATTTCAAAAAACTTAATTTTCATTATTGAAAAAATTGTTAAGTAGAAGTAGGTACGAGATAGAAGGAAAATCTAAAATATTCATATATTTTAGATATGATTAAAATGCACTAATCCCAATGGTCATTTTGTTCGAGTAAGTAAACTTAACCATGCAAAAAAAAAATTTGAAAAATTTGAAAAATTGCATTTAGAAATGAATCCTACAAGTTATTTTTTTCAAAAAGATACTCTAACTGCCCAAAAGACAAGAATGTCCATAACTTTCTCACAACAAATCCAAATGAAATGAATCAAAAAATTTTAGATAGACAAAAATATAATCTATGAGAAAATAAATACTACTAAAAAAAAAAAAAGTATAAATTTTTTTTGCTTCCCACTGTCCCCTGTTTTGAGCTTATTTGGTCATAACTTTTGTTCCCTGGCACCAATTGTGAAAAAAATTATATTAGCATGAAGCTAATCAGTTTTTCTACCTTTCAAAAAAGTTTCAAAAAATCAGGAGAAAATTTCAGCCCGTAGGTACCTGCCCAAAACGCATTTGTCCCTTGAAGGGACAACGGGCTTTTAGGGGTTAAATGCCGCAATTTTGGGACTTAGGTATAAGAGAAATCCAAAAATTCCATAGACCCAATTTGTTTATGCAATTATGAAATTTTACAACTTGAGAGCCTGCAATTTTTTTCTTCAAATTCCATGGTTGCACTATAGAATTAGGGCAAAGGTTGAAGACCTTATTTGTATCACAATTCAAAAGCCACCCTATTTGTGCTACTATCTATTGAATTATATGAGAGAAAGAAATTAAAGAATTAATCACTTACAAGCCAATGATACGCACATCAATTACAGTAGTACCATTCACTGTGGTAGTTTCCTTAGCACATTGTACTCCTCGCCAGCTGGGATGTGAAATTTCCCCTTGATTGAATAGACTCTGGCAAGGAAAATTATTCAATGAACCTGTTCTCCAACTTGCCAAGTTGTTGCTCGCATTGGGAGTTTTATTCCAGTTACTCCAAAGGATCTGGAGCCCTTCTACTGCAATGAATTCAATAAGATGTCACTCATTCAACCCCAACAAATCCAATGTCCTCTTTTCAAGTGCTGGAGGTTGTCCAACATTCTTCAAGCACCAATTTAAAAATAAAAGCCAATTGCAACAAATAGTAGTGCAAAAACTTGGTTGAAACGACATCAACATATCAAATGACATCCAAATGTAGTTTAGAATGTTGTTCATTTGATGTTGTTTGAATATGGGTGTTTAAAAAACATTTTTTTAATGTCATTTTAGCCATGTAGATTTTTATTGTGGAGTCTCCCAAAAATGTAGAGTTGAGATTCTAGAACCTATTCCATCTATAGATTCTAAGGTTTCTAGAATCAATGTATTTTTTAGATTTTGAAGTTTTTGCTTTAATCTATGAATGTGGGAAATTTCTAAAAACTCATTTCTACTAGATTTTTGAAATTATTGGAATCTAAAATATTCATACATTTCATCAAAGTACCCAATCTTGAAGGTGTACTAAGCATGTAAGAAACCTTTGCTAGAACCATTTACATTATTTAGTTCTCCAACCGCACCCTCCCTTCAACAAGTGTTATATGGGATAAGTGTTTTTTCTAAAATCTAACAAATTTATTGGTTGAAACAGCATGTAGGACCAATTCAAGAGAGTGGTTGAAATAACATCAGCCAAAACTTACCAATTTTTGGTTGAAACCACATTTTTTATAAAATATTGTTTCAACAATAAGACTTTGCACTAATGTTCTCAACAACAATAAGACTTTGCCTAATAAGAAGGATCAGAAGATGGAACATACATTCATTGTCATTGTACTGAACTGCAAGGCCACCTGTTGCTAAACCGACTTCACAGCTCACAAACCTGGTGCTCAGAAAGAGCAGAACCAGGATTACAGAAAGTTGGCCATGGCACAATGGAGAAGATTGATATGGCCAAGACAACACCTTCATTCTTGGCACTCCCATAATTAGCTCCTCAGTTCAAGAGGGCCACTGCACAAGCAAAATTCAGTCTCAAATACCCAAGATCGGAATTAGGATAGATCTAAAATGTCCATCAATGGTATGGAATTGTTGAAGAAGTCCATAGTAAATGTGAACTAAGGAAAGAATAGGGTACATTAGGGTACATCAGGGTACATTAGAAATGGAATAAGGACATGTACATTTGTGCAATTTCCGTAGAAATAAAGGACATTTGTCCAGTTTCATACTATGGACGGTTGGCAGGTAGTACAAAGAAAATTGCAAAAAGTAAAAGAATTTTTTGTACATTATTTTTTTAAATACAATTTTTTTTCTACATGTGAAGCTTTGATTTATTCTATTTGGACTCATAATGAGAAAGTTAAGGGCAATCTTGTTTTTTGGAGCAATCTTAGCATCTTTTTGAAAATACAACTTATAGGATTAATTTCTAAATGCAATTTTCACAAATTTTCAAAAGAAATTGTTTCCTAAGGTTAAATTTTCCTGCTAAAACAATCTCACCATTGCAATTATTGTGTTTCAACCCCATCTTAAATCTATTAATGATTTTGCTTTTCTTTCAATCTTGAACCCACTTCTACTTAACAATTTTTTAACCCCTAGAGGACCAAGGCCTTTTTCTGCCAAAAAATAATAAACTGTCATTTCTATAGCAAAGAGTAAAAAATAATTGATTTTTTTTTTTTTGCACATCTAACCGCAAGATCTTACACCTAATTAGTATGAGAATGTGTGAAAAAAAATTCAGAATTTTGGTTGCACAGATTGCAAGATATCTGCTTTTAAAGTGAAAAAAACAAGTTTTTCAGTACATTGCGAGACTAGAATTTTTGGATTTGAACATTTTTAACTTAGGTTTTTTGCACTACAGCGTTTTGAGCTTTAAATCTTTATAGTGGAGAATTGAGTTGAGAGTTGAGAAAAAAAAAATTCAAAAAAACTTAATTTTCATTCTTAACAAAAAAAATTGTTAAGTAGAAGTAGATACAAGATAGAAGAAAAAATAAATAAATAACATCTCTAAGATGGAATTGAAATGCACAAATATCAATGGCGTGATTGTTCTAGAAAGCAAATTAAAGCATGTGGAATTATTTTTTTTTAAAAATTGCAAAAATTGCATTCAGAAATGAATCCTACAAGTTATTTTTTCAAGAAGATGCTCTAATTGCCCAAAAAACAAGAATGTCCATAACTTTCTCCTAACAAATCCAAATGAAACAAATCAAAGCTTTCCAAATAGACAAAAATATAATCTATGAGAAAAAAAAATAAGGAAAAATTGCAAATTTTTTTTTGCTGCCCCCTCTCTCTTGTTTTGAGCTTATTTGGGCATAACTTTTGTTTCTAGGCACCAATTGAAAAAAACAATACACCAATAAAGCTTATCAGTTATTATATCTTCCAAAAAATTTCAAAAAATCAAGACAAAAAATTAGCCTGTAGGTACCTGCCCAAAAGTGCATTTGTCTCTCAGAAGGACAGCGGTTTTTAGGGGTTAAAGAATGAAAATTGAGTTTGTTTTTTTGAACTTTTTTTCCTGAACTTTCAACTCAATTTTTCAAAACAAATTCTTTTTTAATTCAAAATCTGCAATGCAAAATTTCCAAAAATGGGGGTCAAAGTTGTCTAAAATTGCAGGGCTAGTGTTCCCCAAAACTTTTTCCCCCAACTTTGAATGCTAATATCTTCCAGTCTGTAAGGTCAAACTTCATGAAATTTCTACCACATGATCTTAGACAAGTGAAGTACAAAATCTTATAGTTAGATTCTAAAAAAAAAATGTTTTTTCTGCTTTCTTGGGTGAGCGCAGTAGAAATGGCAATTTTGACAGAAAAATGGCCTGGAGACTTTAAAGGTTAAAGGAAATTGATATTTCATAATTAGTTCAAACGAATCTATTTCAAAGAATTAGCAGTCTTGAAATAGAATGAATACCCTGAAGAACTGAAGCCAACTGTAGGAGTCTCAACTAAAGCTAGCTAGGTCAAGCATGTCAGGGAGTACTGACCCCTCTATTGCCCCGTCAAAGGGTAAATGTAAAAACTGCCCCCTATTTTGTGCCGCTTAAATTTTGTATTTCTTCCCGTCTCCTAACTAATTCGGGGCCTCTAATTGCAAATATGAATTCAGAAATTGCAAAATTTATCACAAGTGGCAAATAAAGAAATTCAGTGTTTTCTGCAAGGGTAAAACTCGGGGCAATACAGGGGTCAGTTCTCCCTGGCCGGTCAAGCAACCCAACCCAACACAGAGAAAATGAACAACCTGTCTCCAGCCTTTTCATTCCAGAGCCTGGAGTGAACTACTAGGAGTCCATTTCCTGCATATCATACTATACTACGGTACTTTTTGGAGAAAAAACTAGCTTCATCTTAACTTCTCCTACAGAATTACAGTAGGAAAACACACACACACTAAAACTAAACTATCACAAGACGGGGAGATCCATACCACACAACCACAATAGAGTATACTGATCAGAATACGAACCTCTGGAAATCTGATGAGAAGGAGAAACAGTCAAACTTGATCAATGAGGAGTCCTCAGCAGCTCAAAGTTAAGTTAAGCTTAGGATGTGCCTCTCAATATACATTGTGAGTTTCCATTTCAAGGGAAGGGTAGAATCCATTTATGCTGAGCGGAAGGAGCAAGTTTCCAATTTTTCAGTTCAATTTTCCACATGCAGAGTTTTTCACATCTGAGCTCCCACTTGGGTTCGTGACCTACCAGTGTTGCTCTCCTACAGACTGGTTTAAAAACCGCGTGAGACTGACTGATGGACTGGTTAAGAAACAGAACCGACTAACTTAACTCTTGAACGACGCGGTTGCCACTTTCTGACTGATGAATGACAAAGGATCTTTGCATGTAGGGCAGAAGTGCAATTGTTCATCCTTTTGAATTTTGTACAAAAAGGGGAGACCTTGCATAGTAGTTTGACCTCCAATGAGCACTTTTGAATATTTTACAGTAGATGATGTCACAATGTCGCAAAAGGAACGATTTCCACGGTCACCGGGCCCGGCGTTCAAGGGTTAACTGGTCTCGATGACTTCCAGTAGTTTTTACATGGGAACACAAATGGCCCACTACAGTTGCACAAGAGAGAATCCAATGAGTAGATGCTCTCCAACTGAGTCTCTAGTTTACATTTATACAAGATGATGAAGCAACTTGGAACCCTGGCTGGGAATCCTCAACCTGCCCACTGTGTATGTCAACTATATTGAAAACGTCCCATGGAAAATGGGTTTGCACCTCCTGAGGTGAGGACTCTCTAAGAAAGTCTAGTGACGTGGAGTGCACTTTATTCCTATACGACAGACAAGTCCTCAGATTTTTCCAATTGAAGTGATGGTCTCGTTGAGAATTTGAAGGTCCTTGTATTAACCACTAAAGGACCAAGCTGCGTTTTTGGGCAACATAGCAATTTTGGGCAGCTCACTACAAATGGAGTTTTTATTTTTTTTCTTTGAAAATTTTACACAAGATGTATCCGAGGAGTAGCTTTAGGGCCCAACAATTTTCATAGCTTTTGACTATATAGTTAAAAAGTTATTGCATGATATGTAATTTTCATTGGTTGGTGGGCAGTCCATGCAGCTCATAAAACTTATTTAAAAATTACTACCTCTATCCCACTAAAAACCTCCAAATTAGGCAAATTTTTGTCCCACTAAAAAGCTCCGTTTCTTGATTTTGGTTGTTGAGTAAGTATTTGTTGTATTGAACAACCTTGTGGGGGCAAGTAAAACAATCTTGAAGCATTTGTAAAGCCTTGCAAGCTTGGCCTTGCCCATATGAGGCACCTTGTACTAATTCCTTCTTTACAAAGTACAGTTGACAATGTATTTAGTGCCCACTTTGGTGCTATGAAAATTTGATCATAAAGTAGGCCAATTTTTCTTATTGCGGATATTTAGGTTGGGAAACATGTTCTTAGACTCTAATTGTGCCACCACCCTTTAAATCATCTAAATTGACAGAGTTGGCAGCATTTCAAAATTATGTACAAATACATACTTTCTATATGGATTTTGGGTTGCCAAATAACAACACCTAAGCTGGAGATTTTGCATAGATCTAAGGGATGGGTTACTCTTTCTTGAATGCATGTGTTGTTGGCACTATGACTACAAATACAATTAATCCCTCAAGGGGAAGCTTTTTGGAGGTTTTTAGTGGGACAGAGGTAGTACTTTTTTTAAAGATAAAGATTTGAAATTGGTTCTTTAGATTTATATAGAAGTGTGAAGCTTTGAATCATTCAATTTGGATCTATGGGTCAAAAGTTATGAGGAGTTCTAATTTGTGCTTAGGTATGGAGTCTTTCATTGCAAGGACCAATTTCAAATTTTTATTTTTTTAAAAAGTAATTTTTAAAGAAGTTTTATGGGTTGCTCGGGCTGCCCACTGACTAATGAAAATTACATATCCTGCAGTAACTTTTTAACTATATAATCAAAAGTTATGAAAATTGTTGGGCCTTGAAGCTATTCCTTAGGGACATCCTGTGTGAATATTTCAAACAAAAATAAAAATTTCTATTTGTAGTGAGCTACCCAAAATCGCTATGTTGCCAAAAAATGGAATTTTGTCCTTTAGGGGTTAATTTAATTTTTAAAATTAATCAATTAATGAAAACTTAATTCTTTAGTTTATCCAGTGTTTTTTTGTTTTTAACCCCTAAAGGACCAAAGTCCCCTCGGGGGACATTTGGGATTTCAGGCAGGCCCATGTGGCCTCAAATTTTGACCTGATTTTTGAAACTTTTAGGGAAGATAGGAAATCACAGTAGCTTTCTACAGATATAATTTTTTTTTCAATCGGTGCCCGGGAGCAAAAGTTATGGCATTCTAAAGCATTAAAGCAGTTCGCCAGTTAAAAAAAAGAAACCCCCAAAAAATGTTTTTTTTTTAATCTTTTTTTCTCAAAGATCATGTTTTTGTGTACATTTGAAGCTTTGATTCATTCTATTTGGACCAATAATGAGAAAGTTATGGACAATCTTGTTTTTCAGGCAATTTAACCCCTCAAGGACCATTGTCCCTTCAGGGGACAAATTCATTTTGGGGCAGGTACCTACGGGCTGAAATTTTCTTCTGATTTTTTGAAAATTTTTTGGAGGTAGAAAAGCTGATTAGCTTCATGGGAATATAGTTTTTTTCACAATTGGTGCTTGGGAACAAAGGTTATGACCAAATAAGCTCAAAACAGGGGACAGCGGGCAGCAAAATAAATTTGCAATTTTTTTTTTTTTTTCAAATATTTTTTTTCTCATAGATTATATTTTTGTCTATTTAGAAAGCTTTGATTCATTTCATTTGGATTTTGTATGAGAAAGTTATGGACATTCTTGTTTTCGGGCAGTTAGAGCATCTTTTTGAAAAAAATAACTTGTAGGATTCATTTCTGAATGCAATTTTTCAAATTTTCTTTTTTTGTATGGTTTAGTTTACTTTCTAGAACAATCTGACCATTGGAATTAGTGCATTTTAATCCCAACTAAAATATATGAATATTTTAGATTTTCCTTCTATCTCGTACCTACTTCTACTTAACAATTTTTTTTAATAATGAAAATTAAGCTTTTTTGAACTTTCCTTTTTTGGCTAGATTCTCAACTCAATTCTCCAATATAAAAATTAAAAGCTCAAAACTCTGTAGTGCAAAAGAATAAAGTTAAAAATGTTCAAAGTCAAAAAATCTAGTCCCACAATGTGCTGAAAAACTTGTTTTTTTCACTTTAAACGTAGATGTCTTGCAATCTGTGCGGTCAAAAATTCTGAAATTTTTTCCACACACTCTCATACTAGTTAGGTGTAAGATCCTATGGTTAGATGTGGAAAAAAACATTTTTCAATTTTTTTCAATTTTGCTATAGAAATGGTAGTTTTGAGTGCTTTTTGGTAGAAAAAGGGCCTCAGTCCTTTAGGGGTTAAGCATCTTCTTCAAAAAACAACTTATAGAATTCATTTTTGAATGCAATTTTCAAGTTTTTTCAATTTTTTTTCAACAAGGTCAAGTTTGTTTGCAAGAACAATCTCACCATTGAGATTATGTTTTAATCCCACCTAAGAGCTATTAACAATTTAGTGTTTTGCTCAATTTTGGACCTACTTCTACTTGACAATTTTTTTGTATGTAAAAATCAAGGTTTGACATTCTGAATTTTTTTTTTTCTCACTCTCAACTCAAATGTTCAACATAAAAAAATTTAACTTTATGGTGTGTAGTGCAAAAAAAATCCACAAATGGTTGTCAAAGTCATCTGAAATTGCAGAAAAAGCTTCAAAAAAACTTCTTTTTCCAACTTCAAATGCTAATATCTTCCAATCCGTACGGTCAAACTTTATGAAATTTTTACCACATGATCTAAGAAAAGTGAAGTACAAGGTCCTATGGTTAGATTTTGAAAAGAAAAGCAAAATTTGGTTTCTTGAGTGATCGCAGTAGAAATGGCAGTTTTCAGTGGTTTTGGAGCCAGAAATGCCTTGGTCCTTTAGGGGTTAATTTGATTTGATTTTTTGTCATTTCATGCCCTCTTGGCAATTTATACCAATTCAAAGGTCATAACTTCCATAGGAAGACCTCTCAATGACAAACAAGGGGGCATTGAAAAAAGAGGCTTTTCAATTTCTTGGCCCCTTTGTTTTTGGTGTAAACCAAGTCTGATCATTTGTTTTTCTGAGCTTTTTGAAATTCAGGAATCAATTTTTAAAATAGATAATGACAAGTCTATTGTTCATAGGATATGGTAATAGAAGTCAGTCCAAGTATCCAACCTCTTTTATTGGCTCTTGGACTAGCTATGCGGAAGAAGCCTTTGCATTGACTAAAGCTATATGTGAGGAAGTTTGAAGGTTAACTTACTTGAATTGTGTACCAATGCTTCAAGGATCGAGCTAGTCATAGAGTAGCTGCTTGTTTGTTTTGCATTTTTGGTACAAATGGCATCCATTTCATATAGTAAGAGAGTCTAAACTTATGTTGTTTTTGTTTAATTTTCTTATAGCGGAAAATCAAGAAATGAAAGGATCTATAAGGGATGTTTTACACATCGTCCCAATTCTCAACTCTCTAAGTCATTAGATGACATTTTTAGGGCATTAGAAGGCCGCTTTAGGCCCATTCCCCAATCTGGCCCGATTCTGTGAACAATAGTACAAGTTGTCAGAAAATATTTATTATATTTAAAAAAAATAAAATATCATTTTAAAAAGAAGAAGGAAAAAACTAAAAAACTAAAAAATGACATGGTACAGCCTGTGCCACATCAGCTAGCTACTACAGCTGAGTTCCCACAGTCTGGAAATGCAAGGAATCCTCCGGGAACTCACGGTCTGTGAATGTCATGGAATTTTATCTAATGCCTGATTTAACCCCTAAAATACCGAGGCCCTTTTTCTGCCAAAAAACACTCAAAACTACCATTTCTATAGCAAAAAGTAAAAAAATTTGAAAGATGCTTTTTTTCACATCTAACCATAGGATCTTACATTGAAGTAGTATGAGAGTGTGTGGAAAAAATTTCAGAATTTTTGACTTCACAGATTGCAAGATATCTGCGTTTAAAGTGAAAAAAACAAGTTTTTCAGAACATTGTGGGACTAGATTTTTTTACTTTGAACATTTTTAACTTAAATATTTTGCACTACAGAGTTTTAAGCTTTAAATCTTTGTAGTAGAGAATTGAGTGGAGAGTCTAGGAAAAAAAAATATCAAAAAAACTTATTTATCATTCTTTAAAATTTTCTTAAGTAGAAGTAGTTACAAGATAGAAGGAAAATCTAAAGTATTCAAATATTTTAGTTGGAAGTAAAATTCACTAATCCCAATGGTGAGATTGTTCTAGCAATTAATATAAACCATGCAAAGTAAAAAAAAATAAAAAATTTGAAAAATTGCATTCAGAAATGCATCCTAGAAGTTATTTTTTTTAAAAGATGATCTAACTGCCCGAAAAACAAGAATGTTCATAACTTTCTCATAACAAATCCAAATGAAATGAATCAAAGCTTTCCAAGTAGAAAAAAGCATATTTTGTGAGAAAAAAAATATTAAAAAAAAATTCTAATTTTTGTCCTTATTTTTTTGCTGCCCGCCGTCCCTTGTTTTGAGCTTATTTGATCATAACGTTTTTTCCCGGGCACCGATTGTGAAAAAAATTATATTCCCACAAAGCTTGTCATTTTTTCTATCTTCAAAAAAAGTTTCAAAAAATCACAACAAAATTTCAGCCCATAGGTACCTGCCTGAAATCCCAAATGTCCGCCAAACGGACAATGGTCCTTTAGGGGTTAAGGCTAAATTTTGACTTTTGTAGGTTCTAGAAGGTGAATAGAAATATCAAATGTGGGACTTGGGAATTCATAATGTGAAGTCTAAAGTACCAATTTGTCTCATTTATTACATTATATAGCAATCAAGTCTCCAAAATATGCATCAAGAAGTCAAAAAAACATTTTGAAGGCACCTTTTGCATTAAATTTGCATTGGATATATTGATATAGATTTATTGCCCTTGAGAATGCTTGACGTGGTGTTTTTTTTCTTTATTTAATATTCAAAACAATAGTTGAGAAATGGAGCCCGAATTGTCTAGACCCAACTTGAGTTCCAAAATTCACTTTTTTGGCACGAAAAACTTCCAAAAAGTAATGCCATGTAAGCATTTTGGAGTGCACGGGGACTTGCAGCATACTCAACATAGTGTGAAGACTAAAGTCTCAATTTTAACCCCCAAAGTCCCTAGGCCATTTTTATGTCAAAAAACACTCAAAACTGTTAGTTTTGTTGTGTTCATCTAAGAATAGAGAAAAAATAATTCTTTTAGAATCTAACTGTAGGATCTTGTACTTAACTTATTTTAGATCATGTTGTAAGACTTTCATAAAGTTTGACTGTACAAATTAGAAGATGTTAGCATTCAAAATTGGAAAATTTTGATTTATTGAATACGGACTTGCAATTTTAGATGACTTTGACCGCCATTTGTAAAAAAGAAATTGCACTGCAAACTTTGAACTTAATTTTTTTAATGTTGAATAATTGAGTTGAGAATCTACGAAAAAAAATTTCAAAAAATTACACTCTTTAAAAATTACATTCTTTAAAAAATTGTTAAGTAGAAGTAGGTCCAAGACTGAACAAAAATCTAAATTGTCAATAGCTCTAAGATGGAATTGAAACACTGTAATCACAAAGGTAAGATTATTTTAGCAAGTAAACTTAACCTTGTCAAATAGTTTTATTTGAAAAATTGTGAACATTGCATTTAGAAATGAATCCTACAAATTGTATTTTCAAGAAGATGCTAAGATTGCCCAAAAAAACAAGATTGCCCTTAACTTTCTCATTACCAGTCCAAATAGAATAAACCAAAGCTTCACATATAGATAAAAATACAATCTAGGAGAAAATAATTAAACTTTTTTTCTATAATTTTTTTGTGTGAGAAGATTTTTGCATGCTGCATTGAAAAAAGGACCTTTTGTGTCATAATTTTTGCACCCGTGTTACGACCAAGCCGTAACAGCTCAGGGTTGGCCGGATGTCAGGGCGTCCTTGTCCGCGTCTGGACGTTGGGGTGGTGGTGGACGTCCCGTGACATTTGTTTTTTTGGGTTTTTCCTTTTTTTTTAAAAAAAAACACCCGTCCAATGTCCACTCCGCCGCGGTTGCAGGAAGAGTCTGCTAGCTCGTCCGCCATTTTTGGCGGATGGTCCGGCGGTCGGTGGATGTGTCCACTAGTCCGTCCGTCAAATCCTGCGGACGGACTGGCGGACGCACCCACTGACCGTTGAACCATTCACCCAAAATGGCGAACGGACCTCGAATGCAGTCACTGTCCGCCACGCCTCTAACATCCCGTCTGCCAAATCCATCGGGGAAAGGGTGGTCGGACACAGCGTCCACGCATTGCGGCGTTGACAGTCCCGACTGCGACGATTCGATCCGTCCGCTTTGCCATCTGATTCCCATTTGCCATATTCTTAGACAATTTCGGTGGATGCGTACAAGTTCAAACTAGACATGTTAACCCCTAAAAGCCCGTTGTCAATTTGGGGGACAATTGCGTTTTCGGGCAGGTGCGTATAGGCTGAAATTTTGTCCTAATTTTTTGAAACTTTTTTGGGAGGTACAAAAACTGATTAGCTTCATGGGAGTACAATTTTTTGCACAATCAGTGCCCGGTAGCAAAACTTATGACCAAACAAGCTCAAAATAGGGGACCGCGGGTTTGCATTTTTTTTCAGTATTTTTAGTATTTTTTCCGCATAAATTATATTTTTGTCTATCTAAAAGGCTTTGATTCATTTCATTTGGATTTGTTATGAGAAAGTTATGGACATTCTTGTTTTTTGGGCAGTTAGAGCATCTTTTTTAAAAGAATTACTAATAGGATTCATTTTTGAATGCCATTTTTCAAATTTTTCAATTTTTTGTTTTTTGCATGGTTAAGTTACTTGCTAGAACAATTTGACCATTGGGATTAGTGTATTTTAATTCCATCTAAAATATATGAATATTTTAGATTTTCCTTCTATCTCGGACCTACTTCTACTTAATAATTTTTTCAACAATGAAAATTAAGGTTTTTTGAACATATTTTTTGGGGTAGATTTTCAACTCAATTCTCCACTATAGACATTCTAAGCTCAAAACTCTGTAGAGTAAAAATTTTAAGTTAAAAATTTCCAAAGTCAAAAAATCCAGTCCCACAGTGTGCTGGAAATTTTGTTTTTTTCACTTTAAACGTAGATATCTTGAAATCTGTGCGGTCAAAAATTCTGAAATTTTTTCCACACATTCTCATACTAGTGAGTTGTAAGATCCTATGGTTATATGTGGAAAAAAACATTTTCAGTTTTTTGTCACTCTTTGCTCAAAAAATGGCAGTTTTGGGTATTTTTTGGCAGAAAAAAGGTATTGGGCCTTTAAGGGTTAAGAATCACATAGAAATACAAGATACAAGAATATCACTTATAGATTGAAAGACTATAATGTTTCATCATGAGGGTGTTATCCCCTAAAGGATGAAAGCTTTTCTTTTTTCAAAAGACACTTGAAACTCACATTTCTATAAGGAACATCAAGAAGAATTGAAAAATAGTTTTTCTCCACATCTGTCCGTAGAATCTTATACCTCACTAGTATGACAATGTGTATCTGAAATTTTAGAATTTTTGGCCGTAGATATTGCAAGATATTTGCAATTAAAGTGAAGAAAACAAAATTTGATTCACACTGTACAGCAAGATTTTTGGACTTCCAACATTTTTAATGCAATGTTTCTGCAGTACAAAGTTCTAAGCTTCAAATCCTCATAGAGGAGAATTGAGTTCAGAGTCTAGGAGAAAAAAAAAATTAAAAAAAAAACTATTTTTCATTATTAAAAAAGTTGTAAAACTGAAGATAGAAGGAAGATGTAAAATATTCATATGTTCAATATGGAATTAAAATGCACTAATTCCAATGGTAAGATTGTTGTAGCAATGAAACTGAACCATGTGTAATTTTTTTTGGGAGAAATTGTAAGAATTTCCGTAAAATTTTATCAATGGAATTTTTTATCTTTGTTGCTGCCCCCTCTCTCTTGTTTTGAGCTCATTTGGGCATAACTTTTGTTTTCAAACATCGATTAAATATATATATATATATATATATATATATATATATATATATATATATATATATATATATATATATATATATATATATATATATATATATATATATATATATATATATATATATATCCCATGAAGCTTATCATTTTTTCTGTTTTGAAAAACCGATTAAAAAAATATGGACGAAAATTCAGCCCGTCGTTACCTGCCCAATATCCCAAATGTCCGCTGTACGGACAATGGCCCTTCAAGGGTTAGAATTGCTAAAGTGATTTGAAAGCTTTTAATGTTCTTTCCTCATGTCAAATCTAAATAGTTGGTCACCCTAGAATATGAGGTTAAAGTGCCTAACATGCATAACTGCAATGAACTTATAGCTTAAGAAAATATACTCCACCATTTTGTAAATGAATTTCTAATGTGTTTTCTTCTCCAAAATCTATTGTGGGAGAGGCACATTTACAACAATGCTCAACACTACGGAAAGTGAAGATTGCAATGGGTACCCTTGCATAAACTCTTGAACATAAAAATCATAATCAATCATTGTCAGAATTGGACAATGCTACAAGTAGACTTCAAATAAAATGGTGCAAAATTTTTCAATGAAGAACCAAAACTCATAAAAAATTTCAATTAGCATGTAATCTCATAAAATATATAGTTCGGTACCCAAACTTATAAAAAAAATCCTCCTTCTATTAATGATGAAAAAAAATGCAAGTTCTTCATAGTTGTAACATGTACATCCATCAATACTTAATGTCAACCTAATTTTGATCAAATTACCAAGAAAATTCTAAATCTTTCACAAAGCTATCCTTTTTGTACTTTAAAAGTTAAAAATACACTCCCTGAAATTAATTCAATTTCCATTTTCCTATTCCATCGATACAAAATACATCATACGATTTGGACTACATCTTTACCAATGTCCAAACCAACATCCATCAACATCTAATACTACCAATCTCATTCAAGACGGACATATGTTCATTGTCACTAAAGATTGTAATCATTAGTAACTGAAAATTTGGAATGGAATAGAAAATTTGAAAAGTATATGAAATTTCACTTATATTATCATACAGTGCTGTTGTATATATAATATACAGTTTGCGCGCATACATCCAGCCTCTTACATTTACTAAAGATTTATATACTTCCTGCTATATAGTATGCAAAATTATTCATATGAACGTCGAAAATGTTCATCAAGTACAAGCCAATGAAAAGTACTGTAGAAACAATTGATGATGTGGGCTAAACCGCCCACATTCTCCGGGCCTTCTCGACAAGGCCGCTCCAAATAATCTTGAAACGCTAATGCCAATGTGTGGTGGTTGAACTTGCTCATACTGTCCATTTCATGTTCAACTTCCAGCACTCGTCGGACATGCAGTCCCCGTTGATTCGCCGAGCTATTTTGCAAATCGCATATTCCCCCGATGCACGTGATAAACTTGGAATGATAATTGCATCTCCATTTCTCTAGTATAGATATGTTATTTTGGGATTCATCCACCACCTCCGAGCCAAAGCCTCCTTCATGTCACTTGCAAAAGTGAACACATATAAGGATTTAGGCGGTTCTGCTGTTAAGGTAGTCATTCCCCAATCGCAAATTCTAATGTACACACGTGACTTTTCTTCTGGAAAGTGAAACATGATGTTGTCTGGAGAGATATCATTGTGAAGATGTCCTGCATCATGCACTACTCGCATGATGTGTAGTAATGCCCATGCAAGCTCTGTCCGTTTCTTTCTAAACCGAGCTAGGCGGAAAGCGTTAATTGTCTCTGCATCCGTTGGATTGCTATACATCAAGTAAATATATATGTTGTCTGCAATAGAGCAATTGAGGTTCAGCATTTGTCGTAGCGTTCCGCCGTTCCACCAATACAAGTACCCTTCACACTTTGTTGCATGAATAGCAACAAACCGTATAACTCCAATATGTGGAATTCTCACTGCCATTGACTCATTCCAGTGTTCCAATTTTGCAAGCTCAGGATGTCTGATGTGTTGGTTGGATATCTTTGCTGCAAATTCCCAATAATTAGGAATCTCTGGACAACCCTCAATCTTGACCCTCCGAATTGTTGCATACCTGCCCTTCTGGACTTCTTCATCTTGCGGAATCACTCTTGCCGTGTGAGGAAGCGCTATGAGATGTCGTCTACCCTTACCCAATTCAGCAATTCCATCAGCGGTTTTCCACCAATGCAGAGACCCTCGTCTATTCTGGCTCTTTGCGAACGGAGCAAAATGGCTAACAAACAGCTCTGAGAATCACTTGCTTAAAGGCTTCATTACTTACATGGTGACGCTTCCCATACTTTACTAGGGTGTCATTTGCATTCCACAATGAATCTTGAACCCTATTTGTCAAGAATCGGTTGAAACCCCTCTTGTCTGTCTCTTATTGCCATTCCGGAACGATGACTGCATCCATGAATCGTTTCCACATATCTGCCTTGAATTTCTCCGGACCCTCTTCACCGTACCGAATATATTACTGGTATGTAGGGACATAGTGCTTTCCGTCTTATAGAAGTCGACTGTGCATTTGATCAAAAAACATTTCAATGCATAAGAAGGCTGCTCTTTATCAAGTGCACTGCTCAATAGGAGCTGATGTTCCTCGTGTTTCCTCTTTGCTGCCTTCTTCGTTTGCACCATCATGATGGACTTCTTCGTATGAATGAATATTTTGGAATTTCCAAAGAACTTCGCTTCCAAAGAACTTCGCTTCCAAAGACAATTACACCAAAGTTTGAAAAAAAAGCAATAAGAGGGCCTCCAAATCTGACTTTTCTTTTCCCTTGGAAAGGAACCAATGGAGACCTAAGCCATGCTTAAGCCACCAAGCTTTCCGCTCCGCTCTTGCAAGATGCAAGGGAGAAAACAAAAGTGAAGAGCGGATGGGTTGTCCACCCCTTTTATAGCCTGGCGGATAGCAGGGCAGTCGGACAACACCGCATCGAACGGCCCAAATGAGGCGCGAGGTCCACTGTCCGCAAGATCCGACGGTTCGTGAACCAAGTCGGATGCTCGGTGAACACGGACGGGGAACGCGGACGAAGAACACAAACGGAGATTGTGGGCCATCGGAGGGCAGGTGGCTGATGGAAGCTTGACCGCTCGGATGAGGCTACGGATGCAGCGGGATTGTTCAAACGGCTTTGGCGAACAAAGGGGGATTGGTCAAACGGCGAAGGGTAGACGGAGGGGGGCTACTTGGACGGCGGTCGTGGAAGGCAAGTTCCCGTCCGTCGCTTCAGCGGACGGCGACCACTTCTCCGACGCCAAATCAGACAAAGGGCATGCGGACAACCGCTTGAAGGAGGTCATTTCAAATAAATTTTGAAAATGTCAAAGTAATCCTTTTTTCTCTTCAAAAAGTTCACGTAACTTAGCTCAAAATATTACAGAATTGGGTGAGTATGTTATTCTCATCAATGAGGCAATTAGGTTTACTTCATTCGGGAAGTGCATGTTTCAACCATTATTGTGTATTTAACCCCAAAAGTCCCAATGGGACCTATGTGGGCCAAAATGCAACTTTGGGTAGGCTTCTAATTGTTCAAATCTTACTGTGATTATCTTAAACTTCTTCAAGAGCTTTAAAAATATGCAAGGTTATTGGGACTATAATTTTGTGTGTCAATTGTTGTCTAGGACTCCGGGATTTGAAGTTCTAGCACAATAAGCCAAAAATGTAGGTCAGCGGGTAGCCCAAATAGAAACACAAAAATTTAATATATTTTTTATTTTTAAATTTTCTTACAATGTTATATTTTTATGTACATGTAAACTTCTGATTCATTCTATTTGGATTAGGGATAAAAAAGTTATGGACTAGTTTTAGTTTGGGGCAATCTAAGTAAATTTTTCAAAAAATTACTTGTAGAAGCTACAGCTCAATTTTCAATGCAATTTTCAAATTTTTTAGATTTTTTTTTCTAGATAGGGTTACATTTTCTTTCTACAACAATCTTCACCATTCGGATTATTATATCTTAATTGCATTCTAGAGAAGTTAACAATTTTGTTTTCTTGTTCAATTTTGGATATACTTTTACTTAACAATTTTTTAAAGAATGAAGACCAATTTTTTCTTTCTTGATTTCTTTATTAGACTCTAAATTCAATCCATCAGCATAGAAAATTTGAAATTCAAAAATTGTAGTGCCCAAAAAAAAAAAAAAAATGGAGATTACAATTATCTAAAATTGCAAGACAACAATCCAAAAAAAATTTCTTTTCAACTTTGAATGCTAATATCTTCTAATCGATACGATCAAACTTCATGAAATTTTTTCCACATCTTCTCAAATAAGTGAAGCAAAAGATCCTATGGTTAGGATTTTAGGGAGAACTGACAGCTCTATTGTCCCGAGGTTTAACCTTCCAGAAAACATTGAAATTCATTGTTTCCCACATTTGACAAAATTTGCAATATTTGAATTCATATTCGCAATCACAAGCCCTAAATCAGTTACAAAATGTGAAGAAATATAATATTAAAGCGGCACAAAATAGAAGGCAATTTTCACATTTATCTTTTCACGTGGCAATAGAGGGGTCAGTATCCAAAATGATAGTTTCATGTCATTTTGGGCAGAATAGTTGCTTTGGGACTTCATAGGTTCAAATGTTTTATTGCGGTCAACATAATTATCCCTCCATCAATCCATCCTCTCCCAATTTCATCATGCATATCAAATCTCAAAAAGAAAAACGGTAAGTTCAGCTTGAATGTTGTTATATGGTTTTTATGGTAACTTCATTGCATTTATGGACAAACATTGATGATGAATTCTTCTACTTTGATTGCCTACATATGTAAAAATTATATATTTATCATCCATGCACTATTGCACATTGACATTGACATGGCAAAAGAATAGAAAGCGGTCCAATGCAATATTCATTATCAAAAACTCCATGAATTATACATCAATGGTTTACAATAATAGTGCTAAATACACTAACCTACTAATCTACGTACACATTGTGATGTATTGTGTTTTCTTCAAAACTCAAAAATAACTCCGTAATACTTACCATCATTACATTACTACGCTTGCCACATTCTATATTACATGGTAGCTAATTACAATCACTAGACCGTATTGTGCGACAGACTACAATAGTCACAACATACTTCACTCGGAATTTGAATCGATGTCATCTCCTTGAGCTGGGACAGTAGACCCCGACCCATAAACTCCAAGATATGGTCCTCCACCGTAGGTGTCTCCATGTCTAGTTGATGCACCTTCTTGTCCATAATTTTCGTAGTAAGGACCTCCAAAAAGTTGGAGGGGGAACTGGAAGATTTTGTTCGGACGGTCCTCCAGTTGAACCACCGGTATCATATCTTCTATAATGCCTGTACAAACTACCAGAAATACGTCTCGAATCGTACTGAGACCCGCCCTCGCTAAAAAGAGTATAGTGCGTGGTTCCATGGCTCCCTCCCCGCTTTGAGAGCCAATTTGAGGGTTGTTATCATAGTATGAACCACGGCCCCCAGCTTGTGGATCAAAAGTACCACGTTCACGTTCATATGATCCCTGATGTCCATGATGTGCATATGAACCACCTGCACTGGATCCAGAATAGTATTGTGAGCCCTTTTGGCTAGAATCACCTGCAGTGGATCCATAATAGTATTGCGAGCCCCCTTGGCTAGCACCACCGCAACGGTATGACCCATGTTCCCCTTGTTGTCGCCCACGGTCTTCCAGACTCTTGCACGTTGCTTCTTGCAGTTGCTGCTCATACTCAATGTCTTCTCAGCTTTCCATATGCGCGTGCCTCTCTACAAGTGCCAAGCGCGTTGCACCCTCATCATCATTGTCGCCGTCGTTTAAGTATTCATCCGCGGCATCCGGCATCACCGCTGCAAAAAATCCAAATTGGCCTCGATTGGACCACTCTGGCATGCAATTGCTTAGTTGAGTTCAGCTTGTATAAATAGTTGCTTCACTGCGATTCAAATTGGTCACCGATTTCCCATAAATAGTGCGCCAACCCACATCTTTGTGGAATACAATCTTTGCCCAAACCATGTCCATGTTGGAATAGTTCATGATATTCGGTTTGGAGTCACGTATATTAGCATTCCGTGTTACTTCATCGTATTGGTGGTTGAAGTGTTTGCTCAAGTACGACGACTGTGCACCTTTCCAACGAGAAACTTGTATAATGGCGCATTCTTTTGGCCAAATTTTGGCGAGGTGCGTCATTTTTATGTACTTCTTGCACGCAGTGCAAGACCAAGTTTTTTTGGATGACAACTCCCATCCACTTTCTGCTACACAATTTGGGTTGGCCCAATCGTCCCAATTTATGTCTTGGGACTTGCCCTTCTTACTATTTTTTGAGGGTTTATCGCGAGGCATGGTGATCTGATTTAAATCCTCTTTCTTGATCACCAAGTTCACATGAACTTCTCCAATGTGTAGACGAAATGCTTCACAGTTACAATAAAAAAAACCTTAAATACTCACTTGAAATAAACTGCGTGAAGCAGTCCGACGTTCAAGCCCAACCGTTCGCGCACCTAACTGGAAGGGACGCGCAGAGCCACAGACTAAAATCGGGCACTGGATCGTCCACTCCAAGAAGGAAACAGTTGTGAAGAAATGACCCGTTCGCCCCGCTATTTATTCAATCCAATGGTGGATGAGCTGAGGCGAACGCGTACGACCGCACCGGACGGCCTGGAGGCAGACGCTAGGATCCAGCGGATAGAAATTGCCGTCCAATAGATCGCACGGCCACCAACGACAAGCGGACAGAGTGGAAAGGCAGACAACAAGGACAGGCAGACAGTGCTCAAAGGCGGACGCGGAACGCGGACTGCGGGGCCGACGTCGGAGCAGACGGAGGCGTCACCATGGCGGACGGAGACATCGGAAACGCGAACGCGGACGACGGACGGCGCGGATGGGGACGTTTGAGAGGCAGACGAAGGCGTCGGACGTCGCGGACGAGGGCGTTGGCAAGGTGAACGGGGCCGCGTTTGGTCGAACCTACAAAAAAAGCAGCCCAACCCTTAACTTCTAAATGCCCAAGGCCTATTTTGGGCTTCTTGGAATTTGCTCTAAATTGAACAAAATGCTAACATTTTGATAAATTGTATCAATTTTTTTAATTGTAACCGTACAAATTCAAATTGGACATGTTAGAGATATCATAGAAAAAAAAAACACAACAATATCACTTATGGAAAGAAAGATTATAATGTTTGACTATGAGGGTGCTAAAACTGCAAAAATCTTTCAACCTTCTTTACACAAATCAAATCTAAAAAGTTGGTGACCAAAAATATTTGAGGTTAAAGGGCCTAACTTGTATAACCCTTATCAATTTATAGCTTCTAAAAATCTACTCTACAATTTTTTTAAATGAATTTTGAATGTGATTTTTCCTCCAAGATCTAGTGTATTTGAGGCTCATTCCCAAGAGCTCTCAACACTATGGGAAGTCAAGATTGCAATGGGTACCCTTGTATAAAAACTTGAATAGAAAAATCACTATTATTTATTTTCAAAATTGGATTTTTGGTACTAAAATTAGACTTCAAGAAAAAATTTCTAAAAATATAAACTACTAAAAATAGCAACTTGCTTAGGTTTTATTTAACTTCAAAGTTTTGCAAACACCATATTTGGGTTTGGTGCCTTGGGCATTTAGGGGTTAAATGGTCGCTTTTAGAGCATGACTCCAGTCTTGACACCACAGAAACAATATCTATTGATCATTCAATATCTCATTGTAAGTGACGCCGTCCTAGATCGATAAGTCGGTGATCCTCCCCGTTGCCATCATTCGGCATGTGGGAACTGAATGTATGCTGGAGGCAGCAGACGGTCAGCCGATCAGCTCGGCGGACGTCATGGCAAACGTCATGGCGGACGGAATGCCTTGTATGAAACTATTAGAGACCACAATTCTTCCGCATTTAAATGAAGTCCCTCTAAAAATGTAGAGCACAAACATTAAAAGAAATTAGAAGAATTTTTATACAAGGAACCATTTGTAGAACTCACAACTATTTCGTCCAAACATCATTATTTGAAATTTACAAGGGGAATCCTAAACAAAAATGCCTTGTATGAAACTATTAGAAACCACAATTCATCCGCACTTAAATTAAGTCCCTCTAAAAATGTAGAGTACAAACATTCCAAAAAATTAGAAGAAGTTTTATACAAGGGACCATTTGTAGAACCCACAACTATTTCGACCAAACATCATTCTTTGAAATTTACAAGTTCTACATGAATTCCAATTGTAAAATCTAGGAGTATTTAGTGTAGATATCATTTGTTAAAATTTAATACATGAATCTCCAAAAATTTGCCCTCATTCTTAAATTTTATGGGAGTTTTAGGGTCTAGGGTCTAGGATTTAGGGTTTAAAATTTGGGTTTACGGTATACAAAGCCTTTTCAAACAAGAAGACAAAAAATTGTTAAACATCCTCACATGAATGTCACATTGGATGCTTCTTACATTGAACGGCATCTGTGGGCATAAACGAAATCTTTTCTGGAATCTAATGTTCAAAGAATAATTTCAATATTGCTTCCACAGCGGACAAAGCATATCGAACAGAAACATCGGTCGAGAGGGCGGACGGAGATTGGCGGTCGGATGCAGCCAACATGGTGGACGCATATGACGGACGCTGCGACAGGGCGGACAGAGGTGGCGGCTAGGCGTACAGTGGGGTCGGCAAGGTGGACGGGGTCCCGATCGGTCGGACGGTCCGGCAGCAGCGGTGGACTTCAGGACGGACAGCAAGACAAAGAGCACAGCAGACAAGTCATGTTTCATACTGGGGGCTTCAGGATAAATAAAAACAAAGGATAAAACTGTAAAGGACTCACAATGTCACACCAAAGGTCGTTCCGTGTGGGACCGAGGAGACTTTGTAGTACCTCAAGGGGATGGCCGTAAGTCATGGGCTTCTTACAACTCATTTGGGTTTGAAGTAGTCCAATGTTCGAATTCTAGTGACATCCTCTCCCTTGTGTGGTGATGTCACCCCCTTTGTTGGGGGATTTGGTTTGGTTGTGGTAGCCAACCACTTTAAAATAAAAAAAAGCGTCACGGGAATTTGTGTTTGTATGTGGGAGGGATGATGATTTGCTTATAAAGGGGTTTTTTATTTACTAGAAGGTTTGGAGGGGTGGAGTTTTGAGTCTCGAATTGGGATGTTTGTAGTGGAATCCAACTACAAACATTTCCGTTCAAAACTCAAAACTCTGCCCTCCAAATGCTCAAAGTACATGACTAGCTTCCTTATTAACAAATAATATTTGCTATCCGCATACAATCATGTATTGGCTTGAGGTTTTGTTATTTTAGCAAGGCTGATTGCAAGGATATAGAGTCTAAGAGAAAGATTGTGTTAGGTAAAAAATGATCCCTTGTTATTCATCATATGAAACCACTATTCATCCGCATTTCAATTCAATCCCTTGAAGAACATAGAGTACAAAGATCCAAAAAAGAATTAGAAGTTTCAAAAAAGGAAACATTTGTACAATCCATGACTATTTTGTCTAAACATCATACTACTAAAATCACAACGTCCTCTATAATATCACGATTCAATTTTGAATTATAATATAATAGAAATTGAATTGCTTTTGTAATAGCCGTAGGATACTTTCTACTATATACTGTATATTCTATTTGTGAAATATTTGAAAATCAAATGGATACTTCTAAACAAATTTCAAAGAAACTTTTCAGACAACAAAACTATAGATAAATTCCATGTCTTTTTAAAATGTGATATTAAAGAATAAGGAAGCACCAATCGCTAGCATTGCAAAGATGAAAACAATGCAATAAAAATTACGATATAAATCTTTTCTTCAATTACTTCATATTGCACTATCATTTTCTTCCAAAGAATATTGTATGAGGATGTCAATATTTTCATTTAAAGATTATACATACTTTGTTTATCTACATTCTATCACATGAAAAATTGATGAAAGTAATATATTTAATGCATAGCAAAGCAAGCTCCAATTGCTAGTCATTATTTAAAATTTACAACGGAAATCCTAAACAATGGTCCCTTCTCATTGACCATTATATACTACCTTTCATATGCACTCCAATTAAGTCCTTCTAAAAACATAGAGTACAAAGATAAAAAAAATTTAGAAGAAGTCTTATACAAGGGACCATTTGTACAATCCAAGACTATTTTGGCTAAAAATTATTACTTAAAATTTATAAGGTGAATCTAAACAATGGTCCCTTGTCATTCATCATTAGAAACAACAATTCATCCACACTAGAATTTAGTCAGTGTTAAAAATTGTGAATTACAAAGTCTAATACAAAAAAGTTACAAGTTCTACATGAATTCCAATTGTAAAATCCAGGAGTATTTAGTGTAGACATCATTTGTTAAAATTTAATACGGGAATCCCCAAAAATTTACCCCCATTCTTTAATTTTATAGGAGTATAGGATTAAGGATCTAGGATTTAGGGTTTGAAATTTGGATTTATGGTATACAAGGCGTTTTAAAATGAGAGGACAAAAAATGGTTAAACATTTACATGAATGTCACATTGGATGCTTCTTGCATTGAACTGCATCTGTGGGCATAAAAAAAACCTTTTCTGGAATCCAATATTCGAAGAATAACTTCAACATTGTTTCCATCGCGGACGGAGCATGTCGAACGGAAACATTGGTCGACAGGACAGACGGAGAAGGCGGACGGAAATGGGCAGATGGACTAGGCGGTCGGATCCGGACGCACATGGCGGACGTTGTGGCGGTCGGACAAAGCCAAAGGGTGTCAACGGCGCAATGCACGGATGCTGCGTCTGACCACCCTTTCCTCGATGGATTTGGCGGACAGGGCGCTGGAGGCGTGGCGGACGGTGAATGCGTCTGAGGTCCGTTTGCAGGATTCGGCGGACGGACTGGCGGACGTACCCACCGACCGCTGGCCTGTCCGCCAAAATTGGCGGACGGGCTGGTGGGCACTTCTTGCGACCACGGCAGACTAGACATTGGATGGGTTTTTTTTTTTTAAAACAAAAGGAAAAAACACAAAATACCAAATGTCACGGGACGTCCGCCACCCCCCTGACGTCCAGACGCGGACGCGGAGGCCCTGAAATCCGGCCAACCTTGACATGAACCGGCCATTTTTTAATTTTAAGTGGTCCAAATAGTAAGATTATAATATGTCAACATTCAATAATATTTTTTCACTAAAGAAGTGTTGAAACCTATTGCGGCCACAAAGACTCTCCTAGAGGTCACTTGCACACTCCAAGTTGCCACTGTTTCATTCCAGAAAACACAACTACCTCACTATTTCAAAAAGGCACATTTAAACTTCTTATTTGATCATTCCTAAAATGGCGAGACTTAGCATGCATTGATATCTATAGTCTCTTAATCAAACACAAATATATAAATTGTAGCATGACACTAACAAATCTAACACCAACTTTCTAGAACACTACATAAACTATTTTTAACTTACCATTTAAAGGACCATGAAGAAGTCAATAATTGTATAATTTTGTTGGTTTGTTTCAATAATGCTATTTTAACAATGGAATTTTCATCACTCAATCAAATGATATAAATTTGTTGAGCCCTTTCAATTGAACTCTTCAAAATATGATCAACCAAATGGTCATTTTAGAATCATATATCCTTCAACTTGAAAGGATGAAACATGAATCTAAGCCCGTTACTCTCTATGAGATATTTGGTGTTGATGGGATATTGAATGGATATTGGGATGAGAGGACATATCCAATCAGAGATATATACTTGTTCAATTGGCAAGCACTCATCAATGTTCCGTCGCCCACATATAATCTCCAAAACTAAAATCCCAAAGCTGTAAACATCCACTTTGTCATTTAGTTGGCCATGCGCTGCATACTCGGGTGCCAAGTACCCTCTGCCAATTCATTCATATATGGTTTGCATTAGATTTCTCTATGGATGCTTTAAATCAACGACTCTTTGTTTAACTTGCAAAAGCTGTTAATAGCTAGAAGGAATACAAGAGCTCCCTAGATATCCTAATCATGAACTCCAACTTGTGCCACTATTAACATTATTGTGGTGAACAAATTGTGACACTTTGTTTCCAATTAGTAAATGAATACATGTAGTGCAAGGTTAGCACGAAAAATATTTAGGATTGGCAAGATTTACTTTGTGCCAGCAACATGGATAGTCATAATATGACTCTGCTCATCCAGGAAGAGCAAGGCCAAACCAAAATCAGCAATTTTGGGCTCCATATTCTTGTCAAGTAAAATGTTGCTAGCCTTGATGTCCTAGTGGATGACTCTTGGTTGTGCATCTACATGAAGGTAGTTCAAACCACGAGCAATT
This sequence comes from Neckera pumila, assembly GCA_963969595.1. Taxonomy (NCBI): domain Eukaryota; kingdom Viridiplantae; phylum Streptophyta; class Bryopsida; order Hypnales; family Neckeraceae; genus Neckera; species Neckera pumila. The sequence continues at coordinate 13,775,543 of OZ018412.1, forward strand.
TCCAAACATATCTTTAGCCGCTTAACCCAACTCACTATCTGCTTCTCTGGTCTTGTGATACAATCAAGATCAATTGATTCAACACAAAAGTATTGCCTGAGTGTACGATTTGCACACAAGCCAAAGTGAGACACCAAAATTTGTATTCATCCCCTAGAAGGTAGTAGGAGAAAATCAAAGGATTCCCAATCGATGTTATCACAATGACATAGAAACAAATCCCTTCTAGTCTAAAGAAACGTTGCAAATCCCATGAAATGTAAGGAGAAAGAACAGAGACTAATATACAATGGATGCTTAAATTGTACATATTATGTAAATTCATTTTGGTGAATTGGATGAGAAAACGATACCGAGTGAAATTTGGTCCACATCCAAGTTGTCGACGTACTCATAAACTAGGATCCTTGCGGATTCACAAAGGCAACATCTTTTCAAGTTCACAAGGTTTCTGTGTTTCATTCCAGTGATGAGGACAATCTCATTTGAGAATTCATTGAGGCCCTGTATTGTCTTCATGTAGAGCAGCTTCATGGCCACAACTTGTCCACTTGGCAATACGCCCTAAATATCATATTACCAATTGTCCATGACTATCCTTTAGAACAAGTAAGCAAGTACTTGTATTCAACCAATTCTAATTTCAAGACCTCTACACATGGAAATGTCACTATTGTGGCACTACCTTTGTAACATGCCATCTTACAACTCCGACCATTCTATGCACCAAGTATCATCACATGAAGCAAATTACTTGCCAATAAACCTTGGGGTGAAGAAAAATTACTTTGTACACAGCACCATAGCCGCCTTCCCCCAATTTATTGACTTCATGGAAGTCTTTTGTGGCAACCTGCAACTCATTATATGAGTATATAGTAGGCTTGATGTCAAACTCGAGAAATTCTACAGCCAAGGTAAATAGTTAGTAAAGTTCAACTTCACTTGAGATTGAGACTATGCCTTTCTCATAGATATGACAATGTGCACACTATTTGACATAATAAAAAGTAAGAGTGCACAAGGTGAGGTCAACGCACTCTTTTAAAAAGACATGAGTAGATCTTATTCGTATCTTCTGTTTTTGAGAAGAATAGCACCAACTACAAGCGACAATATGGTAATTTTTGCTGCCACACTAGTACATGCTGAGATGATGATAATCTTAGGGTTACTCTGCCTAATAGCTGTACAACAAAAAGAATGGAAGTTTTGTGAGACGCTTTATTTGTTTGCCAGAATTGATTACTTAGAGTTGATGTATGTGAACATTAAAATAATGTAATGCTTAGATTACTAGATAAGCATAGTGTAAAGTGACATACAAATGAACTATTTACATGCCACAATTCCTTGCATCAGCTTCTTGTAGTGTAATCGATGGAGAGAACACCTAGCTTGTAAAATTTGCATGCATGTTACTACTCCATACTAACTACCTCTAATTTCTCTGTGCATATCAATCAAAGCAAGTAGTTTTGAGCTATGATTACTGGCTGGAGTATGGAAGCAAATCTGTTTACAATAGCATCTCTTGCCATCGTTAGTATCCACCTCACCATTACAATATGGGTTCCCTTGGAGTCTGTGATGAATTTTATTTCCACAAATGAGGAGTAAGTAGACTTCAATGCGAGTGTTTAATCACTATTTGGCGAACACTTGAAACTTTTCACAACTGGTGAATAAAAAACTCAAAGACCTATGATCATAGTAGAAATTCTATGATAGCTACATTTTAGTGATATTTGGTTAGTACTTTCAAAGTTGATTCAATTAGAAGGATTCCTTGTCTGTTTTCGTACATTGCCGCAATTCTAGGCACCCCAAATTGTGACATTGAACAACACAAAGCTTTCAAAATAGGCCTAGTATACATTCATGGTTCAAGCCGCATAGCTTGAAAAGTACAAAATTCCTAGAATTAGTCCACTCTAACCAAACTAACGTTTGTGAGACACACTAAATTCTATCTTATTGCATTTTCCTACTTGAAATTGTTTTATTTTATTATTTAATGGCTATCCAGAAGAAAAAAAGTAGTTCCCTTAAGGTATTCAATTTTGAAAATAAAATTCAATTTTCTAAAGAAATGTGAATGAAATTCAGGGTCATTACAAGAATGACCTTCCGTTTTTGTTCCACTTTGGCAGTTTGGTCGTTTTCAGCCATTTTTTCGGGAGTACTATAAAAATAGAAAAACATTTTAAAAAAGATATGAAAAAGATGGAAAATGTATACACCTATAAGAAGAATATATCCTTTGAAGGAAAAGCAAAAAAAAATTCTTTAAATAGGAGAAATAGAAAAGTGTAGAATCGCTAGAAAATACATACTTTAACATTTTTATTTGTAAAAAATAGGAAAAGTAATTGAAAAAAAAATTGAAAAATGCCATTTGAGAAGACTTCATGGTAAAGAGATTTCACCAAAGAAATGATCTTAAAACCATCTTCAATGTTCAAAATTGCATGCACAAGGGAGCCCTCTTTGTATGGACGTAGAGGATATAAAATAAAGTATTTTTTAATGCCCCTTGGTAGAAGCATGAGTTCCTACTATGGAAATAGACCATAGAAATTTCAGCTCCAAATCATTAAATTGGAGACTCCTTACGTAGTAAAAATCCTAAAACTCAAAACGTGACAAATTAGTTTAAATGATTTTTAAATATAAAACGATTTTTGAAAATTTCTAAAATAATATGAGATATGATTAAACTCATAAGAAGACTCTCCACTGAAAATTTCAAGTTCATATGAGTCATGCTTCTAAAGTTATTGCAAAATGAAGCTTTGGCATTGCGTTTGTGACAATGTTTCAATACCACTCTTTCATGCAATCACCCTTCAGTGCATCCAAAAGGTCCCTTTAGTGTAAATGAAGATTTTTGGATTTGAAATTGAGTCACCCTGATCATTAGTCTCTGATTTGTAAATTTCATATTCTTGGTAAGACACGGATAGAATTGCTATTCATGGAATATCAGATGCTCGGGCAATGCAACACAATGGCTAATGGAAAAGACTCACCTGAAGACCGTCTTGTTATTGTCAATACTGCTTCCATCAAACTTGACATCCATCATTTTATTGTTTGTCAAGCTCAAAAATTTAAGATTCCCAATTCCAATATAAAGTGTTTCTATATGCTGTTCAGCAAGAATTTGAGTAATGTCAAGGACTCCTTTAATTTTGTTGTTGTCCAAATACCTAACACAACAAATATTATCAAGCCTGCCTTTTAGGCTACAATGAAAATTATGAAATACAATATTTGTGAGTAGGTTGATTCTATTTGTTCAAACTAAAATTTTCAACTACAAATTAGTGTCAATGTGAAGACAAACAATTTTCATTATGCACTGTAAATCTTTACTTTCAAGGCCATATTATACGAAACAATACTATACTTAATAAATATTATAGAGCTAGCAAGATTATCCACCTCAAGCTATATGAAATGAGTAAGGACTTAATTGAAGGTTATCTAAACAAAAAAACAAAAACAAATGATGTCAATTGGAAGGGTTTAGGATTTAGGGAAGTAGCAAAGAGATGCAACTTACAATTCTTGAATGGAGCCAAGATCCTGGGCTGTCCAGCTAAGTAAAGTTTTAGAAAGTGAGAGTTGGTTGTAGGAAAGATCCACCACATTTAGCTCAATCACATTCAAGAAGGATGTCAAGTTTGTAATACTCTTGTAGACCATGTCGTAGTTAACTCAATGTTTATAAAAATTGTTGGCATTCTTCCAACAACTTCAATGATTTGAATGGGATGTTTTTCCATGAATAACCTATTAAGTTGAATAAGAATTCAAATGCAATGTAGAATAAGAATTGAAGTGAGATCAAATGAAAGACATCATTTCATGGCTTAAAGAATATCTCTAATAAACTGAAAAAATAATTGCGGTTTGATGAAACTCACAAATCTTGCAATTTTGTATTATTTGTAAAATTTGGCAAGGCTCCCATGAAACTATTGCTTGATATGTCCCTACAAGATGAAATGAAACAATCTAAATTACAAGCATTCAATGAATTGCTTTTTCATTCCTAACATTGCATCTACTTTCATTTGAGAAGGAAAGTGAATCACAATGGACTTGAGTATTGAAATATGGACAAGATTTTGTTGAGGTGCTACTGAATGTTGGAAAAAGAACAAATTAGACACTACAAGATAAGGCTTTTGGAAAACTAGTTCCATTAGGAAAAGTTTCAGCCCTCAAAGGGGCCACGAGTTTTGCACCCCCAAGGTGCAATTAGGGAAAAAAATAGAAATAAAAAATTATTTTTTATTTTAAAAAAGTTGGGTACTGACATGGCACTACTAGTGCCATGTCAATGCCACATCAGATTTTTATTTTTTAATATTTTTTTATTTTTTTGTAATTGCACTGCGGGGGTGCCAAAAATCAAAAACTCGCAGCCCCTTGCAGGGTTCAGAATTCTTGTAATGAATTACAAGTGGCATGGTTATGATAAGTCATTTACAATAGATTGTAGCCAAATAGGAGGTTCACTTAGTCAAAAGACAAATAATTATTCAAATTAGAAAAATCTTATACACCATGACTTGAAGGAATTATTCAAAAATTGGGATTCACCGAAATCAATTTAAAAATATTCACAAGTACTATGTTGTATTCTTTGTAGTTCTGAAATAAGTGAATATAAGTTTCATTCAAATCCATATACACTTAGAGGTTCATTTTTATTAAATCCATGTCTAGTTATTCTGAACTTGGTCATCTAAATAGACTTTATTGATGTGAAATACCTTTTTGTGAGGATGTTGAACTCCATTATAAGAGTAAAAAACTACCTTAGTTTGAATAAAATGCTTGCTTGGGCTGTAATTTGCCTTTTTTGAATTATTGCCAATTTATTCAACCCTCTAAGTTCAATTTTTAAAGATTCTCACCATTTTTAAATTTGATTTGAGCTCTATTTCAGTTATCATGGTCATGAATTTCCATTTTCTTGCAACTTCTATTATAATAGGGAAGTTGTCTTGAAACCTAGAGAGACTTTTGAGTGTCACAATTTTGGCGCTTTGAATAGTACCAATAAAATATAATTGATATTATTGATTAGAAACTATCCATTGCAATTGTCAAAGTTTAATTTAATGTTTAGAAAAGAAACTACCATAAATGACATAACAAATAAAAATTTAAGTCTTAAGTAACAAAATTAGGATTTCTAAACCATTTTCAAGGGTTTCTAATAGTGCAAGCATAGACTAATATAATTAATATCCGTGAAATGTGTTATAGAATATGTCTCACAATGTTTCTAATTTTGACTTGTTGCCAAAATTGTTGTAAGGAATACCTCCCTTGAATTGGTTTCTACCAAGTTTGAGTACTTCGAGAGCATTCATTCTCAAGATTTGATAGTATGGGAAATATCCAGTCAACTTATTGCCACTCAAGTCTCTGCTTCCAAAATATCCACAATATAAGATTAGTGGTTTGCAACATATTCATAATACTATGTCACCACATCATGTATCAATGAGCCATCCAATAGATTCGTCAGCTCTTGAAAACCTTTCTTAATCCATAAAATTTATTACCACATTTCAAACAAAAAAAGGCTTCAAAATGTTATCCTACTACAATTTACAAAAATTCAATCATCAATTTTTTGAAGTACAACTACAGGGTAATCAATCTGCTTTCCAGAAAATTTCACAAAAATTACAAAACATCAAACAGTTGCTCACCCTACTGAGCAACCTAATTGGATTGCGTGAAATTTTGGGCATCAAATCCAAACATTTAGATTTGCATGTTCACAAGTAGGTTGGAGTGGTAGCATTGTTTAAGCTTTTAATATGTAGTGATTTAAGGAACTACCCCAAATTTTCAACAAATTCTTTATTCAAGGGCATCTTTGGTCCAACATAAAGATTATAATGATTGAGTATTGAAAAATAAGAGTTCTAAGAGAACCAAAGCTATTAGAATCAAATCTTTGTTCTAATCTATGCTAAAAATGCATTTTAGATTTAAGACCAACTGAATTGTAACTAACTAAAGGTTTTAAGAGAGTTTATCAGAAGACTTACAAATACAAAAGATTCCATTGATCATACCATTCTGGAATGGTTCCATAAAAAGCATTGTCATGAAGATCCGTGTAACAAGTAGAAGCTAGATCAATGATAAAGAAAGTCTCAAGATAACAAGAAGTCTGAATATATAGGCTTGCTTGATGAGTTGATGAAGCTAATCTACATGAAGTACATTGCAAGAATATATGTCGTGTTTCACTTTCTAGCCTTCAAATGGGATGATTTATTTACCATAATATTTGCACTATACATTTGAATATTCTAAACTCATACCTAGGGAAGTAAATAGGACTAGTTTACATCTTGTCATGTTTCATTCGTTCATATTATTCAAAAATGTTTAATGGCTAATAAGCAATTATGATTAGATGTCTATTTTGTCCATTTTGAATTTTTTTAAATTAAAAAATAATAAAAGATAAATTTTAAAAGATAAATTTGGAACATTAGAAGAGATTTTGGGGGTGTAAAGGATTGTAAAAACCGGCCCGAGTTCCCAGACTGTAGGAACTTTACTGCAACAGTTGGTTGACGTAGCAGGATAACTGCCACATCAGAGAATAATATTATATTAAATTTTAAATGATTTTTTTAATGATTTTTTTTTAATTTTTTAATTTTTTTAGTTATTATTATTTTACTTTATTTATTTATATTATTTATTATTTTAATATTTGGACTACAACACTATTCATTCTAGCAAAGGGAATAGGGCTGAAACGGCCCTTTAGCCCCCCCAAATCTCCTCTAATGAAAAAAGCTAGACATCGACATCATCTAGATACTAATGTTACAAAAATTGATGACTTACAACAATGGTTGCAACAATGATCAAAGTGTACATACTATGTTTAAGCACAAGGATCAAAGAGTTGGTTTATCAAAAAAAAACTTCAAGTCAAAAAAATGATCAAGTTTTCTTCTACTAATTTTAATACTCAATGTTTTAAAATACTCAAAACCAAGTTATCTATGTTCTTGAGATAACCTACTTTTGTGTTTAACTTTTTGAATAAATTTATAACATACAACTTTTATGGTGCACATTTCTTTTAATATTCTACAAGTTTTTTATATTGTATCTTTTATAGTTTAAAATTCCCAAAAGACATCTAGTAGTACCCCTAGTACTACCTTCATTTGGCACAATATCACCGTGTTTCTTCCAATGATCCTTTCAACATTCAACATTTTAGGAGATGCATACGTAAGGTTAATTACAACAAGAATTTGTGTGTCCTGAACCTTTTCAAATTCATTGACAAGAAATTGAGAGTAGAGGTTTAAAACAAAGGGCGAGAATACTCATCATCGTTAAACTTGTAAATCATGTTTTTTTGTCAGTTTCATTTGTTTAACAGTAACAAAAAGATTGTACACTGAAAACTTATACAAAGGGTGCAAGGATGAAAATACAAAGAATTCATATATAGGTACTTTACTGATTCCGGGAGTGGACCGGAGAGATTTTTTATTCCTGTCAATTTCCTGCATATGTACATTGCGTTAATACAATTGGCACGAGATGGCTGAACAATTTGGATAGAAAGTTATACAACTGCCATATTGTAATATGAACATCAACAACCACATCAACGTTTTCTAGTAAACATCATTTGCCATCAAATTGCTACTAAAATCTTTAGAACAACTCAGTTGCGTAATGATTTGTAAGATTGCCTAGTGTGCACGTAGTATCTACCTCTTTTGAGATGATAGTGATTTGAAGCAATAGACTTACAAGGTAGCAAGTGATTTGAGGAAAAGAAAAGTTATCCATGGCAAAGAATCAGTAATTGCTGCATTTGAGAGGAACCTGTTCACATCATGGTTGTAGCAATGTATTTGCACAAATTGTTTAGAAAACATCAAATAAATGCAATACTAGCCATCATGCATTTTTCATGTGGACAAACGAAATAAATTGTAAACAAGGTCAACAAACATCTCCCTTGGAAAGTCATGAAATAATTGGAATACCAATTTTTTTTTAATGGCAAAAATATCTAAAGATTTGCCAATTGTCACACTTGGAACTTCAAATCTATATCTACTCTATTTTTTGAAGCTTAATGCCACAATTTTGGGGCTCTTATATAAAAAGAATCCAAAAAAATCCCATAGAACCAATTTCATCATGCATTTATGGAATTCCACAATCTGAGTATTGAAAGTATAATTTTGAAATTTCTTACTTCAAATTTCATGATTGTACTTAAGAATTAGGGCAAAGGTAAAAGACCCTCATTAGAAGAGATTTGAGGCCTCTAAGAGATTGCTAGTTATCCTGCATTCCCAGACTGCGGGAACACAGGATAACTGTTGGCTGATGTAGTCGAAAGAATGCCATGTCATTTCTGAAATAACATAAAAAACTAAACTTTTTTGGCTTAAAATGATATTTGGAGAAGAAATTTTTTTCTAATAGCCCATACCGACTGTTCGCAGAATTGAGCCAAATTTGAGAACAGGCTTGAAACGGCCCTCCAATGCCCTCAAATCTCCCCTAATGATTTGAATACTATAATTTAGAACCCACCCTATTTGCGCCACAGTGTATCGATAGTTTACATTCAAAACTTTCAAATGTACTCTATTGATACATAGTAGACATGAAATGGCACAAGTAGTCCCATGGCACAAATAGAATATTCTACGTTAACCCCTAAAGGACCATTGTCCCTTCAAGGGACAAATGCGTTTTTGGGCAGGTACCTACGGGCTGAAATTTTCTTCTGATTTTTTGAAACTTTTTTGGAGGTAGAAAATTTGATTAGCTTCATGGGAATATAATTTTTTTTCACAATTGGTGCTTGGGAACAAAAGATATGACCAAATAAGCTCAAAACAGGGGATGGCGGGTAGCAAAAAAAATTTGCAACTTTTTTTTTTTTTTTAAGCATTTTTTTTCTCATAGATTATATTTTTGTCTATCTAGAAAGCTTTGATTTATATCATTTGGATTTTGTATGAGAAAGTTATGGACATTCTTGTTTTTCAGTTAGTTAGAGCATCTTTTTGAAAAAAATAACTTGTAGGATTCATTTCTAAATGCAATTTTTCAAATTTTTCAATTTTTTTTTTTCATGGTTTAATTTACTTGCTAGAAAAATCTCACCACTGGGATTAGTGCATTTTAATCCCACCTAAAATATATGAATATTTTAGATTTTCCTTCTACCTCATACCTACTTCTACTTAACAATTTTTTTAGTAATGAAAATTAAGTTTTTTTGAACTTTTTTTCTTGGGCTAGATTCTCAACTCAATTGTCCAGTATAAACATTAAAAGCTCAAAACTCTGTAGTGCAAAAAAATAAAGTTAAAAATGTTCAAAGTAAAAAAACTTGTTTTTTTCACCTTAAACGCAGATATCTTGCAATCTGTGCGGTCAAAAATTCTGAAATTTTTTCCCCACACTCTCATACTAGTTAGGTGTAAGATCCTACAATTAGATGTGGAAAAAAAACATTTTTCAAATTCTTTTACTTTTTGCTATAGAAATGGCAGTTTTGAGTGTTTTTTGGCAGAAAAAGGGCCTCGGTCCTTTAGGGGTTAAGGATCAACTATTTGGATTCTTAAGTATGAATCAAGCCAATTTAACAAATTCCATCTACATCTCAATTTGAAAGGAATGGGCTCTGCCTCTAGCTATGATACAAAATGTCATGAAAGAAAGAAAGGGAGGAATTAATGATACTTACAAACCGATGATGCGCACATCAGTCATTAAACAATGACCAGTACCATTCCTGCTACTACATTCCCTAGTGCATTGTACTCCTCGCCATCTAGGATATGAAATTTCCCCACCATTGAACAAACTCTGGCAAGGAAAATTTTGTGATGAATTGGTTCTCCAGCCTGCCAAGTTGTTGCTTGCATCGGGAGTATTATTCCATTCATTCCAGAGATATTGGAGCCCCTCCACTACAATGAAATCAATAAGATTGTCGCTCATTTAATCCCAACAAATTCAGCATCCTCCTTTCAAGTCTTTGAGGTCACCCAACATTATCAAGCACTGCTCTGAAAATAAAGGCCAAATTGCAACAAACACAAGTGCAAAACTCTTTTAAAACAACGTCCTACACAACATTTCAAACATCTAAATGTGGTTTAGGATGTCATTTATTTGATGTTGTTTGAACATGGGTGTTGAAACAACATTTTTGTAATGTCAGTTAAACCTTGTAGATTTTTGTTGTGGAATCCCCCAAAAATATAGATTTCAGATTCTAGAATTTCAGAGTCTATCCCTTCTATAGTTTCTACAAACTACTTATTTTGTAGATTTTGAAGTTTTTGCTCTACTCTATAAATGCTGAAAATTTCTTCAGAATTCCAATCTACAATTTTTTTAGATTTTTGAAGTTCTTTAAACCTAACATATTCATAAATTTCATCACGGTACCCGATCCGCAAGTAGTGAGCATGTATGGAACCTTAAAAAAAACACTTATACAGGCAATTACACTATTTATTTCTCCAACTCGCCTTCCTCTCAACAATCATTACTGGATAATTGTTTTTTCTTAAATCTATCAATTTTTCTGATTGCAATGACATTGGGACTCCAAATGTCAATTCAAGAGATTGATTGAAAAGATATTGTCCAAAACCTACCAATTTTTTTGGTTGAGATTACAGTTTATAAAAAATGTGGTTTCAACCAAGAATTTTAGTAGCGTTCACAACGAGAAGACTTTGCCTAATTTGTACTCTCATTACAAGAATGATCAGAGGATGGAACATACATGCATTGTCGTTGTACTGAAATCGAAAGCCACTTGTTGTGTAACCAACCTCGCAGTTCACAAACCTGGTGCCCATAAAGAGCAAAACCAGGATTACAGAAAACTGGCCATAGCACAATGGAGGAGATTGATATGGCCAATACAGCACCTTCACTCCTTGCGCTCCCATAATTAGCTCCTCAGCTCAAGAGGGCCACTGCAGAAGCAAATTCAATCTCAAATTAGGATTAGAATTAGGAGAAATCCAAAATGTCCATCTATGGAATTGTTGAAGAAGTCTGTCGTGAATGTGAACTGATGAAAGAATAGGATACACAAAATGGATTTGGATACATAAAGGACAAGTACATTTGTGCAATTTCCATAGACACAAAAGGACATTTGTCCAGTTACTTTCATACTGGATTATTTCTCTAGATTTCATACTGCTGATTATTTCTCTAGTTTTCATACTCAATTATTTCTCCTGTGAACTACGATGCATGTATGTGTATATACAGTGTGCCAGTCAAATCAGTGCATTGACAGATCGATCGATCACCAGCATGCGCTCATCCTCATCTGAGATCTATTGATCACAGAAGATCGATGAAATCTTCAATACAATCCTGAACCGAAGAGAGCGGAAGTAAACAAGCCAAGAGAAATAACTTACGAAGTTGATGTTAAATACTTAGTTCAAATGAATCTATTTCAAAGAATTAGTAGGCTTGAGACAGAATGAATACCCTGGAGAACTGAAGCCAACTGTAGGAGTCTCAACTAAGTTAAAGCCGGCCAGGTCAAGCAACACAACACAGCGAGAGAGTGAACGACCAGTCTCCAGCCTTTTGATTCAGGAAAGCGGCTTGAACTACTAAGAGACTTTCGTTTCAATCATGCTATGCTAGTTGTTGGAGAAAAAACTTCATACTATCCTACAGAAATACATTAGGAAGAAAACAAACTAAAGCAAAACTATCAGGAGATGGGGAGATACTTACCACACAACCACAATATAATGATCAGAATACTGACCTCTGGAAATCTAAGAAGAGAAACAATAAAACGTGATGAGGCGTCGTCCTCCGTCTGAGCCGTAACTAAGTTACGTTACATGCGCCTTTCACACTGTCAGGCTCATCCCAATTTGCATTTCAAAGGAAAGGAAGAATGCATCAATGGTGAGAGTAGGAGCAAGTTTCCGCTTGGGATCTTGGGAATCTACACGCCGAGTTTACAGGATTTGAGCTCTCAGTCTCCCACCAAGTGTCTTGACCGGTGTGGCTGTCCGATCTTCACTCGTATGGTAACACAAATAGCCCACTACAGTCGCACGAGATAGAATACAATAATAACTTACAATAGGTTATATCGTAACACAAATAGAGAGAGTAGAAACAACCTAACTTAATTACTGCAGAAAACTGGCCCATTCCAAGGCTAGAGAGAAGAGTGGTGTGGCCATGACCGCGATGTCATCCCTCGAACTCCATAAGTAGCTGCTGTGCTAGACAGAGGGCTCCAGCAAAAGCAGAATTAAAACTCAAATATTCCGCATGCCAATGCGTCGACGACTGGGCAAGCAAACCTTTGGACGTTGCTGCGATCAGAAAACTGAGGTAGATGAAATCTTCAAAACAATCCTGTCAAATGGGAGCTGAATTGGGCTGAGAGGGATTTTTTGGGAATGTTTTGGGTTGGTTCTCCAATTTGGCTAAGGGAATTTTGGGGTCGAGCTTATAGTTGTATGACGAGCCTCTTGCGGAGGTAAAGCCCAGGGTGAACGTAAAAAAAAAAATCCCCTATTCTGTGCCGTTTTTGATCAATTATCAACACCTCTCCTAGCTAACTTGGGGCCTCTGATTGCAAAATATGAACTCAGAATTTGCAAGAAAATTCATGCGTGGCAAAGAAACCGTTTCCTGCGTTTTTCCCAGAGGTCAAACGGGAGGGGGGGGGCGCAAAACGGTCTCCGCAAGAGGCTCGTCATACAACTATAAGCTTGACCGAATTTTGGGTAGATTGGCTAGCTGGTATTCACAGACTGGAGTGTCTGTTTTAAGAATTTTGACTTTTAAATTGAAAATTAATCTATATCGGAAACAAGAATACTGTACGTGTAGGTCAATTTTGTAAATAACTCGGGAAAATTTGGAAGATGTTGAAATTAAAAAAATTATTGACAGATATTTCTAAAAGTCTAAAATAATTGTTTTTGAGAAAAATTAGAAAAAGTAACACTTTTATGCATGACTAGAAAGAATCGATCCAAAATTAAGAGCATCCTCACGAAGTGCCGAAAATTAAAAAAAATCCCTATCCCATTGCCGAATTGTCGAACTGCTAAAATTAAATTAATTCGGCAAGACAGTGCCAAAACTGCCCTGCATGTACGGTATGTTCAAATACACTTACCCACTTGAAGTTACCCACTTGAAGCTGTCTGTCCTGTGTGGCTGGGCCTTCACTGGCTGTCCAGGGTACAATAACTTTATATGGACCACTACTGTAGTTTAGCACAAGATTGCCACTCTACTGAATCGGATCCTATGTGTGTAAAGTCTCTATTACAGGAGAGGAGTTGGCAATAAGACATACTTTATTATTCGTTCCAATAATAGACTCCTGTTTTCTTTTTAATGCAGTGGGTTCTCTCATTTGTTCAAAAATTAAAAAAAAATAATAGACTCCTCCACCATGAATGTTCAATACCGCCAATCCTCTATTTCTCCAAGCTTTCTTCTTTTTTTTTAACAAATGGGAAACCCATAGCATTAAAAAAAAAAAAAAAAAAAATACAAAACGGCTAAGCCAAAAGGCTAGACAATGAAGAGAGTTTCTCCAAGCTTTTAGTATGTCCAGCATCAATCCTATTATGGCTGTCCAATGGTGCATTATATGGTAACACTACCTGATTACTACATACCGGTAGATTGACTCTACTGGATCGATTCCTTTGCTTGTAAAGTCTCTATTACCGATAATAGGAGAGGATCAGAGGAATGAGTAAAAACTTAAAAGGCATATTATGAGTCCCGATACAATGGATACGCGGTTCCAATCTTTCACTGGGCAAGTCGGAGAAGCTCAGACTAGACGAGGCGGGCCAGCCTGTTTGTCTGCCTAATAATTGCCTTAGAGTGGATCTGCACCATGAACATTCAACGCGGCCGATCATCTGTTTCGCCAAGCTTTTGTATGTCCAGCGTTAATCTTACTATAGAAAACGACACTAAAGTATTCACACAGTATAGTACTCCGTACTCCGCAACTACAGTAGTAAGCTGTTTTTTTTCTCAATAATTCTAGGTAGTGCAGAAAGCGATCACCGTGGTGTGATGAAGCTATTTACATCCACGGAAATGGATGAAACTTGGAACATATGGATGAAATTATTTATTCATCCAAAACCATGTACATTCATCCAAAATAGAGAGACCCTGTCCCAAGATTTGGTAGCAGTTTTGCAATTTTTTCCACTAAAAAGGAAGAATATTGAGATCACTATTGGAAAGAAAGTGCATAAGATAACTTGTATAATTCTTTTTTTATTGGCTTTGGATAGAAGAGGCTTGGGAAGACTTGTGTAGAATACCGTTTGCACACCTCCAAATTTGGGCTCAAATAAGGTAAAACTTTGTGGTCAGAATTAGGAGTTTCAACAAACGTCTACTCATGTACCGTTTGCTTGTGCACATTTTACGTTAAACACATAATTCAAAGGTTTGTGGATTTGCCCATCGGGATCATCTTCAAAGCTGCAACAACTCCACAGTCTGACCCTCTTGTTGCTATCAAATTGTCATTGTTTCCTTTCAATGTATGGAGTCTAACTCTTTTATCATGTTTCTTTCTTGGGATATCTATAGTACCAAATATATTCATCTTCACTTGACATGTCTAAAGAAAAGGCCACACTTGCTCAAATGGTGTTCAAAATCAAAAAAAAAAAAAAAAGACTTGGCAAAATGAGGTATTCGGATTGAAAGTTGTGTTGCTCCAAACCAAAATGGCCTACACATGCTACATCCCTCATTTACCCAAAACTTATTCATCTTTCAAAGGGGAAAAAAAATATATTCATTGTGGTATGTGCAATCTTTGTTTGAAGAATCATATATTCAAATTAGTTTGTGGTATGTTGAATACAATGACATAACATTATTAGACAAAGTTCATAACAACCTGACCCCATTTTCTAATTTAAAGAATAATGAAGATGAACAAGAAGATATAATTTTCCAACATTTTTTTTCTTTTACACACATTATTTATTCTCCATTTTAAGAAGTTTGAAAAACAAAATCCTTGCAACGAATCACTTCAACAACAACTTGATAATAACTTCTAGATTGACATTTGTGACAATAGTTCCTAAATGAATATCATTAGAAAACTTCTCAGCCCTCTAGAGGGCTGCTCCACAATGACCAAACCAATCTATTAATCAACTGAGAATTAGTAGGGGCATATAGCCGCAGTGCATTTTCATAGTGTGTGAATTTCATGAAAGACGTCAGGACTCCAATAATGAGGTGTAGTAGAAGTCTGTTTAATATTCAACCGCATAAGCATACAGGGTGATTAATTGGGAATTTAATCAAATTCAATGAAATTAAGAAATATAAAGTGGATTTTCAAGGTAGTTGCTAAAAAATTAGAGAACTCTTACATTTCCAACTAGCTTCTAAAGCCACTTAGCTTAAGGTGTTTGAAGATGAGAAGAGAAGCTCCTTATGTACACATGGGGTGGTAGGAGGTAGAACAATCCATGTGGGATATGTAATTTAGAATTTGTAGTTTCTCAACCGCTCATAGTTAAATTTAAAGTAATAATTTTGTTAAAACTAGAATTTTAGACCTCATTTAGGCATAGTAGAATGAATATTTTCTAAAAACTTTGAACCAAAGAAAATTGGATTATTAAGCTTGTATTTATCTCCAAAAATCCATTTGAGGCTTAGAGCCTGAAATAAGAAGTTCTGGATAAAATTAGGAGAAGGTATTTTATAATGTCAAAGAAAATCTCCCTTTCAATCCATTTTAGATTTTCGTTTATAAATTTTTAATAGATGCTCAAAACCTCAAACAGATTTTTGGAGATGAAAATTACCTTGATTTTTCAACTTTATTTAGTTCAAAGTTTTTGAAAAATTCATTCTACTATGCCTAAATAAGGTCTGAAATTCTAGTTTTAACACAATTCCTGCATTTGATAATGAGTGATCTCTCTTCTAAATAACCCATACCCTTTGAAGATTCACCATGGACAATTGATTTCTCTATAAAAATAACCTCTTCACCCTTCCTTTTCACCAATTGTCAATGAATTAAGTCTGTTATGATGCCACTAAAAAATCCCTTGATGGTACTAGATGTCCTTGGACTATTTTTGCCATTTGCTTTTTTATTCATAATTTGATTAGAAAACAAGGTATGCAATAATCAGGGTTAAGGCTATAAGACTTGAACCTCGATTATTTAACTACTGGTACTTGGATTTCAAACCACTAACAATCATTGGACATTGTGACTTTAGGGGATCAACTTTAGGGGAAAAATAAATCATTAAGCAAAGTTAAATGTAATCGTGGGGTGCTTTTAGCTGCTTTGGAGCGGCCCTCCATAGTATGTTGTAAGATAATTAGCAAGACAAATCTCTTTGAATAGTTTCAAATTTTTCTAGATTTATTATGTGTAAAGATTACTTCCTTAACCCATTAAGGACCGTGGTTGATTTTGGAGTTGGGCAAAGCATTTTATGGTCATATAGGCTAAATGATCAACGTTGAAGCAAAACGATCCACTTTACTAGTCATTTGCAAGTCATTCTAAAGTTGCGACAAACCCATTACACATTTGACGTGGACAGCCATGTTGGATGTCATTTTGAAGTCATTTTGAAGTTGCAATGGAATCTTTGCACCATTTTGGTGGACTGTTGCGTGGCAACTTATTTCGTAGTCATTCTAAAGTGGCATGGATTTACAATTCAAGTCACTTCCTAAGGATGTAGAAAGTCATTATCCTGTCATTTTTAAATTGCAGAGATGTGTACAAAGAGGAGTGTAATGAAGGAGTAGTCATTTTGTAGTCAAATACAAGTACATTCAAAATTCCATGGCTTTACACCATATACAATACACAATACACAAATATACCATATGTCATATACAATATACCATATGCCATGCACCATACACCATGGACCATATGTGGCATATGTGTTGCATGCTTTCTAAGCGCCTTAGTGTATGAATATAAAGACATGAAATGGCAAGCCTTTTGTACAAGTGGGATAGTAGTAGGCAAGAGGAACATGTGGGATATGTAAAACGCAAGAATTATATTACAAGCAATATTTTAGACCTCATTTAGGCATAGTAGATTAGTTTTTTTAAACTTTGAACTAGAAAAAGTTGGAAAATTAATCTGACTTTCATCTCCAAAAATCCGTTTTAGATTTTGAATCTGTATTCAAAACTTATGAACAAATTTGAGAAAGGGATTGGAAAAGATATTTTATTTGACATTTTCTAACAACCTTTCCAAATTTTGTCCATCCTTGTTATAAATGGCGTACATGAAATGTGCTATAGACGCAAAGGAAGTATGATGAAAGGTATGCGTGATGTTTGAAAACTACACAATGTATCACAGTGCATAGGAAGTAGTAGTAGAGTAGGTGTATAGTAGTCTGAGACATTTTCAACTCATTTTGCAGTCTCAAGAAGTCATTTTGCAGTGGCACCAGAGTAGCAACATTGTTGTTTGTGTAAAGGGAAAACTGATTTAACGACTGCCTCTAGCACCATCAAAATACCTTTGTATATGTATATTGGGACCTCTAGAATGTCAATTTTGAATCATATAACTGTCAAGAAGTAGTGTCAAGACAATGGCACTAATGGATAGAAATCATTGTTGCTATCCTAGTAGGAGTTTAAATGAACCTTGAATAATTTAAATCATACAACAATTTGGATGTCTTTTATAACCTATGTTCCATTTCATAGAGAGCCTTTAGAAGATAGTCAAAGATTTTTGCAATGGAGTGAAGAACAAGCAAGAAATCATACAAACAATTCAAGTAGTATGAGATCAATAATCTCTAAACAGTTGTGAAGGCTCACTTCTAATATGGACGATGAAATACTAGTTGTAATTTTCACAAATGGTGGCAACACTAAATGGTAGATACTGTATAGAAAACATCAAACTTTTTGTATGATTTTCAATTACATATGTCTATTTGCAATTACATATGTCTATTTGCAAGTAGACTTGAGTTTGCTTCCAACACAATTTACGATTCAAAATTCTATTCATTCTTGAGCATACACCAACTTCCCAAAGTTCACCAAATTTGAGCAGGATGCAAAAATTCGTAAGGTTCTTGTACCTAACTATACATATATGTTGCAATTTTTGATGCCAAAATTGTGCCACTTTAATCCCTAAATGTCCAAGGCCTTTTTTGAGCTACTTCAAATTTGCTCTAAATTGAAAAAAAAATTCAACATTTTGACAAGTTTTATCAATTTTTTTGAATTGTAACCATGCATATTCAAACTAGACATGTGAGTGATCACATGGAAAAAGAAAATACTACAATACTACTTATGGATTGAAAGATTATAATGTTTGATTATAAAGGTGTTGAAACTATGAAAATGATTTGAAGTCTTTCAATCTTCTTTTCACACATCAAATGTAAAGAATTGGGCACCAAAAAAATATGAGGTCAAAGAGCATAACATGCATAACTCCAATCAATTTATAGGTTCTCAAAATCTACTTCATAATTTTTTTAAATGAATTTCTAATGTAATTTTCTCTCCAAGATTTAGTGTATTTGAGGCTCATTTCCAAGAGTCCTCAACACTGGAAAATCAAGATTTGCAATGGACACCCTTGCATAAAATCTTGAATAGAAAAATCATAATCATTCATATTCAGAATCAAATTTTGACGCTAAAATTAGACTTCAAAAAGAGTTTTTCAAAACTACTAGCTACTAGAAAGAGTAATTTGGTTAGGTTTTATTAACTTCAAAGTTTTGCTGACACCAAAATTTGATGCCATGGGCATTTAGGGGTTAACAAAATTGACAATAAATACTTACTTCAAATGAATCTATTTTGAAGAATTAACAATACTCTAAAGGATTGAAGCCAACTGTAGGAAAAGCCAACCAGGTCAAGCAATCCAACACAGGGAGAGTGAGTGCAGGATGTTAAATTTGTCTCACAAAGTGGAACCAACAATATAAATTGGGGGTTCTCGAGGGTAGAAGTACAAGAAAGCCCCCTATTTTTGAGCCATGTTTAGAGATACTTTCTAGTCCCCCGAGCTAATTTGGGGCCTTTGATTGCAAATATGAATTCAAAATTTGTAAATTTTTTCATTTACCTCCGAAATAAATCCAGACTACTAGTCCCACTTTGTAGATGGGTTTAGTGTCCTCCAGAATGAACGACCCGTCTCCAGCCTTTTCATTCAAGAAAGCTAGGGTCAAATTTGTTGAAAAATCATTCAAAATATATTTAAATTTGGCATCTAATGAGATTTCAGAAATTATAACAGAGCATAATTGAAAAGTGTAAAAAATATTAATGAAAATAATCTTAATCTTCAAAAAAACCACAAAGTCAAAGCTATGAGTACCATTGAAGCTGTGAGTACTATTAAAGATTGCAGAATATTCTAAACTATGCTAAACATCACAAAATATTTTGAACCCTATAAAATGAATTTCCAAAAATTCAACCGAAAAAGAAATGATGTCATATGGGACCTAACGAATCAGACTACAACATACGGTATGAGTACGTTTCCTGCACATCATGCTATACTACTTGTTGGAGAACAAACTAGCTCCATACTATCCTACATAAATACATTCGGAAGAAAACAAACCAAACCAAACCTATCACAAGATGGGGAGATACTTACCACACAACCACTCACAGAGTGTACTGATCAAAATATCTCTGAAAATCTGATGAGAACAGAAACAGTAAAACGTGACTCAATCTGAGCTGTAGCTACACTAAATAGTGAAATTAGGTTGTCCTTCACTAATTTCTTGACATTTAAACTATATAAATATTCACCGTTATTGTAGTAATTTTCATCAATAATTATTGCATTAAACATTTTTTAATAATAAATAATAGAATTGTTAACCATTGATATCAAGAGTAAACTCAAAGAATTGCATGCACCTCTACGTGGACAGGCAATGAGTCATGAGGTAACTTTTCTGGGTAAAGCAACGTAATTTCTCTATTTCACTATTCCGTGAGGAAGCTGCCAGATCCGTGCCGAGAGCTGCTAGTGGGAAACTGGTGTTTTCATATCCTCGTCTCCTTGAAGCTCCAGGAAAACGCCGTTGTTAAAACTACTCCCCTCTACAACTATGTAAAAGAACGTGGACTTGGCAAGTTTGGAAGGGAAGACGATGGAAACATACTGCAACCCAAGGTTGCTAGTCTCTATCGGAAGATTACTACAAACCAAGCAACCACAGATCCCAAGTATGCATTCAATTTTCAGCCCTGCCGAAACTCGCATCCAGCCATGGCGTGGTATTGCCGGAGACAATGTGAAGGAGGAAGTTGTGATTAAGAATCCTCAGCTTCCAGAAACGGATTACGCGAAGCATCCAGGCGTCGATGCTGTCATCAGTTCGGACTCCAGATTTCCCCAATTTACCGGCAAGCTCTCGAAAATCAGCCTGTGTAGTCACGACTTCCGGCTGGTAAGGAGCCCTAGAAGTCGAATCCCCTATTCACATTGATGGTTCGTAGGTATGCCTTCTCTGATGTGACCCAGCCATTGCCTTGTCATTTCAAGCTTTTGAAAACATCCAGATTAGGCCGTTGTGGAACATTAATTGTGATGATCGCTCTTTCTTGGTAAGCTGCTGATTAGACTGTCAATTCCAGAAACACAGTGAACTTTCGTGTGGGTTTAGACTAGAAGTTGCATTTTGTACTTAGCTAGCTTGTCCTCGGACGATGAATTGTTCACATACTGATTCCCAAAGATTTCCAAGTTTATATATATGAATTTCTCATGTGATTTCAACGTGAGAGCTTGTAGACCACTCTAGTGTCAGCAAGACAATCCCATTCTCATTCAACGATAAGTGGCCATACATATTTTGCCATGTCATGATTACACAAGCTGCTAAAAAGTCTACCTAAGTGTATGAGTAGATGGGCATTGTTTCGTAATTTGCCAAATTTAGGCCGGTGGCCAGTTGTTAGTTCGGGAGAAACACTGCACGTCAACATTGCGATTTGTAGGTTATTGATTGACAGTCCTGAATTGGTTCAGAAAGCACTGGAGAATCTCAAAGCACACAGGGTCTTGAAGATTTGTAGGCGTCCACAGAGACGGATAAAAACTTGACTGTTGAAAGTTCCCGGCTTGAACCTTCGCTGGAAAGAGGGTAGAGGACACCAAACCCATCAGGTACCTACCGGTAATCCTATTTTCTATTAAACCTTTCACGTTTCGTGCACATTGTGGATGACACAGATTTACACAACTAGTAGATGACAGAAATAGACAGAATAAGACTTTGAACTTTGACAATTCATGAAACATTTAAAACTATCCAGAAGTTGTGTCATCTTGAGTTTAGGACAACAAACTAGCTTACAAGGAAATGTACACGTACTCTTTCCAAAATTTAAAAGAAACAGAGCAGACATACGGGAGTAGACTCACTCTTTCCATTCATGAGATATAAGATGATGTACAGGTGCCTCTCCTGCAACTCTTCAAAAGATTCCTAATGTGATACTCTCGTATAATACAACTAGCAAGTGCTACGAGGCGAGGAAAACAACTCAGCATTTGTACAAATGGAGCACAAAACCAAAACTGTGAGAGAAGTTCTCACTGTGCAGCATCATCAGAACCGGTTCAGGATGGTTGTGTCGACGTTTCCAAAATTGGTTGGTGCTTCGGCAGTAGTCTCTTCTATTCCTTGCCAGGAAAACAGGCGTTGACAGCAATATGATACTCCGTTTAATTCAGGTGTGAGGGTTAAAGTTAAATCATGACTGCAGCTTCTGCCTGCTGCTGCAAAGCCATGATAACCTTCTGTGCATACGAAAGGTCAGGAAACACAGGCACACCCGCCTCCCTGGCCGCTCGATGCTCGTTCGTTTGGAACCTGTCCAGCAGCAAGGCGTGCATGCCGATGCTTCTCGCAGGGAGGTAATCCTTGCGCAGATTGTCTCCGATGTGAAGAGTCTCCTCGGGGGCAATGCCGCCCGCTTCCTGGAGCGCCAGCTCGAAAATGCGAGGGTCCGGCTTCTCGAAGCCGACGATGCCTGAGAACACTCCAAAGTCCCATTCCGAACCCTGAACCAACAGAAAATTGAAAGGCAGCGCTTAGTGAAGGTACAGATACAGTACTCTTGACCGACTGGCAGCCAATACTGTGAAAGTAGGTGTAATAAGTATGCCATTGACCCCAAGTTTCGAATGGCTAGCAAATTCAAAATTAGGTTAAAGGATTTAAAAAATTTCCTACTGCTATCAAGGATTGCGTCTTAACCTTCCACAGCAAAAATGGATCAAGAATCACGTGTATCTTGTGATTTATGATCCATTTAGGAACAAAATCCTTCAAATTCAAATGCTTTCCTTCACCAAACATCCAATGCACATAGTTCTTCTCACTTGCCTAGAGTAAAAGCTAGGCACACAAGAAAAATAGCTGCAATTCAGCAATGAGGAGTATGGGAATAGGATTGATTAGAAAGGAACCAACATTCTTATGATACGAAGAAAAACTCTTACAATCATTCTACGTGGTTGGTGTTTGGTTACTGTGGAGAGGTAGGGATGCATGGGGCCAATGGCATGTCTATCCTCAATGTAAAATGTCTAGATTAGATCAGTTTGCACCGACAATAGCTAGAATTCAGAAAGTTCTTGAAACTAACAGCTAGTTCCTTACACACCATTCAAGTCAATTTTTGGAATTTTTCGGCCCAACAGTTCCTAACTAGAGATAAATCAAGCCAAAGACAAACTAGAACCCTCTCCAAAGTCTGTGTGTCCCTGACACGAGTCTTATTCATTCAACCAGCTGCAAGGACACAAAGTGAAGGCTACAAACAGAAAGAAGAAAAGAAGAGGACACCGACCTTATGGAGACCTAATTTGGGTAAAATGGCATCACGATACCGGTACTCAGCATTGCTCACCACCCCTACAATCAGTCCCTGCCGCCGCGCCCACCGCAAGAAGGGCTGTGCATCCGCGTAGACGAGGTAGGGTGCTGCTGAGCCAAACATGGCATATATTCTCTTAAACAATTGCTCAAACGTCTCGTTGTCGTAGTCATAGCCAGCCTGGAAAACGCAAAATCAAACCAAAATGTCTCATCAAAATCCAAGCCACAAAAACAGTTGCTGGGTCAACTTGTTTACAAACGTTGGCAATTTCTAAAATTGACTACAAGCTGTAGACCACTTCTCCTAATAAAGCTCTGCTGTCCATACCAGTGTTGTACTCGTGTCGCATTTCTCGTTACCACACTCGTAAGAGCATCATTTTCTCTCCCAAATCTGGACCAGGTTGGTTTGTGTATGCAACAAAAGTTTTATATCTTCACTGGTGTATTGTTTCTACCCCCAAGTTTTCGACGGATATTGTGTTGGTAAGTATAAATTGTAATTTGAAAATATCATACCAGACTGGTCTGGCCTGGCATCAAGGACCAATATTCATACTAATATTGTCTACCTTGGTCACAACCAATGTTACTGTACAACACTGGCCCATACCCACATGTTTGAAACTTTGGTGGTCAGGTGCTGTAGGAAGATTTTGCAAGTTTGACCCAATTCAGAGCAGCTTGAAGGCAGGAAACTCAAGGCTGGAAAGCTGATTGCAGATTTCAAGCTATTTCTGTGAAAGTTGGTAAACATAAAAGTCTTGACAGACAGAGAGAGAGAGAAAGTATGCACACCTCGACGAACGAGTTGCGAACGCACATCCGCCACCACTCCACGTTGGGCATGCGGACGGCCTGCCCAAAGCATGGGTACTTGGTGGCCATGTCCTTATAGGCGACCTTGAAGCCTTCGTGCATCCGAGTGTAGTCCGGACACGGCAGGCTCATCGCGTTGGCCGCCATGCAGTAGTAATCGCCCAACACGCCCTTGTATGCAATCAGCGTGCCCGTCACGTCCACCGTGATGCATCGCAGCTTCGGCAGAAGCACGCGGTGCGCCACTTCATGGGCCGCCATACTTACTTGCGCTGCCGCCATGGCCGATCGCTACTCTCACCAACAATAATGACCTCAATTCTCGTACCACTCTCACTCTCTCACTCTCTCACTCTGACTGTATTGTAGTCTATACTGCGAGACCTTGAATAAACAAGCAAACTCTTCATGTACGCCAAACCCACCAGAGAACCCTGGAACATCTTTCTCTCTCTCAACTGAAACAAACCGTCGATCTCACCAAAACAAAAGAGACAAATTTTGCGCCCAATACAGCCAGTTCTATGTTCAAACGCAGAACAGGAGTTACTTCTCTCTCTCTCTCTCTCTCTCTCAACTGAAACAAGCAGCTCCACTAGAAGATCGAGGCTCTGTTTTTCCAGTGGCGCAATGCAATCAAACCTGTGATCCAGTAACAAACCTACTATACCGGCATTACTACACTCTCTCTCCGTCACTCTCCACTGAAAAACAAAAGAGAGATCGAGAGTTTTGCAACACAAATCAATCCGTTCCTACGTGAGCTCATGCGATCCAGGCAAGCTAATTAAGCCAGTTCTCGATGCATCGAAACCCCTCCGATCCCGTCCCTCTCAGCTGAAGGTCCATCACTCCACATCGAAGCTCACCAATGTGCAGTAAGTGGAGCACTTTGCAAGCAACCCAGATCCCCACTCGCAACTGAGGCAGGGGTGCAGTGAGTGAGTGGATTCATGAGGGTAGAGTGAGTGAGCCACCAGCAGGAATAGTGTGAATTACCGGCTATTATGGCAGCCACAAGCTTTGAATAAGTTAGTATCTGGATCTGAGTACAGTCAAGTTCGAAACGTGGCATGGACTTGCTGGGCGGCGAATGTTGTTGTTGCCATGATCTTGTGGACGAGAAGGCTGCCTGGATGCCTGGATTTTGCAGGCAGTGTGGTCCCCGTCGTCCCGGACCCAATTTTGTCATGAGTTGCGTCAGTTGTCATCATTGCCTGGAATGCGGTGAGTTACTGCCATTTTGGATGACTCAAAAAGTGGGTTATCCTGTACCTGGAGTAGTTTCCGGGTCGGCGAGGAGGCAGGCTGTGCATGGAGGACAGAACTCACAGAAGCGATGTTTTTTGTTTTGTTTTTGTTTGTCTTTGTTTGTTTTTCTTGAAACAAATGGGATTCCATTGCATTAAAAAACAGGAGAAGCGAAGGTTTGGTGAGGAAGTTGAAGTCGTAGCAGTGAGTTGAAACATCGAGCCAGTTTTAACCCCTAAATGATGGACCCATGACCACTGATTTCAAACTTGGCTGTCCATCACTCAGTTTGCTACCATTTTGCAACTAGATATGTATGAAAATTTTTATTTTTATTTTTCAGAGATGAAAGTACATGTCTTCTTTACTTCAGAAAAAATTTAGATTTTTTTGTGAAAATTTGATTTTTTTAAGAATTTTTGAAGAATAAGTGAAGAAAAATCATATTAAATAGAAAAATATTTCAAAAAATCTGAAAATTTCACCATAAGTGTATATCACAATGGCAAACATCATGGTGTAAACTCAATTTCCGTGTCATTCTATAATTAGAAAATAATAGACATTGAAAATTCACCCAATGTTCAAATTGTAATAAAATATGCAATACTAGGAATTTTTTCAAAATTCAAATTGGAGTAGAAACTAGAGTAGATGACCTTCATTTTGTTAGTTTGACTCAAACTCAAAAAATATCATTTTTGTAGAGAAATTTCAGATTTAAAGCAAGGAGCAACAACTTTCCAAAATACTCTAAAATAGCATATTTTGTGATCTGTTTTTTTTAATAGCTTCTCATTTCTGTGAAGACAAAAAATGGAAAGAGTACAAACTCAATTGGATACTCTTTATAACCCAATGTGAAAGGTCAATAAGGAAAAGGAGGATGAAAAAAATGCTTTTGAACTCTCTTGGCTCAACAGTATTGTCATCAAAACGCCACAAAATGGCGTCCGCAGCGTTCTAGGGTTAAGAATTCAAAAAAATGAAAAAGAGGGACGGTTTGCTTTCTAACTTGTCATTCCACGTTTCAGGTTTCTATTGCTACAAGGACAAAGCCTCTTCTAACGTAACTTCTTGCTTATTGGCTCTGTCTTTGGATATAGACTATGGTACCAGCTCTAGTTTTTGAATCCTAGTTTTCAAATCCTATCTACAACTGCATTCACATTGCACAACACGGTTAGGATTTGGTTGGGTGTGGGGATGTGGGATCTAATTGATCAATAAATTAAAATTGTTGTTTACTTAGGATAGAGCCTCATGATTATATCGTTCTTGTTTATTTATTGGATTATTGTTTTGTTTTTTTACACAAATCAATATAATTGTAAGGACGTTGTGGACTAAAAGTGTCACAGTCAATTCCATCTTGTAAGGGTTAAAAGATTTCAATTGTAGATGAATGCAAGAAACACTTGTACTATTTGTTGCGTTTTCACTATTTGATGCTTTTTTTATGGAGTACTTTAAGCATAAAAAAATAATTTTTAATTTTTTTAAAAATATGGCCAATGTATATACCTTTAAGATGAAGAAACCATGGGAAGGAAAAGCATAGAAAAATTCTCTAAGTGGGAGAACTAGAAAATGCCAAATCTCAAGAAAATAGACACTTTGATGCTTTAATTAGTTAAAAATAGTAAAATAAATTAAATAAATTAAATAAAAATTGGCCATTTGCAACAGCTCTATGGAAATGGTCACTTACCAAAAAACCCACCAAAATAATGTTTTATGTGTTTCGAAATGCAAGCAGAAAGAAGCTCACTTTGTAGACTTCTACACTACACTAAATTAACTTTTTTTTAAATCCTTCTTTTGGAAAGCTAGAAGTCTAGTAGAAGACTATCTCATCCAAATTTCAGCTCCAAATTCGATTTTTTGGGTACTAAATAGTACTTAAAACCTCCAAATTGGAATTTGTGACATAAAATCGGGGGGTGTTTTTATTTAGTAAACATTTTTGAAAATTGCCAAAAAAATTAAGCAAGGTGTATAGTGGTCATGAGCACCTTCCCTATAAATCTTAAGTCATTTGGATTAGATACGCAAAAGTTATGCCTAAAAAAATAATCAGCATGCAAGATGTGACAAAAAATAGCACAAGTGTTTCTTGCATTCATCCTTGCAAGGAAACACTGTACAAAGATATGTCCCAACCTTTAGTTATGAAGGAGGAAAAAGATCATGTGCAATGATTTTAATATCTCTAAGTTGACATTCAAGATCCGACAATTCTAATCCTTGTAAAGAATTTTGGCCACTGAAACTAATATAAAAAAAAAAATTTAATTTTAAACAACACGTAAATTATTAAGGATGATTGACTTTCACCCCATCTCCATTCCACACATACCACCACACAAATCATTATACATGTTTTAGAAAAAAATCAAACAATAGAACTGATACCTATGACTAACTTTATGGGATGCTTCATCCAAAAACAAGAATCTAATTAGTCAATGCACTTGGATTTGGACATGACAAAAGAATATCAACAAAACGGTTCCGATCAATTTTATTGGTAATGGAATACAATAAGATCTCTCTACCTTATCAATAGGGACAGATTTAGTGGTGGTATACAATGATTTGAAAGTTCAAAGGTTATAAAAATGATAAAAAAAATAAAACATATAGTAAAAGCAACACTAGTAAGGATGTTTAGTGCAAGCCATCATTCCTATAAATTCATTTCTGAATTCATTTTTTGTGTTTAGTAAAATTGTGATATAATTTCAAAATATTTGGAGTTCCATTCCAAGGTTGCTAAATAGGATATTTAACTTTTTCAATCAATAAAAGTCATTTGAAAATAAACATACAAAAGTTGAGACATATTCAATTATACACTTGTTTTATTTTTGTGTACATGTTAACCTCATATAGTTACCATATTTCTCCAAAATAAAAAGAAATATATAGATTTATTTGTCTAAATATACTTTCATATTAGTAAATAGGTGCATGGTTCATTTCCCAAATTATTTGAAATTTAAGTCATTCATTTGACACTCTTAGTCCTTGATGTCTTTCATGGATAAAGCAATCTTCAATTCCATCCCAACATATTTACATAAATTGTACTCCGTATTCTAATTGATATCCAATATAGATACCTCCATAAAGATGAGGAAATGAAAGTTTTTGATGTAATGAGCTCTTTCTTGTGTTTCTTGTAATTCTTATAACAAGTGAGACCTAGTGTGAACAAACTATTTATTTATGCAACTCTAGAGAAAGAAAAAGGATTGAACTTCTCTTGATGTCATGAGCTCTTTGACATGCTTCTTGTAAGGGAAGTTTTCCGGTAGTATTTAACCAGCACCTTGTATTGAACAGTAAATACATGATGATATAGACTAGGAAGACGATACTGTTACCACAAAGGACTTTATCCCAAATCCTATAACTTTCAGGCCTCTGTTATCAACACGGGTCCATGGACATGCTTACAAAGCACAAAATGCAGCTCTTACTCTACCTACAAAATACTGCTAGTGAGGGCGCGAAATCACTGTCACCTTCAAAATTAGCGTCACTACAGCAAAACAAATTGCAATGTAATTGTACTTCACTCTTGCACTAATTTAAAAAGGTGTGATTTTGATAACAGTGTGAATTACACAAAAAGTTCATTGTGTTGCAACGGGAAACACCTGAACCAGGAACTTGGAGAATTCCACCAGAGAGAAGAGCAGGACGTCACCTTCGGCGAACCCATTTTCAAGCGAGAAAGCTCTCCAACCGCGACGGAATTGTACGCGGATACTCGAGCGAAATGTGGACGAAATTCTGATCTTCACAATTCTCCGCTGGCCATTAGGGCCCAGAAGACACACACGCTCTTGAAGTTTGTGCCCATACTTCTTGGCAAAGCGATAGGGAAGCTCCTGAAATTGGAGCGCTCATCAGTACAGTTCAATCAAGCAGCTTACGAAGAAAGAGCGATCATCGCAATTAATGTTCCACAACGGCCTAATCTGGATGTTTCAAAAGCTTGAAATGAAAATGCGATGGCAGCCTCACATTAGTGAAGGTATAGCTACTAACCATCATTGTTGACCAATTCACAACAAAGCTTCCATGCAAAACAGGGGATCCGATTTGTAAGGCTCCTTACTAATCGAATGTCCTGACTACTGCAAAGGCTGATTCTCGAGAGCTTGCTTGTAAACTGGGGAAATCTGGAGTTCGAGCTGATGGCAGCAGCGAGGCCTTGATGCTTGGCGTAATCCGTTTCTGGAAGCTGAGGATGCTTAATCACGACTTCCTCCTTCACAATGTCTCGAGGGATACCACGCCATGGCCGGTTACGTGTTTCTCTAAGGTTGCATTTGGATTCACATTTGGGTACTGTGGTTGCTTGGTCTCTAGACTTAACCTTCGGATGAAGACGTGGAACCTTGGTTTGCGGTATAATTCCATCGTCTTCCCTCCCAGACTTGCCAAGTCCACGTTCTTTGAAACACTTGGAGAGGCGAGGAGTTTTGGACAGGATGTTCTCTAGGAGTTTCGAAATGACGAGAACATGGAAACACGAGTTTCCCACCAACCTGAAGAGGACGCAGTCATCCTCCTGAAACCCGTTTTCCTGCACAAATTCTTTCCAACCAGGGCCAAGAAAGAATCGGAACTCACTTTGACCTCTACCACGAATAGGAGGGTATCTCTTGATCACTATTGGGCACATTTGACCATTTGGTCCCGTCAAGGAGATCGCCATGTCCAGCATATGACCGTGAGTGCGGATGAAGCTCACAGGTATCATCTGCACAGAGAACATAGATAATGCGTCATGGACACCCTTGTAAACTAGAGAACACTGAATCACCGATAGAGTCCAAATACTTATTAGAAAACCTGAAACAATATGTTCTTGTGCAAGTGAGAAGAAGGTCGATCAATTGAGATTGAACTCACCACTCTCTCGTTTTTCTGCAGCATGATATGCGTCATCGTCTTCTCAAAACAAGGAAACTCAAAATCCGGCTCCATTCTCACCACTCCAAAGGCTCAGGGTCGAGGTGAAGCTCCTATGTTGACATACATGACTCCACAGCTGACGAGCCACAGCTGGTTTTCTTATACTCATTTACCATGTTGGCATCGTTGCTAACTTCTTGATGGCTATCAACGAAATTAGTCAATTCCAGATGCATGGTGCAGGATGCAGGACACAAGTAAATGGATTTGACATTGCATTTGGGGAGGTGTTAAGAATGGTATTATAATTAGTATCGATCATCATCGGCAGCACCGCAGTACTTTATAATTGCTTATGGGTCGATGATGTGCTCTGATTTTCAGAGGTTATGAGGTTATGATGCAGGTAATTGTCAATTCAAGCTTGGGGAGAGTTTTGAATTTCCAATGAATTGACACTAGTTCAGTATTTGAGTGCTGCATCGGATGGAGAGCCAAAGAAGTCTGGCTATGACTTTTCATATACCTCAGCGTGTATCTGGACTTGGCCATAGCTAAGATATGACTTGTGATTACATTAGGTTGACAATTGTCATGACACTGTCCCTGGTTTTGAGAGTAGATGGCCAATTTCATTAAAATGGCGGTATTTTTAGTGCCATATTTTCCTTGTGCCATATTGCTTGTGCCATTTTTTCAGACCGCCCGCTCTAAACATCTAGAACAAGTATATATTCCAAACATCTAAGATTGTTGTAGATTTCAAACATCTAGGAACTCTATAGGTTTCAGACCGACCGTTCTAAAAGTCTAGGATTGGTATAGATTTTAGATATCTAAGACAAGCATAGATTTTTAGAATGTAAGACCAATGTAGATTTCAGAACATCTATTCTGAACTGAAATAACGTGCCATTGTAATGGAATGCCGCCATTTTAACGAAATTGACCCTAGTAATTTGTAAATGAGTAGTTATAGAACACTCTAAGGTGGAAGCACATCAATATTAAGCAATTCAGCATAGTTGAAGGCAAATTTTCCTAAAATTAATATTTTTTAGTATTGGCGAGTTAAAATAATGAATATTAAAAAAAATATAGATTTTCGGATGTGGTATATAATTTCTGTGATTTTCCAAAGAAACGGCTCCCTAGAAATAGTGGCAGTCTAAGGTACAAGAATGGGAGCAGGGACGCTAATGGGTGTTTCTACCTTAAACATTGGTCATGGGTTCACTTACCAACTTCTAGCTTCCAGAATCCATTGTTATTTCAATTCAAGGAATAAAATTACTAAAAGACTTGCAATCCCTATGATTTCTAATTTTTCATAGAAGAAAAAATTTACATTGCCTTATACTCCTCCAAATCATAAGTAGAATTGCTTAAGTGATCTGCTATGGGTGGCTCTATTTTAATAGGGGCATCATAGTTGGGTTTTCTCAAAATCTAGGATTAACACCTATTTTTGAAACAAAAGGCCATGCACACCCAATGCATGAAAGAGAAGATACATCACCATAGCATTAAGCACTTTTACTCCAACGCTCTTTAGAAAAGACCTTCAATTATGGAGCATAAAGATCTTCTCCCAACGCCTGGCACTTGTTACAGTGCCAAGCGCTGGGAGATCCCACGTGTTTAACGCACTGTGTCACTTGAAGGCCCCACCCTCAAGCTCGGGCTCCCGCCCTCACCCTCACGGTTGGGCCCTCATACGAGGGAGGCCCTCCTATGAGGGCGTCTCACTATACGTAAAGGCCCAATACCAAATAATATCGATTGACAAATTTTGATAAAATTTTGAATTCCAAAACTATAGTTGTCTGCAAACTTCAGTTAGTTTTCATTTGCAGTTCATTTACAGTAGTGTTTGACATCCTTGCTAGCTTCCGGATGATTGTCAAGGGAATCACTTAATAAAGATACATAATTTAGATCCATGATTCAGGTCCAGGACAAAAGCAGATGAAAAGACGTTGTAGTTTTAGAAGTATTAATTATTATAATTAACGGTAGTACCATCATTGTTTTAAGGGTTTAGGGTTCACAAAACCCAACTCTGGCATCTACTTTTGAAACAAAAACTAAGGCTGGACAGCCCCAATGCATGAAAGAGAAAATACAACACCGCAAAAGGCCCAATGCCTAATAATATCAGTTGACACTCAGCTAGATTTTGACATAGTTTTTTGGTCTAAACACAAGCCTGTAAAAATTGAAGGAAGAAAATGCGTGATTCATTAATCAAATTGTATTGAATTATTTTATGAAATTGTTGTGAATTATCTGAAAAGGTATTGTAGATATTCAAGTTAACCCCTAAAGGACCAAGGCCTTTTTTCTGCCAAAAAACACTCAAAACTGCCATTTCTATAGCAAAGAGTAAAAAAATCTGAAAATTGTTTTTTGGCAAATCTAACCATAGGGTCTTACCCTAACTAGTATGCAAATGTGTGGAAAAATTTCAGAATTTTTGACCGCATAAATTGCAAGTTGTTTGTGTTTAAAGTGAAAAAAACAAATTTTTCAGCACATTGTGGGACTAGATTTTATGACTTTGAACCTTTTTAACTTAAATTTTTTGCACTATAGAGTTTTGAGCTTTAAATATTATAGTAGAGAACTGATTTGAAAATCTAGGGAAAAAAAAATCCAAAAAAACTTAATTTTCATTACTAAGAAAATTGTTAAGTAGAAGTAGGTTTGAGATAGAAGGAAAATCTAAAACATTAATATCTTTTATATTGAATTAAAAAGCACAAATCCCAATGGTGAGATTGTTCTAGCAAAAAAATGAAACCTTGTGGAATTTATTTTTTGAAAAATTGTTAAAATTGCATTCATAAATGAATCCTACAAGTTATTTTTTTGAAGAAGATGCTTTATGTGCCCAAAAAACAAGATTGTCCATAACTTTCTTATGAAAAATCCAAATGAAATGAATCAAAGCTTTCCAGATAGACAAAAATATAACCTATAAGAAAAAAATAAATAAATTTAAATTGCAAAATTTTTTGCTACCCCCGGTCCCTTGTTTTGAGCTTATTTTTAAATAATTTTTTTTCCCGAGCACCGATTGAAAAAAAAAATTATATTCCCACAAAGCTTAGCAATTTTTCTATCTTCTAAAATTGTTTCAGAAAATCACAACAAAATTTGAGCCCGTAGGTACCTGTCCAAAATCCCATTTGTCCCCCAAAGGGACAATGGGCCTTTAAGGGTTAATTCAAGTAGTGCACCCTACAAGTAATAATTCTAATTCAGCAACTCTCATTGATTTGGAAATCACATGAAGTTTAGAGTATTTTAGAAGCAATAATATGGATAGTTACTTAAGATAAATGTGGTATGATATATTTTCATACTTCTTTCAATAGGTCATTGTCATTGTTATCCAACAGTCAGCCAAAATTTATCAACAAGTGTCCTTTGTAAGTACTATGTAGTCTTAATTGTACCCTCTAGAACTATGTCTCATTTTTTCAAAAAAAAGAGGTATGTTGAGTTTTTAGATTTTAATGAATCTACAACTAAAATTTGGCTAATTGTGAGGATTAGATGGTATTAGATTTCACCACAAGAATGAGCTCAAATTCATCTTCAATGTTCAGAACTGTGCACACCATGCAACTCTATTTGCA
Organism: Neckera pumila; assembly: GCA_963969595.1. Lineage (NCBI taxonomy): Eukaryota > Viridiplantae > Streptophyta > Bryopsida > Hypnales > Neckeraceae > Neckera > Neckera pumila. The sequence continues at coordinate 13,809,219 of OZ018412.1, forward strand.
CGAATGTGGAGGATACAAAATAATCTATTTGTAGATGTCTTTGGGTAGGAACTTACGTACATGCCTACTGTAGAATAGACAATAGAAATTTCAGCTCTAGATCATTAATTTTGGGTATTCCATAGCACTCAAAAACCTTGAACCTGAAAGTGTGACAAATTAGCAAATAGACTTTTAAATATACAATGATTTTTTCAATTTATGGAAAATAATGTATATGATTACAGTATAAACATCCATCTCCAATAAAAGCTTCAAGTTCGTTGGTTAATGCTTCAAAAACTATAGCGGATGATGAAGCCAATCACTCTTTGTGTGACCAAAAAAAAGACCAACATTTCTTGCAATCACCCATCTAGCAAATTATTTAGGCTGATTAGGTGCCTTACACTATTTTCTTGACATTTATTCTATTTTATGTAATAAACAAATTGATAAATAAAACACTTTGAACTTTCTATTATCTATCCAAAGTAGAGATTTTGAAATCTAATTTTCATTATGTACTTGTATGTTAACCCCTAAAGTTTCATGACTATATTCTCACCAAAAATGCTCAAAAACTGCTGTTTTTAGTACAAGTTTTCAAGTTTTTCAAATATTTTTTTTGCCACATTTAACCATACGATCTTTTATTATGGTGACTTGAGAACATATGCTAAAAATTTCACGAATTTCCACCTCGTGGATTGCAAGATATAAGCATTCAAATTCACTAAAACCATTTTTTGGGCCCTGCGAAAACAAGGCAGTAGCACTTCACAAGCTCACTTTTTGATGAAAAAAATGTCCAAAAGGATGGTGCTTCTTTGGATTATTTTTCCTAGAAAAGTTGGCTACATGCTTGAAAATTTTCACTTCATTTGGAATTGTACAACATATAGGAGAAAAATGATAAGTAGATAGTAGTAGAGAATGATTCAAAATACAAAATTGTCAAGAATTTAATTATGGAATTAAAAAATGCTAATCCCAATGGTGGTAATGTTTTAATAAATAATCTATATCCTATGATTTAATTTTTTTTCAAAAAATATTGAAAATTGAGTAAGATAAAGAACTTCAAAGTTTATTTTAGAGTAGAAAATCTATAACTACCCACAAACTTAATATCTTCATAACTTTTGACTCATTGATCAAAATGGGATGATTTTAAGCTGTTTACCTACATATAATTCTAAGAAACAATTTCAAATTTTTGTTTTTGAAAAAAGTGAATTTTTTTTTATTTGCCCAAACTGCCAAGTTACAAAAAAAAGTAGCATATTAGGCCATAACTTTTGACTTGTATTTCCAAACGTCATGAAATTTGGTGCATATGAAAGATATTTCTTGCCTCCACCTTCCATTAGAATTTTAGCCAAAAATATGGAAATCTCTAGTCGTATGTACTTGCCCAAAAATTCTATACGTCCAAAAAACGCATGTTGGTCCTTTAGGGGTTCATTGGAAACCTAATTGCCAAGACAAATATTATTTACAAGCAACAGAATCATATGTAAAAATATCAGTACTTTTAATGTTTTAGTTTCAGTCTAGATTTTAAAACCATATTATTTTGATGAAAGGTATACAAAATAACATTGATGTTCTATAAAAATATTGCACAATGTTTTTTTATAGCCACTTAAAAGCAAGTAAGGAATTGTACATTTGATACTATATGTATTCTTAGAATACAATATATGTACAAAATTATGGTAAAAACATTTTGATTTGAATGTCATATAATTATGATTTAAACCTTATCATGCTAAAATACTACACTGCATTAACAGAATACATTGTGATTTTATAGCTTTTCAAACATATGAAGGATATAATGTACAATGATCCAAGTGCCATAAACAAAAAAATCTATTTCTAGATGTTTTGGTTAATTTGTATCTCTTAATTTTCAAAAAAATTAAAAAATCATTTATATTTAAAAGTCAATTTTGTTAATTTGTCACACTTTGTGGTTTAGGATTTTTTAATATTATTGAGTAGTGTAAATTAATGATTTTCAGCTAAATTTTTTTTGGTCTAATTCTATAGTAGTCAAACATGCTTCTACCAAAAGGCATCTAAAAATACATTATTTTATGTCCTCCATGTTTGTGCAAATAGGCCTATCTTGTGTGTGTACTTTTCAACATTAGAGATGGTTTTGACCTAATTTTTTTGGTCAAATCTAATCACCAAGAAGTCCTTCCACATAAACAATTTTTAGTTTCTTTGAAATTTTCTTTGAACAGCTCTCCTATTGTCTACAAATTAAAATGTCAAAGTATGTCTTTTCTTTGCCAAAATTCTATGTTCAAGAATTTGTCCCAGAAAATACATACTTTGACGTTTTAATTTGTAGAAATGGGAAAAGTAGATTTTAAAGAAACTAAAAATTGACCATTTGAAAGGACTTTTTGATGATGAGATTTGACCAAAAAATTAGGTCAAAATCATCTTTAATGTTTAGAAGTATGCGTGCAAGGGAGGCTTGTTTGCACAAACGTGGAGGACATAAAATAATGTATATTTAGATGTCTTTTGGTAAAAGCGTATTTGACTACTATAGAAATCATACTACTAAAATCATAACTCCCTCTGTAATATCACAAATGCTGCCATTAATAATAGGGGCTCATGCTTGCTATGCTATGCATTCATTGTATCACATATTAATAAAATTTTGATATATTTGAATAGAAGGCATGATAATGATTTCATTAAGTCTTTGAAATATCTAATTTTAATATTTTGTAAGAATATTTTCAATCATGCATACATAAAAAAAATATTTTCACACAATGCTATATTGCAGAAATAGAGTAGTAGTTTGCAATCACCTTTGTAATATCACTTTTACAGCTTTTATGATTTCAAAATTCTATTGCTACTATCAAATGATTTGAGAAATTTATTCAATTGAAGCGATTTTGGATTTCACAACAATTAAGTTGTTCATAAAGTTTTGAAATTTACAAGTTTTTCTTTTCAATTCACCAAGTTTTGGGGTTGCCATTGTTTGTAACAATTGAGTCAACTTTTGAATGCATTACAATAAATGTGTATCTCTTATAGTATTCACCATTGCATACATTTCATTCATCATTCAATAAATTTCTATTGTACATTTCAATATATGCTTATTTAGAAACAAAATTATACAAAGGTTTTAGTAATTTTTATTTGAAGGTTTACTGAAATTTTTGTTCTGCATTTTATCTAATACATAAAAATTCTAATAAAATTCTAATGATGAATGCGTAGCATAGCAAGCACCAACCACTAGTATACCACAAAAATTTCAGCTGAAAATCATTAATTCACACCACTCAATAGTATAAAAAAAAACTAAATGTCAAAGTATGACAAATTAACAAAATTGATTTTTAATATGTAATTATTTTTTTAAATTTCTGCAAATAAAAGAAACAAGTTTAACTTTTTTTTTGGCATTGGATTTATAATTCAAAAGTTATAGTGTTCCAGAATCAAAACACAATGAAATTGGCAAGAATTTCTTGCAATCACCTTTGACTTTATTTTTTTGGTGAAATCTAATCACCATTAAGTTCTCACAAATTGTAAATTTTTAGGGAGATTTTGTTCACAATTTTCTATTTTCGTATCTACTTTTTGTATCTATTTTTTTGTACATAGTACTATTTCAATATTTGCAAGTAGTCTATACTACTTACAACAATATTTTTAGCCGTTGATTTTTTGGATCAACAATTGAAATTGCTCCACTATAAAATACTCATAATATTCAAGGTTTGAACTCTATTTTTGGGCAAAATGCTACAAAAAATGGCTGGTCTTTCTTGCAACCACCTTGAACAAAATCTCTTGCTCTGTATCCATATACTATCACTTGGTAACCTAAGACCTCTTTTTTAGATACTACCTAAGTAAGTATATATATATCATGTCTCTATGAGAACTTAGTAGACTTTGCATTGCTATGGGATGGACCACATTAAAATTTGGTCCAAATATACAAGTCACAATTGGATTAGGTCTGCTTGGCATCATTCTAAATACCACCTTGTGTTGGTCCCATTTAATCAAAAAACTAGGAGAAGACAAAAGAATTATTTGTTAGAGTTGCTAAAGTATGAGCAAGAAATAACAATCATTGAACCTTTACTTTTAAGCAATATTAATATTTTTTAACATTATCTTTTGAAAAATATAATTATCAATAATTCCAAATTTAAATTATACACAAATAAATTTTTGAAAACTGAAGGTATATCACCCATTTTTCATCTATTATAGCTAATGAATAAAGATAGTGTATAATGAATATAGATGAATGTGACTGGATGAAATGAGCATTTTATGATTAATTTTGGAACCAATATGATAGAGAATTTTTAGAAACATCACATGGAACTTTGAAATGGATGATTTTTGTTGACCTTGGCTTCATTTCTAAATAAAAGTCAACCTCTAAGTAGGTTTGTTAGCTTGAAGCTATAGTTTTTTGGAGGGATCTTGGAAGGCTGGTCGAAACCTCAAAGGTCAAAAGGACAACATAAGCCACTATCCAAATTATTTACAAACAAAAATCTACTTGAGGTTGGTTGAATCATTGACATTTCGGGGTGAAAAGGGCCGCTTCAGCCCTGTTGCCTTTGAGGAAATGAATAATAATGCTGTTAAATATATAATAAATAAATAAATAAAATAAAAATCCACAGAAGCTATTAAAATATTTAAAAAATTAAAAAATTAAAAAACTAAAAAGTATTATTATCTGACATGGAAGTTGCTGCAGTGAAGTTCTCACAATCTGGAAACTTGTGGGAACTCACGACCCTTTAGACTCCCAAAATGTCATTTAATGAATAAATGCGGTTTGAAATAGATTAGGGAATTAAATACAATTCCATGTCATCCTTAATATAAGTAATGAACATTTCATTGAAAAATTTAAAGCATACAACATGAGGTTCACTTAGGACTACACTAAAAATAAATCAATGACTACTTTGTGTAACCATTTTACATACAAAAAGACAAATATTTCATTCAAAGAGGCTAGCATTTACATAGAATGAAAATAAATTCCTAAAACAATTATTCCGACATTCTCTTAGCAATGAATCCATCTATCAAGAGAGGTTTCATCTTACACTAATTGAATGACTAGACATCAAGACAAATGAAATATGTAATTTACAATAGCTTTAGCTAAAAAGTAGCCACTCAGTCAAAATATGGCAAACCAACTTCAAAATAAAAATTGTTTTGAAACTGAAAATAGATAAAATAAATGATCTAAATGTTTTAATCTCAAATTTTCATCCAACAGACACTATTAAATTTATTAGTGAAAAAGATAATAAACACAATCTAATAGTCTATCAAGTGCTTCAGACATCTAAGTACATTAAATTGCAATACTTAGCTCAAGTAGTCTTCACTACATTTAACCCCTAAAGGACCAAGCTGCGTTTTTTGGCAACAAAGCAATTCTGGGCAATTCACTACGAATGGAGCTTTTATTTTTTCTTTGAAAATTTTACACAATATGTGCCCGAGGAGTAGTTTTAAGGCCCAACAATTTTTGTAACTATTGACTACACAGTTAAAAAGTTATTGCATGATATGTGATTTTCTTTGAACTTTAGGCAGCCCTCGCAGCTCAAAAATTTTCTTTAAAGATGACCTTTAAGAAAAACAAAAATTTGAAATTGGTTCTTTAGATTCATATATACATGAGAAACTCTGAATCATTCAATTTCAAGCAATGAGTCAATAGTTATGAGGAGTTTAACCCCTAAAGGCCCAAGTGTCCGTTCAACGGACAAGTGGGATTTTGGGCAGGTACCTACGGGCTGAAATTTTGTCTTGATTTTTTGAAACTTTTTTAGAAGATAGAAAATCTGATAAGCTTTGTGGGAGTATAATTTTTTTTTTCAATCGGTGCTTGGGAAAAAAAATTATGCCCAAATAAGCTCAAAACAAGGGAGAGCGGGCAGCAAAAAAACTTTTGCAAAAAATAATTTATTTATTTTTTGGATTTTTTTTCCCATAGATTATATTTTTGTCTATATGGAAAGCTTTGATTCATTTCATTTGGATTTGTTATGAGAAAGTTATGGACACTCTTGTTTTTCGGGCAGTTAGAGCATTTTTTTGAAAAAAATAACTTGTAGGACTCATTTTTTAATGCAATATTTCAAATATTTCAAATTTTTTTTTTTGGCATGGTTTAGTTTTTGTGCTAAAACAATCTCACCATTGGGATTAGTGCATTTTAATTCAATTTAAAATATATGAATATTTTAGATTTTCCTTCTATCTCGTACCTAATTCTACTTAACAATTTTTTTAATAATGAAAATTAAGTTTTTTTGAAATTTTTTTTTTGGTAGATTGTCAACTCAATTCTCTACTGTAAACATTTAAAGCTCAAAACTCTGTAGTGCAAAAATTTTAATTTAAAAATTTTCAAAGTCAAAAAATCCAATCCCACAATGTGCTGAAAACCTTGTTTTTTTCACTTTAAATGTAGATATCTTGCAATCTATGCGGTCAAAAATTCTGAAATTTTTTCCACACATTCTTATACTATTTAGGTGTAAGATCCTACGGTTAGATGTGCAAAAAAAAACATTTTTAATTTTTTCTTCACTCTTTGCTGAAAAATGGCAGTTTGGGGTGTTTTTTGGCAGTAAAAAGGCCTTCAGGCCTTGGGCTTTTAGGGGTTAAATTTGAAAGTAAGTATGGAGTCTTTGAAAACCATAACTGTCTGCAAACTAAAACTCCTCATAACTTTTGACTCATTGCTTGAAATTGAGTTATTCAAAGTTTTCTATGTTATGTAAAATTTTCAAAGAAAAAACAAACAAACTCTATTCTTAGTGAGCTGCCCAAAATCACTATGTTTCCAAAAAACACAGCTTGATCCTTTAGGGGTTAACTTAAATGCAAGACATTGTCCACATGGGCAATAAGAAACTCATGAGAATTCTTAATACAATGCATGGCTGACTAGACTTTGTAACATATAGAGCCTCTAGGAGATCCAAGAGAAGGTCTTTGGAGAGTTTTCAAGCCATCTAAAGCACTTTGGAAGGGTCTGGAGGAAGAGATTGCTTTTCTCCATTTGATCTCATGGGCCCTCTTATTCCAAATGAGTATGTATTCAAAGAAGTGAGGGCAAATCCAAAAGGCTATTTTGAATGGGTTTTCAGATTTGTGAGATTAAATTCATTAATAATTTAGTGATGTGCATTAAATCCAATACACGTGTCAAAGTATTTGAGGGTATATGTGTCTAGGAAATCAATATGAAACAATCTACATCATTCAATTATATAGCTTACCAAAAAACTTACTTGCAAGAACATGCACATTATTTAGTAGATTGCAGAAATATAAAATTTGTATCTTTGTCCTCAACAAGCCAACACATTCATCCATGGTATTCATTGTTGCATATATTGTATAATCAAGAAGCAAGGATTTCAAAGGATTAAAAGAAAAATACTAAACCCCATTAAAATTATAATCCAATGATACTACCTTTTCGCAAGTGAAACAATACAAGTGGCAAAATTCATTTGTAGTTTGCCTTAGAAAAATACATGTCTCTTGCCACTAGTCATCAGCCGAACTTGGCTCCAATGTCCATGCACTACAATCTTGGTCGGTATCACAAATCCCTAATTTTCCTTAGGCAACCTTCCTCATAGGAACCACTTGATGAGGGAGAAGAGGGGAAATCTAATTTGTGAATCCATATGAAGTCTAGAAACTCTCCATGCCAATCTGCATCCAGATCATCATTGTTTAAAGGCAGTTTGCTTACAGGTGGTACATCTTTTGTAGGTAAATTGTGTATAGGCCTCCTAGACAATTCACCTCCAAAATCAAGTGCTTGAATAATGTTGGCAAATTTTTGCTTGTTGTCCAAGCTTGGGTCCGCCACACAAACGTCACAATCTCCAATTCCACCTACAAAGTCGATAGTGAACATAGGCGCACCATGAATATGGTGGTAGTATCGTTTCATGACAATTCCTTTGAAGTTTGAAATCCCATCCCACAAGTTAGAATCAACTCCCAATGTCTTTAAGCTCACCCAAACATGCATTGGACTTGGGAAGGCACAATGGTCCACCTTTAGACTTCCATTATTTTTTGGGGAGGGCATGCTAATCGGTTGGCCTACCGCAAGCTCAATTTGTGCTCTTCATTGGCACATTCAATAAAAGGGCAAGTTTGTTTGCCACAATGATGCAGCCATGAAAGCTTGCTTGTGAGGCATTATCGTGATTCTAAACGTGGTGGAGTAGCTCCCAGGAAAAACCGCAATGTGGTTGAGGAATGAACATTCCTTGGAGGAGTCACAAAACCATTTGCACCAACTACCTCTTGAATGTTGTCAATGTCTTTCAGAACTTGACCATTAAACTCTGGCATTATTTGAGATCCTCCAACGGTGGTTAATGGCTTTGACCTGAGCAAATTGGACTTTATGGGTCAAGAAATTTTTTTGGTGGCTCCAAACCAACCAACTCCAAAAATGCCTCTGGCTCCGATTGTGATTTGTGGGCACGGTCATGGCCACGCCTGCCTCTCCTACTTCCACCTTTACAATCCGTATGCCCCCCTTCAATTAGTACTTCATATATTGCTGGAATTGTTGGAGAAGCTTGTTTAATCCCTAAAGGACCAAGGTCTTTTTTTGCCAAAAAACTCTCAAAATTGCCATTTCTAGAGCAAAGAGTAAAAAAATTTGAAAAATGTTTTTTTTGCACATCTAATCATAGTATCTTATACCTAACTAGTATAAGAATGTGTGGAAAAAATTTCAGAATTTTTGATTGCACAGATTGCAAGATATCTGCGTTTGAAGTGAAAAAAACAATTTTTTCAGCACATTGCTGGACTAGATTTTATGACTTTGAATACTTTTAACTTAAATTTATTGCGCTATAGAGTTTTGAGCTTTAAACCTTTCTAGTGGAGAATTGGGTTGAAAATCTAGGGAAAAAAAAGAAATTCAAAAAAACTTTCTTTTCATTCTTAAAAGAATTGTTAAGTAGAAGTAGGTACAAGATAGAAGGAAAATCTAAAATATTAATATCTTTTAGATGGAATTAAAATGCACTAATCCCAATGGTGGGATTTTTCTAGCACAAAAACTAAACCATGCGGAACTTTTTTGTTTGAAAAATTGCAAAAATTGCATTCCAAAATGAATCCTACAAATTATTTTTTTCAAAAAGATGCTCTAACTGCCCAAAAAACAAGATTGTCCATAAATTTCTCATAGAATTCCAAATGAAATGAATCAAAGCTTCCCAAATAGACAAAAATATAATCTATAAGGAAAAAAAATTTAAAAAAAAAATCGAACTTTTTGCAAATTTTTTTTGCTGCCCTTTCTCCTCTGTTTTGAGCTTATTTGGGCTTAACTTTTGTTCCCGGGCACCGATTGAAAAAAATTATATTCCCACAAAGCTTATCAGTTTTTCTATCTCCAAAAAAAATTTCAAAAAATCATGACAAAAATTCAGCCCGTAGATACCTGCTTGAAACTCCACTTGTCCATTGAACGGACACTTGGTCCTTTAGGGGTTAAAACACCTCCCATGTGATCAGCCTTTGCCTCTGACGTGGTTCAGGAAAGCTCCACAAAGAATTTTGTTGAGATTCCGCCAATTGAGCACTTGATTTGGCAGCTCCCTTTACATTGGTGATGTTTGTGGAGTGTCTCCCAGATGCAGCATCCACATCACTAAGCTACGCCCATTCGCTAGACTTGTTTTCTTGATGTCATAGCCTAGATATTGAAGAAGTACTTGCATTACAAAAAATTTCAGCCCTCAACAAGGCTACCAGTGCATGATTTTTGCCACCCCCAGGATGCAATTACAGAAAAAAAAAATATATATATATACATTATTATTTTGATTTTGATTTTAATGTTTTGAGAATTTTTTTAATAAAAAATTTCTACTCTAATGTGGTGCTGATGTGGTACCAATGCGGCGATGTCAAATTTCAATTTTTGTTTATTTATTTATTCCTTTCCATAATTGCACCATGGGGATGCAAGACTAGCGGCCTTGTTGAGGGCTGAAATTTTTTGTAATGATTTTATTGTACAATTTGGCTTTGAATTGGATTGTTGCTTCCCATCACACCAACAAGGTGCGGTAAGCAACTCTTCTGGTCTTTGTGACCAACTTAGATATTCATCTTGGGAGGCAACAACTCTGCAAGCACCTCCAAGCTACTTGAGGGTGCCAAATTGAACTCTTGAATTTCCAAATTGTGCGGAGGTGATCGGAATTGCACCTCCAATGTTGGCCTTGTTTGAGGCATTGGTGAGGATACCCATTTCTAGAATCTCTTCTACGTTGTTAACAATTGTGACAACTTCCTTGATTGAGCTTCTACCCGTGCAACTTTCTTCATGTGTCTCATTGAATACAAAAGCTGGGTCGGGAAAGAGTGTAGACTAGATTATGCAATTGAATCTTTCAACAATGTCAAGAAATCAATTTTATTCATAAATAAAACTTTTGTGAATTAATAAACATGCTTATTATTATTTACAAATACTAAACAAAACAAAATGTCTTAATGTTTATGAATTGTATTAAATTTTAATATTAAATTTTAATATTAAATTTTAATATTAAATTTTAATATTAAATTTTAATATTAAATTTTAATATTAAATTTTAATATTAAATTTTAATATTAAATTTTAATATTAAATTTTAATATTAAATTTTAATATTAAATTTTAATATTAAATTTTAATATTAAATTTTAATATTAAATTTTAATATTAAATTTTAATATTAAATTTTAATATTAAATTTTAATATTAAATTTTAATATTAAATTTTAATATTAAATTTTAATTTTAAGTTAAATTATGAACTTCTGAAGAAGGTCACCACAGGAGGTAAACTGATACAAAGCGCACTCCTAATTTGAGATTTAAAAGCATTTGGCCTGTAGTGACCCTCGCAACTTGGAAGGATAAATTCTTCTGTTCCATCGCGTTTTGCAAGCCAAAGAGCCAGCCTGCAAATGGACCCCATTTTGCAAGTCAACAAGCATTTGGAGGCCATTCAGAAAGGAGGTCATCCATTTTATAAGTCTGGTGGGATAGTTTTGAGGGTCAATATGAACAAGTCATCCATATAGGGGTTGGTTGGATGGTTGGATGGTGATGCTCTTAGAGGCTCCTTCCACCCTAGAATATAAACAATGTGTCTCCGAAACAAGTACCAATGCCAACTGCAGTCATCAATTTCCGCCTTTCTATACATCCTAGGAAGAATTTGCAATTGCAACATCCACGTCATATGCAGAAGACCAAGAATATGCTTCACCTGAGGCAGACTTGCACCACGTTCAATTGCTCATTGTTGAACAAATTTGGCCTCCACTTGCAAGTGCAAGATAGGTGCTGGAGGCTTAATGTCATGGTAAAGAGCTCAAGGTTGCATCTTGGTGACACTTCCAATCCTAAGTGTTTTTCTCTCACTATCACTTGCAGCCAAACATCCTCCACTCCGCGTAAAGAAATTTACAAACAACAGATCAAAGTGTCCCTCCCGTAGACCTTGCACAAAAATGATCACAAATGCTTCTATTTTATAGTACGTCAAATAGGATGACAACAATCTTGTACGGATTTTTGAGAACGTGGTTGTGATTCTTACTAAAATTGATGGTCTTCTTCTATGCAAGTACTTGCCTTCACACAATCTCACAACACAAAACCGGAAGAGTAGAGACCATCTCTTACACTCTTGGAGCAAGGCTTTTTGCCATAGCAAATTGCTATTTAAATTAGCTAATTCAATTTGAATTTGATTTATGAAAGAGTAATGTAGTATTGAGATTTTTTCTTGATGATCACCTAAAACGCCTTGATTGTCTTAAATGATCATTTGAATCTTAAGATGATTAAGGTGTTTTAACTGACCATCTCAAAGGTCACCAAAGGACTTTAAAATGATCATCTATAACACCTTAAAAATCTTTAGTGATCTTTTCAAAGTCTTAAGATGATTAAGGTATTTTCAGTAATCATCATCTATAACACTTCAATCATTTTAGAATTTCATCCTCAAACCTTAAGATGATTAAGGTGTTTTAGATGATAATCATCTATAACACTTCAATCATCCAGGCAATCATCTTAGGTGACCATCTCAAAGTTTTAAGATGATTAAGGTGTTTTAGGTGATCATTTTGAAGTCCTTTGGTAATCTTTAAGATGATCAACTAAGATGATTGAGATGTTATAGGTGATCATTTTAGAGTAATTTGATGTCCTTTAAATTAGGTGATTTTAGGTGATCTTTGGTGATGTTTAAGATGATCACCTAAAATCCTTAATTATGTTAAGTGATCATTTCAAAGTCTTAAGATGATTAAAGTGTTTTAGGTGATTATCGTAAAGGTTACCAAATGGATTTCAAAGAGTCAATTTACTCCTATGACCTTGATGTAATCAATATGTTCAAGGTTTTATCAAGGCACATGCTACCAAATTACATCCCAAGCATCGTGTATGGTTTAAAGCAAAGACCAATTTAGGCAAGTGTAGAGTACATGATTTTCTTTGTGAAATGGCAGCTGCTAGTGGTATGGTGGATGATTATATGAATAAGTCAGGGCGCGTAATTGCGAATACAAAAATAGGCATAGCGTAGGTTCCTTTGGCAACCATTGTGGCAAATACTGGTCACAAAAATTTGAACAATTTGTATATTATAATTGATCAAGTGTATTGAAGATGAGGGGTGCACAACCTTTAGCTAGGCCAAAAATGGAATGCTACGAGATTTTCAATCTCACTATGAAATTAATTGACAGAGTGGAACTATACTATCAATATAGTTGGACATTCAATCATGGTGAATGAAGATCGCCATGGGATTGATTTACAATGTTGTATGTCAAAACACTTAGAAGCTTGTGGACAATGTGAAATATCTAGCTCTTTGTCAAGTACGTGGACTTCATGATGCTGCATCAAATTACTTTGTGGTCCGTCATTAAACGTGATTTTTGAACCTTCATCAAGCATTCGGAAAAATTTCAGCCCTCCAAAAGGCCGCTAAGGAATTGATTTAAATATTAAAAAAATAAAAAAAATAAAAAAAATAATTTTATATTTTTATTTTTTTCCATATTGCACCGGGCGGGTGCAAAACTTGTGGCCTTCTAGAGGGCTGAAATTTTTTCTACTGTGAAGTGGTTGTAGTTTTAGCATCAATATCACATCAACCTATTTAGGAACATTTGATTGATATTCAACAACCATTGACAACTATTGAACAACCATTGAAGGATAGTCAACAACCACCAACTAGTAGTAAGTTGCCTTGTAATATTGCTAGCTAAACCTATATCAAAACCTACTTGTCCTTTTCTTCATTTCAAATGATGTAGCCTTTGTTTCTTCAATGACTCCAATAGCTACGGAATATGCTCAATCAAGCCTACTCGATTCAAGTCACGCTTCACTATCAACTCCAACTACTCTTATTGAGGAAGAGATGAAGTTTTTGTTGGAGTTTGATTTTGAAATAAAAATTGTTTCAGGTCCACCAACTATAATCATTGAAGCTACGCAAGGGACCATACGCAAGGGACTAGATTTGCAATGCAACAGAAGGTTGCCTTGCTACTAAAGGAAAATGATTTTTTGAAAGAACAATTATTACAAGCCTTGCATCAACAACAAGTTCAAGTAGCTTCATTGTCTACTTTGCAAAAAACAAGTTGGGAATGAATTGAAGCAAATTTGAAACAAGAAATCGAAGCAACAAGAATCAGGTAGAGGTTTTGATTCCAATTGTCATTCAAGTTTGTTTTAAGCCTCAAAGTCAACCTTAGACCTCTTACGGTCTTGATAACATGACATTTTCTTTGACTGCAAATGGAAAGCTTTTTTCAAATCCAAATAATTTTTCAAATGCTAATTGGTTTAGAAATTATAATCAGTTTCATTAGACCAATAGGAATGGAATTCAATTTCCTACAAATCAGCAAGAGAACTAATTTCCTTTCAATCATCTAGATATAAATCAGTTTGGTTTTACTTTTCCTATTATGCAACCTCCGTTTTTGAACAATCAAAGGAGTCCTGGAGTGCTAGTAATGCCATTTGCCGTTGCTCTTGTGTTCACTGCTGTGATCTATCAGAATTTCAATGGCAATTTCAAATAGTATGCTCTGTGTAAAATTGTAAATAATAATTGATTGCAATTTGAAAGCAAATTTGTACTGTATATATTTCAAGACTTCATTGAAATAGAAAGTGGAATGTAATTTTTCCTTTGAATTTTCATGTGTGTTTTCATCCAATTTTGTTTCAATGATGGATGTGAAGTGCCATTTCACCCACATCTCTGCTAGAATGTTGGATGATGGATTTTTAACCCCTAAAGGACCGGGGTGTGTTTGAGTATAGTTCTTGTTTTCTTGACTAACTCTTGTAACAAGCATAATTCCTCATTTGTGTGGAATAATTTTGATGATTGCCACCGTTGAAATGAAAGAAGATTTATTTAGCTTTCCTAAGAAAAAAAGAGCAATGAAACCGCACAATTTTTGTGAAATGCCATTGTTGACAAAATTGATGAAAGATGTTCGGTTAGGCGGTACTTTGTATGTTTGTTGTAATCAATATGCTAAAATCGGAATGCTCAAAAAGTGCTCCAAAAACTTTGATTTTTGTTCCACAGATACATATCATCATAATAGTGATGTATGGTTTTTTTTCAAGTTATTTTGAGGTGTAGAAAAAAAGATATGAGAATGTGAAGTGACGGCCAACAATGCCTTTTCTATTCTCAAAAAATCACCAAAAATCGCAAACTTGATCATTTCTTGATCACATTGCACCAATGGATTCAGTGAAGAAAACTATCTAGGATCTCTTTGTTGTTCTAAGACTATTAGTGAGGTTCACATATCAATTTTTTTTACAAATGTAGTTGTAAAAGCCAAGTAGTGACCTTATTGTTCTTTAGAGGTTAATCCACATATCATCATGTAGTTTGATTGTTGAATTATCCAACTTTGATTTGGTCATAATTGGTTGAACTTCGTTCATATTTAATTTATGGATGCTGTATCCAATTTTTCCACACTGGTTATCAATTGAAAACCAGACTTTTCAAGAAAAATGAGAAGCTACAACGTCAGTAAGGCAAAAGGCAAAACCGGTTATGAATGTACAAACCTAAGAACTTCCTCAGGGCCTCTTTACACTATGGCCGTCCAAATCGAGAGGCCGTGGGATTGAGAGTCCAAACTTTTGGTGAGAGTCTAAAGAAATGAGCAATAAATGATAGGTTTTGGAGCCTTTGGCCGGCCATATTGTGAAGCTTCCAAAGGCCAAGCCCAAAGTCCAAACCTATACCATTTGTTCAACTTCTATCCTTCTCTCTCCACATTTGTCCATCCAATTTTTGAAATTCCCTATGAAGCCTCATTCATGTGGCAATTTTTTCAAGCAAAAGCTAAAAATACATGAAAAAAGGGTCATAAATGGCCTTGGAAGAAAAATCACAACACATACTCTCATCATCAAACAAGCAATATAAAGGATATAAATGGAATAAGAGGATGGCATTGGAATAAGAAGGGGGCATCCTATGCAAAGGGAATGCAAAAGGAAGTAGGTACATTGAATGCAAAGACTCTCCATTGTCATGGTAGAGAGGAGGTTTCAAACCATAACAAATAACAAATAACAAATAACAAATAACAAAGGGAGAGGCGAGAAAGAGGAGAACGGAGAAGCATTTATGTCTTGCAAAAAACAATCCACAGAGATCTAGCGGCCAAGATCTTGTCAGTTTCTTATTTATATGAAAAAAAAATTCTAAAAAATTCGACGGACTCTCGAGGAGAGTTTGGGTCCTACATTTTGCAGGACCCAAACTCTTCTCGAGAGTCTGTCAAACTTTTCTGCCATGTAAGCATTTTGCTGCCATATAGGCAGTTTTGAAAGCAACGGACTTTGAGTTGTGGCGCGTAGTGTGAAGGCTCGAGAGGCCAAACTTCGGGGTTTCTGAAATCTGATTGGTGGAATCCGACAGACTCTCAACCGACGGCTGTAGTGTGAAGTGGCCCTCAGTATAGCTTCTCTCAATGCACAACATAGCCAACATGTCTGCTACACTAAATGAAGGTCAGATCCGACAGAAATTAAGTCATTTTTTGTAAAAATGTGTTAGATGTCATCTTGTGAAATAGTGTGAGGAGATGTGAACCCTGTAGAATCTAACCTGGAAATTTAATTTTGGCACCTAAGTGTTGAATTAGAATGGTACTTTGGTACCTCATCTACCTATATGGTGGAGGCACCCAAAACTGTCAAAATAAATAATTCAGTATAGTTGGAGGTACCTTTTCCTGAAAATAATATTTTTGTAGTATTGGCGAGTGAAAATCATGTATATTTAAAAAAAAAAAAAAAAAATCGGTTGTAGTATGTAATTTCTATGATTTTTCAAACTATTGGCTCCCTAGACCATTGAAACTATCCCATAGGTGTACCCTAAACCAAAATATGCAAAAATCATCTGTCATCGAATTAAAATTAAACATTTGTAGGACACTTTAATGAATTTTTATGGATAGATTTGGTGACAATCTAGGGTTCAAGAATGGGACTCAGTTCTTGTCAACCTTGGACGAATCCAACGGACAATTCTATAATGGATGAGGTTTGGATGAGATCCAGATGAATTTGTTGTTGTGACGATCACGTTCAGGAACCCAAAGAGGCTCTCTAAATTAAGGGCCGGTTTATACTTGGGGCCGGATTGAAGGCCGGCCGGAACTCTCCAAGTTTGAACCAATAGAATCTCTCAATTTCTCCAAATCCGGCCCAAGGACTTTACACTTGGGGCCGGATGGAACCATCACTCATCCTATGTGTCATCTTAGGTGGCATGATTTTGGCGCCAAACCATCCGGTTGCAAGGGAGCAATCGGGACGAGGTTTTTGGTGGCCCAAACTCCCATCTTGGGCTGGATGGATCCCCTCCGTTGGATCGTACAAATGTCTACCGTCTTTCTCCTTTTTTTTTTGGTAAATGCCTATTAATTTCCTCCCATCTGCTGTTGCTAAAGTTTTGGAGCACTAGGGTAAATTTTTGGAGAAGGTTTTACATTGGAGCTTTTTCTACATATTGGGAGCATGTTCTGTTCTGTTTTGGAGCACTGGTATATGTTGTTTTTTAGGAGCATATTTTCATGTTCTGTACGTTTGTTGATTAGAGAATGTTCTGATGTTCTATACATTTGTTCTTTATTAGTTAACATGAATTATTTATTTGTTACATGTTTTATTACTTGGTACATGTTTTATTTACTTGGTATATGTTAATTATTTAAATTTTTTTGGTACATCTCTTGTCACGCTACCTTACATTCCACAGATACAAATCTATAAATTGAACTCGTTGTCAAAGTAAAGTCACAGACTCTGACATCTATGAGATGATGTGTTTTTTTACAAATTCTGATGACAAAAGAAAAAAGAATTACAATACTATTACAATACTAAAAATAACATGTATGGTTAAATGTATTTTGCAATTATCTTATAATTTATTTAAGTTCTCTTAAAAAAATTCATTTAAAAAAAAAAATGAAATTAAAAATATAGACTCAAAAAAGAGATAAAAAGAAGACGTTCTCTTGAATTGTGTCAAATTGTGTGTTTAGTCTTGTGATTATTTTCAAACCCCTATACTCATATAGTTGATAAGAAGGTCATTGCAAGAAACACCATGCAATTTTTGTAGCATTTTGCACAATACTCATGATTTTTTTGAGAGCATTTTAAAATTTATTTTTTCTAAATAAAAAATTCTTTGCAAAAATCATAGTATTTTTTAAAATGCTTATATCATACTTTGAAATTTTTAGCAACAATAAAGATAATAGTGATAAATTAACGTTGTGATCTAATTGGTATTCTTCTTGAGCTCATATAAAATAAGTTTGGTAAATAAAAGTTTAGATGTGCTTAACCCGTAAAGGACCATAAGGCCACTACATGACTTCTACAACTACATTTGTAAAAAATTTGATATGTGAACCTCACTAACAATCCATAAGCAACAAAGAGACCCTAGATGATTTTCTTTGCTGAATCCATTGGTGCAATTTGATTGAGAAATGATTGAGTGTGCAATTTTTGGTGAATTTTTTGAGAATAGAGAAAGCATTGTGACTGTTACTTCACATTCTCATATCTTTATTTCTACACCTCAAAACAATTTGATAAAAATTACGCATCAATATTATGAGGATATGCACATGTGGAAAAAAACCAAAATATTTGGAGCACTTTTGAGCATTCCAATTTCAACATTTGATTTCAGCGTACATACAAAGTACTCCCAAACCGAACATCTTTCATCAATCTTGTCAATGGTGGCATGTCCTCATTTTTTTTATAGAAAAGCTAAATAAGTCTTCTTTCATTTCAACGGTGCAATCATCAAAATTATTTCAAATGAATGAAAAATTATGCTTGTTACAAGAACTAGTCAAGAAAACAAGGACTATGCTCAAACACCCCCGGTCCTTTAGGCGTTAATAATAGGCTTTCAAGATGTTGCTTGTACTTACCTTTAGGAAGTCTATTAAAAATTAAATTACATAAAAGAAGGTAAAAAAATCTCTCTTTTCTACTTTTGAAATAGAATAAATAGGTAGAAAAGAAAAAAAAGGAGAAAATAAATAGATAAATTTTTCTTTTTTCTTTTTGAAATAGGAAAAAAAGGAAGAAAAAGGAATACATGTGTGTTTTTATATTTTTTGCATTGAGCATTGACAAAATCCAAAAACTCATGAATTGGAAATTGGGCCCTAGAATCTGGCCCAAGGGCTTTACAGTACTTGGGGCCGGATGGAAGAATTGGAAATCCGACCCTAGGATCCGGCCCAAAGGCTTTACATTAGTTGGGGCCGGATGGAAGAATTGGGGCCGGATTGTGGGCCGGATTGAAGGCAAATCCGTCCGGCCTTCCATCCGACCCCAGGCCAAGTATAAACCGGCCCTAAGTCTCCTCTGCCACCTTTTAGCAAAGAGAGTTGCGAAGTCTACTATCTGCGCCGTTGCTTTCACTTAACGTCTGTGCCATAGCCGGTTTTGCCAAGGAGTTGGACAATCTGCGGGACCATCCTTGCATCAGGATTGAATTTTGTGTTGTTAGGATCTGTTGGGATCATTTCTTGATCATTTGTTCACGTTTTTCTACCGACAAACAAGTGCGCACCTAGGGTTTGCGACGCAATTGGGTGGCTGCAAGGGCTGGTGAACCATTGCAACGTATGGCGGCCATAAGATTTTTGGCATGTCTAGATTAGAGCAGAGGATGTTCGAGCTGAGGATGCGTGGGTTTTGAAGGTATGTGGCGTTCACCGCATCTAACCCTACCTATCTGTGATTGCGAAAAATGACTACTTATATGGTGTAGTAGGCATAATATGTGAACTGTGGGTGAGTTGAACGATGTGGCCAATAGTTTATTGCATGTGAGTTTGATTTGTTGACAAACTAACTTTTGTTGTTATGGTTGTGCAATATCACTAGCACTTGATGAGAGATATGATGAATGTCAAAGTGTTCTTGACAATTGCCAATGTGTCAAGCGCAACAACAAAGCAAGTTTTAACTCTTTTAAGAACAAATTATGATCTTGGAAGTGTCTTACTCGTAACATCATGTTCTCTAAACATTTTGATGTCTTTGATGATGAAAGCAAGTGAATGCATGGAAATGCCGGAGTTGGAGATGGAGGAAGCAAAGTCTTTATTCTGTAATTGTGGTGTATGCATCTTTTCCATACACTTGAGTAACAACGGTGACCATGATACAAGCATTGGGTGAGCAATTGAGGTGTGTTGAATATGTTCTCTAACAATGGTAATCAACAATGGTAATTGCTCTTGCATGAAATTGACTTTTTGGACCCTTTCCAAGAACCCCAGCATCCCGTCTTCTCCATTGTCATCTCCATTGTCAGAAGAAGCTTTGATGCATTAAATCCATAGGATCAACTTCTATTCATGGATATTCTTGGGGGTTTAATGCATCAAAGCTTCTTCTAATCATGGATGTGGAGCTACTTGCCTCTGACAACGATCCATTATTTCAAGATTCAACATCCAAGTGGAAAGTGTTTGAATTGTTTGGTATTATACATGGAATACATGTGATGGACAGGTGCGTTTTCTTTCATGGTTGTGAATCTTTATTTCCTTGATGAGAAGAACAATGGAACAATGGGAAGAACAATGACATATGTCCTCAAAATTCTTGACTTCTTGAGAGTTTAGTGGTTGGAACTTTGTGTTTGTCATTTGTCAACTTTCAGTTGTAGTTGCAAAATGGGATGTTCAATTGTCCGGAGTTCGAACTTTTAAGACTTGAGAGGAGTTTCTAGTTGCCCGAGGGGTCCTCAGGATAGATGTGAATCTGAGATATTCATCAGGCTGCTGTAATTCCTCTAGAAAATTGTGTGAATCCCCATCCATTTCCATGCGCTAGTTTTATGAAATTTCGCTAATGTAACGAATGTTATGGGTTATTTTTGGGGGGCAGGATGAGGACTTTGAGAGATTTACTTTATCTTTACAGTTGTTCTTTCTCCTTTCTGTTAATTTGCAGTTGGAGAACCTGAAGAGGAATTTTCTAGTGGAGAATCTTGACAATGGCTTGGCAAAATTGGCATACACGGCCTGTGGCGTGAGTTTGCAAGATTGGAGACAGAAGTTGGCGAGTTTGGGAGACGACTATGGATTTTCGAGTTGGACGAGTTCAATGCAGTTGAAGAAGCCAGTGTGACAGGGGGTGTTTGTTGGATAAATGTGAGGTGTTCGTTTTTCTTGGATAAGGGATTTATGAAGTTGGAGGATGTGAATTTTGCTTGTTTTTCCACCGTAACGGTCTTGAAGCTCAGTACAGTCTTTGCAAGTCTATAAGAACTGGATCTGAGAGGTTTGAAACACCTCAAGGGCTTGGAATTGAACTGTTTTGCGTACCAGCCAATAGAATCAGAGGCTTTGATCTCAGTTGTCGGACTGGTTCCTTGGTGAAGCTGGGCTTCCTACGATGGCTCCACATCCCATCAGATTCGCCCTGCGTTGATGAGATTGTCCATTTGACAAAGCCCCAAGTGTTAGAATTATACGGATGTGGCCGGGACCAGATCTGAGGAGCCTCATTTTACTACAGGTGGCTTGATTTTCATAGCAATGCCTCGGTGGCAACCATCGTCGGCTGAAGCTCGAAGCACACCAACTTACAGTTCTTGGATTTGAGCGCGTGCAAGGTATTGCATAGCTGCTTAGGTGTGGGTGAATTAGTTGCGTTGCAGAAACTTTGTCTCGCTGGTTGTCTCGAGTTGAAAGAGGTTCCCAACTTACAGAAGCGCAAATGGCTACAGAAGTTGGATGTGGAATCGTGCTTGTTACTATGAGAATTGCTGGGTTTGGTTGACTTTGTCAGTTTGCGGGAATTGCATGCTGATTGGTGTGAGAATCTTGCGGAGTTGCCAGATATGTGCAAGCTGAGAAGCTTGAGGATATTGAAACTTCAGTATTGCAAGCGCTTGGAAGCATTGCCAGGTTTGGATGAGTTGATCTGTTTACAGTCCCTCCGAACATTAGTTTGCAAGAATTTTTTCTAGCTTCCAGATATCTGCAAGCTCACGAATCTGCAAACTTTGGACGTGGATTTAGATCGCCCTCTACAATCAGCTGCGGTATTGAGCGACTTGATTTTGCTTCGGAGTTTGCATGTTGGAATTGATGAGCTGCATGATAGACCTGACTTGCGGAAGCTTACAAAACTGGAAAGTCTCCACATTGCTGGGTGGCAAGGGCGAGGGTTTCAAGTCTGGCAGAGTTAGTTTCATTCGAATCCCTCATTTTTC
The DNA here is from genome assembly GCA_963969595.1 of Neckera pumila. Classification (NCBI taxonomy): domain Eukaryota; kingdom Viridiplantae; phylum Streptophyta; class Bryopsida; order Hypnales; family Neckeraceae; genus Neckera; species Neckera pumila. Next base: position 13,831,169 of record OZ018412.1, read on the forward strand.
ACAATTGCAAGGGCGTGCGTGCGTTGCTTGATTTCGAAAGGTTAACAAGGCTGCGCGAGTTGGAATTCTGGAGGTGTGAGTTCCAAGATTTGTCTAGTTTGTGCAACTTGGTCAATTTGGAGAAGTTGAAGATCACGGATTGCGACAAGCTGGAGGCTGCGCGAGCTGGAATTCCGGCTAAATGGTAAGCTCTGTTTCATTACCGTGATGGTACTAAAACTCCTTTGTGCAAGTAGCGATCGCTAACAACGAGATTCGATCATCACTCTCGTGTGAAACAACCGATCAATTTGTTATCAAAATCCAGTGATGTACGTTCCAATTGTGGGCTATATGTGTACTACGCTCTGCCTCGTGGATGATGCCCATGCCTTCGAGGTCCAGAGTGGCAGGTAAGCACGGCGGCTGTCACAGCGGATACGTCCCAGCCAAGCTCAACAGATCCGCGGGATGCACGGGTCGACACCACCACTTCGCCTTCTGGCGCTCTCGGCGTCGCCACCATCGCCACTTGCAGTCGGCTCGTCAGTGCAGTCGCCTCCATGTCCCGCACTTGCACTGCCCGGTGCATTGCCATCGCCGGGGCCATCTCCAAAATACTAACTACTCTCACCCCGCAACTCCAACTTCGATAGATCACTAATTAAGTCTCTGCTGGGAATGTCTATAATGATCGATTTAGAGTCTTGGAATTAGCATAAGAGTGGATGCAATCTCACACAGTGTAAGAATGATAGGATCAGGAAGTTTTCTTGAGTTTCACTCACACGTACGGTGATTGGTAAAACTGATGATGGTCTTGTGATGCTCCTGAAATGCTTGCGATGGTGTGCACTGGAGGATTAATTGTGATGGTGGAGGTGATGATTGAATTAAGAATGGGAGGCAATGGTGAGGGGAAGCAGGAAATGTGGGTGGGTGGATGGCAGAAGGTGCACCTGCACGCTGGTGACGCCCATGGTGACGGAGCTGCTGCTGCTAACTTCAGTACTGTAATGAGCTGCTGACTGCGTCCAGCTGAAGCTTGCTAGCTTATACGTTCTCACAAGACTTTTTGATTCTGGTGGTGCCCAGGCGTTAAATATCCCATGTAGTTGATCGAGTGCTGGACGGACGCTGTGCGGACTGAGAATCTTGGAAGGAAACAATCAACACCTACCCTGCTTGAGTGAAACCGTTGCAGACTTCGAATTTTCTTAGAAAATTTATCTCGAGTTCTCGACCCAGCATCCATAGTTACCGGAAAGTTGGAGAATATATCAATGGTCGAATCCATTGGACGACATTGGAAAACTATGAACCAGCATCCATTGGAAAACTATGAATTTCCAAGGCTGATTATCAGCATTCGAAAGCTGAATCCTCAAGGGGCCGTGAGTTCAGTTCTCAGGTCACGTCATGTGCAGCACGTTAGTTCGGAGAATCGATGAATGACTTTGCGAGGTTAATTTTCTGTCATTGATCCAGAGTTCTATGAATGAGCTCCATCATCGGTGCTCCACGACGTCATCTCTACATTGCAACAAATCATGACAAAATGAAGGAGCTTAATGAAGGCTCAATTTTCTTCTAATGTGGTCTAGCCAAAATTACCCCTAAATTACCCCTAGGCTCATACATTGAGACTAAGCATTTTAGGCAAGAATTTGCAGAGGGCGATTGTTAAAAGTGCACAATTAGGTGCTAGTCTTGTGGATTTCAAAATGTATTTATTTTAATGGCATTCAACACTATAAAGTTTGCCATTTGGGTTCCATGCAGTCCCATGTTTTCCAATGGATGTTGTAACCCAAATGTTATTTTCCAAATATGTTGTGACAAAAGAATTTGGTGTGCAAAGTTGAAACAAAAGAACTGGTTAGTTTACTCATGGGGTCAAAATCTTGTATTTGGTGGGCTGGTGTCAGAGTTGGCAAAAACATTATGAAAATAGATGTCAAAATTTTTGGGAGGTTTTTTCTAAATTTTTTTTGGTATGGAAAAAAAACACAACTTGTGGAATGTTTATATTTTTAAGCATACATTGAATCATTTTTTTCACTTTTCATTTATTAGTCAAATAGGAAATATTGACCACAAGGTACATTAACCCCTAAAGGACCATCATATTTAGAGGCCCAACATTGCTTCAAAAATACTCATCTCCAAAGCAAAGTCAAAATCATCATCAATAATTATATTTTAACAAATCCAACCATAGGATCTTTAAGTTGATTTTGGCTCAAATACATTGTTCTAAAATTTAGAATGAATATCCCCACTGATTGCAAGTTCAATGTAACTTCACACATAGATTATGATGAGTAGCGTCCATTCCAAAAAAACTCATGCAAACTTTCAAATTATGAAGTCAAAAGAGCCTGCCCGAGTTCTCAAAAAAACCAAAGTGGATGGAGTTAGAGAGGTAGTAAAAACATTTATGTAATAAAAAAACAATGTATCTGTAGTTGAATAAGTCACGGTGTTTTGGATGTAAAAGCTCTAATCTAAAGCCGAGCAAAGGGCTATCAAGCTTGAGAGAATTTGCAACCTTGCCTTCAACAGATTTGAAACTCATCAAACATGGATGATAAAAGCCCAGGTCTTTAGAAATATTCTCATGGAATTCAATTCTAGCATATCAAATCTAACTTTAGTCAACTTTATCCTAGATTTCACTTGGAGATTGGGCAATTGACTATTTGGGTCATTGCAAAAAACAATTCATGTTTTTGTCTCAAAAAGCCCGATCTTTGTGAGCAGTGCTACATATCAATACTACCAATATTATGTATATTATATAAAACATTCAAAAATTGGTATGCTCCGTCCATTTTTTTGCAGATTCTTTAAAGATTGGCCTTGTGCTTTTCAAATGACTTTGATTAGACCTTGAAGTGTAAATTTTTGAACAATTACTGGATCTCAATTACATAATTGAATTCTGCCAAGAAGTGCTATGCAATGCTACAAATTGTAGTCCTAGACCATAATCAATAATCACAATGTCTTGAAAATTGTGGACATTCTTATTTTTAAAATTAGAAGAGAATGTTACAAAACAAACTAGAATTCAATGTCTATTTTTCCTAACTTAAAGGTGCTCTTTCTCAACCATTTTCTTTTTTGGGAAAAAAAAATTGTATTCTCTACACTTGTTCAAAGGTAGTGCCTTTTGAGTTTATGTAGAGGATGGATAATTTACTATTTTTAGAAATTTATTTCTTGGCTTGTATAACTTCAGAGAAAGACCTTGTATTCTAATTCTAACCTTCAAATTTGCATTTTTGGATTGAAATTAGGAATAAAATTCACCAAAATGGCAAAATAGGCATCCAATGGGGGATTTTAAAATAGCAAATTAATTTTAAAAATATAGAAAAAAATTACTCAATGTCTACAGCTATTGCATATACCTTTATTTTTCAAATTTCATTTAAACAAACATACAATGCAAAAGTTATAGGCAAGAATCCACCTGTCCAAGACCAAAAGGACAAAAAAAAGAACAAGCATTTCTTGCAATCACCCATTTGTCACATATTTGGTAAACAAGGTTGAAAGACAAGGATTTTGAAGGCTCTTAAAAATAGATATAAACTTTTAGCATATCAAATTTTGCAAGGCATAGATACAAATGCTCTGAGCCCGCATGCATTTTTAGAGCCTTCACATTCAAAAATGTCCAAGTGAAAGGGGCATCACCTTGTATTAAGGGCATGGATGGGAAGTTTGTCGGCATTGAAAATAGAGCAATTACTCTGTCAAATACAATAACCACCCATCTCATTGCCTTTAATAGATGCCATTTTGTCCAAAATTAAAACTATTTTTAATAGGACAATGAACCAAAATGTCATACATCAATGAAATTCTTTTGGTAGATGATTGCCAAAATCTTACAAAAAATTTCAAATTGACTAGGCTTTATACGAGAAAAAAAAGAGGAAGAAAAAAAAATAGATAAAATCATCTAAATTCTAAAGCATCTCAAAGAAAAATGAGATTCACCGATGTTTGAACGAAGTTTATTATTTCTAAGTAATATTGTGGGTGAGTGATAAATGATCAAAACAAGATGATTTGTCTGACCTACCTTGACTTAAACTCATCTCTATCTGTACACATTTACTTTAGGGATGGTTTAAATCTTTCTCCCTTTTTTTAGTACTATTATATATCCCAAAATACAATTTTGAAGCTAAAATTTGGAATCTAAGACCATCTATAGACTATTTGCACTCTAGGGTACATGTTGCACTTCCACCAAACAAACCAAAAAATTCACTGTCACACACACTAATAGGACAAATTAGTGAACCTGTATTAGTGAGTATAAGGTAGATGACCCATTTCCAACCAATTAAGCAATTGAGCACATCTAAAGTGCAAGCATGTTGAGTGGAAAAAATTCATTGGGTACAGAAATAGATTTCAAAAGGATTCTAAAATTTTTCACAATCTTATTTTCCAAAATAAAATTACCACGAATTTTCTAGGTGAAAATTTTATTCGTCCCGTATTGGTCGTACTAGTCATCCTATTTTCTACCAAAGGCTGGTTGTTGCAAAATCAAGAGTCCTATAGCCAGTCATACTGTACCATAATTGATCGTTTACTCACTTCTATCTGCACGGAAATGCACCACCCTAAGATGTGAGGAGGGGAGGTTGGTCAGGAAGGTCAAGCAAGATTGATCTCCTTATTGCTCCTTATTTTTCCCTGGAGAAAACACTGAAATTTTATTTACCATCCATGATAAAATTTGCAAATTCTGAATTCATATTTGCAATCAACAGCCCAAAATGAAATATGCGAGGTGAAGAAATACAAAATTCACGTGGCACAAAATAGGGGGCAATTTTTATATTTACCCTTGGATGGGGCAATAAGGGGGTCAATCCTCCCTGGCCGGTGGGAATGGGTGATCGATCTAACCTTATTCACGCGAAGCAACCGACACCGGGTAGGTAGAGATATCCTCCGTACACAGGGTATCAACGGGTATCTCAAGGCTGTGACATAATTCCGCGAGGCTTTTTTCATCTGCATTCCGATCTGTATTTCTGTGTCTGAAGCTTTCATGGTGATGCTCGCACCCCAGAGCTTCGCGTCCTCTTCAACCGCCGGCGATGTCGATGGAATGGTTTCGCATTCTCGTTGCTCTCTGCTTCACGTCGCTTTTCGCCGCTTCCGGTACAACCCGCTCTCGCCCTTTCTCACGCTCTATTGAATCTCCAATCTCTGTTTTTGGGTGCTGAGTGTGTTTGCGGAATTGGCTTATTGACGAAAAATTTCCTCGCATGTTGGGAATCCGATGGCTTTCTTTGTGGAGATTGGGATCGATACGGCTTCTTTCGGTTACTTGGACTGCACTTCTACTTCGCTTTTGCGTTGTCCTTTCTCTTTTTGAGGGATTCGATGGATTGGTTCACTTTAGGGTTCCTCTGGTTTACAAACTTGTGGTAAATTGTTTTTTTTGTATCAGGAATCTGTTCACATGTTGCGGCATGTCTGTCTGTTTACTCTTTTGGTGAGAGGCAGGTATTGGGTTAGGGTTAGAATCCTTCGTCTAGGTCGGTGATTATGGTAGAATCTCCAATCTCTGTTTTTGGGTGGTGAGTGTGTGTGGAATTGGCTTGTTCGGTTACTTGGACTGCACTTCTACTTTGCGTTTGCGTTGTTCTTTCTCTTTTTGAGGGACGGACTCGATGGACCGGTGCACTTTAGGGTTCCTCTGGTTTACGAATTTCTGGTAAATGGTGTTTCTCGTATCAGGAATCTGTTCACATGTTGCGGCGTGTCTGTCTGTGTACTCTTTTGGTGAGAAGCAGGTATTGGTTTAGGGTTAGAATCCTCCGTCCAGGTCGGTTATTATGCTAGAATTTTATCTTTTGGTGTTGATGCGTGGTATGAATTAGCTGGTGGGATTATTTTGGTTACAATTCTTTCGATATTTCATTATTGCTTTAAAGATTTTGAGTATTCTGTTTTTGAAGCACTGCGTGAATTACGCAATTAGTGATGCTCAGCATGTATTCCTCGTGTGGGGAATTCTGTTTACATGTTGCCGGGTTGTGGAATATCTGTTTGCTCTTTTCGTAATATATCGGAGGCGGATAATGTGTTAGGGTTAGAATCTACCTACTAGGTCGATTACTCATGGGAGAATTTTGATTATTGTTGTCCATGCGCGGTATAAATTAGCTGATAGGTTTGATATTGTGGTCATCGGTTGAGAGTTCTGTATTTTATTACCGCTTTAACAAATAGAGGAAAAGACTTTGAAGCAGGTCTGCATGAATTCACACAGTTAGTGGGGCTCAGCAGTACTCCCATGTGATACTTTCGAGACATGAGATCCGGTCTTTGTATATACTGGTTATTTCCCTGATTCACTTGTACTGTGACTACTCGTGTTGACTTGTTATCACGGCTAAGTGACCCTTGTTTGGTTCGTCATGTACAGGTGTTGTAGCTGATGGAAATGTTACATTACTGTCGTTGACAATCTTTAAAACGCACGAGTGGTTCGGGCAAAAACCTACAGTGTATTTTCAATGTCGGGGCGAGGATAAAGTGTACTTGCCAGATATCAAGGCGAAGGGGCAACTTTATAACTTTCTGGGACTGGAATCTTGGCAGGTAGGGGCATTGCTCTCACGTAGGAACCGACGAACAAATATGGGTAAAGTGTATTGTTTGTTCTACTGCGAGGCATACTAGCGTGACGAAGAATTCCTCATGTGCAATGACTTTATGTGGGGTTTGATAATTACCGTGACTTTCAGATTTGCAGAATTGAAACGAAAAACAGCTTCTGATGGAATGCCGTCTTGAATTGTGCCATTTGTATACAGCCCCTCGTGACTTTGGTCGGAAACAAATGTAAGCGCTGCGGACTCTATGAGCAGGATTCGGTGAAGTCAGATGACATATTCGATGAGTGGGAGCTTTGCCCATTAGATTTCAGCCCAAGTCCGGAAGGACACTATTCTCGTTTCATTGAGAAGGAGTTCAACCTTAGTCTCTTGTGCTCGAGTTGTAGTAAGTTCCAACTGCCTTTGTGTTTTTTTCTTCTTGATGCTAAGAGTAATAACCCCTAAGTGTCAATTGGGGCTAAAAATAGAAAGTTTTTTGGAAGGTAGTAGTCAATTATAGTAACTTTTCGGAACGTATTTCTATCGTTCAAAACTGTACATTGTGTTACCTTCCTTGATGATAGATTTCAACTTCTCTAGGCATGGAAGTGGACAAGCTTGCCATTTGGGCACTGGGGGTTAAGTGGTGAGAATATGTGTTTAGGAGCCATATCACCGACATAGATTTCTATAAATGCGTTAACCCCTGAGACCTAATAATAGAAAGGCCGCTTTGGAAGCAGATAGGTGATTATTGTCTTTTTCCAAAACATATTTCTATTATTCAGAAATGTTAAGAATGAATTCTTGTTTCTATTGGTAGAATTTTTTCACCTTCCTCTTAGCTTCTTTAGATGATTTATTTTAACTCCTATAAATATGGAAGCAGCCACTTTTGGCCAGTTGGGTCCTTAGGGGTCGAAGAAGAGTGAATCTCCGTTTTCAACGCTCCCAGACCATACTATGGATGCTAATTAAGAGTAGGATGAGGCAGGTTTTGATAATTAAATATTGTATGTTCTGGCAGATGCGACATCCGAGGAAGTGGTGGCAAATCCTGAACCTAGTGCAAAGGAGGAACCTGGTGAAAAGGAGGAAAGCCACCACCATGGTTTGACGGTTGCGATAGTACTATTTGCGTTGTTATCACTGGGCGGGTTCGCCTTTGTTGCTTACACTCAATGGCGTCGGAAACAGAGAGAGACTCAACAAGCACGCTTTATCAAGTTGTTTGAAGATGATGACTTCCTTGATGATGAGTTGGGCCTGAAGGATGGGCTATAAGTACTTGATCTTGGTGGTGAAATCCTTGTTTTAGGGTTTTAATCATCTAGAGGCGGAGGCATGGCAAACAGCTGAAGGAGGATGTGATTTGAATACTGTGTTCAATTGGTAAAGGCCTGGCGCCTTCTGCCGCTGGGACCAGCATTGAATTGTGGGAGAGGGGCCTTCGTGTTGCCTTGAACCTGACTACTTAACTGTAAGCAGTCCCCTACTCTCCTCGAGTATATCCTTTGAGCTGGGATACGTCTTGGATGCTTCTTTAAGGGACCTCCTCGATTAGCTGCTTATCAAAGCCTTTATCATTATGCTGAATTACCTTCATAGGGCACTCTCAAGTCTCAACTGTTATGATGACGGAGGTTTCCCTGCTTTTTTTAGTGCTACGTATTAAAGATAGTGACATCAAATAGCATAATAATTGCATTCTATGGGAAGTCTTATCGGGCTTTTCTTCCTCCAATTTGTACTTGGAACCCTGGTTGCGTTTCAGTGTTTCAGATAAAAGATATGGGTTTGTCTTTGTACAGTTGCACATAATTGGCAAGATTGATTCGGTTTTATCTAATGCCGCTTAAATTGCCTTGTAATGACATCAGGTCACTCTAAATCAAGTTGGGAATGTTTACATTTGTGCATCACGTGGCTAACGCAAAATGTCTTACTTGATTTTTCTTACCATCTTTAACATTTGCTGTCAAAGGGATAGTAATTTTGTGCTGTACTAGCACAAACTGTTTTACGTGATTTTCTTACCATCCTTAACATTTGCGTAAAAGGGATAGCAATTTTGTGCTCTACAATAGCTAATAGATTGAAGTTATAATGTTAAAGGCACATTTCTTTTGAGGCCATGTTTGAGAGGGCCATTTTAGCTGTTCGTCTAGTGCAAAGCTATCACTCTTTAGAGCATCCCCACCCCTCCATTGGGAACGAACCTGAGATGGTTGTGTTCAAAACATTCCCACCCTTCCAATCCGGAAGGTCAATGAAATTAATTCTACATCATGTCCAATGAAATCAAAGCTTTGAACACCATTTTTTTAAGTCTAGTGGAATATTGAATGAGTCTATTTTGTGGACATTCTCTTTGTCACTATTATCAACTTTTGTCCCCCAAGATGACAAAAGTGCATTCTTGGGATGATAAGTGAATGAGATTTTCTTTGTCATTATCATGCTTTTGTCCCCCAAGACCACAATAGTGCACCTTTGGGATGATAAGTGAAATAATCTAGGAAAATAATGCCTTATTTTATAACTTTTTTCTTGTTTGGTGAGACTCAAGGATAAGACATGATGGAAGACAGTTGTAAGAGCCTTATTACCAACTCTTCTTAGGCCTACTATATGACCTTTGGCATGTGGATTTGCCTAGGTAAGAATGGTAATGTTCTTAATCCTATATGGACGTTGGAGACTTTTAGTGATGGAAATGGAGACTTTTAGTGTCCACAACAAGACCCTCCACTATTATCTTTTGATTTTGAGTACAACTCTAGTTAATTTTTGAAAGAAATATGTTCAGACGCAAAATGCATTATTTGGTGGTTTTCCAGGTGAAGTGCCTTAAATTGAAGTACCAAAAATTCATAACAAATCCATGCTTCATTTGAAAAATGCAGTTGGACTAGAGAAGTGGTTCTCCAAGTACTACAAAAGACTAGATAATGTTAAGGCAGGTCTAGAGATGAAGAATAACCTTAGGTAAGGACTTACCAAGCTGCATCAATGGCGTGGGAGGTACTTACTAACTGTGGTTGTTCCAGGCCTCGCTTTGCAGTACTTGATATAATGTCGCTGCAAGCAAATTCCATTGAAATCTCTAAATACAAACTACAAGATGCAGTTCAAACTCTCTCCCATTGCGGACGGACTTAATGTGACCATGCATTCCTAATGAACCCAAAGTCCAAGCCCATTGTCAATACTCTAACATTATCAATCTCCATCTGGCTTAGAAATCAACTTGCTCGAGTCTTAAACCTGACATCAACTTGCCACAGAAGCAAAAGGCTTGTCACTTTGTCAGCATTGAGATTCCGCTTACAGGAAACTTCTTTACGTACTTCTAATCAGGAAAGAGACGTCCTTCCATTCTTCGCGAGTCTCGAGTCCCATACTGTATTCAATAAATTCAATAAATCAAGATTGACCCTTAATAAATCAACGTATCCACCACTCCCTTTCCTCATTGAGCCATGCTCGTAATTACCATAAATAAGGAAGTCATTGGGCATAAGTCAACTGAAAACTTTGATCGCGTTTTGCATACGATTTACAGGGCAGCTTTCGTTGATTCACATCAACAAATGCTTGTCGAGAGGCCCTCCAGGAACCCAGAGAGTTTCAGATTTCTTAGAGCCTCCCGTCGTCAGCAAGACACCATCAAAGAAGGATTGCGCCAACGGTGCGTATCACCGTGGATCATGTCCCCCTTTTTTGGTTATGATCTCGCAATAGTAGCCGAGATATGAGGTCGGAAAATTTGGACACGCAGCTCTCCCAATGCAACGGTGGACAACGAAATTCTGTGCGTCTGATTTCGAACAAACCGCCGAAAGTGGTACATGCCTGAAAACAGCATGTGGCCCCCAAAAGGTCTGACCCTGGATCAGAAATCAACTTCCCGCAAAAGCAAAACTCGTCAGCATTGAGATTCGGCCTGGTCTGTGATCAGGAAAGGGACGTCCTTTCATTCATCGTGACCCACGAGTCCCATTCTACATTCTATAAATTCAATGAATCAAGAGAATACGGTAGCTGCGAACAATTTCCAAACAAATTCAATTGAAACCCCCGGAGCCCCATGAGCAGCGATCGTCCTCACCAGAACAATACAGCCACCCGCGCTCACTCACTCACTCATCTCCCAATTAAACTCAGTTCCAATCGCAGATAAAAAAATTTCAAATAGTTCCTCACCGACACTTTGTCGGCACATTGAAACACACCGTATATCACTGATGGCCTCAACTTATTCAGGAGCCCTCAAAAAATGAATCATTCATGCTACTTACACTACGATTTGCTTATGCTTGCCGGTAGGTCACTGTGACCGGCACTTGCACCCGGTGCCCCAAGCTTCCCGTCAAGTAGATCCGCCCGAAGCTCGTCTGGTTCACGTACACCGCGCTTTTCAACGCCGTGAGCGTCACCGTGAGCTTCTGCGTCGCGTTCGCAGCGATGGTGAACATGGCTGGAGCCACGACCACGTTCACGTCGGTGGGCTTGGTGATGATGGCGGTGAAAGTTTGAGGAGGGCCTACGTTGGTGACTGTCCGGGGAACTTTGAGGGTTTTCTTCAGGGTGCCGATGGTGATGCTGGGGAGGTTAAGATCTGTGGGAAGGCCAGGATTGGGAGGGCACGACTGGCCGGTGGCGGATTTGACGTCTGCTGGGGTGAGAGATGGAACGGAGCACAAGAATTTGACGTAGTCGGCGAAAGCTGCACACAACAAGGTTCAAGACGAGGAGCTTTGAGTACAAGAGTTAAACCCTAAATGCAATGCACGACAAATACGTTCATCGTATTGTGCACTCGTCATTCTCAGAAATAAGTAAGCTTTCAAGTGTGTGACTTACAACACCATTGCATGCTCTCTTCAACCCTAAAGGTCCACGCTACAATAGAAAGTCCACTTAAGAGTCTATTATAAGAGCTTTCATAGATCTATAGTTAGAAATTGTTGATTTCACCTTTCTAGTAGTACATTTGATTACTTTCTGTGAAGCTTCCTTAGTAATTCATTTCAACTCTTACAGATATAGAAGCAATGAGTTTTGACTATTTGGCAAAACAGCCAAAACTGCACGCAAAACCCAAAACTACACACAAACCCAAAACTACAAAGTATGCCCAATTGTTTCCTTCGTTGATGAATCCTTTATACATAGAAAATGCAAAGCCTACGAACACAAGAATTGGCAGAAAGCTTATACCGTATTGATACCCTAACAAGATTACCGGCGATAAACCCTAGATCGTGGCACAACGAAAGCGAGAATGGAAGATAAAAAAAAAATGCAGCCCACTCACTTGCGTCAAAGACCAACCCGGGGTCGAGCGCCGTCGCCGCGTCCACAAACCCATGCCCAAAGTCGAACGCATTCCCGGGCTTCTTAATCTGCCCCACGACGTCCCCATACGCATCCACCTCGTTATAATACGACATCAGCGGATTATTCAAGCTATCCAACGGAATCGCCGTGGTCCCCAGCGCCGAGCCCACAACTGCCGGACTCCACAAGGGATGCTTCTGCCTCACAATGGCCGCCACTCCCGCGAGGTGCGGGGTTGCCATACTCGTCCCACTGATCATGCAGAACTTCTCCCCTCTGAAGAGGAGGTTGTCGGTCGTGGGGAGGGGAGACCACGCCGACCAGATGTCCATCCCGGGGGCGACGATGGTGGGTTTGAGCACGTCGGCGACGGGGGTCTTGGTTTGGGAGGCGACCACGGAGTCGTCGATGGAGAGGTAGACGTCGGGACCGCGGGAGGAGAAAGGGGCGATGCGAGGAGGGGCGCCGGTGTAGACAGCGGTGGTGCCGCCGGCGATCCGGCCCTTGGCGGCGCTCTTCGCAGACGTCAAGTAGCTCATGAACGACTGCGCAGGACAGACAGAAGGTTGAGGGGTTAACGCCGACATCGCAATGTCAACAGAACTTCGCGCGAAGAAAATGGATGGTTCGTTATATGGATTTACGTTGCAAGCCAAGCACGGGAGTTAAGGCGATCAAGAAAATTCAGATGATTCTGTGATGAAACGAAATCGTGATGATTTTAGAAGCTAAACCAACAAAAGAAATCAAAGCCTCAACGTCATGAAAATCCAGCTAATTCTGTGGTATAGGTCAGAAAATGCAAATAGCAAGGTTATTCAAGAGCAAAACTCTAATAAAAATGGAGATTCAATAAATGAATCTAGGGGCTTGATGGACACAGATGGAAGTTCTAAAGATGGACCTAGAGAGGTTGCAAACATAATAAAAAAAACTCATGATTAGGGATTCGGAAATTTGTAAACTACAGTAGAAAGTATACTTCACGATGGCCTCATTTTGCGAATGAGGCTAAAAAAGCAATTGGACGAATCTTCAAAGTCGAGAAATTGGGGCTTTAGGGGTGGTTCATTAAGAAAGAACTGGAGCAATTTCAACAGCTTGCGATCGAAGGAGAATGTGAGGCGATGGTGTTACCTTGTACTCATCTCCCCACACAGCGATGCCAGGGAAGTCCTGGAAATTCCACTTGGAAGGGCTCTGGGTCTCGAAAAGGTATTGCGGATTGAGCAGCACCGTTCCGACAGCTCCGGTGGCGGTGGCCACCGTGCGCGCAAGGCCAGCAGGCGAGCTCGTGAAGCTCGTGACGCCGTCCCAGTTGCAGAGCAAGATTTTGCCCTTGATGAGTTTCTTGTCGAGCTGGGTCGCATCCGCGCAGTCGAAGCCGGGGTTCAAAGACTGACCGGCTAGAACTGCATCGCTCGCGCTTACCAACGCGTAATCCATCGTGCCCGGGGTTCCAGCTGCCAAAAACATTACAAATCTTCGTCAAGCACAGCTAAAGAAATAGAAAATGCATAATCTTCAATGCATCGTAGTCCTCACTCATGAAAATTTTCAATAACTCTGCTCGAAATCTTCGTCAATCGCTGCGGAGAAACATTTTGCACCAACACATGTAAGTAGCTAAATTGAAGTGTTTAAGGTTCCTCAGTACATCTCAGTCTTTACTGATTGAAATTACAAACACTCTACGTAAAATCTTTGGGTCTCACTCTTCCTATAATCACATGCCATCATACTGTAAACGTAAGAACTTCGATCTTTAAAAATGATGAATTCCAAATTTTAACATATACAGTAGATCATTTTTCTAACCCCTGCATACCTCAACTAAATAGAAAAAAGTGCACTTTGGAAGATTTTGGTCACGTCCAGAAACCATAAAACATAAATTTGCCTGCTCAAAAAATTTATGACTGGTTTTATTCATGCATTCTGATACCATCTTTGAAGCCTCTGAACTGATTTGCTTCAACTCGTGAATGTTTTTGGCCATTTACGCAATTATGGGCTAAGGTAATCACACCTGCTTCTGACACCTAACTAAATCTCGCACTCCAAAATAATACACAATGAGAACAAATTGATCTTGGGAATGTAAACCACCTCAACACAGAAACTTGTGGTGGTTATACATCATTTACCAACAAGTCTTTGAGCCTAGTCTAATAATGTATTCTCTGATGCGTTAAATCCATTTAATTTACTATCAACAACGCTAAGGGACCTGACCATCCTTACAATAAAAAGTACGCTCAATCCTTAACGCGTCACAATTAGGTGTGATTACCCTACAATCTTGAACAACTGCTTGTAGTCTTCCCATTAACAAAACACAGCAGCAGCAGCAGCAGCAACCAAAAGAATGCGTGAAGTTAGGGTTTGGTGCTTACGAGCAAGTCCCTGCCCGGAGAAGTTTTTGCCATCAGACGTGAAGAAGTAGTTCGGGTAGCTTCGATCCGTGGAGGACGCGCCCACTGACGTGATCCACGGGCTGAACGACGCGATCGTGGAGATTTGCGAGCCTTGGTTTCCAGCGGCATGGACCACGAAAATCCCAGCCTTGACAGCCCCCCCAAACGCAATCTCCAAAGCGAGTGTGAAGGTGACCTCGCCCGCATTCGGAGGTCCCCCGAGCGACAAGCTCAACACGTCCACGCCATCCTGGATCGCCTGGTCGATGGCAGCCACGATGTCGGAAGTTTTCCCACTCCCTTGCTGATTCAACGCCTTGTAAATGGAAAGACGCGCTCGAGGGGCAGTCCCGCTCGCCTTCCCGTAATCCGCGCCGTTCACAACCACAGAAACACCTTGGTTCCCTGCTGCAGTACCCGCACAATGCCTGCAGAATCACAAGGGAGAGGAAGGACTGATCACGACATTACCATGAAATGCGGCAAAACGACATACTATGTCATTCAAATCCAATAAAACAACACTGTCACGAACCCCTATGGACAATCCAAGATGGAAACCCCTGTGGATTATCCAACAGGAAGAAAAAATCATTTCCTACGTGTTTGGATAATAGAATCATGTTTTGAAAGTGACTATAAATGGCTTCCAGAATGCACTCTCTGTTTCTAGTTTGGGCATCTAGGTTACACCCAAATACAGTTCTTGACAATGTCTTCAATTTGATGTTGCTGTACTCGATACTCTTGCAAAGTGTGGGTTCCAAATTATAGATACGGTGGAATTCGTTGAAACACAGGAGTGAGGATAGCGTTGAGATTCTAAAGAGGTGGATGCAAAACGATTGCTGCAGTCGAGCAAAGCAAGTGGCTAATACTAAACAGACATAAAAGAGAAACTCCCACACAGATTTCGCTACGAATTTCCAAAACCCTAAATTCAGATACGACCCCGACGACTCACGTGCCGTGGCCGTTGCCATCCAAGGGGCTGTGCCAGTCGGGATCGGAGGCATTAGCATTCACATCCATGAGTGCCCCATCGAAGAACTGCGCAGCCCCAACAATCTTCCCATTGCAAAATCCTTTGGGGACACGAGAGTCCTTGGGGCAGGTCCCCAGGAACGACGGAAGAGGACCGTAGGGCTTCACTCCGTCGGTGGCGGCGAAGCTGGGGTGGTCAGGGTAGATCCCTGTGTCCACGATCCCGATCACCATGCCCTCACCCGCGTTCTCGATGCCGCCCGTCTTGTTCCAGGAGTTCGGCATCGCCATGTAGTCAGGGGAGTGCGTGGTGGTGGTGTAGACGTCGCCGTCCGGGATGACGCTCGTAATCGCCGGGTTGAGAAGGGCCAGGGAAGCCTGCGGGTACAACCATCACGCGCACAATCATTGGCTGCTGTCTGATATGAAATCAAGCTCGAACGGATTGAATGGAATCCAAGCTCAGGCTTGGTGAATGTGTTAGAAACTTGGAACCCATTGTGTTGGAATTGGTGCAGTTGCTAAACCTGTTCGGGACTCAGGCGGACGGCACAGCCGCGCATGCAGCGCCTGAAGTCGTAGTACTTCTGGAAATTGGCCGTGATCCCCAGAGCGGATTCTAGTATGAAATCGTTTTGGGCACTCACGTCCATTCCTTCGGCGTCCATGGAGGCAATTTCTGGGGCGGTGTCACTGCAGGCACACGTTTCAGGCACACCATTTGAGTTCAGTCAGGCGGCGATCTTTTCCTCAACGATCTGATAATTTCTTAGTATGATCGTCCAACCTCCACACCCGTCACCAGAACTCGTGGCTAGTGTCAACAATGTGGGTTGGAATCGTGACCAGAAAGTCAGATTAGAAAGTTTCGTTTCACTCATGGAAGCACAAAATGGTTACAAAGCTATTTACAAAGAGCCAAGACACAAATTCCTGTACATGCAGACGGCGGTCTACCACTCCCATACGAAAGCTCAGTATGTGAAGCAGAGAAGAGAAGAGTCAAGCGGAAGAAAGGGATATGGGCGTGGAGATGTAACTTACTCGAATACAACAATGTAGCTTTTTTTCTCAGCATTTGCGGCAGCGAAGCAGCACGCACATAGAGTGAAGCAAAGAATAAGTTGAAGAGTATGGTTCCACTGATGCCGTTCCGCCATCTTCCTCGCCATTTTCACAAGCAAGTCCAATCCAAACCTGCTCCACTTGCTACCCTTACCACCGCCCCAAACTCGATTCCAGCACTACCAAAAATTTCCACGAGATCGATGCCACAACTACAACTACACCTCCGTTTGCACCGATCGCTGTTCCTGCAGGTACAAATCCTATTAAGCCAGTCTTTCGTCGAGTCCTCGCCGCAGGGAAGCGGTGCCTCCTTCCTCAAGGCTCCTCCTCCTTCACAGAGCCTTCTGTTTCACGGTGCCTTCTTCAAGCTCTATTGAGGACGGACTTCCTCGCCGCCTCGTCCTGCTACTGGCACCTTGATCACGAAAGTCCTGCAAATTCAAAGCTCCGTCCTGTTGTAGCTAAAGTTGGGACTGTCCCGCCACGATAAACAGCTCCGTTGGCAGCGGCGCGGCGCCGTGTATCCAGCTACACCGCAACCTCCGGACAAACCGGCGAATCCGTCGCGGATGGCTGCTTTGGCAATTGCAGCGGCGCGGTAATATCTGGCACCCTGAAACGCGGCTGCACGGAAGGTACAAAATTTTCTCTTCGGTTACTGTCCCATTGCCACCACCACCATAATTCCACCAGGTTCACCCAACACTCCATTTATAAGATACTGGAGTCACAGTGGTCAATATCACGATTTCTTGACGAGAACTTCAAGAGCAACTGGAAAGAAGTGGTTAATATCACGATTTCGTTGACGAGAACTCCAAGAGCAACTGGAAAGAAGATTCCTATGGCTAGATTAGTCCATCGCAATTTTCAATCCCATTTCAACTCTTTTACTACTGAGTACTAGTAACGAGCTCGGTACTGGAGTCACAGTGATCGATTTCCCGGTTTCCTGATTTCGTTGGCTAGAAATGCATGCAAGAGCACCTGCTAAAAGATTCCTGCGGCTAGATTACTCTACCGCATCTTTCCAATCCCGGTTTCCATTTTCTTACTAGCAACGCGTTCCATTTAGTCGAAGTCGACGGACTATTTCAACCCGGCCTGCCACTCGGACTGTTCCATTGAAAAGCTTTCGGTTAACTGGGACGCCGTCTTACATATGCGCGCCCCAGATGCGGTAGCTGGAACCCACGCATCAGACTGCCATCCACCGGGCCCCACGGACGGCAATTGCAGGCTCCCATCACTGCGAGAGCGAAATCGCGGACCCACCCTGACTTTACCCTGCCAACTGCCGTGATGACGCCGTCCACGACTCACTACATGTTGCCGTTCCGTTTCGGTTTCCTGGAAACCGGCGACTGTAGCTCCGTCGCCGTCGGTAACATGGAAATCTAACTGGCTGGCACTGAGTGTTGACTACTAGATTATTCTTTATTGCAAACTGCAAGTCTGGGCAACTCACTACATTGTTGCAAGCCAAGCCAAGGCGAGAGTCAACATAGAGTGAGTTTCATCCAACACTGTAGACGGGACTCGCAATAGGCGCGGCGCGGGCGAACAGGCCTACAGAGAGAACTTTTGTGTTCAAATGGGGATGGATGCGGACATTATGGATTCATTGTGGGACATGAGCTATGAACGGATTAGAAATTTCGGGAATTCCGTGAACAGTCGTGACTCGTGACGATGATTTCCTTAACGCGCTCGGACTTGGGTGCGGCGGAAGACATTGGTGAGTGCTTTGTGAGTTCCGCCTTCTGTGTTACCGCCGAGCCCAAGCTCGTCTGTTGGTGCGGCACCATGCGTCCCGGAATCCTGTGAGTCTTTCGCCCCCGTCATCAACAGTTTCAGTTCAGTTTCTTCAGTTTCTTTAAGAAAAAGAGCAAGGTAGAAACACCTAAAAGATGGGGAATTTCATTAAAAGGCGGTATTCTGCGAGCCATTTTGATCATCATCTAAGACAGGCAATCTGAATTGTTAAAGTGCCAAAGTTTTGGAATGGTGCCATTTTAATGAAATTCACCATAAAGCAATACTATTTCTGCTCCCACTAGTATCTCAAAAGTGTAATGACCAAAAAATTGATGAGATTAGTAGTAGAATGAAATGAAGAGAAATGCACCCCTTAACCTTTAAAGGACCAAGGCCATTTTTCTACCAAAAAACACTCAAAACTACCATTTCTATAGCAATGAGTAAAAAAATTGAAAATTATTTTTTTTCCACATCTAACCGTAGGATCTTATACCTAACTAGTATGGCAATGTGCGGGAAAAATTTCAAAATTTTAGACCGCACAAATTGCAAGATATTTGCATGTAAGTGAAAAAAACAAATTTTTCAGCACATTGCGGGACTAGATTTTATGACTTTGAACATTTTTAACTTAAATGTTTTGCACTACAGAGTTTTGAGCTTTTAATCTTTATAGTGGAAAATTGAGTTGAGGATCTACGGGGAAAAAATAAATCCAAAAAGACTTAATTTCCATTATTAAGAAAATTGTTAAGTAGCAGTAGATACAAGATACAAGGAAAACCTAAAATATTAATATCTTTTATATGGAATTAAAATACACTAATCCCAATGGCGATATTGTTCTAGCAAAAAACTAAGCCTGGTGGAACTTTTGTTTTGAAAAATTGTAAAAATTGCATTCAGAAATGAATCTTACAAGTTATTTTTTTAACCCCTAAAGGACCAACATGCGTTTTTTGGCCGTATAGAAATTTTGGGCAGGTACATGTGACTAGAGATATCCATATTTGAAGCTGACATTTTAATAGAAGGTGGGGACAAGGAATATCTTCATGTATACCAAGTTTCATGACATTTTTAAATATGAGTCAAAAGTTGTGACCTAATATGTTACTTTTTTTTGTAACTAGGCAATTTGGGCAGATAAAAAAAAATCACTTTTTTCGAAATATTTTTTGAAATTGGTTCTCTATATTTATATATATTTAAAAATCTTTGAGTCATTCCATTTCAATCAATGAGTCAAAAGCTATGAGGATTTTTGGTTTGTAGGCAGTTATGGATTGTCTACTCTTTAAAAAACTTTAAAGTTGTTTATTTAACTCAATTTTCAATGTTTTTGGAAAAAAAAAATCCTAGGATGTAGATTGATTATTACAACATTACAACCATTGGGATTGGCATTTTTTAATTCCATAATTAAATTTTTAACAATTTGGTGTTTTGAATCATTTTCTATTTCTTTCTACTTACTATTTTTTTCCTATATGTTGTACAATTCCAAATGATGTGAAATTTGTCAAGCATATAGACAACTTGTTTAGGAAACT
This sequence comes from Neckera pumila, assembly GCA_963969595.1. Classification (NCBI taxonomy): domain Eukaryota; kingdom Viridiplantae; phylum Streptophyta; class Bryopsida; order Hypnales; family Neckeraceae; genus Neckera; species Neckera pumila. The sequence continues at coordinate 13,850,915 of OZ018412.1, forward strand.
GAATTCAAAGAAGCACCACCTTTATCGGCATTTTTTCATTGAAAAGTGAGCTTGCAAAGTGCAGCTGCCCGATTTTTCGCAGGATTGAAAAAATGGTTTTCAAGACTTTGAATGCTTATACCTTATGATCCACACGGTGGAATTTTCTGAAATTTTTACCACATATTTTCAAAATATAATACTAAAAGACTTTACTATTATATGTGTCAAAAAATTGTTTTTTTCCAAAAAATTGGTAGTTGTATTAGAAATGGCAGTTTTGGAGCGTTTTTGGTGATTACATAGTCATGAAACTTTAGGGGTTAAGGGACATTAAAAAAAAATTCAGCCCTCCGCAAGGCTGCTCCACAGACCTCTTTAGTACCCTGAAATTTTGTTTTAACCCCTAAAGTCCCATTGTCCCCTTCGAAGACAAAATAGATTTTGGGTAGGCTACTATGGCTTCAATATTCATCATTATTTTCTGAAATTTTTTGTGAAGATAGAAAAGCACATTATCTTTATGGGAATATAATTTTTGTTTCAATTGGTGCTCGAGAGCAAAAGTTATGGAACAAAAGGTCCTACTTTTTGGTGTGATGGGCAAAAATCTTCTCACACAAATTTTTTTTTTTTAATTTTAAAACTTATTTTCTCATAGATTGTATTTCTATCTATACGGGAAGCTTTGATTCATTCCATTTGGATTGTTATGTGAAAATTATAGACAATCTTATTTTTCCGAGCAATTAGAGCATCTTCTTGAAAAAATAACTTGTAGGACTCATTTCTAAATGTAATTTTCACAATTTTTCCAAAAAAATTGTCAGACACATCTAAGTTTGCTTGCTAAAACAATCTCACCTTTGGAATTATAGTGTTTTAATCCCATCTTAGAGCTATTGATGATTTAGTTTTTTTTCAATCTTGGACCTACTTCTACTTAACAATTTTTTAAAGAATGAAAATCATGTGGATTTTTCTGGATTTTTTTTCTTAGATTCTCAACTCAATCATTCAACATAAAAAAAATTCAAAGTTTGTAGTGCAATTTTCTTTTACAAATGGTGGTCAAAGTCATCTGAAATTGCAAGTTAGTATTCCAAAAATCAAATTTTTCCAACTTTGAATGCTAATATCTTCTAAACTAGAAGATCAAACTTTATGAAAGTTTTACCAAATGATCTGAGATAAATCAAGTACAAGATCCTAACGTTCAATTCTAAAAAAATTATTTTTTCTCTTTTTTTAGACGAACACAGTAGAACTGGTAGTTTTGAGTCGTTTTTGACAGAAAAATGCCTTGGGACTTTAGGGATTAAGGGGCTAAAAAATTAGTTTTTCCCCTATTTTTGCACAGCTAAAACTATTGTGACAGTGGCGCCCAAACCCAGATTTCGAATAAAAAATAAAAAATAAAATAAAAATAAAAATAAAAAAATTTACAAAATCTAATTGCTCCGACGAGTAGTCATATACCCTGACTGCTCACCAAGGGCACTTTTCCAGGTTGACAGGCCAAGCTTGAAATAGCTTGGCATGTCAACTTGGGACGGCCCTTTGGAAGGCTGATTTTTGCTTTTTTGAGATGCTCTAAATGCCCAAAAAACAAGATTGTCCATAACTTTCTCATAACAAATCCAAATGAAATGAATAAAAGCTTTCCAGATAGAAAAAAATATTATCTATAAGAAAAAAGATTTAAAAAAAAAATTGAAAATTTTTTTTTGTTGCCCCCCTTCCCCCGTTTTTAGCTTATTTGGGCATAACTTTTTTTCCTGGGCACCAATTGGAAAAAAATTATATTCCCACAAAGTTTAGCAATTTCTCTATCTTCAAAAAAAGTTTCGGAAAATTACGACAAAAATTCAGCTCGTAGGTACCTCTTATTTGTCCCTTGAAGGGACAATAGTCCTTTAGGAGTTAAGTGATCTCATTATATTCTAACGGCGTAATGAAATTCTACAAATTTTTAAAGTTAAGAAGTCAATATAGGATAGTCTATACTAGACTCATCTTGAATGGATACCCTTGAAGCACCAACTTTCATTTGTGGCTTCAAAAAAACACGTTGTCTTATTGGTTGTTTTTAAAAGTTGTGGTGGTTTTTAATCATAGAAGTGTTCATTCATGGCCATTTTTTAGGTGTAGGAGAATGAAAAATGTTGCAATTAGGTGCATTTCTACCTTCTACCTTAGCTTTTCATTACTACACTAAAAGAGATATTGGCAATTCACAGAATGCATTACCAAAAATATGGGCCCTATGGAGGGCCGTTAAGGTTTTGGCAAATGTGCAAATCTAGTGAAAAAAAAGTTCATTATTGTTAATTATTTTTCTTACCAAAAAAAAAAAAATTTATTGAAATTTCAACAAAATCCATCGATTGATTGCTCACCTTACAGATTCCTTGACATACCTTTTGGCTAATATTTTCTCTTAGTGCACATTTTCATGCATTGTAGCAGCCCTCCGATTGGTCTAGTGGCCGGAAATTTCTATAATGAAACTTGGCATATTGATTTGTCTTATTAGTGCATATTACAAATGAATTTACATATGATAGTAAATATTTTACAAGAATGGAATATTTTAAACAATGATATTTGTGATGGTTCTTCAATATAAATATTAGTAGGACACTATAATATATATGATCGATGGATAAAAAATTTCCTCCTTTGTAAAAAGTTATAACAATATGTAAATTTATATTGTAACATCCATCGATCCATATCCATACCTTGAAGACAGGCTGTTTGTTTGTTGTTTGTTTGTTTTGTTTTGTTTTGTTTTGTTTTGTTACATTGAGATCTCTTGGATTGTGCACCCCCCCCCCAGGTGCGTGCTTAATACCGTGACTACTGCATTGGAAAGGCCTTGTTGAGGAGGGGTACACGGTCTTGGTTTTGTGGGGTTCCGATTCATGGAGTGAAAGTTATTGAATTTCAAAGTTTTCAATATGAATAAAAAAGTTAGAAATTTACTTTACTCTTATTTTTGGTTGTGGCAACGACACTGGGCACACTAATCACTATTAAGACTGACTAGAATAACTAAGAAGCGGAGGACAATTAGAAGAAAGATGAGGGGTCAATGTCCAATGAAGCTACACTCATTTGTTTGAATAGCGTCCTCATGACATTAATTTACTAAAGTCAAACTACTTAAATTTTGGTTAATCTAATTTTTAAGCAATGCTAATATTTCCTCCTCATTAATACAACAAATCAATGTAGTGAATGTCACCAGAGCAGATGAGTTATAGTTTAAGGTAGAGCCACCCATTTCCAACCTATAGATGCACATATTTTTGACCAAGCTTAGAATGTTTTTTTTTTCCTTTTCAAGGTTGGAACTAATAAATTCATGACACATGTCCCAAGTTGTGAGAAAGAAAGTAGAAAATAATGATTAGGAAAAAAGTTATTGAATGATCGGCATTAGAAGAGTCTAGAGGTTGGCTATGGATCTAGAGCACTTTTTGCCTCCCAAAATTCATGATAATTTCAATTCAAGCAATAAAATTACCAATTTTTTTGCACTCCTTGTCATTTCTATCAATGTACCTCTAGAAAACCTATCATCAACGGAGGAAGACCCTTGAGATGAAGATACAGAGCATATCAAAAATCCAAAAATGAAGAAAAAATATTTGTTTTGCCTTCACTACTCCAGATCATGTTGGATTCTTTATTTGGTTGGTTATGGGTGGCTCTACCTTAATATATATCTTTACTTATTTCTTTCTACTCTCTTTGCTTCATTTTTTGGAAGCATGTTTGAATTTAGAACAGAATAATAGTTGCCAATTGTAGAAGGATCCCAAATAAATTAAAAAAAGACCAATTAAGTTTCATAACATTACATTATTAACAATTAATACGAATGGGAATTTTTTATTTCCATAAATGCAAGGCATCCTTGTTGTAGATGCAATTTTGGGAGAAATCAAAATTAGAATTGAGGGAATTCCTTAAATAAGATTGATTATGAAACAAAAAAACAAAAAAACAAAACAAGAATGATTATGACATGAAAATAAAACAAAAACTATAACAAAATTAGATTGGATTGATAAGCAAAAGCAAAAATAAGAGTAAATATAATTAGCATTGGCAAGGGTAAAGAACAATGTTCCTTGCTTCTCTATTTATACTATTTGATTGATTGAACTAACTTGTTTTGACCTTCAAATATCTCTAAAGCATAACTTGAGTCTCAAGTTATTTACCTTACACTCCAAGCAATTTAAAAGGTGGTATCTTATAGCTCCAGGCACCGTTACAATTCTTAGAAACTTCTAAAAGAATTTTAGGCTATGCTGAAGCATTGATCTTCAATTGATGGTTGATTGATATTGAGGTGCAAAAAAGTCATGTACATGATTGTCTCCTATCTCTTTCAAAGCATTGGACAAAGCTTGTAATGTTTATAATATGTAGATCAAGCCAACCTTTGAAGGTTTAAATTGAAACCCCCCTTCAAGTATTCCAAGTAGAGATATACTTCACTTCCTCAAATTTGTGAGGAAAAAAACACATAGATTGAGCAATGACATGATCTAGGAATTCTTAATGTTCCTCCAAAGATGAGGTCCATGGTTCTTGCAAACTAAAATGATTCCTTATTTCAAACTTGTAAATACCGTTAGGTCTTCAACAATGTTCTGAAGACCTTTTATACTATTATATGAAGTTACTAGCGGTTGGCTCTTGCTATGCTACGCATTCATCGTTAGAATTTTATCATAATTTTTATGTATTAGATAAAATGCAAAACAAAAATTTCAATAAATCTTCAAATAAAAATTACAAAAATCTTTGTATAATTTTGTTAATGAGTAAGCATAAAATGAAATGTACAATGGATATTTATAGAATGATGAATGAAATATATGCAATGGTGAATACTGTAAAAGATACACATTTATTGTACTGCATTCAGAAGTTGATTCAATTGTTACAAACGATGGCAACCCAAAAACTTGGTGAATTGAAAAGAAAAACTTGTAAATTTCAAAAAATTCATGAACAGCTTAACCCCTAAAGATTTTTGACTATGTTTTTACCAAAAACGCTCCAAAACTGCCATTTCTAATGCAAGTATCAAATTTTAGAAAAAAACATTTTTGGACACATGTAACCATAGGATCTTGTAGTAAACTTGTTTGAGAAGATGTGGAAAAATTTTCAGAATTTTCCACCATGTAGATTGCAAGATATTAGTGTTTGAATTGAGAAAAATCCTTTTTTTGTCCCTACAGAAATCCGGGCAGCTGCCCTTCACAAGGTCACATTTATATGAAAAAATGTCCAAAATGGTGGTTACTCTTTGGATTCATTTTCCTAGACAAGTTGGATACATGCTTGAAAAAATTCAGATCATTTAGAATTGTACAACATACAAGAAAAAAATAGTAAGTAAGAAGAAATAGAGAATGATTCAAAACACTAAATTGTTAAGAATTTAATCATAGAATTACAAAATGCCAATCCCAATGGTTATAATGTTTTAATAACCTATCTACACCCAATGTTTTTTGTTTTTTTCAAAAATATTGAAAATTGAGTGAAATAAAGGACTTCAAAGTTTGTTTTAGAGTAGAGATTCCATAACTACCCTCAAACTAAGAAATCTCATAACTTTTGACTCATAGATCAAAATGGAATGATTCAAAGGTTTCTGCATATATATATATATAAATCCAAAGAACTAATTTCAAATTTTTATTTTCTTAAAAAATGATTTTTAAAGAATTTTTTTTTGCTGCCCGCTGAGCATTGAAAATCACTTATCATGCAATAACTTTTTACCTATATAATCAAAAGTTATAGAACTGTTGGGCCTTAAAGCTACTCCTTGGAAAAATGTTGTGTGAAAATTTCAAAGAAAAAAAATAAAATCTCCGCTTGTAGTGAGCTGCCCCCAAAAGCTATATTCTCAAAAAAGCATGTTCAATGCTTTAGGGGCTAATTGTTGTGAAATCCAAAATCGTTTCAATTGAATAAACTTCTCAAATCATTTGGTAGTAGCAATAGAATTTTGAAATCATAAAAGTTGTAAAAGTGATATTACAGAGGTGATTGCAAACTACTACTCTATTTCTGTAATATAACATTGTGTAAAAATATTATTTTTATGTATGCATGATTGAAAATATATTTACAAATATTAAAATGAATTATTTCAATGACTTCTTGAAATCATTATCATGCATTCTATTCAAATATATCAAAATTTTACTAATATGTGATACAATGAATGCGTAGCATAGCAAGCATGAGTCCCTATTATTAATGGTAGCATTTGTGATATTACAGAGGGACTTATGATTTTAGTAGTATGATGGAAGTGACATAGGTGGTGGGCTTTGAATATTGCATTTTTTCCATTTTGGGTGATTGCAAAAAACACTTGTTTAATTTTTTGTCCCCTTGACTTAGAATAGGTATTTTTCACTCATAACTTTTTCATTGTTTGTTTGCTTTCTATGAAATTTGAAATTTGAAATGAAGGCACATGTGGTAATTGTAGATGTTGAGTAATGTTTTGCTTTTAAAAAATTATTTATTATTTTTAAACACCCCCAATTGGATGTCTACCTTGGCCATTTGGGGGGATTTTAGTATTATTTTTTTATCCCAAAATGCAGATTTCAAGCTTTCAAGCTCATAAATGAAAAGTTCAAACCCTTGACTAGATTTTCTAAAAATAATAAATTGTCCACCTTCTATATGTGCCCAAAGTGCACTACCTTTGTGCAAGTGCAACGAATACAATTTCTATTTTCCAAAATTGAAAATGATTGAGAAGGATCATCTTCAAGTTAGGAAAAAGGATGATTCTTTTTTTTTGAATTCTTTTACTGTTTTCTAAAAATCAATTTTCACTAGAAAGTTTAGCAACGTTAGAAACGTGCTAAAAAATGAACCTACTTTGAAATTGCAAATTGTGTTGGAATTGCAACGAAGTGCTCTTCAACTTCATAACAAGTGAAAAATGAATAATTTAAAATACACCAATTTGGATTCTTTTTATACACTATCTACCATTTCATAGAGATTCTTTGGAAGATCATCAAAGATTTGTTGCATTTGGGTGAAGAACAAGCAAGAAATCATACAAGCAATTCAAATGGTATGGAATTAAGTATCTTTAGAGCAATTCTGAAGGTTCATTATTTTTATAAACCATTGGATACAAGTTGTAGTTTTCACAAATGTTGGCTACACTAGATAGTACATACTATATAGAAAACATCAATTTCTTTGCATGATTTTTAATTGCATATATGTTTTTGTAAAGATGATAAAATAGACTTTAGTGTGATTCCAACACAATTTGAAATTCATAACTCCAATCATTTTTGAGTGTACACAAGCCTTCCGAAGTTCTCCTAACCTCAAGAGGATCCAAAAATTTGTAATTGAACTAGACCTGAGTGTACATACAAGGATACAAGTTTGTGACTTTATATGCATTTTATCTCATATCTTTTAAATCTTATGGTGAACATTCATAAAGATATGTAATTGCTCAAATTATGGAACATTGACATTGAATATGAGTTCATTTTATAAAGAATAGTCATTTAATAATAAATATTTAATTATTGTTATGTCTCTGTCATCCCTGATTATTATGAGGAGGTTGGTTATAAATTAAAATCCCATACACACATATGTTTGTCATTGCATAAAGAGTTCTTTACTCATCAAATAATTCAATGAAGTAATATAGAGGATCTTCAAGAAAATTCAATTTAATTATACTTTATTCTACAAAGTTTCATTACCATTTAATAGAACAATTTCAATACTAAAATGATAAGAGTTGACCAATATTATAAAAATAAGTTGTCCTTTTATAAGTAATGAACTTTAATTCCTAATCAAGACTCTTTGGTAGTAGGTGGAATGTAAATTTGGAGCTTTATAGGCAAAATAAAATATGACATGACTAGTATGCAAGTATAAGGTCTTCATTTTTGAAAGTTTTCATTTTGTTTTCATCCTTATATGAATTGATTCATAACCTTGCATAAAAATCATGAAGTATCAAATAAACAAGCTAGTCAAATTACTCAATAATAGACAAAAAAATATTTTCTTAGTATTCATTAATGTACTTCACTCATTTCATGTAGATCTAGCTATAAGCTCCTAAAAACATCTATAATCCACAAGAATTTCCTTAGAGAATAAATCCAAAAATTATTTTTGAAAGAGTGTCTAAAATATCTAAAATATTTTGAGTACAAAAAAATGTGAATCCATATTAACTTTGTTGTTTGCTATTGAATTTTTATTATGGATGCTAGCATTAGTGACATAAAATAAACCTTTGAAAAGGAGGGTTGCTATAATGTGAATATAGGAGTGTGAATCCATGAGTCTAATATACTACACATCTATGTTATAGGTGCATATATATTACAGAAACCATCTATGATTACAGGATATATATATATATATATATATTACAAATACCTATATTATAGGCGTTTATGATATATACACCTTTTACAATGTGTTATCTAAATTAAAGGTACCTATATTGTAGGCTCAAATGCTCACAAGCTCACATTCTTGGGCTCACATACTAACACTGTTGTCATCCAATGAATATTTTCGGGGGATTAATTGCCCAAAATTGAAGTTGTTTTCATGTTAGTAACAAAAATTAAGGAATTTTGAGTGCTTTTTAGGAAGTAACTTGCCGGATCCATCAAATTAGGAGTCAAGAGTTTACCAAATGTTTCTTAGTATAAGAAATTATATAAAATAAATGAATGAAATTAATTTAAAAAAAAAACATAACCCCTAAAGTTCCATGACTATATTTTCACCAAAAATGCTTGAAAATTGCCATTTTTTAACACAAGTATTCAATTCTTGAAAAAATCTTTTTTTGGCATTTGTAACCATAGGATCTTGTAGTAGGTTGACTAAAAGAACTTGTGGTAGAAATTTCAAAAATTTCCACCGCGTGGATTGCAAGATATAAGCATTCAAATTCATTGGCCCTGTGAAAATAGAGCAACTACATTTCACATTTCAGTTTTCTATGAAGAATGTCCAAAATGATGGTGCTTCTTTGATTTCTTTTTCCTAGAAAATTTGGCTATATGCTTGAAAATTTTCACATCATTTGGAATTGTACAACACATAGGGAAAAATTAGTAAGTAGAAAAAGTAGATAATGATTCAAAATACTAAATTGTTAAAAATTTAATTATGGAATTGAAAAATACCAATTCCAATGGTTGCATGTTGTAGTAAACAATCTACATCCTATGATTTCTTTATTTTTTAAATATTGAAAAATTGAAAATTTTTTAAATATTAAAAATTGAAAAAATTTGAAATATTGAATTTTTTTCAAAAATATTGAAAATTGTATAAGATTGACTCATTGATCAAAATGGGATGATTTAAAGGTTTCCACGTATATATAACTCTTGAAAACTAGTTTCAAATTTTTATTTATGAAAAAAGTGATTTTTTTAGACCTGCTCAAACTGCCCATTTACAAAAAAAAATAACATATTAGGCCATAATTTTTTACTTGTATTTCCAAATGTCATGAAACTTAGTGCATATGAAGTATATTCCTTATTCTCACCTTCTCTTAATATTTGGATCTAAAATATAGAAATACCCAATCACATATACCTACCCAAAATTTCTATGTAGCCAAAAAATGCATGTTGGTCTTTTAAGGGAGCAAGCATCTCCATTGCGCACTCAATTGTCACATTGGCAATGTGAAAATCCAAAAGAATTACACTATTGTCATCCACAATGGTCTTCAAATCAAAATATTATTGTTATATAAAGCTTCAAAACAAACCTAATAGATGTCAACAAACTTTAAGTTAAAGTGGATGAAATATTGTCTCCTCATTAAGCAAGAAGAAAGCTAAGCCAAGTCATTTACAAACCAAAAAATAAAAACTCCCAATTCTATGAATAATACCCATTCAAGTTTTGTCACCAAATTCTGAAGTTGCCTAAACCTCATGGCCATCTTTGATTGTGTTTAGAAGTTGCCCATGGACAAAAAATATCTTATCCATATTTCTTTGGATTAAAACAAATAAAAAATCATCTTTGATAGCATAGTGATGATTCTCCTTTTGCTAATAACATTTTGATGCCATTTTCAAAGAATCTTCAACATTGCATCTAGTTGATTTATATAATAATGGACTTATAGGCATTCATTTGAGGACTTCCAATTAAGATTTAAAGTTGGATTTATTTTTTCACCATATATATGATTTTCTATATGAGTAGTAATATGAATTTAGATGGTGTATGAAATAACAACAACAAGGCACCATTATCGGTTCTAAGCTTTGCATTAGGAAAAATTTCAGCCCTCCAGAAGGCCGCAAGTTTGGCACCTGCTCGGTGCAATTATGGAAAAAAATCAGAATAAAAAATTATTTTTTAATATTTAAAAATGGGGTGCTGACGTGGCACTAGTAGTGCCACGTCAGATTTATATTTTTTTAATATTTTTTTTAATATTTTTTTTCAAAAAAAAATATTTAAAAAATATATATATATTTTTTTTTAATAAAAAATAATTTTTTATTCATTCTGAAATTGCACCAAAGGGGTCCCGTAAATCATTTCCTTAGCGGCCTTCTGGAGGGCTGAAATTTTTCCTAATGATAATGTAGGATTGTCTAATTAGGACATATGTTACATGGCATTTTTCAATGGCCTATTGGTCATTTTCTATAAGATGCTTAGAGTTACATGAAGATATACAAGTTGGAGCAGTACTCTTAACATAGCAAAGGGATGGATCTCTCTAATTGTGCTTCTATTTTAATTTAAAAAATGTGGACCAAACAATTCAAATCAATTAAAAAATTGGAAACCTCCATTGAATATGTAAATTCTATGAGCTAAAGAATAAATCTCATAATCTTAATACCAAATTTGTTTTTTCTTATTGACAAACTACACAATTTTTGATAGAGCCAAAGAACTCTTTTGGTTAGACTTATGATGTCAAAGATGTTAGAATATAATTATGTGGAATTCAAGAGTTTTTTTTCTAAGCATCTCTCAAAAGTAAAAATGGAATTATGAAGCTGTGTAAATGTGACAAGTTTTGTATTTTTTTTTTACAATGAGATCTTGACTCAAGAATTCATAAAGATTAAATTTTCATTTTGTTTCAAGGATACTAGCAAGGATAATTTTGAAATTACTTCCAAACCAGGTTTGTTGTACATAGGTCAATTTTTCAGACTTAGATGTATAAGTGAACTAGAAGTCTTCATCCAAAACTTTAGTATAACTTATATTGTAAAGAAAATCTTGCAAAAGAATACTACAAAGACAAGCAACATGTTAGTAACCTAAAACTTGGACTCTATAGATGGAACATTTTTTTGGCCTCTATCATTGGACACGAACACTTCCAAAAGTCAAAGGTTGCAAAAGATGGTTGTATTTCAAAAACTTGCAAAATCCTCGCAACAATGGGTTTTACATTTATCCACTTGTACCATTTGCAAAGATCACCTTAATCACTTCCACTTTGAAAGTTATAAAACCTAAGGTTGTTAGATAGGGGTTTCAAGTGGAGATTGAAAACCTTGTTTTGGCCCCTCTTAAAAGAGAGCCAAATATGCCAAATATATGGAGACAAGAGATTTTCAAATTCAGGAAATTGTCAGAATTCAACCTCCAAGGATTAATTTTGAAAATAATTATTAGATTTCAAATCTTCTTAACTTCAAATTTTTGCACCAAAGATTTTGTCATAAAAAAATTTCATATTGAAGAATTGAGTTGAGACTATTAAAAAGGAAAAATTAATTAAATTTTTTTGATTTTGATTCTTTAAAAAATCGTTAAGTAGAAGTAGGAACAAGATGGAATGAAAATAAATCGTTGATAGCTCTACGATGGAGTTCAAATGCACTAATTCCAATGCTGAGATTATTTTAGCAAGAAATATTGAACCTTTTGGAACTTCTTTTTTCTGAAAATTGTAAATATTGAGTTAAAAAATGAATCCAATATGTTATTTTCTCAAGAAGATGTAATGATTACTCACAGAGAAGGAAGCTCTATAATATTTACATCCAACAAATCCATATGGAATGAATGAAAGCTTCCTATGAAGACAAAAATACAATCTATAAGAAAATATAATTTAAAAATATTAATTCAATTTCAATATTTATTTTTCTACCCAACCAAATTACTTTTGGGACTTACAGGGGCATAACTTTTGCTTCAAGTCATGGAATGAAATAAAAAAAATTATTCTCATAAAGTTAATGTGTTTTTCTATTTTCAAAAAAAATTCAAAAAATCATGTCAAAAATTGAGGTCACACGAGCCTACTTGAAATCCCAAGTGTCCCAAGGGGACATTGGGACTTTAGGGGTTAAAGAGTGTGATAATAAAGAGTATGATAGTAACAAGTGTGATATTAAAGAACATGCTACTAAAGAGTGTGATAGTAAAGTGTGTGATAGTAAAGAGTGTGATATCAAAGAGGTCTGCCTTGATACTTTCATGAGAAGGAGTCACAGAGGAGAATGCCATTATATTTCTTGGCTTCATGCGGTTGCTCCTTCATCAAACGAGGATTACGAGCATGTCTTTTAAATTCCTTGCGAGGTGGCAGCTCTCGATGTGGATGTGGAAGTTCAAGGAATTTGGGGGTGGAGCATGTCTGTTGGAGTGCCTTGAGACCAAGGAGGGAGCTCACTCGTTGTGAATAATGCGGACAGTGTTTTTGTATGGACTTGGGAAATTCAACAAATTAGGGTTAGGAGCATGTCTGTCGAAATGTTTGTGAGGAGCAAGCTCTCGATGCTGCAAATATCATTGCATCCACTTGGAAATTCAACAAATTAGGGTTAGGAGCATGTCTGCTGAATTATATGTGAGGAGCAAGCACTCGATGCCGCAAATTTCTTTGCGTCCACTTGGAAATTCAACAAATTAGGGTCGGGAGCACGAATGATGAACTATTTGTGAGGGAGCTCTCGATGCCGCAAATGTTTTTTGCATCCACTTAGAAATTTCATTTCACCTACCGTCGAGGATTAAGATGACCCTCAAGAAAAAGAAGACGGACTCCGCAGCAGCTGCAGCAGATCGGATCAAGGCCGCAGCGTTGAGCGCTGTCAAGGGCTTGAGCCGGACGCAGGCGGAGAGGACCGCGGCCGCCGCTGCGCGGAACGTGAACGCGTATGGCCAGAAGGAGGAGGGTCCGAGTCGATGGCAGGAGCGGAAGGAAGCCAAGCGCCAGATGTATCTGATGAGCACTGAGAGGGCGGTGATCCTGGGAGTTCGCAAGGAGGCTTCGAAACCCGGGACATCGTTCGGGGGTGGGTCACAGCAGTGCCAGAAGTGTTTTCAGATGGGGCACTGGACGTATGAGTGTAAGAATGAGAGGGTTTATATCTCTCGGCCCACGCGGACGCAGCAGCTAGCCAACCCGAAGCTACGACCGAAGCTTATGGACTCTCGGACCGAAGCTTATGTCAAAGCACACAACGATGTTCGAGAAGAAAAGAGGAGGAATTTACGTAGCGATGATCCGGTTGATTTCAGCAGTGTGGACAGCCATGTCGAGATCGACACAAGCGGGGATAATAAGGGGAAGAGACATTCTGGGAAAGTAAAGAGGCGCCGGGGATCACCGTCTGCTTCGCCAAGCGATGATGTTTGTCTAATGCGTAAATGAGCGAGAATAAGAGACATTTTGTATAAACCCTAATTTTAACTCATAGTTTAACCCAAATTACTCGAAGGCGCCACTTTTGCTGTGGGAGCATGGTTCATGCTATTAGATTGGCCAAATTTCGTGTTGGCAAAGGAAAGACGATTCTAAGGAATCCACTGCGAGGTCGGCGATGGGAGCGTGTTTGACTGAAAGATGTGGAGTAGCAGCCTGATGAACATCAGGTTGCTCTGCATAAGCTTACTTCCAGCTTGGCTTGGGTCGAAGTAAGCTGCGTTGGTGGAGATGAGGCAAATGCAGATTGGTTGTAGAACAATACCCTCGAGCCATATTTTGTGTTGTAAAGACATACGCTTTCGGTATTAGGCTGCTCATCATAACCGAACATTTTCTCATCGAGTTAACTGCCACCATGAGGTCAGAAAGACACAAGATGAAGCGCACAAAAAGTAAAACTCTCGAGGGAAATTAATTACTTAGAACGGTGATTTCAAACTTGAGAAGCCACTGCATTACAACCCAAACTCACTACCCAAGGGAGTAAAGTATATGAACCATTCACCCTATAGATGTGCACCCGCAACATCGTCAAACAAGATATAGCCAAGGAATTGGCAAAAATATTGAAGAGAGAAAAGAAGACAAGAACCATGAAAGAGTAGCCTTCGATAAAATGTGTAGTTTAATCAATTCTTTGCATTCGTACTGTACAGGGGTGAAGGTTGCCTGGCTATTTCAGAAACCTAGGTAAGGAATCTGCAATCGAAGATCATCGTTCTAAACACCAGCAACATCCGTTGCTAGACACAATGTGATAAATTAATAAACTAAGGGAAAATGAGGAAGGAAAGCTACCCTTCAATGAATGTTATTAACAAGCTTTTTAGCAGCTTCTGCGATGGATTCCGTGCTGCCTCCATTTCGAACCTCACGCACGAGCTTCTGCCAGGATTGCCGTTGGCAGATATCTCTGCAACATTTCAATTTTGGCACAATCACTAACCAATACAGTGCGCATGAGACCTAATGGGTACGATCAACCAGATTGCAGGTAGAACTTACCTGGGTGGAGAGGGCCAAGGCACGCATTAAGGTCACTATAACTTTTGGGGACCTGTTGCAAAACCGACGTGACACCTACAGATTCTTGCCTTAAATGTGCTGCCTTGAATATGTTGAGGGCCTAAGTTCGATTAAATGAGTTGAGAGCCTAAGTTCGATTTAAGATACACCTATTTCAGCACATCGAAAATTCATAGTTTGTTCATAGGATGTCCAAAAAGAGAACTGTAATTCCTTTGACTCCCAACAACACCCAACAAAGAACTTGTAGAACTTAAAAATAGGAGCAGTTTCCTTGAGATATGCCATGGATTGAAGAAATGAGGAGAGAGACGGTTTCATACCTTGCGGAAGCTCGAAGGGCAGGGTGGAAGCTTTCACCAGCAATTACTTCTGGAACCGAAAACCATCTGTGCCAAAAGCACCACCACTGGGAATTAGGATCATCACAGGGGACAGGAGGACCTGCTGTGCAGACCCGGTGTATCGATGCCAACATAGTCCTATCTGAATTAAAGAGAACCCTAGTATATTTATAAGAACCAAAGGTCAATGAGAAAACCCCTAGGATGCCGTTTTCCGTAAACTTTTCATTAAACCCTAAGTAGGAAGGACTGCATAGCCTAATCGCCTTGCTAGAAGCATACTCAATCTGTTGGATCTGTAATTTATGAGGACAGGCCTTCAAAGGGTAACCTGAAGTCAGCATGTGGGACTTCATCCACGCAGGTCTTATAGACCTAAGTTAGAAGAAGAAACCCGATACTACACGCCCAAAGCAGGCTGATTACTAGAGTCTCTCCTTAAATGTGCCCAAGCTACGTTGGATTGTTTTCTCCAGGGTCCTATGTGATAATTGCACCTAATTGCAACGCGGAACTAAATGCAACACTACAAAATGTACACATTGATTTTGAAAATGTGCATCAAAACTCATATCGGTTTGAGATCATCTATCGCTAAAATTTTGAATCCTCGTATTTGCATATGAGTTCTGTGGTGAATTGGAATCCTCTTTGGAGCAGATAATTGTAAGAGCACATTAGCTCGGAACACCCAAACCCTTGAATGTTTAAGGAGGGTTTAAATATGGTTTAGGGTTTAGGGTGCGCACCTGAACTCAGCGTACTCTTTCTCATCCATGTGGACCCTCTCCGCTTCACCGGGGAGAAGAACAAGCGTCAACACCACGGAAATGTCACAGGTGCCGTTGTTCATGGGCGCTTGCTGCCTCCTGGCCCAGGCATACGAGTGAGTCCCCAAGGGCTGGAAGCGATGGGGCTCCACCAGCAGATGCAGCTCACGCTTTACCAACCTCGCAATGGACTGCTCTGGTCTTTCGCCCGGCTTCATCCTTCCGCCCACATACCTACAAAAAACATTAATGGGTTCCACACGTTATTCAATCCTCCTTGAAGTACATTGCGGATTAGCTTATCTAACCATTCAACCGCAACATTTGCTTCAGGACCCAACCCTGGGCTATTAGGTTAAACTGTGGACGTAGTTCCAGTGTTTGATAAGAAGAGTGAGGCGAAAAGGATGCTATTCAATGCAATGCAATGCAATACAATTACCAATCTCAGTAAGACATTGAAGACTTCAACCACTACACCAAGATTGCCATCCATACATTATCATTCACTATTGTAGACAAAGCCAATCATTCTTTTTCTGGCTAAATACCACCCGATCTTGGCTATTTTTCAGGAAGAAATGCTATTACAAAACAGACATCCATGATTTTTTTCGTAAACTACGAGAAATATACTATTAGCTACCAAATTAATCAAAATGTGAGGCAAAAGTTGCTAGATTACGCCGCCTCAACCAAATTCTTGAAGTCCCCCGAACAAAAAACAAAAGAAGCTCAACAAAGCACTGAACAAATTCTGAACCCCCCTCTCGGATTTCTAGCTGATTACAAAACCCAGCCCTCAGACACTGTCAACGGAAAACAATTAATTTTTTGTTTCACGAAACTGTCAACTAGCCTATCATACGCGAAAGAAGAAATTTCAGAGTTATGTGAGGAGGAGGAGATGACTGATCGATACCACCAATCCGGCTGGGGTTCCACGATGCGCTTGCCCAAGAGCACTTTGCAATCGGGCTGGTCGGAGTCGAGTATGAGCAAGTCCGTGCACGCTTTCACCAAGCAATCCAACGCCAGCCCGTACTCCCGGTCCCCCAGAAACACATTCTGCGGGGCGAAATTGCCAGTCACGAAATGGGGGTGCTCCTCTTTGAACATCCTCAACGCAATCACGTCAGGTCTTGAAGCTCCGCCAGCCCTGCGGGCTACGGAAACTGCGAGCTATGGAAACTGCGAGCTAGTGAACAAACACGACCCAGACAGGTCTCCGAAACCGGAATTGAACTAGATTCATGGCTACTGTACACTTTCGTCAGTCTCAACCTCTCAAACCCGTCTTCCTCTGCTCTTTCAAAAATGGGAAAATGGGAAAGTTGGAAACTTGAAAACCTAGAATGAGGTTGAGTCTACCAATTTTAGCGAAGTTACATTTTTAATGTTTTGGGATCAACATTTCAATTTCTAACAACTTTCCATAAAACTTTCAACAATTTGCTATGAAATCTATCTAAATAATTTCATTTTTCTCTTTAAACTTTCTATTGGTTTGCAGTAATACCCTAACAATATTTGTTAAAATCATGTGATATTTTGACCCAAAATGAATGGTTGGATTTTTACTTGTAGAAGATTTGCGGTTCTCTTTCTTTGAAAACATCCAAACTACAATGGTTATAGTAAAAAAAACTTTGTAAGGAAATCATGGCATAATATTAAATGTTTGCCTAGTGTTCAAAATTACCCTTACCATTTTAGGAAAAAGTATAAATGTTTTTCACAATCAAGCTGTAATTTCAATCAATTAAAAACATTCAAAATAAAAGTTGTATTGTTGGCGAATTTTCAAAATTATGTGCTTCAAAATTGAATTGAAATAGATCTATAAATCTTTTTAATTTGACCTCATAGAGCAATTCTGATTATGTTGTTTAACCATGTTTTTAGATGAAGGCCATAAAAATTAGTCTTTTCTGCACAAGTCTATAGTATTGCTATTACCACATTTTGTAACCAAGATTGGCATTCTATGCTAAATAATAATTAAAGTTGACAACTATGATTATAAAAATGCTTAAAAATCAAAAGATTTGTTTATTTTTCCATTCCATTTTTCTTTTTAAAAAATTTTCCAAAAATTTTGACATTTACTTTTAAAAGTGTTTTTGCCAATCTTTACCACTAGTTATGGTAAACTACATTCATGGCCACACTTTTGTTAATCTCAAACTCCCAAATCCATCTTCTTTTGTTCTTTCAACAATACAAAATTGAAAAATTAAAATATCAAAAACCAATATTCACTTCTAATGCTACTTTATTGTGATGATGATGCTTCTTTATGTGCATGAAAAAAAAAATAGTCTTCTCTCTATCAACCAAGGTACCATACCTATATGGTAGTTTGGGCTATAAATATTTCCAAAAACAGATTTCAATTTTTAAAAATCTATTTTTTATCTTAAAAAATTATACAAAACAAAAGAATCTTGTGTAATATTTTGTCAAAACTGTACTTTCCAAGGGGGAATTTGGCGGAGAAGTATTAGGTCCCCCATCTAGGTATGGTAATTAATTTAATCTACAAAGACTTGTAGAAGGTATTTAAAGATTTTTAACTCAAACTTGTACAATTTGATGGATATTGGTAAAAATAAAAATGAGTCAAATGAGGACAAAATGTTAGACAAGAGAGATAAATGACTCCAAGCACTTTGAGTAGTTGGCAAGTTTAGAAAGTTTCTTTGTTTAGGGCCCCACTTTCGGCTTTTAAAGTTGATTCAAGTGACTCCTAAACTACATACCATTGTTAGAAGGGAAACTCTTTAATAACTACGTGATTTTGAAGGAAAACAACGACGCTAGCATATGAGCCTAGAAATGTAAGCTTACAAGCCTTGACTCTAGATTTTGTGACCCTCAAACTTAAGACCAAAAAAGACTAGAATTTTAATGATTTATCAAGATTCATCTTATAGAAAATCAACCTTGGATATAAATCAATCTTTGAAATTTATGATGGAGGCATGAATGAACTTCTCTTCCTCATGATACATTTTCCAAAAATACCTGAAGATGTAATAAAGGTACTTGCAATTTATATACTATGGTCAACCACCAATTGCAGATTTGCTACCACAACCATGTCAACAAAATTGGAATACAAGAATTCCTAGGACATGCTAATAGAAATGCAATACACATTTGAAAAAGTGTCACTTGCAATTTCCAAACATATTATGATTCCAAACCCTAGAAATGGTAGCATGATGTAATATTTGCAATGCTTTCCTTCACATTTTGATATTCAATTCTGGGGGCATTTGAGATCCTTCAAATATTTTCCCTTCCTAGTCTTCAAATACTAATTAAGGGTTGGTAGGGTCATCATACTCAAATATAGTAGCCTCAAAATCTTGTGACATAGTGAATGACAATGTGGAAAGTATAGCCTCACATGCTTGGAAACAGAAGACCGCATGATGTCAAAGAAGAATCTCTTGCTTGGTCAAATTATTATTTGTGAGGATTTTCCAAACATTACATGAGATTCGGGGGTCTTAGAAGGCTTTGAGTTCCCCTGTTGTCTGCTGCGTTTGTGCAGTCTGGGAACGCAGTAGCAGCAACTGGCTAACGTGGTCGAGCGACTGCCACGTCACTTTTTGAATGAAAAAAAAAAAAAAATTTGCTTAAAATGATATTTTGGTAAAAAAAAATTCTGACACACCCATACCAGCATTCACTGGATCTGGGCAGATCAGGGAACAGGCCTGAAACAACCCTCCAAGACCTCCAAATATCATCTAATGTCTTTAGCACCTCAAGTCAGTCCAAAATCCATGAGCATTGTGATACCACTATACATCATTCCATGTCACCCAAATATAATTAGAAGTTAGAGAAGACCATCTATGTAGAGTTATATTTTTCTTGTGCTCACAGTAGGTTGGAATAGGAGTGCTACTCAAGCTGGAGTATTATTTTGCAATGTAGACAAGGCATTTTTTTGTCCCATTTTACTAGGCGTGTCACTTTATTGCACACTCTAGTTGGCAAATGTGCATTAGAGTTATTACCAACTACAAACCAACCGGTTATCAAAAAAAAATGTCCTACACTATTAGGCTTGTGGAAGATTCTTGCAATGTGCCATTGTAATACAACATAATCTGATTCCATCACAATGATGACATGAGGAACTTCTCCAATATTGACAAGAACCAAAGGTGGCTCTAATGCAGAAGAAGAAATAGATCTTGATCTATTTTGAATACATGGTTGCAAAAAATTCACATTGTTCACATGACATCTGGAGAGATCCCACTTCTTCAAACTCCCTAACACCTCTTCTCCCTCTACGTATTGGACACAAGTGGTCATTTCATGAACCTCCACTAGTTGGTTTAGAACTACCACCAGATTCTTCAAATCTTTAAATCAAAAAGAGCATCTCTCATTTGATTTCTTGCTTTGAAGGCCTAGTCCCAAATGCTAATTTGTTTGGATATGTCTGGTAGTTTTTCATTTGCAATAGATGCTATCATCACATGTTATTGCATACAAGTTGTTTCCACAATTTCTCAACTACTACAACTATTTGGTGTGAACTATCTCTAACAAATTGCATGACAAAATACCTACTTCTTTTTCAAGTGTCCTTCCTTGTTTGTGTCAATTTCAATACTCAAATTGTGCAAAACCCACATTATTTACAAAACTCAAACACTATAACAAATCGGGTGACAAATACAATTTAGACAAAAACTAAAAGGACTTACTATTTGTTGGAAACCACTCCACTACCATTATCTAAAGTGCCAAAAAGCTAACCAAAGAGCCAACCCTCAGATCCCATCTTCTATGGCCACTCCAAATGATAATCACCATGCTCAAATTGCTAAATACCTTCCTTATCTATACTTCTTCATGTATCTTGGCATCCTTATATTGCTTACATAAGTGATCATATTTGTGCTGCAAATCCAAATTTAAAAGATTCTAAGTATGCTTGTAGGACAAATTGGTCCAATGCAATAGGCATGTATAATAGGCTACTCTCTATAGGCTTCTTGGGACGTACAATCCAAATACAATCCTTACAACATTCTAGTTCAATGTCATAGTATACAATGGCTAGCAGAAATAGTTGTCCAAAGGAGGTTGACTTACAAGATTTGTTGCCAATCAATCCTACATAAACTATCATAAAATTGCAAGGAAAAGACCTTAAGAGCATAGAGTTGCAATAAACATATAGCACAACTTTTGAAGTTGAAATATGAACAAAAAGACCTAGCCTAATTCAAATATCCAACAAGATGTATAATTCTTTTTGCAGAAACTGACATCATTATACATTAATTGTAGAAAATGAAAGCACAAGCTACAAAATTACTTTACAACTCAAAGATGCAACTTCTAAGCATTCATGATGACTACCACCATGTATAGCCACTGTTTGCATAATAAACATCAACAACTCTTTGAGAATTAGAATATATTAGCTTCTGAACAACATCAACCTCAATATTATACCAAATTTCTTGTATCATCTCCCATAAATTGCTTTTGCTAGTGGATTTCCTCTCAGCCTTTTCATCCAACAATCTACTTCATTCTAAAGGTTAGTATTATATAGGATTGAGATCATGCGATTGCAATAGGTGCCAAATAATTTCAATTTTTGTGCAAGCAACAAATCTATATTGTACGTAATTTGCAATATACTTGGGATCATTATTGTACTAGAAAATTATAATTTCTTCTTCCTAACCTTGCATGTGTATAGTCTCTATAAGTTCTATCTCCAAAATCTCTTGATACACATATCTATTCACCTTTCCTTCAATTAAATGAAGCTTGCCAACTCCTTACCTCATACAACTCCAAACCATTATGCTTCCTCCCTCATGCTTAACTATACATTTCACATACTTGTCTAAGAGATGCTCTTCATTCTTTCTACAACAATATTGTTGTCCATTTAAGCCAAAAAGGTTAAATTTTAACTCATTAGAAAAAAAGAGAAAACTCCAATTTTTCCAAGTTACATGCTTGCACTTCTTTGCCCATTTAAAACAACATGCTCTATGCTTCATTTTCAAAAGTGACTTCTTGATCTTGACACATGCTTGCAACCCTTGCCTCTAAAGGCTCCTTCTAACAATGTCATCACTCAACTACATGCCCTTAGATTGTAATCTTTTTCCTATTGTTGCAATTGTCCTAGTACTTTGATCATTTAACCTCTTTACAATTTCATAATCACTACAATCATCAAGAATTCTACATCTACCAAGTGAAGCTCTATCACTCAAATTCCCTCTCTCACCAAATCTTCACACACTATTATTGCAAGTACTTAGGAGAATGTCCCAAACTGCTAAAATTTTGCCATATGAGTTGCCTCGCTTGTGCATCTCAAGAATTGCCCTTTGCTCATTTTGAGATCTCATAGGAACTATTGTGAATCACTGATAACTTCTCTAAAACACTAAAATGTTTTGTAGCACAAGAAAGCTTCAAAACAACACTTGCGTTGAGAGGATAGTGGTATGCACAACTTTTGTGCATATATACACCACTTAAAGATATATCAAAATGTAAGTCTTGTAAGTGGCTACTTTTGAAGAAGATGATATTAATTACATGTCATGTGTTCTTCTTAATAAATGTGGTCAAAATGAGGGTCAAAATGAGGGTCAAAAATATCATATGATAGCTTTATTGTTCAGTCACTGTTTGAGCAATTTTGAAATTGACCATACTGTCCAAATAGTTCGACTAACTATTGTAGTTCTCCATGAGCTCTTTGAAATGTCAATTTCTAGTGCATTAATCAAACAAAGAAAAAAATTATTTAAAATTAAATTAGAAAAAATTGTCACAGATTATTATATGCAATTGGAAGAAAATTTTAGAAACTTTGTGATGCCAATTGTAATATCATAGCATTTGAAGTTAGAAAAATTATCTTCATTTATCACCTTTCTATTTGAATCAATGGACTTCTATTTTTTTTGGAGTGAGTTTTTTGCAATTTATATGATTTTTTTGAACCATAAATATTATATCATATTAGTTATATATTTTAACCAATCAGGATTTATGCATTGACATTCATGTAAGATTTATTTGTTTATTCTCAACATCTGTGATACTTTTACCTTTTTTCAACTGTATTCTACTCATAAAATCTAAGCACACTAAGTTTACACAATCTAGCTAAGCATTGAATACACTTTGTTCCTATTATTAAATTGGCAATTTTTTGTATTGTTATCATCAATTTCAAGAAGATTTTGGTAACACTAAGCATGTTTTTGTTTTTGTAAATGTTCATTTTGTACAATTGTGAAGGTAGATTTATCTTGAATTTTTTGTTGAAGGTAATGAATTGTTGAAGGCAAAAAATGTTGGATATGCTAACGTATTTTTTTATACAGATATCTTTTTTTTCTCGGGCGAATCACTCTATGAAGATTTTGAATATCACGTGCGGCAAAGTGATCTTTTGACTCCCTATTTACTTTTTAATAAACTAAAATCGCAACCTATAATTTCAAACGTTGATTAATAATGACTATAGATTTCTATTGCCAAAAATTTCCAGCTCAAATAACATATAAAATGACCATTAGAATAGGTTGAAAAATGAACTAAAATGGCATGTGTTTCAACTCAAATATTTATAGAGAATACATTTGCATGACCATTGGAACAATATTCAAGAAAAATGAACTTTCAATAGAGAATAATTTTTTGTTAATTTTTTGTTAATATTTTAGAATATTTTTATAAAGTAAATAGGAGGTCTAAAGTTATTTTCAGCCCTATAGTGTATATTTTTTCTTCAAAAATTTGTAACTAATTATAATCAACAAACAAAAATATCAACAATTCAAAGTATAAACTTTCAAAAAAGGAAAACCTATTCAATTTTATTTTTTATTTTTTAAATTAAATTCTAAGAAGTAAATAGGGGGTCAAAAATCTTTGCCACATGTGGTTTGTATATATGCATAGAGTGACCTACCTAAGCTTTTTTTTGATGCAAAACTAGTGCAAATTGAACATTTCTATGCACCTTGAATCTATGATGGAACTTTGCATACTATAGTGTAAAAATCCCATAAACTATAAAATTTTAAATCTCAATTGGAATTTTAGAAAATTGAAAATTTGCAAAATTTAAATATTTTGAGATTTTGAATTTTATATCTAAATCATAATTTTTAGCAACAAGAAGAGTGAAGTACTTATGCAATTATAACACAAATCATTTAATTTATGCAAAATATATCATTTGTTGTCAGTTACCTTATAAATTTGAGAATTACCAGTATTTCAGCCAAATATGAAATATTCAATATTCATGAATAATTTAGACTAATGAATTTAAAATTAAAAATATCTCATATTTCATACTTGAAACATTAAAATGAAAATGAAAATCAAATTCATCAATTAACAGATTACATTTTGAAATTTTACAAATTTTAATTTATAACTTTAGAAATTTGAAAATTTCAAGATATCAAGATTTCAAATATAGCAAAGTTTAATTGGAAGTCCTCAATAGTAATTTGAAGAACATTGAAGCATTAATATTGAAATAGCACTATTGTAATTCTTCTATGTGCATATATAGATTAATTTTGTGACCTTTCACATTCATAATAATCTTCCATGTCTCTTGCACAATTTCACTTTGACTACTTCTTTTTCTTCTTTCCTTGGCTGCCAACTTTAGTTGTGTCTTGTAATTGGGCCAATAAAAGTTATGTTTTTTTGTATAATAATGATTATTCTGAAATCGTACATAGTTTCAAAATACAATCTAGAGACATTTTAAAGTAGTTGTAAAAAGTCTTTGTATTATTTTGCATTGCACCAATTATATAATTTGTACATGGCTGTAATATATATAAAAAATATAATATTGATGAATGTGACTATTTAAAAATTTTATTGTTATTATTTTTTCATTTTATATAATTTACTAAAGGACAGCAATATAGCACATTTGTAGATTAATGGATTGAAAGGTTGCTTTTGAGTTTAAATCTAGATAATTGAAGCTAAATTTTGTACCATGTTTTGTATGTATAATTTCCTATATGCCTAATGACTAGAAAAATCCTACAAACTCTATATTATTTTTGTGTTATAATTGCCCTCAAATATAGTTACTTCTGCAAGTAATTTTAGAGATGGAAAATGGATTCTAGTTTTTTTATGCAACCACCCTACTAGAATTTTAAATGATAATCATTGTTTTTGAAACCTTTTGCTATTTAAATAGCATCATTCTCTCCAAAATCAATATATCTTCAAAAATGAATCTTATGAAATTATTTTAAGCTTAAAATTGTGAAAATAAAATCTCTTTATAATTTAAAACACTGAACATAGTGCATTCAATTTCTATTTCGATAATGATGTAAAAATGACATAAAAATGACATAAAAATTGTAAGTGTTTTTTTGCAACTTACAATTCAATCTTTACTATATACTAGAAATATCTATAAAAAATTTCAAAATGAGATTATTACTTGGATGCATTGCCACTAACACAAAAAACAATAGAAATAGCAATAATGCTAAAATGCAATATTAATAATGGCATAAACTGTGATTAAAAATAAAGCATACCTTTACAATTATTTAGAATAATATTGCCCATTTTAAAATTCTAATTTTTGTAGTTTATAATACAAAATTTTGAAAAGTATCAAAGACCATTTATATAGTTTGTGTGCACATTGTTACAAATTACAAAACCAACCAAATTTTGAATCATGAAAAGTTAATTTTGTTTCAAAATTTTATTCATTCATAGATTTAATAGATTACGACATGTAACATATTCCAGATAAGTTCTCTAAATCAAGTTGATAAAGTTTGAAGGGACAAGTGATATTTTGATCCCAAGTCACTATGCAAGCATTAAAATCTATAGTGCCATGCCACAATTCATGTAATCTAGATTCATATAGAGAAACAAGAGTATATACTTCCAACAATTTGCCTGGAGACTCTACAACAACTAGATCAAACACTTGACAAGATGGGTGATAAATGTAGTCATTGTCAATGTTAAAACTTAGAGGAGTTGGACTTCCCCTGTTCATATCTACTTGATCCTGTACAATTCACATGATATGCTAAAATGTGTTAATTAAAATTTTAACCAATTTTTTCAAAGAATATTTAAGTAGTCTACTATCTATTAAAAAATAAATATTAGAATCAATTTTTCTTAGAATTACCATTTCAAAAGATACAATATTAAAATTAAAATTACAAAAAATTAATTGCATCCGTTTTTTATTATTCATCATACTAAATTTTGTATATATGTATTTTTAATTATTTGGTATCATAACAACCAACTTACGTGTAATTTTCCATCAAAGAAAGTAGAGTTTTGGGTAGTAATATCATAGGTAACAAGTGTACCATCAACTATATCGATCATTATACGACTCGCAGCTGATGTGCAACACCTTGAGAAATCAAATTCAATAGTGCTCCAATTTTTTGATAAAAGATCATACACTCGCGCCGAATTGACATTGGGTTCAATCAAAACATCTGGATCGAGAATGTCATAACCATATGTCAAAATTTGATTTTCAAGTGGTAAAATCCCATTGCAAAAGAATTGCACATCCACCATTTCCGGCAAACCGTGCCACGTGTTGTTGTCCACATTATAAACTTCTGTTGGGCACGTACCTCCGACCACATAAATGTGTCCATCATAGGCAATGCATTTTACGTATGCCCTTGAAAAATGCATGCTCGCACATTGTTCCCACCTCCAATGCCCCTGTGGAATGCTCCACGCTGAAATAAGGTGATTTTAGGGCCAAAGTACTCGACATAATACTTATTAGTCATACTAATAATAATATTACAAATAAATTGTGGATAATATTTCAAAACATTGATTTTTAAAATTATCTTCTTATATAATGAATGTGGTGTTGGCACTTTGATTTGAAGATTGTGGTTTATGACTAGTACTCCTTCTATTTCTAAATAATGTCGGTGTTTCTTTTGTGTTTTACAAAAGAAACACCGATATTATTTAGAATCAAGAGTAGATTGAACCTAGCCACTAAGGTGATAAATGAATGTTTTTTTTCTCTTTTCTTTCACTATAAGAAATTTGTGTTTTTCTTGACAGATTTTTCTAGATGTCCACTTGTTTTTATATTAATAGAAATATTAAATGTAACATTTAAATGTTACGTTGATGTTTCTATTAACATGAAAACAAGTGGACGTCTAAAAAAATCTATTAAGAAAAACAAAAGTTTCTTACAGTGTTTTCTCTCTAACATGATAGTGGTATTTTAACAAATGTGATGTAAATATTACAAGTTGGAATTGCATATAAAATCAAGGAGAGATATTGCAAATATGAGTTGGTTGTATTTTGAGGCACAAAATTGGTAGACATATTGATGGAAAACAAGGGCTTTGATCCTTACTAGGCCAATATTGAGCATGTACATGTCCGCACTTTCTTTTGCTTTGGTATTATCAGGAATGCCGCCCATTACGTAAAGCTTCTTATCCAAGCTTACAAAGCTACAACGAGATGGAATTCTAGAAGGATATGATGGAATTGGAGGTAACTTGTGCCATGATCCATCTTGCAAATCACACATTTCTATTGCATATTTTTGTAGAAGAAAAACGTCTAAGGATTCATCATCTGAGTCTTGTGATGATAGTCGAGCACTTGGTGACTTACTGAGTTGCTCTTCTTTTGAACTACATGGTGCATTACTCATCAATTCGTGAATCAAAAACAATCCCGTTGGTTTATAGAGCTCTTTTGTACGAGCTTCTAAAAAGCTATAGTTGTCAAACACCGTTTTCCAAGCCTTTGAGATTGTCAATATTAGTGGTCGAGTGTACCATGGAAGCCTTGGTACTATAAAATGTATAACAAGAAGATTAGGCAATCCAGGAATGAGCTCTTGTTCTATATACACTTGCTTTGAAGATGCCATCAATCAATTGAACTTCATATTAAATAAACTACTATATTTTCAGAGAACAATAAAGAGGAGTCTATCAAATTGTGAATTCTATTTTTAATGTTTGAATTTAATTTATACTTTTGGTAAATAAAGTTGAAAATGGATTCATTTTTTCATGCATATTCTATATTTTGGTTTGATTTTGCATTTCATAAAATAATCAATGAAGCATAACAAATTCAAAGGTTACTATTAACATCTTAAAATCAAAAACCTAATCTTATACAAAGAAGTTGAAGAGCTTTATACCGTATGCAATGAAAAGATTTCATGTGAAAGTTGAAAGTCAAATTAAATTAAATACAAACTCTTGGTGACTTTTCATTGCCCAATTAAATAAGTCAAGCACCGTGTTCTATGAAATTCCAAAAGCTATTGTCATAACTCATGTACCCCTTTGATGAGTAATCAATTAAAGTGAGAAAATGTTCAAAGAAAATTGAGTATCTAGGCGACCTTTAATTTTATGGCTATGACATCAAACTTGCAACCTTTGGTCTCTTAAATCCTAAAAGCCCACACAACCATTTTGTGGTCATTGTCATTGTCTTGGGCATTATTTCTGAGTAAAAAACAAGTGGTGTGACCATGTTTCATCCTTAAATCATTTCTTAGATATCATTGTAAATTGGCTAAATTGTAGATGCATTCTTCTACAAATTGATGTTGCGCAATCACATTTATTGGACACATTATTTTTTGAATTGAGCTCCAATGAATAGCATAATGATTCTCTGGTTGAAGAAAATATTGTGCCTCTGTGCCACATTTTTCCTGCTTGACACAAATGCAAGCCAATAAATTTTTAGACATTCATTTCTTTTTTGGTCAAATATCAAAGGTTTCATGCAAATTCCAATGTCAAAGGCATAATCATGGTAGAACTTAGGTACCACTAATATTTTACTAATAGTTTTAGATAGTTGTATTTTTATATTCATATTTTTTAGATGATTGATTCTTTTTCTATATTACAATTTTTCAATTTAAACTTTTGAGTGAAAATATTAATGTAGGCTTTATGATGAAAATTAAAATATGAAATTAAAATAAGGATTTTTTCAAACCTCAAAATATTAGCCAACAGAGAAAATTTCAAGCCTTCGGAGGGCTGCTCCATAGCCCTCCAAAGTACCCTGAAATTTGATTTTTTAGGGCTGAAAATTTGATTTGTTCCCTCTTTCCACATACCGTACGCGTAGGTCAGTTTCATAAATAACTCGGAAAAATTTGGAAGATGTCAAAATTTTAAAAATTATTTACAGCTATTTCTAAAAATATAAAATATATGTTTTTGACAAAAAAACACAAAAAAGAACACATTTACGCATGAATAGAAAGAATCAATCCAAAATTAGGAGCGTCCTTATAAAGTACCCCAAAAAAAAAATCCTATTTTTCAATTGAAAGTGCCAAATTTGAAAACGAAATTATTTCGGCACTGTCCTGCCAATACTGCCTTGCACGTATGGTAGCTGAAATTGCAGTGACAGTGGTGTAGGAACCTAGTTTTATGAGTTAAAAATTTATTAATTTTAAAAAAAAAATAAAAAAATAAAATTTATCATAAAAGTAATATTAAAACAAAACAAAACAAATGCGAAATCTGACTGTTTCAACGAGCAGTCAACTGTTTACCAAGGGACTTTTTTAGATTGATAAGCCAAGCTTGGAAATAGCTTGGCATGTCAATCTGGAGCAGCCCTCCAAAGGGCTGATATTTCCTCTAATGCATTCATTGGTCAACATATTATTAAATGAGAAGTTTCAAACTTCTAATGTATAACTTTAAGATAATTGACTTTGACAAATTAAAATTTCAATACACTCTTTATGTAGGTATGCATCAATTTGAAATTTAGTCTTTCAAATTTTGTAATAATACAAATATAAAAAAATTCTTAACTAATTCAAAAATCAAAATTCTGTTAACATGAACAAGAGTGCATAAAGAGTTTGTCTTAGAACTAGGGCACTAGGCAGACTATAGTTTTGAATTTTGCATTATATATTTATAATTTTACTGGTAATTGCTATCATCAATATTTTTATAAAAAAATGGAACCTAAAATTGAATTTTTTTTGTAGTTAATCCGTAATAATATCACTTCCAAAGTATTTTTGGGCGAATGGATTTATAAATGTAAAATCTCTAAATAAGAGTGCAATTATTTTTAAAAAAATCAAAAAATTGAGGCTCCGTTTCTCTTTGCGCTATTTGTTCAAAAGTTAAAAAAAACTATTATAAGGCTCTACTATTGTTTGCACTATTTGTAACTTTAGAAACCTTGGAAAATCAAAATTTGAAATAAATGAATTTCTATTAAGGAATTCCATTAGAATTTGAGGATCATGGAAATTTCTCTGGGTGACTATTTTATAAGCCAGTAGAGACTTGTTGATCATTGTTTAATTTGTAGAAAATTGAAGGTTACTTCATTTACACTATCACTATCTGGTGAAAAGATGCAGACATCTCCAAGTTCCCCCCCTCCCCCTCCCATTTGGGAAAAAAATATTCCCCTCCACACGAAAAATCAGCAACCGTCCGATCTAGGCCCCCCATCTGCTGTTGATCTTAGAAAATAAGATATATGGATACGGACATAGGATACTAGTATGGGATATGGATAAGGATATGGGATACAATACAGATATGGAATATAGATATATGCTCACATATCCCATATTGTTTGCAATTCCTTCCTAGCTACCAAAATTACAAATGGGAGGGGAAGGAATATCAAAAAAATTTAATCACAAACACTAGAAGAGGTGAGGCAGAGGAGGATTAATAAATTTAAAATTAAAAAAATTTAAATGGAGGTGGTCTTTTGAGTGGATAGAGAGGGGGGTGCATTAATAGAAATGCACTTGTCCCTCACTATCTACTCAAGATCCAGTGACTGCCTCCACTATCCACCTCAAACCTCAAAAAGTGATATTACAAGACTTGAAAAATACAAAACTTAATCTCCATGTTTCAACATTCCGTTTTATTATTACAAGTTTATCAATATTTCTGTCATTGTAGACCTACTCTATATTCACTTTGGCAAATATGACTTCCACATGCATTTTGAATCATAAATCATGCACTTTTCTATGATGAAAGTCCAAATCTCTTTAAAATTTTGAACTTTAATTTTTTAAGCTTCTAAATTTAGATTTTTAAATTTCTAATAATTTGAATGCCTAAGATTTTTAATAAATTATTTTAAGAAAATCAATTAAGATGAATCTTTTTTGTTTTTCATTTTAGGAAAAAATATTAATAGTATATAATGTTTTAAAAAATTTATAAATTTGTACACCAATTTAAATTTAAAGTTCTATACTAACCTTACTTTTAAAGATTTGTGGTATAGGTCACTATTCAAAACCTTAACAAAGATGAAAGGTTAGGCAAATTGGCTATATAATATTGTTTTCTTTATATTCTTCTTCCAATTCTCATAATCAAAGGAGCTGCAAACTACAACCTCTTTAGGTTAGGGCTACAATTAATCACAGTTGTAAAACTTCATTTTAAATTTTTGGACATACTATACTAGATTCAAAACTAAGATTGCTATGGTCAAAAAAGAGCTGTAAAGAAAAATAAAAGGAATTTAGTGTTTGACAAGTGCTTTGCCCTTTAGGATAAGTGTTTATATATTCTCATTTTCTCACAAAGCAGTTGAAACTATAATTTGACAAATTTTTAAATAATTCAAATGCTAAAGATAGAAATTGCATTTTTAGTGCAATTTTGAATTTAAATCTTCAAAAATCATTTGAAACAAATCTATAAATAGATTCAAAATTTTGACCGTACGGATACTTTCTATTCTAAATGTTGAACATTGCTTTTTTTGAAACTTCAAAAAAATTATGGAACTCATGTTTTGTAACATATTTGCATTTTGCCTAGAATCTTTGGGGCTTTATGGGGTTAGTATAAAGAACCCACCTTTGGCTTTTTGTGAATTTGGGGAGACTCTATTGACTTCATATTTTGGAATTTTTGCATAACATTTGTCGTGCATCTCCTAATCATTGTGCTTTCTACGTGAAACTCATTTTTTTGTCATTCCAACAAGTATTGAAAAAATTATAAGTTTTTTTGTTTATTTGAATGTCAATATTTATATTTTTGTGTCCATATATATATATATATATATATATATTAATATTAGACTTTGAATCATTCTACAACCATATATGAGAGTCATGGCCACTAAAACATAATTTTAAAAATAATTTCCATACTTGGTAGAATATTAATTTTATTTTTTAAGGATTTTATGTAGAAAAGATACATTTTAGGCTTCCGAGAAATTGCATTTTCCAACTTTAATTATCTGTTTTATAGGAAATATTTTTCCTAACAACCATGTATAGTACAACTTATGATAGGAAACTTTTGAGAGATTTAACCCTAAAACTACTAAAGTTCTATTGTTTGAAGAACATTTAATGGAATTTTGGTAGATTCCTATGACCTCAAGTTTTAGTGAAACTTTTTGAAACTTTCTCTTAAGATAGATAAACTGATTAGCTTCGTAAATTTTTTTTTTTTTTTCAATTTGGTATCTAGGAGAAATCGTTATACCACAAAAAATTTAGAACTAAATTCATGGGGCAGCACAAAAAGAATTACAAAAAATAAAAGAAAAATTTGAATTTTTTTCTTGAAATATTACTCCCTCTATTTTTGAAAAAGACCCATATTTCCTTTGTCTTTTATAAAGAAAACATGGATCCTTTTCAATTATAGAAGGAATATACTTTTGTTTACAAGTGAAGCTTTGATTTATTCTATTTGGACTAGTAATGAGAAAGTTAAGGGCAATCTTGTTTTTTGAGAAATCTAAGCATCTTTTTGAAAAAATACATTATAGGATTCAATTTTGAATGCAATTTTTGAAAAAAGTAGTTTGACAGAGTTAAATTTTCTTTCTAAAAAACTTCACCATTAGAATTATTGTGTTTCAATCCCATCTTAGAGCTATTAGTGATTTATTTATTTTTTTAATCTTGGACCTACTTCTATTTAGTAATTTTTGAAGAATAAAAATCGGTTGTAATCTTTTTCAAAATTATTTTCTTAGACTTTCAATTCAATTCTTCAACACTCAAAAATTTAAATTCAAAGTCTGTAGTGCAAATTTTTTCCACAGATGGTGATCAAAGTCATTTGAAATTATAGGCTAGTGTTCAAATTTTTTCTCCAACTTTGAATGCTAATATCTTCCAATTTGTACAGTCAAACTTCATAAAAATTTTACCACGTGATTTCAGACAAGTGAAAGACAAGATCTTTTCATTCGATCTATTTTAAGAGACATTTTTTCTACTTTCTTGGATGAATACAGCAAAAATGGCAATTTTGAGTGTTTTTTGACAGAAAAATGGCCTTAATTAGTCTGTTGGGATTAAAGGACATTTTATGTTCCCATTCGGTCAACCTTTATTAGTTCTCTACATTAAAATACACCTTTCAAAAATTTGATATTTTTCTCATGTAGTAATATGTATCCAAAATATAACTACATTTTTTAATAATAAAAAAACATAAAAATAAAATGTAGTTTCTTTGTAAAAATTATAGTAATTAAAAATGCTTAAAATAATATGCATTTTCTAGCAGAATTAGAGATGATAGTGATAAAACATCATAGTGTACTTGGTGTACTCCTTGAGCTCTTACTAAGAGAAATTTAATAGAAAAGTTCAAAAGTGGTGTATTTTAAGCTTTCAAGATGCTACATTCAAAGTGTCACAAAAATCATAATTTTCATAATTTTAGAAATATAAATAAATAAGTATGTAGATTATTGGAACTCTATTTTTTTAGTCAAGCTTTTAAAGACATTTAAAATGAAGATCTATTTGAAATTCAAGTTTGATCCTAAAACTATGTCCTTCAAGCAAGTTTGTCCTTTAAAAGCTAATTTTGCATGCAATGAAGGCTAGAAAAAAATATAAGGCCATTTTTGAACTCAACTTAAATTAAACAAAATAAAAAATAAAAAATATAGGATATGTAATTTGTACAAGAACACTTACCATTGAAGTAGATAATTCTCAATTTGATGTCAAAGTTATTACCAAGTTTTAATTTCAAAAAACAAAAACTCAATTTGAGGTGAGTTTTTTTAATCAAATTTCATAGTTTTATGTGATAATTTATTGTATCATAGGTGTTGAATTTTCAAAATTCAATTGCATAAGTACAAATGAACATCTATTAAACATATTTTTTATGATTCAAAAAATGTCATTAAGTAGCAAATATTTAATCTATAGAGAATGTAATATTAGAATGTTGCATATCAAAATTTTGTAATTGGATATTTCTATATCATAACTACATTTTGACTCATTTTATTTATCATAGTCTACAAATTTACAAAACTAGTTGTAGGTTGAAGTTCAAATAGTAATTGGTTGTAGATTGACCCCAAAAGGACCAACATGCATTTTTTGGCTACATAGCAATTTTGGGCAAGTTTGTGTGATTGGAGATTTCTATATTTTGGCTTAAATTTGGATTAAAAAATGGGAACGAGGAATATCTTTCATATACACTAAACTTCATGACATTTGAAAATATGAGTCCAAAGTTATGGCCTTATATGTTATTTTTTTAAGTAAATGGACAGGCCGGGTAGACAAAAAAAATTACACTTTTTAGAAAAAAAAATTGAAATTGGTTTTCTAGAATTATATACATACAAGGAAAGCTTTGAATCATTCCATTATGATCAATGAGTCAAAAGTTATGAGGAGTTTTTGTTTGTAGGCACCTATGGATTCTCTACTCTAAAATAAACTTTAAAGTCCTTTATCTTATTCAATTTTCAATTTAAAAAATAAAAATAAAATCACAGGATGCAAATTGTATATTACAACATTGCAACCATTGGGATTGGAATTTTTCAATTCCATAGCTAAATTCTTAATAATTTCGTATTTTGAATCAATCTCTACTTCTTTCTACTTACTATTTTTTTCCTGTATGTTGTACAATTCCAAATGACCTGAAAATTTTCAAGCATGTAGCCAACTTATTTAGAAAAATGAATCCAAAGAAGCACCACCTCTTTGGACATTTTTTCATAGAAAAGAGAGCTCGTGAAATGAAGCTGCCCTATTTTCACAAAGCCAAAAAAATGATTTCAGTAGATTTGAATGCTTATACCCTATTTGAAGCACATAAATTTAGTATTTTGTGGCATGTTTGAATGTTTGGAATATTACAAGTGAAATTTTTGCAACATTTCTATAATGTTACACCAATAATTTCATTTGCTGAAACCCTTTTGCGCACAAAATAGAAAGTCTTTCAGCACATAGGTATTGAATCAATCCTTCACGTACGGTAATTTGCAATCCATGCTGTGGAATTTTTTGAAATTTTTACCACATGTTTTCAAGTTAGCACACTACAAGATCCTATGGTTACATTTGTCAAAAAAGATCTTTTTGAAAGATTTGGTACTTGTACAAAAAATGGCAGTTTTCAAGCTTTTTTGGTAAAAACATAGTCATGGAACTTTAGAGATTAATCTATATAGCATCAATGGAAATCCATTGATTCAATATTTTAACCCCTAAAAAACTAAGGCATTTCCAGGCTCTAAAACCACTGAAAATTGCCATTTCTGCTGCGATCACTCCCTAAACCAAAAAAAACTTTTTTTTGTTAGAATCTAACTATAGGATCTTATACTTCACTTGTCTTAGATCATGTGGTAAAATTTTCATCAAGTTTGATATTACAGATTTGATGATAATAGCATTTGAAGTTGGAAAAAGAAGTTTTTTTGAACTGTGGCCTACAATTTCAGATGACTTTGACGGCCATTTGTGGATTTCTTTAGCACTATAAACCATAAAGTAAATTTTTTTTGGTATTGAACATTTGAGATGAGAGTTAGGGGAAAAAAATTTAGGATGTCAAAACTTAATTTTTACATATAAAAAATTATTAAATAGAAGTAGGTCCAAAATTGAACAAAACGCTAAATCGTTAATAGCTCTTAGGTGGAATTAAAACACCATAATCCCAATAGTAGGATGGTTTTGCAAAAAAACTTAACCTTATAAAAAAAAAATTGAAGAAATTAAAAAATTGCATTAAAAAGTGAATTCTATAAGTTGTTGTTTTTACAAATGCTTAGATTGCCTGAAAAACAAGATTGTCCATAACTTTCTCATTCTCAATCCAATTAGAATGAGTCAAAGCTTCAAATGTAAACAAAAACATGGTCTTTGGAGGAAATTTTTTTTATTCCATGTTCTAAAGTTTTTTTTTCTTTCCGACAAACTGTTTTTTTGACTTTGGGTGGCATAACTTTTGCTCCCGGCACCAATGGAAAAAAAAATATTTTAAGAGAGCTAAATTGATTTCCTATCTTCTAATTTTTTTTCAAAAATCAAGTCAAAATTTTAGGTTGGACAAGCCTGCCCAAAATCCCAAGTGTCCCCTGAGGGGACTTTGGTCTTTTAGGGGTTAACAAAATCTAGGCAATCTGAATTTTTGAATTTATAATTAAAATTATGAAAATTTGGGTACTTTTTAGAAAGAAATTAGGATTGTGTCTCTTTGTCCTTCATTTGCAATATTTCCTACATTCTTTATATTCTTTCTACCATTATCTTTGAACCCAAACAATAGATGTTGAAGGCCTTGTGTGTTCTCAATATGTTGCATTTGGTAGCATACAATAAAACCGTTAGAAGAATATATCTATTAAACCTCGTTCAAAGGCCTCATGCCGATTTTCAATATATTGAACTTAGTAGCATATAATATAACCATCAGAAAAGTATTTCTTTTAACCCTAAAATCCCATTGTCTCCTTGGGGGACAAAATTGATTTGGGGCAAGCTCCTATGGTCTAAATTTTTTTTTGTGATTTTTGGAATTTTTTGTGAAGACAAAAAAACACATTAGCTTCCTGAACATATAATTTTATTTCAATTGGTGACCAGGATCAAAAGTTATGGCATAGATAGCTCTTTTCTCAGTTCAGAGGGAAGAAAAATCCCCTTCAAAAATCTTTAAATAAAATTTTAGAGTTTTTTTTTCATGTACATAAGTTTTTTTTCTACATTTGAAGCTCTAATTCATTCTATTTGGATCGGTAATGAGAAAATTATGGACAATCTTGTTTTTTGAGCAATCTAAGCATCTTCTTGAAAAACTAACTTAAAAAATCCATTTTTTGAATGCAATTTTATAATTTAAAAAAAATTTGTTAGACAGGGTTAAGCTTGCTTGCTAGAAAAATTTGACTATCAGGATTATTGTGTTTCAATTCCATAATAGAACTATTATTGGTTTTGTTTTCCCTTCAATCTTGAACTTACTTGTATTTAATAAAAATTTAATGAGTGAAAACTAAGCGTGTATTTTCTTAATTTTTTTTTCTAGACTTTCAACTCAATTTTTCATCATCTAAAATTAATTAATTAAAAGTCAACAGAGCAAAAGTTTTAAATTAAAAAGGTTCAAAGTCAAAAAATGTAATTGAGCAAGGTGTACAAAACTTATTACCTTCACTTTAAATGCAAATATCTTGCAATCTACATGGTCAAAGTGTTTAAAATTTCTTCCACACCTTTTTACACTAGCCAAATACAAGATCTTATGGTTAGATATGATAATTTAATTTAATTTTTTTTATTGCTCTTTGATATAGAAATGGTAGTTTTGAGTGTTTTTTGATGGAAAAAAGGCCTTGGGACTTTAGAATTTGAACCTCATTTAAAGTAACATTGCCATTTTCAAGAATATTTTACTGTATGTTGGGAGAGTGGCCATTACAATTTTGATCTTTTAAGACTAATATAAAAAATCGTTTCTTTTTTCATCCAATTTTGCATGTACAACTTTAATAACAATATATGCACATAATTGAATTAAGTTTCAAGTCAAATTAGTTATTTTCCAAAGGACACATTTTGTCGATAGCTACCTTCCAAAATTAAGAATGTTAAGAATGGAAAAAATATAAAGAATGAATGATTTTGATTTTAGCAATTAGAGTGTCATGGGCCATACCTTTTGAGGGTAAAGGTTAGTAGTTACAACATCATCAATAGCTCTCTACATAGTTAGCACTTACGACATTATTGTTGTGAAGATTTGACAGGGGCTTTAGAAGCACCCTCCATGAATGTATTAAAAAGACATTTTTTTGACATCTTCTACATTTGGATACTCTTACACACTACATTTGCAAGACTTGTTGCTCCCTTCAATTTTGCCACTCTACTTCTTTTGTCAAAGTGAGGTGGAGACAACCAAATTAATTGATAACAAATTTGGTGATATGGTGCCAAATAAAAAAATGAGGAACAAAATTTTGGTGACCACTTTGTTAGCACAACTTATCTATCCACTATAGTCATATTTAGAGATGAGCAAGCATGAGTGTCATTAGGGCACTCTTAGCACTATAACCCACAGTAAAAATGGAGAGACTCAAGTATGGTTTACACCAAGTCCAAGCCCTATGACCATTCAAATTCTTCACCATGTGATTGATAGATAAACAAGAGGTGGTCCAACTTCAATTTATATAAGGCCCATAGCCGAAGGAAAATTTGGTGGATGATAAGTTTATATTACATCTTAACCCCTAAGCGCCAAATGTGACCAAGGTATCCGTACATAGTTTGAAATTCCAATTTGAAGTGTTAGTGTAACTTTTGCATCCAATGACTGAATTCAATAAAACTTGTTGGTAAAATTTGCACTCTCTCTTCTAGTATATATAGCAAAACTTTCTAATCAATCCAAGATTTTTTGGAAGCCATTCAAAGTTTATAGGTTCAATTTGAGTTTATAAAACTACATTTTGATAGCTGCAACTTTAGGGGCTTATATCTCCTTCATCCCAATGATATTTTTTCAATAAAATTTATTAAATTATATTTCCTTTGAAGTCTAGTTATTGTAATAAGAATTTCATATCAATCCAAGTTGTTTCAATTGTTTGGGAGAAATTTGAAGTTCAAAATCTGGAGATTTTTGGATTAGAACGAACTTTGACAGCCTATTTCTTCTTTGGACAATGTTTGTTTTCAAAAAAAATAAAATTTGGTAAAGTTGTGTAGACTAGTTTTGTTTTTATGATTAAATTCTATATCAATACAAGAAGTTATGAGTGTTCGAGAAGCATTTTAGTAGGAGGTTCAACTTTAAATGTATTTTTTGCAACTTTTCTTGCTATTTTTGACATCTAAAAGCCATTTTGCAGACACAATTAATTATTTGAATGACATTTCTTTCACAAATGTGTTTATATGCCAATTTTGAAGCACTTTATAGTTCAAAGTTTTTTCATTTGAGTAGGTTTAGAAATCAAACTTTATCTCCAAATGTATTGCTAGGAAAATTTCCGCACCCTTTTTCAACTCTAAAACATTATAATCTTGCAATCTACATAGCCAAATGACTCCAAATTTGATTCACGTCATCTGCAACAAGTACACTAAAACATTGTATGGTTGATATTTATATACATGAGTGACATTTAGACCTATAAATTTAGACTTCAAAAGCAATGATTTCCTTAAGCCCTAAAATGCAAGGAATGCTTAGAGGTTAATCCCTGAAGTCCCAAGGCTATTTTTCTGTCAGAAACCATTCAAAATTGCCATTTTTGTTGCGTTCATCCCAAAAAACAAAAAAAAAGAATTTTTGTAGAATATAACCATTAAATCTTGTACTTCACTTGTTTGAGATCATGTGGTAAAATTTTCATGAAGTTTGACTACATAGATTGGAAGATATTAGCATTCAAAGTTGAAAAAGAACATTTCTTTGAAAACTGGCCTGCAAATTTAGATGACTTTGACCGCCATTTGTAGAATTTTTTTGCACTACAAACTTTGAATAAAAAAAAAATTTATGTTGAATAATCGAATTGAAAGTCTAGAAGAAAAAATTCAAAAAAAGCACATTTGATTTTCATTCTTTAAAAAATTGATAAGTAGAAGTAGGTCCAAGATTGAAAAAAACACTAAATCGTCAATAGCTCTAAGATGGAATTTAAACACACTAATCCAAATGGTAGGATTGTTTTAGCAAGAAAATACAACCTTTTCAAACAATTTTTTTGAAAAATTGTGAAAATTGCATTCAAAAATGAATCCTGCAAGTTATTATTTCAAGAAGATGCTCTAATTGCCCGAAAAGCAAGATTGTCCATAATTTTTTTTATTAGTCCAAATAGAATGAATCGAAGCTTTACATGTAGACAAAAATATAATATTTTAGGAAAAAGTTTTTTTGTTTTTTTTTGACTTTTTGCAGTTTTTTTTGTACTGCCCGCCAAATTCAATTCAAGGCTTTTTGTGGTATAACTTTTGCTCCCGGTCACCAATTGAAATAAAAATTATATCCCCATATAGCTAATCAATTTTTCTATTTTATGAGAAAGTTTCAAAAAGTTTCATAAAAAATTGAAGTCACAGAAACCTGTCCAAA
Organism: Neckera pumila; assembly: GCA_963969595.1. NCBI lineage: Eukaryota > Viridiplantae > Streptophyta > Bryopsida > Hypnales > Neckeraceae > Neckera > Neckera pumila. Next base: position 13,891,329 of record OZ018412.1, read on the forward strand.
AGCCAATTTGTCCCCCGAGGAGACAATGGACTTTAGGGGTTAAGAACATCATCAGTAGATAACCAACAAACATTCATGCTACCTTAATTTTATGGAGCCACTTGAAGGCCGGTTTACACCAAGTCCAAGTCCCACAGCCACTTCCACTAAGTGGTATCGTGCTTTATTGGATGATAATAATGTACCAAAAAATGAAATTGAGGTCCCTATCAATGGTCTTGATATAAACTACACTGAATAGAGGTATTAAGGGGACCACATAATTAAAGGGACCTTTCTTTAGAAACTATACATATTTGAGACAAGATGTACAACCCAAGGTAGATACTTATATAGTGTAGAATGTCAATTAATTAGTATGGGTCCCCTTAATACCCCTATTCAATGTAGAAAGATCCCATGATCCTAGTTTTAACTTTGAATTCATCTTCTCTTCGACTTCTTCTTTCCTTCCCCTTGCTTTTCCAAAATATCATTACTAAAATAATAACATTTTACTTTTAAAATCATAAATTAAGATTTTCACTTTCTTTTTGTCAAGGTCTCATGTGATATTTGTTAGGCCTATCTCTTGGAGTGGATCAAGAGTTTTTCACACCAAAACCATGGCACCATTATCTTCAAGGTCCATTTAACCTCTAAGTGTCCCTAGCATTTTTGGGTTTAAAAACATCATTGCTTTTTAAGTCTAAATTTATAGATCTAAATGTCATTCAAGTATAGAAATCTCAACCATACAATCTTACAGTGCACGTGTTGTAAATGATGTGAATTAATTTTGGTGTCATTTGGCCACATAGATTGCAAGATTATAATGTTTTAGTATTGAAAAACAATGTTGAAATTTTCCTAGCAACACATTTGGAGGTGAAATTTGATTTCTAAACCTACTCAAATGAAAAAACTTTAACTAGAAAGTTTTTTAAAACCAATTTACAAATACATTGGTGAAAGAAAATGTCATTCACATGACTCATTGTGTCTGCAAAATGGCTTTAAAATGTCAAAAATAACAAAAAAAAGTTGCAAAAAACACAACTAAGGTTGAAACTCCTTGCTTCTCAAACACTCATAACATCTTGTGTTGATCTGAAATTTTAAACACACAAACTAGACTAGTATGCGCAATTTTTCTAAAAATATATTAGAAATGGACATCATATGAAGAAGAACAAGCCGTCAAAAGTTCATTCTAATCCAAAAATGTTTGGATTTGAACTCAAATGGCTTCCAAACATTCAAAACAACTTGGATTGACATGAAATTTTTACCACAATAACTAGAATTCAGGGAAAATTTAATCCCATAAATTTTATCAAAAACTAACATGGATGAAGGAGATACAAGCCCCCACAGTTGCAGTCATCAAAATGCAATTTGGTGAATTCAAATTGAACTTGTGAACTTTGAATGGTTCTCTAAAAATGAGCATATCTTAGATTGATCTGAAAATCTTACGACCCAAATCAGAAAAGAGATTGCAGATTTATTGAACCCAAACATTGGATGGAAAAATTACAACACTTCAAATGGACTTTCAAACGATAAAGGGTCACTTTTAGTCCCTCACAGCACTCAAGGGTCAAGGTAATTCTCGTTGATGCAGAGTTATAGGGTCTTAGGAGCTGACTAGGTCTTCTATGAAAAGAAAATCATACTATAATGCGTTACATAACATTATTCATTACCGTTTTGGGGAGGGGGTTCCCTTTTGCTCCTCTAGAAAGTGGAAGCCTCAACATTGTAACTTCCTAGTCAGCCAATGACTCTTTACGAATTAAACTATATTAACTCCCAAGGATTCAAGGACGGAATAATCAACCTCCAAGTGGTAATGGTGTAGGCTAGTTAACTTTTAGAGGACCAAACAACAATTTTTGGCAACATAACAATTTTTAGCAGTCACTAAGAATATAAATATTCACTATATTTTTTGAATTTTTTTTGGATGTAGGGATGAGGAATACCTTGCTGCTCTACCAAATTTTTACAATTGAATTTGCCTATAAAGCATTATAGGGAAAAATACCAATTTTGACAGATAGGAGGAAACCTGGGGAGGGTTCTTTACACCAAAGCAAAATTTGCATTACAATGCTTGAAAGAGCTTAAACAGGACCTTTGATAGGCTCTTGCCCCATGTTCAAATTGGAGTACTTTTATGACATTTTCTTAGAATCATAAATTCGTCACAATGCATGAGGAGGTGGTGGCAAATAGGTGTAACCATCCCATTAGTTTCAAAACATTCAGCATTAGATTAATGAAAAATCTAAATTTTTGGCAACTATCTTATGACATTCAGTAGCAGTTAGCTGGGCTATATACCTTCTTTTAATGGAATGCTGAGAAATATTCCACACTCATCAGTAATTACAAAGACATATGGCATTCTACAAGAAACTTATCAATGTAGCTTCTACATTGCAATTAGAGGAAATTTTAGCCCCTTGGAGGGCCGTTCAAAGTTGACATGCCGTGCTATTTCATGCATGACCTGTCAACTTCAAAACGTGTTTTTGGTGAGCAGTTAGAGACTATGACTGTTTGCAAGAGCAATCAGATTTTGCATTTTTTTTTTAAATTTATAAATATTTGTTTAAGATTAAAAAAAATTATTATTTTTTTAATAATTTTTTATTTGAACTCTGGGTTCCTGCGCCATTGCTACTGCAATTTTAGCTGGGCAAAAATAGGGGAAAAACGGATTTTTGAGCAAAAAATGTAAATTTCAGGGTACCTCGGAGGGCTATGGAGCAGCCCTCTAAGGGGCTGAAATTTTCTCTAATGGATGCTCAATATTTAATTAAAGCATAAAAACAGGATTCAATGCTTTAAAATCCAACTTTGAAATATTTAGCATTCAATTCATAAATTCAACAACTACCTTATATTGCTTTGAAAGCCATTCAATTTTCTGTATTTATAATTGAGAAGATAGAATTGATAAAAAAAGTTCTATTCATATGGGGTGGTAGGAGGTAAAACAATCCATGTGGGGTATATAATTAGAATTAGAGAGAGCTCTAGAGCTCATAGTTAAGTAAAAAGTAGAAATTGTGTTCAAAGTAGAATTTTAGACCTCATTTTGGCATAGTAGAATAACTTTATCCAAGAAACTATGAACCAAACAAAGTTGGGAAATCAAGCTACCTTTCATCTCCAAAAATCCGTTTGAGATTTTGTGTCTCCAATAAAAAGTTATGAACAAATTCAGAACAGATATTTGAAAAGGTCAAAGAAATTGTCCCTTTAAATCTGTTCATAAGTTTTCTTTAAAGACTCAAAATCTCAAACGGATTTTTGGAGATGAAAGTTAGCTTGATTTCCCAACTTTGTTTTGTTCATAATTTCTTGGAAAAAGTTATTCTACTATGCCAAAATGAGGTCAAAAATTCTATTTTGAACACAATTCCTATTTGTTCACTTAACTATGAGCCGTTGAGCTCCTTCTAAATCTAATTTACATATCCCATTTGGGTTGTTTTACCTTGTACCACCCTTCTTGTATAAAGAGCTTTTCTTCTCATCCCTATTGACACAGTATAAGTGACATTTGAAGCTTTGTGAGATAGTTGCCAAATATTTAGATTTTTTTGGAATTTAATGCTAAATTTTCTAAAACTATATTTCATCTTGAAAATAGAAGGGAACATGGTCAAATGTCGGTGATCCATCATGAGTCAGACATAGCTAACTTTAATTTGACCTCTCATACTAGGCCAAATATATCCAACTGCACTTTATTTCAGCTTGGCTATAGATTCATCAAGCTTGCTAAAGCTTGATATTTAGGGCGATTTTTTTCCTCCTCTAGGTCTACCTGAAATCTAGAATTCTTTTGTTCACATTTTGAAGAGATAACTATTTTTGCAAGCCATAAATTGTTGAAAAAAGGGCTTTGCATGAGAGTTTTATTAAACCTAGTCCATATTGAAATTTTTTTAGTACATATTTCCCCAATTTGAATTTTTTAAAATATGTGGCCAACTTTGTAACAAAAAGAAAGCAAAAAAAAGTTCAAGCAAAAAAGTGAAATTCACTTGTGCAAAACCTCCCCAAATCAAAATAATTGGGAATCTAGATGCCCCCCCAAAACATTTTCTTCAATTTAAAACACTATAATCTCACAATTTGTACACTCAAAACCTCCCATTTTTTTTTATTACAATGTAATGAAGTAGTCTACTACTAGATCTTACAACAAGATGCAACGTGATTTCATTTGGCATTTTTAGTGGGGCTTTTGCCATTAAAATGGACCATTTTGAGTGCTTCTTGGTGAGACATAGTCAAAGAACTTTAGGGCTTAACCCCAAAGGACACTCATTGGAAAGTCAAACTATTGTACAAAACCTCCCCTTCTGACACCCGCATTCCGAGGATGAACATCTCCATTTCTATTCCTACATAGAAGGATTCTCTACCATCCATTGGACAGTTAATGTCCGCGGCCTCGTTCCAGGGTTAACAATGTTATGTGCGACATGAATCTAACGTTACCAATGTTATGCGGGACTTGAATCTAGGGTCAACAATGTTATGTGGTACTTGAATGTCGCTTGATTGGATCACTACCTCCCTCATCACGTGCACAGCACAGGTTCCGGTGGACCTGCGATCACTCTCCCAATGGAATCCCTTTCCTTTGCAAGTTTTGTGAGTTTGAATGTGTCTTCGTGACCGTCGGCACTGACTCCGATCCACGCTACAGTACTCCACCCCCCTGCAATTCCAACATCGAAACCGGCAAGGTCTAGAAAGGTCCGTCTTTTGCACTTGCCCTGTCATGTACTGTCCAATGTTTCCATCGTGGGGGGCTTCACATATACCTGGGAGTAGTTCCATGATTCGCAGTGTTTAAGATTCCTCAGATCCTCCCCATGTCACATTTTGTCATGTCGGCAGCGTCTTGTGGTTTGGGGGAGGTGGATCTAGAGAATCCAGGGGCAGTGACACAGGTCTCAAGATGCTCAAGATGCAGCTTGGGGACCACTAGGGGTAATGATCGTGATGCAGTGGCACAGTACAGTAGTTGAGTTTTGAGAGCTGCAATATCTACTGTACTACTGTACTGTACAACTGAAAGAAGAGGTCGATTGGTCACTGACGAGTATCACATAACATTGTTTCCCAATGAGGCAGGGGTCCTTTAGAACCCTTGAAAAGGTGACCCGTACAATGAACAAAATTGTTTTATATGGCTCCTCACCTCAGCCCACCACAATCCTTGATTTTATCAGCCAATCCCAATTGTCCAATAAGATGACTCAGCCAACCTCCAATCCTTGAATTTACTCATAAAGCTCTCCTAGGTAGCAAAGTATAATGCCTTCCAAGCATGGGGAGGACCATTGCCTGGTTATACAATATTATGCGTGGTCCACAACCCCAATCCTTGAAGTTACTCATAAGGCCCTCCCACGTATCTAGCAAAGCGTTCTTTACTTTCCCAGCAATGTTAAGCACGGTCCAAGCTGCTGTTTCTCGAGACTAGGATCCGCGGTCCGCCTGAAGTTAAGGCACCCTCCCAAACAGATACTTCAGCGATTCTCCAGCTCCGTATTAGAAATGATGGATATTCTTTAACCTAGCATGATACGAAGAATCATTGAGAAAAGGCTACTCAATTTGGATGTGGTATCTTTTCGTGGAATTCGCAATCTAATTCTGCTCAAGCGGGTGCTCCAATTATGAGTCATTGGATCTGTGGAATCCGCATGATAGACAATGATGAATGAGGCTTTTCGACTGGCCAAGTTGGCACGCCGCAGGCAGCGCAGGCTGATCCATACATTGACAACTATATATAGACGTAACCTCTCAGATCTTAACCAGTGTGTGGCCTTGTTCACCGCAGGAGCACCTAAACAGCATATTTTTGGGGACCCCCAAAATCATGAAAAAATCTCAGTCCACAGTAACGCTTGCATCTCTACCGTGAGCGTCGGGAATGGGACTCTAGCCCCCCCGCCTTAGCCCCATCCCCGAGAGTCCTCATTGGACGTCAGCGTTCCCGAAGTGCCTTCGCATTCTGGTTAGCCCTCTTTTGCATCTTAAAATATTCCAACTTATCAAAGTCGAGAAGCTCGGCGCCCCGGCGGCTGGATGCCACAGATAAATGCACGAACCTTGCATACCATCACTCGGCAGCCGCACCCACCCTCGGTTACCTATACTTATTGGTACGCCAGTGCACACACTTGAGAGACTAAGGGTGCGGCGATGTGGATTTGAACTTCGATCCATGGGTGTTTGTTGATTAGTTGCTGCTGATCAAATGGAGTTCGCTTCGGAGCGTTTGTGAACTCTCCAGCGTTTCGCGACACATCCATGCTGATACTCGGCAAAAGTGGGGGCTGAGTCTGATGAGGGAAACTGCGAGGACCCCTAGTGCCGGATCTGGCACCATCTGAGTTGTCCAAGTTGCGTTGCAATCAGAGGCAGACCAATACTGCTCCGCATCGAGGCCCAAGTCCCAAGCACCACAAGTCGACAAAACAACATGTGAAAACATCTGACCATATTACTGCAGCACAGATTGTCTCCCTCGTATAGCAAAAGCGATTGTCTAGAAGGTATGACGTTCCTGATCATAAACATAATGTCAGTGAAGTTATGAAAGTTCTTCTGCGCCTTAGATGTTCTTTGCAGATGTAGCTCAGAAGCTGGAGTCCCTCGCCTTGAACCTTTGATCTAGAACAACAAAAGGCGTTAGTAAGAATTTGGGACTTAGAAGAGGCATATTTCATGTGTTCCCATTTTGGATTTAAGAGGCATATTTTATACCGTTAGAAGCACATTTTCAAGAGCTTTCAATGGTATTTCGCACACCCGATTTGATAGAGAACTGCTCTTGTAATTGGGGTTCAAAATTTCAGAGTCCATCGAGCTAGTGAATTTCACAAGTTGACCAACTCAGGAGTATCTAGGAAAGATCTTGCAGTAAACTTCATGGGAACAAATGGACTCTTCAAAGTCCTAAATTCCTTCTAATGTTGGAAATTTAAATGCCTAGCAGACCAGTTGAAATGACAGAACAGAATGGGATTATCGTAGCCAGTCTGAACTCAAATCAGGGAGCAAGTTTGATCAGGTTACTTACGTGGTAGTCGTTGACAGCACTGATGGCAGTAATGGTAGTCGTTGGCAGTACTGGCGGCAGTAATGGTAGTCATTGGCAGTACATCCACAGGATCACTCCGCATGCCATTGCTGTTGGCTTTGTAGCTGAGATGAGGCCTTTCTATTCCTGTAGGGAAAAATGACAAGTGCGAGAAGAGGGAAGTATGATTAAATAGCAACTGAGAGTGTGAAACGCGTGATAAGTACTGTACAACCAGAGAGAGGTGTTCCGGTTATACCATCTAAGTTAACTTCAATCGAAGAAGAGGTTTGCTTGTCACCGTTTTAGTCACACGCACCAACACTGCAACTGTGCTATGAGACTCATGAGGCATTCTCATGTACCATGCTAACAAAACCACTTGTATCCGACTTCTATAGATCACCATCTTACAATTTGGGCGAAAATTGTTGTGGCAATCCAAAAATGGAGGCGAAGGGCATTTTTCAGCCGCAACAAACTCTTGCGGACCATATTCCTGTCATTGACCTTGCAGCACTGCAAGACAATCATGTTGATGAATGGGAACGCAGGCGTATAATCACGGATATCGCAAAAGCTTGCAAAAATTGGGGTGCCTTCCAACTAGTCAATCATGGCATTGAACTAGATGTGATTGAGAAGGCAAGAGTTCAAGCACGTCAGGTGTTTGAGTTACCGAGCGAAACACGGTGGAAGGTTAAACGGCCGCCAGGGAGCTTATCTGGATACGGCAATGGTGCTGTCATCGCAGACGCAGTCAACAAGGAGATAGCATCCGAAGCTATTACCTTTGGGTACCCGCAGTCTGAGGCAGCTGTGATTGCAATGAAGTTGTGGCCCCACGGCAATCCTGATTTCGGGTAAGTAGAAAGAAAGATTGTTATTCAAAGTCCCTCGGCACATGTCTCTCTAAGAGTGTATAAAGGAATGAGTTAGTACCTTTAGTTCCTCAATCCAAATGCTCAGCTTGTACCTGTGTCAGACAGTCCCGACGCTTCACAAGCTCCAACTTTTCTCAATCTACCAACAGTGGCCAAGTCTTATTCTTCTATTGACGGTCTGAAAATAATTGAATCTATATGTCCAGCTAATGACGCAGAAACTTAATCTGTTAGGTAGAAAATGCTGTAATAATAAAATAGTTTCTCTTACTTGAAGTAATTGACCGAAACTTCGAAGCATGTCCGCTAGCTCCACACACTGCATGTAGCACCTTCGAACAAGATGCACATGAACTGACATTTGGCAGTATTTTGTCCCAAATAGGCTGAGCATAGACGAGTATAATGCGCACTCTCATAAGCTGGCCTTGAAGATTATAAAACTCATGGTCGAAGGCCTGGAGCCTCGGGTAAACCCAGCACATTTTCAACCTTACTTGACAGAACAATTTGGAGTGCTGAGAATCAACAACTACCCTGCTAGCAACCATCCAGCACGCGATATCGGGCTTCCACCGCACATAGATGATACCCTGCTCACCATTGTCCATCAAGATTGTGACTCTGAAGGGCTTGAACTATTAAAGGATGGCCAGTGGGTGACTGTGCCAGCACGAAGCGACGTTATGATTGTACTCATGGCTGCCGTTTGTCAGGTACATTCCAACAATTAGCTCAAGTTAGATTCTCAAAGTGTCTCATATTTTTATGCTTGGATGATAAAAACTTCCAATGAACACTGGAAGTAGACCCAAAACTTGTCGTTTCCTTGTTGAAAAAATATGTTCTCAGGATACCCTCAATGAAGTACAAGCCACGCAAAAATAAAAGAATTAACATTGTGAAAAATGGAAACCTATTCAATCTATATTTCCTTGCTTCATCCCTAGAGCTTGACAACTCATATACTTGAGTCTGCGATTCACAGGTAATTACAAATGATACCTACAAAGCTGTTTTACATCGAGCAGTTTCCAATCGGAACAGAGACCGGCTTTCCCTGGTGTATTCGGCATACCCCCCAACAAAGATCTCCATCACCGCTGCTCCTGAGTTTGTCAGCCTTGCACACCCTCTCTTGTATAAACCATTCACATGGTCCGAATACCTGTCTGGTCAAGTTAGTCACATCCTCAACCCCCTTGATGGCTTACAAATAGGGAAAAGGGATGCGGAAGCTCAAAACCAATATTCAAAATCTTCAGGAAATGGGAGTGAACCTCTCCATCTAGAACGAGGGGTAAGGAGTGAAATCAGAAGTTACTGATTCGGGAGCATCATCAATTTCTTGACTAAAGATATTTCAGTGAGACGATTTGCAATTACAGCCTAGGTGGTAGATGATTGTCTAGGGGAGCAACTACAATCTTCATAACATGGTAACTGTTCAGAGCTCCCTCACACTGGTTGTTACTTGAATTAAATTCTCCAAAAGGACAGAGCCTCTTCGCTTGAACTTCCATTAAATAGACAGACCTCGTAGAAAAATCCCAGTATTTACGTAGCATAGGTTACGGTGGTCCAGAGACTCACTTATGCAACGAAGGGAATAAAAATAACTCAGAACTGTTCCCGTAAGAAGAGCTCCCTGCTAAGCACGGTAGTTGCTCCAATGTAAATTACCTGCTAAGCTCTTCTTACGGCATAAACATTCTGAAATATTAGTACTCGACAATATTCAGTCATGGAAATTGTGAATTCAACTATCACGTCTAAATAGTGACATAAAAAATTTTAAGAAGAAAAAGACAAGGTGATAGCCTTACCCCTTCAAAAAGTAATCAAAATGAACAAGCTACTAAACAAAATACGCAAACAATTCAATTTAGGGCATTCCCTTGTAAGATCTTCTTTGCATCTGCAATGACAACAAATCCTAAGAATCCAACAAATCCTAAGAATTTATTATGCTTAAACCTATGTACTATCACTTCGCTCAAGTGATGATTTATGATACTTGACACCTATCTGACAACCTGAAAAAGGAATATGGATAAATTACCTGTATGAAATTCTGCAATTCTATTCTGAACTAACAGCCGCAACAAGTTTAGACCTGACATGGTGTACTCTAGTTCAGATGTAGGAATCCGTTCAACAAGAGGATAATATATGGCGAACTGATCAGAATGGAAACTTGAATAAACAAAAACAGAATGAATAATCTCAAATTTCAGATGAATCTCGAATACATGAAGACTTCACCTAAATATGACAAAGAACTTAGACTGATTAAATAGAATCCTGTAAATAATAAGGATCCATGCATAATGAGAAAAGTCCAATCTAGATTAAGCAGATTTTGAAGATGAGAATGTCTAAACCAAGATTGACACCACGTGAAAAAGGATTTAAATACATCAAGGCAAGCTAAGACCTCTTGCTAGAAAAGAAAAGAGAACCTAAGCGATCACTCTACTATTACCAGATTAATAAATTGAAGGTATACCTAGTATCAGTGTAATACGACTTGAGCTCAAGGAAATGGAGCTCAAAAGCATCTTGATTTCTCAATCTGAAGAATTACGATCTATTCCGAATCAAACTCAACCTGCACTCAAAAGAGATTTAATTTCCAAGAACCAAACGAACGCCAATTGGCGGCAGCAGATTGGATTGGACACGGCAAATGCTGGTAACAGATGTGCAACGGACATCGCAAGCAGGAGGAATACATACTTGCGAGGAGGAGTTCTTGCACAGCAGCTGGAGACGGTTTAAACAGAGGTGGAAGACCAGGCAGCTCCGTCAACTTCACCTGATATTTCAAACCATTTGCTACGAGAAAACCATCTCAGGCTCACTTAACACTTTGCACTGACAGAGACATTTAACCTAATTAAATTTTTTTGCAATCTCTCAGTCCAATCGGTTCTCAGAACTCCTTCTACACCACTCACATGTCTGCAAGCACTATCGTTCCCCCTGAACGTCTCACCTCGAAACCCTAACGTACACAACCAAAAACCTAAAACATCACTCTAAAACTTTGAATTTCAGAGAGATCCAGAATATCTGAGAACCTTCAAATGCTGTCGCTCGAATCCAGATTCGTACGCAGTCTTAAACTTCTGAAACAACCGGGTGATACATATCCGCAATCTTTGACGCCATTAGAGAACACGAAAATACTCGATGATGATATCAGAAGAGAAATGAAAGAGTGGACATTCAAGAAAATTACGACATCACGCAGCTGTCGCTCGATTGCAGCAACAAAACACCAACAAAGAACAATCCATCGCGAAAACCAGCTCCAAGGGATTCAAACGCCGGCAACGCCTGAATCTTTTTTGAATTTTCGCGCATTTTTGCTTAGATACTTTGAACGAAAAAATCACCAGTGGGCGGGTCACCAGAAAAAATATCATCTCTTAAACTTTAAAGATTGAAGAATGAATGTTAATTGGCAAGTTCAGTTGCCGAGATGGAATAAAATTATTTTAAAATTTTAAAAAATAGTAAAAAATAGTACTTTTCAGTAAGGAAAACGGGATTTTAGGCAAAACACACTTCAAGGGCCAGGGTGAACTGACCCTCTCGCTCGGTCGCAAGGGAAACCCCTGAAATTTCTTATTTTTCATACTTCGATAAAATTTGCAAATTTTGAATTCATATTTGCCAAATTCATTCATTTATTTATTTATTTATTTATTTATTTATTTCCCTTATTGCACCAGCTCTCGCAGCCCTTTCGAGGGCTGAAATTTTTCTAATGATTGGGCCTTCTTAGAAATCCATAGCCCCTCATTTTATGGTGTAAAAACATTTTCCAAGGACTTCTTGATTTCAACCAATCAAATCCTTCAAAAATTTGGCCCCTTCACCTCTAGATTGGGTGTAAACTAAGCCTAAATTTTTATATCACCAGATGTGATCTTAGATAGATAACTTTCATGAGTTATATATAACTAAATAATTCAATAACACTAAACCGAAGCAGAAGTGAAGTCCATTACCAAGCAATGATGCATAATGAATTAGTTACGTATTTTTAATCAACACATTAATTAGTAATGCAGAGCAATATAATATAATAAATTTGGTTGTTTATAACAGTAATGCAAAAATCTTGTCATTATCATTATAAAGAACATAGCAATTATTTAAATGAAACCACACACTTCTATGATCTAATTTGATATTTGTCAATTCTACAACCTACTATATTAAGGTGGTTTTGAGAGATGATTGATTCCAAAATCATGGTCTCTAGTTGATCCCTCTATATCTATTAACCCCTCAAAAATCAAGGCCTCTTTTCTGCCAAAAAACACTCAAAACTATCATTTCTAGAGCAAAGAGTAAAAAAACTTGAATTTATTTTTTTTACACATCTACCCATAGGATCTTACACATAACTAGTATGAGAATATGTGAAAAAAAATTCAGATTTTTGATCGCACAGCTTGCAAGATATCTGCATTTAAAGTAAAAAAATCCAGTTTTCAAGCACATTACAAGACTAGATTATTTGACTTTGAACCTTCTTAACTTTAATTTTTTGCACTACAAAGTTTGAGCTTTAAGTCTTTATGGTGGAGAACTGAATTGAGAGTCTATGAAAAAAAATTAAAAAAACTTAAGTTTCATACTTCAAAAATTGTTAAGTAGAAATAGGTGCAAGATAGAAGGAAAATTTGGAATTAAAATGCACTAATCACAATGGTGAGATTGTTCTGCAAGCAAACTAAACCGTGTAGAATTTTTTTTTGAATTGTAAAAGTTGCATTCAGAAATGAATCCTACAAGTTAATTTTTCAAGAAGATGCTTTAATTGCCCAAAAAATAAGATTGTCCTTAACTTTCTCATAACAACTCCAAATGGAATGAATCAAAGCTTTCTAGGTAGACAAAAATATAATCTATGAGAAAAAAAAATTTAATCAAGTTTTTGTGAATTGTTTTTGTTGCCCCTCTTTCTCCTCCCCTCCCCCCCCCCCCCCCTCCCCCCCCCCCCCTTTCTAAGTTCCAAACTATTTGGGGCATAAGTTTTGTTCTCAAGCACCGATTGAAAAAAAGTTATACTCCCACGAAGCTAATCAATTTTTCTATCTTAAAAAAAGTTTGAAGAAATTAGGACAAAATTTCAACCCTTAGGTACTTGTCCAAAATTCCCATTTGTTTCCCAAAGGGACAAGGCCTTTTAGGGATTATTGACTATCAATGATGTTCCTACATTGATATTGATATGAACAATTCTATTGCCCACTTGAATGAATGATTTAACAAATGATCCTATTTGGGAAGAAATTGCTTTAAGAAATTATTTACATGGTTCATTTCAATTGATTTATGAAATAATCAAATTTCTCCATTTCAAATGAATTCTTTGGATTGATTGTATTGAACTTGAATCATTGCCCCCCTAAGTATGAAATGAAGATAAATGAGATCATTTTAAAAAAAAAAACTCATAATAAGAAATTGTAAGTCCTTCAAAAATTTCAAAAATGTCTATATAATTGATTCATACAAAGCATTATTTCTTCTTTCCATTTTTATATTACACATTTTTTCTTGAAGCTTTTTCAGTCAATGAAAACAGGATGAAGTGCAATTTAACGGGATGGTTGAGCAATAAAATCATAGAAATGAAATTTTAATAGTTGAGCAATAAAATGATGGAACATTTTATTCTTTGGCCAATATATTGAATGAATTTATTTAATTAATTAAGAGAGAAACAAATTGTGGAAGTTAATTGTACATAGAATCTGAAAACAATTCATTGAAAACTATGTACCAAAAAGATATGAACATGATGTTTGTATTTTAGTTCCTCCCCCTCCTTCCCTTAGAAAAATTAAGAAAAATTAAGAGCCGTTGATTTTAGTTCAGGAAAAATTCCCCCCTTTTAAATTGTCAATTTTTTGAAAGAAACAAAGCTGTTGATGCTTGTGGAACAGACAATCTTGACCGTCTAAATTTGGATACAAAATACATATTCAAAATACGGATATGGTTATAATATACGGATACGGTTTTAGACTACAAGTTAGATGGTTGTCTTCTGAGATATAGATATAAAATATAGATATAGATATAGATATATCCCATATGGTTTGTAAGTTCCAAAGGTTCTCCAGGATAACAAACATGGATAGTCAAAATGGGTTTTACAAGTTATTTTCATGAATTCATTTCACACAAAGGGTTTGCTCAAATTTTTACTCAAAAGTTTTACAACCAGTAGGAAAGTTACATGTGTACCCCTTTTAAAATTTTGTAAAAATTTAACAACAAATGACTCTTTTGTCACTATGTACCCCTTATGTACCTGCAAACATCTTCTGGGTACTATATTCACTATACTATTCACTAATTAGCTATGTAACCAAAAAATAGTTGAATTTTAAAAATGAAAATGGAGGTACGGGTAAGTTACATGGGCGCCCAACAGTCTTGCAGGAGCCATCATTGTGTCAATCACGGACGGAGACTCTTGGATGATCCGAGTATCGGCGGCAGGGGAGGCTCTGAGAATCCGACTTCGTTCCCGACTTGTTCCTTACGAGGAGGACGGTTATCGTTCGTTCGTGAGGATCTGACGGTCTTCAGGTTTCCAGCGCTACCACGGTTGAGGAAACTCGATGGTAGTGAGTGACGAGGTGTTTGCCGGCCTAACGGCTGGAGTGGAGATACCCTTGGCCTGGCCTGGCCCCGGCACAGCTACTGCGCATCTGGCCGGGCTGGAGGCGTGGAGTGGAGATGCTCTATAATACTGTTCTTGCAAATATGCGTGATCGCAAGTGTGTGGCCGGAATGCGGGGCAGCTTCCTGTGGTTGTGGAGTGATTGTGGAATTAGGGTTTGGATTAGGTCGATAGAAGTGTAGGAAGTCGACGTTCAGCCTTGGGCTGCTTGCTTCCTTCCCAATGCAACCGCTTGGCATGCATCCGATCCAATGCCTTCAATATTCACTAAACATTTTTTCCAAACCATTGTTCCATTTTCCTGCTTTCGGTTTCCTCCTAATTGGATGCAGCTTTCAGCTTTGGGAGTCTTTGTTTCGGTTCATCTTGCAAGTTAGATGGTTGTCTTGTGAGATTGGTGATTGGGGTTTCATTAGACGTGCGCAGATTCTCTCATGCTAATATTTGATGTTCAATCTACCACACAGATATACCAGTGTTGTGTGGGGATTCCAGTTTTGCATGATTGCTGTTTTTGTAACATATAGGATTTACATTGAAAAGTTTCCGCTACTGTAGTTGTGAAGATTCCATTACTGACAATAGTCACAACCATTTACACGGAAAGTACTTACGCAGAGTAGATAACCTTCTTCAGGAGCAGTTTGTTTGTGGATATTCAGGAACCTTCCCGCCAGCTCGTCAGTACCGGCAAGCATCAACACAGGTATTGTTTGAGTGTGGAAAAAAAGTTTTAATTTCCAATTCTGATCGATGCACCAAAATATGGCAGTATTTGCATCTCCTCACCAACAAAAATGTGCCAAAACTATTCTGTTTCCTGTTTCCTTTCCCGGGTTTTTCATAACAGGGAGTGACCTAATATTGGCCTTGCTCGAAAGCAGAGTTCGATTCGCACTCCAAGTCCACACGGGAAGTTTCTGCATGTTTTTTCATAGCTGCTGTTTGCACATTCACATAACTTTGTTTAGCAATGAGGTAGGGGTCCCTTTGGCATTCTTGAAAAGGAGACCCATATAGTAATAAAAATTGTTTTATATGGCTCCTCAGCCACCCAACGTTCTTGAATTAAGTGATAAGTCCCTCCCAAGTATCTAGCAAAGCATAATACCTTCCCAACCAAGGGAGGACCAGTGCTGGGAACACAAATGTTAAGCTTATGCTGTGCTAGAATTATTCAAAAAGGTAGAGCTATCCTGCTACCTAAGATGAAATTCACGCCCAGGATCATGGAACTGAATCCTAAACCCAAAGCAACAGTATTTCTGTTGACAGGAGACTTGTAACTTGACTAACTTGCCCTTTTCTTGCCCTTTGGTCGAATGTTCATCAACTCAGTGACCCTTGAAATACTACTGGAGCTTCTCAATCTTTGAATCCACATGATGACAGAGATGATCTTTTGTTGTTTGTATACTATAAACGCAGATTCTCCTTCTGTTGCTGCCACTGCTCTTCCTATGTCTTCAGTTGGTAATTGGTAAGATTCGCCAAATTCTTGGAATGAACAACATAACAGGATTGAGATGTAAATCTGGCACGAATTTGCAGAATTTGTTGCCATCTTCAACGTATTGACACAATAGAATCTGATTCATCATTTGTCATCCAATATCTAATTAGTTCAGATGATCTTGCTTATTCCAAAGTGGTGTAAGAATGAAGGTCGATCAACCTTTTCCCCAGTGGAAAAATAAACGTGCCAATGACCACATAGATCCAAAAACCACACAACTAACACTCCAATCTGTACACTAACCGCACAAAGAAATGAAGCATTTTATCACTTTGAAATCCAACATCAAATTGACAACACACTGTATGGTGAAGGGTCACAAGAAAACTTTTACTAGATTTTAACATCATCGCCTTTAAATTGCAATCAATTTTTCATAAAGAAACCTTTTTGCATTCTATTTTTTGAAGGTGAATTTTAACATGACAATCAACAATCTTGCCAAATTTGAAAGCATGCAAATCTCTACATTATTATGGAGAACGATTTGAACTTTGTCTGTGCGGTGATTGGCATGTTTACTATACGTTTCAGAAGCTCCAAATTCTAAGAATTTTGAAAGTATATGATGCCCAAATTTGCACATTGAACAGCAGAACTCATAACTTTTAGTTAGAAAAGTACAGAATCAATTCGAGGCTCATTGCAAAACTCACAATTACACCAATTATTTATTCAATTCAAGCCAATGTAACCAAAACTTGTAAACAATCTCAATGTTGAATGGGGGCATGAAAGTGTTGAAATTGGGGTTGAAAAAGAATGATTTCAAATCAAAAACTTAGATAACGTTGACACACGTGGCAATGAATTTAGTTTCTTTTCCTATAATGATGATTGGGATTGTCATAGCACCAATTTGGGGAATTACTAAAGTTCTAATATTATCTACACAAAATAGCGAAATTAGGTTGCTTTGTCAATTAGGTTGCCTGACCTAAGATAAATAACCTCATGGATTAATGCTTGTTTCACATAGAGGCGCATGCCACTCTCTGAATTAAACCTTGAATTGGTGCACAAGTCTATACCATACACATGGCTCTGAATTGAATGCGTCATTGTACAAAAGCAGTGAATATTTCTATATTGTCAACTATCGAGAAATTAGTGTGGGGCAGTCTAATTTTACTATTTTGTATAGAAATTCACGAATAGTTTCCCTCAATGTCCACAATAGAATATTACAAAGTATACGATTTTTCTTTAATAAGCTATAATGTATCTTTTTAAAAAATAGAGTTGATCAAAATATTAGTAGAATCTTCTTTTAGACTTGGTTCTTTAAAAACTATTCTAATTCAATAACTCTAAGTATGTGTAATAACCACAGCTACAACATAATGAACTACTTTGCAACATATTATGAACTATGCTTGAAAATGATAGTACCATAATATTGTAGCAAATTCAAAATAAATTGTATTGTGACACCATTTGGTTTATTATGATCCATGAAAGGGGATTGATAAATTCAATTTAAAAAGTAAATATCAAATCTATTGTAGTAACTAATGTAGGATGATTGATTGTCAATGTTTTAATGTTGTATATATTTAAGTTTATTGGATTCAATATTTCATTTCTACAAAAGAACAAGAAATTATAGAATATTTTACAAATCTTTCAATAAATTCATTTTTGAGATTAAATATATGCAGTCTGTTAAAGCAAAAATTCTTAGGACTTCAACTATACAATTTTCTTAGAACTTCAACTATACAAATTAAAGTAGTCCAATATGAAATTTACGGAAAAATTCATCATGTTTGATTGTAGGGATTATAAGATTCTTTATATACTTGCAATAGCAATTTAATCGCTTATATTAAAATTTTGGAGCAATAAATGAGCCTTTTACCACGTGTAAAAAATGCATAGTGGTGTTAATTGAATTCAATAAATGGCATGACTTTTCAATCCAATCATAACCCTTCTGACCTTGATTTTGTAATAAATTGTCATAATGGTATAAAGTTTTGACTACTTTTGGATACAACATGGTGAAAGTGGATCCAAATTAAGTTATAGTTAGATTGTAGGCAATTCTTGGATCTATCTACATTACTATAAAACAAGAGCCACCTTTTAAGGTGCATTCATACAAAGGGGACATATCTTAATTTTGAAAGGAATAAAAATATTAAACCACAATGAGATATTTGACCTTTGAAAGGAGGATTACGTTGACCTTTTGATCATAGTAGTGTTCTTTTGTCCCTCTTAAAGGACAAGCAGTGGCGATGTGATTGTTTGTAGCTCTCACAAAATGTAATAGTTGACTATTGCCTTTGATACTATTGAGTGTCTACGACACACGACATATGATAATGACACTTCAACCCCCGAAAGTCTTGGATGAGCTATTGAGCCCAATGGCATTAGTTGTACATGCATTAGGACCATTGGTGATCCCCAACATGCAAAGGCAGGCCTACTTGAGCCAAAATGAGCAGTTTTTTTTGCATCTTCTTTATACTTGATCGTTTTAAGCCTTGTCTATAGTAACATTCAACCTATATATGAGGGCAAATCTTCTTGTAAAAAACTCCAAATGCTATATATTTATTATGACTTCAAAGCATTCATCAAGTCATATTCACACTTTTGTCCCCAATTTTCTTCCACTTATTGAAGATATGGTAGCTTGTCCACAATAAGCCCATTAGTCCTTCTGGTGTTAAGAACATCTTAAGTTACCATAGTTGCTAAAAGATCCTACACTCACTTCTTGAATTATTGTATTTTCTTAGAAATACACAGTTCAACAATCACCAAACATCATGAATTCTCTACAAAATTTTCTTTTTTTACAGTAGAAGATTTTGTATATTGAAATAACAATTTTTCTAATTTTTCCTAAGTATTTTAGCGTTTATTTCTGGAATATTTTGACTCCGAATCCGGTATCAAAGTACAGTTAGAATTCAGGAATCCGGATACTGAACCCTGAAATAGTATGTGGTTGATACTGGCCCTCGTCAGTGTGAACGCGGCGGGTGCAACCTGGCATCCTCTGAGAGGGTTTCCAAGGTTCTGCGACCTGGTCACGGCACGAACGTACCCTGCTGGTGGCGCCAGTCATTGCCGTTATAAAAAGCAGCCCCGGCCTTCCGTAGAAATCGGATACAATAAAATTTTTGTTGACAGATTCCCTTCCTGCCGCGAACTGAAGCCAGTTGCGAATCCTGTCTGACTTTTATTTTTTATTAAGAAATTTAAGAAAAGAGAAAGGCATTTTGAATGAAACTGTTTTCCGGTGAGTGACGGAAGGAGCCTCTGCGAAAGCGCCAAATGGATTTGCTTGGTCTCTGAGTTTCTTCGTTTGTTGTTTCGAGTTGGGGTTTGAAGCCAGAGCGGACAAGTCGCGGTTTCAGTTGCGCGCATGCTGACTATTCGTCGTCGTGCTCCGTCGCCTTCCACCGTCCTAGCCTTTGAGTCTGACCGCCGCGCCACCGTCCGTCTCTCTTCGCCAGCAGCTGATCTAGAGCGATCTTGCCTTGCTTCTGGTTTTATTAATCGGTGCTTGCTTTGGAGTTTATTTTGGTTTCGTGCGGCAATCGCTAACTTACTTTCGTCCGAGTTGCGCTTCGTCGTTGGTTGGTGCGGTCTATTGTTCGCGCTCCAGGTTAGTCTGCTACTCTTTTTGCATGTTTCGGTTCTGTGAAGGTGGCCAGGGTTTGGAGTTTTTTGTGAGGATGTTTGTAGATCGAGCAGGTTAAGTTGCGAGAAGTGATGTGATGTTTGTTTTTGGCGTCGCCGATTCAAGACGACTTGCTTTTTGCGTGCGCTTCGTGCTCTAGTCTTTTTTTTTGGGAGAGAGGGGGTGGTGGTGAGTTCTTGGTTGGAAACTGTGAATATATTCTTGTTCTTTCTGTCTTCCCTTGTTTTTTAGGTTTCTTGTTGCGTTCTTAGGTTCTACTACTTTGTTGTGGTTGAGCTTTGTGTAAAGTTTTGGCTGGTTGATGGTGGCGTTTCCTTATTCGAAGGGATTTTTATTGCTCGTAGAGCGGCGTCACGTTTGCTTCTGATTGTAGAGCTTGCGCTGTGATCATTTGAATTTGGCCGTATTTCTTGCGATTTCTCAAACTCATGTCTATTTCTGCGCAGTTTACATCATCTTGTGATACAATTCGCGTTGATTGGAAGAGTTTTAAGTGCGGAAGTGATTGCGAGAGCAAGTCGTCATCAGGAAACCCTGATATTGAAAGGAGTCTACGCACTGTAAATTGTGAAATTCTGTGAAGGTTAACTTTGGTCGTAACGAGGTGGTAGCGGAGTTTGTTGATTGCTTGAGTGATCGACGCACATGAGCGATGGAGTCACCCATGGTTGTTGACGTAAGCATATTAGATCCTGAATTGTTAAACCTACCGCAAGACCTACCGTCGCCTTCTGGCAAACCAGCTGCACCGATTCTTGAAGACCTCCTCACACAATGGCTTTCTCTTCCCGACGCTCAGCGTGTGGTAAGTAATGCTCTCTACTGTGCACGTGTTTATTTCCCCATTCTGATTCAGCTTATTGGCCTGTCGAGTTTTGTTTTTGTTCTTATCGTCGACTCTTATGGTTCTCTATCACCTGCTTCAGCCTTTTAAGTCCGCGGTTTACTGAATTTTCATTTTACTCAAAGTGCTGTCGGTGGGTGTATATTGATTTTGCCACTGCTCTGGTGTAGGTTGCTAGTGCAGTGCAGTCATGTTTATTCATAATTTACATTTTGCTGGTCGGTGTTCACCCTAATCGTCAGTCGGACACTTCACTTGCAGTTCTCATAGCCATAATTTTTTCTTACACACTACATGTAGTGCACGTAGCTCATCACCTGAATCTTAAGTGGAATTCAAGAGAAAAACGATCACATTGATGCAGAACCTTTTTCAGCCGGTTGTCAAAATCAACTTCTTTAGGTTGTTCAGCTATGTGACACCATGTGCAGACGTTTTTTGCAGGAACTAGTATGTGACCGAATAGATTTAATCAACTCTATGGATGATTAATTTAAGATAACTTAGGATTAGGAATATATTCGAACTATCTGATCGATGACCAGCTATATGAGTTTTAAGGCATTTCATGGTGCAGATCAACGCAGGCTCTGTCTTTCAGTAGAAGTGGAAAGGAAATTCGTGAATCCTGTTTTTTGTGTCGCTATTGCTTGCCTATTTATTGTAGTAGCTTGACCCGTGCCAGCCCACGGCCCGAAAGTCGTTGAAATATCATTTCCTGCGTAAATAATGTTAGAATAAAATTAGGATATCAAAGTAGAACCGGAGTAAAGGCAAGGGAATCACCTTTTTGATCAAATAAAAGTGAAGGTAATTATAATTTTATGAAAATAGTAAAATCTAATTTTAGGCGACAGAGAGCGACAGTAACACTCAAAGAGACAGGAAGAGACCCACCGACGATCATTCTTTCCCCACTTATAATATATATTTCTTGTTGTAAGCAGGTGATGGCATTGCTTCAAGAAGCTCATGAAGAATCATCACCAGGAAATCAAGGAAGTCCTACTTTATCACTAAATCCTACGATATTTAAGGAGGGTTCTACTCCACCATTATCTCCTCGAAGCTCCCAACTCTCACCAAGGTCCCAAAGGCGTTTCAGTGGACACTCCATCTCTGGTTCCCCCTTAAGTAAATCCAGTGATCCTATTCGAGAAGTGATTCCTCAGGTATCTCACAGGTTGGCCATCGATACTGACATACAACCTTCTTGAACGAGAAGAAGTTCATTGTATGGTTCGGGTCGTGTGGTGCTGAGCCTTTACTCGTACTTCTGGACCTTTGGAAGGTCTCTGAATGCGAAGAGTATAACTTCTAAATTTGTAAATTAATATATTGTTCTGCTTGTAGAGGAATTCGCACTGCTTTTACTTATGTTTTGTTACCTACTATGGCTACTATGCCTAATACCGTATAGACCTGACGTAGCACTTGCTTGGCTGAATATGTATTTAACTTCTAATGAGTCATTCTGGATGGTGGGCCAATTTTTTCTTGCAGTTCTATTTTCCGTCGGGACTTCCTGCCTCAAAAGAAGTGTACGCGGAATGTGTGAACACTGTAAACCAGATATTTTCTGGTCATCCCGATGGTCTACCACCTTCAGGTTTATTATTAACCATAGAAATGAAACTAAGCAACTGCTAAATTACCTTTGCAGACATTGTTTTCTTCAGTACATTAACTTGGTATAAAATATGCTGTATACTTTTGGCAATCACTGCTTTTTAGTTGGTGTAAAAGTTTTGGTTGAAAACATTGCTCTTATGCATCACTTGTTTGTGTCTCCAGCATTCATGCCAGTAACGAAGGAGATATGCAAGTTGCCATCCTTCTTCTCAAGCATATTATTCAAAAAGCTTGACGTCAACAATACTGGATTAGTCACCAAGTTAGTATTCGCAAATCCTTCAAAACTTCTAAGACATTGTTTTTAATCCTAGCAAATCTAATCTTACGGAGAAATTTTAATTAATAGTCAACTTGAAAATTCTCTTTTGGTACGTACATAGTTGGATGAATGATTGGGCTGGTTTGACCACGATATTTTAGGGTTTTCTGACTGCCAGCCAACGTGCTTAACAAGCTGTATTCGTTTATTCCTTCGTTGAGTTTTCTGTAGTCTTCGAGCTATTTAACTGCACGTTTTTCATTCTGATATTTTGGAGTGCGCTAGAGGAGATAGCCGTGTCCCTTTGCGTGCAACGTGAATGCGAAAATGAGTGAGTTTGACAATTTGACGTCCACTTGTATTGCAGGGAAAGATTAATAGAATACTGGCTCGATCAGAATATGCTGGCAGCTGATGGTGCCACTCGGATATTTTCAGTTCTGAAGCAGGAAGATAAAGATTATCTCACCCAGGTTGGTTTTCAGTTTTTGTTGAATAAGTTGTTTTGTATTCGTTTCCCGAAGAGTTTTGCGTTAAATTGAAAACTCTAATTAAAACTTACACTCTGTGTCTTCCAAACCCTAAGTTGGTTCTGTGAAACCACCAATACATTACGCGCAACTCTATCTATTATATAAAATCTGAGCATTTTCTATCGTCATCCGTAATGTTGATGAATTTTTATGCTTCTCTATGGAGGTTTACAACGATGGTTTGGACAGAGAAATCAATTTTAGTTGTTACATCTGATAGAAAAACATGTGATACAATTGAATGTGTTCACAGTGTAGCTTTGATCTTCAATCCATAAAGCTTGCAAATTACAATTTAAGGCGTAATTTTTTGGATTTTGTAAGACATGTTAGTGCAGTAGAATCGAATGTTATGGATTTCCAAAATACACTGAAAAGTAAGACGAGTGGCCTCCTATGACGTCTAAGGGGGAACTCCATAGGTATTGATTGAATAGTTGGGCTCAATGTAAGAGAGATCAAGGTTGAATCCGCGAGTTTGACCGAATATTATCACTCTGGCTGTGAGTGGTTAACTTCCATATTATGAGTCTAATTTTGTGGTTTAGGCATATTCCGAAGTCGTTTTTAAAGAAGGAATTGTTCCATCATCACTGATTCGGTTGTAATGTGCTCAGGATGATTTTAGGCCCATATTGCGGGAGCTCTTGTTGACGCATCACGGTTTGGAGTTCCTTCATGATACCCCTGAGTTTCAAGATAGATATGGTATAGGATCCCATGTTCTCTGACCTGCAATCTCTGTTTGCTTTCTTGTCTGTTCAGTGCCCTCCCCAAAAGATTGCTATTAAAGTGGGGAGGGGTAGGATAGCAGTCTTTTTAGGAGGGCATTGTACATGGGTTTTGGTCAAGCGTTTGACGCCTTCTCTTTTTATTTCACAAAATAATTTGCCTTTGCCGTCTTATTCAACTTTGTTCTTATCAGTGAATCGATATTTTGATATTATTATTTATAGCACCTTTGTAATGGGCTGTGCACTTGCTGATCTTTGCAGCTGAAACAGTGATATATAGAATTTTTTATCATTGTAATAGAGCCGGTGACGGCCGGTTGCAGCTTAGAGAAATCAAGCGAAGCAATTTGGTTGCTGCCTTGCAGCAAGTCGATGTGGAGGAGGACATCAATAAAGTGTTGAAGTGAGTACTTACCTATTATTTAGAGTGAATCAGATTTGTGAATGAAGATGTTTATTCTGGAAGCATAATTCTTGTGGCATGTTTTTGTGAACATGTGTTTTTGACTCTCACGTTGTTCATGGCAGCTTTCATGTTTTTTTTCCCGCTTGCCTCATTTTCAATTGTGATCATAAGAAATGACATGCTTTGGATTTATTTTGTGGGGTGCAGGTATTTTTCGTACGAACACTTCTATGTTATTTACTGCAAGTTCTGGGAGTTGGACTCCGATCACGATTTTCTGATTGACGAGGATGGCCTATTGCGATATGGTAACCACGCACTTACATATCGAATTGTGGAGCGTATTTTCTCTCAGGTATGAAGTTTTTGTCTGTGTCATGTAGCTTTTGAAAGCAAGATAAGACCGTACGGACCATGACATGCATGGAATTATCTTGTAGCAGTACCTGTGTTTTGTCTATACTTGTTAGAATTCGTGCAAGGAATATTGGGCTTTAATTGTCTATTTGAGTAGGGGCTTCTTGTGTATTTGCATATTTATTGGCTTATGACTGTTACTTGACTGGAGCTCGCTAATAGATTTTGCTTGTACTTGATAGGTGCCAAGAAAGTTTAGAAGCGGAGTTGAAGGGAAGATGGGATATGAAGACTTTGTGTGGTTCATATTGTGTGAGGAAGACAAGACATCAGATACTAGCCTTGAGTATTGGTGAGTTTGTCCTTCATATTATTGTCCTACAATTTCTTTGCTACTCTTAAAGAGAGCCATTTAGAAGTTCGCTTTCTTTCGTGTAGACTGACAGGTGATAATGTTGGATCAGGTTTAAGTGTGTGGACCTTGACTGCAATGGAGTGATCACTTCAAATGAAATGCGTTATTTTTATGAAGAGCAGTTGCATCGGATGGAGTGCATGGCGCAGGAGCCTGTTTTGTTTGAGGACGTTGTTTGCCAGATGAGCGACATGATTCGTCCTAAGGTAATTTGAATGATTTATGTGACCTGCGTACAGTACTGGATTCCAGAAAATGTGAGATTATTGTAGAAACGTGATGCATGCTCTCTCTGCCAGTGGGTTCTTGAAGTCTATTGGTTACATTATTCTCTTTTGAAAATCATCACATCTTTGCCCCTGAGACGTGCATCATTTTCTTTGGATTGCAGGAGCAAGGTTATCTTACACTTCGGGATCTGAAGAGCTGTAAACTTTCTGGAAATTTTTTCAACATACTTTTTAATCTCAACAAATTTGTGGCATTTGAGACTCGAGATCCGTTTCTGATCAGACAGGTGAAGATAATTTTTTTCATCGAACTCAAACTGTGTTAGTAGTATATAGTATGTTGCTTTTAACAGTCATCATAATCAGGCAATTGTTTCGACCGTTTTTTCTCAATTTGCTGACCAAGTATGCTTGACCCTGTTGTAGGAGAGGGAAGATCCTACATTAACTGAATGGGACCGATTTGTGCATTCTGAGTACATCCGTCTGTCAATGGAGGAGGACGGTGAGGATGCCTTCATGGATGGCAGTGCTGAAGTCTTGGACGGTGTTTTTGAGTTCTAACCTCCTGAAAGTGATTTTTCCCTTTTTCATCATCTCGAAGCAAAGTTTGGTGCACTCTATAATGTCATCGTGCTTGTCATTGTGCAAGCCAGGTGCCTACTGATCTGGATATTGGACATTGAGCACCGAACTGATTCGCCACTGCACTGAAATTTTAAATTGGGTTTTCCAATCCACTCCAAGACTGCAGTTGAGCGTATTTTTTTCAGCAGAACTTCATTCTGTACAGACTGTTCATTTTTTATATCCACGGATTTTAGACATTGCGATGAAGATTCCAATTTAATCGTATTTCGTGTTGAAATAGGATAGGATTGGCCAGAGTCGATGCAAGTGGTTAAATAGGTCATCCCTCAATGTGGGATGCTGGGTTGAACCCTCTTACAAGATGTTTACTGTTGATGATTGTAGGCTTGAAACATGTTGAATGAGAATGTGAAGGATATTCATAAGGTACGATGGAAGTGTCTCTGACCATTGCACTTAGGTATGGGTTTGGTGTGCTCTGGAATCTGTCAATGAACTAGCGTAATGAGCAAGGCAACCTGACCTAAACTAGAGATTGTCTTAATTTCAAGGACTTGGAACTACTTGGCAAGAGTAGGTTCCTAATCTTGTACTCCGTACTATTTAAAGTACATTTCCATGTCAAAAGTGAAGTTGTGAAAGCATGTGTTGCCGGTAGTCTGCTCCGAAAGCGACCTCTTAATGTCTGGTCTGCCGTTTTCATGGGTTTCAGTAGACGGGAATATTTTTATCTCATTTTTCAGACGAAGAGAAATAGATGTGGAATGTAACACAAGTGATTTCATCTTTTTCAAGGCATTATTGAATTACTTATGAATTTTTAGAGATTTATGTTGTAGGCACCTATTCCTGCTATTAGATCTTCCAAAATTTGTTCACTTGCAACTTGTGAAGAGATATGAGGAAATTGAGGAGAATCATTGGTTCTTGTAATAGTTTAGCCTCAGTTCATTCATTGTTTCTTATATATTGATTTTATGACCATCTCATGTCCATTTAAGAGGTAATATTAGGGTTGATTGAAGGACACAATTGCTTTTAGAGCAAGCTACCTTACAATTCAAGCCTGAACACTTATCATGAACTTTATCTAATCATTCACATTTAGAATATGACCACCAATTGCAAGTGAAAATGACATGACAAACTGTTAGGGGAAGAAGCTACTCACATAAGTCATTGAAGGAACAATGTGTCATATGATTTTAGTTAGCATTTGGGTTTCCATTTCATAATTCATAGGAGTATTGTTGTTATGTGAATATTTTACCATTGGGTGTCTATTGTAATTTATAAGAACCTTTTTTTATACACTTGATGGGCATGTTGGCCATTTTTTATCCTCTATGAAGATGAACTGTAGAATTTAAGGTTTACGGCCAAGGTTCTCTATTTTCACTTCATCTTATTGTTTTTCATACAAATTCTAATGAAGTTTGTTGAATTGTAATATATAGTGATGATGAGTGTATGTACCCTAGGTGTAAAAAATTTTAGCCTTTCATTGTGAAATTATCCTTGAAAGGATGAGCTTGTGATTACTTATTTCAAACTTCAATGCTCTCTGAGTACGCTCGCATTTTGCAACTATGTATGATTGAATTTTTAAATTTTTTATTAGAAGTGGAAAAATTTATATCAAATACAATATATGCTAGAAAAAAATTAAATTCTTTTCCACAAGTGTATATAATAGTGTAGAATATCATTGTATAAAAACATTTATTATATCAATCTAAAATTAGAGTTTAAGCATTCCTTGGTAATTAGTCCAAAATTCAAGTTCAAATTAAATATTAAATTCTAAGAATGTTTCAAATTTTCAAATTGGAGTAGGAACTAGATTTGGTAAGCTCTATTTCTTTAGTTGGATTCAATTTCAAAAAAATCATTTTCATGACTAAAATTCACATCAAGAATAAGGATCTAAAAGATGTCAATATATATACTACATGGTAATCTATAGATTATGCATCTTCCTATGTAGAAAAGTCAACAATATCACAAAGAAAAGATTTCCAACACTTCTTTCTTCTAACAATGTTCAACTAAGTCTTCCAAACATTTGGATTGAAAGTTTTTTTTTTTTTATCTATTCTAATGTCATCCAAAGACCTTCTATGCATTTTAGGGTTATGAACATTCAGTGAAATTAAAATGAATAGTTTTCATCTCTAGTAACAAAGGTTTGATAACTTATTAGAATATACCATCTATAATAGTTGCTTGTCACCATAGTCTTGAAAAATTATATGATCCTCTATTTGTGGCATTCTTTTTTTTGATGTCTACAACAATTCTATTATGGTAGTTTGTAACTCTAGAAGTGATGTTTGCTTGACTACATTGATTTATCCTATTACTACTTGTGGCATTAATATACCAAGGTTGTTCTCCAAAGAAAGCAATGTGTATAAATATATTTACCGTGAGGAAAATAAGAGTTCCTATTATTTGAGAAGTATGCCATATTTAACTACTTCTAGAATTTTGAAAGTCCAAAATTACTAATAAAAAAATTGTCATCATGAAACTATGCAAAACATTAAAAGTTAGATCTATACAAAACATCAAGAGATCTATACAAACATTGAGAGATAATCATCTAGAGATCTCTAGATGTTTTGTTCGGAATTCACTAAATAGTCCAAAAGTGGTTAAATGCGGCATTACTTAAAACATAGACTATTTAGAAAGTTGTGGAATTCCAATATAGCCTTTCAAAATCCATTTAGAGAACAAATTTAAAATATTTTTAGAATATGCTTTAAAATATTTTTTGTTTTTAGAATATTTTTAGAATATTTTTAGAATGTGCCCATTATTTTATCCCTATATTGAATAACCATTGCTTGCAAATTAATTCAGTTGATATATTATTATATTATATCAATGTCACAATAAATAAATAAATGATAGTGACATAAATTTTGTAGTAGACATAAATTTTGCACCCACTTTAATAGGATAAATTAGTACAATGACTATGCTCTAAAAATGCAAGGGTGCTGGCATGTCACCATGAGAGCTTGAACCTATGAACCGAGGAGCCTAGCCATTTTATGTATGCTACCTATGACTGTGGGTATTGGACTAAATATAAAGGCAATGATATTAGTAGTTCTATATTGGCAAATTAGATGGTTTGGACCCATAATGTTCTTAATGACAAGTTACTTTTTTCTAATGAAAAAGGTAGAATTCTGCAAAAATAAGTTCATAGCACACAATAGAACAACACAAATTGAAGAAAAATCCATACATCAATCATGCTAAAGGATTGATAAAAGAGTGCAATATAAAAATCAAATCCAGTTGTTAATAATGCTACTCACAAATGCATAGGAGTGGAGAACACAAAATGCTGCTCATAGATTAAAAACCCAATCCAATCCAAGTCAAATTAATCATTTTTAAAGTAGGTAGTATTAGAAGAGTGAGAAATTGACCCCCCCATATGAAGACACTGCCTAAAAATCACTATAGGAAACTCGTAAAGTGATATTCCAATAGATGTTTCTTTTTACTCGTCACACTTTTAATATTTTTTTTTGAAACATCAATGTAGATGTCTAGATAGACGCTTTTTAAAACATCGATTGCTGCATATTGTACCCATAAGTCAAGGTCAATAGAAAATAATTATTTAAAAATAAACAAAGAATTAAAAAATGATTGTTGAATTCAACATCTACCATCAAGAAGATTTTTAATGGCCAAATGAAGAAATTACTTCATTGAAAATTTGTGAGAATGAAGCTTTGAGAGGTCCTATTTATATTCATTGTCCGTCCATAGTGAAACAAAAGATATGGGATAACTACAATATGGAAACTTGACTATATGTTTTGATGTTGTTTTAGCCGTCTAGACGTTGTTGCAAACATTTGGATGTTATTTCAAAGATTTTGATGTTGTTTTAGACATCTAAACCATGTTGTTTCAAACATTTTATATTGAATACAATTCTTGCTAAAAATATCCCATATGGGTTGTCAATCTTCCTACCTCCCTACTTATATAAAGAATTTCTTTTTTCATCCATGGTACACATCCATCCATTGCCTTTTTTTTGCAAAGCATACCATGTGGTTGCCCTTTTCCTAAAATATTCACATTTGGTCAGCATTTTATCATTGACCATAGTAATTTTCATTGATTTATCCATAGTCAAAATGGATCTGCTTGCTGACATGGCAATCTCTTTTTTTCTGGACATTCCAAAAACCATAAAAATGTCTTCAATGATTTCAAATAAAATGTCAATGTCAATGATAACATCAACTTAGATTTACAGTAAAAAGCCCATGCTCCTTGCAATGTCCATACAAATCTGTTGGACTAGATGTCCTTTGAAATCTTTAAATTTTATTGAACATTGTGCATTTGTGGTAAAACATTGCCAAAAAATGTTTTTTTATAGTGTCTAAAACATGAGGGTTATAAGTCAATTATGGGGCAAAATTAGGTATATTGCCATCAATTGCAAACAATTGAGCCAAATCCATGACATAAACTAATATTCCCACTATCACATAATAATATGGGTGTTTCTTTTGTAAAATGCAAAGGAAACAATGGTATTATTTTGGTACAAAGGAAGTAAGTTAAAAGACTTCTTTAGACTTGGGAAGAAATCAAGTCTGTAAAAGAGTGGTGGGTGTGATAGAAGGTTTCACCTCATAAATCTATAAGACAAAAATGAAAGGAATTAGTCACAATGCAATATCAATTTAAATCTAAAAGAAATAAAGAGTCTCAGGTTGACTTGTACTAAATCAGAATTTTTTCTTGATGGATTTCCTTACACAAAGCTCTTTGTTACGATCAACCAACTTTTCAACCACAAATTTTGGAACCGCTGTAATAGATGGTGAAGTATGTACCAACAATGCCAATAAAGCCTTGACAATGCCATCATCTTCTTCAAGAGCAACAATGTGTTGACCAGAAGACCGACAAGTGGGGATAGAAGCTCTTTCATCAACACATATAATCGAAAACCAACAAAGTCAATTCTTTTTAGTTCAAAAGTATACATGGTTGTTTGATTCATTTAATCTTAGTAACTATCATCACAAGGATTTGAGAGATAACTTGTACTTGCAATGGAATCAAAAGAACATTGTCAAGCAAGGTGTATAATTCAGTCAACATATTCAATAACAAAGGTCTCTTTTGCACTATTTCCAAGCCTCGGAGCAATTTAATATATTGAGAAATTAGAATTTATATTTTTTCAAATGTGCAATACATTTCTATTAGCATGGTCCTAGAATGCTCTTGCCCAAATTTTGTTGATATGGCTATGGCTGAAATTGGTGATCGACCATAGTACGTGAACTGCAAGCATCTATATTACCTTTTCAGATATTTCTACAGGACAAATCATGAGGAAGAAAAGTTCATTCATGCTCCAAGCTTCCACTTCAATGTAGTGAAGTCACTGCTTTTGAGGGCTAAAATATTTTAAGTGGAGAGTTAAAAAAGTCTATAGTTCCCACAATATCGTATTTATTTTTTTATCATTTTCTTAGAATATGTCTTTACATCTAGATGTGATTTGACAAGTCTTTTTGGAGGTAAATTATTGAATTTTTTTTGAGTTTAGCATGACTAGATTACTTTCCATCGATATGAGATATATCGATGGAATATATCGGTATGAGATATATAATTTTTGCAGCCATAGGTAATCAATCTTCTAAAAATAATAGAAGATTGATAGGTATTTTTGACCTAATAATAAGTACTTTTTCAAAGTTTTAGAAAATATTTATAAAGGTTCCTAGCTTGAAGGGGTCCCAAGCTGTAGGCTAATAAAATTTATGCTCAAGGCCCACAAACTCACATTTTTAGGTCTATATGGTAGCGTTGTTGTATTCTCAATTTAATTCCTCACTTAATTCTTCATCATAAAGATTTAAACTTCAAAACTTTGTAGTGCAAAAATCCAAAGTTAAGAAGGTATAAGGTCTGATAATCTAGTATGACAAGGTGCAAAATAAACAACAAATGGGTTATTCAAGCATCATTGGTATCTATCCTAGTCGACTAATTTTATACTTGGTTTCACTTTAATAATCAAGAATTATTTGAAAAATCATCAAGGATGCATTTTGGATATTTCATTAGGAAAATTGTAAGAAAATCTTAAAACCTTGTGAATGCAAAAGGTTAGAGAAAATTTTAATCAATAATGTATTAAAAGTCAACTACTTAAAACATTGGAAAGCTCTAAAAGATCCTTTCAATAAAATTTAGAGATTATTGTAAGAATATTTTAGCATATATCAAGAATTTTAGATAAACATTCAAATTTCATGAACTATTCTTCAAATTTGTGCATTGTTCTACACAAACTTTAAGTTTTTAATTATCCTTGAATGGAGAGTTGTTTGTATGTGAGCCCAATTATATGAGCCCGATTAGCACCGTTGTCCTTGAATGCATGTGGGCTCCTTTTATAGGAAGTGCTTCCTCTAAGGCAAGGCTATATGGTGATTAGGAGTTAGATCAATACTCCAATAGTCATATATAAAAAACATTCAAGTAAATCAACAATAGACAAATGAAATAAAAAATGACAGCTAATGACGTGACAAATAATCCAAGGCTTTAATGAAAGAATACATTACTTTTATATAAGATTATTCCACAATGCTTGTAGTTTCTTACAAACTATTTAAAAAAATGAAGAATAAGCCATCATTTTTTGGTGTTGGAAATTCAACAAGTATAAGAAAAAGGAAATAAATTGAAAAGTCAGTAGTAAAAAAATTCATAAAAGACACTAACATATGATAGAAGGCATTGGATCCTGATGATAGAAAAATGAAGTCAACTAGCCTAATTGAATCTTATAATAGACCACTCTACTACTTTCACTTTGGTTTCTAACTCCTTAATCCCTTAGCATGTTGGCATCCATTTTGTGAATGATGTACAGATTCAAACTAATATCTTTTTTTCTCTATTTCTTGGATGAATTCATTCAAATTTGTTAAGATATTATATTAAGTTGTTGTCCTATCTAATGGTTGGACTTGGTGTTATTAGAGTACATATTTACAAATTACAAATTACAAATTACAAATTACAAATGTTCAAGTATGTCAAGTGGTTGACGAAGCAAAATTGCATTGACTCTAGTTCAAAATAGGATTTGCAAAAATGGGGTCATAGATTTAAAGAACACAAAATTTCAAAAAAATTACCATGTCAAAAGAACCTCATTTCAAATCCGTTTCAATAAATTTTACTTGAAAAATGATAATATTTTGCTTGTAATCAAATTTAGAAGGAATTCTGAAATTTTGCTTAATTTCAAAATTTTAAAAAGAATATTTGTAACAACATTGGTGAATCTAATTGTACGTTTAGAATCTACAATTCAAAATTTACAACTTTTATTTGTATATCAATTCCAACATATTCTTCCAAATAGTATTTTATAATGATTTTTCTCAAATTGTCAATTCAGTGGAACACTCTATACTTTTAGAGGTTAAAGACTAGGCGTGCAAATTTTGAACAATGAATGAACATAAATACATCCCAATTCCCAAGCACACAAAAATGCATTTTTCATCCATTGTTTTTCTTCAAGATTATTGTGTTAGTTCTGTAACATTTGTATAATATAGATTTTAAAGATTTTGCTTTGCAAATATCCTATAATTCAAAGTGTACTCATAGGTTTGGCTTTAAAAGTAACTTTTTTAGTTCAAAAAATGACCCTATCACAATGACAAATACAAAATGAAATAAAATCTTTAGAAAACATTATAATTAGAATTCAACATTTTGAATTAAAAAAAAAAAATTGGCTTCAAATTTTATTGAAAATATTGATTTATGTACTAGTTAATTTAACCATATAGATATGATCCATGAATCATATTTTACAACTATAGTTTGAGAATCATGATTAAATTATTGTTCTAAGTTGCATAATTTAATAATAAATCTTCACAATTTTGAAAATCTAAACCCAACTTTATCCCCTCATAATTACTCAAATATCATTTTTTAATTCCATTTGAATTCTTAAATATGCACAAGTTTAGATTTTATATTTTTATCATAAGAGACTATGTATTGTCAAATAATGTAGAAACTCTCAACACACAAATTTTAAAAACAGAATTTTGGAATGAGAAATAGTGATTTTTACATTAAATCTATAGAAATTAGAATTAAATACATGCATGTATAACAAGAATATTGCATAATTTACATTCTAGCTTGTAGAGCTTGTTGTCAATTGCCAATTTGCCATTGCAATAATTCTTGTTTTAAGAAAATTAAAATTCTTATGAAAATGGAAAAAAACTATAAATGCATAATAGCATATATTTTCATCTTCTTAGTTGAAGGCAAATATTACAAAACTAATATTTTGAAAGCTACTAATAGTTGACATGTATAACATTCTTGAATATGAAAATTAGGACATGAATTTATCCTATAGTGGCATTGTTGCTAGAATAGTTTTATCTTTTGTGCCAAGAGATTCTAAATGAACCTTCAATTCAGAAGTTTCAACAATTTAATGTTTTATTATACTAAAAGAAATCCTCGTATAAGAGAGCTAAAGGATTTAGCCAGTAGTCGTTGAAGTTCAAGATTAGTATGGAATTTTACCAATTGAGACATTCAATTTTTGGATGCAAAGACTTGTCAAGTATGCATACTTACTGTAGACACCCTTCTCAACTGCATCCCTATCTACATCTATTCTACATTTTATTCCTTAAAGTGTTTAGAAGATGTAAATAGGGATGAAATTGGAGAGAGTTCGCCAGGTTGGATCTATAATGGTTATGCCTATCTTTTAAGTTAGTGGCTAACGTTGAATTTGTCTTTTATTGCATATATATGGGTTCAAAATAACAACCAAGTTGCAAGATAAATGTTATCGTAGATGTATATATTGTTAGAAAGTATAATCCTTTTTGTAAATACCATAACCTAAACAGGCACCTACTTAGCTACGTTATGTGTTTGGATTTGGCTTTGTCTTTTGGCACACTGGTAAAGTGGTCATGAGTTCAAACCTGGGCATGGTGGGGTGCTTACCACCATATATAGTAAGCATTAGAGAAAATTTGAGGTCAGCAGAGGGCCACTCCACAATGACAAACACAGCTATTAAAAGGAGACTAGAGAGTCTACGAAATATGTTGAAACCGCGTGGTCAGATGAGGTGAATTTTGCGAAACTTGTCAAACAATTGTAAACCACAGCAACCCCAGAGCAATGGAGCACAGTACAAGGCAATGGAACTCACAATTTTTATATATTTTTTATTTTCTTTGAAACAAGTGTGTTGAAGAATGAACACGCAATTTTCAATTGGAAAGTTTAACCAATGAAGTTTTTTGTGGCACATACTTAATTTTGTGTCACAATCAAATTTATGCCACTTAGTCAATTGTGTGTAATTGAGAGTGAGAAGAGAATCTCTTATACACATAGTGGTAGGTGAAACAAACCATTTGGAATATGTGAATTAGGACCAAAAAGAGCTCCACCGCTCATGGTTAAGTGAAAATGCAAAAATTGTGTTAAAAGTCAAATTTTAGACCTCATTTAGGCATAGTAGAAAAAAAATTCAAAAAATTTGAAACAAGTAAAAGTTGGAAAAACAATATGAGTTTTTATCTCCAAAAAGCTGTTTTAGATTTCAAGACTCCACCTAAAAGTTATAGACAAATTTCAACGGAGAGGGTGTTTGAAAATGTAAAAAAAATGTCCCTTCCACTCACTCTTTGAAACTTGTCCATAACTCTTAGACGGGGCTTTAAAATCTGAAACAGATTTCTGGAGATAAAAATTAGTTTGGTTTTCTAATTTCTTCTAGTTCAAATTTTTTTCAAAAAAGATACTGTAGTATGCCTAAATGAGGTCTGAAATTTGACTTTGAGCACAATTCCTGCATTTTCACTTACATCTCAAATCTTTTAGAACTTTGAATCAATATTTCACCATTGTTGAAACAACATGACAAACACAAACTAGCCACACAAGGTTGTCTCAACAATGTCACAAGTTGTATTGAGTGAATGTTGTCAATCAAAGGTATTGTTTCAATAACTCCAATATGGTGATATAGAAATATTGAATCAACAATTATTCAAAGGTATTGTTTCAACATTTTCAATATGGTGGTGTAGAATATTGAATCAACAATTATTTATGGTTGAATTTTTTGAAACCATCTTCTACAAAGGTTTCTCAAGATTTATCAAAAAGTGGTCACTTCTTTGTGTGATGGTAAATGCTTGTTCTATTTAAATTCATTAATGGTCTCAAGTTGAAATGTTTCAATATTAATTCAAGGATGTTGTCAAGGTTTTTTTTTATACCTAAATTCCTCTCAAATTGTGTGACAATGTACTTTTGGGGGATTTAATAGGGGAATGACTCCCCTTCACAATCCGTACCTTCGCAATGATGCACATTCACAGACTTGACAGAGGACAACTTTGACAAAGATGAAGAATATTCATAAGGAAGCAAGGGTATGAAAGCTGCTCTCATGTTGCTATCGATGAGTATAGTCATTATTATTAAAGATAAATTGCGTTTATTCAAGTGAAATAGTCTTATGCTTTAATATACTTTTGTCTATTTTGAGAAGGAATGTCAGCATATCTTGAAGGGGCCACGGGTTCTTGCCAACATTTCAATTTCAATTACAAACTCATCTTGCA
Organism: Neckera pumila; assembly: GCA_963969595.1. Taxonomy (NCBI): domain Eukaryota; kingdom Viridiplantae; phylum Streptophyta; class Bryopsida; order Hypnales; family Neckeraceae; genus Neckera; species Neckera pumila. The sequence continues at coordinate 13,927,935 of OZ018412.1, forward strand.
ATTCTTCAAGCCTCCCAAAATTGGTGATGTTGACATGGCATAGACAGACAGTCATCCCGTGCACATGGCTTCTTTCCGCCATGCCTGGCGCCCTCTGCCCAGCCACGTAGTAAGGCGCCAGTGGCGTGTGTGTGTGTATAGTGGCTGAAAAGGCAAGTAGGATTGCTAAAGTGTGAGCAGTGAGCAACGAGCATTGAACAATGAGCAACTGCATTTGAGCGATAAATTTTTTATTTATTATATTTTTTAGGTTTCAAAATTATCATTAATTCTACATTTAGATATGAAGTTTCAGAAAAAAAATTAATCTTGGATGTAAATCATATATGTCATTTATTGCTTTGGATGGATGAAGATGGATGAATATAGATGAAAGTTGGTGGATGAAAAAAAATCCAGCATTGAATATTTTGTATTAAATGAAGTCAGTTGCATCATAAAACATCTAATTTAGAGATGGATAAGGCAAAATTATCTGATATAAATGCAAGTGATGTAAATTATTTGCATTGTAATGTACACATACCAACCTTGTGTAGGGTTCCAAGAGCTTTTTGATTTTGAAAAGGTTTTTAGAAAGACAATAATCATCTTTCATATCACATTCACAAGGGATCCCTAAGAGCCTCCTCCATTCCAAAGAAGCTCATAGGGAGACAATAATAAAGAATAAGGATGGTTGTTTTTATCTTCAAATTTCAAGAAACCTTCTTTGGGTACCAAGGAGCCTTCCTTGCAAGAGTCCTTTGGCACCAAAGAAAAGCTCCTTGGATCCGAAGAGCCATCTTTGGATTCCTTGCAAAAATCCTTTGGTACCAAGAAGGGCTCCACGGATCCGAGGAGCCTTCCTTGGGTTCCAAAGTCTTTTTTGAACACTACAAGGAAAAGGCGTCCAAATTGACAAGAAAATGTCCAAGATGACAAACCCTATGATTTTCAACCCTCTCTCTATCATTTCAATGAAATGTTTGTCAATTTCCTGTCAAAAGATCAAAATAAGCAAAATATCAAGTAAGCACTAGCAGAGCAAAATCAGTTAAACAATTCACCACCACGTGTCAAATGCAAGACCTATCCACTTGGTAGTCAATTCAGAGTCTTTGATTGGCCCACTTTCATCACCACTCCACTGTAGGTTTTATTTCAACAACAAGCACCAAAAGATAATCCATCGTAAGCTGGCAAGAGCAAGACGAGGAATTGCAATGGCGCAATTCGGATTGTGGATTGTGGGTTCCTCCACAGCTTTGATGTTGCTACAGTAGTAGATCTACAAAGCGCAACTGTAGAGTAGTAGCTTTGGAGCAGCCTCCCAAGTTTGATGTTTGGCAACACATTTTGAGCTCCACCAAGTAAGAGAGGTGATTTATTTGATATTTAGGGTTTTGCTATCGTCAATTATCTTGCAAATCCCTTTGTTAATAAAGTCATGTTGCCTTCAACTTGGTTAAGTCATGGAAGTGAAGAGCCATTGAAGTTGTGCATTGAGGTTAAATTCTTGAGTAGAAATGGACTGGGGTTTAGTGGCATTCTTGATTGGATTTGACCTAGTTTTGCAATTGAATGTGTTATTGCTGTAGTCCACAACTCTGTTTTAGAATTTGTTGATGAACACCTTCATTTACTTGTGTGCTTAGGAATAGAGAAATTTCTTCCAAAATTAGGTCAAATTGTTTTGGTTGTTGGTTTGTGCCTCACTCCATGAGAAATTCATGAATAATCTCGCAAGTTGTTCCTTTAGGAAAATCACATTGCCTTCAACTTTATCCAGTAATTGAAGTGAAGAGCAATGAGGTTGAATTTTGAAATTGAGATTGACCAGGGCTTAGTTGTACTGTTGTTGGAGGTTTTACCTAGCTTATACTTCAGTGAATTGTTGGTGTCTTCAATTATTGAAGCGAACAGCAATGAGGTGAATTCTGAATTGAGATTGACTGGGGGGTAGTAGTACAGTTGCTGGAGGTTTGACCTAACTTGTATTTTAGTGAGTTGTTGCTATCTTTAGTGATTTGGTTCAGTTAGTGTTTATTGATGAACTGTGGATTTCTTTGATGCATGCTTAAGAGCAGAGAAATCCTTTGTAGGACTTGGTCAAGTTGCTCTGATAGTCCCTGAATTGATTCGTGTTTCTAATATCAATTTTTGCAATCCTTTATAGGACTTGGTCAAGTTGCTCTGATAGTCCCTGAATTGATTTGTGTTTCTGGAATTGATGTGTGCAGCCATTTGTAGCTGGTGTTCTAGCCTTCATCGGATGTAAGATGCTTGTGGAATACTTTGGTAAGCCTTTCTTTTCATGACATAGTGTCTTTTTCTTGTCATAACTCTGCATTTACTCTTGCAGTTACAATACAAGTATAGGCAATGGATGTGTTTATATTTAGGTCCCCCTCCTTAGATCCTCCTCCATCTATATTGAAGTAGAACAGTGGAAGGAAATTGTTTGTTGTAATCGATATGTAATCTTGGATAGAAGTTAAGCTTGCTTAGCAGGGTCCATGTTTTTCCATGCATACTCACATCTTGTGTTAAGTAATAGAAATAGCTCAGTACTAGTTTAGTATCTTTGGAAAAAGCATAGGTTTGTTTTTCCATCTATAAACTCAAATCACGTACATTCAGAACATTCATCAAAATCATTGGTGATGAGCTTTGGAGGTCAGGCCAAGTGATAGTATATGTCACACTTTGTGTATATGCATACATGAAGGTGTACTTTGTTGGTCTGCAGGTTGGAATATCTCGACTGAAGCGTCTCTTAGAGGGGTAGCAATGCTTCTGGATTTGGGAGTTGGGCTTGGCGTTCTAGATCTGACCAAAGTCCAAAGACAATGAAGACGACAAAATTTTTTGAGGGCGTGAGAGACGGATTTCTTGTTTTTGTTTGAGCTAGTTACTTCTGCACTTCACACCTGACTTCTTACAAGCCTATTTGCCTTTCTTTTCTTTATATCAAAATCTAAACTAACAATTTTTTTTAAACTTGCAGACATGAGCTGCAATGTGTTGTGGGAAGTTATACCGCTCGCCTTACGATATTCTTAGCGACTGAGGATTTAGAATTAATTTGTATTATACCATCTGGCTAGGTTGCAGAAGTGACAGTGATCCTCGAAGCTCTAGTTTCTTGCTCTAGTTTGTTGTTCAAGCAATTTCAACGAACTAGAGCTTCAGCATCAGTCTACAAGAGGAAGTGGAAAGGCTAAAGCAAAGTGCACAATTGGTTCTGTATTACCTGTTTATTAAACCTCAAAAGGCCAATTCTATTGCCATGTGGTGAAAATCAGTTCAGAGCTCAATTTATCCTCAAATATATCGCAACACATGCATTTTAGTAATCTTGTAGGTCAGTTCTTCAACGAAGCCACGCATTTCCCAAAAAAAATTTGGTTATGAATTGATCAAGGTTAGTAGTACTCTTGCTCAAGGTTTGACCTGGTTGCATGTCAATGTATTCTTGCTATATTTGAGGATTTTGATTTACAATAGGAATTTTGGATGGATTGTTGAATTATATGTTACACCTTTAGGTTTAGACTGTAATACATTTGCAGCTAGGCAGCTGGGAAAGGATTAACTATGGTGACAAGACTAACAAGACTGTAATGTGTTCAAGTCAATTTTGCTAATGATGACATGGTTGGACATACTAGAGATTTGGAGGCTACCAAAAGGGCTTGTGAAGCTGTTGAGCAAGGAGTCAAGGTGCAATTTCATTTGTTGGAAACTTGTTGAATGGTCATCATCATTAGTATGTAATTTTCTGGAGCCTTCTTCGTCTAGTTTCAAATTTTTACATGTTATCTAAGAGGGGTTGGTTGATATTACAAGTGTTGATTGATGCTGTGGAACAGATGAGAGGTATTCACCTCATCACAATAGACCACGGCAATTGTGATGATATGGCGCAATACAAAAAGACTAGAGAATGTTCTAAGACTGGCAAAGTGTCTCCCCTCACTTCTCACACTCTTGAACCAGTAGGAGATGGTGCATGATTTGAATTTGATTTACGACTATGCTCGTTGAAGAGGAAAGTTTGTTGGCGTTCCAATCTGTGGGCATCCTTGATTTAACTTTATTTGTTATACCCTTTCATGTCCATGGTATCTAATCGTTTCCTACTTTGTATTACCAATTCGTTTGGGATGTCTTTGATGTTTGTATATGTGTGCTTCATATATTTCATTTTTTATGTATAGATATATCTGTGCTCTGACTTCTTCTTCCTGAATAACACGTTTAGTCGCAACCAATGGACTGGAATTGTTAGAGATCGTGAAATTCAATGACAATTTTTCCAAAGCAGGGCTTACTAACATTCATTACAAAGAAAACAGGTCCAGGATGACAAATTGGATTCACTCACATCAAAAGCTGGGTATGAAGAAATTGAAGATGACAAAAGCTCTGTCACAGATGACAAAAAAATTGACAAGAAATTTTGTCAATTATGTGGGCAAACCTACAAGTTCCCATTGGTAAAGGAATTGATAAAATTCCGTCAATTTCCGCTATCAATTTGGACACAAAAATCCTTGTAGTGGAAAGAGCCCTTTGGCACCAAGGAAGGGCTCCTCGGAATCCAAGGAGCCTTCTTTGGATTCCGAGGAGCCTTCCTTGTAAGAGTCCTTTGGCACCAAGAAGGGCTCCTTGGATCGAGGAGCCTTCCTTGGTTCCAAAGAGTCTTTTTTGAAAGAACCCATTGGCACCCAGGAAGGGTCAAAATTTGGTCTATGAAGTCAATGTTCTTAAATGAAAGGTTTTGAAATCACAAAAAAATTAACGAACCACTACAGAATTGATTGTTTCATTTCTTTTAGATGAACCTTAACGGTTCTCTTTGGTTCCAAAAAACTCTAAACCACAACCAAATTACAATGTAGGATTAGTTGTTACATTTCTTCAAATGAAATTTGAAGGTGCTATTTGGTTTTGAGGAGGACTAAACTATCTTCAAAATAGTTAATAAAGTTTTGTGGTCAACAATGCAAATCTTAATGATTTTTGTGAATTTTTATTTTTGAATTTAAAAAAATGAATTTACAATCTATTTTCTAAAATGTGTACTATTGTATATAAATGAAGTCTTTTTTAGATGGATGAAGAATGGATGACATGGATGAAGTTCATCCATACATAGATGTATGGATGTCTCTTCATGCAACATTTGTTTGTAATATTAATTATTTGATTTGCAACTTTTTTTAATTATTTTTATTTTTGTTTTTTGACATTATTATTTTTGAGTTTGACAATAATATTTATTACTTTGACATCTTGACTTTTAGTAAAGTCCTTGCGACGAGTGCTCAAATTTAACAATTCATTGCTCAACGCTCAATGCTCATCGCTCCCCGTTCATATTCTAGCGTCGTTGCAAAGGCAAGGCGGTAGCGGAGGCGGTTTTAACGCACCTAGCCTCACCACAGCCCAGCCTTGCCTGGCGGTTGGAGTGAATTGACCCCCTTGCTTAGCCGCCCTAAATCATTCTAGAGTGCATGCAAAAATGAAGCCCCCTATTATGTGCCGTATTACATCTACATTCTTTACCTCTCCTAGCTATATTCTTTAGGTCTTCTGATTACAAATATGAATTCAAAATTTGCAAATTCTATCATGTGTGAAAAATAAAAAATTTCAAGGTTTTTTCTTGAGGCCAAGCATAAGGGTTAGTTCACCTAGGCCCGCCTGTGGATTTTTAACCTTGTTTTCAGGCCGCCAGGGTTTCATGTTCTGAATTTTTTTGGAATTGCTTGTGAGTTTTTTTTTGCTCTAGTTTGAGGTTCAAATTTGATGGATTCTTTACTTAAAATATCTTTTTGGGTTTAGGGGAGGTAGAGGAATTGTGGGAAGTACATTACAAAGATGACCAACCATGCACTCTTGATTTACTTTGCATTTGTACTTATACTTTGACCTTCTTTGTCCATAGACAATGATGTCGTGTAGTGCCCATTGATCCAATTGAAATTGAAGGAGGTTTAGGATCTGGACATTTCCTCACAATTATTGTAGCTATGGTTTGAAGGCAGCGTTTTCCATGCCGCATGTGGTGCCACGCCTATATATATCCACCACGACGTTGTTGAAGACGATGTCTAGCATACAACACTACAAATGTTGGACCTGAGATATTTGCAAACTTATTTTATGGCCTTTTGAGCATTTTAGGCTTTGGTTGATTTGCTAACACCCTATTTAGGTCATTGTTGCTACATTTGTAAGAGCCCCCATCCCAATTAGAAAACAAGTAAAACTTGTTTTGTATCGATTAGCACATGGTGTAAGTTGTGCTAGGATGTACAACTTATATGGATGTGGTGAAGCTACTATCCAAAAGTATATCATGATAGTTTGTCATGCATTAGGAACTGGAGAGGATGGTTTATTTTTTCATTTCATTTACACATCTCAAGGCAATCAAGTGGGCTGATTTCAAAATATTATAAATTTTTTTAGGAAAATCACTAGCTTACCAAACATAGCTGGTGCAATCGATGGCTCCCGTATCTCTCACAACCCAACTGAGCAGATGATACGCTCCCATGCTTTAAGATTTTTTTAATAGAAAAAAACTTTATAGTATTGTTTTACAATCTCGGGCTTTTCAATTTTTGTAGTAGAGTCATCCAATTTGTCCAATGTCTGACTTTATCAAACTCCTATCAATTTGAGCCTTTTTAGCTACAAGTTTTGAAGAAGTATCTTTGCCATGGCAGCCAACTAAATTAGTTGCACGTGGACGTGGACTGCTTCCAGTGCTGTTGTGGGCGGTGCCAATAGACAAAGCTAGAATGGTGTGTGGCGGTGACTGCAGATGAGATGGCTAACCAATGTTGTCATGCTTTTTGGAGAGGTCAGCTGGAGCATTTGAGGTACCTGTTCCTGGCATTGGCACATCTTGATCCATCCTTCTTGATACTCCAATCACCTCGGCGGTGAGGCTTAGGATCTTGTCAATTTTGTCATACCAAATGAGCTTCGCGCCATTATCTCTAGCACCGGTCCTTGTTTGGCTACTCAGCTTCTTTCATTTGTCCCCTAAAGACTCCACCTTCCACCCATGTTCATTAGGGAATTTTGCAATGAGCTGCTTATGAATGGGCGCCCATTGGTGCTACTTCATTGTCTTAGTGTTGTGAGCTTCCACATGCTCTTTACACTATGACAACAAGAACTTGATTGTTGCATTGCTCCAGTATCGCTCCTATGGTGCAACCTACAAACCTAAGGGTGGAAAGGCACATGTAAAGACTGGAAAAATAGGAGGAGAAGTACCAGAACTCGGTCTAGCTGCCAACGGCGATGAACTATTTGAAAGCACCATTTGTTGAAAACTCTTGTTCTCCATGCTCACAAATTGATGAAATAACTTCAAAGCAATGAGATAAGAAAGTAAAAAGAACCTACTCCTTAAGACCAACAACCAAATACAAGTTCTTCAATTTTCTATTAATTAAACAAACTTAAATCTTTCCAATTAAAGAGTTCTAGCCCTGGAGCTGCACGGTAACAACATGCATCAAAGCTGCAAGAAGAAGAATGGACCTCAATTAAAACAAGAAGCTTGACCCCACCCCCTCAACAGCCTCCCGTCCCAGCTTTTTTACCCGACCTTGTAAAAGCCTCTGCCCAACCCCGCTTGGTGGTGGCCAAGTTTGCCAAGGCTTCCTTCGCCGGCACTCCAAGTGGATCCTAGTAGACTCCGCCTAGAACCTAGCGTATTGTGGCCATATGCGCGGGCTGAGTACCTGCAACATCCTTAGAAATCGGATTGTTGTCTTCTAGCTTTGACTCATCTGCATCAAAATTTGAATCTAAACCAGTACGCTCTGCAATTACTAGCAAACCAAATCCATACCTAAAGAGGCCAATGCAACCCCAAAGTGCCACAGTCTGCCTCCAGCAACCTCCTGGAAGTAGATATGCTGAATAGTCTGCTCTATGCTCAGTGACCACCCGCTCATCTTGTCCAGTGACTATCCTTTCACCTCCTCTAGTGACCACCCCTTCAACTTGCCCAATGACCACCCCCTCTACTACTCTACATGCTGCATACCACCTCCGGCACCCCCACCAAGCCTAGCACCTCTACTATGCCTAGCACCCCCACTACCACTGCCATTGCTATGGCCACCCCCACCATGGCCACAACCATGGCCACTTTCTCCACTACCATTGCCCCGATTCCAACTGCGGCCACCACCATGACTACCACCACAACTGCAACCACCGCTTAGGACGAACACCACTACAAATAAGGGGCGCAATTTGTGGTAATTTTTATGCAAAGTCCAAAACTCAGCCTCAAACTCCACATCTAGCCCCACGTCAATATTTGAGACTCCGAGGTCAATAGTTGAAGTTTGCTTAGTGATAGATGAGATCCCTAGATCACTAGCTGAAGTGTCCATAACTGATTTCTACTTAGTAAAGCCTATAGGCGGGGGAGGGGATTGGGTAGTTTGGTGCATCAGCTCTAAAAAATGAGAGACAATAACAACTCTCACCCTAATTGGGTGAAACAAAAAATGTTGTCAAATGCCTTGGGAGGCTGCGTTTAGAGCATTGGTCCTACAGTTGCCTCCAAAGGAACACCTATCTTGTCTCGCTTCCCACCATAAACAAGGACATATTGGTTCACATTGCACCTAGAAAATCCACTAGTGGTGCATAGGAAAATTATCCTCATATTAGTCACCTCATCAAATTATGCAAGGTAGCACATCCGGCCCTTCCCTATTTGCACCCTCCCTTTCTTTGTCTTGAACCATATAGAAGTGTCTTCAGTGACCTGGAAAGGCACACCCACAACTGGTGATCCTACACATTAGAGGAATTTTTAGGCCTCCAGAGGGCTGCTCCATGGCCCCCTGAGGTACCTTGAAATTTGTTTCTTTTTTGTTGAAAAACTCGTTTTTCCCCTATTTCTGCCCTGTTGAAACTGCAGTAGCAGTGGCGCAAGAACCAAAAATTCCAAATTCCAAATTAAAAAAAAAAAAGCCTTTTCTGGAACACTTCTTTCTCAAAAGCACTGATCTGTCTTTGTCTGTTCAATAACAAGCTTATTCTTAACTTGTATAACAATCTCTTTAAGTCAAGAATCAATCATTCCAAAATATGAAATTGTTTCCTGGGTCTAAGTTTGCTAAATAATCTCAAGTCATAAATATACATGGAGATATATATCTACTTGAGAACGGATTATCAAAGAACTTTGAGTCCTGAAACAAATATGTATACTATATAAGATAGTATTGTTTGTTCTAAGTAGAAGCAATACATAAATCTGTATCATGAGTGTGTTCTACTGTTCTACTAGACAAGGTAATATCCAGCAAAGAATTGTCACTATTCAGTCAAGGCCATAAGATAATATTTCCATCATATTATCCAATTCACTATACACACTTTTTTCTAAGTAAGGACAAGTAGGAAAGTAGGATAAAACCATGTTCGCATGCTCTAAGAAGATTTATGAGGACAAGAGCCTCACCTGCATTCATGCCACAATCCAAACACTAAGTGAGATTCATGACGTATGCGAGGTGTCTTCAGCCCTGTGTCACTTGTTATTGTTTTCACATAAAACAGCTTAGAAAGGAACAAAACAAACCTACACATGTCCATTTTTGGCAGCAAAAAATTGCACAATACATAGTATACAACACTAAACCTGATTGTTAGTTGCGGACTGAGTAGAAGCCATCCTCGATACAAACTACTGTCTTCAGCTAAGGAAACAAAAGGACAAGAATGCTAAGAGCTATCTAGTAGAAATGAAGCAAGAAAAAATGTCACTCAGTTGAAAGAAGCAACAACTCCAGCTTGAGTGTACAACATTGTGTATTGGTAGTCTTATCAAAGAGCAAGTACCCAAACTGACAAGGAAACATATAGGGAGTAGGTCCAGCTTAGAAATCCTTAACCCATGAAGATACCTCAATTCAAACTCACAAATTAATATCATCAGCCACCATGTGGAGGCTTGATTAAGTAATTGTGTGGAAATCCAGGCATCCAACTACCAAATCAGGTGGTTATGAGGACTAGCATCAGGTGTCTATCAAAAAATGATGTGAGAATCAATCAACAATACTAGCTGTTGCATACATGGAGGTTAAATAAATTACCCAGTGGGTAGTTTAACCGTAATTGCAGTAATGTTTCTAATAATTGCATTATGCAAATCCAGTTGTAGCTAATTAACATGATTGTATGAAACTTCCATGAGAGGTAGTTTACTAAAGATAATATAACTCTTCACCAATACAAATCATAAACTTTCCCAATTAGCTTAAGATCAATATAACTCCCTATGTTATAAGCACATAGGAAACATATCCAAGGAATACAAAATATTAGAAAATCTATAAGTCCATATAGTCATGTTTATGTATTTAGAAATTTTAACTTGACATATACAAGGTATAAAATGTCAAATTTCTAGATATCTATTCAAGAATCTCTTTTGGACAAAAGCTTGAATTGTAAATCTAGAAAAAAGAAAAAAATTCGCGAAAGTGATTGCTGCAGGGAGCAATCAGCCAAGTTGACTGCTTACCACAGCAGTCAGCTTGGTGTGACAGACCAACCTTTTAATAGCTTGCTTTGTCACATTCTAACAGCCCTCTAGAGGGTTCAATTTTTCTCTAATGAAGTGGCACCGCATGCAAACCACACAAAAAAGGGGCAATCATCTCCACTGGGAAGACCTCATAGGTCCTATAGAAACATCCATTTTAAGGGTTGTCTAATACATCCACAAAATTAGTTAAAGATCAAAAGTTATATTAGCTATCAAGTGAGAAAAGGATTCTTCACTTACTTGCCAGAGTTAAGCAAGTTCATGCTGCTTTTTATATTACATTCGTTAAATTGGCTTGGAGTCAAAATATTAAAGGAAAGCTTCATTGCTGATTGAAAGAAAAGACAGCTCCAACCTAAATTTCTATTTTCTGCATCAACAGATCCTAATTAGCAATTTGGGATTTTGGATTCATTTGGATCATAGAGCCATGAGAATAAAGGGCAATTGCATACATCCATGAGTATGATTATCACATTGGATGGATTGTCCGTCCTAACTATCCAATTCACCAGCCTATCTGGAACATCCACTTATCCTAATTTGTCCAATATGATCACTTTAAGGTAGTTACATTGTCTGTAGCTTTGCCCTAACCGTCCAATATATCCGCCATCCAGGACATCTGGTGATCCTAACACACACAATGTGACAACAATAGCCAAGAGAATAAATGGTAGCAACGTTACAACTAGGAGAGTAAATGGCAGCAACGTGCAACCCAATTCTTTAGCCAATCAACCCAATCAAAAGAATTGCAATGGCAAGGTGAAAAGAGATGACATATTGTTGAAAGAATTTCAGTTTTTATATATATTGAACCATTAGATAAACATCCCAAAATATTCCATCATTAATTCAATTAACAATTGACCAATTTTTAGTCGTTTTCATGACTTTGAAAAAGCGCACTAATGCTCCAAATGTTAAAACAATAATGAAACAAAGGGGGGTATATTTGAAATATAACTATGAACGGCTTCATTTTTGTGAACAAAATTGAAAAGTGTTAAACATAGTACAATCTTAGTGGTTGAGAATTTTAAAAGAGGGGTTGGAAATAACATGTTTGTAGAACTTAACACCATTGTCCTTTGTTTTTTCCTTCCAAAATACTCTATTCTAGGTAATTTTAGGGCTCATCTTTGCCTACATTTTGAAGTTTTAAAAAATTTAACTAGTTCTAAAATTCATTTATTTTTCCTAAATTTATTGCAAATTAAATGAGATTTATTCCCCAAATGTCAAAAGCCAATTTTTACCAAACCTATATGTGCTATTAATAGTATATAATATTGTACAACCTTTTTGACATTCTTACTTTGTTTGAATGTTCAAATTGATGATTGAAACTATTCACATCAAGCTTCTAATATCTTTAATGATTAGTCTATGGCAAATTTCGTTAAAATGGCGGTATTCCATTACAATGGCATGTTATTCAGTTCAGGACGGCTGCTGAAATCTACATTCGTAGTACATTCTAAAAATCTAAGCTTGTCCTAGATATCTAACATCTATACTAGTTCTAGATTTGTTAGAACGGCCAGTCTGAAATCTATATGGTTCCTAGATGTTTGAAATCTACAACAGTCTTAGATGTCTGGAATCTATACCTGTTCTAGATGTTCAGAACGGGCAGTTTGAAAAAATGGCACGGGGAATATGGCACAAGGAAAATATGGCACTGGGAATACCACCATTTTAACGAAAATTGCCTTGTCTTTGTTAAATCAATTTAGAAACACTTAACTTTCAATTATTTGAAAAATACAATTTTTCTTTCATCAATTAAATGAAAGTTTGTTATGATTGACAAAACTATGCATTACACATACATGTAAAACAAATAATTGCAACGGAAAGTTGACAACAAAAACATCACTTCTTTTTAGATTCTCATAAAGTAATTATGCCTAGATGTGACCAAATATGCAATTGCACATTGTTCCTATTAAGAAAGTGCCAATTTTTTGTTGGATCTTAGTAGAAGTCTATAGGGTACTTTCAAATCTCCTAAAATGAGTTTTTAGACAATGTATGAATATATTATAAACTTTCACAATGCTAAAAATTAGTGTGCTTAAAACAATATTGTACATATTAGATAAGAATTTATAGGGGTTGCCTTAAGAAAGGGATCACAATTGGGTTCAGTTACTCAAGTAGAAAATTCTCCACTACTAAGATTGTATCATATTCAACATTTTTCAATTTTGTTCACAAAAAATGAAGTTGCTTCTAGTTAAGTGAAAACATAAGAATTGTGCTCAAAGACAAATTTTAGACCTCATTTGGGCTTAGTATAGTATCTTTTTTGAAAAAGTTTTGAGCTAGAAGAAGTTGTAAAGCCAAGCTAACTTTTATCTTTTTAAGTCTGTTTCAGATTTTGAAGCTCCATCTAAGAGTTGTGGACAAATTTCAAAGAAGGGATGGAAGGGACCTTTTTTTTTTACATTTTTAAACACCCGCTTTGAAATTTGTCCATAACTCATTAGATGACCTTTGAGGCCTCTAAGAAATTGCGAGTTGTATTGCATTCCCACAATGTTCCCAAACTGCAGAAACGCAAGATAATTGTTGGCTGTTGTGGCCAAGACTATGCCACATCATTTTTGAAAAAAATTAAAAAAATTAAAAATTGCTTAAAATGATATTTGGGAATTTTTTTATTTTTATTTTTATGACAGCCCGTATTGACTGTTTACAGAATTGGGCCACATTTGGAAGCGGGCCTGAAACGGCCCTCCAATGCCTTCAAATGTCATCTAATGCTTAGGTAGAGTCTTGAAATCTCAAACGGATTTTTGGAAATAAAGCACAGCTTGATTTCCCAACTTTTACTAGTTTCAAAAATTTTAAATTTTTTTTCTACCATACCTAAATGAACTAATGAAGTCCAAAATTTGACTTTTAATGCAATTTTTTGTAAACACAGATATCTTGCAATCTATGCAATCAAGAATTCTGAAATTTTTTCCACACATTCTCATACTAGTTAGGTGTAAGATCCTATGGCTAGATGTTCCAAAAAAACATTTTTCAGTTTTTTTTACTCTTTGCTATACATATGGCAGTTTTAGGTGCTTTTTGGTAGAGAAAAGGCCTTGGGCCTTTAGGGGTTAAGATTCCCTCGAAACCAAGTCCAATGGAAGGGTTAACAGTGCTGAGCTGAAAAAAGACACACCTGGAAACTACAAAAATCAATCACTCCTCAACCATGATCATCAAAATGGAAAATTTCCAAGCCCCCCAAATGTGCAAGTGCTACGGCTCATATTGATAATCATCTTTGTTAAAATGGCCTGTTTCAGAGCTGCACCAAAACTGTGACGTTCAAATGCTAAAACAATGACTTCCAAATGCAGAGACTCTAAAATCTTACTAGGACTTTGCAGATTATTCTCAGTTTCTCAGCAGGTTTCAGTTGGGCAATTGAAACTGCACCAACTTCACCAATATCAGCCACTAAGGAGTTTAAGGTAAGATTTCTGACTAATTAAAATATGTTACATAGAGAGTAGAAGATATAGTTGGGCAACTCAAAACTTGAAAAGTTTCTCCAGCTTCAATCATTTGGGCAACTCGAAACCGCGCCACTTCGATTCTTCTGTATGCCTGCACACATGCAACCATGGGCTACAAAATTTGTGGAATTTCATCAGTTTTAAAGAACGTACATGGTTCATATTTCTCACCACGATTACCAAACTTCTTGGACTGATCGCCCTACCTTGCTCAAGGACTACGCTAGGAGGATATTAATTCCAGCTACCTCTCACAAATGATGCATGCAAAACCAAACTATAAAACTGATCATCGCATGCAAAAGGTAGGTCTGTGGACAAAGAATTGAATCAGAAGTTGCAGTAAGAGATCTAGCTGCTTCCATGCATGCACGCACTTAATTAAGTTACCGCATAATTCTAAATAGAACCGGCCAGCGGCTGATCGATCGACCATTGAAAAATTAAAATGGGCCTGCTTGAATGTCAAGAACGTACGTTAGTACCTAAGCTTTTAACCAGCATGCGAGCACGCGAGCGCGGAATGATCCAGCGTCCTGATCGATCTTCACCGCGTCAGCAGTTAGAACCAGAACCCAGCTCGGGACCAACGCTGAGAGCACGCGACACTGGCTAAAAATTTAGAGCCAAACGTTGATCATGGTTCCCTCGATCGGTCCCAGAGGACACAATCCCCTGAAATGTACACGAATGGAACATTCTCCACATGTAAACATGTGTATGCTGGTTGGGTTTCCCCATCACAGCACTCTGTTGCGCTCCTTTCTAGTGTGCAAGACTTGGAGGTGTCAAGGTTTTGGGGAACTTATATAAGGAAGGAGCTGTCGCCGGCTTCGAAGCTACAAACTGTGGCTAGCCTAGCTCCTGACCTGTGCAAGTGGCCAGATTCTCTGCTCAGTGTAATCATTTTCGGCAAATGTTTGCAATAACATGGCCAGCTCCAGTATAGGTGAGGAGAATAATTTTCTGATGTTGCAAATTCCTTTATTTTTGAGTGCTTGGATGAAAATATCCTATTTCTCCAAAATCATTAATTGTACATGAATGTTTGATAATTCGCCTAGCTTAACTTTCTGCATGTATGGATGTGCTCGGCCACTAGATCTTTCTTGGTACCATATGTAAGGACCAAGACTACTCACAAAGGATGAAATAATTTGAAATTGCATCTTTAAAAGAGCTTTAATTTTTCGTTTGCTGTACGTGATCCAGATTCGATGGCTCTTAAACCCCTGATTGGTGGTTCGTAATTACCTCAGTCTCTGCAATGAAGATTTCGAGTGTGTCAAAAATAAGAGGGCCCAGGTAGCAAAGTAGAAAGAAATCTAGCTCGTCACACGAGGATCGAATTATTCTTACCGACGGCGAATACGTTGACTGAGATGTACTCATTATGTCTGGCTTTATTATTTTAGTACGGTAATATGTTGCAATTGTTTTCTCTTCATTAATTTCAGAGGTCTTTCTGTCCTGTAGATTCCGGGTCCCTTTACCGACGCCCCATTAAAATAACCGAATGTACACGTTGAAATCAACTGGATAGGCTGACATGCCAAAGTCATTCAAGGAAGACTCTCGGGGTCCTGTGATGAAACCTTACGTAAAGGCGGCAGTGCGCTGTACTGGTACCATATTTGGTGACTGCCGGTAGTCCAAGTTGAAAAGGGAGCAATAAAAATCTGAGCACTCAAAAATCTAGGAATATTATAGATCTGAGATTTCAGTTGTGTCTCAAAGCACTCCAGTTCAAGCTAGACAAGTGACTCCAGACTCCCTTTCCTGATACTGTGAAATTATGTCAATATATGTAACGAATTTTACAATTTTTCAATTTCATGAAATTGGCAATATTTCAGTATGGCGCCTTTCAGGATGCTCGGACTGGACCAAATTCTACACCGGTCCTAGTTTTCATTTCGGGCCTCAAATTAGACCTTTGTGGAGATATACGTCATAATTTTTGGCTGTGGAATATCTCCAATACGTTTAACGAAATTGACGATTTCAGTAATGGCATTTCGATACCCTAACTAATAAACCATGTTTAGCTCTGAACTCTGAATTGTCTATTAGTGAGGCCAGGTGCAATTGATAATTCGTAGATCACTACGTAATTTCATCATTCTGCAAATTGGTACAATACTGTAATATTTCAACAGAACTCATTAAAAACAGTGAAACTTTGGTGAATTAACGTGGCACGGACTAATAGGACGAATCAGTGACAGACTGATAAGTCTG
Organism: Neckera pumila; assembly: GCA_963969595.1. Classification (NCBI taxonomy): domain Eukaryota; kingdom Viridiplantae; phylum Streptophyta; class Bryopsida; order Hypnales; family Neckeraceae; genus Neckera; species Neckera pumila. The sequence continues at coordinate 13,944,294 of OZ018412.1, forward strand.
ATGTATATTAATACCAGTACAACACTGGTCCAATGATGCATGCTTTATGCAAATTGCTTCGTCAGCAACTGATTCCACAACGCATAAATAAGAACAATTATCTTCCCATAGTTACTGGAACGGGAACCACTTTGCCGAGTCACTGCTAGACTACATGGTAGGTATGGCGAGGCCCTATCTTCTTGGAACCGTGTTTCCTGGCTACGAAATATATGCAACACTTATACGTCGGCTATAGTAGAGGCAACAACCGGTAACTAACAGGAGGCTGCACTGGATCCTACCGCTCAGGGGATTTTTATGCTGGCAGACCGCCTGGAGTCCTATACAATTCCAATTGCACTGTATATTCGATGTTTCCCATCTACAGTCGATCCTCATCTGCAATTCTAGATAAACTAAAGGTGAATCTGTACCCTCCGTTCATACCCTCCATTTTATACTATACAGCCCCAATACTGTTGTATGAGTGGAGTGATAGCGTATGATAGACAATTCTGATGAGAGAATGTACCCATGGTGAACATTTTAGGAGTGGTCACCCGCTAGTTAGCACTCGTCCTGTGAACCTGACCCGTGAATTTCGATGCATTCTCTTCAGTGATTTACATATCGATCGGTAAGTATACTGTATATGCATGACGAGTCCTGGTACTCATCACCGTATTCATAAAAATGGCAATATTTTAAGAAAAATTTGGTCCGGCTTGAACCAAGAACCTTTATTAGGTTCAGTACAAGCGTCAATTTCGTTAAAAATTGGTGATGTTCCACAAACCAAAAATTGTGACATATGTCTTCACAAAAGGTCTAATTTCAGACCGCAAACTAGGACAAGTATAGATTTTGGTTTTAGGCCATGCGAAAGTAATGGAATATCCGCCAATTTAACGAAATTGACGAAATTGACGCTTCTTCTTTACGTACGAGTGCAATTGATTGTCACATTTTTGACGGTATGAAACACAACATTTGATTAAATGAGCTGCACTCTCTGGGGACATTTAAGAATAAGTGTATTATTATGGACCCATATGCATGCCAGTGAACTTCTGGATGAACTTCTTGGAGCTGCTCCGGTCCAGTTCCGGCCTGCCTGGCTTGTGAACTTATCAACTTATCGATGCCTAGCTCGCTCGTGAGGCACCCGAGGCATGACCGCTCTGCAGGTCGGTGGTCTAGCTCAACTGCGCACATATATCGATCCATTCAATTGCCCGGTACGATTCGATTGGCACTATTGACTTTTTCAATGATTATCAATCTCTCGAATTCTCGAGAGCATCAACATTCAAATCGCCATAATAAGAACCCGTCAAGCTGGTTTGCATTTCCCAAAGAGATCAAGTGATCGACTATATATGTAGTCTGTATTAGCTAGGACCGACCATATGTGTGCGACTGTGCGAGCAGATGTGCGCATTGTAATTCAGAAGAAATTAAGCTTTGTCGGATTGATAATGCATGCACCTATTTGAGTGCAATCTAGATGTGTCTTGCTAATTAATAGACCCCGCTGGAATAAACCTAAAATGTAAAGCTCCCATTCATGAGAGCTAAGGGTCGATTTAGGATACTAAACTGTTTTTCCATCAATTACTCAATTTCGTTATATTGGCCTACTGGAGAGATATAACGGATATTTTGTTAAAATGGCAATATTCCACAAACTTGGCAGTTGTAGGTTGGCAGTTGTAGGTTTAGACCATGTGGTCTGAAATGTAAACCAGTCCTATATTTTAGACCATGTGGCCTGAAATCTATACCAGTAATAGAGAATAGATGGAAAAATGGCAGTAGAATATCACCATTTTAACAAAATATAGATCTGTTATATTCCATTACTTTAGCCGCGCAGCCTGAACCCAAAATCTATACCTCTCCTATTTTGTGGCCTGAAATTAGACCTCTGTGAAGATAAGTCACAATTTGTGGCAATTTGTGGAATATCGCCAGTTTAACGAAATCGACGTTTCATACGGTGTCCAATTTCAAAAAATGCTTGCTACATAGAGAAGCTGAAATCGTCTTTAGACTCGCTTCAAATGATGTTCACGACGCAACGAAAACTTAGACAACTTTATAATAGATTAATAGGAACCATCATGCTCAAATATGTTGTTAATTATTCAAACGATTTTATATGTATCTTGAAACCATGCTCAGTTAGACCTCGACCAAGACTTGTTCTTCAGATACTCTAGAAACGAAGATTTTGTGATAGACTGTAGTAGTAGCCCACTCAGCCTTTGTGTTTGTAGCCAGTGTCACAGTGTGTGTCCTATCTCTCAGATACAAACTTTTGCAGAAAAAATGCCGGTGGGGTCTGCAGTCTGGTACAATAATTAATCCAGAGGTTCTACACATCCCTGCCAGCTACAATATATTTATACGTGGAAATGGTTTGAGTCGGTTAAATTTCGGGTTGCGAACATCAGTAACGATGAAGCTTTTTGGCAACGGATCTATAACCTAGATCGAGTTGCGTCTAGAACTCAAAAGTTGGGCGTTGTAAACAAATGGGAAACAATGGCAAGTAATCGGTAACCCTGTAGATCCCATCGGATTGATCTCCGCCTTCCTTTCGAAAAATCGGTAGAGGAGATGCGTGCCGCGGTGGACAACCAACTTGAAAAGCAGTTAACTTATCTTCACGTGTAGGATCTAACTTAAATCTCATCCATGCGCTCACTGGAATTGGGCACACATGTTTTTTCAATACAGTAAGTTTAACCATTTTAAATTCTACCATATACTGTATATACTTGAAGAATTTGCGTACAAAGCAAGAACTTGACTTCGCATATCCTCAACTTTTGGATATAGAAGCCTAACTTTTTGATATCATTATCTGTCTCGTAGAAATGCAACTATCAAGCCGTATATCAGTTTCGTTAGTGTACCATATCACAATTTGACTGTTGAATGTATGGCTTTTGCAATAAATTTGTTTTGAGGTTGCGCACTGGCATAAGGAAGCCCAAAACTCATCATCGATTGATCATTTGGTCAAGCACAAGGGAGTTTTCGGAGTTTACCATTGAGCAGGTGGTGAAGGTTCATTTGAGATGGTAAACCCCTTTCATTTCCTCCGTGATAAACTCTTAAAACTCCCTTGTGAAGCTTCATGATGTCAAATTCAAATTTGAACTGCCCTTCTTGGACCTAAATGAAATTAAATGTTGTTAAAGATTAACAAAATCCAATGTTGTGTAAAAATTTGTGTAAGTTGGAAGCTGTGCAAACTCTTCTATTCTAACCAAACAGGAAACAAGTAGTAATTTTGACTGGATGTACACCTGCCTGGCATTGATCCCAGCATTCCTGGGAGCATCCTTCCAATGGCTAGGAAAAACATACAGCTAGGTCAAAGTTAGCTGGTGCGATTGGGAAAAAAGTCAGTTGAATTTTAGAAACAAAAGATATAAAACCAAAAGGAATTTTAGTAGGGCGGATTTCAACTTGTACATGGAAAAAAACATTGGATATTTTAACTACCTCCTTTCGACACTTGACGGATTCCAACTACCATGGAACAAGAAATAGCGACTAATACCCAGGTGGGATAAAGATGTCTAGATGGTGTAGAGTGAAGGCATTAGGCCCCGGCATTAGGCTTACCTAGGGTGGGTATTAGCCTTGAGTCCTTGACATGGACGATATAGCCGTTGAGGTTAGGGATTGTCACCTCATGGATGCCATTATTTTGTGAAAAAATGCCTTCCCTCCACCTTGTCACTTATTTATCAATCATGAGTGGTACCTTACAAGGACAACTAGAAAAAAACACTTTAAAAAAGTAAAAAATTTGATTCCTAAACTCTTTTGATTTATTTTATTCAAACTTTCATTACCATTCTCAACTCTATTTTGAGAGGATCCGTTTGAGAGGATCCAGGCTTGGTTTCAAATAATAAAGGGCCATGCCAGGTTCAATTCCTATCAAGGATATAATATTTGTAATTTCAGGTTGCAATCTATATTTTTAGCAAGATTTTAGCAATCTAGCCAGTGCCAATTTGAGTTTTGAAGGAAAAAAACTGGTAGATTTTGAAGTTGAGAGAAAGGAGCCGCCGATCGAGCCAGTGACCCCATTGAAAAGAAAACTTCTGTGGAAGGAGGAAATGACCCGAGGGAGGTCCTTGGAATAATTTCCCGAACACTGCGTCTCTTCTACTGCGACGAATCAGCTTCACTGCTTTCAGAATGCAAAGCAAATAAGCCGGGCCCTGGAATTCATCCCGGATCAGAATACCGTATCCTTTTGTCGTAACAAAGCAAGGCCGAATGGAGCAATCTGAGCGGTTCCAGAATGTGTTTTTGTCTTCAAAATCCGAACTGATTCCATCAGAAAAAAAGCTCTCCTGCGGAAAGTGGTAGAATATTCCATCGATCACGTGATCACCGGAGTGGACCCCAAGTCAACTTGCCCAGAGATTTGAGAAAGCTGTACAGTACTTCATCAGTCTTTACCATTAACATTGCCGGAAGTTGCTCGAGGAACTTCGATCACGGCAAGCGTGAGACTGAAGACACAGGAAGAGTTAATGTGCGTGGAGGATGTGACGCCACCCGCCACAACAGGTGGCGCCTTGTGAGTGGGTGGCGTGAAACACGGATTTGGTGAAGATTTGACGCACCGGGCTCCTCTGCACATGCTGGGTCAGCCTTGCCACGCCAGGGTTGTTTTTAAGGTGAACCCAGGGTAAAAAAAACCCTCCGCAGCGCCCAGGCGGCCTCCACAGTGCCTGGCAGCCCTCAACACCGCTAGGGCGCCATCCGCCACGATCGCCCAGTCCCGCCTCCCACCAGCCGCTGGCACCCGCCTGAAAGCCCCGCATGTGCATGGGCTCAATATAAGTTATGGCATTACGTAGTACGAGCATTGCACTCTTCATCCTATTTAGTGTGGTCCACACTAAATAATTACCATTAGAGCACAATTTTTTTGTTCATTTTTTGTTCATTTTTTATGAAGTGCCAAAGTGATGATCTAGTATTATAGTGATGCTCTAAATTTCAACATTCATCCACATAGTGGATAGAAAATAATTTATTAGCACACATCACATAATTATCTAGCAATTTTCATCCAAGTTTTTCAATCATTCAATTTCATACTATTTAGTGTGGTCCAATTTTTTTTTTATTTGAAGTTTTCTGGCAAAAAAATTCACAATTTGTCAAAGTTTTTAGCCAAGTTATTTTTTTGTAGTGCAATTGGGCACTAAAAAGCCCCCCTAAAACCTTGCATTAGAGTATTTGAGATAACTTTGTTTAGTATTGCTCCCATAATTTAAAAAGTATACCCTATTCAAAGATTCAATTTTTCTTTTTACTTTGAATAGTGTTATAATTACCTTTGTAGTGTGGTCTTTACCACTTATGGTGTTTGCAATGTATGGGTTCACAAACATGGGGTGAAATATAGTCCACAGGAATTGATGATAAAAGCTCTATTTAGTATAGTTCTATGTTTGTAGGAATAATGCTATTTGAAAAGCAATACTAAATAGAATGAAGAATGTAGTAGGCATCAAGCTTTGTAAGTACGTTAGTATGTACAATCCGTCAAGCATTTGTACTGTATACCATAAGCCATAAGGTATAAACACCATGTCAATACCTTATTGATAGTGCCTAATTATCAATATCTAAAAGATGACCATGAATAACAAAAGAAGGTATGGTAAATAATTAGTAGAGAAAGTCACAATATAGAGAAGTCCTTGAATGCGTTTCACTATGTGATTTTCTCATTTTATGTGCTCATTGTTATTTTCAAACAAATATTGTACTTGATTCATGTTTATGTCAATTTTTGACACTTTTTTCAAATAATGACTCATCATGTGATTGCAAGAAATACTTGTCCTTTTTTTAATTTTTTTGTCCCCTTGACCTCAAATAATAGGTGTTTTTTTGCTCATAACTTTTGTGTCATATTTCAATTTTTTATGAAATTTGAAATGAAGGTACATGTGGTAGTTCTCAACATTGAATAATTTGTTTTTAATTTTTTTAAATTAGTTTATTATTTTAAAATAGCCCCCAATTAAATGCCTATCTTTGGGATTGTAGGGGGATTACTATTAGGTGATTGCAAAAAACACTTGTCTTTTTTTCTGTCACCTTGACCTTAGACAAGTGTTTTTTTGCTTATAACTTTAAGGTGACAAAAAAAAGACAAGTGTTTTTTGCTTATAACTTTAAAACATTTAAAAAAATTATTTTATTATTTTTAAACCACCTTCAATTGGATGTCTACCTTGGCCGGGGGTAGTGTTATTTTTGATCCAAAAATGTGAATTTGAAGTTCAAAATTGAGATGCAAGGACTTCTACCCTTTGGTTTGTCACTTTGGAAAAATGCTGTAGTGAGCAGTCAGCCAAGGTGAATCTTGCTGAAACATTCAGATTTTGCGATTTTTTTTGGTTTTATTAATTTTTTTTAAATATATATACATATAAATATTTCTTTTTTTCAATTTTAAACTCTTAAAACTTGATTCCTGCACCACTGCCACTGCAATTTCAGGTGGGCGAGAATAGGGAAAAAATGATTTTTTCAGCCCAAAAAAAACAAATTTTAAGATACCTTGGAGGGCTGTGGAGTAGCCCTCTGAAGGCCTGAAATTTTCTCTAATGTAAAGTTAAACAAGTCCACAAAGAGACTTTCTAAAAATAATTAATGGTCCACCTTTTGCATGTACTCAAAGTGCACTACCTTTGTATAAGTGCAAAGAACACAATTTTATTCCCCAAAGATGAAAATAGTTGAGAAAGAGCACTTTCAAACTAGGAAAAATAGATTTTTTTATTTTATTTTGTTTTTTTATTATTTTTGAAAAAATCAAACATCAACGTATCTATTTTTTTGGCATTTTCTACTATTTTTTTTTGTTCATAACTTTTAGAAATAAATATTTTTAGGTTTGAACTTTTAGAGAAATATTATTTTTAATGCTTTACAAATGATCCATATTTTTTTTATTTAAAGAAATTATTCCAGAAGTCACAATATTTACCAAAATAGTCTATTCTGAGACAAAAACAACAAGTGTTTCTTGCAATGATCCTATTTTTTATCCAAAAATATAAATTTGTATAAAATGGAAAATAAGGGCTTATACTGAAGTTCCACATTAGAGAAACTTTCAAGCCTTTAAAGGGCTGCTCTACAGACCTCCGAAGGACTACTTCACAACCCTCCAAAGTACCCTGAAATTTGTTTTTTTAGGGCTGAAAAAATCATTTTTTTTGTATTTCCACCCACCTAAAATGGCAGTGGCAGTGACACAGGAACTGAATTTTAAAAATTTAAAATTTAAAAAAAACAAAACGCGAAATTTGACTATTTTGGTGAACGGTCATCTTGGTTGGCAACTGACTGTTTCAATGAGCAGTCCTACGGAGGGCTAAAATTTTTCTGTAATGACAAGCTCACAAAGAGATTTCTAAAAAAATACTCTGAGTCGTAGAAAAGTGTCTACCCGACATGTTCTCAAAGTGCTCTACTTTAGTACAAGTGCAAAAAGCACAATTTTTTTCCCCCAAGATGCAAATGGAACATTTTCAAGTTAGAAAAAATCCACAATTTTTTGTTTATTTTTCTGAATTCTTCTACTATTTTCTAAAAATCAAACCTCAAAGTATCTACTTTCTAAGCATTTTTCATCACTCTTTTTTTGTGCATAACTTTTAAAGACAAATTTTTCTAGGCCTGAATTTTCACACATATTGTTTTGAATGCTTTGCAAATTATTCATATTTTATTTTTTAAATTTTACTCCAAAAGTCACACTACTCACTAAAATAGGCGGTTTTGAGACAAAAACAACAAATGTTTCTTGCTACAACCCCAAGTGAGCTTTGCAAGTGATTAGAGATTTTTCTAAAAAAGTCAAATTTGATACTAGGATGATAGGAATTGAAAACACAAATCATGATAGAATTGAAAAGACATGAAATTTCACAAATCATCCTCAGCTATTTTCCAAGCCATGTCAATTACAATTGAACATCTAATTCGCACTTGGCTTTCAATTTTTTTAATCCTTTGAAGTTGGCATTTAATAGGTGAATTACAAATATTTTCAAGATCTCACTAAATGAGCTCAATAAAATAGATGATGTACTTTCAAGTGTGCTCAAAAGCATTGAAGTTTTTTACCTTTTGTCTATTCTTTAGTAATAAGACTCTGTCATTGTCATTCAATTCTTCATGATTTTATGTCAAATATCCAAATCAGTCTATATAAAGATGGTAGACAAAAAAAGTTGCAAAAATGAAGATGTTAAACTTGAATATTTTTCAAGACATTATTTTTTTTCCCAAATGCTCTAAATTTAAATCTACATTCCTTCATTTCCACTTCTATCAAATGTTTTAGTGGTTAACCTTGAACAACCAAAAAGTGGATAATGATTGATGTATGATTTTTCTTTAAAATGTAAAAACAAAGAATGTACTTATTCAACAATGAATTTGACAACTTTGGGTTGATTCCCATAGTGCCATAGGCCTTGACCTTCCACGGCTAATGCCGTAAAGACAACAAAGAATTTTCAAAAAATTTCAAATGCTCAACTCAATTCTTCATCATAAAAAATTAAATTCAAAATTTGTAGTTCAAAAAAATTAAGTTAAGAAGATTCAAATTTCAAAGCCTCATAATCTGGTCAATCTAGGAGCAAAGACATTCATTTTCTTCACTTTAAAAGCATATCTTGTGATTGATACAATCAAAGTTTCTAAAATTTCTTCTAGACATTCTCATACCAGTCTAGTGCAAGATCCTACGTTTGGCCGACATGGAAAGAAAAAGACATTTAAAATATTTGTTGTTTGCATTGAAAGTGGTAGTTTTGAGTGACTTTTGACCCGAATAATGGGACATCCAAAGGGGAATGTGTGATACGCAACATACGAAACAAGTGAAAAGCAAGTGATAGCCTTTCCTCGATGTAACATTGAGCATTCATTTGAGGTTTCAATTGGGAAAATTAGCATTTGGAAACTGCTAATTTTCAGCATCTCATGTCACATTTTGGCACTCTGAAAACCGCAATAAAAGAATAATTATGAGACTCAAAGAAACACGTGCACTTTGGCTTTTGTGACTTCCAAATCATTTGGTCCCTATTGATAGGATCATCACTTTGGCTAATCTGGATTGCTCGGAACCAGAAGGTGTTTTCTCACACATTGTAACCGCATGGTCTCCTGCAACAAGGGCTATGGGACTCGCTTCTTGATTCAAATAGAGAGCAGTGTTACTTAAAAGTTAAAAACCAAACGACAGCTAGGCTCCAACCTCACTTTGCAGCCTTTGCGTGGCTCAAATTTGATAACATCTGGCTCTGCTCCAAGTTATTAGCATCAAGGGAAGGTGGCATTATCAGGTGGCATTATCAGGTGGCAAGGGTGTGGCCCTCCCATTTGTGATTTTTCCTAAGGTTCTTTGGTTTATTGGTTTTCTTTGGTCCTTTTTGCTCATATTCTCTTCATTTGTCTTGCCTCACGGCTTGGTTGTTTTTGTACTTTTTTTTTTTTTAATGCAGTGGATTCTCCCCATTTGCTCAAAAAAATAAAAAAATAAAAACATGTGCACGCGTACTTCCACCATATGTCATGGCTCACTTTAGAAATTAATCATTTCTTTATGGCGAATTTCATTAAAATGGCAATATTCCATGTGCCAATTTCAATCTAAACCACAAAGTGATATCTAGGAATGGTGTACATTAAAGACATCTAGGATAATTAGAGATGTCAAAAATCTAGGACTTTTATAGACTTCAAATCGCACAGTCTAAAAAATCCAGGACTAATATAGATTCCAAATATCTATGACTTATATAGATTTCAGAAATCTAAAATAGACATAGATTTCACAGATTTAACAATTCAGACTGCACGGTCTGAACTGTTACCAGTGCCAAAAGTAACGGAATGCCGCCATTTTAATGAAATTAGCCATCCTTCTCATATTCATCTCTGGTTCTTAAATTCTTCAACAAGGTTCTCATATTCTTCTCCGGGTTCCTGAAAGGCAACTCTCTCAAGAAAATTAAAGAGAGTGACGGTGGTGCAGGACTCCGAATGAAAAAGCTGGTGACTGTGTTGTAGGTGCATTCTGGACAGATCTATCTAGCTTGAATTCCGATCCGAGTCCTCGCTCAGCTAGCACCGTTCCTTGCTTGGATTCAAGAAGAAGGCTTTAAACGTTTTGAATTCAGCAAACCCACGCGCGCTCAATTCCCAGCAATGCCACTTGGTGACTAACTTATATTCAGACAATTTTTTCTTTTCCTACCGATTCGGAGCAGAATCATTGATTAATGATGAATTAGGAACCCGAGCTGGAAGGATCGATGATAGAGTGTCCAGCAATTCAAAGCTCTCAAGGAAAGTCTCAGTGAGATTATGTCTCATGACCAGGCACCGTACATGTTCTACCATTTGTTCCAGCAGCGAACCTTTTGTTCGAGCACGCAAGCTTCTTCCTGTGGCCCAGTGCAGATGGTAGCTAGCCTGCGTCTCATTCGTTACCGATTATTCCCTGCAATCCAGAGGCTCCATGTGGATTTCTTGCTTTAAAATAAACAGACATTCTCGATTTTGTAAGCCCCGCATTATGTATGGCTTGGTATTCGATTAATCTGGAAGAAGCGAAATTCAGGACTTGCGGTAATCTGCTGCTAAATCGGCCCCCACCTCTACAGATTCTTCCCTAAAATGTATACAATCTGAACATGACAGCCAGGTTGGGCATTCGGTTTACCACTTTTAAGTGAAATTCATGTTTCTTTTATTGCGTAATCAACATATACAAGCTAAGAGAATGTAGAATCCTCTTTCACCAAGACCCTACAAAACTTAAGGCATTTTTATATTAGGAGCCACGGTGATTGGGATGATCATCGGAATAGTTTCCTCAGACAATTAAAGTCTAAGTGTCCTTCAAAATACCGAATGAGCGCTCAAAATGAGAAACTGTGTATTTAGAACTTGTAATGATCCCCGAAAACCACTTATAATTCCAATTTTCTAGGCAACAGTAAGTTACATTGAAGTACAAAACAAGACAAAAACTTTCGGTATCAAAAACACTTCCAAATGTAGGACCGGGCCGGGCAGGAGGTAGGGAGGACTCAATCCTCCTGCCGCTGTGCATAGAATGTGAACCTTTTTAGCGTTAGATACTAACGACGTATATATTGCAAGTTGGTAATTCTAATGTTGTTACCGGCTACTTGCTGGCGACAGGTTGTGTTTATCTGACGTGAAAGCAGCCTTTCTACTTGACGGAACCCTTGCAGTGTGTTCTTCAACACACTTGTGTCAAAATTAAAATAAAAAATAAAAAATAAATAAAATGTTGTTACCGGCACTAAAACGCTCTTATGGTCGATCGTTAACAGTATGTGTGACTGTACTCAGACAGAGATTATGGGTTTGGAACCGCAGTTCAGACATGTTAGTTTTTATATTTTGGGGGGTCACAAATTAAGAACAGGACAGACCAGCTTGAAAGCGTTGGACTAGGCTTACATCCACGTGTCGGCTGGCCGAGACTTGAAGCTGGGGAGCGAGCGCTGCATATAAAGCGGTAGCTGCACGAGTCCTCCCACAGACGATACTTGTTGAGGAATTTTGATTGCAGCGTGTGTGCAGCTCTTTGCATCCATATCCCAGAAATTAGAATTAGAGACTTAGAGTTATGTACAGTTTCTTATCGCCTGAGGTAAATATGGTTGTTGCTCGATTTCATGCTCATAGTGTGTTCTGGTGAAAAGGAATGTGGCAACTGAAGCGGTAAGCTGCGGCTCATTCTTTTTCATTTCGAGCGTTGCTTCCACTGCTGCTCTTTGTACTCATGTCCACCATCATGTGTATGTTTCTTCAGTTTTTTTGAGTTTCGTTTCTGCCACCGGTATCTGAGTGTAAAGATCCAACGATCTAACCCAATCGATCACAAGTTTATAATAGAGACCTTGGTTCTGCTCTAGCCAATGTCGCAGTGCACAGTCTTTTTAGTCACGAATGCTTAAAGGACTGTGCATGTGGCATTGGTTATCGTGGAACAAGCTTACAAGCCTCTAATGCGTTACTCGTGGAGTCTTCCAGAGCAAAAGCACCGCCATGCCGGTCAGTAAGTATTCGTATGTTAAGATTCTACATACTTAAATTCAACACTACAAGTTATGCAGAATGATGATTGTAAACTTGATCAACAATATTGGCTTGAGGTTTCGACACTTCAGTTGTGAGCTGTAGAAACACAAAGCTAGAATGTTTAACAGAAAAGGGTTTGGACAAAGTTACCAGCATGCGCAATGGTTTTAGTTCATTGTAAAATTGAATGTGACATTGACGTAGGTTGTAGCAGATTGTGAAATGGTGTCAGTTTTGTTGTTATTCACTTAACTTTCATTTTTTTCCCATTAATAAATATATTTTCTACCCAGTGTGTCTTCCTGAAGATTACCTGACGTTGCTAGCTGTGCAGGCATAGTTTTCTGAAGTAAATTGTCACTCATATTAGAAATATTCTGCCATAGAATATTTAAACTTGTGATTAGTTAAATCTCGAGAGAAGCGATGAGCTGTGGAGACTACACTTGACACCAAGTGCTTTTCATGAGAAAAGTAGAAACATACATGGAAACAACTTCTTTACAGTGAGGACGATGCAGTCTTGAAATGCACACATGCAAGCTTGATTACACTAGAGATTAGATCTGCTTTTTAGCCAATGTTGGCATGCCCTTACTTTTATGGAATCAGTTCTCTTGATCTAAATGAAGTGAGCATGCCGCATTGTCTAAAAAACTGGAACTTGTCTCTAATTTTCTGTCAACTTAGTGGCTCCTGAGCTGATCCGAGGATAACATTAGTCCAGATCTCCATGGGCACAACAATTTGCCTCATGACGCATACTCAGGTTTTACAGTTCTGCGGAGTCATCGTATGAACTTTGATCAGTATTGGTTTGAGAATTTGGCTCTGATTCAGTTGTGAGCTAGAGTGAGGAGAACTTTATTGTAGAAATGTTTAGCATAGAGCCTTCTCTTTTACAGAAACGGTTTAGGTTGCGTTTAAAATGGCCTTAATACTGTAACATCATTCATTCGTTGATAGTGAATTCATTTGCCGTTGATAGTGAATTCATTTGCCGTTGATAGTGAATTTATTTGCCGTTGATAGTGAATCGAAGAATTGTATCAGGTTGTAAATGGTTTATGTTATTCTATTTAATACTCTGTAAATGTGTCTTCTTGTGTTTTTCAGAAAATTTGTTGCTGTGCTTCTGAAGTTCTGGTCGTATTAGTGAAGTTGATATGTTTCCGACAGTTCTATAAGCTCGGACTGATACAGATCTGAGGTCAGTTTCCAGGCCATGTCACTTGGAGCCAATCTTTAGAAGTTTTGCCAATTTTAAGGTAACTAATATGGCAATCAGTTGCTGTGCAGGCCGGTATGATTTCCTGAAGTTGCTACGAAGTGCGTGACGCTTACGTAGATGATTCAGAAATGGCCAAGCTCACTTTGAACATCCTCAGTCTGTAGAGTAGATACTGTTTGAGATCGTTACAATAGATTTTGACTGTTAATTTGTGAATATTGGTGGTCCACAAAAACACGGGTGGATGTCTATTAAAATGCGTTTACAAAAACACAGGTTTCTTGTTTTGTAAGTGCACGTCACTTAGAAATTAGAAGCAACAATTTTACATTTCAAGTTTGATACAATGTTCACAAAGTATATACCGGTAGTGCAAATACACCGGCACAATACTACTAGATTCTCCTCACAAATGTATACTGCAAACACACTATGTACTTGCACTGTATATTTGCACTGTATGGTGAATTTATTAAAATGTCGCCTTTCCAAAACTTTGGCACTTTCATAGTTCAGACCATTTTTTCTGAAATCTATACCCATCCTAGATGGTCAAAATGGCACGTGCGTTGAATACCACCATTTTAACAAAATTCCCCATCTATATGGTGGCTCACCTTAAATGTCATTTTTAGATTATATAAAGGGTCTATATTTTTAGCTTGGAATTATTAAAGTTAGAATTCTATTTAGAATTCCAGACATAAGATTCAACGTATACCATACATAGACTATATCTGTAAACATTTATGGAGTTTTGCTCTAAGTGTAAACATAATCAAAATAGAGCAAAATTTTATTATTGGTCCAATGTAGAACACATTCAAAGAAATCTGGACCCCGCGGAGGGCCGCTGCAACTACAGTAAAATGTGCAAATTTTACAAAAGAAAAAAATTAAGAATTAAAATTAAAATAATAATATATACATTTTTTTTTTCTCAAAAATGTTGTCAAGGTGTATTGCTAACGCAGGACTAGGACTAATATATATATATATATATATATATATATATATATATATATATATATATATATATATATATATCCAAATTTGCACATTTATCGGCTTGTCAAACGACCCTCCACAAGGCCCAAACTTTTTGTGATGTTTACCTTTAAAGGTTTTTGACTATGTTTTCACCAAATCCATTCTAAAAATGTCATTTCTAGTACAAGTACCAAATTTTTGAAAAAAACATTAGAAGAAATTTGGACCCTGCTAAGGGCCACTGCAACTTTGCAAGTACAGTAAAATATGCATTTACAAAAGAAAAAAAAATTTAATTTAAAAAAAAAAATTTAATTTAAAAAAAAAATTTAGTTTAAAAAAAAAAAAAAATTTAACTTTTTAAATTTTAAATTTTAATTTTAAATTTTAAAATTTTAAAAATATTTTTTTTCTCAAAAACGTTGTTAGGTGTCACGCGAGACTGGGACTACAAAAAAAAAAAAAAAAAAAAAAAATTTAAACAAATTAGTTAATTAGTTAATTAATTAATTAATTCTTTGAATTTGCACATTTGGCGGCTTGTCAAACACCCCTACACAAGGCCCAAACTTTCTATAATGACATTTTTAGATACATGAAACCGTAGGGGCTTGTAGTATATTGGTTTGAGAAGATGTGGAAATGATTTCAGAGATTTTTACCATGTAGATTGCAAGATATTAGTGTTTGAATTGACAAAAATGTTTTTTTGTCCCTACAAAAAATTGGACAGCTGCACATCACAAGATCACGTTGTTATGAAAAAACGTTCAAAATGGTGGTAATTCTTTGGATTCATTCTTCAAGGCAAGTTGGCTACATGCTTGAAAAATTTTAGATCATTTGGAATTGTACAACATACAAGGAAAAAATAGTAAGTAGAAAAAAGTAGAGAATGATTCAAAGTACAAAATTGTCAAGAATTTATTTATAGAATTGAAAAATGCCAATCAAAATGGTAGTAATGTTATGATAAACAATATACATCTAATTTTCTGATTTTTTTCAAAAAGACATTGAAAATTGAGTTAAGTAAATGCCTTCAAAGTTTATTTTAGAGTAGAGATTCTATAACTACCCTCAAACTAAAATTCTTCATATTATTTGTCTCATTAATCAAAATTGAAGGATTCAAAGCTTTTCACGTATAAATAAATCTAGAGAACCAATTTCGAATTTTTATTTCTTAAAAAAGTGATTTTTAAGGATTTTTTGGGCTGTGGAAACTGCCCTTGGGTTGTTGCATGAATGACCTTCCGTTTTTGTTCCACTTTGGCCATCTTCAGCCATTTTTTCGGAAGTACTATAAAAATAGAAAAACATTTTTAAGAAAATATAAAAAATATGAAAATGTATACACCTATAAGAAAAAGATACCCTGTGAAGGAAAAGCAAAAAAAAAATCTTTAAATAGGAGAACTAGAAAAGTGCAAAATCGCAAGAAAATACATATTTTAACATTTTAATTTGTAAAAAATAAGAAAAGTAATTGAAAAAAAAATTGAAAAATGACATTTGAGAAGACTTCATACTAAAGAGATTTCACCAAAAAAATGATCCTGAAACCATCTTCAATGTTTAGAATTGCATGCGCAAGGGAGCCCTCTTTGCATGGACGTAGAAGATATAAAATAAAATATTTTTTAATGCCCCTTGGTAGAAACATGAGTTCCTACTATGGAAATAGACCATAGAAATTTCAGCTCCATATCATTAAATTTGGGGACTCCTTACGTAGTAAAAACCCTAAAATTCAAAACATGACAAATTAGTTTAAATGATTTTTAATATAAAATGATTTTTGAAAATTTCGAAAATATATGAGATATGATTAAACTCATAAGAAGACTCTCCATTAAAAATTTCAAGTTCATACAAGTCATGCTTCTAAAGTTATTGCAAAATGAAGCTTCAACACTGCGTTTGTGACAATGTTTCAATACTGGTCTTTCATGCAATCACCCCCAAAGATTAATGAAAATTACATATCATGCAATTTAACTTTTTAAGCATATAGTCAAAAATTATGAAATTTGTCAGGCCTTAACCCCTAAGTGCCTAAGCCTTTCCAAGTGTGTTTTTCCTTTGAAAAAAGAGCATGAGCTTATATTTATCTCCAATGAAGCACACTGTTTGTTTTTCAAAATCTAACCGTCTAGATGTTTAGAGAGCTTGCTTGTTAGCGTACTTACCAATTTTGAGTGTAAAATTGCATAGGAGGTGTGAGATTATAGAAAGAGAAATATAAATATCCTATTTTTAGTATCTTGCCCCTCCCCACAATGTTTGAAAATTTGCATATAAGAGTTTTTTGGAGTTGGGTGTGACATGAATAATTTAAAATTGCGTTAGCACACTAAAATGCACTTCTAAGTTCAAATGAAGAGCTATCAAAGTCATTACACAATCCACCTTGTAGTTGTTGAAATGCAACTTTTTTTTTATAAGTAGAAATTGTAAATAACTCCAAATTAACACTTGCATGTTTAAATTTTCAGTGGTGAAAATCATGAAAATACTCCTCTCTTTCCATTTGGGACCATTTTCAAAGCAAATGGATAAGTACAACTTTTGAGATCTCAAATCAAGTGAAATTGGCAAGCTTTGTTCAAAGCCGAGAAATCAAGTAAAATTTGCAAGCTTTACTCTTCCTCTAATGATACATATATGCCTTTGAAGACCTCTCAAAAATCAAATATTTACCTTTTTTAATGAAAAATAAAAGTTTCCAATAGTTAACCTTCAATACTGCCCGTAAAAAAATTTTAATCAGTCAAAGGAATTTAATTGCCCATGCCCAAATGAGCTTGAAATTTTGGAGCGACCATATTTGGTCGTTGAGGCAGTTAGAGGTTAAAGCTATTCCTTAAGCACATCTTGTATGAAAATTTAAAAAAAAAAAAAAAAAAAGTTGTTCGTAGTGAGCTACCCAAAATTGCTATGTTGCAATAAACGGAGTTTGGTCTTTTAGGAGTTAAAGTTTGTCTTTAATAGGAATGAAACCAATATTTTGTTAAAATGGCGACTGATGTTCTACAAACTTGGCACTTTCATGTTTAGACTATGTGGCCTAAAATCTATACTTGTCCTACAAATGAATGGAAAAATGACATATGGAATACCACCACTTTAACAAAATTTCCCATATAACCAATAGATTTCAGTTTTTGTTTGGGTATAGTCTATTAAAAATGATAATAAACCCCTAAAGGACTAAGTTACATTTTTTTGGCAACATAGTGTTTTTGGTCATCCAATTACAAATGGAATTGTCATTTTTTTTTTGAAATTTCACACAACAGGTGGCAATTGAGGAGTAGCTTTACAAAATTTTCATAACTTTTGACTTGCATGGTTAAAAAGTTATTGCATGTTATGTAGTTTTTTTTGGAGCTCAGGTAGATACGATAAAATCATTCTTTTAAGAAATAGAAATTTGAAATTGGTATTTTAGATTTATATATGCATAGAAGCTTTAAATAGTTCAATTTTTATTAATGAAATGAAAGTTATAAGTAGTTTTAATTTGCAAGCAATTATAGAATTTCTATTCTAAAATAAATTTTGAAGCAAATTCTTTTTAGGCATTTAATGGCCTAGAAGCACAAAAAATAATAGGGGAGTATCAACAAAAATTTGATGATGATGCCAAGTTGTTCCAAGTTTTGAAAATATTTTGGAGGAAATTGCCAATTTTAAATGAAATTCATTCCAATATATAGATGAAAACATAGTTCTATCTAAAATATAGATGAATATCATACTATTTGGGTACATCATTTTCTTGTACATGTTGCTACTTCGGGACTTTTCTAATAAAAAAAAAAAAATTGCTTTGAAGCTCTCTATTTAATTCAACTTCAATATTTTTGGAAATATACTAAAATCATAGAATGTAGATTGTTTATTAAAACATTATTTACCACCTTTGGATTGGCATTTTTCAATTCCATAACAAAAAATTTAGTAATTTAGTATTTTCAATCATTTTTTATTTCTTTCTACTTACTATTTTTTTCAAGTATGAATATAAAATATTTTTTGTTGAAATTATATATATATATATATATATATATATATATATATATATATATATATATATATATATGTTTTCAACTTATTTCTTCAACACATTATGGAGAGTTGCAAATTGTAGGATTTCTCCATTTTGGGATAAGAAGTTTGAAAAATGAAATCTAACCTTTTGGAAAGAGTTGAAAATATTTTAAAGCGGGAATGAATTTTTATTAGGAATTAACCTCTAAAGTCCCATTGTCCCCTCAAGGGACAAAATGGATTTTGGGCAAGCTCCTACGGCCTCAATATTCATCATGATTTCTTAAAACTTTTTGTGATTGTGAAGATAGAAAAACGCTTTAGCTTATGGGCCCTATAAGAAATCCTCGTTTTTTTGACAAGCCTGGATTTTTTGTGACGGATTTTGTTAGACATTTATATTGACATCTATCTGTTTTTATATTTTCATAATGTTACATTGGATATTATTGTTGACATAAAAACAACTAGATGTCAACTTAGATGTCTAATAAAATCCATCATAAAAAAGCTAGACTTGTCAAAAAAAACGTGGGTTTCGTATAGTGGGGGAATATGATTTTTATTCAGTTGGCTCAAGAACATAAGTTATGGCACAAAAAGCCCTTGTTTTAGGTGCGGTGGGCAACCTCCTTCCAAAAAAATTAAAATTAAAAAAGTTAAAAAGATTTGTTTTTTATATATTGTAATTTTATCTACATAGGGAGCTCTACTTCCATTTGGATTTATTACGTGAAAGTTATGGACAATCTTATTTTTCAAACAAACAGAGCATCTTCTTGAAAAAGTAATTTAGAAGACTCATTTCTAAATGTAATTTTCACAGTTCAAAAAAAAAATAGTTTGACATGGTTAAATTTGCTTGCTAAAACAATCTCACCATTGGGATTATAGTGTTTCAATCCCATCTTAGAGCTATTAATGATTTAGGTTTTCTTTCAATCTTGGATATACTTCAACTCAATTCTTCAACAAAAAAAAATTTAAGTCAAAGTTTGTAATACAAAAAATTTCCATGAATCATGGTCAAAGTCATCTAAAATTGCAAGTGAGAGTTAAAAATAAAAATAAAATTTTTAATTTTAAATGCTAACATCTTCCAATCTATACGGCCAAAGTTCAAGAAAGTTTTACTACATGATTTGAGATAAGGGAAGTACAAGACTCTATATTTATATTCTAAAGTTTTATTTTTTTATTTTTTTTCTTGATTGAATGCAACAAAATTAGTAGTTTTGGATCGTTTTTGATAGAAAAATGGCCTTAGGACTGTAGGGGTTAAATGATTTTTTTAATTCTTACAATTGAAAAAAGTGTATAATTAAAATTATTAATATATGATTCATATTTTTTTTTTAATAAAGATAAGATGAATAAAAAATTTAGATATCTATACCTTAAATTTGGCTGTTTGTTTGTTTGTTTGTTTGTTTGTTTGTTTGTTTGTTTGTTTGTTTGTTTGTTTGTTTGTTTTGTTTGTTTGTTTTGTTTGTTACATTGAGATCTCCCGGACTGTGCATCCCACGGCCACGTGCTTGGTACCATTGGAAAGGGCTCGGCGAGGAGGGGTGCACGGGCTTGGTTTCGTGGTGTTTGGAGCAGTGGTGCAAAAGTTATTGAATTTCAAAGTATTTATTGATTAAAAAATTAGAAAATTACTTTTACTTTGATTTTGGTGGCGTTCTTGCTACTGGGAGTGGAACTGGGAGTGGAACCGGGAGTGGAACTAGAAGTGGATGAAAATTGGGCCAACGGCACAGGGTCACACTAGTTTTTAATTAAATTGGAATATTCAATCATATTACACAGTTGAAAGAATAATCAAACCAATCAATATCTAAAGATCTAATTATCCAAGAAGACAATGATAGACAAAGTAAATGATTATATCCACTTGGAATTGTTACCATTTCATGCATTCATTTTTTTAATGAGGATATGCTAATTGGTCATAATTTATATTAAAAAATTATTTTGAAAATTATTTTGTATAAATTATATTCTATAAATTTGAAAATAGAAGTAAAAATCTACTATTTTTTGCCTTAAAAATAATATAAGAAAAAAAATTCCAATACAAATGAAAGTTAAATTTGGAAATATTATTATTGATCAGTTAAAGTTTGAGATTTCAACTTGCTACCAATTTTTTTTATAAACTCTCAAATTTCATCAATAATACTAATTTAAAATTATTATTATTTTAAATTTATTCTATTGATAACCAACGACCTTCCAGTCCAAATGGATTTAGCTGATATTTGGTGATATATTTTTGTATTGACAAATATAGTGTGAATAGTCAATGTAGACATGACTAAAAACCATGGAATTTTGATGCTACATTAGTAACTATTATTGTTTCTTCAAATAATTTGTAAGCCCCTTCACCCACAATTGCGTTGTTTATTATAATAAATATAAAACTTGACCTTTGAGAGTTGGAGAGATATTATTTTAGGTGAAAATTTATTAAATTGACACCACACCTTAATGAATATAAGGAATCCCTCATCACATTTTTGCCACTCATTGTCATTGTAGCAATTGATAACGATAATGAATTTTCTTTGATGGCAATCAATTCTTTGTTGGCATCTTGAATTTAACAAAATTCTTTTTTTTGGTTTGGAGTTTTCATTAAGGTTTTAAGCTTTAGGAATCAAGAATCCATCCAAAATAGACAAGCCTCTTACCTTGCAACCCAACCTCAATAGTAACAATCTCAATATCTTGGGGCTAATTCCAAAAGGGCATATATTTTTCAAAGGAGTGTACTTGTTTCACAAATCACATCCAAGTGGAATTATAATATCTTGATTAAAATTGTAATTCTTATGAAGTTCTGAAGTCATCTCATCTATTGTGAAATTACAAAAGTATTTGTAGAGTGGTCATGAACATCCTATAAACAATCCATAACCACTCTTGCACATATTTAATGGTACTTAAGAGTTAAGAGTTAACCATAAAACTTAAAGAGGGAGATGATCGTATCTCCAACATGCACCCCTCTAAAAGCCATCAAAAATTGCAATGTTGTTATTGATCCCAAATCTAGTGTATCTAAAATCGCTGCCTAAGTCTTTATTACCACCCTTCTGCAAGTGTAAAACTATTTTGCCATTGTCCTATTTAAAATATTAAACTACAGAGTCGTTATAGTGACTTTTTCAGATATGGATGATTTTTTGGACAGTATTGAGACATAAAGTAGGATGATGGAATTTTGCAGCAAATAAAAATGGTCTTGTCTAACTTATTCTTGCAAAGTGGAATTTATCCCTTCACTACCCAAGGGGATGAAAAGTGTCCATTGGAAATTAAGAACCACAATCAAACATTATAGGAAAACAATCAAATTGCCTGATTACTAATTTTTGATATTGCATTTACTACGCAATGAAGTTGGTCATGCATCCCAATTGTGAAGATGCATGTTAAAAAACCACTGCAATTTTTGTGTACAATAGTAGTTCTTCAGATTGATGCAATTACAAGTCATAGGTGAGGAAATAACCAAGTTCCAATAGATTGTTATTTGTATCTATGGTTTTAGCAACTGAGTAGAAATAGATATTCTTTACTTGGTTGGTTGCATATTGTATAAAGTGAAGCTCTCTAGCATTGGTTTGGATAACTTCTATTCATATCCTGATTTGCATTGTGCTTGGCTTGTTTCAAATGTTGCCATGAATAATTTGCAACTGAAGATTTGTTGCCAAGGTCTTGTGAGTTGCTCATATTTGGTGTGAGGTTTTGTGTTTGGTTCTAACTGGAGATCATTGTGAAATTATACATATATTTTTGTGAGAGCTCCCTCTCTTGCACCTTTACCAAATCATTATCCTAAAAGTTGGGCAAATCTTCTGACTTAAGTGATCCTATCTTAGGGATACTTTATACTATGGTCAAAGGTCAAGAGGCCTTCAATTTCAACCAATTAGATTGCAAGAAACCAAAAATTTGGCTCCTTGACCCTCGCTCCTTGAATTTAAATTATACACTTGAATTAACAAGGTATTTGATGTGGGAAGATTTATCTAAATTTTGTATATAAGATGATCTTATTTTTACATAAAAAGCCACTAGGGACGTATTTCCAATACCCTATATTTTTTATAAACTCATTCATGTGGTTCTTTAAGTGGGGCTACCTTATATATAAAAGTTAAGTGTCTAATTTTTTCTTGCCCCTATCTTTCTTCATAAATTTTTTGTTCTCTCTACTATATACATGTATAGGGTATACACTATGAAACCAACAACAATCAATTCAATACAAGTGTCATTGACCAAGTGGCGTTTTTTAATAACAAGTTTTCCATTGAACACTTTAGAATCTCCACTCAAACTATTTTGTGAACATCCCATTCAATGTGAGTATATTTAACAAATATGACTTCAATGATTGAAATTAAACGGACTATAAACTCTATCTTCTTATTGTAAAAAACTTAGTTTGTTAAATCCACTAAATAAGCCTTTCTATTCATCCAATGTGACAAACTCTAACACTTGTGGTCAATGTTTTACATTTATATTATACATATATATATATGACTAGTACCATGGCACAATTTTAGTCAATACCCTTCATCATAGAGTTTTTTGATTGTGTCCATTTTAACATCATCTATCCACATTTATATTCATCGTATTATTAAAAATTTGCACGGCTCCTATCTATCAAGGCTAACTTATTAATAAAAATTCCTACTTTATGATGTTTTTACATAGCCTAATTTATATGTATTATAGTATGAAGCATTTTATGAACTCTATAGTAGCCCTATATATTATATAAAATTTTCCTCTTTTGAATTAAATGAACCCTATCTTTTAATTCATATAGTCTCCTAAAAAATTGACAGTGCATGATCTCCCCGGGTCACATTAGAAGGCAAAGTCCAAAAGCCATTACCTTCCCAAAAGCGTACATAGCAACTTGCTTTTGATGCAAGTGATGGACTCTCAAAGGAAGTTTGGATTTAGTTTTCCTTTGATCTTGCATTTGTGCATCCATATAATGTATTGGACTCACACATATTGAGCACCATTTCATAGTACACACAAATTTCTTGGTTATTACCTCAAAACTTGTGCACAAGTGAAACTACTACACTAAATAGGGGTATTAAGGGGACCCATACCAATTAATCGACATCTCACACTATATAATCATCTACCTTTTATGTACATCAATAGTTATTGAAGTGTGCGGGGAGTGTACATCATGTTTCAAACATCTACAATTTTTGAAGATAAGTCCCTTTAATTTTTGGTCCCCTTAATACCTCTATTCAATGTAGAAGGCAAATTCAATTGTCAAAGTATCTTTTTAATTGACATTCAAAAGATTTTGAAAGTTGTATAGGTTATTCCACATTTTACAGACCAACATTAATTAATGGAAGTTTTAGGATAAATTATACATCAAAACAATACATTATACACCAAAACCATACATGATAATACCACAATACCAAAATGTTGGTGAACTCAAATTTACTGAAATTATAGATTGTTGTTCATCCAATGGTTGGAAAAACATTGATGCATGTTCCAACACAATGTTGTTTCAACATTGACTAAAAGTTCTGAAAATCAATATTGTATATGACCACAATAATACCATGATATTCATATATACACAAAATTTCAGAAAGAGATGCGAGTGTTTAAAGGGATGATTCAAGGTACAAACACTCGTTTCGATTTCAAAACTTCAGACACTCCCTTGCTCGAACAACTGAACCCATTCGAGTCTGCCAATCCAAAGTTCTGAGTCTGTCCGTTTCAGATTGTTGACATATCCGCCATCAACCCTGAACCCATAGACAGGTCGTTATTCGTTTCATGGAGCACAGACCCACACTAACAGGGTTGAGAATTACAAAGTTATTACAAAGATCCAAGGCTGCTCGACTAATTTATCAGTTGTGCTTACCATCAGAAAAATTGGTCCTGGCAAACATGGTGCTATGATGCTGCATGTGATAGTAAAGAAGAGATTATGGTGTCATTTTATCCTATCAAAGTTAGTACAGAGGCTGGCACCAAATTATCTTAATAGCATTTCAAAGCACCATCATGGCACTAAACTTGCAAGCCCTGAAGTTCCTGATGACGGAAAGAGACTCGATCCATATTGGAAATCTTGATGTACTAAACTTCAGAGCATCCCAAACTTGAGTCCCTTCCAGGACGCGGTCAGTAGCGCAAGGGGATTCAGCAAGTCTAGGTTTAGTGATTCCTGAGTCCTGGGAGTCTTAGGTCGATCTTAACATCTCACAATGCTGCTCCTTTCCGTTTCACTAGCTGACGCCAATTAATTAAAGAGAATTCGGCACCCAAGGACAGCATAACGAACTAAACAAGTAGATGTTTTTACCCAAAAACAAGCTCATCATCCTTGTAATTGCACATCCTCAATGGCCAACAAGAAAGTTCACAGATCAAGCTGCCCAGACAAGAAAATTCAAAGCTGAAGCTGCGCTGACAGACTCAGCTGCTGAATCGTAAAGTCACTAGTCATGGCACTCTTCGTCTTGCTCAAGCCAACCGTGAACACTATGAGTGCGCTGTGCTTTTGCAGCGTACAGAGCACAGTCCAGGGTAAGGTCCACACTCCACACTCTGTAACTGCAAACTCTGTAATGGCACCGCCGTAGCAGCGGTGTCAAGCGCGAGACTCTCCTGTCTCTCTCTATTTTGAGGGCAGCACGGTCAGAGCACAATTGTGAGCACAAATTGCATCGTCCAAATCGCCTCCTTGGGAGCACAAGTCTAGCACTCTGACAACCCCTCATTTATCGCAAAAATCTGTCTTGCTGTGTGCACATCTGATTGGACAACTTCAGCATGTCCAGCTGTAAACACGAGTCCAGTAATCCCCGCAGAAGTGCAATTAGAGAGGGCAGAGTAATTCTCTCTGCCCAAGTAATTTCAACTGCAAATCACGATGTATCTGAAACGTCTACATTGTCAAGCATGAAACAGGAGCTCACTTGTGCTTGTTGATTACCGGTGGGCCTTCTGTTTAGCAGCAAGGAGAGAACAAAAGTTTCTGAAGCTGAATTGCAAAGAGCACGAGATCCGAACGTAGTTCAGCTTCAGAACATTCCATTCTGTCACCATCCCTTCCTCCCTGAGCGTTGGAGGCAGCATCATGTCCATCACCAAAGTCACCTCCACCGACGCCTCCCTGTACAACGCCTCCTCGCTCACGTTCAGCGGCACCTTCGCCACGCCCACCACGCTACCGTGATTGGCGGCACAGGTCACTTCCGAAGATGCCGAGGCTACGCTCTCAAGTCTAGGGACTTCCGCTATAGTAGCATCTGTTCCTAAAAACAGCGACTTGCAATTTTTCACAATGGTAGGTCTTGAAAGAATCGCAACTTGATTGAACCACTACCACGCTCAATTTCGCCGCCTTTTTCTTTGTAAGCCCACGTAGGGCGTGTCTCCAACCAAGGCTGACAGGCATGAACCACCAGCCTCTCTTGGGGGCTGAGAACTCGGACCAGCTAGGTCATTCTCATCCGAAAGAGGTTGCGTTGCATCTGGGTCTGGTTCCGAATCGACCACGAAAGTCGCAACTGGCTCACTGATAGCTTTCACCTCACCAACCAAACTTTCACTGAGTGCTTCACCTCTCTGCTTCAGAACAACAAAAATATCATGATCATTAAAACATAACCTGTTGAAGGAATAATTTGAAGACTTTGAAAAACCTTGATATAAATTATCCTCAGAAACAATTGCATGACAACATGTGCTTTACCTCAATCTTTTTCTCTGCCAAAGACCTCTGGTGGTTACTCTCCTCTTCGTCATCTTCACTGGAAGAACTAGTAGAGTTGTCTCTTTCAGAGTCCTCTTTGATCTTGGACTTGGTTTGCTCTGTGAACTTTTCGATCTCCTTCCTGAGTTCCCTCAGTTTTGCTTTTTTGCTATTGAGTACTGGCACAAACTGCTCAACACAAGACGATATTGCAATAAGCATTTCAACTGATGGATGTTTCAACAGAAATGGAGACACCATCACACGTAGATGTGGTGTTGATGTACCTTCTTGAATGCATCTTCTTTGAACTGGTTTTTCAAAGCCTTAAACCGTTCATTCTGCTCTGTGAGGGCTTCGTTTTCTCTTGTCATCCTATCAAAATCTCGACGTTTCCTCAAATAACTCTCCTGTGACAATTGTACGATAAGTGTTAGCCCCAATCTTCAATTACAGTTGTGAACATGTTAAGACAAATACCGATTATGAAATTACGGTCACGAACTCTGGATGGAATCCAAAAAACGCAGTAGCACTGACGCAAATCTCCTCGATGATAACAAAAAAAAACAGACAGGCAATGGGAAATACCGTGAGTCGACAGTTACTATCGTGCAAAAAGTCTAACAGGCTGCTGGTAACACTCCCTGGATCTGGTGCGTTAACCAGAGAAAAATTAGCTGTAAGCGAAAGATCTGATTCTTTGTCCTCAATATCAAAGGATAACTGCACAATCAAGTAACAAAACTCAATTAGAGACCTTAGTGACTAACTGTTTGGGATAGGGGTAGTTTAGAGGACCCGCCATGCATTCAGCTGCCGGTGGCGCTCTGTACAGTATGGAAGGCCACGGAAGACTACCTGAAGCATAGAGGATCCTATTGTAACTATAAAACCAAAGGTCAATGAGATGAAACTCTAGGGGACCCCTTTCTCGTAAAAGTTTTATTAGATTAAATAAGGATAGAGCCCAATCTCATCAGACCCAATCAGCAACCTCTGTAGGGTTTAAGAAACATTAAGTTATGAGGGGTTCCTCCTCTGAGTCCTCTACAGTACAAAGGAGCCGTCGTGCTCAGTCACAACAATAAATCGACATGAATATCGTTAAGATTGAGACGGGTGATGAAATGCAGCGAAACATGGGAAGATTTCCAAACCTTTCTCTGATTATCTCGAGTCTTTGTGAAGCGGTAGGTCACACCCACTTGTCCCACAGAGAGATAGAACTTGATTTTCTCCATCACCCAGTTCACGCTCTTGTCCCACGCTTCAGCCCTGTCCTTGACAAACGCCTCCGTGCCTTCAAACCTCCAAGCATCAAGTCCATCCGAGATCGCCAGAGAGAAACTTGTGGGCTCCGACCTCGTCGGCTTCCATTCACTTTGAACGAAGAGCAGCCTATTCAAATCAATGCTTTCAAGGAACTCAAGCCGTGCGCATGTCTTGTTATCAAATTCTGCCATCGCACGTACATACAGCGGACCCCCTCTTTCTGTATCCTCAAACTTTACACAGTCGAGTTGCCTCACTCTTCTCGAGCCTGGAGTCCATCACAGCCAGGCAGCATTAATCACGGAAGAAAATCGTTAAGTTGATTGACTGGAAAAGCAAAACAAGTTTGTACTATGGAGGACCCGGAGAAAAAAACACAGCACATCATGAGGATTCTTCCTCCAGGCCCGATGTTGACTTCAGGGTGCTATTCTAAGAGCTTCATACATCACAAAACCTACTGAATGAATGCCAGTAGAGTTAATAACATGGCTAGAACTCTGCAGTCCATCCCGTTTAGGGTTTCATCTGAATCTCCAACAAAGGACTCCCCCAAAGGTTGATCTAGTTGACGCTTGGTTTTCATAAATTTACACTAGGGTCCTCTACACTTCGGATAGGACAATGTTGCCTTCCATACCTTATAGAACGCCAGGTCTGCACAGCAAGTCCTCAACACTACTTTTAAAAAACATCGATTAGGCATTAAACGTAAAGCTTGCGATTGGCGTTCTAACTCTCGATTCACTCTGCGCTCCCACCATAATACTCGCCATATGCCCTAACCCTGACAAATGAGAACTACGTTCACATTCCCAAATTTGAGCAACGAAACCTCCGCAAATGCAACAATGCACAACAGCATCACCCTCTGACAAGCGATTCTTAATATTTGAAAGCAGTAAACACTCCACCACCTTAAACCCTCAAAAGAAAACAAACAAAACAGAAGTGCTCTCCATGGAGATGCAAAGAGAGACAATGTTCTGATTAAACCTGCAAGATGAAGATCCGTAACAACTAACTCTCCCCCACAAGACTTTTAAACCGTATAGCTAGCGCGCTTGTTTGAAAGTACAGAAAAACGATCCGCACTCCTCCAGGGAGAAAAATCATCTGCAAATTCTAAAACAACAGAGCTTCGGAAATTTGTGGGTGAGAAGTGTGATGCCATACCTCCACTATATATCACGGCTCAGCGTTTCGACTCGATCGATCCGCAAATCCGCAGAAAGGAAGCATACGAGGAGAGAATAGCAGAAAACTCAGACGCAACCGAGAAAATTGTTGTCGATCTCGTTCAAAGTTTGGAGCTGGGCTTGTACTTCCTCATTCATAGCAATCGAGAAGCAATTTTCCAGCTATTGGTGACACTTGTAACTCTTGCGAAGTGGAGGAACGAATTGTGCGGGCACTGCACAGACGAAGCGGATGGGCTGGGAGTTGTGTGCCCAATAAGCATCGCAACGACCATGGAGACTGTCTCGGAGATGGGAACGAGTTAGGCAACACACGGGCACCAGTTCAGGAACAGTGGGCACAGGTTCGGAAACAAGGGGACAGGTTCGGAAACAATGGGCACAGTTTGGGAACTTTGACCACAAGTTTGCGAACATTAGGCTTGTCGCGAAAATAGCTCCTAGATACCTTAACTTTGACTGTTTGTTTTGTTTGTTTTGTTTGTTTGTTTGTTTGTTTGTTTGTTTGTTTGTTTTGTTACATTGAAATCTCCCGGATTGTGCATCCCTTGGTTGCGTGCTTGGTACCGATGGGAAGCTCTCGGCGAGGAAGAATGCACGGGCTTGGTTTTGTGGCGTTTAGAGCTACGGTGTGGAAGTTATTGAATTTTGAAGTATTAATGGATCAAGAAAATTAGAAAATTACTTTTAGTTTTGTTTTGATTGTGGCAACGGCACACTAGTATGAATTAAGCTTAATCCACAAACAAGTGCCTTGGAAAGCATCCCTTTTCAGCACCATGTAAATCATTGGCTTAACCCCTAAAGGACCAAACAACGTTTTTTGGCAACATAGCAATTTTGGGTAGCTCACTACAAATGGAAATTTTATTTTTTTCCTTGAAAATTTCACAAAATGTGTGACCAAGGAGTAGCTTTAAGGCCCAACAATTTTCAAAACTTTTGACTACATGGTTAAAAAGTTATTGGATGATATGTCATTTTCAGTGGTTGGCGGGCAGTTCAAAAAGATTCTGAAAAATTACTTTTTAAAAAAAGAAAAATTTGAAATTGGTTCATTAGATTTATATATATGCATAAAGCTTTTGAATTGTTCCATTTTGATTTATGAAATAAAAATTATGAGGTGTTCTAGTTTGCGGGTTTCCCTACTCTAAAATGGATTCCCTACTCTAAAATAAACTTAGAAGTCCTTTATTTAATTCAGTTTTTTAAATTTTTTGAAAAAAATAAAAGCATAGATTGTCTATTGTTTACTGCAGCATTACAACCATTGGGATTGACATTTTTTTATTCCATAATTAAATTCTTAACAATTTTGTGTTTTGAATCATTCTCTACTTCTTTCTACAACCTATTTTTTTCCTATATGTTGTACAATTCCAAATGATCTGAATCTTTTCAAGCATGTAGCCAACTTTCTTTGAAGAGTGAATCCAAGGAGTAACCACCATTTTGGACATTTTTTCATTTAAATGTGACCTTGTGAAGTGCAGTTGCCTAAGTTTCCGCAGGGCCAAAAAATGGGTTTTTGTCAATTCAAATGCTAATATCTTGCAATCTACAAGGTGGAAAATTTTGAAATTTTTTCTAGATATTCTCAAACAAGTTTACTACAAGATCTTACGGTTTCATGCGTCCAAAAATGTTTTTTTTTTAAATTTGATACTTGTATTAGAAATGGCAGTTTTGGAGTGCTTCTGGTGAAAATATAGTCTCCGACCTTTAGGGATTAAAAAACTACAAAAGCACTCATTGGAAGTCAAAGTGCTATAGAAGACCTCTCCTTTTCACAATAAAATTTTAAGGATGAATAGTTGGACTTCTGTCCTACTAGAAGAATTCCATGTCATCCATTGGATGCCCAACATTTGTGTCGATGTTTAAGGGTTTTGGTATCCTCACCCTTTTGCAACACCAAAAAATTACAAAAAATTACAAAAAAAAAATTACAAAAAATTTTCACTGACATTACAAAAAATTTCAGGCCTCAACAAGACTGCGAGTGCATGATTTTTGGCACCCGCGGGGTGCAATTATAGGAAAAAAATAAAAAACAAATAAATTCAAAAAAAAATATGAAAAAAATATTCAATCTGACGTGGCGCTGACGTGGTGCTGATAGCACTGAATGCAACCATGTCACATTTCAAATTTTCAATTTTTTTTTTCCTGTAATTGCACCACGGCAATGCAAAGCTAGCGGCCCTGTTGAAGGCTGAAATTTTTCCTAATGATAGTGAAATTAGGTTGCTCCAAAGTAATATCTTGACATTCTACACTATATCAATATCAAAGTTATTGTAGAAGGATACAGAGATGTGGGAAACATGTGTGTTGTATGGGTTGGTATATTGATTTATAGCTCGGGATTAGAGAATGGCTTATGCCTCCATCTAGACAAGCAATGAGTCATAAGGGACCATGAAGTAACTTCTCTAGTGTAAGGCAACCTAATTGTCAAGGCAACCCAATTTCACTATTTAGTGTAGTTAAAATAAAATTCTTTACAACCTCTTACTTACTGAATGACCCAAATATGACAAAGCATTTGCTCAAATTCAACACTAGTTTTCAAGAGGAACCAGTGGAAGCTAAAGAGTTATTTGATGTAGTATAAATCAAGCATAGTATTTTTTCTATGTCCAAGGCATCATATTTTGGTACCAAAGGATATCTTACCAAATTATTAGTCCTATTAGGGGAATGTCTTTTGAAGTCTATTTTTAGCATCAAAAATCCAATTTTGAAAATGGATTTTGGTGATTTTAATTTAAGATTTTGTGCAAGGACGTCCATTGTAAATCTTCATTTCTCAATGTTTAGCACTCTTAGAAATGAGCTTCATATACACGAGAACTTAATTAGAAAAAAATCACATTAGAGATCCATTTTAATAAAAGTGTATAAAAGGTTTTGAGAAGCCATAAATTGATTGTACCGGAATATACATATTTTGTCATTGACCTCATATTTTTTTCATGACCTCAATTTTTGATTTGACATGTAAAAAAGAATAAGTAGACTTCAAATCACTTTCATAGTTTCCACCTTCATAATGAAACATAATAGTCTTTCAATTCATACATGAAATTGTTGAGTTTTTTTCCCTTATGTAATCCATAACACATCTAGTTTAAATTTAGATGGTTACAATTTTTTTAACTTTGATGAAATCTATCAACAAATGGAGTTCTTGTTTAGTTTGAAGCAAACTTCAAGGAACTCAAACAAAGCCTTGGGAATTTAGGGAAAAGGTGTTAACATTAGATGTTTTTTGGGGGGGTGAAAGGACCATTTCAATCCTATTCCCCTTGCTCTAATGAAGAGTGCCACTATCAGAATATTTAAACAATAAAAAATGAATTAAAAATATAAATTTTAAAACCGTTTATTTTTTATTTTTTATTTAAAATTTTTATTTTTTTATTTTTTTAAACTAACAAAATAATATTTTCTGACGTGGCAATCATTCTACCATGTCAGACTATAGTTGTGGCACAATTCCCACAACCTGGAAACTCACAGCCTATTACAAGCCTTGAGTTTAATCTAATGAAGTGCAAAAAGGATTCTTGACTATCTTTTCAACATTTGGAACTCCAAATGCTTCCTGATTAAATGCAATACTTTATATTGTGACTATGCCCTAGGAAGTCACTCCTCTGTAATTTAGAGTAAACATGGGGTATTTAAAAGGGGGCTATATATAATTAAAATATTTTTAGAATATTCTAAAATAATTTCAAAATCCCTGTGTTTAAAAGTATATATAAATTTTACATCTAATAAATTAGCAACCTCTTATCTTTAAACTTACATAGTTTTCTAAATAAATGCTAGTGAACTCCTCGAATGACAATGTTACAAAATTTTATGTTACCATGTGTATTTTGGAGATTCTTGGTAATGATATTAACACGGTTTGGATGTTATACAAGTTCCACGATGACATTGCTACCACTTATTCACAAGTTTGATTCTCTTTCAAAACATATAAGATTCTTTTAGAATTTGTTGATTTTATTTAGATATTAACTAGAATCCCCCTACAGCTTGGTGAATCTTGTTTTCCTCTACAAGTATATTTGATAAATCCTTGTTTATCTATGCTCCTACACAATTTCCACATAGTTTCCTACAATTTCACTACTCCCACTTGTTTTAATACACCCATTTTTCCACCATTTAAAAAAAAAATATATATCCTTTTGTAGTTACAATCTCCAAGGACTTTGTTGCTTACCTTTTGTCTCAAAAAAGGACCCTTGCCAAATATACATTGAAACATACTCATGTACACTGGAGAAGTGTTAATTTTTAAGTGGATTTGAAATAATTATTGATATACAATGTGGAGATCGATCTAATGATGGAATCATAAAATTGTTTGCATATCCTCAAAGTTTTATATGAGTACTGTTACACTTTTCGATACAAAAATGCAGTGATGTTGTAGTAAGTTGTATTATTCAAATACATTGATGGTGAGAGTTGATAGGATGTTGAATCAATGTCAATGACTACATCAAGTTGAATTCAGTGACATTATAACAATTTGTATTATTCAAATACATTGGTGAGAGTTAATACGATGTTGAATCAATGTCAATGACCACATCAAGTTGAGTTCAATGACATATTACAATTTACCTCATCTATAATTACTTCATTCTATTCACTATCAAGAATATGGATTTTTGGATACCCAAGGTTAACTTCTCAATGATGTGACAATTAATTCTTTAATAATTCTTTAATGTAGGTTCTTTAATGTATATTGTCCAAGACCTCCCCTTTTCACACAAAATTCCGATAATGAAAATTTGCACTTCTATCTTACATAGAAGGATTCTTTGTCATCCATTGGACACTTTGGGTAAACATTGGGAGGACGCTGGCCGATGAGCAAAGTAGTCACTCAAAAATGATCTGTTTTTTTGGAAACTTTAAGGACGTTATAACACATAAACAGTAGGTAGATTGAAAAATGGAAAGTGGCATCCAGTAAGCACCGCAACAGGGTCAAACGAGAAACTTCAAAGAAATCTGGAAGGTCTCGCATTAGCACAATATGTTGAGTGGATTAGCACAATTTTTTTTGTTTTTTACAAAAAATTGCTTAAATGAAAATCTAAGATTACTAATACTAAATCAAGTATAGGACGGAAAAAATAGCTTGACAACCAGATACGGTTGACAATCCAATCCAACCCATTATATTCTCCCTAGTGTACATGCGTCCTTCCATTGAACGCTGCAGCTAAAATTCCAGGTTCTGGTAACCAAGCATAAAAGAAGTCGGTTCCAAAGTTTGGACGAAAAAGAAGGCCCCACAGCCTCTAATTGTGGAGGATCAAAGTCTCTCATCCCTTGAACAAGATTTGATGCCCAAGAACGACAAGTACTTCCCAAGCAGCATGGAAAATTTGAGCGAAGACCCAGTATAAGCAAGGGCCTAAGCTTTAGAATTGCCGCAACAATATAACATCATCACCGGCCTGACGGTATTCTTTTACCGGTTCCATCTGTGGCTGCCAATCAACTCACTTCGGCTCTTCCAATAAACGATAAAAGCTTTATGGAGTAGGGAGGTTTTTCAAATCGACGTCTTTAAGAAACCACTCCGGTATGAGCTTCGCTGCGTGAGGATAGAGATCCTTGTATGAGTTACGGATCGTAACCTCTGCTACTCCAGCAACTCTAGATATATCTGGCGTCAAAACAGGTGAATAATTTTAGAAATCACAATATAATGTTTCACAAAGAAACATAAGGAGCTTCTTCTCAGGAGCTGCAAACCTTGGAATTCAAACACTAATTCTAGGAAGAATCAAGATATCCAAGATGCTCTAATTCTGTGACATCTTTCGTTGCCACAAACCCTCCCATCTTGGGCTCAAGAATGAGAATATTCAGTCAACTGCCGCAGGTAGGTGTAGTTAATGCCAACCACACCAGTGAAACTACAGTGATTTGGGTGGGTGGGTGGGCGGTCAACACTGCTCTAGAATGTTACGAAATAACAAAAGGTCACCAAAACTGCTCAACAATAAATCCAGAACGAAAAACTACCTTTTAAAGCCTTCTTCTCTTTTTCGTTGAGATTTGAAATCATATAGATAGCAGCAGCAGCAACCGATATAGGACTCTTCCTGCAAATAGATGAGACACAAACGTCAATATTCGAACCATACCACCTCATCTACTGGTGGTATAAGACGCTTGAAACAATGAGTAGGACCTTGAACTCTAGAAAATACATAATAGAAACTTATCGGTTGTCTAGACATGAGATGTTAGATGAAGTAGACGACACTTACCGGATGTCTAGCATCTCCGACTTCTTCACCGTTTCCGTCGCAGCTCTGACCTCGTTATTTTCCATATTAAGATGCGAGCAAAACCTCCTCTGCAACAATAAATTCGATCTCAGAAAATACTACCTCCAAAGATGAGGGAGTGCACGCACACGTCTGTATTATGTAACCAAACAGGAAAAATAAAACCCCGACGATGGATTTTAGGATAGCCACAACTAATTTACAGATTACTTAAGCACTGATATACAAAAAGATGTCACGATAGTCGTACCAAAAAGTCACCAGCATGGATTGTTCCCATCTCCATAGAAATACCCATATCCTCTTCCAGTTGCTTCACAATAAACTTAGTTGCTCTTCCAATCTCCTTCTTCGACGCTCCATTTGCAACTGAGCATATCTCTACTCAACCAAAAACAATTCAAAAGTACAAATCAGGAGCACAGTTTTTCAAGGAAAGTACACATGTCATGATACTATCCAAAAAATGCACACAATTGCACACCTACGTACTCGTTTTCAACTTTCGATATACCCCATGGAACATGATTTAAATCTTCGATGGCAGATTCGTCAACATGATATATTATCCTCCAAAATAGACCAGATTTACCCAGAAGTCTGCCGAGCAGAAAAAGTGGAATACAAAACATACGATACCTGACAAGTGACTCAACATTCAAACAGAGGAATAGGGTTAGAAATAATAACCTTTAAAAGTACGAGGTTTATCTTCCTGTCGGCAAGCAATGTACAAGCAGGCGGCCAATATCGCATCTTGGCTTCGGCCCCGGATGGATTTCAGATCTTCCACCTTCTTATAAATCTCATTGGCCCGATCCTTCACACCAAAGCAGAGGGAGGCATAAGCACCACTCTGTCTGACTAGGGCATCAACAAATGCTTGCCAAATAATCTCTTATACCTGCTCATCTTTTTACGAGCACAGCAAATCCAGCGTCAATGGACTAACAAGAGTCCACAACTGAAAATATCTGCTCACCTTGATTGTTGACACCAGTCCAAGCCTGAATCACGCCCACGTCACACAACTCCATGAGTTAGAATGTCCACGCCAACTAGGAGTAAAGAGGACCCGCTCTTGCAGACCCCGAGTTCTATCAGGTACGGAAGGCAATAAGGTCCTAGCTGAAGAATAGAGGACCCTACAATACTTAAAAGAATCAAAAGCTCAATAAGAACTACGGAAACATATTTTCATAAAGAAATTATAAGGCACTAAGCGGGACAGCCTTCACGGCCAAGCAGCTGTTCTGGCCTTATCAAAAACGTAGACTTTGTAACTACAGAGGGTCTTTGAAGAAAGGACGGGTCTTTCAATGCGTCAGGATCGTCAAAGCATCAGTCCTAGAGGAAGAAACCCTATAATATACTGGGTTTCCCTACAGTTCAAACCAGCCATCTCAACTTGCTCACTCGAAAGAAGCAACAACAAATGCCTAATCCAAGCTTTAGGTCATGAGGGCACGATAAAAACGATGTAAGGCAGAATTCCCCAAAACGAAGATGACCTCACTTTATATCACTTTCAACCATTACTGCTACCATTCGAATTATTATTACAAGGTATTAATATCCAACAATTTATCCACCACTAAAACCCTAATTTAATCAAACCACTCAAACCCCGTCAAAAACGATGTGCGCAAGTTTTGTGCTCTCTATAACATACTCCAAGAGAGAGCGATGTGAAACTGACCTGTCCGCCATGGTTCCAATAGACCGAAAAGCAATGATAAGAGACCGATCCGGATTTGAGCCCCGGTTCTGCCATCGCCCGAGGGAGGACATGAAATCGCCCTGCGCTCCATTGGGCTTGGAGATGATGGTCGAAAGACCCCCGTCCGTCAGAAGGGGATTGGAAGGCCCGCCAACACGAACTGGGTCACTGGAACTGGAATCCGAAAACGTTCGCCATTCCGAGCTCTCGTCTACGGAATGCTGCTCTAGCACTAATCCGCACTCGGCACATACCATATCGCCTGCGGCATGGTCCATTACGACCTCCGTCGCCTTCCGGCACTCGGGGCACACGGTCTTATTCATCTTCTGCTGCGGGATACACAATTCTCTGACGACGGTGAAGACAAGATCCCTCTCCAATTTCTGAACCCCCAAGGATGAGAACAAAAACATAAAACCACCGTATATAAGTGTTGCTGCCAACATCGATCAGACCGCAATTCGCCCGACGAAAATCACAAACTCCAGGACATAAGATTTCAGACACTCTTCATGAAATCTTCATCACAGCGATTCATACCAAAAAAAAATCTCCAATTCCTGAACCCAAGGATGAAAACAAAACATAAAGTCACCGCAAATTAGGGTTTCTGCCTAAATCGATCGTCCCGCAATTCTCCCCAATTTCAAACGACAAAGATCACAAACTCCACACAAGATATTCAGACACTCTTCAAGAAATCGTCATAACAGCAATTCATACAAAATATCCCTCCCAGTTTCTGAACCTCAAGTCAACAATCGCAACGCAATCCACCATAAATTAGGGTTTCCTGCCCAAACTCGATGGTACAGCAATTCCCACCAATCCCAACGACAACGACAACAACACAGATCAATCAAGGCCGGAATTCCGGAATCGTTGTCACAGCATTCATATTAAAAAAATTCCTTCCAAGAATGCCCTCAGGCTCTTCATCAAGCGTGATGGTTCATGTGATTCGGTCTTTACCAATTCGCAACGAAAGCAAAGTCTGCAAGCGCCACTTGCGCCAGAAAGAAGAGTTGTGCTCGGAAAAGAATGGATAGGAGTTATATATAGACGTGGATCGGTTTGAGATCGGTGAGCGCTGATGCCAGTACCCTTGCCGCGTAACGAAGCTACGCCGTGGACGACACTCACAATGCGAGTTGGAAGGGAGGCGAGCTTCTTCAA
Source organism: Neckera pumila (assembly GCA_963969595.1). NCBI lineage: Eukaryota > Viridiplantae > Streptophyta > Bryopsida > Hypnales > Neckeraceae > Neckera > Neckera pumila. The sequence continues at coordinate 13,982,257 of OZ018412.1, forward strand.
GGAACCACGGTCATAGGGTAGAGCCCCATTCCGTCCCCTCGGGCCTCGGCGGCTGCGAAGCTTCGTGGTCGCGCGGCACGGGGAACAGGCCCCTTTCCCTTTCCGGCGGTCACCGTGGCTCGTCGGTCAATCATGGGGCCCTAAAGGCTAAGGTAACTACACCTAAAACCGCACGGTTCCTAAAATCGAACACTGAATATTTTTGTCTAAAATGTACTCCCACTATTCATATGACTCTATGATCGTTTTTAGGTGCACCTATTTTCAGCACTTTGAAAATTTGTAGTTTATTCACACGGTATCCAAAAAATGCATTCTAAGAGAATCTAGAATCCCCTTTTGACTATTAATAGGATTCCACAAAAAAAAATTCAATATAATAGTGAAAACCATGCTTAATTGCTTAACTGTGTCATTTAAGGTGCAATTACCTTAGCGTATTGTTTTCATTGTAGATTTTCAATCAGTTTTTTTAGTTTAGTTTTTTTATTTTAGGCAATGGCACAAAGCGATCTCCATTAGAGTGATGAAGCTCTTTCCATCCATGAAAATGGATGAAACTTGCAATATATGGATGAAATTTTATTTATTCATTCAAAAAAATGTACATTCATCCAAAATAGAGTAGTACCATCATAAGGTTTGGCTGCATTTGCAATTTCATCCACTAAAAAAGGAAGAATATCTTGCCAAATATTCTCTATGAAAAATTTTGCATCACTTTTTAGCAAAGATATGCTCAATCCCCCCCCCCCCCCCCCCCCCCAAGTTAGTGGCCCTATTACAAAGGTAGTCAACCACAAATTATTAGATTCTAAGATGAAGAGGTGTATTTTTCTTTCTTATATTTCCTTGACCGTGGAAAGTCAAACTAATCACCGTAGAAATCATCCTTTTTGGTACCATACAAATCACTTGCGTAATAAAACCTAGAAGCATTCATTAGAAGTCAAACCATTGTGTAAGACCTTCCCTTTTTACACAAAATTTCAAGGATGAACATCCATACTTCTATCATATATAGTTAGATTCTTTGTCATCCATTAGACACTAAGTGTCTGTGGTGTCTTTGTAGGGCTAATCCTTAAACAAGATACCTAGCTCAAGGGATTGGTTTCAAAGAATCTTCAAAAAAACTTGTTCAATATTCAACTACATGTGAACTTTCGTGATATCCTTCTCTTTCTCTTCATAAGATGCATCTATCAATCTAAGTCTTGGTTTTTGAATTACAATTTGAACTTGTATTTTTTGCATTGGAAAGTTTGATAAAAAATTTGAATAGTGGCTTTGACATTGCCTATGGTCTTGACAAAGGCAAAAACTCATCATTAATTGGTCATTTGAACAAGCTACATAATGCCTATTCAAGAAAGATTATAAAATCTTAGTTTGGGTAGCCCTTTCAAGTGTCCTTTAAGGGTTAAAAGTCATTCATCAAATACTTTTAGTCTTAGGCGTCCTTATTGAATAAAAGAATTAGCCCAGAAAGGACCTAAATCTTGTTACAAACAGTTCTTTGCTTCCATAGTCTCTTTGAAAATCATTTATCAAACACTTCATTTTAGTCTTTGGAATCTTTATTGGTGGAATTAAATTTGAAAAAATGAAATCTATCATTGATGTTGTCAATTAAGAGATGATCCAATTTTTAGATGAACATGGATTTTCTTTATTTCTAAGAAAACATTAAAATCATTCTTGAGATACTTTTAGTCTTCTAGGACAATATAATGGTAATCCTCAAAGAATGCAATCCTATCACTAAGTGCCCCCTCCCCCATCAAATTCTTAAATGAATAGGTGCATTCTTAGTCTCGATAATTTCTTAAAAAGTCATTTACAATATATTGTTAGTCCTTGGTGTCCTTGCAAAGTTAACCCAAAAAAGACAAACTAGTCACTATAGAAATCACCCTTTTGATACCGTGTGAATCATTTGCTTAAAAAACCCAAGAGTAATTGATGTCAAACTATTATGCAAGACCTCTCCTCTTCACACAAAATTCCAAGGATGAACATTTGCACTTCTATCCTACATAGATAGATTCTTTGTCATCCATTGGACACTTAGTATCCACAACATCCTTCTAGGAATAATCTTCAATGAACAAAGCAAGCATATAGATTCCACTTTGTATGCCCCTATATACGGAGAGGTTTCTTTACTTTTCACAAGTAGAATAGCATGTCTTCTATAAGTCGTAAAATTTTGAGATATGTTTGGTAAAATTCTTGAAGAACAAAGGTTCTAAAGAAAACTCCTATCAAATACAGAATACAAAGTAATTTTTGAATATTTCACGGAAAACCACGGTGTACACCAATTTGCTACGGAGTGCTTACATAAACTCTAGTGAATATGACAATGTAATCGCAACAGCTGCAGAGTTACAACCAACCCACAAATTTTAATCTCCCTGTGAGTACAAATTTATATAATAATCAAATGATATGATTTTGGTATCTTGAAATCCTCTCGAAAATGGGGACAAGAGGTTCCCCACCTTACACATGAGCCAAATTCAATGGAAGCCAAAACATAGCTTCCAAAGAAGTAGAACGCAGACAAAGAACAGAGACAAAATTGATTGCACCGAAATAAGCCTCGACTGCTACCTGGAGCTTTTGAAAGTGCTAAAAAATCTATAAATTTCTTGCCCATTTATAGAGAGATCGTCAAGGGCAGAACTCAAGGGTGGACTTTAAAGAACGTTGGTCTCTAAAAGAATCTGGTAAACGCCAACACATATTTCTCCTGTAATGAGAAGAATAATGATCCACTCAAGTGTGTCTGACTTCCTATTTTGGAGAATCTCCAGAAAGAACCGCACGTTGTGCTGCAAAACATGGACAAACGATTCTTCAGTTGGCAGTGCACGTACAGAACTGCATGCAACTCATAATTACAAATTTTCTTAGCAACCGATAGCAAAGCCATCAACTCAGGAAGTAGGTGTCTACAACAAATCATGGCACACACTGTTACAGAGTGCACTGTCATTCATCATACCTGTATGATATTAAGCTTGAAGTCCAAACTCTCAAAACGCTCATCCAGCTCAAAATCGTCTCGCAAGTACTCCCAAATCTGTGCATAATTTGCGTCTTTCCATGCCGCATCTGACCTGTTTAATCAGATTGCAAAGTGAACAATGATTAACAAAGTGGATAATCGCAAGTGTCTTGGTAACCCCATATAGAAATGCTCACGAGTCCCCTCAGTAGTAATCCTGAATGCAATCCTCACTGAAAAGCCAAAAAATCATAATAGACAATTTTAGTTAACCCCTGATCCTAAAACCACACGTCCGACTATACGAGACATAAGATATTCACTCCTTGGAAGGATAGGCCCCCAACACGCTACCTTTGGTTTCAACACTTCTCTCAATCTCATTGGACACTGAATCTGTTTACATATTCGAACCCTTCCTAGTCGAGACAACAACAAACCTTTTTGTTTTTTTTAAATCTCACCAAACGAGGAACACAACTCATAATAATCAGCACCCGATAATCACAGCCTCACTAGCTAATCAACATATACTTCAGGGTAAATGAGATAAATCCTGAAAAAATGCCGCTTCCATGAAAAAATGCTAGAAGACACGAGAGAAATGGGCAAGAAAGTGCAGACCTCTCCAGGAGACCCAAGCGGAGAATAACATCTGCAAGAGTGGTGTTTGCAGCCGCCACCAATTGAAACAGGCTTTTCCGAGTCATCGTGAAAGTACCCGTCTTCTCCATTCCTCGATTGAGCTCACTGAATGTGTTCACCATCTCATCCACCTACATCATTCATCAACATCTTTGTATTATCCCACTACTTCGTAAACGTGATGCCCCAGATGCCATCATTCTGTACTCCGAATAGTTCAATGCCTGCTGTGGACCTTGATCTGAGAAACTACCTCACAACACTGATCTAGAGCAATATGCAACACCAAAAGAGAATCTGCAGGAAGAACGGAAGCAACTATGACCAACACTGAAGTAACAAAGTACAGTCAAGAGTAGCAAAAGAACCTTCTTGGCATAGTGATCAAGGGCAATGCTTTGACCAAGGATACTAGAGATGACTCGAATATTGTCTGTGTCGAGCATCCGCAACATGATTCGATCTTGCCCTCCCTGACTCCACTCACTTAGAGTTGGCCTAACCAGCACCCCATAATCTGAGCACAATATGAACAAGATCAGCATTACTTCAATGATCCTCTCCCTCTTCCTCTACTGAGGTGAATAGATATTCTTAACCCCTAAAGGACGACTCCACATTTGGGGTACTGTGTTATTTCACTTATACAAGGTTCTTGAGTAACATGACGAGTACTAACAAAGCATAAAGCTGTAAAAACATGATTCTCTTTTATTCAATCTACATTTTGTTATTCAATCTTACAATGAATCACATATCAGGTAGATACCATGAAAACACGAATAAGTACATACGCCCAAGACAGACCCTCATTCCTATAGAGCTATAGAGGCAGCATAAATTTATCCAATGATTGTTACGAAGTAATTTGATGATTATCAGAGTATCCTAGATTCCTTGTATGAAAGTCTTGATAACAGGCTTTAAAAAGCCTCAAATCTCCTAAACAATCGGGACTGACTGATGATTGACTGACTATCACTAACCAAACGGGTGCCGTGAAATAAATAAATAAATAAACAATCGCGGAGTGAAACTATTACCGTCTTTTCTCGTCTCCCGAAACTCGTCTGTGCAGAACTTGCGCACGGCAGCCAATGCTTCCTCCTCTTCATCATCACCAAAGTTGAAGAACACAATAGACCCATATTGGAAGGCGACCATGAATCTTTCTTGAGAGCGACTTATTTCTGCAAATCCCTGCCCAACTTACAGATATTCAATCCCTTCATTCAACACTGAGAGTAATGAACCTGACCTATTATACCACCGATACGCAATTCTGTCAAAGGTGCGGCAATGAAAACAAGACGGGGGATATGTGGAGATACAAGATAGAGAACTGTACAGGTCTGTTCGAGGTAGGCTTAGCATCGGCAGGTCGATTAGTGAACCGAATAATGAGATTGTTGCGCGACGTGGTGACCTCCAAGAAAGGCTCCTCCGACAGCCGTTTCAAATCCATACTGTATCCTCACCCGAATTCATTATCAAGAGATGCACAAACAGTTAACAACTTCACAACTGTGAAGACCTTGACCCTACATAGAGGACCTGCCGCCAGACCCAGCGTTCCATAAGATATGGGGGTCGTATGCAAGTACTGAGGAACCCGGTGCATTTATTCAAACCAGAGGTCATTGAGATCTAACCCCCGGAGACACCCCTTTTTCGAATTTTTTTTATTAGACACTACGCAGGACGGCTTGCATGGCTTGCAAATGTTCCAGCCTTATCACAGATCGAGACAGTCAACATGGATACCTCGGTTTCCGTTGGTTCTGTCTCGGTTTGCCTCAGTAGGGCTTGTGATATATGAGGTCCTTCAAAGAGCACCTTGAAGCCAGGATCGGGTATCTTCTTTTGCAGGGGGTCTCCAATGCAGAGGCCTGGAAGTAGAAAACCTATAGTACGCTGAGTTTCCTCTTCCAGGTCCTCTGTAGTACAAACTAGCCCATGACATGAAAGAGAATCTCACTAAGCTAATATTCAAATTCAGAACTAAGCGAGTCATGGCGCAGAACAAAAACTTCAATGAACGATGTGTAGAAAAACAAAAACACATAACACTCTTCAACAACTGATTCCTGGTAGCGAAAACTGACCAACAGAAACCGTTGACGCGTCAACATGCATATTTCTGCGAAAAAACTCACCTCCTCGAAATGTAGCAAGCCTTGACAGGAATGTAGATATCATCTTGTTGAAATTTGGGAAGTGGGTTGGGCGAAAGGCTGGCCCGTTGACGCGTCTCATACTCCCGAACCCGCACATGCTGTTGACCCCAGTCGACTCCATCGTCGTCTTTTGCCATCTTCACATCATTCCTAACCTTTCGATCCCTTCTCAGATCTTCTTCCTGATCATGGTCCCACTCCCTCTCTCGCAGCACCCTATTTGGATCTTCTGGGAGCTCTTCCTGAGTGTCCCAACACTCAGGTTCGCTGCTCTGCGCACTTGAAACATGCGTCCGACCCGGCGTCTCCTTGAACCCCTGCTTCCAGACCTGATTAGGGTTGCAAGCGTGGAGCTTGGGACTAGCGAGAGCAAATTGATCTGAAATGGAGAAAAAGTTCCTGGAATGGCCTTTTTTAAATCTCGGATGCAAAGCCCTAAGGATGGAATATGTTTCGATGCCTGACTCCCGTTCTACGATTTTGTTCCATGATACCAAAGTCGTAGTAACCAGGTTCGCTTCTTCTTTGCTTGCAGGAGGGAAGTGGCTGGCCGTGAACGCCCGGCCGAACTGCTGCAAACGTCTCCATTGAGTGCTTGCTCTCATTGTGCCTTATCTCTCTCCGTCACAACCATCTTCAAGTCCAAACCCCCGGTGTAATGCGCCAGAAAAAATAGATTCGTCGCGCCTGTCATACATGCACACAAGAATTTATTCAGCAAAATTACCCGAAAATGCCCAAAAAAACACTTCAAGAAGAACCAGTTCGCAAAATTAGGGCATGTAACAATAGAAATTAACACTGCTAACGATTGAACGCCACAACAGAAGCTAAGCTCCCAATCACAAAACACCACATCAAAAAGCACGTCAATGACAGAAATGACACAAATTCCTTCGCGGACAAACCATTCCCAAAAATTAGGGTTCGCAAAAAGAGAAAAAAATTACCACAATCCCAAAACACCGCTAGCAGGAACGCCACAACAGTTCCCACAATCACAAAACACCGCATCAACCCACTTCAATGAGCTCACACAGGAGTTGTCAAAAATCCTCTAAAAACACCAAATGCAATTGACAGAGACAGTTGTAATCACAACGATGATAAAACTCGGCAATAATCGAAAGAATGATCCACAGATTACGAAAACTTACGGTTTCTCCCTCCAATTGTGCGTCTCCGACAGAGAAGAATTCCGATCTGGTGCTTTGAGGCGCTCTACGATCGAAACTCAGACACCAGAAAGTTACGAATTCCGAAAAAATGCATCAACAGCGCCGCAGAGAAATGAATCGCGCAGTCTGTTCTGGCTTCTTCATCCTTCGAGGAGGATGAGCATGGATGGATACATAGCAACTGACGGAAAGCCTGATGTGCCATTTTGAGTGCTGATCACGGAATCAGTAAGGGAGCCGACTAGCAATTATGCATATCTGCAGGGTGGGGTTCTTGAAGGGAGGAATTTTCCCATGTGTAGAAATTGAGTGAAGGAGGTTCCCATCATTTTTTAGATTTTTATTTCTCAAAACATAATTATTATGAGTTTTTTCGTTGAAGATTTTCTTCGACCTATACTTGTTATATAGATCTCCCTATTTCCAACCATGGGCTGAAAACAAAATTCACCAAGGATTGGTTGCAATACTGATCATCTTATAGCCAATCATAATGCACCACAACTGCGTTGGGAACTGTGCTGACCGTTTGTTTCTTGCTAAGCAGAAAGAGAATAGTCTATTGAGCGAGAATGGGGTGGTGGTTGAGAATGGAGTGGTGGTCAGGAATGGGTCGGCTCCCTTAACACTTTTGTTAGGATAGACTTCAGTGCATTTGGAATCAACATAAAAGACTAAAAAGAAAATCAGAATTCTACATAGAAGTGTGAAAGGTAAACCATCTCATAGAGCAGGCAAAATTATTCGTTTGCCCTTTTGCCAAATTGTTGAATTATTTTTTTTAAATTTCCATGTATAGACAAACTGTGAGAATCGGCTAGAGCAATTGAAGTTTATATTTTTTTTGATAGTATGAATTGTGGTGCCCAATTGGTCCAAAACAAATTCTAAACTTTCCCAAATTAAAAAAAAGTGTATTCATAATAGTCATCTTGTTGGCCTATAGTGATTACAATATTTCCTAATATGGCCACAATATGAAGGCCTACAAAAGTCACTTCTTATAATGGATTTAAAGTTCCTATTATGGTCACTAGTCACTCCATTACCGTCACCTAAGACATTGATTGTAGCCACTAAGTCAATCCAATGTAGCCCAAATTTATTGAATAAAGTTTGTCATGGGTTGATAAGTTGATTCAAGACTTTGATGGATCATTTCCTAAGTGGATGGAACATTAACCCCTAAAGGACCAACATGCGTTTTTTGGCATTATAGAAATTTCGGGCAGGTACCTATGACTAGAGGTTTAAATATTTTGGGATGAAATTTTAATAGAACTTGAGGACAAGGAATATATTTCATGTGCATCAAATTTCATGACATTTGGAAATATGAGTAAAAAGTTATGGCCTAATATGTTACTTTTCTCACTAAGTGGGCAGTTTGGGCAAACTTGAAAAAAACAGTTTTTTCATAAATAAAAATTTGAAACTGGTTTTCTACAATTATATATACGTGGAAAGGTTTGAATCATTCGATTCCAATCATTGAGTCAAAAGTTATGAGGGTTTTTAGTTTGCGGGCAATTATAGATTCTCTACTATAAAAAAAACTTTGTAATCATTTAATTGACTCAGTTTTCAATTTTTTTGGAAAAAAATAAAATCCTAGGATGTAGATTGATTATTACAACATTTCAACCGTTGAGATTGGCACCTTTTTAATTCATAAATAAATTCTTAACAATTTAGTACTTTGAATCATTATCTACTTCTTTCTATTTACTATTTTTTTCCTCTATGTTGTACAATTCCAAATGATGCAAAAAATTTCAAGCATATTGCCAACTTATTTAGGAAATTGAATTCAAAGAAGCACCCCCATTTTGGACGTTTTTTCATTGAAAAATGAGCTTGTGAAGTGCAGCTGCCCGTTTTTTTGCAAGATTAAAAAAATGGTTTTGGAGACTTTGAATGCTTATATCCTTTGATCTTCACGGTGGAATTTTTTGAAATTTTTACCACATGTTGTTAATACATCATACTACAAGATCCTATGGTTACATGTGTCAAAAATTGTTTTTTTCCAAAGAATTGGTAGTTGTATTAGAAATGGCAGTTTTAGAGCGTTTTTGGTGATAGTATAGTCACGGACCTTTAGGAGTTAAAGGACAATTTAGGCCTCTAGAAGACTGCAAGTTATCCTATGTTCCCAGATTGTAGAAACACAAGATAACCGCTGGCTAGTGTGGCCGAGACTATACCACATTATTTTTGGAATTTATTTAGTTTTGGCTTAAAATGACATTTGGTGGAAAAAAAAATTTGAAAAAAAATTCTGACAACTCATATCAGCTGTTCATAGAATCAGGCCAGATTTGGAAATGGACTTGAAACAACCCTCCAATGCCCTCCAATGTCATCTAATGTGGGTCCTTTGTCTATAATGGGATGGTTTATGGGATGGTTTATACTTCTAGATGGTTGTAAAAGAAGAATCGGAAGTATTGACTTGCAAAATTTTTAAAGGAGGCTTATTTATAAATAAAGTGAAGGCAAGTTTTTGACTTCTAAAAAAGTTTTTTTCCACTAGATTTGAGTTTTTGGCAACAAGGCAAAGCTACTCCAAAATTGTAGTTTCTTCCTACTCACATGGAAGTGAAAGGATTATAAAACTTGACAAAACTTTTTATTCTAGAGAACTTGGATAGTCATATCTGAATTTGAAACAGCACAAAAGTTTGTTCTTATTTGGGATATTGTTGGTGGTGAAATTCATGCAACCAAACCTCTTTAACCTCTAAGTATCTCAAATAATAATATCACTTTTGATGAATTACAATAAATGATTGCAACTCTTCCAAAATATTTGTATCATTGGTTTATTGTGATATTGTTTCTTCTTTCCATTGATTTGCTAAACAAGGTTTTTTTAAGCTTCTTCAATGAATATTGATGGAATCAAATATACTTTGGATGCAACTCTACTAATGATATATTCACAAATAGAAATTAAGTTCTAGTAATATATTAGTTATTTTTTATTTTACATGATCAAGAAAACAAAATATTAGAAGATATAAGCAATCAAAGTTAGAAGATATAAGCAATCAAAGTTGGAAAAATTTGATTTTTTAAACACTGACTTGCAATTTCAGATGACTTTGACTACCATTTGTAAAAAAAATTTGCACTACAAACTTTGAATTGAATTTTCTTTATGTTGAATAATTGAGTTGAGAATCTAGAAAAAAAAATTCCAAAAAAATACACTTGCTTTTTATTCTTTAAAAAATTGTTAAGTAGAAGTAGATCCAAGATTGAATGAAAAACTAATTTGTCAATAGCTCTACGATGGGATTAAAACACTATAATCCCAATGGTGAGATTGTTTTAGCAAGCAAACTTAGCCTTGTCAAACATTTTTTTTTTAAAATTGTAAAAACTGCATTCAGAAATGAGTCCTACAAGTTATTTTTTCAAGAAGATGCTTTAATTGCCCGAAAATTAAGATTGTCCATAACTTTCACATAACAAACCCAAATGGGATGAATCAAAGCTTCCCAAAGAGATAAAAACACAATCTATGAGAAAATAATTTTTAAATTTTAAAAAAAAAAATTTAGTGTGAGAAGATTTCTGCCCGACGCACCAAAAAAAAGGACCTTTTGTGCCATAACTTTTGCTCCCGGGCATCGATTGAAATAAAAATTATATTCTCATAAAGCTAATGTGTTTTTCTATCTTTACAAAATGTTTCAAAAATAATGATGAATATTGAAGCCGTAGTAGCCTGCCCAAAATCCATTTTGTCCCCCAAGGGAACAATGGGACTTTAAGAGTTAAAATAGAATAATGTGGAAATTTGATTTAGAATATGATATTCTAAACTAGAATGTACCATTTGCTGAAATTTCATATTCTTTCAGAGTGTTTTGTAACTTTTTCACTTTAATATCAAGAATTTTTTTGTAGCAAGTGCGATTTTATTTACATCCATAATTTTCAGACTTATTGAAGTCATGTGATTCCATCTCTGAATAATAAAAAACAAAATAGAAGTTATAATGTTAAGGATTATTGAGCCTATAGTCACAGGCCTGTCTTTTAAGTATTTGCATGAAAATGTCCAAGTTTCAAAATTTAATGTTGGTTAATTTAAAAATAAGTTCTACTTTACTCTTATGAAATCAAATTCATAAATAAAATATAAAGCCATTAAATACTATATTAATTTCTTGTGAAGTTGCTTCGAATAGGATCTTTCCAAACTTATTGATATTCTTTGAATCTATAACATACTTTGATGTTTTTCTCAATAGGTTGCTTTCTAAAATAACCAAAATTCTTAACCCCTCAAGGCTAAAATCTCAATCTTGACAATGGCACGGACAATGGAGGTTTTCATTGAATCATCCCATTTGCTTATTTTTGGATGTGCTTGAAATTTTAATTTTAAACATACAAAAACAAAGACTACTTTGTGTAGTATGCATAGAATTAATTGTAGAAAATGTTGACCATTAGATTTTTAGATTGTAACAATTTTGGATGATCAATTTATAGACAAAAAAAATGCAGCTTTGGAGGAGGAAAAATTATAAAAAGATGAATAATGCTTTTGTACCCACAAAAAAAAAATTGTATTAGAATTGGAATCAAATTTAATTAATTTTTAAGTTTCAAAAATAAAAAATAAAAACTTCTTTCAAATCCCAACAAATTTTCAAACAGGAGTAAAAATTCAAAACTAATCAAATTGGATCCTACAAAATTAAAAAACTTACACATGTGTCAATTTTTTAAATTTACTTAGAAAAAACGGAAAAAATATCTTCTATTTGCAATCCAAGAGTTCAATCAAATATTCACTAGTACATAATAGTGTCTAAATCAACATGTTTTGTTGCTTTAGACGACTTGCTTCAGATATAATTAATAAAATTACATTAATATAGATGTATCTTGTACTAGTTTAGACCCTAGGAAGTTCACTTTCTATATTTTTTTTATCCATCTATATCAAACGAGTATTTTATAGAGGGGTTATATTTTTTCTTCAATAAATTTAAAGTACCCAATTTTATGTAATTTTGTAATTTGGGCAATTATATATTAGACTTCAATCACTTTAAAATTTTAAAATCAAGTTTTTAGATTACCCGAATAATTATAAATTTGTATATTACAATTTTTTAGAACTTAGTTAGAACCATTTCTAATATAATATCATAATATCAAATATATACTGAAACCAAAATATCAAATTCCTAATACTTATTGGCAATCATGAGCTAAAACTACATCCATGTTGTATTGATTCACAATAAGAAAGCACTCAGACATCATCGACGCACCATGAGTATACAACACACGTGCATAGTGTAGACATGTCATACCAATTACGAGTGTCATATACATATTTGACCTAGTCCCACAAGTATTGGCATTGAGGTTAGTTTTTTTTGTTAATACAATCATCATGAATATGTATATAATTTTTATGGACAAGTGCAAGACACAAAATCCTCCACAACATCCAATGATACATTCGCAATTTTGCACTAAATTGTGTAAAACATGAACTAAGAAATAGCTTAAAAAGAAATGTCTTTTACTGCAAAAAGCATTCTATGTAATGTGTTATTTGGCATTTATCAATGTTCAAAACCATTGCATGGTTTGCAACGACAACTCATCTCAAGCGACAAGGTTGTATTGTCCAACTAAGTGCAAAGGAAGTTTTCAAAATTATCATGAACATTTAAATGGCTAAGCCATTTTCAATATGAATAAAATTATCACACATCATTGTAACAAATATTTTAGAAATTGCATTAGATTAATTACTCTATGATTCTATCACAATACCTCAAGTTCTTATTGTACATGTCAATGTTCTATCGAAGGATAGAAATATGGATTCTAAAATGAATGTGTATAAATGTGTAAGGAGAAAGTATATGTTGAAATAAAATTTTGAACAACAAAAATAGAAAACTATGAATTTTCAAAACCTTTTTTTTTAATTGTTGAACATATTGTGATTGAACTATGAATTCTCAAAGTCTTTCAAAATTTTGCTTGTTTTAGGACACTTTGAGAATAAACTATGAATTTTCAAAATCTTCTACTACGACCCTCGAAAAAATTCATACCTTTAAAAGCCTTTAACATAATTTATTTTGGCTATGCAAATTAGGTGTGCTAATGGCCTAGTGGACAACGGTGCATGTCAATGACTCACATACATGAGCATGCAATGGATTCTAATCCTTGAACTTCTAAATGGGGTTTAGCCATCTCATCATGCCTAGATAAACAGGTAGCTCCTAGTGATAGGAATAAGAAGGCCACTCACAAAGGAGCATTATTTACAATATAGTGAGCAAATTGGAAATATAAAGGATACATAAAGGTTAATTTTTTTCCACAATGCCCAATGACTTGGGTACTATTTTCTTTGAACTCCGTCATAGGCAAATGCAAAGAAAAACAATACCCATGTCAATAGGAACTATAGATTAATTTTTTTTTTTTAATATTGTTTACTTGAAAAGAATGAAAAAATCTTTTGATCCATCCTTGGGATTCTTAAAATTTGAAATATGTGCCAAAAAGTTTTTTTGCAAAAAAGTGTAGTGTATTGTCAATTTCTAGAACATCCACCCAATTCAAGATTTTAGTGGATGCATTCTACATCTTTGTTAATTTTGAAAATTGGTGAATATATTCTTTACATGATCTTCTATATGAATATTTTTAAATTTACCACCTATATTGCAAAAAGAATTTACAAATGGTAAACAAAGTCATCTAAAATTCTTAGATAGGGCCTAAAAAACTCCTACTTTAACCCCTAAATGCCCAAGGCACCAAAATCTGGTGTTTGCAAAACTTTGAAGTTAAATAAAATCTAACCAAGTTGCTATTTTTAGTAGTTTATATTTTTAGAAAGCTCTTCTTGAAGTCTAGTTTTAGCACCAAAAATCCGATCTTGAAAATAAATGATAGTGATTTTTCTATTCAAGTTTTTGTACAAGGGTACCCATTGCAATCTTGACTTCCCGTAGTGTTGATAGCTCTTGGAAATGAGCCTCAAATACACTAGATCTTGAAGAAAAAATTGCATTCAAAATTCATTTAAAAAAATTGTAGAGTAGATTTTAAGAAGCCATAAATTGATCAGAGGGGTTATACAAGTTAGGCCCTTTAACCTCATATTTTATTGGTCACCAACTTTTTAGATTTGATTTGTGTAAAGAAGATTGAAAGATTTTTGCAGTTTTAGCACCCTCATGGTCAAACATTATAATTTGTCACTCCAAAAGTGATATTGTTGTATTTTCTTATCCTATGAGATCTCTAACATATCTAGTTTGAATTTGTACGGTTATAATTCAAAAATAATTGATACAACTTATCAAAATGTTGGCATTTTATTCAATTTAGTGCAAATTCCAGGAAGCCAAAAACAGGCCTTGAGCATTTAGGGGTTAGCTTCAAAAACAAATATCTTTCAATCTATACAGCCAAAATTTACAAAATATTTTATGACATGACCTAATACTCATTAAGTATAATATCCTAGAGTCACATTTCAAAATACATATTTACACCTTTTCTAGGTCAATGCACTAGAAATGACAGTTTTGAGTGGTTTTCGAGGAAAAAAAGGCCTTGGGACTTGAGGGGTTTAGTTCAATTAATATGAGGTCCACTAACTTATTTATAGGGCATTATTCTTTTAGAAATAGTTTTATTCTTAATTTGTTTAATGGCTACTTGGAGAAGAAGGGAATATTTTCTTTTCCCTACAGCCATAATAAGGTAAATGACCCCATTGCGGTCAAATGACCCATGATGGACACCTAATGACCCCATTGTGGTTTTTTAGACCACAATCAATGCCTTACATGGTAGTTATGGAGTAATTAGTGACCTCAATAGGTACTTCCAACTTTTAAGTGTAAATTTTTTTGTAAAAATTGACTTTTTAGGTCTTCCATGTTTGAAAATGTTGTGACTACATTGGGTAGGAAGATGACCATATTGGATTCAGATTTTGTTAGTCATGAAGTAGCCTACAGACTCTTATGGGCTGATCACTTCAAAAATTCAGAACTAATTCATACTTAGTCCAAAAAATATAATTTCAAATGCCCTCACTGTCTCTCACACTTATCTTTGTGTGGGAAAAAAATTGAAAAATTTCAGCAATGGCATGTAGGCACACTCTTAATTCTGACCGCAATGGGGTCTTTTACCTTAAAGCCATAAAATTTTCGGGAAAAAAATTTGCTCTATTAGAAAAATGTGATATAAAACAATTAGTGTGCAGCAACTGAATTCAATTGAATAGTACTCCGTAGTAATTTAAGAATTTTAGTAACAGTGGCAGACCTTGACCCAGAAATGATCTTGCCAACTCCAAGTTCTTCTGAGCCACACTGTTCGGGCTAAAATCCATACGGTTGTTAAACTTCACCGGCTGTGCACCTCCGAGCCTGAAGGTGACCAGAAATATCTCACTTGCAAAGATGCCCGATGCAAAGCTTCAGTAAGTCAGATGCACAGTCATCATGAAGTCAAGAATCTGTAATAGTTGTAAAGAGTTACGAAACAAAGTGTTGCCATGATCAAAAATCAATCAAAACCTAACTTTGAAACTCCTTGTGAAACCTCATTGCACGAACCCGGGTCAGAAATGGTAATCGCTGGAGGAAATTCATCGACCTAAGAAATGTTGGACATTTGCAAGCTCACCTTCAATCGATCTCTTCAATGGCGATTCTCGTGTTTCGACGGGCCTGCTTCAAATGCAAAGATGTCTTCAGTGGTGCTTCGACAGGATTGCTTCAACTGCAAAGAGATAGTTGATCGAGCGAAGGATCCACAATTAGCGTGAAGGAAGTTTCAATGTGAATTTGTAAACCACCACGCCAATGCGCACATTCTCAGGCAGAGGATGCTTGTGCACGACTTCCACATTGAAGAACTTCGAGGCCATCCGGAAGAACTGGCCATCTTTCTTCCATCGCCGCAGATGCGCCAGTAAAACCACTGGTCTGACGACGCTCCCTTCCTTCCCTTTCTCATCCCCGATTCCACACAACCATTTCAATGTATGCATGAGCGGCACAAAGAGCTGATCATAATACACGCAGTCCGATGCAATAATCAGATCAGGCATAGGAAACCCCTTCACATCCTCATGCACACCCCACCGAAGTGGCACCACCGCCAGGCTGCCGCCGCACGCCTCCACTTCCGCCACGTTCAGGTCCACATTGCTCTGCAAATTCGGCAAGACATGCGGCAAGTCCGTTAGGGTTACCCTCGCCCCGAACCGCGCAGCCATGACTCCGGCCACCCCCGTGCCCGCCCCGAGCTCCACCACACGCTCCCCGCGTAACGCATCGCCGTAGGCAGTCTCCAGGTGGAAGCACATGCCTGCGGCAGCTGGCCAGAGCTGGAACGACAAGCCGCGCTCGCGAATCTGGTGCACCAGAATGGCGGGGCCGACTTGAGGGAGGTAGCCGACCTCGGGGAGCGTGTTGTCTTCGACATTCGTTGCCAAAGTTGCGACTTCGACCGCCGTGTCGGGGACGACGACTTCTTCGTCCTCGTCGGAGCTGTCGAAGCTCATGTTGCCAAACATATCGCCCATCATCGCTTTGTCCCGCACCATCGCCGCAAAACCCACGAACACGATGCCGAAGACACAACTGCTGCAAATTAGGTCAAATGTGGACAGTACTCTGATTCCCGGAAACTCCGGATTCGTGATCAGGGGAGTCAAGGTGATCAGGGAATCAAGGTGATCAGTAACAAGGTCAACCCCATTCCTTAGGGGGACTGAGACAGGGCTCTTTTTTTTTTTTTCCCTTTTAATGTAAGTACACCTAAATGCGCCACTGACCTTAAACCGCCATCTATACTCTCTGTACATCTCCAAAATCAATTCTGTACCTATGTGGAAGAAACGCTATCAGAATCAAATTTTGTTCCTTAATAACTTTTGCATACAATATTCAAATGTTGCGTTCTCTGGTGCGTTGGAACCTCCCTACACTTGCCAACAAGACAATAAGAAAATCTTATTAGCCTAGTGATAGTAACTAGGCACAATACCAATTTGTGACAATTTGGGGTATACCCACCTTAGTGCCAGATTGCACTAGAAAAAAAAAATGGCTAAATGACGACAAGAAAGTGCAATTTTTGGCCAAAAAATTTCAAATTAAAAACAAAATCTTTAATGAAATTGCTAGATTGTAGATTGTGGATGAAAACATAATTATGGACATGTGATATGTGCCAATGTGATATTTTCTATCCAATATGTGAATGAATGTTGAAATTTAGAGCACTACTATAACATTTCATATCGCCACTTTGGCACTTCATAAAAAATAAAAATAAAGGCCTAAATTGAACTCTCGTCAACAATAGTTTGAATTTGAATGTGTAGTTGAAAAAACCAAACAAGTTCATATCGCCACTTTGGTACTTCATAAAAAATGGCGTCCTGTTGATTACCAACATAGAAATTTGAACCCTTAACCTAACATGGACAAATACGGTAGTTTCCTAACAATATAGGCGGCTTTTAGCTTAATAATTAAATACTAAAAGGCAAAAAATAGTTAGGCAATCCAAAATATAATATATTGAAATCAATCAATTTTACAATATAATTAAACTAAGATAGGCATTCATCCAAGTTGTTCTTACAATTTCTGGACGATTGTTGCTACTTTCATCTAAGGCGACAGCATTTATCTAAATCCTTGTCTTGGCCTCCAATTCCTAAACTCTTTACCTTAATATGCTACTTTCAAGAAGCATCATTTTTTTGACCGTTGCTTATTGGCACAATTTAGATGTTAGAATACACTTGTGTCAACTTTTGAACACAAATCAAATTGTGCTATTCACGGAATAATTTATTTGATTACAATAATTTTTCAAAATTTAGGTACCCTTTTATAATTATTTATTTCTAACTAAGTTGATAAAAAGCTACAATAGTATTTGATGAATGACTTTTGAGATATTATTGAAATGAAGAATGCACCATTTCATCTACAATTGATGGTTTTGGGCTAACTACTTTGGTTTTGTTCTTCTAGGATTAAATTTCATAGTTTTTGAAAATACATTGGAAAGTTAGCCCTATGAAGGCAAAGTTTGGAAGAAACATTGGTAATACAATACAATTAATTGTAAAGTCATCATGTTTTTGTAGCCGGGTGTCAGAGGAAGGTTTAATTAAGAATAGTACGGAAGAAACACGGCACCAAACTCCATTAGAAATGATTTTTGTTGCTCTCGCGAGTTAAGTCTTGTATTTTTCCTAAACTCTGGCTTCTGGTCCCACATTACAACACTTTACAATTAACTCTAATGTGAGTCGATAAAAATGGAAAAATGACTGGTTGGATTTTAAGATGAAGGATCTCAACTTGAAGAAGTTTTAATAGGACCACATTCAACACATGAATAAAAGTAAATATATAATCACCTAAATTCTAAGATAGGGGGACTTAAGTTGGTCTTCTTTCCATGTTAAAGGTGGGTACTATGAGTTTTAAATCTTTGAAATAGAAGTAGATCTCAAGGTCAATTCCTTAGGCGCATTACATTCAACAGTGTAATTTGCCAATTAATTTAGTACTTTAACCCCTAAAGGACCAATATGCGTTTTTTGGCTAAATAGAAATTTTAGGCAAGTACATGTGACTAGAGGTTTTCATATTTTTAGCTCAAATTTTAATGGAATAAGGAGACAAGGAATATCTTTCACATGCACTAAATTTTATGAGATTTGGAAATATCAATCAATAGTTATGGCCTAATATGTTATTTTTTTTGTAAATGGGCAATTCGGACAAATAAAAAAAGATCACTATTTTTTGCAAACAAAAATTTGAAATTGGTATTCTAGAGTTATGTATACGTGGAAAGCTTTGAATCACTCCATTTTTATCAATGAGTCAAAAGTTATGAGGACTTTTTGTTTGCGAGCAGTTATAGATTTTTCACTCTAAAATAAACTTTGAAGTCCTTTATCTTACTCAGTTTTCAGTATTTTTTGAAAAAAATAAAATTAGAGGATGTAGATTGTTTATAGCAACATTGCAACCATTGGGATGGGAATTTTTTAGTTCTGTAATTGAATTCTTAACAATTTAGTATTTTGAACCATTCTCTACTTTCTATTTACTAACTATTCTTTTTTCTATATGTTAGACAATTCCAAATGATGTGAATCTTTCAGGCATGTAGCTAATTTGCCTTGAGTTATGAAGCCAAAGAGTAACCACCATTTTGGACATTTTTTCATATAGATGAGACTTTAGGAAGTGCACATGCCCCCTTTTTTTTTTAGGGACAAAAAAATAGGATTTTTTTCAATTCAAATGCTAATATCTTGCAATTTACACCGAGGAAATTTTTGAAATTTTTTCCACATCTTCTCAAACCAGTTTACTACAAGATCCTATAGTTGCATGTGTCAAAAAAGTTTTTTTCAAAAGTTTGGTACTTGTTCAAAAAATGGCAGCTTTTGAGCGATTTTGGTAAAAATATAGACAAGGAACTTTAGGGGTTAAATGGCTATATTTTGCTAAGACTTTTCATACTAGTAAATTGCAAGTTCCTAAAGTTGAATATGCAACAAAACAAATTGAATTCTTGAAGTAAGAATTCAAAAACATCAACAGAATCTATAATTTCTTTAGTAAATTTGAAGATTCAAATCTACCTTATATGTTGATTTTGCAAAGAAATAACCAAATTATTTGCTAACTAAAACGATTTACATATTTCTCCTTGATAGTAGAAATTTAATGAACAAAAAACTTTTCACATTTATGTGGATCTAAAATCAAGACTCTTAAAATAAGAATTAACACAAAACTATTTTTTTGCCGCATAAAAGCTTGATGTTTTATTGAAAAAATTTATTACCTTTTATTCATGAATTATAATATCATAAAATTTCATTGTTTGTTAGAAATTGATTCATGAAACCTCACTAAAAAAATTAAAAACGTACCACAGATTTGCTCCAAATCCTAAAAAATATATCCCAAGACTTTAAACTATTTTGATTTGAAATGTTTGAAACCTAATTAGCTTCATATGTGTTAGTTGTATGACCTATTCTAATTGCAAGAGGGCCTTTAGGGGCTCAAAAAGGAATCATTTAGCCCACGGAGACAAATGTAATACTTCCGTTATTTCAATGATAGCAACCATTTAGGAGACACTAATGAAAACAAGGGGTACGTAGACTAAATGAAATTAATGAGTAGACCTATTAGTATTTGAGTTTGTCATGTTGGTTCTTGTGTGAACTATTTTACCAATCTATGCAACCTAAATTTTCTCTAATAAGAAGCGAAAATTGAACATTTTATGTTAAAAATTCAATACATAATTTTGTTTTTTCTTTAGTAAGTTTGTGTCCACCATTGATTGAACCTGATAGAACAAGATCCAAACATGGATAAATCCCTTCTTTTAGAAGCATAAGCAACATTGGATATTTTATTGTGATATGCTTTGTGATCTGACATTGTAGCTACATTTAATACCATTATATTTGAAGTAATTATGACTTTAGTGTTTAGGGTAATGTTGGTGAGGATTTAGAAATGAATTTAGGTGCATTAGTAGATTCAATTTTCCAACAACAATCTTAGCCACACTAAATTGTTGGAGACAAAAAGTGGCTCATGAATAATTTGAAATGAGCGTTTGCGAATGAGGAACTGCAATTTTTGTGCATTTTATTTTAGACTTTCTTGAATGTATTTGCAACAAATGATGGTAGAAATTTCCTAACTAACATATTATTGTTTATTCTATGAAAGAAAATAGTTCAGCTCTAAATCAGAAAAGATATTTTTTAATATATTTTGGCAACTTCTAGAATGTTGCTTAGATTTAAATTTTATTCAAGGATACGATTTTTAAATTTGACTTTGATTAATGAAATGAAGTTGATCAAGTCTAGTTTCTACTTCAACTACAAAAATTTCCAAGATTTTTAAAATTAAATATTATATTGCAAATTTTACTTTGTACATATTACTATTATCTATTGATTTCCTATTTGTACATCAATTCAAAATTTTGTTCATTGTATAATACTTCTACTATAATATACACATGCACAAAAAAATTTAGATTTATTGAGCTAATTATGAATTATCTTCAGTTTTCCTTTCTTCACAAAATCATTATCAGTAAGTTTAAAAAAATTAGAACTTATATAATACACGTATTTTCATCCATGAAAAGAAAAACTAAAATATTTCACTCATACATAGTGACAAAGGAGAATATACTGATATGAAAGATTTTGATGTTTGATTGAGTGGTCATGAACTCTATCTTTACATAGTACACCCACTAAGGACATTTGATGATTAACTCCTAAAGACGCGTGGATCAAAAATTGACAAATATTCACAAAACTACTAAAGATCAACATTCTCTAAAAAAGAGAGACTATAAATCAAATTTATTCATTTTTTAGAATTTGTAATTGTAGGATTTTATTCTTAATTAGTATTAGGGTCACATATAAAAAAATTGGGTCTGAGGGAAATATATATGTGAGAATATAGCTTGCAAAGTGGAACAATTTTTTTTCCAAGGATACCCAGGCCTTTGACAATGTCGCTTTGTCGCCCCATCACTCAAATTTCCTTTGCAAAAAAGATTAA
Source organism: Neckera pumila (assembly GCA_963969595.1). Taxonomy (NCBI): domain Eukaryota; kingdom Viridiplantae; phylum Streptophyta; class Bryopsida; order Hypnales; family Neckeraceae; genus Neckera; species Neckera pumila. The sequence continues at coordinate 14,003,957 of OZ018412.1, forward strand.
GGGGCTTCACATTTGAGTAGATCATCAAGTTGAAAAGATATATGCAAATTTTCAAAGCAAAATAATGTTGTGTTTCACCTATTCAAGTTCAGACCAAAACAAAAAACAAAAAAAGTTTTTTTTTTCTGCCATTGGATTGTCACAGAAACTAGATTCTATGGAAGTTTGATTGTCTCTAGTCTCAAGAAAAAATGAGATCAAGAAAACAAAATTTAATATTTCATTTAGATGCTCAAATCTCACAAAATCCATTTTAGATTGCATAGATTTTAGGGTTAAAAGTGTCTAATGAATGACTTTTGAGATATGATAGAAACAAAGAATATACCTATTCATTTTAAAAATTTATATGGAGTAATTTTTAGGTGATTGCTTTGGCGACAGGGCCATATCCTTCTAGAATTGATAGCAATGGTACGCTGAGCAATAACAATGGGCGCAATTGCTCCATAGGAAAGTTCATTCAAATTTTGGGACAAATTTTTTTTGACCAAATTTTTGATAAAAGTGGTGCAAATTTTTTGGGAAGGAATATTTGACTAGATATTCTTCCTATTGCAGTGGATGAAATTGCAAAATGCTACCAAATTTTGGAACAATATCACTCTAATTTGGATGAATGTACACTCTTTGGGATGAATAAATAAAATTTCATCCATATACTGCAAGTTTCCATTACAAGAAATCTGACTGCAAAAGGCTGCGAGACTTTTCATTTTTGGCACCTCCACAGTGCAAATACAAAAATAAATAAAAAATAAAAAATAAAAAATAAAAAATAAAAATAAAAATACTTATATATATAAAGGATTAAAATTTAAAAATAGCCAATCTGATGTGGCATTGATGTGGCATTGATGTAGCACTAGTACAAGTAGTGCAATGTCAAATTCCAATAAAAAAATTAAAAAAGTATTTTTTTTTCATCATTTTTCCTATAATTGCACCATAGCCATCCAAAACTCGTGGACTCTTTGAGCCCTAAAATTTCTTGTAATGTATCCATTTTTGTGGATGTAAAAAGCTTCATCACTCTACACTAAAAATGATATTTAATGTAGTATGACATTTAGTGTTTTACCCCCCTACCAGCCATTTTACTTGTCTTCAATTTTACTTGTCTTCAATTTTACTTGTCTTCAATTTTACTTGTCTTCAATTTTACTTGTCTTCAATTTTACTTGTCTTCAATCTTTTCCTTTGCAAGTTCACTTTTTTAACGTGTTCTGACACTAAATGTAAACCTTTTCAGATTTCAGATTTACCATAGAGCATATTTAGTGTTAAAAATTAGATTTAGTGTTACTTACTTATGATATTTAGTGTCAAGGTTCGTAATTAGTGTTGCCAACACTAAATATCATTTTTAGTGTAGTGAAGATCGCTTTTTGCACTTCCTAAAATTAATGAAAAGAAAACCGTGTTTTGGAGCATAAGTTGCAGGTGCTAAATAAGAATATTTTCTGCATCCCTCCAAAGAACTCCTCCCCTTTAATTTTTGGATGATAAGCAATCAATTCTAGTGTATTTCACAATATATTTTCACTTTGCTTTTTAAATAAGGCCATATTTGAAGGGGTCACTAATCCGTCTATACGCTACATATTCTCTTGAGATTAACAAATCGTCATAATAAATGAAAGCTTATTTATTGCTTTTGCAAGTTCTATGACTTGTGATTGGTTGGAAGTATATTTTAGGGAGTTGCACTATTGGAGATACAAGTAGCCAGGCTATATGGAGGTTTGCAGGAGATGCTCTAAGGATAGTAAAATCATACATTGCACAACGAACTCTACTACTCACTTAGAAGTGAGGGGCCCTTCAAATTTTGAATTGAAACTAAGGCTTGGGAGTACAGGCAACTGTTCTCAAGGTAGTCTGCTCTTTAAGCGACTTTTTAAAGAGCTAATTGCCTTTGGAGGGAAGTTGACCTCCTTGAAATAATTTCCATTAAATTTTTGTAGGACAAAAAATGGAATTGGCATCTAACCCAAGTTGTTTCACATTTTTTGGACCTTTGTGAAATTAGTTACAAAATTTCAAAAGTTAAAACGCTGTGTTCACTAAAAGTAAATACCTCTTGAAATGTGCACTATAGGTACATTGAAGAAAACAAAATGTAACTGAGTTAGTGGTTGCTTTTAGAGTAGACTACCTTAGTTTGTCAAATTTCTCAAATTCTTGCACCTTACAAAGTTGTATTTTGTCAGTTGAGTTATGGCACCTTACAAAGAACAGTACAAGATAATTAAAGATGAGATAAATAATTAAAATATTTTATTAGTGGACTTTTGGTTTAGTTTTTTCAAATGCTAGTTTAGGCACATGTTGCTTTAGGATGAAATAACAAAGTTGAAGCTTTGGCTCTCTAGAAATTTCAATCCCAAAAGCCATCTAGAAAAAGGAATGCAAGGAAAAGGACGTAGGGACGGGATGGAGAAGGTGAGAGGGTAAAATTTATGAAGATGCCAAAATTTGAGGTGCTCAAAATCTAATAGGTTTTGTAAAAATCTTGTTGGTCTTTGGTCCTCCAAAAATAGGGAGAACTTTTAAAACCCAACTTTAAAAGAAAAATTACTCTAACATTTGTTCTTAAAGCCTACCATTGGTTTATGATTAGCTATTAATTGATATTAACATCAATAAAAAGGTAAACAATTGAAAAGTTGTTTTTGCATTCGTAGGAATATATCAAAGGGCTTATGAAGGATAGAGTTACCAATAGAGTTGGGTTTAGAACCTTCAACTAAAGTACCTTTAGTTAACTCCTAAGTGCCCTAAAGTCCATAATCTAAAGACTATTTGTCTTTATATTTTTCATTTAAGATAATGCTAGAATATTTATTAAAAACTTCTAATTTGACCAATTCAATGAAATGGACATGGTGATAGATTTGTACAAAGATATTGATAAGCAATAACATAAAAAAAAAAATGGATATGGGTATTAAAATCAAAACTTTTGAAAATAAATTCCAATGCTTGATGTATAGTGCCCGCCAAAAAAATTGTTGGTTGTAATTTAGACCATTCCGTTTTCTTGGCATAATGCAAAACATAATTGCCATTTTTTGTTTTGCACAATCAACATTTATATCTTACTCAATCCCAATCAAACATACCAAATTTCATTTTCAAAAAATTCAACTCCAATTTGGGTAGATTATTTTATTTAACTTTCATGGTTATACATGGTAATTCATTGAAAAATATTGGTGATGAATTTTTTAAATTTTATTGCTAATATATGTAGAAAACATCTATACGCTCATCTTTTTTTTCAACAAGCATCTCCAAAAGTTTCACAATTCCCTCTATAGAGATTTCCATGTCAACTTGACAATGCCCTAATTTTGAAATGAAATATCTCGTTATTGTTATTAGATTTTTGCTTTTCCCCTTTACTCCATAAATAATTTCATACATTTGAGTGTAATGGTACAATTCCTTTGCAAAAATCAAATTACAATGAAGAGATTTTTTTTTTAATTTGGGCAAAATCGACAATCTTCTTTGTTTGTAGGACATTGTATAATGAAAAGATATATAAACTCAAAACCCAAAATCCATTTATTCAAGCCTTTAGTATAAGATGATATAATTGTCCACCTTTCTTTTTATTGGTTAAATAGGGTCTAACTTTGTCTTAAAATTAACTAACTTCCCCCTTAACTCCTCCATGGAAGGACATATAACTTCCTACATGTATATAATCTTGTGTGATGGATCAAATATAGTAGGAAATAATATATTTGGAACCTTGAAGCAACATAAAGTAATGCATGCATAGTGGACCCCTTGAATAGCCGCTTTGATCATCTACTCAAGTTCCAAATAGGAGTCAAGTGATTTTACATGCAAATTTGGTTTGCAATTTGGCAAAAGATAAAAGTTTGATTTTAGATACTTGGTAGTTTAACCTCTAAAGGACCAACATGCATTTTTGGCTGCATAGAAATTTTGGGTAGGTATGTTTGACTAGAGATTTCTATATTTTTAGCCCAAATTTTAGTAAAATATGGGGACAAGAAATATCTTTCACATGCACTAAAGTTCATGACATTTAGAAATATGAATAAAAAATTATGGCCTAATATATTACTTTTGTTGTAAATTGGCAATCCTAGAAAATAAATAAAAATCATTTTTTCATAACCAATAATTCTGAAATTGGATATCTAGAATTATATATATGTGGATCACTAAATCATTCCATTTTTATCAATGAATCAAAAGTTATGAGGATTTTTTGTTTGCGGGCAATTATGGATTTTCTACTCTAAAATAAATGGTTGAAGTCCTTTCAAGTTTCAATTTTTTTGGAAAAAATAAAATCATAGGATGTAGATTGTTTATTACAACATTGCAACCATTGGAATTGGCATTATTCAATTTTGTAATTAAATCTCAACATTTAGTATTTTGAGTCATTATCTACTATTGTCTACTTACTATTTTTTTCCTATATATTGTACAATTCCAAACGATCTAAAACTTTTTTAAGCATGTGGCCAACTTGTCTAGGAAAAAGAACTCAAAGAAAGATCACCATTTTGGACATTTTTTCATAGAAAAGTGAGCTTGAGAAGTGCAGTTGCCCTGTTTTTTTGCAAGGTTAAAAAAATGATTTTAATGAATTTGAAATCTTATATCTTACAATCCATCTGGTGGAAGTTTCTGAAATTTTTACCACATGTTCTCAAGCAGACTACAAGATCTTATAGTTACATATGTCAAATTTTATTTTTCTTTCAAAAATTTGGTACTTGTACTAAAAATGGCAATTTTTGAGTGTTTTAGGAGAAAACATAGTCATGGAATTTTACGGGTTAACCCTTGAAGGATGCTAGGACCAAAAAGTGTCCTATAGATAACTTCATTTTTCATTGTAGAAACAAAAGAATGATTGTACCTATTGGTCCAATAATCAAAATATTTTGGTGACTAACTTGGTCATGGGGATCGCATCCTTCAAGGTTTAACGTGCCACTATCTTCAAGAAAATAAATTTATGATAAGGTAACTATAGTGTACAAATAAACAATTTAACAAGTTTTCCATTCTTATATTGAAGTTTACTTTTATAGGGTCTTATTGGTAGTCAAAAGGGATTTTTTTTTAATGCATTTTTTGCATAAACCACAAATTTTCAAAGTGTTGAAAGTAGAATTTATGACAACCAACCATAGACTCTTATGAAAAATGTTTATAAACAAGAGTCTAGAGTGCCTGTGCGGTTTTTGAAAGCAGTTGAAATTACTAGGGGTTGTCACGCATCCTCAAAGAATGGGATTTCTATGAAGTCAGAGAAATTTGTGAGAGAAATGAGGAGCCGATTTGCGTGGAAGATGTGTGACACCCCTTTCTGGTGTTTGGAGCGTGGAGAATTTTCTCCAATTATGGGATAACTCGAGTTGCTTTCACGGACCCAATCGCAGCACGACATTGCAGCAACGAGGTGAAGCTTTGGCAGCGGAGAGGTAAAACAACGGAGCAATGAGGGAGCACAAGATAAAAAAATTCTCGGAGAAAATTGTTTCAACCATTTTCTTCACATGCGGAGGAGAAGAAAAGGTGCCTGGAATTCTTGGAGAATTGGACCTGCGCTCGTCTTGTGCAGCCACTCTTCTTGCGCCACGGGCCAATTCTCCGAGAATTGCAGGCAGGTTGAAGGATGTGTAGCAATCCCTATTAGGTATAAGGTAAATTAGCCCATTGTGGTTAGATGACCCATAGTAGACACCTAATGACCCCATGACAGTTTTTTTGGCCACAATTAATGTTTAACCTGACACCAATGGAGTGATTAGTGACCTCATTAGGAGCACCTGCTTTTTTAGTGTAAATCATTACATGAAGTCAGTTTTCATGGCCTTCTACATTAGAAATTATTTTGACCACTTTAGGTGATTAAGAAGAGCATATTAGATACAATTTTTGTTGGTTATGGGATAATCTACTGACTCTTTTGGACAGATCACTTCAAAAATCCGTAACAAATTCATACTTTGTTTGAAAAATGTAAATTCAATTGCTCTCACTATTTCTCACACTTGTCTTCATGTGGGAAAAAATTTGAGCAATGGCATGAGGGTAGACTCCAAAGTTTGACCACAATGGGTTAGTTTACCTTAGTTACCTTTACTTCATTTGGAAATTGCAGCTGGAAAATAGCTGAAAGCCTGGCTGAAAGGCTGAAACCCACTGACTTTCTGACTGCTCCGTGCATTAAATAGCGGTTAAAGTAAAATGAATCTGGCGGAGCAACCAAGGAATTCAAAAACTATCGCCATTCTTTCATAGATTCGAAGTCTCACAGCCAGCGTCGCAGACGTGTATTGAGGTTCGCCACGCTGGTGCGCAACGTGGGCGCCATGGCTTTGATTCCTTTTTAGTTAGTACATCACGTTCCTTGCAATTTTAGGTCATTTTGATACAAAATTCCCTGACCCCCCATCTCTACAGCGTTTCCAAAGCTTCACTTGGTCGCAAGCTTTTTTCGTGCTTTTTTTATGGAATGCGTTGTTCTCAGTTGATGAAGGAGCGCTGGTGTGAAGAAGCTTCATCATCTGCTGTGTCTCCATCTCTAAGATACACATGCCACGGCGTCTGCCCGTCTTTCAGGTCCCTGGAGCTCCCTCAAGTTTCTCTGTTTTCCTTTTTAAAAATTCATTGTCCACGATTCGCGTTTGTTCTTCGCCATGGCGCAGTAGTGCTTGCGTCGCGATGTCCGTTAACTTCGAGTGATAGAGTATCGTGGAGAATACGCATCGCTTGCAGCTGATCGGGAATTCGTTTGCTCTGCGTTTCATGAGGTTGCGAGGATTTTTGGTGAGAGGGATTGTTGCGGGGGTCGCGATTGTATGTGCAAAGATCGTCGCGTTCGGGGCAGCGCGTTCACCAGGTTTAGAACGAGAGAGGAATTTTTTTTCTTCTTATAGTTGGCTTGATGCTAGGGTTTGGTTTTGGTGTTAATCTCTGGCTCTCTGGCTCCAGCTCTGTGTATCTTTGGCTTGGATCTGACATTGCGAACAATTCGCCTGGATTATAGCTTTGGTTCACTGCGTTTGTGAATTTTGTTTGACTCCGTGCTGTGTGAGCGTTCGATAGAAAGAGTAAGGCCGGGGCGATTGAGTAAGGACTGGTGGTAGGGCTCTTCGGGTGCTGCGGAGGTTATGCCAGTGGGGAGACGCTCATTTCGACTGATTTATCTCTGCAGATTTTTTTTCAAGGCTCCTCGATCATTTTGGAATTTGTGAACGCGATTGGCGTGTTTGCAAGTGGCGACTTGATGGCTGGAGAATTTTAGTAGGGCAAGAATCACCCTGATGCAGTATTATTTTCGACTTTGTTTGGGATACCTGGATTAAAGCAGGGTGTAGTGTTTGCAAAGCGTGAAATAAGGATTACAGAATTTCGACATTGCAAGGAAAAGGGCATCTACGAGTAACGTTTGCACAATGAACATTAGTCTTGGTTTCCGATCAACAGGGAAAGGAAAGAGTTTTGAGACCAAGTAGAGGCATTGACATATCTTGTTGTAGCAGCTGTTCCGGGTACTTCATTGGAAATACCTTAAGCAGAGGTTTTGCAAAGTCACATGTTCCAGCCCTTACTTTCTTTGATTGACAGCAACAAGCAGTGCCGTGATGCGTTTTTCTGCGCGCCACATGAAGGCACGACCTCCCGATTGGCTCTACAAGTGGGACAAGTTAGGCTTGCCAGTTAAAGCTTTGAAGCTGTTGTCTGCCTTGCAAACCATCCAGTGTTAATTTCTTAGGCAGTAGCGATGGACCCTTGGACGGATCTGTTGGAGGAAGCAAAGCGTCGGGCAATTCTGGTGGCGATGGTGGCCCTCACCCTCGCCTACGTTATGTCCTTGACCAGTAGTTCAGTGTGGATTAATTTACCCATTGCAATCCTATTGTTAGCTGCTCTGCGCCGTATTTCCTTGGAGATTGAAATTCGGTGGAAACCTCCCTCAACCGAGCATGTCGCACCACAGCTGAATCGACGCCAGCTGAGCAGCCAGGACCCGCTTCTCTCCGAAGCCTCTCGTACTACTGCAAATCGATGGCGCCACCACTTTGATTCACCCGTTGTGGAGGCTGCTATTGATGAGCTCACCCGAAGCTTAATTGATGAATGGGTGACCAACCTCTGGTACTCCTCCGTCACCCCTGACCAAGAGGCTCCCGAGGACCTTCGCTTTCTCGTGAACGGCTTGATCTCCGAGGTTGCACAACGTGCAAAGCGTGTGAACCTGATCACTCTTCTTTCCAAGGACGTGGTGGATCTTGTTGGCACTCACTTCGATCTGTACCGGCGGATGAAGGCCAAAATTGGACCTGACATAATTGGCTCTCTCTCTACCGACGAAAGAGATGAGAAGTTGAAGCATGCTATGATGTCGTCTCGTGAGCTCCATCCCGCGCTTGTGTCCCCTGAAGCTGAATACAAGGTGCTGAAGCGGTTGTCAGGAGGTGTTGTTGCCTTGGTGCTCAAAAGGCAAGATGCCCAGTGCAGGTTTTTTAGAACCATGGCACGGGAGTTTCTGGCTTGTGTAGTGCTGCGACCTGTCATCAACTTTGCCAATCCTGGGTTCATTAATGAATTGATTGAGAATCTGGCATTGGCTTGGGAAGAGAAGGCGCGTCTCGCAGCTGAAGAGGCTGCCGAAGCTGCCGAAGCTGCCAGGCAACGAATTCCTGAGCGGGTGCTGCAGCGGAAAGCTTCAGTTTCGGGTCTTGAAATGATTGCGCTTGGGAAGTCAGATTCCACCGTGAGAGGGTTAGAAATTGTCCCATATCAGAAGAATGATAGAGGGCTCTCTGTTTCGGTAGGAGACCTCGGGACGTCTTCCCCTGTGGACTCAAAATTGGGTAAAGAGCCTGGCTATTCTGATGATGCAGGAGAATTGAGACCTGTGCCTCGTGGAGATTGGGCCCAAGTTTTAGATGCCGTAACGCAACGGCGAGCTCAAGCACTGACCCCAGAGCATCTAGATAATTTATGGACCAAAGGAAGAAACTATAAGAAGCGTGAAAATGAAAAAGCCGCAATTCGTGCTGGCATCACCCTCAGCAAGAACGACAATTCCGGAAAAACTTTGCCATCGACCAAAGGACCTGCAATCTCGCCCCAAGGAATAATCACCACAGGTTCTGTACATGTCATTGATAAAATTTCGCCTTCCTCTAGCTCAGCTCTTCCGGTTAAGAAAGAACGCAACGAGCAGTACAGGGCACTGTTGTTTGGGGATTCAAATGATGGGGATAAAGGAATCCCTGGAATTGGATTCTCGCCGGCTAAATCGTTGCCTGGCCATCGAGAAACGCCAGAGGGTTCTCGTGAGACTCAGGGTACGCCTAGTAGGAAAAGCTTAGACTTTGTGAAATGTCGGAGCGATGAGGACTTGACGGCTTACGATAGGAACAATCAAGCAGATGTCAAACAGGAGGACAATGATGAAAAGGATGTGGCAATGTCGGATTACGGACCAAGGAATGTACAGCGACCTCCACGACATTTTCATCGCCACCGGAGGTCGAGAAGTATGGGCGGTGATCTGGATGAGTGGCAGGAATCTGAATTGCCAGTGGAGGGCTTTTCGACCCTGTTGAATGCTGGGGAAGAAACTCGGAATGAAGATAATGCAACAAATAATCAGAAACAGAGAAAGATCACGGAAACACAGGACGAGGGGAAGCCATTTCGTCCGTCTTTAAGGACTCAGACATCAGCTACAGTGTCGACTTCTCATGTATCGTCCACAGTACTGAAGTGTCGAGTAAGTTAAAAACTGGTTCTATTTCTCATATTTCCAAGAAACTGACCCTTGATTATGGACTTTCATTGTGGTTGTATCGCTGTTCTCACATGTCTTAGCGTTGCTATGGTTTATTTCTTTGTGGCCAGGTCGTGGGAGCTCATTTTGAGAAAAGTGGTTCGAAGGCATTTGTCGTGTATACTATTAAGGTTACAGATGCTGGCAATCGAAGCTGGCAAGTTGAAAGAAGGTCTGGTTATAATTGATGAAACTTTCATTCAGACATGTACTCTATATATTGTAATCCTCGTGCATTGGCCAACAGAGGTGTTTTCCAGAAAGCTCCGTTATGAATACATACATCAAATGTTCGTCTTATCCTAAACATTTGCACATGAGGTGCTTTAAATAGACTGCCAAGTTTAATGTGCACATTTTGGTTGTTTCTGATGTAGGTATCGCAACTTTGAGCAGCTACATAGGCGTTTAAAAGATGTGCCATCTTACTGTCTTAGTCTTCCTCCAAAGAGGTTTCTCTCGTCCAACCTTGACACAACTTTTGTCCGAGAGCGTTGCATACTTCTTGGCAAGTATTTGAAAGTAAGTGCAGTCCTGCGATTGATTATTTATTATTCGGGTCATGATGTTCTATGTGTCTGTCTTCACTTCCAATTTTAGGACCTCGCAGGCTGAAGTTTTGATACGTAAGGTTTGAGGTACTTCAAATTGCGAGAGATCTTCCAGTATTCTTGTTCATAATGAGATCATCTTGTGGCTATGATTTGCAATTTGTTTGTTTCTTTTAGTACTCATTTATCATCACTGTCTTGACAGGAATTGTTAGCGATTCCGAGGGTTGCTGAATCGCACGAAGTGTGGGACTTCTTTAGTGTGAACTCTCAGGTGATACCTTTTTATAACCATTCATTGTCGATGGGAACGGAATTTTACTAATCGACATATTAGTGCCTTAAAGCGTTCAAATTTTCATGGTTGAATTTTGTGCAATCGTTGGATCTAGATATATGACGTTTTATCGGGTAAGTTGCTTTGTTCATCAAAATGAGGACTGTGATCCATGTAGGCGAAGTTTACTTTTTTGGTCATCAGACACTACACCAAATGATGGCCTTGTTTAGTTTTGGAGCATTCAAGAGTGTTTTCGATTTTTTTCTGAATATTGGTATTATTGCTTCCAGCATTATGCGTTTGGCATTTCACCATCCATGATGAAGACGTTAGCAGGTACTTGTCTCACCGTCCTGGTCACCTCTTAATGCTTGAGGGATTCCTCTACAAGAGCAGTCAAGTGAAAGTCCTAGTTATTAGTTTCAACAATTTTTTTTTCTGCTTGCTTATATTACATACAGTGAGTCGCCTACTCATAAATCCGATATGTATCAGTGAATGTAGATGATGCCATGGACGACATGTTTCGCCAGATTCGAGGTGTTTCGGATAATATCTCGGGAGCCCTGAATCTAGCAACAAGTGGGATTCGGCAAAGGTTTCCGATGGGCAGTGGCGATATTGGTCAAGCTGCTGCCTTGAGCAGTGCTAACCCTAACAGAAACCTGACATCTAAAAGTTCAACTTCTGCACTCACTGGACCATTGGCAACCCTTGTTATTCCTGAAAGAGACTTTGGTGAAAAGCTTCTAGGCAACTCGATGTTGGAAGACGAATACGAAGGTAATTTTGGGGCATATGCAGAGGATCAATTGAATAGTGTGGAACGAGTGGGATCAGTGGAATGGCTCTCAGATGGTGAAATTGCTGGAGATTCCCTTGAGGCAAATGCTTTAAAGGCTGCAGCACATGATTCTCGATGGTCTGAAAGGCGATTTGATAGAGCTCTGTCAGATGGGAACTCACCAGTGGATTCTTTTGCTTCTGATTTGATTGAAGATGAATTGGTGATTCCTCAGGAGGTATGCAATTACAATTGCTAATTGGATTCATCAAGAATTGTTTTAGCAAGGCTTTTAGTAAAAGTAGATTTGCTTAGGACTTTCAAACATCATAAAAGAGTCTTTTCCATGATTTATGAAGAGGACTTTCTATGGTCAGAATCATTTATATTGAGGCCTTTCTATGTATCATGGGGAGGCCTCCATATAGTCTTTATGACCAGAGGATCTCTTTGCCATGAATCATGGAGAAGTTTCTCCTTACAATGTTGTCTGAATGTTCGTGAAACCTTGTGTTTTCCATTTTGTTGTTTCCTCTCTGCGTAGTCGGACTCTTTTATGTGACACTTCGGTTAGATTTCTGCATCTTTTGATGAGATGAGGTCATCGCTAATCATGTAACTTGGCTCCTCGCAGTGGTCTCCGCCAAAAGTTACTGTCCCTCTTCTGAATTTGGTTGATCAAGTTTTTCAACTTCAAGGTCGTGGCTGGATCAGGTGTGTTGATGAGAATGCATGCTTCCTTCCAGTGTTCAAGTCACTTTGCTACTTTGTGATTAATTAATATAAACTGGAACTCCCCATCGTGTCCGTCATTTTATGTTGGTTTCGTGCTCAACTAGCCGTAGCTTTATGAGCGTTTGTTTTCAGTATCACCAACTCTTTGAAGAGAGTTTTCAAATGCTCGAAAAAATTGGGTCTCATTGTTTTGCAGACGCCAAGTTCTATGGATAGCCAAGCAGATTCTTCAGCTTGGTATGGGTGATGCCTTGGATGACTGGCTAATTGCGAGAATACAATGGCTCCGAAAAGAAGAGATGGTAGCTTCAGGAATATATTGGTTGAAGGGGGTGAGCTTCAGATTCCCAGATTCACTCAGAACAAGATGAATTTCAGTTTGTAAGATTTGAGCAGTTCTAACAATTTAGTGGAGAGTTTTGATGAGGGATCCTTTGTTCTTTGTAGGTGCTCTGGCCAGATGGTATATTTGTCACGAAACACCCGGGAAATTTGTCTCCAACTAGCTCAACAGTCGTGAAGGATATAGGAATGGAATTTTCTGATAAGATTCAAGAGAGCCTGGAGCGTCCAGCGATCAACTCATTCGAACCGAGGCGTGAGGCTGCACGACAATCTGAAGTGGTGCGGGAGATCATACTTGGTATGCATTTTACTTTATCTATGAAGTCCAGATCTTCCTTTATTGTTTGGGTTTGCCTTCACATGTAACCAAGAATATCATGTAAGACGATATTTTGTATTCGGCTACAGACTCTTTTTTAGTGGTCTAAATGTACTCCGGACCATTCTGATCGTTTTCTAGGTTCTTAAAACTCTAAAAACGTGGTCTGATGGAATTTTTTTGAGAATACGGAGCAAGTACAACATGAGTACTTTTCTAAACTTTTCGAATACAAGAGTGGAGAATCCGTACTTTAATAACCTAGTATGTGACCCTCAGGGTTAGTGAAGTTTCTAATACTGCGTTTCGTGTTGCAGACAAAGCACCCGCTACATTAGTCAATCTTATCGGCAAGAGGCAATATACAAGATGTGCGAAAGACATCTATTACTTCTCGCAGGTGAGCTGTTGTTAACTGGGACTCATGAATTTGAAGAATGAATTGAGAGACATGCTTAATTCCAGATTTTTAATTCTTGCTTGGAATTTGGAAGTTTCAGTCTGTTTATCAGTCATTTGGATATTCTAATTGACTTGGCAACATGTTTTGACATAGGATGGGTCGCTGTGGCGTTTCTTTTTCGACTTATTGTTTGTTGGGACTCTTGCAGGCTACTGTGTGCATGAAGCAGCTGGCTTACAGTCTCCTGGAACTCCTTTTGCTTGCTACTTTTCCAGAGCTTCACGATTTGGTTCTTGATGTCCGTAGTAGTGTTATGTAACGTGCAAGTGATACCTGATCCATCTGTAGCTGGCTGTGTTGAAATATTTTTGGAACGCACCTTTTGGAGTGGCAGTTCATGCGGAGCCACTTTCAATTCCTGTCATACCGGTAACTTCTTAGTCTCGTTTTGATTTTGGATCTCGTCAGGAGCTGACGACATCTGTATCATATCTGGTTCATTTATCCCCAAATTGGGGGTACATTCCTAGGCTGTAAATTTTATTGTTAGAAAATACGTAATTGGTACAATCAATACGTCAAGGTGTGGCTTCGGTGATTTTTTGCAGTCTTTTCTCAATTATGCTATATGTGATTTAGGATCTGTGACGAGTTCATTCTTTAACCCCTAAGCGCTCCACCCTGTTGCAAATCCAGTTTTCAACACAAAAATTTCAAAAATTCTCTATGCCAAGAAAACCTCCTTTCCCAACAAACTTTACTCAAAAAATGATAATATTTTGCTTGGATTTGATTTTAGAAGGAATTTTGAAATTTTCCTTTCAAAATTTATAGAAAAATATTGGTGATAGCATTGGTGCGTCTAACCGTACGGATGGAATGTACAATTCAAAATCTACAACTGTCATTTGTACATCAATTCAAAAGTATTCTCCCAAATAGTATTTTATGTCAATTTTTTCTCAAATCACGAATTTTGGAGAAGACTCTAGACATTTAGGGGTTAAAACACTTAAGGAAATATTATGTATCCATGGTAATTGAGAACTTTTTAACACCTGATGGGCAGGTCACTCATATCCTGTTGATAAGGGTGCACTACAATTTCTTTTTTTGCAATGGAATTTATTTTCATTTATGTAGAAGAAAATGGGAGGTAATAGTTCATTCACTCAAGGTTTATTGTGTATTGTTTGTATTGTTGCCACATTTTTGACAATCCAACTTGGTCTAAATTCTAGTTTATACTAGTTTTCTAGGAATATAGTTTGTATATTATTGTGCTCTAAAGCAAAAGTTATATTGTATTAAATACAAAGTGCTTGATTCTAGACAATTGAAAAAAAAGTTAGAAAGCAATAAGCAAAAGCAAAAAGATTGAAAACTCTAAAGACAAGCCTTTGATGAATTCTATCTGTTTCTGTTTGATTATCATAAATATATATACATCGATATGGAAGATGTGATTCATTCCATTTAGAGTATGGTAGTGATGTGAAAATTAACCCTTCGAGGACAAACCTACCCAAGAGGCATAGTTTTAGGGTCGTCTGAATTTCACATAGTTCTTGATTTTAAGTGTCTTGGGGCTTGATTAAGAAAATGTAATTCCAGTAATCTATTTTTTAATTTTTTTGTGATTTTTACAAATATATTACTTTAAAATTTTACATAAAAATCATTTTAATGTTTTAATTACACAAAATTGGGTTAAATGTTGGATATATATAATTAGATAAGAAAAATATCATATTTTTGAAAGGCGTGTTTTAATAGAAAAAAACTAATGAAGTTTGACCTAATAGGAACTTGGAATGTCCTTTAAGGATTAAGGATGTTTTTTATAATTTGGGTAATCCAAAAATACAATTTCAAATTGGCAATAGAATTCAATCTTGTCACTTTAAAACCTTGCTATGAATTATAGTTTTAAAAAAAGATTGGTTTCTTTCAAATTTTACTTTTACTGTAGGTGTTGACTTCTATTTCTATCCAAGATTTGATAATTTTTTTGAATTAGTAAAGCTTCCAAATGGAGTCATATGCGCTTGCTACACTAACGCTAAATAAATAAATATAGCAAACAACCATAATTACCGTAAGTCTATGTTGAGAATTTTAAATATATTCAATCTTAAAATAATCTCCAATTATAAAGGATAGAGGCATCTACACTATTACACTTGAAAAGTCACGCGCCAGGTGGGTGATGGAAGGCTCAACAAACGTAGTGTAGTGAGTAGTTTATTGGATCCCTACTATGACATTCAGGATTGACTTGCCAAGTTCAATTTACTAGTAAGATCCGTAGTCGATCATGAGTTGCTAAAATAGTAGTTACTTGCCTTGTTGGTAATGCTTGGTTGGTCTTGTGTTTGGAGCAACAAGTTATGCTTGCCCCGACCACATCTAATTTGGTTAAAAGGCTAATTAAGGGAGAAGATATATATCTAATACTTCAGCTCATTGTGAAGATGCAAGGGTTGGCGAGCATCGCATTTCAAACAACAAATTTGGAGAAATTGCTTAGAATTTGTCTCTTAGTACATCTACTATGGGGCTTGAAAAGAAGCTAAGGCACATCAAGCCCCTTCTAGGAGCCACCATGGTTAAGTGTGGGTACTGTAATAACAATGGGGCTTTTTTAGGCAGAATAAGAGATACGATAGCATTATAAAATATTTTATTTCCAAAGGAAGTTTGTTACTGTGTCTTGTGCAGTATTGGGTCATTGGGGATCTCTTTTTATTATAGTCAACCCATGCATAAGTTAGAGCCTTGTCCCACTAGCTGCCAACCGCTTGGACACGTGGCTAGGCATGATTGGGGGAGGGTTGAAACTCCTGCAGGCTAACAGTTCTCTCCTACATACTTGCACCAAAATCCATGACACGCCATGCCCTACTGCAGATGAAATTTGCATGTTGGGTTTGTTGGAAGGCTAGTGTTGTTTTCTAATTTTGATTTTTGAAAAATGTTTTCAAATTATTTAGTGCATAATCCTAGCTTCTCCTCTCTCGGGGTATGCTATTGAGTTTTATTTTAAATGCTTTACATTGTAGCCAACACATTTTAGATATGGCCAACTACACCCTCTTGGGTCTTTTGGCATTCATAGTTGTACTTTTGACCTTCTAAGGTCGTAGATGTTGTTGTCTAGCATCCATTGTCTAGCATCCATTGTCCCAATTCATATTGCGAGAGGTCACTCAATATGACATTTGCTTCTAATTATTGTTGCCATGGCATAGAGGCAACATTTTCATGTCACATGTAGTTGAGTCACAATAATACATCCAGTACGATGTTGTAAAAGGCAATGTATGGCATACGTCTCTACAAATGTTGGATATGAGGTATTGGCAAACTTATTGTATGAATTTTTTATCATTTGAGGCTTTAATTAATTTATTATCACCTTACTTGCATCCCATTGCAACTACAGTTGTTAGGCTTCCCATTCCTATTAGAAAACAAGTCAAGTTTGTTTTGTACTAATTAACACATGGTGTGAATATGTGCTAGAATGCACAGCTTATATGGATACAATGAGTCTACTATTTGTATATACACTGTAATTGTATGTTAGGCATTAGAGATTGTTGAAGATGATTTTATTGATTCTTTTAGTTTATCCACACATCTCATAGCAATTGTGTACAAAGCATCATAGAAAATTTTAGAATCATTACTCAATGTCTAGATTATGGAACATAGTTGGGTGCAAGCAATGGCGTTCATATCTCTCTGACGTGCAAACCAAGTAAACAACACACTTCATGCTTTAGGATTTTTTTAATCGAAAGAAATTTTGTAGTATTGTTTTACAAGCATGGTGACATAAGTAGGATGTTTGGGAATGTTTGTATTGGCTAACTTGGAGGTGTATATGATGTTGGTCAATTTGTTGTACACATCTTCTCTTGCTACACAATTGAGAACAAGACAAATTCTAGCAATACTCGTCATCTGCTTGAGGAGAATGGATATTAGGCAATATTTGATTGGTGATACAACTTATCCCAGTAGACCATATATGCTCAAGAATTTCAGAAAGGAAAATTCAACAATGGTGGATCAAATAAGGTATTTCTTTCTTTTCTTTGTTATTTTTTTGTTATAAAGTTCAAGAAATTCCATTTTCAATTGACCTCTCATTAAAAATATGTGTTTTGTATAGATCTCCTTAATGAATAGTAGCAAAGTAGTTTTTGAACAAGCATTTGAGGCCTTAAAAAATCATTGGCGCATTCTAAAAGCATTCCGTATGTCTATTATTGATAAGGCTGCTCTTGTTACCCTAGCATGTTGTGTTTAACACAATTGTTGTGAGATGAATAGATAGCATGTGCCTTGCATGTTGTGTTTAACACAATTGTTGTGAGATGAATAGATAGCATGTGCCTTGCATGTTGATGTTAGAGTTCAGTATGACCCTCATGTAGATTTTTATGTTGGAAGGATGCAACTTCCTTGTGAAGGTTTGGCTGCAAAGCTAACAGGAGAGGTCATGAGAGATATTTTATTCTCAATGTGGTCGGACCATTATCCACCGTGACGTTCAAAGTTATTTTGATATTTGTACTTTGGTTCATACTATGATTGTTTGCATTATAATGTACTTTGGTTTATATTATGATTCTTTGCATTGTAATGTACATTTATAATGAAAATTTTGGGTTTTTTGAACTCGTACATTTTGTATTTTATATAACTTCTCTATACTTCTTTCTTCAAAAATCTTCAATAATTTCATAGTAATTTTAGTAATGGAACTAGTGTACCCTATGCCATTGCCATAGTCAAAATAAAATAAATGTAAATGTATTTTTCTAATTTTTGAATTCATAAACACTTTAAAATTCAATAACTTTCATACTGTAGGTTTGAAAGTTATAAAACAAATCCTATGCATCCCTCCTTGCAGAGGGCTTTTTGATGGTACCAATCACGTGACCGGAGGGCACATAGTCCAAGAAATCTCACTATAACAAACAAACAAAAAAAAATAGCCTAACTTAAGGTACAATGGATGGGTGTTTCATAAATCTATAGACAGAAAATCACCTGCAATACAAAAATCACTTGGGTCAAATTACACTCAAATGTACCACAAAAGGAGTCAAACCCACTAAAATTTGCAATGTAACTTCTTTTTAGCTATCGTTTTCTAATACTAATCTATTAGTTACAGGTATTTTAGTACTTTTTGACTAGTATTTCAAGTCATGTTGAGCCTAATACTACTTTATTTATCAGAAAATACAAAAATTCTTTATTATAGTTTCAATTGAAGTTTCAATGGCAACATGTCATTTTTTTCAATTATAGAAAAGGGTTCTGTTTTTTGATTAATATTAATGAGATTGAATCCAAAAAATTCATATATATAATCATATGATAGATTTAAAAAGGATTTATTTTCTACAATTTGAATATTTTTTCACTTTGTATAATGTTTAGAAGTAAAAACTTGTAAAAATCCTTTTCAATATAAAAAATAATCCAAATGATGATTGAATTAAAACGAAAAAATATATACATTATTGACTATAAAGTCACTACATAAGCTATTTTTGGATTTGAATGTCTAAATTTTGTATGAGATGAAATTAATAATTTTGTCAATAATAATTTAATTAATTAGAAAATTATACTACTTTGAGTTCAAGATTTAATCACTAAAAATACTTTTAAATAGTTGTATGTTTGAGAAGTACCAAAAATTTGGATGAAAATATCTTTTTAAAGTACTATATTATAAAAAGTCACTAAATTTAGCCTTAAAATTGGTGATTTATGTCTTTCTAAGGATTTACTTTATGAAATTTTGTCTCCAATTTTTTAAAGGAACACATTGCAATACTATTTATCTAAAAAAATTCTTAAAAATGACAACATCAAAAGAATTTGCTTTAAAAGTTCAAAAAAGGACTCGAGTCCTATTCTAGCAAAATAATCCCAATGGTACCTTTGAGTGTGATTTGACCCACCTGCATATTCTCATCATGAAAGAAAGTTCTTTCCATACAAAAAACACTTTCAATATGAGCCTCACCAGCAATCTCTAAACTGACTAAAATTAGTTGAATTTTTACCAAAAAAATCCTTGCACTACTAGTATATTGTAACAAAGGGCCTTTAATGGAGACATTTTAGCCAAAACTATATGAAACAATATAATTTTATAGCCAACTTGCAACTTCCTCTACATTGAAATTAGCATCTGTTTAATCAATTTTGTATTATAATACTTCCAATACTCCTTCACAGTATGCAAAATCCTTTCTTTTCTATTTTTTTTCTTTAATACTAAAGCAATAGGCTCAAAAATCCGTCATCTAAGGGTTGGTCCGCCTTTTTCATGTATTTTTTTGGATGGGAATATTTTTAGCTCATTTTTCAGACAAAGAAAAACAGATGAAGAATCTAATACAAGTAGTTTCATATTTTTTGAAGCATTATTGAATTACTTATGAATTGTCAAACAAATTGGGTCATAGATCCCTATTTATGACCCTAGGTCTTCCATAAACCATTCACTTGCAATTCTAAAGAAAGATGGAGAAAGCAAAGACAATGATTGGCTCTTGCAATTAGTAATGTTTTTTCTTTGATTTAGTCAATGATTATAGAGGCTAATTTTAGAACCACCTCATGTTCATTTTACAACTATTCATACATTAGAAGAGATTTGAGGCCTCCAAGAGCCCACGAGTTATCCTACGTTCCCACAGTGTTCCCACAATGTAGAACACAAGAAAGCTGCTGGGCTAATGTGGTCGAGAGAGTGCCACGTCATTTTTGAAAAAATAAAATAAAATAAAATTTGGCCTAAAATGATATTTGGGAGAGATTTTTTTTTTTTTTGAATTTTTTTGAATTTTTTTTTCTGACAGCCCGTACCGACAATTCACAGATTTGGCCAGATTGGGGAATGGGCCTAAAACAGCCCTCCAATGCCCTCCAATCTCTTCTAATGGAGGTGGCTCTTAATGCCTGTGTGATTTCAAAGCCTATTATATTACTCACTTTCAAGGCAATCAAAAATTGATGCATGTTAAAGCCATATGTTTCCAAAAAGAATAAAAATTGATGCATATTTGTTTATTTTGAAGATATCATATTGCACTAAATTCTATAAACTACAATACAGCGGGCTGTAGTTCATTTACAAATTTTTTAGTCAAGCTTCACTAAAAAGTTCAAGAACTTTAGGAAGCTCTACCGTACTAAAAAACAAACTGATTTTGACATCGCAAATTGAGTTGGAATTGCAGTGAAGTGCACTTCAACTTCATAATAAGTAAAAAAATGAATTTAAAATTATACAACAATTTGGAACTATCTACCATTTCATAGAAAACCGTTGGAAGGTAGTCAAAGATTTTTTGCAATGGGGTGAAGAACAAGCATGTAATGATCCTACAAATTCAAATAGTATGGAATGAAGTGCGTTTGCAACAACTGCAAATTCTCATTTCAAACATGTCCAATCAAATGCAAGCTATAATTTGGCGAAGGGTGGTGCCTCTAGATTGTAGATAGTGTACAAAAAAACATCCACAATGTTGTATGATCTTGACTTTCACATGTACATATTTATTATGATCATAAAATACTCTTCTCTACAATTCCAATGCAACTTCTGGTTTGAAAATCGGGCCATTTTTTAGCATGAAATGACTTATTGAACTTTCTAGACTTTGTAGTGAAAACTGCTAGGATGCAGAAATTGTAAATGAACTTTATCCCATTGTAAGGTAATTGCACCTAAAATCAACCACTTTCTAAAACCACACAATCTAGACTTTTGCCTAGAAGGTACTTCTACTATTCATGAAAGTCTATAGTCAATTTTAGATGTACCTATTTTCAACACTTTGAGAATTTGTAGTTTATTTACAAGGTGTCCAAAAAATGCATTCTAAGAGAATCTAAAATCTCTATTTGACTACCACCAAGACCCTACAAAACCTTTTTCAATATAATAGTGGGAACCATGCTGAAAATGTGTGATTTGCTTAACAGCTAAATTTTAGGTGTAATTACTTTACAATAGTTTTGTCATTGAGCTTCGCCTGTGAAGCCCGACACATGTGGCAGTGTTCAACTCCACCAAGGCTTTTATTGCCAACCCGACTGCCATCATCCACCCGGCATGTGCATGAACTGATTACATTAGAACAACCCCACTACAACACGCTGAAGCAACACTCTAAACATTTTGCACCGTTGATCTTTTAAGATCATCTTACTATTTGTACAGGACTCCTAAAAAACCGACAACACGGAACTGGACTAAGAGCATTCCCACCGAGAGTTCCATTTCCCTAAAAGTTTAGGGAAGAGGACCTGAGATGCAGACAGGGATACAGAAATCTCATCGCACCAACCTTTTTCTAAATCCTATATCCGTAAATTATACAGAATTCTGTAAAACTCTCACCAAATTCTGTATCCAGAGGCTCATTTAGAGAACTCGCGAGGTCTCATCTGTATAAAGTCAAGGTTGACTGCTTTGAGACTTCAAGTTTAGGGATAGAGAACAGATTGGTGGGGATGCTCTAAGATATTTTGTGCCACTAAAACAACAATCAAGTGGCCTCTCTCAGCGCCTCTCTCGGCCTCTCTCGGCGCTGCGTTTTTGTGGTGGCCGACCTGTTCTGTCAGTCTGTGCTCAGTAGCTTAAGTGTTTGTTCCCCAGGCCACCTGTGGCTGGGGCGCTGTATTTTTTCTCTTTGCAATGGTACTGATTCCAAAAACAAACAAACAAAAACAGAAAAACAAAACAAAACAGTAATCAAGCATCCCTGGCAAGTAACAGCCACTCAACCCAGTTCAATTGGTTACGTACTTGAAGCAACTTCCTGCCCCACATCACAACTCGCAGCGTTTTTCTTTTGAGCGAAAATTCGCACTTGTCGGACTCGCTCTCTCCAGATTTGGTCGAGTGACCTAAACTCTAAAGGCTTCTGGCGACACTTGTCCAAGAAAAACTAGTTGATCACAAGATAAATTGGACTGTTCGTCAAACTGAAGCTGCTTGACTGAAGAAATATCTTCATCACTGAATAGCCCGGGACCAACAAAAATTAAAGGGACGTACTGTGAAAAATTAAAGGGACGTACGGTGCATTTGTACAGAACGTAACGAGTGTACATGTGCGCATGAATGCTGGACTTGGAATACACGTGACAACTGGTGAACATGCGAAGGTAAATATTTATGTACCGGTTGTGTGAAAATGTTTATTCAGTGGTTGCCTTAATTTGTCACAGTCTGGACTGGAGCTCACCAACTTGCCTTTGTCACAGTCTGGAGTCTGGACCAGAGCTCAAATCGGCTTCAACTTCATCGAATGTTAGGTGCGGCCATGGCTTCCACTACTGAGACCAGTCTAATTTTGGTACGTAAGCTCGATCAACGCTGACTGTGACTTCTAATTTCCTTCCACTTGTTAATGTTGTCCAGCCTCTCTAGAATTCAATCTGTTTGATCAATTGCCAAACCGAGCTCGAAATTCATATATACAGTAAGCATCCTCGGTAAATGTATGCAAGTTTGTTGGGAAAATGATGTTGTAATGAAGGTGCACTTGCACGTCTCTTCGGAATTGAAATGGTTTTTTTGTTAACGTACTGTACACTGTTGGCGTTGCTGACGAGCCAGGGAGTTCCGATTTGCATATTCTCATTTGTATCGGTGCCAAATTTCCTTTTGAAACGCCTGGAGACTCGATCTCCTGACTGTGCACAGAACTATTTTGTAGCAGTTGTGAGAACTCGATCACCCTTAGTTCCTACTGTAAACGAGAGTTTGCAGCTTGTATTTTGAAACGCCTGGAGACTCTTAGACTATTCATAAAACATTTTTCTAGCAGTTGTCAGTGAGCATTCACCCTTACAATAGCCTCTCTAATAATTGTAGATGTCAACCCAAAAGAACTCAAGAGTTTGACTTTAGGTATGGAGAGAATGCATAGTGCTGTGCAATTAATTCTTGTCCAGGTTCTTGCAGCATTGGGTACTCCAGATTGTGCACGAAAAGAATCTAGCTCGTGATTCCTTGCCTATGGTGTTGCCCTTCAAGAATGTTGGAATCATGTAAAATATTGGTGTCTGGTTTGTAATTTCAGAATCAACTTGCACTCCCAACCTAGCTATGTCCGGGACGTGCACTTCGAGGAATATTGTCCTTAATAATGTGAAGGAAGATTATCATTCAATCATCGTTCTCCTGAGGGAATAATTATCAGAAGTACAGAGCGTGTACATGTGTGAGAATGCAGCTCTCAGGAGAGGGATTTCGCACTCTCTTCATTCTTGTAGCTTTGGGGATTCATGAACTCAAGATTGTGCATAAAATAATTCTAGATTTCCTTGCCAAGGGTGTTGAGGGCATCTTCAACTATGTTGAGAGTCACGTTAGGGCTGTCAAAGCTGGTTTGTAATTTCAGAATTACATTTCATAACTTTGTCAAGAGCTAGAACTTTGGGGAGGATCTTGTACTTAATTTGGTACAAACCTGTAATTAGAATCACAAGATCTGCATGATGCACAGGGAGATCATCTGCAGTTTTCGTTAAGGGGATATTCAAGGTTTCCTAGATGATTTTGCACTAGGAGCAGGGCAATCCAGGAATCAGAGATACATAGTCTCCCTCAATTTCGATAAACTGACGCCGATAATTTGTTAAAATGGCGCATGAAATTGGCGTATTCCACGACTTCGGCTCTGTCAGGCCGCGCGGCTTGAAACGTAAACGGTACACCGACCTCGTTGTGTAAGAGCTTTGTGTAGCTTTGTGTCCCAATTTCTGGCACAGGACCACGCCAGATGAACGATGAATGATTTGAACGAAATTGACGCTCCTAGCTGTGAATGAATTGAATGGTTTCCAGGGTGTGGCTGTGGCGTTGCTGGTGATCTATGGAAGTCTGTTGCTATGGAGACGGCAATGGAGTCAGTATTTGAACTTGCCGCCAGGTCCTCGAGCGCTGCCCATCGTGGGGTCATTGCATTTGTTGGGCACGCACCCGCACCGCAACTTGGCGGAGTTGGCTTCACAGTATGGGCCGCTCATGTCCGTGTGGCTAGGGCAGCGACTCTGCATCGTGGCGAGCACGCCGGAGGCGGCCAAAGAGTTTCTCAAGCTCCAGGATGCCAACTTCGCCTTCCGCCCCTCGATCCGATCTGCCGAAATCATTTCACCTGGAGGTGTGCATTCCCTTCCCTTCCCCCACGCCCCATTTTGCATAAGGAAATCAGAAATTGGAAGAGGGCAGTCCTCAAGGTGTAGCAAGAACGGAAATTTGCGAAATGGTTGAATGACCCATAATTCCTGGTTTAGAATAGGACGAGAACCTGGAATCCAAGCTTGAAACCCTAATTCCTGGTTAGAATAGGAAGAGAACCTGGAATCCAAGCTCGAAACCCTAATTCCTGGTAAGAATAGGAAGAGAACCTGGAATCCAAGCTCGAAACCCTAATTCCTGGTGTCAATGGTCGGAAGAACCTGGCATCGAAACTCGAAATACTACTTTGTCAGCGAAGGCCATTCATCAGGGAATTGCTGGCGGTCTGCTTCATCCGTAACTTAAGATTGAGAGTCCCTTGAAGCAGACCCAGCTAAAAATCTCAGGTTTTGTATAATTTCGCAGTTGTGGGTTGGTATGTTTCTTTCATTTCTTTCATTTTTACTTGAATTGGTAATAAATTTTATTGAATTGTGGATCAATAATTTGCTTAGGCTTCTTATTACGAATCAGCTATTTGAGAAAGTGAATTAGCTCATTTGTAAGTAGCTACCGGTTCTCTACCTACCTTGCCTTGAAGTGTGCCACCAACTATTGAGTTTGTTACTTAGTTTGGTTGGTGTACGTCTTTAATAGCGTCAATTTGGTGGAATTGATAATTTTGAAGTGGAAATCTAGATATAATAACTAGGTTATATTACATTTAGTACTATATATCCTATTATTTGGTTCACTCTAATTTTCATTTAATTGACAAATAGCATTTAGATTGATGTTTGGTGTTGGTAATATTAGTTGGATATTCTTGACGTTTTATACACCAAATGTCAATATGAACACTACAAAAAATTACAATAGTTAACAAACAACATTCATATTGACATTCAGTATTGTTGGCATTTGTGTTCGAGTTTGTCATTATTTAGTGTTGCAAACCATAAATATCTTCATTATTTAGTATAGTACTTCTCTTTAGAGCTTTTGTGTGGATGAATTTCACATTGCGCCTAGAATCTTACTAATGTAACAAAATTGACATGTATTACTAATTCAACTCAATCCTCACAATTAGGTATGGTGCTTCATGAAATTACACCTACGCTTCGACACTTGCGTAAAATCCTTAAAACGGAGCTCATGACTGTAAGGCAATTAGAATCCTCTCGATACATACGAATGGAAGAGATGGCGTTCACACTCCACAAAATAGCCAACGAGAATGGCCCTAGTCATGTAAACATGCATATTACCTTCATGGCCACAAATGTTTTGTCTCGTATGGTCTTCAACAAACGTTTTCTAGGTGCGGAAGAACAAGAGGGAAGCTCTAAAATGGTCAAGGTATGATATCTATTATGTTTTTTTAAAATTTGGCTAAGTTTTTAAATATAGCAACATTGTTGTTAGTTTCACTCCTTTCTCCAACTCTTCCTTTAAGTCAATAATTATCAGTATAGTGACAACTTATAGAAATACAAGAAATGGCCTTATTACAAATTTTAACTTTTGATAGGCATTGTTGGTAGATCATTTGAGATTGTCAAGAGTTTGGTGGAAATATACCTCTTTTTTGGGTCATTTTGACATTTTCTTGGTAGAAATTCTACTCTATTAGCTAAATGCTTCCCAAAGTTCCATTTTTGAAATTAGCCAAGAATTCTCATTAATTGTCATTTGGTTATAATTCATGCAATTTGTTTTGGTTGGATTTAGGAATTTGTAGAGATTGTAAAAGAAGAAGATACTTGTCACAGTTCCATTTACATTGGAGACATCTTCAATGTCCCAAAGTGGTTTGACCCTCAAGGGTTGAACGAGAGGTTTCAAGAGCTTCGAGTTTGCATGGATAGATTCTTTAAGAAGATGCTCAATGAATATAAAGAAGATCAAAGGAAGAAGCCCTCTCAAGAAGGAAAGAAAACACTCCTTGACCTTTTCTTGGAGCAGTTGGATTTCTCGAAGAACAAAGTTACTGAGGAACACATCCAAAGTGTCATTTTTGTAAGTAATTCCAAAAATATAGATTCATTATTTAATATCTAGATATATTGTTAATGCTTTCAAGGTAGACTATTATTTTTAGCTTAAGGCCAAGTTTTGACACATATATAGATCAAGCTTTGAAAATTCATAACTTTCTCATATGATATCTTATTTCAAATTGATTGATACATAAAGAATAGATGTTAGATCACATTGAAATCATCTTTCAATTGCTAATAAGACCATTAATAATTATGTTATACTAAATATTAAAGTTGCTAGTACACTCAATTGTTTAAACAATTGCTCTTAATGTGTTGCTCCCTTAGAATTGCAATGTAATGCATTCACATTCTTATATGAATCCTTCAAGTTGAAAACTGTCATTTACTAAGTGAATAATAAATTTAAACATTAAAAAATGATTTTTATGATTTGTAATGACACTTATTTTTATGCTTCTATCAATGGAGCTTTATTTATCACTCATTTGAAACTTGAAAGATGATAGATTTTAAAGATTCATATCCAATAGAGTTTGGTCCTTTCCTTTAGATCCTTCCACTTGGGTGTTGATTATATATTGCTTTCTAAATTTAGTCCTACATCCATTGTTGCTTGAAATCATGAACACTTAGAATTGTGATGATTGAATTACTATGACAAATTCTTATGCCTAAACTCACAAGTACTTGAAACCATGCACATTTGCGTGATGTTGCAATATAAATCCTAAGCTTGCAATTGCTTGAAACCATACGCTCTTGCAAAAGATGTGACATATGCTCCAAGCCCTAAAAATTGCAATTCTAAAATATTTGAAATCATATGCACAATAAGAGGAAGGGGTGTTTTAAATATAATCCTATAAATAATGACCTTTTTAGGAGATTTTTAGTAAAATTTTATACTAAAAAATATATATCTTTAATAATAATCTATTAAAAATTTCCTAAAAAGGTCATTACTTATAAGACTATACTAATGGGATTGTACTTAAAACACCCCTTTCTCTTCTAGTGTACACATATGTGAGATGAATGAGCTGCTGAGATGGATTCCTTCATTGCTAGACCTAGAATTGCTTGAAATCATGTACATGTGCGAGATGATTGAATTCCTATATTGGACCCTTTCATTGCCAGGATTTGTTAGGAGCAGGGACAGAGACATCGGGAACTGCGGCTGAGTGGGTCATGGCAGAGGTTCTTCACAATCCAACAATATTAACCAAGGCAACCTTAGAGCTTGACCGCGTGGTTAGCTTGAACCGCACTGTGCAAGAATCCAACCTCTCTCACCTCAAGTACCTCCATGCTATCATCAAAGAGACACTCCGCTTGCATCCTCCTGTTCCGTTACTCATCCCGCACCAAAGCAAGGCTCCAACTAAAGCTTTTGGCTACAACATCCCTGCCCAAACGCGCTTGCTTGTGAACGTGTGGGCCATCGGGCACAATGACAAGAATTGGGAGAAGCCTTTGTAGTTTGTTCCGGAGAGGTTTCTTGAGGGTGGGGAGAATGTTGCAACAGAGTTTCAAGGGCAACATTTTGAGTTGTTGCCATTTGGGTAAGGGAGGCGGCAATGTCTTGGAATGGGGTTGGCATCTGTAGAGTTGCATTTGCAAGTGGCAAGCTTGCTGCATGCGTTCGAGTGGGAAGCACAAGATTTGCAGTTGGAGGAAGCAAGACCAAGATTGACTTTGTCACTGCAACAACGCTTGGTTGCAGTGGCAAAAATGAGGTTGCCAGTGCATTTGTACAAAAGATAGATGCATAAATATGGAAGCTCCACATACTTTTAGCATCCTAGACCCTAAACTTATGCAAAATCCTCACACTAGTTGTGAAATCTTCCTTTTGGAGGATATCATGTGAGCGGATATGGAGTTGTTAAAAGAATGGAGGGAATAATAGAGAAGATGGTGAAAGTGTGATATTTTTAATTAGTTGAAACACTACAAGGGAGGAGTGTCAATTCAAACATTTTTTTGTCAATTTTTTGTCAATTTGGACATTATTTTGTCAATTTTCTGTCAATTCGGACATTTTTTTGACATGATTTTGTCAATTTGGACATTTTAGTCAATTAGGACGTGTCAATTCGGACACTATTTTCTTGTAGTGAAAGACCATCTTTTGAAAAGATATCATATGTAGGCTTTTGTTGCAATATTGAGATGATGAAGAGAATAATAGAAAAGGTGGTGAAATTATCAAATGTAACTTTCGAGGTGGCATGGATTTGTTCATTTATTTTCCAATATTTCATTTGTGTAAAAGAACAAATATTAAACTTAAAACTCACAAGACATTTTTAATAAACTTCCAAAATCAAACTATGATACAATACTATACAACACGTACATTTGTTTTCAAAATTCGAAGAAAACATTCAGTTTCTAAAAACTCAAAATCCAAAGTCATCTACACAAACTCCTTTTCACTTGGTAAAGATAATTCCAAGAAACTATACAAATGTAGCCTACTCTTCCAATATACACACTACTAGAAAACTGTGTCCAAAACAACAGAAAATCAACTGATTTCTGTTGTTTTGTACACTGGAATGTCCATTTTCACTGATTTTTGAATTTTTTGTTAATGCAAACAAAACAGCTTCCAATTTTCTGTTGATTTGAATAGTGCAATGACCAAATCAACAACTTTTTGTCGAATTTTAATCTTTTTGGAATCTTTTTGGAATCTTTTGGAATCTTTTGGAATCTTTCAAAATGTTTTTGACACCAAAATTTTGCGCCTTGGGCAATTCGAAGTTCAACACCAAAATTAGAATTTTAAGTATAACGAATTTTATTTTTCTGACTTAATCATTCAAAAATTCAATGTTTTTTCAATTCAGTAGACTTTGGCGGCCATTTTGGCATAGCAAAACAACTTTTTCAAAAAACCTTTCAACTAAGAAAATTTGGGAAATCAAAATAACTTTCACCTCCAAAAATCCGTTTGCAATTTGAAGTCTCCAATCAAAAGTTATGGACAGAAATCAGAGAGGATGTTCGAAACATTTTTTTGGATATTTTCGAACATCCTCTCTGATTTTTGTCCATACCTTTTGATTGGAGACTTCAAATTGCAAACGGATTTTTGGAGGTGAAAGTTAGTTTGATTTCCCAAATTTTCTTAGTTGAAAGTTTTTTGAAAAAAGTTTTTTTACTATGTCCAAATGGCCTCCAAAGTCTGCTGATTTTACAAAGAAAATAAAAACTAATGCAAAAACTCTATATATAAATTTCTACTCATGCATAATGCACTTGGTAATGGCCATGGTTCAATGGCTAAGAACCTTGGACCTCAACCATGAGGTCCAAGGTTTGAAGCCCCATGGCTTCACCTACCCGTGTGGCGGGTGCCTAGGTGGCCTGCCCACGTGGCGGGCTGCATAGGTGGCTGCCACGTGTCAGGCTGCCCGGATTTTTCGGGCAGCTTAAAAAAATTAATTTTTAAATTTAAAAAAAAAAAAAAAAACACTTTGGAAAAATGTCTGAAACAACAGAATTTGGACAACAGATTTCAATGTAACTTTGTCCAGTACAACGCGTCCAAAACAACTGAATGGACAACGCTTTTCTGTTGAAAATCTGTTGTTTTGGACGTAGTTTTTCTAGTAGTGATGTTGGACCTTCAATCTGAAAATCCCTGGAGAGTTTACAATGCTAGTACTTGCAGAGGTTGGTGTCGTCTATTTGGGATATAGATTTTAATATGTTCTTCGCAACCTTTCCAAATGTGCTAACCCTTGTTGCAAGGCAGCATCTGTGGAAAGTTTTCACTTACTATTAGTTGTACATTGATGTTTTCTAATAGTCAAACAATTTTTAATTGCTTATTACCTACCTTCGGATGTTGCAAAATTCTCTCTATAGTTGTTTCAATTGCAAATTGTGTTAATCTCCAAGTGCCTGAAATAAGATTAGAAATCCTACTTTGGAAGCTACAATTCAATTGTAGTGACTTTGAATCATTTACAAATGTAGTGCATGACGTTTTCATTCTTTTTTATCCTTTTTATTACCTACCTTGAAGATCCTAACTGATTTCAACTCCTAGGGATATGAAGGTGGCTACTTTTATTAGTAGAGACTAGAAGGTTGATTAACACTCCAAGGATACCATCAATCTGCAATGTTAAAAGTGCCTTATTGTTTTTTTTGTAGTTGGTC
This sequence comes from Neckera pumila, assembly GCA_963969595.1. NCBI lineage: Eukaryota > Viridiplantae > Streptophyta > Bryopsida > Hypnales > Neckeraceae > Neckera > Neckera pumila. The sequence goes on from OZ018412.1 coordinate 14,034,651, forward strand.
AAAGAAGTGATTGACCACACTGTCACAATTGAGTATAAGGGGAATACATTTGTTAATCCCCACAAGCCAAAGCCAAATATCACAAAGGCCAAGGAGTTTCTAGGGAGGGAGCGTGTGATTGCAAGAAACACTTGTCCTATTTTGCGTCACACTTTATACACAATTCTTTTTTGGCCATAAATTTTGCGTTGTAGCTTCCAGTGATTCAAATTCATAGGCAGTGTACTATTATATGCCTTGTCTAATTTTTTTTAATTTACAAAATATTTGATTATCCAAAAATAACCCCTAATTTTATATCACACTTGCCAATTTTTTATTTTTAACAGAATAGTATCCAAAGAAACAAATTTGGAGCTATAATTTAGAGGCAATGTTCTTCTAGTACATTTTTAGCTATTGTTCAAAGTTTTAAAAAAAAATCATTAATTGTATGCTGTATAGAAGTCCACAAAATGAGCTTCTTTTTGTTTGCATTTCAAAATATATAAAAAATTATTTCGGTGTTTCTTTTGGTGAATGATGATCTCTGTAAAATGTTACAAATGGACAATTTTTATTTTCTATATTTAAATATTTTTTACTATTTTCTAGTAATGAAAATCCCTAAAACTATGTATTTTCTTGAGATTTGGCACTTTTCTAGTTTTCATACTTAGAAAAAATTTCTATGATTTTCCCTATGGTGGTTAACTTCATCTTATAGGTGTATACATTGGTCATATTTTTTTAAATTATTTTAAATTATTTTTCTAATTTTAAAGTATTCTAGAAAAAAACCTGCACAAGTATTGTAAACAACAACAAAATTGGCAGGTGTTTCTTGCAATCATCCTTGCCCAAGATGGCCTTGCGAGAGAATGGCGGAATTTTTTTGGAACAGTATGTTTGGTAATCACAAGCAGAAAAAGTCCAATCTTACGCTCAAATCTTACGCTCAAATATTACCCTCAAATATTAGGTTGCTTACAGTTTGTTGCTGGTACCACACATCCTGATCATGACATCATGTATTCATTCAGTACTAGGCACAATACCAAACAAAACCCTATTCAAGCATCAGGAACTTAGGGGCACATGAATATGGTGCATTGAAACTGACTAAGCTATGAAGAGAGTTTGGTGTCAACTTGGGTGTCAACTCAGTATCAAAGTGATTAGAAAAATGACATTGAAATGGCCTCTGCTATTAAAATGGCATCAAAACAATCTAACCACCAACTTTCTGATGAGAGCATTGTACGGTAAGGTAGTTGCAAGAATCATGAAATATCTCCAGGGAACCTCACTGTTATGTTTGCCACTAGTAGAATGAGTAACAACAAAGTACTCACGACTTTTATAGATGTTGAATATGTAGCCTATTTGGCTGATAGATAAATCTTCTACTAAATTAGTACTACCTCCATCCCAAAATGATCTTCTTGTTGGCCTTAATTTTTTGTCCCAAATGATCTTCTTGTTGCACTTTGTGATGTGCAAATTGGTCAAATTTAACTTTTGGTTGTTCTCTATGACTAGCAAAACAATTCCAAGCAGTAGTTCCCTCTCCCTCTATACAATTACCAATCAAAAGACAAATGAAATTGTTGAAGGAGTCAATCAACACTTTTTGTTTTTATTTTTTGCATCTTTTTAAATATTGCTTGATTGAAGAAAATGAAGCTTTTGGAGGTGAAACAAAGGTCCACATATAGTCTTTGGCTTATACTAACTACTCACAATATGACAACTTCACCCTCAACAATTAAATAACCATTGGTGGTCCTTAAAAATATCCAAAAACTTTTACTTTTCAATAATTAAAAACTACTTTTTAAAAAAGGCATCAAAACTTAAAGTTTCAAGGACATTAAGAGTGCACCAAACTCTCTATATAGTGTGAAATGGGCTTTAAAAATGTCATTTTCAGCTTTAATCCGAAACATTTTGTCTAATAGGAAGATCATTTTGGGACGGAGGGAATATTATATTATAATGGCAGTCCTATTTCAGGGGGATCCAAGAAATAATCATGTGTTGAATGCCATTGGTTTTAAGGTAGACCATCCTAATTCTGTCATCCTACTTTTGTCTCCAATTCTGTCCTGAAAACATTCAAATCTATTCATTTTCAATTCAAATCATTGATTTAATGCCATCAAAGGATAATGTGTCAATTCTTGAATGGTGAACACTCACGTACCATTGAATACACAGGAAAGGGATTATGGATTGTTTATAGGATGTTCATGACTCCACTTTAAGAATGATTTTGTAATTTAGGGTAGACTACTTCAAAAATTCACAAAATTACAATTTTAATCAAAAAATTACAATTGGAATAAAAAACTTATAATATTAATCATGAAAAAATAAATTTTAATCCAAAAAATTATAATTTCACCTGGTTTGATTTGTGAAACAAGTGCACACCTATACTAAACATGTGCTCCTTTTGGAGTTGGTCCTAAGATATTCAGATTGCTAAGCAGAGTGGTAATAGGCTTGTCTACCTTATTCACAGTCTGTGACGATATGACATGCTGCACAATTAAGTAGCAAAGAGATCATCTGGTGCAAGAACCTACACAATAGTGAAATTAGGTTGCCCCACACTAATTTCTCATATCTAACACTTTCAGACATGGTCAACTATAGTCTGGGACAACCTAATTTCACTATTTTGTGTAGACGCTGATCTACACAGAATGCACTGGCTTGGATCGACGCTCCTGGCTTTACTCTGATAGCCAAAGTGCAGATATTCTAGCTAAGGGCTTAACTTAAGTCCAGATCCCTTCAAAAGACAGAGAGATTTCGGAGCCGTTCACTACTTATAGGAAATGAAGTGGGATATTTTTTTTTGGAAACACATGGACAATTTTCATTGAACTGAAGTGGGAGATTTAACCTTAGTTTACAATATTCTTGTCATTATTTATAGGTTTGAGTTTACAATGTAACATCTAGATATTACATTGGATGTTATTGTTGACATAAAAATACTAGTTATTCTATTCAACATCACCTAAAATCCGTATGCAACATTTATAAAAACGTCACATAAAACATGGATTTCTTTATAGTGGTCCAAACAACGTACCAAAACTCATTCAAACTAAAACAAAGTTTGTTGCAATGCAACAACACCAAAAGTGTTTCATCAAACTAGAAGTACATGGTTTAGTTGAAAAGATATTTGAACATCGATCATCAAGGCTTTAAGCAAGAATGACTAAACAAAACACTATGTGGACAAAATGGTGACACTGTTTGCATTGAATTTAACCTAGTGAAGACATTGAGCCTTAAAATAGCCAATGCCCAATGGATGATTATCTGAAAGTTTCAATAGAAACAAATAACTCACCTATTCGTTCAAAAATAGGATCATTTTAGGATGACTAGTACGTTGGTGATAGGTTTTGTCCTTTTAGAATTAATATAAGACATTGAGTCAATCATCAAATTATCATTCATGCAAGCCAAGAACAATGGATATTTTTTGAGTGGTTTATAGCCAAAAAGCAATACAAATTTCTCGGGAGGGAATATTTAGCAATATACTCCACCCCTTTCGCCTTGGATGAAATTGCTTAAGTTATACTACAGAATCTTTGTAGAGTATTGTTCCATTTCAAATGGACGAACTGAACGTATGCATATTTGGATGAATAAATAAGTTATCATCTACATTTTGTGTGTTTCACCCATGTCTACGATCACTCTCTGCACTGCGGCACTGCCACCCCCCTGCCCCCCAAATGAATTCAAATGGAAAAGCCTGCCATGAAATCCACTTGCAGTGTCTCTCACGTCAAGATAAGTATCATCGAAGTGATCCGTCACACTGGACGTCACGATAATCACCTGAAGCTGGTCAATAAGTTAAGTCTGATATTGCATGTAAGAATTGAAGTCTATCGATCCACGTCGAGCTAGATCGATCTATCAATGTCCCGCTTCGACAGATCGATTCGGTCGCAGTATGTTAATTTTCATGAGTTTATGCTTGTTCCGTTGAACTAGAATTATAGTCTTTCTTAACCCAAAGTTTAGTACACAAATGGCATGAATCCGAATGCTTCACATGCCATGCATGTCGATCAGTGAGTACACTAGCCAGGTCCTATGACTTCGTACTAGTGACGTTATTGTGATCACTACCTCAGTCGCTAGCTATCTCTACTAACTAACGAAGTTGGTGGAGAAGAAAATCTAATTTCTGTTTTGCAATTATTGTGGCTACCTCTAGTCACAACCAATATAATGCTTCAAGACAAACGTGGGACTGTACGTCATTAGAATCTGAGCGAATCATCTCGTTACATTGAGCAGCTAGGGACTGAGGCAACTGTCGGTATCACTCAGATGTGAGTAATATATATTGAGTCGAATGATTCACATGATAGCTCCAAAGGGAGATTATCTGTCGCCAAGTTAGAATAATCACCCCCATCCCCGCTTCCTATCGATCTCCCTGAATCATTTTATTGGCTCCAGACCAAAGGGAAGACGGCTTTGCATTGACAGAAGCCACCTCTAAAAAGTTTGAGTCGCTGCCTTACTCAAAATTAAAGCGAGACAGTTTTACAGAGACCAAGCCTCTCCTAGCGTAATGTAGCTGCTTCATTTCCTTCCTTGAAGATCCACATCTTGCCATTTTTATGCAACCCGTATGTCAATTTAACGAAAATGACGTTAGATTGCATGTGAAGCTCATGTCTGTGCTCAGTAGTTCCTGTTTTTGACAGAGAATCGATCTGCCATTTCGACTGCTGTATTTGTGCCTTGTTTATTTCCTTGCTTGAAGGTTCACCATGCCATTTTAATGCAACCAGTGCAAGTTTAACGAGATTGACGTTATATTTCATGTGAAGTTCATGTTTTTATGCTGAGGATTAATTTCCTGTTTTTGGCAGAGATTCGATGTCGACGCCTCAGGGATCTGTCATCGTGAAGCCTCACTCCCGTGAGGATCGTTGCCTGGTTGCCCCTCACCCAGCATTGCGAAGGCGCTTGCTTGAGCGCTACAACGAGATCAAGCACAGCCTGGTCAACAGCCCTGAGCTTTCTATCCTCGGCGCCGTCCTGCGTCCCACCGAGCACCGCCCCCCCGGTTGCAACGATGGCCTCCTCCGCCCCGGCAACACCTTCAGTCCCGGCATGACCTTCGCCGCCCAGCTCGCCGCCGACCGCGCGCCTCTCCGCGGCGACGTCAACGTGATCGTCATCATGGTCGACTTCTCCGACTCTAAGTTCTCCAGAACCCAAACCAAGGAGCACTACGCGAATTTCTGGTTCAAAGAAAACTCCAACAGCGTGAGGGATTACTTCCGTGACGTCTCCAACGGGGCGGTGAACATCAAGGGGGAGGTTGTGGGGCCGTTCCACATGCCCAAGACGCTCGCGGCGTACGCCAACGGCGAGAATGGAACAGGGTTGAAGGCGCCGAATGCAAGGACCATGGCCAGAGACGCAGCGAAGCTGGCGAATCCATCGGTAAACTTCAAGAAGTATGATAATGATGGGGATGGATTTGTGGATACGTTTGTGATTGTGCATGCTGGTGCGGGAGGGGAGATTACGGGAAATGCCGGTGACATTTGGTCGCACAAGTATGTTCTGGAGAACGGGGCGTATCAAGCGGACGGGACGCAACTGTATGCGTACCTTACTATACCCGCGGATTGCAAGCTTGGGGTGTGCGCGCATGAGTTTGGGCACCTTGCGTTCGGATGGCCGGATTTGTACGACGCGGATTTAAAGTCGAATGGCATTGGAGACTGGTGCCTCATGGCGGGAGGGAGCTATAATGGGGATCAGGTTAACCCTGCTCCGCCGTGCGCATGGTGCAAAGTCGATCAAGGGTGGGTGGAAATCATCACGCCCACCAAATCTCAGCAGTAAGTAACGTCAATTCCGTTAAGTTGGCGATGTTCCATGCGACATTTTGACATTTTCGTTAGCATGATGTACAGATCAATGCAAACTAATATGCAAACTGCATTGCATTCACAACATTGTGCACCGCTATGTTAGAATAATCAACCGCATCCCCACTTCCAAGCCCCCTGAATCATTTTATTTATTTCCTTTCCTGAAGGTCCACTGTGCCAGTTTAACGAAATTGACGTTTAAGTCTAGTGCGCGACACTCACTTCCTCTGAATAATGCATATTAATTTCTCGACACAGGAGAAATCCAACATGAAAATTGGACAAACGTCTTTTGTGTTCAAATCCCATTCCTAATGTATCCTGGAGTATCTTGTTCTAATTATATAACATCACTGGACATTGACTATGGAGTTCTTCTAAATTCCATGGATGGATATTTTGGATTTCTCCTGTGCGAGATATCTGGACTCTGGACTTGCGAGATGATGTTCCGTTGCGAAATCGCATATATTCGCCAGGGGAGTATAGTAATTGCAAGTTTTCTACCTTATCGATTGTTGCTCGAATTCTATATATGTGGATGTCTTTGGGCAGGATCAATCTTCGCGACGTTAAAGATGGGCACGAAGTGCTGAAGCTGTGGAATGACGGCATTCCCCAGTCGGAGTACTTCCTGGTGGAGAATAGGCAGCAGAAGGGTCGTGACGCCGACCTTCCTGGGGGCGGGCTTCTCGTGTGGCACATCGACGAGCTCAAATTAGACAACTCAAGTGAGCAGACGAACTACAAGGTGGCGCTGGTGCAGAGCGACGGGGAGAAGGACCTGGAGCGCAACGAGGATCGAGGAGACAACGGCGATCCGTTTCCGGGGCTCAAGTCCGTGCGCCTCGTGAACGCGTCCACCACGCCGTCCACCAACGCCCACAACGGCGCGCCCACGGGCGTGGAAATCAGCAACATCAGCAACCCCGCGGACGTCATGACCTTCACGGTCAGTTTCGGGAAGCAGGGACGCCACGCCAGTCAGTAACGCCGCCATAGCGAATATTCACAGGAAGTACTCCAGCTTCTCTCCAGGCTTCCCCCTTGACGATACAAACCTTGCAGCAACTGGGTGGATATGAGAGTTTGCAACATTTTCTTGGCCGGGCCTCAGGGGAAAGTGGAGGACAGAAAGATTACGTTAGTACAGGGGCATTACTTGAATTCCCCTGTCTCACTTTCGGCTGTGTGCTTTCCTTTCCTGTGAGTTCAGCTGCATTTTGTGTCTTACATAATCTACTCCTGCATATATGCACTTGGGCACTGGCATGTTCCGTTGGAGCACGTACGTACTCTGCCTGAGATATGTTAATAAGCGCATCGGAGGTATCTCTATATGCATGTTAGTCTTCACTAGTTTCTATATATCATGTCTGTCTTAAGGGGCTTGCTAGCTGATGGCGGAAGTTCAAGGATATGGCTCTTCTCCAGAGTGTCGCTCTTTGGGACCGTCTGTTATTAGAACTATAACAGACCTGCTTTTAGAGAGGTGTGTACTTGAATGGTGCTCTGAAACATTCCATTTTGAGGAATATGAACATTCATGTACTGGCATGGGTTGCATCAGTTAATTTCAAGTTTGTGATATCAGGTGTGCATTTGGTGTCCGCTCTGTGTCTGAGTATTTGATGCCTGCTAAGTTGCGGGACGAATTGCTTCGTTGCGATTGCAGCACGGTGGTGAATTCTGTTCTGCAATGAACTCTCAGGCTACTTCAAACTATAAATTTGAATAACATCTTCCATAATGTGAACATAAAGAATGTTTTTGGAGCTCTATTAACAAAAAAAGGTCAATATCGTTAAATTGGCAATAGGCCGCAAGCCAAAATTGTGAGATATATTTTCACAAAGGTCTAATTTCAGATCACAATTAGGACAGGTATAGATTTCGGGCTTAGGTCCTAAACCGCGCCAAACTAATGGAATGTCGCCAATTGAATGAAATTGTCTGTTTGAAGGACTTACCGTAAATTTTGTTAAATTAATGATATTCCACAGGTCAAAAATTGTGACTTACATCTTCACAAAGATCAAATTTCAGGCCACAAATTAGGGCAGGTATAGATTTTGGGTTCAGGCCGAGCCGCGCCGAAGTAATGGAATATTGCCAATTTAACGAAATTGACGTTACTTGCGTTTATTAACGTCGTTCACGAGTTTCTGGTAGAATTGCACACCTTCGAAGGTGCAACCGTGCAAGCACGTTTCATCAGTAGCTGGACCAAACAAATGGACTTCCTCGAGATAGTACCAAACGAATCATTTGGCCAGCGCGTGAGTTCTCTTGCGATTGTTGATATGGTACTAATTATGGTAGGAAACCATATTTTCGAACCAGTAAGAGTTCAAATGTCATCCATTTACAATTCAACTGACCATAACATTATTCAGCAATGAGGCAAGTGTTTACGGGAGTCATTACGAGTTTAGTTGTAGTTTGCTTGTTTGAACTGAAAATGCAAAGAAAGTGTGTTCAAACAATATCATCGTATCACCACGCGAATTATGTCATCAGGGAATGAACAATGCACCGAAATACGTCGACATGGTCTCAATCGTCTGAATTTGGACAATGTGTCCAAAGAAATCTCATATAAAATTGTTCGAAGCTTGTCCAATGGGGACTGAAAGTTCAACAAACAGGAGTCACTTGGGGACTCGAATTACAGCTGAAAAATCTCTACTGTACATATTTACATGAACAACTGCTAATTAATAGTTGTCCAAAGCATTGAACTGCTTCCTTTTGTGGGCAGGGAAAGAAAAAACTGGCTAACGTGGTCATCTACTGGGGAAAAGGTCCGGGGGCGCCTGTCCATCCTTGCACACACTGCAGAAGCGGCCGGATCAATTTGCCCTCCTCCATGGCCTCGAAAACCTTCTGAATCTCAGTCCCGGGCGACACCGTCCTCAATCCAGACAACAATTGCGTCCCAAGCTCCGATCTCACAAACTTGTACAACGGATACGTTCTGCAAGCTTCAATTCTGTTGGGGACTGTAGACAACCCCTTGTTGTCGTAAGCTTCCCTTACCAAGGGCACCACAACACGCAAACGCTCTTGCACTTCAGCTTCGAAAACAGGGATCTGCTGAAACACGGCGCTGGAGGCGTCTTTCTGGAGCTTGAGGGCATGGCTGACGAGCTCTGCGCGCAACTTCTCCATCAAAGGGTAAGACTCCGAGGCCGCGTCGTCGATGTACGTGAACACGGGCTGGCGCTCGACCACCAGCAGGAGGCTCTTCTCACAGAAACGGGAAGGAAGCAGCGCGCCGTCTTTGCCCATGAAGAGCGTCTTCTTCGCCGCTTGGGACACCACCTGCTTCACCGCGGATTGCATGGTCTCTTCCACATGGCGGAGATCGATGGCTTGGCAGAGACCCACCAGGAATGTCGAGCTCATGAGCTTCAGAATCTCCACGGCTTCCTCAGTTTTGCGTGCCGACACTAAGCCCAGCGAGTTCACGTCCTGGTTGTGCTGCTCCGCGCTTTGGACGTGCGTGGTGACTGGATTGGCCAGGTAGTTAAGCTCGCTGAGGTACGACGCCATGGCGATCTCGGCGCCCTTCATGCCGTAGTCCAGGCTCGGGTTGGGCCCTCCGCTGAGATTCGAGGGTAAGCCGTTGTTGTAGTAGTCGTTCACGAGTTCGCTGAACTGAGCAAACATGAGCTTTCCGATGGCGGCCACCGCGAGGCGCATGTTGTCCATGGAGACGCCAATGGGAGTTCCCTGGAAGTTGCCCCCGTGGAGCGCGATCCCGCGCGCGGCGTCGATGATGGGGTTGTCGTTCACGGAGTTGATTTCCCGCTCGATGGCGTGCGTGGCCGTGCGAATCACCTCGATCTGGGGACCCAGCCATTGGGGCGAAGTTCGCAGCGCGTACCGATCCTGCTTCGGCTTCTTCAAGGGATCAGTCTCGTTCAGCTTCGCCGCGGCTTTCATGAAGTCGCTCCCGTCCAGTAGCCACTCCATCACCGCTGCAGCTTCCATCTGTCCAGGGTGATGCTTCAGTTTATGCGTCAAAGGGTCAGCAAACTCCGGCTTCCCTTGCATCACTTCACAGAACAACGCCGACAACACTTCCGCAAGAAGCGCCAACAGATTCGCGTCGAAGCACACTGTTGAAGCCAACGCCGACCCCACCGCAGTGCCGTTCACGAGCGCGAGCCCCTCCTTGGGCTGCAGCTCGAACGGCTTCTCCACACCCGCCATCCGCAACCCTTCCAAAGCGTCCACCTCGCGGCCATCAGCAGTGCAAGCTCGCGAGTTTGGCCGCCCAGTGAGCATCCCCGCAATGTAACTCAAGGGAACCAAATCACCAGAGGCCGTCACAGTCCCACGCAACGGCAGCTTCGGCGTGACGTGCGCGTTCAGCAGCTTCTCCATGGCCTCCAGAATCTCCCACCGAATGCCGGAGTATCCCTGCATCAGCGTGTTCGTCCTCACCAGCATCGCTGCACGCGTGGTCTCCGCGGACAACGAGTGGCCCTTCCCCACCACGCCTGCGTTCAGGAACCGAATCAGCTCGCGTTGAAGCTCCACACCTTGCTGCGTTCGCCGGTGGGAAGTGGCGCCGAATCCGGTGGTGACGCCGTAGATGTCGCCCCCGTTCATGATCTTGGTGAGCACCCAGTTGGAGGATTCGTCGACGCGTGCCTTCGCGTTCTCCGCGTCGAGGACGACCTCGACGTCGTTGCGTCGCGCGACGGCCGTGACTTGGCCCACGGTGAGGTTCACGCCTTCGATGGCGACCTCGCGGGAGTCGAAGTACGTCGCCACCATCTGCTTGATTTCGTCGAGATGGTTGCCTTCCAGTTTCGCCGCTGTCTTGGCCCAGTTGAGCGGGTCTTTGGGGGCTGTCCTCGGCGAGCCCTTGTTGGTGTTATGGTTGCAGAAGGAGACCTCCCGGATCAGCTTCTGTTTCATCATGGGCTCGCATCCGGCGGTCATAAGTTCAACCGCTGGGGGTGCCATTGAATCGAATTCGTCTGGAATCCGAAAAACAACGTACTTGATCTCGAACTTCCTTTCGCAACGGATCACTCAAACTTGTAACGACTAATCAGCCGAATTAGCTAGCTGAACTAGCTAAACAAGTGCTCCAAGTATGTGTGCTCAACAAAAAAGCCTCAATATATGGCGAAGCTCGAATTGGATGAGAGATATGGCACCAGGGACTACATGAACCTGATTGGATTGATCAGCTAAGAATGCTAGCTATGAAAGAGCCTATAAATTTTCCAATAATACTGAAGAGAACAACTGCAGATTGGAGTCCTGGATTCCTGAATTGGAATGAGCGCTGGAGAAGGCTCGTGTTGAGATGAGTAACTGAGGATGTTAATAAGGTCAGTATTTGTATTGTTGAAGTTTGCCAGTCTCTGGTGGTGCATTTGGTCGTCCGGGTGTGTCCTTCAAATCTCCATGTCTGCAGCTGCTCTGCTGTACATTACTGTACTGTAGCGTCCCCCGGTGTTTTGTGACCATTTTGGGGGTCGCTTTGGAGGAATTGTTGTTAAAGGGCTGGAAACGGAGAAATATAACATTGCAAGACGGGAATTGTTGTTGAAAATGGAGTTGAAAGGCGTGGACTCGAAGCGCTGCAAGAAACCTTTGAGCTGGGTCCCTCCGTCGGGGATGCCAGGTTGAAAAGTTCGAACCAAATCCGGGCCTTTGTCAAAGCTTGACATTGGGACCGTCAGAGTGACTGTGGATTGACTTTCTTTTCTATCTGGAACAGTAGAATGCGCAGCTTTGGGGTAGCTTCCGGGGTCTTGTATTGGCTCGGGACGAAAGGCACGCCGATATTCTTTTGCAGATTTTCCAATACGGTGTAATTGGAGATCGTCACTGATGGGCTTACAGACCCGGCCGCCATGATACCGACACCCTATTGTGCCATTTCAAAGAATCTTGCATGAGAATAATACTAGAAAACCTACACTGAATAGGGGTATTAAGGAGACCCATACTAATTAATCGACATCCCACACTAAATAAATATCTATTGTGGGTAGTACATTTTGTCTCAAATATGTATAGTTTCTAAAGAAAGGTCCCTATAATTATTTGATCCCCATAACCCCTAAGTGCTCAAGCAACCATTTTATGGTCGCTGCCCAACTTCGGGCAAAATTTTCAAGCAAAAACAATTTTTTTTTTTTTTTTTTTTTTTTTTTTTTTTTTTTTTTTTTTTTTGCAAAAGATTGGGTTGTCTATCAATATTTATACTCAAAACTTAGATCACTACGGTCAAACAAAAACTATAAGAGAAATAGCACAAAGTGTCTAGATTTGCCTAGTGTTGAAAAATTTACTACTTGGGGAAAGTCTTGGTGTTTTCATTACTAGATCTCATGCATTTTTTCACAAATCAATAGAAACCACAATTTTGACCAATAAAAAAAAATTCAAATGCTAAAAATAGAAATTGTATTTTTGATGAATTTTTGAAGTTATATCTTCAAAATTCATTTAAAAAAAATCTAAGAATAATTTTACAATTTGACCATATGGATGCTTTCTACTTTTTATGCTTCACATTATCTTCTTTGATGCAAACTTCAAAAAAAATCTAGAACTTACATTTTATAACACATTTGTATTTTGTCCAAATCCCTTGGGCTTTTAGGGGTTAATACCCCTATTTAGTGTAGAAGTTGCCAAACACAAAGAAATTTGGATGCCAAAATGTCAAAACACTAATACCAATAGTTTCAACTATCTCAATCCCTCTGTGCACGAAAAAGAAACTATTTCAGCATTCAACTGCCGAATTAGACCTTCACATACGGTAACATTGAACTTAGGAGAATATGGATTGGATAGCCAGTAGAAATCTTCTAGAAACAGATGAAAAACTTTGAGATGGCAAGGATGAAATAATCGGGATGAAAATGTGACCATATTTGTGACAATGGGTTGTGATTGATTATGTGACAAAGTGTATTTAATATAATTGATGGAATACTATGGCATTTTTTGTCTTCCATAATTAACATTCAATCTTTAAGAAATTCCAATTGAGTATACCAAATTTTAATTTCAAGAAAACAAAACTCCATTTTTTGGTGACTTGTTTCTTTTAATATTCATGATTTTACTCAATAATTGTTTGAAAAACTTTCGTGATGAATTTTTTTAAATTGGATTGTATAATAGAGATGCAAGAAGCATCCATGTGTACATCTTTAATGTTCAAAAAACACACATTAATTAAGGAATAAAAATATGATCTATAAAGAATTCAATGTGAGGTGTCAAATAACCAAACTTTGTAAAATAGATATTTCTATATTTTATTTGAATTTTGGCAAAGTAATTGTACCATCATGCATAAAGGTACAAAATTAGTCATTAATAGTGTAAGCATCAAATAACAAAATCAAATTACAATTGTATTCTATATTATGCAAGATTATTGGAATGGCATAATAGGATGTCTGTAATATGGATTGGTTGGTGGGTATTATACATTGATTTCTAGTCACTATTTCACACTACAATAGCATTCCAAGGGCTCCGCTGCTCATGGCCATCAATAAAAAGATGTTGAGATCTAACAGATATAACAATCCAAAAATTCTTTAGATTTTATCTAGACTTAAGTAAAAAGGCACATATATATGTATGCTTGTAGGTATCGTGAGGACAATTGCATATGGAAATGTTCTTATATAAAAGGACACTTCTACATGAAAACGTCATGAGGATAACTGCACATGGATATGTTTTTATATATGAGAGGACAATTCTACATGAAAACGTCATGAGGATAATTCCTCATAGAAATGGTTGTATGCATAAGAATGTCTTAGAATACCTAATTACCTATCATAATAAAAATCATGAAAATGATTACATCAACTATAAATCATTAAATGGTTGTATGAATGGAACTATTTATAATACCCCATCCAAAGCAAAATGCCTCTCAAACTTAAACATTGTGGAAACTCTTTCTAAACAAATACTAAACTACTTTAATGAGACTAAGCTTATCTAGCACAAGATTCTTGGTTTCGTACATTGCAACAACTACAAAGCAAACAATGAACATTACACTATAAAATACAATTGGTGAGTGGATTATAAATGGTTTTAAGAGTGTATTGCGAACGCTACATGAAACGGATGAAATACATCCAAATACATCAAGAGTATGTTTTCTTGTCTATTCTTCAACTATGTGACTAGCTTGGTCACTTGATGCTTCATAGGGTGATTGCAAGAAAGACCGGTACTACACAATACTAAAACGTTGTTACAAGAGGAGTGCCAAAGCTTTTTTTTGCAATAACTTTTTAAATGTGACTCACATGACCTTGGAATTTTTATTGGAGATTTTTCTTTTGAGTTTAATCATATCTCATATTTTTCCAAAATTTTCAAAAATCATTGTATATTAAAAAATCATTTAAACCAATATGTCTTGTTTTGATTTTTGGGATTTTTACTACGTAAGGAGTCCTCAAATTTAATGATTTGGAGTTGACATTTCTATGGCCTATTCCCATAGTAGGAAGTCATGTTTCGACCAAGTCATGTTACAAAATATTTTATTTTATATCCTCTACGTCCATGCAAAGAAGGCTCCCCTTGCATGCGCAATTCTGAACATTGAAGATGGTTTCAAGATCATTTTTTTGGTGAAATCTCTATACCATGAATTCTTCCTAAATAGAATCTTTTTTAATTCTTTGAAAATAATTTTTCCTATTTTTTACAAATTAAAATGTCAAAATACTATGTATTTTCTTCAAAATTTCAGCTCATCTTTTTTGTGAATAACTTTTGACCTATATTTTTTTAGGTTTGATATTTTGGTGATATGTTATTTTTATTGTTATACTAATTCTCTTTATTTAATTTATTTAATTTTAGAAAATTTGTATGCAAAAGCTTACAGTATTAGGAGTACTACCTAAAATGGAACAAAAACGGAAGGTTATTCTTGCAACGACCCCATAATTCTAGTATAAGGTTCTAAAATTAGTGTATATAGAGATGAGAAGAAAAGAAAAATTTGCAAAAATGAAGATCTCACATTCAAGTTTTGTCAATTAATAATTTGATTTGCAAGAAATGCTCTAGATCTATACTACATTCACTCTCCTACCAAGTTCTCTTACAAAATGTAATTACTTTTTGTAGAAGGAAAAAAAGAATGGGCTTGGAAGTGAAAATACCTCTGGAATAATTCAAACTAAGGATAAAAACTAAGTTGGTTTGCAATTACACTCACATCTTTCTAATTGCACATTATATTTATGTATTTACATGTGCTAGGGCTTTATTGCTCTCTGTACTTTGAGTAACACCCATTGAAGATTGAAAATTTTGGGCCCTCGTGTTTGGCTCAGGAGACCTTGCTAGAAGAAATTCAACCTAATACGGATGTGGGAACCCCAAAAGAGTGGTCCACGGAATAGATTGCCATTCTACAAAGAACAAGTTTGCGATAGAACAATAAATTCAAACATAGTATGAAGTAAAAGCCATGATAGTCATGCGCATAGTTATGAAGGTGAGCTGATCACATGGGATCATTGTTGAAGGTTAAATTTTTCCTTCCTAACAAAACTCTATGTTAGGTGCAATTATTTTCTTCACAATTTTAAACAAAAGCATTTGAAAGATAATTATTGCAAAAGTCACAATGAGATTCTTTCAATTTTCATCTCAATGCGGGCATTTTAGGAACTTTACTTAATAAATTCACCAACGTTTTTTATTTTAATGGATGAATTGATGTTTATACAAAAAATTTGATTCAATTTATTTTGATTAGCTCCATTATCCTTAAAATCCTAGGTATCCCCCAAGTAACAATTAAAGTCTAACTTGGTTAGGTTCTTGTAATCTCAATTTTTGGCATGATTTTAAAAAAAGACTTGAAACATAGAAAAGCAGATTAGATTTTTGAAAATATAATTTTTTTTTAAGTTGATGCCCAATAGCAAAAGTTATGCCACACAAAGCTCAAAACAATTAAGTTATGGTAGTCAAAAAAATTCTAAAAAATTGAAATAAAATTTTTAAATATTTATTTCTTGTAGATTACATGTTTTTATACATATAAATGACTTATCCACTTCATTTAGATTAATATTGTGAATGTTATAGAGCTTCCTATTAT
Source organism: Neckera pumila (assembly GCA_963969595.1). Lineage (NCBI taxonomy): Eukaryota > Viridiplantae > Streptophyta > Bryopsida > Hypnales > Neckeraceae > Neckera > Neckera pumila. Next base: position 14,050,716 of record OZ018412.1, read on the forward strand.
GCAGATAGTCATAGCATTTTTTTGGAAAAATAACATATTTGATCCATTTTTAAACTCAATTTTCACAATTTTTTTTGCACAAGATTTATTTTATAGCACTCACCACACCATACACAAATATCAATGGATATTTGTTGAACTACCTGCTATAATTTAAACCTCCTTTTGCTCAAACAAATCATTTGAATTTCAACCCTCTCAATCTCCACAATAATACTATTTCTTGAGAGAAAATAATTTCACGATATATTGTAATTCTTTTAGTAATTGATGTCGGTGACTAAATCACGACCGTAATCAAAGACATGCATAGAAGCATCTTGAAGACAAAATTTAGCAAAAGTAAATAAAAAAAATACTAAGAGTGGAACACAACATGCAAGATGGATTACATGTTCAATTGAATTGAATTGAAAATTGCATGAAGGTATTAAAGCACAATACAACTCAAAGAAACTTGTCAAGGCTTAATTTCATAGGCCTACCAAAGTTCATCCCACATATATACAAAGCCTCAAAATGACATTGAAGATAGTTGATCACCCTAACATGGTCCTTGTAGTGAATATAATGTATAAGGCAATCTCTAAGGAGTTCCAAATATTTCTAGTTTGTAATTACCTAAATCCTACGGAGTAATAAATAAAACATTCTTAATTTTATCGTTGGCAATAATAAAATACAATACAAAATAAAATTTTGAATATAAATAAATCTGGGCATGAAATCATTTTTCAATCTTCAAAGGTCAAAATTATATTTTTATTAAAATATCACAATTGTGGGTGAAGGACACACAAACTATATGAAGCAATAGAGAGGTGTGTACTTCAATGTCATAGTTTTCGTGCTCTGAAACATTCCATTTTGAGGAATATGAACATTCATGTACTAACATGGGTTGCATCAGTTAATTTCAAGTTTGTGCGTGGTATAAGGTGTGCATTTGGTGTCCGCTCTGTGTCTGAGTATTTGATGCCTGCTCTGTTGCGGGACAAATTGCTTCGTTGCGATGGCAGCAAGGTGGTGAATTCTGTTCTGCAATGAACTCTCAGGCCACTACAAGCTATAAATTTTGGATAACATCTTCCACAATGTGAATATAGTGAATGATTTTGGAGCTTTATTAACAAAAAAAAGGTCAATATCATTAAATTAGCAGTAGGGCACTAGCCAAAAATTGTGAGATATATCTTCACGAAGGTCTAATTTTAGGTCACAATTAAGACAGGTATAAATTTCGGGCTTAGGACCCAAACCGCGCCAAACTAATGGAATGTCGCCAATTGATCGAATGAAATTGACTGTTTGAAGGACTTAACGTATATTTGTTAAATTGATGGTTTTTCACAAGTGAAAAAGTGTGACTTACATCTTCACAAAGATCATTCTCATTTCAAGCACAAATTAGGACACGTATAGATTTGGGTTCAGGCTGAGCCCCAGCGAAGTAATGGAATGTCGCCAATTTCACGAAATTGACTTTACTTGCCATAACATTATTCAGCAATAAGGTAAGTGTCTATGGGAGTCATTACGAGTTTAGTTGGAGCTCGTTTTGTTGATCTAAAAATGCAAAGAAAGTGTGTTCAAACAATACTGTTGAATCAAGACAACTGCCCAATGCGAATTACGTCATCAGGCAATGAACAATGCACCGAAATACGTCGACATGGTCTCAATCGTCTGAATTTGGACAATGTGTCCAAAGAAATCTCATATAAAATTGTTCGAAGCTTGTCCAATGGGGACTGAAAGTTCAACAAACAGGAGTCACTTGGGGACTCGAATTACAGCTGAAAAATCTCTACTGTACATATTTACATGAACTGCTAATTAATAGTTGTTCACAGCATTGAACTGCTTCTTTTTGTGGGCAGGGAAAGAAAAAACTGGCTAACGTGGTCATCTACTGGGGAAAAGGTCCGGGGGCGCCTGTCCATCCTTGCACACACTGCAGAAGCGGCCGGATCAATTTGCCCTCCTCCATGGCCTCGAAAACCTTCTGAATCTCAGTCCCGGGCGACACCGTCCTCAATCCAGACAACAATTGCGTCCCAAGCTCCGATCTCACAAACTTGTACAACGGATACGTTCTGCACGCTTCAATTCTGTTGGGGACTGTAGACAACCCCTTGTTGTCGTAAGCTTCCCTTACCAAGGGTACCACAACACGCAAACGCTCTTGCACTTCAGCTTCGAAAACAGGGATCTGCTGAAACACGGCGCTGGAGGCGTCTTTCTGGAGCTTGAGGGCATGGCCGACGAGCTCTGCGCGCAACTTCTCCATCAAAGGGTAAGACTCCGAGGCCGCGTCGTCGATGTACGTGAACACGGGCTGGCGCTCGACCACCAGCAGGAGGCTCTTCTCACAGAAACGGGAAGGAAGCAGCGCGCCGTCTTTGCCCATGAAGAGCGTCTTCTTCGCCGCTTGGGACACCACCTGCTTCACCGCGGATTGCATGGTCTCTTCCACATGGCGGAGATCGATGGCTTGGCAGAGACCCACCAGGAATGTCGAGCTCATGAGCTTCAGAATCTCCACGGCTTCCTCAGTTTTGCGTGCCGACACTAAGCCCAGCGAGTTCACGTCCTGGTTGTGCTGCTCCGCGCTTTGGACGTGCGTGGTGACTGGATTGGCCAGGTAGTTAAGCTCGCTGAGGTACGACGCCATGGCGATCTCGGCACCCTTCATGCCGTAGTCCAGGCTCGGGTTGGGCCCTCCGCTGAGATTCGAGGGTAAGCCGTTGTTGTAGTAGTCGTTCACGAGTTCGCTGAACTGAGCAAACATGAGCTTTCCGATGGCGGCCACCGCGAGGCGCATGTTGTCCATGGAGACGCCAATGGGAGTTCCCTGGAAGTTGCCCCCGTGGAGCGCGATCCCGCGCGCGGCGTCGATGATGGGGTTGTCGTTCACGGAGTTGATTTCCCGCTCGATGGCGTGCGTGGCCGTGCGAATCACCTCGATCTGGGGACCCAGCCATTGGGGCGAAGTTCGCAGCGCGTACCGATCCTGCTTCGGCTTCTTCAAGGGATCAGTCTCGTTCAGCTTCGCCGCGGCTTTCATGAAGTCGCTCCCGTCCAGTAGCCACTCCATCACCGCTGCAGCTTCCATCTGTCCAGGGTGATGCTTCAGTTTATGCGTCAAAGGGTCAGCAAACTCCGGCTTCCCTTGCATCACTTCACAGAACAACGCCGACAACACTTCCGCAAGAAGCGCCAACAGATTCGCGTCGAAGCACACTGTTGAAGCCAACGCCGACCCCACCGCAGTGCCGTTCACGAGCGCGAGCCCCTCCTTGGGCTGCAGCTCGAACGGCTTCTCCACACCCGCCATCCGCAACCCTTCCAAAGCGTCCACCTCGCGGCCATCAGCAGTGCAAGCTCGCGAGTTTGGCCGCCCAGTGAGCATCCCCGCAATGTAACTCAAGGGAACCAAATCACCAGAGGCCGTCACAGTCCCACGCAACGGCAGCTTCGGCGTGACGTGCGCGTTCAGCAGCTTCTCCATGGCCTCCAGAATCTCCCACCGAATGCCGGAGTATCCCTGCATCAGCGTGTTCGTCCTCACCAGCATCGCTGCACGCGTGGTCTCCGCGGACAACGAGTGGCCCTTCCCCACCACGCCTGCGTTCAGGAACCGAATCAGCTCGCGTTGAAGCTCCACGCCTTGCTGCGTTCGCCGGTGGGAAGTGGCGCCGAATCCGGTGGTGACGCCGTAGATGTCGCCCCCGTTCATGATCTTGGTGAGCACCCAGTTGGAGGATTCGTCGACGCGTGCCTTCGCGTTCTCCGCGTCGAGGACGACCTCGACGTCGTTGCGTCGCGCGACGGCCGTGACTTGGCCCACGGTGAGGTTCACGCCTTCGATGGCGACCTCGCGGGAGTCGAAGTACGTCGCCACCATCTGCTTGATTTCGTCGAGATGGTTGCCTTCCAGTTTCGCCGCTGTCTTGACCCAGTTGAGCGGGTCTTTGGGGGCTGTCCTCGGCGAGCCCTTGTTGGTGTTATGGTTGCAGAAGGAGACCTCCCGGATCAGCTTTTGTTTCATCATGGGTTCGCATCCGGCGGTCATAAATTCAACCGCTGGGGGTGCCATTGAATCGAATTCGTCTGGAATCCGAAAAACAACGTACTCTCGAACTTCCTTTCGCAACGGATCACTCAAACTTGTAACGACTGATCAGCCGAATTAGCTAGCTGAACTAGCTAAACACTCCAAGTACGAGTGCCCAGCAGAAAAGCTTCTTACAATGTAACAGATGACGAAGCTTGATTTGGATGAGAGTTATGGCACCAGGGACTACATGAACCGGATTGGATTGATCAGCTAAGAATGCTAGCTATGAAAAGAGCCTATAAATTTTCCAATAGTACTGAAGAGAACAACTGCAGATTGGAGTCCCGGATTCCTGAATTGGAATGATTGAGCGCTGGAGAAGGCTCGTGTTGAGATGAGTTACTGAGGATGTTAGGATCAGTATTTGTATTTTTGAAGTTTGCTAGTGGTGGTGCATTTGGTCGTCCGCGTGTGTCCTTCAAATCTCCATGTCTGCAGCTGCTCTACTGAACAGTACTGCACTGTAGCGTCCGGTGTTTTCTGACCATTTGGGGGTCGTTTGGGAGGAATTGTTGATAAAGTACTGGAAATGGAGAAACATTACATTGCGAGACGAGAATTGTTGTTGAAAATGGAGTTGAAAGGCGTGGACTTGAAGCGTTGAAAGAAACCTTTGAGCTGGGGCCCTCCGTCGGGGATGCCAGGTTGAAAAGTGCGAAAAAAATCCGAGCCTTTGGCAAAGCTTGACATTGGGACCGTCAGAGTGACTGTGGATTGACTTTCTTTTCTATCTGGAACAGGAAAATGAGCAGCTTTGGGGTAGCTTCCGGGGTCTTGTATTGGCTCGGGACGAAAGGCACGCGGATATTCTTTTGCAGATTTTCCAATACGGTGTAATTTGAGATCTTCAGTTCGTCACTGATGAGTGTACAAAAACCGCCTGCCATGGTACCGACACTCAGTTTTTTTTATTTTATATTTGGCGAATTTCATGAAAATGGCATACGAAATGCGCCACTCTTAGACCGCGCAGTTAGGATGTTTGTAGATTTTAGACTGGGCGGTCTGAACCATCTAGGAAAAGTATAGATTTCAGATTGGGCGGTTTGCACTGTCTAAAATAAATATGGCGAATTTCATTAAAATGGCACCATTCCCCAAAATTTGGCGCTTTTAACCCCTTAAAGGATGAAACTTTTTACATCTCTGGGTACGCAACTCTTATATTATACGCAGGAGTCATCGGCATTAAAACAGCTTAAAAGATGGCTTTTGTAAAAATTATATTAAATTAAAAAAACCAAAAAGTTAGGTGGAAACCAAATTAAAAAAATTAAATGTAAAAAATGTTGGGTTGTCATACATATTAGAAAAAATTCACAATTTGTATAAGGAAATGGAAAGATTCACAATATGTATAAAGAAATGAAACACCTATGTATGGTTTTTAAAATTCTATACAAGAAGTTCCCTCATGTTAAAATTAAATTTTTATTAAAAAGTCCAAAAACTTGGGTAGCTTGTCCCATGATATATGTATTAGAACTTTCTTATAATTAGATTTTTAATGCTATTAATGTCCTCAAAAAATATTTAATTTATGTATATAATTACATTTTTGGATTCCTTGTTAAAAGGGCTACATGAAATTTCTATTTTAAGACAAAATAGAAATTATATCCTTTGAGATTGGACTAAAACGCATTATAAGTGATTGTAATCAAGGCCATATAATATGGAAGTTGCATACCCAGGTTTACATCTATAGAAATCGATGGAATTTGCAATTTGTGGATGAATTTTCATTTATTCATCCAAAATAATGTACATTCATCCAAAATGGAGCAATACCATCCCAAGATTTGATAGCAAATTAACAATTTCATCCACTTAAAAGCAAGAATATTTTGCCAAATATTCCTTGAGAAAAAAAATAATTGCTTTTGAGTAAAATTTTGCTAAAAGAAATACACTGCCGACACCCTATTGTGCCATTTTTTGTCTTCTATAATTAACATTCAATTCTTAATAAATCCCAATTGAGCATACCAAATTTTAGTTTTAAGAAAACGAAACTCCATTTTTGGTGAAATGAATTGTTTCATTTATAATATTTATAACTTTACACGAGAATTGGTTGAAAAACATTGGTGATGGATTTTTTAAAATCAAATGTATAAAAATACTAAAACCATCCATCTACACATCTTTCATGTTAAAAAAACAATTATTAATTAAGAAACAAAAATATGATTTACATGAAGATTTGAGGTGTCGTATGACCAAACTTTGTAAAATAGATATCTCTAAATTTTAACTGAATTTTGGCAAAGTAACTTTGCCATCATGCTTAAAGGTACAAAATTAATCATAATATAAGCATCAAATAACAAAATCAAATTACAATTATATTATCCAAGATTATTGGAATGGCATAATAGGATGCCTGTAACATGGATTGGTTGGTGGGTACTATACATTGATCCCTAGTCACTGCTTAACTTCACATTAGCATTCCAAAGGCCCGTTGGTCAATCCTAGCCATCAATCAAAAGATGTTGAAAGTCTAACGGATGTAGCAATTCAAACATTATAGAAAATCTGGATCCCTATGGAGGGCCGCTGGAACTCCGTAAAATGTGCAATTATAAAAAAAAAATGAAAAAATGAAAAAAAAAAAAATAACAATTTTTCTTTCTTTTCAAAAACGTGATTACAATGTATGCCACGCAAGACAAGGGCTAAATAAATTTTAAATTTTTTTTAAATTAAAAAAAAAAAAAAAACTTCTTTTACTTTAGATTTGTACATCCACCAAAAACGGCCCTCCGTAGGGTCCAAATTTCTTCTAATGTGTGCAATTATAAGGGGAAAAAATATTTTTTTAATTTTTAATTTATACATATATTTATATATTTATATATTTATATATTTATATATTTATATATTTATATATTTATATATTTATATATTTATATATTTATATATTTATATATTTATATATTTATATATTTATATATTTATATATTTATATATTTATATATTTATATATTTATATATTTATATATTTATATATTTATATATTTATATATTTATATATTTATATATTTATATTTATATTTACATTTATTTATTTCATTAAAAAAAATTATCAAAAACCTGACAGGGCATACATACTAACTGTTCACCTTATAAATTCCTTGACTATTTTTTGGGTTGATTTCTTCTCTTAATGCACATTTTCATGCATGGTAGCAGCCCTCTTGTGGACTGAAATTTTCTATAATGAATTCTTTAGATTTTATTGAGACTTAAGTAGAAATGCACCTTTACAAGAAATCTGGGCCCTAAGAAGGGCCATTAGGGTTCTGGCGAATGTGCAAATATAGTGGGGTTTTTTTGTTTTTTTTTAATTTTTTTTTTTAATAAGAAACATTGATTTTTTAATCTAAAATCCATTGGGGCACACTGGTGGAACCACTCACCTTACAGATTCTTTGACGGAATTTTGGGCTAAAATTTTTTCTATATGCACATTTTTAAACATCCAAACAGCCCAAACATGGCCTAAAATTTTCTCTAATAGTATATATGTATGTTTGCATGTGTCACAAGGACAATTTTATATGGAAATGGTTTTATACATGAAAGGACAATTTTGCATAAAAACATCATGAGAACAATTCCACATGGAAATGATTGTATATATAAGAATGTCTTAGAATATTTATCATAGTAAAACTCATGAAAAAGAATTTTATCAACTATAAATCATTAAATGGTCACATGAATGGAACTATTTATATTGCCCTATCCAAAGTAAAATGCTTATCAAACTTAAGCATTGTGGAAACTTTCTAAATAAATACTGAACTACTTAAAATGAGACCAAGCTTATCTAGCATAAGATTCTTGATTTTATACATTGCAACAACCACAAGACAAACAATGAAAGTCACACACAATTGCAAAGTGGAATATGAATGTTTTCAAGTGCTTATTATGAGTGCTACATGAAACAGATGAAGTACTACCAAGTACATTAGAAATATATTTTCTTGTCTACTTTTCAACTATGTGACTAGCTTGGTCATTGGATGCTTCATAATTCTCATACAAGGTTCTAAATCAATTTATGTAGGGATGAAAAGAAATGAAAAATTTGCAAAAATGAAGATTTGACATTTAAATTTTCTCAATTAATAATTTGATTTGCAAGAAAAGCTCTAGATCTACATTCCCTCTCCTACCAAGGTTTCTCACAAAATGTAATTGCTTTTTGTAAAAGGCAAAAAAAGAATTGGCTTGGAAGTAAAAATACCCTTAGAATGATTTAAACCAAAGATACAAAATAAGTTGGTTTGCAATTACACTCACCTCTTTCTAATTGCACATTCTATTTCTGAATGTATAGTATATATAAATATATATATATATGTACATATGCTAGGGTTTTGCTGCCCTCTTTGTTTTCAATGACACCCGTTTGAAGACCGAAAATTTTGAGACCCTGTTTTTGGCTCAGGAGACCTTGGTAGGTGAAATTCAACCTTGATACGGATGTGGGAACCCCCAAGCTAAGAGTGGTCCCTAGAATAGATTGCCATTCTGCAAAGAACAAGCTTGCAGTAGAATAACAAACTCAAAGACATTAACACAACATGAAGTAAAAGCCACAATGGTAATGAAGGTGAGTTGATCATATGCAATGATGGGTAAAGCAACTTCCCTCGGAAGTAATCATTGTTGAAGGATAAATTTTTCTTTCCTAAAAAAATTCTATGTCTTGTGCAATTATTTTCTTCACAGTTCTAAACAAAAGCATTCGAAAGGTAATTCATTAGATGAGATTCGGGGGTCTTGGAGGGCTCTGAGTTCCCCTGTTGTCTGCTGCGTTCCCAGATTGCGGGAACGCAGCAACAGCAGCTGGCTGACGTGGTCGAGCGACCGGCACGTCATTTCTTGAAAAAAAAAAAAAAAAAAAAAAAATTTGCTTAAAATGATATTTTGGTAAGAAAATTTATTTTTTTATTTTTTTTGAAAAAAAAAATTTCTGACACACTTGTACCGGCGTTCACTGAATTTGGGTAGATGAGGGAACAGGCTTGAAACGGCCCTCCAAGGACCCCAAATATCATCTAATGTATTGCAAAAGTCATAATGAGATTCTTTCAATTTCCATCTCAATGCGGGCGTTATAGTAAATTTAGATTAATAAATTCTAGAATTTTTCTGTTTTAATGGATGAATTGATGTTTGCTATAAAAAATTTGATTCATTTTATTTTTATTAACCCCGTAATCCTTAAAGTCCTAAGTATCCCCTTAGGAGACGGTTGAAGTTTTAATTAGGCTCAATTTTTGGCATAAGGTTTTAAGAAGATAGAAAAGATAGAAAAATATATTAGATTTTTGAAAATATAATTTTTATTAAAATTGCTGTCTAAGAGCAAAAGTTTTGTCACACAAAGCTCAAAATAATTAAGCTATAGTAGCAAAATCAAATTCTAAAAAAATGAAATGATAATTTTAAATACTTTTTTCTTGTAGATTGTATATTTTTTTTATATATAAATGACTTATTCATTTCATTTAGATTAGTATTGTGAATGTAATTGAGCTTCTTGTTATATAGGCAGTCATAGCATCTTTTTGGAAAAAAAACATATTTGATCTATTTTTTAACTCAATTTTCACAATTTTTTTGCACAAGATTTACTTTACAGTGCTCATCACCCTACACAACATCAATGGATATTTGTTGAACTACTCACTATAATTTGAACCTCCTTTTGCTCAAATAAAAAATTTAAATTCCAACCCTCTCAATCTCTCCAATAATACTATTTTTTGAGAGAAAATAATTTCATTATATTTTTTATTTCTTTTGGTAATCAATGTTGGTAACTAAATCACGATCATAATCAAAGACACATATAGAAGCATTCTGAAGACAAACTTTACCAAAATTAAATTGAAAGTACTAAGAATGGAATACAACATGCAAGATGGATTACATGTTCAATTAAATTGAATTGAAAATTGTATGAATGGTTTAAATCAAAACACAGTTCAAAGAAACTTGTCATGTTTAATTTCATAGAACTACCAAAGTTCATCCCACACATACTAAGCCTCAAGGTGACATTGAAGATAAACAATTACCCTAATGTGGTCCTTGTAGTGAATATAATGTATGAGGCAATTTCTAAAGAGTGATATTTCTAGTTTGTGATTCCCTAAATTCTAATAAGTAAAACCTTCTAATTTTTATCATTGGCCATAAAAAATACAATACGGAATTATATTTTGAATATAAATAAATTTGGACATAAGATAATTCTTCAACCGTCAAAGGTCAAAATTATATTTTTATTAAAATATTAAAGTATCGGAATTGTGGGTGAAGGACATACAAATTATATGAAGCAATAGTTGTAGTTGCATTTGTTTGGCTTCATGGCAGGGCTTTAGTCGTGTGGCCTTATAACTCCATGGCTAAGTCATATCTAAGTGACTCTTCACACCTAATGCATTCTATGTTTGTCAATACAAAAAAAAGCCTTTTCAGGTACACCTCTTATCAAGAGCCTTGATCTATTCTTGTCTATGCATAATCAAGCTTATTTCTTAAACAAGATTTTTAAACCATAGATACAAGTATTTCATACTCTAAATTCCCATCATAACTTTCAATCATGCAAAATACCATAAGATAGTATTTGTTTGCTCCATGTAGAAGCAAAATAATGTAAACATGTAATCTGAGTGTAACTTGATGGAACATGTTTACAAGCTTATTAGGCAAAAAGCTATCAATTCATAAGTTATCAACAAGATAATTTATCCAACAAATTATCCAATCTCATTATACAAACTTTTTCTCACTATGGACAAAGTAGGGATGTAGGAATTAAACCTAGTTCAAAGTATCTAAGAAGTTTTATGAGGACAAAGGTCTCACCTGCATCCATACACCACAACAAACAATTAGTCAGTTACGGTGTGTATGCGAGGTGTCTTCAACCTTATGTCACTTGTCATCGTTTTCACACAAAACAACTTAGAAAAGAACAAAACAAACCAACTAAAGTCCATGCAATATTGCAATACAGATCAACAAATGCAAGAAACGAAACATGACTATTGAAAATGGATTGTGAGGAAGCCATCTTTGAAGCACAACTCCTGTTCTAAGCCAAGTAATTAAGGGAACAGGTATGCTTGAGCAATCAGACTAAACTACGGCAGAAGCACTAGGTAATCAGTAAGAGAGACTCCAGTTGAAATACCAAACACAATGATTTGGTAGTACAAACAGGGAGCAAACTTGTAGTCAAGAGAAGCTTTCAAAAAAAGCAAATCCAGACAAAATCTACCAGCTCATGAGGGAACTTTAGTCCTTCATTATAATCAGCCCCATAGGCCAACCTATGGCCTACTTGGTTGTATAAACAGGGTTAATTAAGCTTAAATCCAAGCATTAAAAGTACTCTAACCACCAAATCTGCTGATAATAAGGTACAACATTAGATGTCTGTCCAAACATGATGTGAGTATATAAAACTAGCTGTTGTATAATGCATACATGGAGGTTAACTAAATAACCCATTGGGAAGTTTAACAAGATTTGTCAGGATGTATGTTATCCTTTGCAAATTGTTAGCAGAATAGTTGTTGACAGTAAAACAGGTAATTAAACATACCTTAAGAGTAGTTTAACTTTTTGCAATTGAGCTGAGATTTTAATATCTACATATGTGCTACTCATAATACTCTCTCATTCTGGTTTTATCTAACCGTCATCAAGACAAATTAAGCCATAAACATATTTTAAAGAAATATGTAATTCCAAGGATAGTTTTTCAAAGCTTCAATATCATTAATCCACTTAGTCATGTTTACATGTATATAAATTTAACCAACAAATATAAAAAAATGTTGGTGTGCTAGACAACTTTTCAAGAATAACTTTCACAATGAAAGCTTGAAGTGTAAATCTAGAAAAAAGAAAAAAGGAAAAAGGAAAAAAATGTATATATATAAACATATGTGTGCACATACACAAACATTGCCTAAATTAGTTTTGACCTAAAGGTTATCATTGGAATAAATGAAAATCTTTAGGTTAGAGCTTGTTTAGGCCATAATGAATATAGGATTGAATACATCTATTTTCTAAGGTTTTCTGCAATAAGGATTACTTTACACTAGATTTCAAGTCCCAATCTTTCAAGTCTTATTTCAAAGTCAAATCCCAACCTCATTAGATTGTGGAAGGTGAATAAAAAATATTGTATCTTAGATATAGAGTTTCACAAAATAAAGACCAAAGTTCCAATTCTAAGTTCCAAGTTTTTTCACGTGCTATATTAAATGGCAAATGTATGTAAAAAATCTACAATGGAATCCAAGGGGCACTTTGATTATAGAATCTACATTGGATAGATTTGCCCTACAAATTAGGCTAGAAGATTCTAAAAGACACTTGATTTTGTGTTATTCTTTTCATATTATATACAAAATAATATAATTGTTGGGACTTTGACCAAGAATTGGGTTAGCACAAATTGAATTCCAATTCTTGGAGTAGGAAGGACATTTGAATTAAAGCTTCCTTGGTTTGGTTTTGCTAAAAAAAAACATATCATTTGAATGTCAAAATCAAGTTTTAAGAAAAAAATACAAAACTGCAAAAATATACAACTGAGGTCCCCCATTTTAGTATCCTATATAAAATTAAAAGAGATGTCAAATATGACTCAAAATGACTCAATCATGTGAATAACCATTGGCAAAAGTTGTACACAAAACCTGAATGAAAATCATACAAACAAAATCTCTTTGACCATTAATTAGCAATTCTTTATTCATCCTTGAAGCTTCAATCTTGCAAGTTTAAAAAACATGTTTAGAGTGATTAATGCATATGACAATCTCTAGTTCTTTCAAGCAACAATACTAGCATGTGAGTGCAAAGATGTGAACCTACAAACCTTGAACCTAGTTGTAGACATATACCTATAACCATTTGAAAATGTTTATAATCTATGTACCTATAACATAAGTACACTATAACATGGAAAGAGTCTATTGCATAGGTACACTATAACATGAAAAGAGCCTATTACATAGGTACCTATAACATAGATACCTATAACTATAGAAGGTATCTATAATGTAGACTCCCATGCATATGGACCCATAGATTCTACACTCACACGCTAGGACTCTCTTTTCAGAAATTCAAGAAAGTGGACATTTACTGCGGAGTATTGTTTTCATGAAGTGCATTTGGCGGCTCTTCAAGAGAGCGGCGTCACCCGTCACCCTTTGCACATACAGTAATTAGAGATATAATTCAGCATGCTAAAAATCTTATTATGCCTCAATATTTCTCACAAGAATCGAAAGCTTGGATGAGAAATCAAACATTTTTCTCACAAGAATGGTAACTAACGGCATGAATAGGAACGACGGCCGTCAAAGCATGTGTATGGACGAACGAGGGCCACAAGGTCATAGTGTCATGAGAATGTCCGTGTGATATACGAATACTTTCAACATTGTGAAGCAGTGTGCCAAACTCGAGTAAACCAATGTCCTCTATCTAACTGAGTCCATATCCAATAAACTTCTGAGTCCTCTAAAATTCGATATTCTAGAAATGAATTTTGAGCTGCACGAACTCCCAAACTTCTGGCTGGGGAGTTATTTCGTAATTATTTGACCTCCCGACCTTGCCATAATCAAATACAACTGCTCAGTGTAACAAAATACTGATTTCTCACCAGTTCAATAGCTAATGTCATAACTAAGGGGCCAAATATGACCTCCCTATTTTGCAGTTTCTGTACTGGGTTCTTGTCCAACGGAGGCGGCGTCAGGGGCTGCAGGGGCATCTTGACTGAGGCCTAAGAGCACCAGAGATGACCTGCATGTCAAACCAAAAGCACTTGTTCAGAGACTAAGGTAAGGAACCTGAAGGCGTGGGGTACCTGCGCATAGGAAAGTCGTCCACTTGCAACCCAAAGAGCCGTCCAAGCCCACGGTATACCCACGTTCTATCCCAAGGAAAGACGTTCGGATGATGTAAATAGTGGTCGAAATACTCATGGCTCAAGGGTAGTCCAAGCTCGAGATTGGAACTCTACGACTACTAACTTTAGCATATGCATATGATACCTAAAAGGACCTCCTCTAAAGTTGACTTGATTAAATGGTGCGGATATCCCTATGCTTTTTCAAGGCGCTTATTTGGACATTTTCTATGATTTTTTATCCCTGGTTTTGAACCTCGACCCAACTGATTGACCTGTTTGACACGTACCCCCAACATAATTGTCATATGCATGCATACTTCTAAAATCAATCATAAGGTTGGAGCACCCAAAACCAACAGTGTATCCAATTGCATCACTGCATCACTTTCTAGACATGAGTCATTTTAGAACTTAAATCTAGGTAGACCATAGATAGGTTTGTTGACCAAAATGATAAGCTATCTATGGTCTACCTAGATTTAGGTTCTAAAATGATTGCCCTGTCTAGAAAGTGACGCAATTGGGTATACTGTTGGTTTGGGGTGCTCCGACCTTAGTGGTTTCCACGTTTTCACTGTGAGCGAAGCAATGACGCAATGAAAGTTTCCTTACCTCGGAACAGTTGGCCGAACACTAGGTTGGTCGGCGTGAGCAGCAAGAGGCTCTTTCAAGTTAGGGAAGCCTTTCAATGCATCTTCCAGTTGAGCAGTAGGTAACTGAAAAAATTCCAAGTCAAAGAACATCTTCAGATAATTGATTTTCTTGCATCATACACATCAAACTTTAAGTAGTATTTACTGACAGGACGTTACAAATCTAGTACACTGCAAGGCGAAATTCTTGAACCCCAACGCGCTCAATGTCCAAAAGTGTCCATTTCCATACAGATAGGAGTTGAAATAAAATCTTTAGGAAGCCTCAAGGAAGGTAGCATGTACCAATGGAAAGAAGGAATCATACGCTACATTTTTTAATGATAGAAATACGTTTTGAAGGTTACAATAACCAACTATTAACTTCAAAAGTTGACTTCCTATTTTAATCCACCGCACTTAAGGGTTGAAAATACAGTGGAAGGAACACATTAAACCAACACTACGGTGGAAATTTCTCATATGAAAAATTCTCGGTACTAAATAATAGTGGTAAGAATGCCACCTGCAGCAAGACATGAAATGATTTTGGCATCGTTTGATGTGCGCACTTTAAAAAACCCATCCACAGCTTTGGTAACTTCCATATCTACAGTGATAAAACAGTTAGTATGAACTGATTGAAGAGTCAGGAATAAACAAAGCAATAAAGTGAATCACAAGTGCAGAGGTAAGAAGGGAATCAAACGGCATACCTGCTTACTGACTAACCGAGACAATATCTCCATCACGAAGCTTTCCTGCATCACACAAAGCCTCTTAGATAACCATGAAGGACCACTCCAACTCTATATAAGCTCTACCAAGAATAAAGGAGAAGATTATTGCCCTAGAGATGAGTCAAAGTAGAGAAATTTAACTGGTCCTAATCAGTATTAAATATGAAGCTTCACGACTGATAATTAACGAGGTGTCCCAACACTAAATGAGACAGCTTCACTTCATTCAGTGACTTCTTCACAGGGTAGCAGATGAGCAGGTTTAGCAGATGATGGAAAGCAAATAAGTGAATAGAAAAAAAAAAAGGTTTAGATGGAAACCAGAGAGGGGAAGGAATTCACGGCTTGGATAACTGTTCGCATAAACAGCAACGGCAATGGTGTTTGTTCGACCTGAAAACCAACCCAACATAACGACACAATCAAGATCCAGCTTTAAGAATTTCTAAACACAAGGTCTGAGAAATATTTAAATATATAGTATGCCAAATAAACTAATGTTAATGATACACAACAGCTTCATGTGTATAAATGCAATAGCAGAAGCTTCATAAGATAATATCAAGTATTACCAGTTGATTTAAAACCTTCGCAAGGACCTGCTGGGTGAAAACGGTGCGTTGTTGAAGGCAAGTAGAACAAGCATCCATGACCTGTAAATCCCGGACATATTCCACGGTGAGAACTATTCTGAACCCACAAACTCTTAATGTCGAAGAGAAATCACCCACTGCCAAGGCACATCATATAGATGGCAATCAGCAATCCTTAATTCAATATGCTACAACAAAAGAGCTTGGTTCCTATTTGGATAGTATACCTTCTTCAGAGGGACAGCGTCTTTGTGTGGATCAATGCCATGCAGAGCAATCAATACTTCGGCAGGAGTAAGTGCTGGACCAGTGTGTGCTGAGCCCTGCAGAATTTAAGGAGCAATATCAATGCAATATCACAGAGGAGTTGGAAGTAAACTCAAACTGACTAAAGCAGCATACTGACTATAACAGTATAACATAACCAGTCTAAGCGAAGCAACCAAATTGCGTTTTTACCTGTAAAATGCGGGCAAGAGCAGCCTGGAATTTTTCATTGCTCAAGTCTACCAAGCGAGGAAATATTGGAGTTACCTGCCATGGAAAAATAGACATCCCCAAACCTAATCATCAAGGTGTAAACTTACGTTGAAGATATGCAGGTAAGAGAATGAACAAGAACACTGCCTCCAATCAACTATTTATATAAAAATTCAACCAAAAGTAATAGAGCATAAAATTTTGGAACGTGAAAAGTATTTGGGGATGAAGCAGAAGTAAGACCTCATCCTTGGACAACGAGGAAAGCACGGGTATAAGATAGGTTGCATCCTGTTCCAATTCATAAGACAAACCCAATTTAGCTCAAGCCTGATAACTAGTCCACATTTGATGCAGGGAAGACCTGATAACAGTAAATCTACGATCCCAAATTTCTCGGAATTACGAAGGAAGAGAGCTCAAAATCCAAACATATACAATCCTCCACACATTAAAATTTGTAGTAAAAAGGACATGATATACCTGAGACTTGATATCATAAAGCGTCTTCACAGTGGAAATCAGTTCCTTGGAAGGCTCAGTGCCGTCTGTCAGACTATGTAGTACCTGCCAACCAGTGAGGCATGTTTCAAAGTGGAATCCAAACCAAGGATCGGCAACCTGGAATCGGCATCTATAAGTCCATTGATAGATTCTCTATAATTCTCAAGTAGATTTCTGAGACTGCTGATACCATCGCCAGAGAGATGTGCGTTCAAACCTGCAACAGAAGATTCTCGCTACCAGCTGGAGGATCGGCAATGAGCTGAAGAAGCTCCTGAGAAGAAGACCCAATAGTCCGGAATAATATGGGAATATGCCTGTGAACAGCCTGTAACAAGGTAGAGTCAATATCCTGAATCATGCTTGTGTTGAATTATGCTACACAATAAGCCTGCGCACTGGTAAACAAACGAAATAAATATACTCAACAATATGACGCACATCAGCGTCTAAGTAAAAGTGTAGCTAAAAAATTGGCAGAGTTTCAATCACGTTTGACCACAATATTTAACAGGCAACCTTTTTGTAGTGAGGTCGACAGTGTAGTTTGCCCTTGCATATACTTCACCTGACTTACCCCACTCAAAAAGAATAAAGTGGCAAGAGAATGAAAGGGTGGCCAAAAGTTATATATTACTTGATCTCATACTCTTCATTCTTGATATCTTCATAAGTTGTCAATATCGAAAAGTTTGTAAATAAAAAGCTTAAATATAGGATATTCAAGCGATTGTAGCTTCTCAATAGTAGCTTTCGCTCAGCTCAAAAACTTTGCAAGATAACTGGACCAAATAGAAACATAGAACTAGAACAGTTGTGATTGAGTGTGAACGCATCACAATATCAACATACCTGCTTCACTGCTTTAGGAGATCTGCCATAGACCTGAAATAGCTGCCGTAACAACGCATGCCTCTGCTCGCATCCAAGCAGAGATAGTAAGTGAGTCGACCATAGTAATTAAGTCAAGGATTTACTCCCAAACAGACGAGGGTTTTCTGATAATCTTCGCATCAAAACGTCAACATACATTTCCTACACACGTTAGGCTTATTTCAAACCCTCCACGACACCGTTGATGAAAATATAACGCCTAAGATGAACTAATAAGAAACCCTTGGACATAAAGTGTGAAGAATGAAATTCAGAGTATACAACACCTAGTGAGCTAAATGCCCAAATACTGACAACCCAAGGCTGTGATCGTGTATGATAAACCGTTTAGGGAATAGTACTACACCCACCTTGGTACACAAGGCAAAAAATAGCGACATACACCGTTGAGCTTCAGGTAATGACAAAACTTCGCTGGTTCTCGCAGTTGTAGAAGGTTGATGTGCTTCATCATCACCCGCTATATCCATAGGAGCTACGCCATTACTTGTCCTTTGATCACCATCTGTCGATTCAGGTTTCCCGTTATTTTCTTCTTCCACAGAATCCCTCTCTGCGGCGTCCACTGACTGATGATTCACCACTGAGAGAAGGCTTGCAGTTGCAAAATCTTCAATGCTTTGCGCCACAAAATTGAGCGGATACAGCTTATTGGCCACCTAAATAGTTCATAGCTTGTTAATCTCACAAAATTGGAGATGGGGCCACATTCAGAAACAAAATGTAAGGTTTAATGAAACTAATCTTCACAGCTTTCAAGCATATGACGGACATAGAGTCTACAATTCAGATAATGATGCCAACGCATTTGCACGTTGTGGAGAATTCTAAAGCGGAAATGAAAGGAGATAGAGATTGGAAATACCAGCCGAATTGCTTTGGCCCGAGTGTCATCTGACTCGTGAACTGTACACTGCAGGCACAAAAATCAGTAAAAAAGATCTCAGGATAGAATTGCACGTGGAAATCTAGTATGAACAATACAGCAAAACTGTCACAATGGTAGGAAGTCTGACCTTAAGAGCCATTTTAAGGCAAGTGTCTCGAGTAGGAGGTCGTTGCAAGATCAGGCTCCACAAGGCAGTGAGACCTGCTGTAACATGCTCACCCTTGGAAGAGTCCGCTCCAATTGCTGGATTACAAAGTTCTTCCACAAGCTTCAGTGTGGTGATTGGAACCACAGGAACTTCACCCAAAAGTCGGCTAAGAGATTTATCACCGGCTGAAATTTTGTCGCGTAAACCCTGTGCCTACAGCACGCACATTCAGCCATTGCTACAGGTCAATCTCAGTCAATTCAAGTTCTCTTATCAAGAAAACCAATGCTAGCGACAGCAACATAAAAGTAATTGTCGACAGTCTATTGAGTGCCAAAAGCTTGCACGCACAAACCCTCTATACAGCAAAAGAACATTTTCTTGGACCGAAGATGGGTTACACAAACACACCAGTGAGAGCAGGAACTGATCATAAGCGGCTGAGGTAGAAGTTGGCTGGTCCACATCACTGCACGCATTATCCGCAAAGAGTTGATAAAGTACGTGCAGCCCCAACTCGTGACCCTGTCCCACGTAAGAAAAACATAAGAAGTCTGTAGCCGAAATCATGTCCACAACCAGTGTACACCATGCAATTTTCCTTCATTTCACTTCGGGCAATTACAGGACTATCATAGGAATCAGAAGTTACACATATTCCATATGCTAGGGTTAGCAAGTATCGGAAAGTAGGCACTCAAAAAAAACTAATTCTACACATTACTCTAAGAAACTATCAATGGTAACGAACACAGATGGACATTCATAATTTCAAAGATGTATTAAGAGTCATCATGATTTCTATGAAAGGATGTGCTTTCTTCCTTAGTGAAATTGTTACCTTATGAGCTTGATAGTCGGCAAGAACGTGCTTTTGTAAAACTTTCAACAATTCCGTATCTTCATAAGACTGCATAAATTCTACTAGCGTCAGATTGAAGAACAATAAAATGAAGAACAAAAGCGATTAATCAGTCAAAGTTTCTTTAGATTTGAGTGGCACAACAAACGACTACGACCTGTCCTACATTCTCCAACATACTTTACAAATCAGCATGAAATAAGCAGATGGAAAGGAGTTATCAAGCTATAATAACCACAAAATGATAACCAGCAATAAATCTGACAGATAGGAAACACCCGGTAGTACCTGAGCAACTAGACGAGCAAGAAGGGCAATTCGGAGATCTGCACCACCAGCTGCAGCAATGGTCTTGTGGTTCTCCAGTATCCGCACCAAAGAAGCTGTACACAGTACTGCTTGTTGTTCTCCAGAAAGAGGTAACAGCGTGATTACAGGTGCAGGCACTGCTGCAGAAGAGGAAGTTTAGTTCCAGCTCTGGAATGCAGATGAAGGCAATACAAATTCAAATGTAGTTGAAAATCAACCCCAACACCAATGACCCTTCAACGACGGAACTATCTATTCCATGCCAATCTGTGCACAATTTATCTATTTACTCCATAGAGTTCAGGATGGTAATTTTTGACCAGTTAGATGATTTGTATGCCCCAGTATCTGGTCCAACATTAGTATCTTCTATGCAAACCCGCAGCTGGCCAGATGCATGGCTGTACGGTACCAGGCAGCAATTTTACGGACACACATGTTTTGAACTCCAACAATGTGAAGAGTATAAAATTGAAATTGATTTCAAGCGTTCAGAATTTCGTGAAGTTGAGAACCATAAAGTGCATTGGAAAACTTTGAGAGTCAATTTTCAAGTAATGTAATACTTGGACATTGAAAAATATGAAAATGTGCAACATTTTGGCATTTTTAAGCCAGAGGTCTACCATTTAGTACTACCACCTCAGTTATCAATAGCAACCTTATTCTCTTGAGGCATTGCGGAAATGAGAACATTAAGCTTGTCTTTAGAGACACCTTCCTATTCACATTGAATTGCAACAATTATGTACCCATCTTCCATGGCCGATATTGATTTTAAACTTAGGTCTTTTATATAATTTTCCTACATTCTCTATAGGATTCAAATCTAGAGAGTTCAGTGGCCAATTTATCGTGAATACAAATGCAATGTTCCAATGATCCAATGCAACGGTTGACACTTAGCAACAACTCATATTTCTAACCACTTGGGCAACCACTTAAGAGAGCTCGTAAAAATCGGTTGTGGTGTGTTCATTGGCAGTCGACCAAAAAACAACATTGTCCACGAAAGGGTGTTCAATAAGAAATGTCCGTAGCATTGTTGCCTGGTACTGTACAGGAGGGCTAAACAGACGAACATCAACAGTCATGTCCCGGAGAGTTAGCGTAACACAGATAGCTAAAGCAGCTCTGCTTCCCACTGCTACAACAAATTGTACGAATTAAAATTATGAAGTAAGGGCGAGATGAACTCTCAAGGGTCACTGCTGGGTTTCATTTATCAAACTTATGGTAGATATTGAACATTAACTTGGGTATTGCAGAAGAAGCCATACCTTGAGCAAGAGATATTCCAGATTGTGTAGGTGGCGACAAAGGAAGAGCTGGATCAGAGATGCCTAGATTTTCAGCTTCAACAGGCTCCTGCTTTGGCTCCAGCTTTACTTGGACATGGGTTGGATCGACGGGTCTATGATTCACCTGCACATGAAAAGTAGCTCGAGGATCTCTCAAGTTCGTTGGTGCATTTGATGCGCTTTCTAGGTTCAATGCTGCCGTCTGAGCATTTGCAGCACTTACACCAATAGCGGAACCAGCGTTTGTCTCCACCTCCAACTTCGGTATCAACAGAGCAGTTCTACCTTCAGAGGGCCCTATAGGGTTCATTCTCCGAGGGTCCTGAAGTGCAAGAAAATCATCAACTTAGTAAATGGCTTGCATGCAAACACCACTCTCCTTACTCTACCCAATACTACCACCAAACACACACCCAGAAGAAGACACATGTCCTTATCCTCGAAAGCATAAAATCGTAGAAACACACTACTGAGTCAAAACGGAACCAATTTACAGGCTGAAATCCTCAGTATAAAGCTACTCAAGAAGTGGGCATTGAATCCAAAAAGAATACCGATATGTTTCAGTCAGTATCCTTAGCAACGTTGAGATGTGGTCAAAGTCACTTGAAAGTCCGATAGCGTATAATGGAAAAGAATCATCCCTTGGAAAATCGATTAATTCTAGAGATCCTGATTAAAGTTCAATCACAGGTAACAAATGCGCATACCTTACGCAACTCTCGAGAAGTGTCCAGAGCAGATGTATATGGCTGGGGGGCAGCCGCATTCTCCGTTGGTGCACTAGGCAAAGGATTCTGTGGAATTTCTACAGGAGCTGAGGGCAGAAGAGGACCCTGGCCCCAATTTGCAGGAGGGTTCAAGCTTGGAGGATACGGAGGAAGCGCGCTTGGAAGATGCACCATGTTGGCAATCACAATTTCAGCGAGCATGTCAGCTGTCAAGCTTTCTATCAATATCTGAACAGAAGCAGCGCCTCGTTCTCCTTGAGCTAACAAAGTAGCAAATGCTGATATGAGGGGAGCTATACTGTGGTCTCCATAAACTGCAGGATTTGTTATGATGTTTCCAGTGCCGTTCGCAACAGCAGGACCTGCTTGAGCCTGTGCTGTATTAGGGACTGCATCATGGCGCGACCGTTTACCAGAACCTTCATCGAAGTCAGTCGATTGTTGATTTCCGTTCTCTTGAGGTAAGGGCCTCTTACGAAGGGATAGATCCACTGGTCCTGACATGCTACCCTGGATTGTAGAAACTTGAGAGGATACTACTTGTGGCATAATTCGCTCCTGTAAGAATGACGTGGGCAAAATATAAGTTACTGCAATTGTTCGGAACCTGAAAGCGGAAGCAATAAAGCCTGAAAGCTAGGGCTCACAACAGCACGGAAACTACACACAAAAATCACCCATTTCAGTAAATGTCCATCCTTCTACGGTCTGTCAGAACAGTCTGGCCAACCTTCGCAGAACCCCTGGTGTCCTTGGCTGTACGATTTCGTTCAGCGACTCGCACAGCCCTCTCCAATTGTCTAATGGTCTGATCGGCAATATCCCCCATGTTCATGGACCTCAAAGCTGAAACTAACCGATCTCGCCACTGCAAAATGTCTTCTCCAGTCAAATCAGTCCCCATCCCCAAATTTGCATTTGCAGATAATTCAATAAGTAAAACCGACATCATATATACAGAAATGACATAAATGTTCCACTCAATGTTCATAATCGAGGGCGCTTGTGTCTGTCCTATGGTTAACAAACTCCGTTTTGCCCAATAAAAATTTACAGTTTGATTTGGGATTTTATCCCAACCCAGTCATCAGCGTCCAACAGTCCAGGCTACTGCGTAACCACCAGGGATTTTAATACCCAAAGAACCGTGGAGCTGGTAAGGCTGTCCTAAATCAGCGCTGTAAATTTAGGAGGTAAGAAAATAAAGAACAAAGTAACGAACCGGCAAAGCACCAGGCTGATTTGATTTCAGAAGATTAAGAAATGCGCTTTTCAGTTCGTGAACAACACTTGCAATTTGACTGCCCTGAACGGGCTCGCAATTTGGTGCTAGAGCTAACAAGACTGGAAGAATCCTCCCAAACATGGATGGTCTTCTCTTTGCAATACCTGCCAAACTGCATCACAACCACACCTAAGAAGAATGACAATAGGAATACACAAAAGAAATTCAGTGATTAGAAGGATGAAAATATGTGCTCGATCTTATGCCTCAGATATGGATGCATGCAAGGGCATCTATGGGTTAGAAAAAGCTTTACAAGAAAAGGAACGATGGAGTGACAGGCACTTAACATGAAGCCAAGTGCCACGCACAACATAGACATAGGCGTTGAATCATATCGCAATCTGAGTGAGCACATACAGTATCGTAGCCACATGCACAAGGTCCTGACGAAGGCTGTAACCTGAAGACTCTTATCAGTTCTGTAAACTCGAGGCATAGGTGTCCCGCAGTAGTCCAGGTCTAGTAAGCTCGTCAGTTAAATAGAAAGTTAACTCTGAGCCAGTCCGACTAAAAGTTTAAGTACAGCTAGAACTATTTGACTACTAAAATCTGGGAACTGGAGCAGCCAACGCCAAATTTGAAAATAAAAATTGAACTCCTAGACGGAACAACCTTTGTGTATGATTGCATCACGTGGTGCAACTTGGAACACAATTAATCCATGAAATAGAATCTACATGATCATGAGGCGTGTGAGAACAAAATCCAAAACCTCAATTTGAATGCACAAAGATCGATCTACAGATACATTCATATTGTGCCAGATCATATTATCGATTGTTTTGAAGAGATAGGATCGTGACCCCATTTCAGTACGATTCTACTATTAATGAAGTGAATATAAACATGCCCACTAAACTTGATACTTCGGGGTTGAATATTTGACTGTGTGGAATACATAAGGAACACCAAAACAAGGTTTCAGTGCTGGCCAGATTTAAAATCGCAAATATCAATACCTTACAACTATCAAATTCAAGATGAACCGGTTCGTCGACATGTTACTAGTCCAGAAGCGACCACAACTACATAAAATCACGTCACATATAGAACACGTTGTACAATAAGTCTGACAATAAGCTTTATTTCTTCCAGCAGATAATGTACAACGGTTCCCAGGATACTGGAACTACTTAGGCAAAAGGAAGTGGAGGGTATTAACCTGTTAATAATTACAATGGCAACCAGGCAAGGGAGGGAAGATGCCTCTGGAGCCCGTAACTGGTTCAATAGAAGTCCAAGATTCTTACTGGCTTCCTGTCCCAACGCATTAGCATCTAACACCGGGTGTCCTCCAGCTATCCATGTCATATTAAATCCCTTGGAAGTGCCTGTCCAACCACAAAAAGTATAAAGTTACCAAGTGAGAACAAAAGTCTAGCTACCAAGTGAGAACAAAAGTAATTTTACATCTAAGACAATCACAACGTGAACATTTCCATGCATGATATGATCTACTACGCATGTGAAGTTCAGAATGCAATACTTTCAAAGAACAAAGGCGTAATAAAACAAAAGGGGTACAACCCACAAATGAATACCCAGGATATCTAGGATAATACGTTCACTAGAACACAAGACAGAAGACCCAATCAGTCAGACTTAATAGCAATAACTACTTTAAAGCACCCAAATCCCTGCCTCCATCTTTCTCAGACCAGATAACCACAAAATATAACTGCCACATTTCATAAAATGCTGGTAATTGCAAATAAAGGTTGCCACCCCATTTTCAGTTTCCCTCTCGAATATGCACAAATCTAGCATTTCATATCCACCACAAGATAATACAGCTTGCCTCAAAACCATCATAAGCATCAATACCATGAACAAGGGTACATCTGAAGCTGTAGCTCACCATCAGCAGACTGCTGGTTTGGCAACGAACCATTGGGATCAGGCGTAAAGAGCAAAATAGTAGTCTCCACAAATTTCAGAGCCAGCAGACGGACACCATCATTTCCATGCTGCACAAGAAATAGAATGAAGTTCCACTAATTATAGATCTCACTCAAGAATCTCTCTTGAAAGAGCTTTTGCTAATATAGATATTATCACTATTACACCCCATAACTGTACCATAAGCTTGCAATTCCAGGTATTACTGGCATATGTAAAGAGACAACCAAAAAGAAATTCACAAGTACAAACTTGCTCCAATACTAATTTCTGAAAATAATTGTAAAGAGCTCCAAAATGGTACTTTCAGTATCGTGTACCCACACCAGAGCTAGCCAAAGTCGAAGACATTTTGATGAGAATATTTACTGGAACGACCTCAGAGCCAGATGCGTTCGCGTGTGCTTCCACGAAATTTAAGCATAAGTCTCACCACGAAATATCAGAGCTAGATCCTCAATCAATAACCACAATCTACGTATATGCAGGATAAGCTCAAATAGTTGCAAGTTGGACGATCATTTTCCTTTCACATTCACTCTCTGATCACCTGGAAAGCAAGGGAATAGACGGCGTCCTTGAAGCAATTCATCCAATTCCAACAATCCAACAGCCGCCGTTCAACCTGCCCACTGTATAAACCCTGTACGAAGAACAAAAACATAAGATGCACTGACATGTGCTCCAACTTCTGGACAGAGATAATATTACAGCCAACAAAGTTGAAAGTCCGATAGAGGAGCACTCAGTATTAAGCCATACTGCAAACACCTGGAGAAGAAGATGACATTCTATCAATTCCAGCAAAGATGACTTCCAAGTATTGAGCACCATAAGACTAAACGAGGAGTAAGCACAAAGACCACAGAAACTCCATCTGATAACCTGTAAAGCGACTTGTTCAAGAATGGTCCGGAAGATATTGCTTCCACTAGTGATAGCCCGCCGAGCCACTGCTGGTGCCACATCTTGCAGAAGAGTGAGTAGGACGGGAACCATGATTGGCACAAAGTCCACATGCTGCATACCAATGCTTTCAATCATCCTGTGCAAACAGCATCACTTGCTCAGCTAAAAATCGGCCAGTTTCAAGAAGGATATCATTCACTCGTGTCTTCCAAAAAGGCAGTCCCACATGCGTGAATTAAGTGCTGACCAAGAACATTCACTTGCGTCTGCATGTGACTGGTGCAAGTGCTCGATGTACCTTAGTCCAATTCCTCCATTAGCCCTTCGAAATTATCACTTGTAAGTAAGTAAAAGTGAGCGTATTTAAGGTTTCTTCTGACGAGATCACTGCGAGCTGAGTCATTATAAACAATGACAAGGAATATTTTACCTCCTCACACTAGTGTCTTCTAGAAATGACCAACCACAGCAAAGGTACGATTTACGAAGTCATATGTTGTACAATTGGCTTGTCCTAATTACCATGCCGAAGATATAGATTCAATCTTTTGGCTCAAAGGTACCCAGGCCACTTGAAAAGCATAAAGGCATTCATTCAACTTAAATCCTTCAGCTACTCAGTAAAGTGGACCAGGAAATAGGGTAACCTACAGCAGGATAGGAGGTGGGGATCCAAAGGTAATCAAAATCTGAAAAATAGATCTAAAAACGTTAACCACTCGGAAATAACAATACACCTTATTATCCAATTGCTGAATAAACAGATAAAATCAAGTCGATCACGCTATTGGAAGCGAACAACTCTTCTGTAAGCAAACTGAGTAGGCCTGGTACTGCAACAAACTTCAGAGATAAACGATGAAACTGACAGGTTCAAGGAAACTATAGGTCTTAAATACCATTGAAATCTTCACAACCTGGACGGCACTGCGCACATCGCAGCTCGCGGAAGCAATACGCGGAAGCAATACGCTAGCGTTGTGCCGGCGGAGATTTCATGATAGCGACCAAATCCATTGCACCTTTAATGATAGCACAGTTGGACCCCGACGTATGGACGCGATACGCTAGCGTTACAAATTGGAAAATAGATAGAAATTCGTGATTGGAAACAAAAAAGTTGAACCTAAACTGGCGAGAAATTATTAAAGTGGATTGTACACTGAGTCGAAAGAACAAACGCCAATTTCTTAGCTTCGACCTAGCACAATGTAGCGCGACTACTGCGCACCAAAAACAAATTGACACAGTTAAAAAAAACAGGTGGAAAGAGAGAGACTCACTCGGCCAGGTATTTCCGGATGGGGCTGCCATGCTCTGTCTGCAACTCCATTAAGTACGGCACAAACTCAGGCAGCAGCGTCGACGGATCGCGATGCAACACGAGCTCCATGAGAGTTTTCAACAAATCCACTTTGGTCGAGGTCTCTCCCGTCATTTTCACCTCGTTCAGAAGCGCCACAGCTTGGTCCCGAATCCCAGCCATCCTCTCTTGCTGCATTGCTAGTAGCTCTTCTCCTCCACTTTCACAACAACAACAATATTACCGGCGCGCTCTATATATACATCCTACTCCTCCAACAACGACCTCATGCCACCAATTTACGAATAAGCTTAATCCTCGTATACAGACGCGAAAAAACTCCATTCCCAAGGTTGCCCTCTTGCAAGTAAGTTAAGTCCTCCGCAGCAATGCAAAAAATCAGCCAAAAACTGGCCGTCGGTCTCGAATCCGAGTGAGAAGAAAGTGCGAGTCAAACATGGCGGGGCCGTGGGGGACGGGAGAGCTAGAGGAAGAGCAGGAGCGTTGGAGGAGCGGAAGCATATTTAGGGTTTGAGGCTGCCATCTCTCCCGCCCCCGCTCGCTCGCTGGCTCGCCTTCCTTCAATTTTAGTTTTGCGGAACAGAAGCGTTGTAATGCCTTGCCTTGACTGCACTGCCTATGGTGGGACTCTACCTTGGCCGGCCTGGAACCCTCTGCTGGCCGCTCCCGCGCGTCATGGAATGCCCAGCCAGTTCGCGTTCAGTTTGGGCCAGGGCTTTTTTTTGGTTGGCTTTTTAAGGTGGAAGCACCCAAAACCGTCAAAATAAGGAATTCAGCATACTTGGAGGCACCATTTCAAAAAAAACATAGTTTAGTGGTAAAGGTGAGAAAAAATCATGTTTTGTTGTTTTTTTAAATGATTTTTTGGATTTGGCATGTACTTTCTATGAATTTTCAAAGTTGCAATCCCCTAGACCACTAGAACCATCTTGTAGGTGAACTTAAATCCGAATTCTGACAAATTCAGCACTTACCCAATCACAATGAAGAGAGGAGAAAACTTTATGACATATGTCAAAGACCATTCAATGGAAGTTTAACCCCTAAAGGACCAAGGCCTTTTTTCTGCCCAAAAACACTCAAAACTGCCATTTCTATAGCAAAGAGTTAAAAAATTTGAAAATGATCTTTTTTGAACATCTAACCGTAGGATCCTACACCTAACTAGTATGAGAATGTGCGGAAAAAATTTCAGAATTTTTGACCGCACAGATTGCAAGAAATCTGCATTTAAAGTGAAAAAAGCAAATTTTTCAGCACATTGCGAGACTAGATTATTTGACTTCCAACCTTTTTGACTTAAATTTTTTGCACTACAGAGTTTTGAGCTTTAAATCTTTATGGTGGAGAATTGAATTGAGAATCTAGGAAAAAAACAAAACTTCAAAATACTTAATTTTCATACTTTAGAAAATTGCTAAATAGAAGTAGGTACAAGATAGAAGGAAAATCTAAGATATTAATTCTTTTATATGGAATTAAAGTGCACTAATCCTAATGGTGAGATTGTTCTAGCAAAAAAACTAAACCATATGAAACTTTTTTTTTTTAAATTGTAAAAATTGCATTCAGAATTGAGTTCTACAAGTTATTTTTTTCAGGAAGATGCTCTAAGTGTCCGAAAAATAAGATTGTCCATAACTTTCTCATAACAAATTCAAATGGAATGAATCAAAGCTTTTCAGATAGACAAAAATATAATTATGGGAAAAAAAACAAAAATTTTAAAAAAACTTGCAAAATTTTTTTGTTGCCCTCAGTCCCCTTTTTTGAGCTTATTTGCGCATAACTTTTTTCCCGAGCATCGATTGAAAAAAAAATTATATTCCCACAAAGCTTATCAGTTTTTCTATCTTTTAAAAAAGTTTCAAAAAATCAGAACAAAAATTTAGCCTGTAGATGAGGTAAATCAGTCCATTGTAGTCAGGTGACCCATAGTGGACATCTAATGATCCCATGACAGTTTTTGACCACAATCAATGTCTAACCTGACACCAATGGAGTGATTAGTGACCTCATTAGAAACACCTGCTTTTTCAGGGTAAATCATTGCAAGAAGTCACTTTTCATGGCCTTCTACATTAGAAATTATTCTGACCACTTTAGGTTATTAAGAAGAGCATTTGGATACAATTTTTGTTGGTTATGGAATAGTCTACTGACTCTTTTGGACAGATCGTTTCAAAAATCCATAACAAATTCATACTTTGTTTGAAAAATATAAATTCAATTGCTCTCATTATTTCTCACATTTGTCTTCATGTGGAAATTTTTTGGAAAACTTTCAGCAATGGCATGAGGGTAGACTCCAAAGTTTGACCACAACGGGCTGGTTTACCTTACTTGTCCGAAATTCCATTTGTCCGTTGAACGGACACTTGATCCTTTAGGAGTTAAGGACAGTTTAATGTCCATCTAGGAACAAAGCTTAGGTACAAGGACGCTATTGGGTGTTTCTACCTTAGTGCCAGATTGCACCAGAAAAAAATAATTTGGCGAAAAAATAATGACAAATTGTAAAGTTTTTCTCCAGAAGACTTCAAATTGAAAAAAATCTTAGATGAAATCCTTAGATTGTAGATGAAAATAGAATTATAGATATGTGATATGTGCAAATGTGATTTTTTCTATCCAATATGTAGATGAATGTTGAAAGAGCACATTGTAACATTTTATACCGCCACTTTGGCACTTCATATAAAATAAAATAAAAAAGCTCAAGTTTAGGTACATGCTTCACTCAACTAGAGTTTTTGAACTAATGATTTTTAAATTTCTAATTTTTTATGCTGAAGACTTGAGTTGAGAGTCTAGGAAAAAAAGCTAAGAAAAAAAACTTAATAACTATAAAAATAACTAGATATTAAATAGAAGTAGGTTCAAGATTGAAGGAAAAACTAAACTGTTAAATGTTTTGAGATGGAGATGGAATTAAAGCACACTAACACTAGTAGAAAAACCATGACCAAATCAACAGAAAATCAACTGATTTTTGTTCATTTCTGTTGTTTAGAGCACTATAGGGACTTTCTGTAAAAGCCAACAAAATGACCAACCGCTTGTTATTGATTTACATAGTGCAATGACCAAATCAACAGAATTTCAAAGAATCTTGGATCTTTTTGGAATCTTTTGGAATCTTTTGGAATCTTTTGGAATGTTTTTGTTTCATTGTAGTAAAACAAGGTTAACGTATTGAAAACCTTATCAATTGCAAGATTGTGTCGCTTGGATTTCAAAAAAAATACTTTCAACCCTTCTCAAATGATTAATTAGATTTTATCATTCGTGACAAACTTTTTGGACAAAAATGTGTAGATCCAACAACTTGTTGTTGTCCATAAGATATTGAAGAAATAAATTGGAAATAAATGAAAAATATTTCAAATTTTTTTTTTCATATTTATGCTTGAAAAGAATGTTAAAAAAGAAATAGGGTATGATTTGAAATACTAAATTGTTAGCAATTTAGTTACATAATTGAAAAATTCCAATGCCAATGTTTGTAACGTTGTAATAAATAATCTACATCCAATTTTTATTTTTTTTCAAATATTGCAAATTGAATTAAATAAAGGAACTCAATGTTTAGTTTTGAGTAAAGATTCCTTAATTGCCTAGAAAATAAAACTCCTCATACCTTTCTTCTTAGTAGAAATGCAATGATTTTAAGCTTTTGAAGTACATATAAATCTAGGAAACCAAGTTTCAATTTTTTATTCTTAAGAAAATGATTTTTTTAGTTGCCCAAATTGCCCACTAAGCAATTAAAATTATAAAACTTTGCCCACATGTTATGTGAAAATTTTGAAGACAAAAAAGAAAAACGAGAAGAATTTGATTCGTAATAAGCTGCATGCCCACAATTATTGCTAAGTTGCCAAAAAAACGCCATTTGGTCCTCCATGAGTTAAAACACCATGGTTGGAATTCTATGCACAAGTGAACTTTTTATTAACTTAATCATTTGCAATTTGTTTCTTTTTAAAACTTAGCAGACTTTAATGGCCATTTTGGCATAGTAAAATAACATTTTTCAAAAAAATTTAAACTAGAAAAAGTTGGTAAATCAAGTTAAGTTTTATCTCCAAAAATCCATATGAGATTTCCAATCAAAAGTATAAACAAATTTCAGAGAAGATGTTGGAAGGAACATTTTCTTTGCCATTTTCAAACATCTTCTCTGTAATTTGTCCATAACTTTTAATTGGAGTCTGTAGTTCTCAAACAGATTTTTGGAAATGAAACTTAACTTGATTTACCAACTTTTTCTAGTTCAAAGTTTTTTTGAAAAAAATTGATTTCCCATGCCTAAAATGGCCGTCAAAGTCTGCTGAGTTAGAAAACACAGAATTCTAAATGCATAAGTAAGAAAAGATTATATATATGTCACATGTGATTACAAGTGTGGTGTGTTGATTAGAGCCTTTGATTACTAAGCCGCAGGTCTTGGGTTCAAATTCTATGGACAATCGGTGATTGCTAGGGCTGCTCAAAATTTCCGGGCAACATGAAATTTTTTTCTGCTGCCCAGAAATTTCGGGCAGCAAAAAAAGGTTATAATTTTTATTTATTTGTTTAGTTATCTTCCCCTCCCTTGGAATTGACCAATCAACAGAAATAATCAACAGATTTCAGTTGATGATCAACGCGACCAAATCAACAGAAAAAAACAAACTTTTTTGTTGATTTGGACGTTGAGTTTTCTACTAGTGTAATCTCAATGGTGAGATTTTTCTAGCAAGAGATCTAAACATTGTGAACCTTTTCTTTGAAAAAATGTAAAAATTGAATTTATAAATGAATCCTGCAAATTATTTTTTCAAAATAATGCTTTGATTGCCCAAAAAACAAGATTTTCCATAACTTTCATATAACAAATCCAAATGGAAAGAATCAAAGCTTCCTATGTAGATAAAATTACAATCTAAGAAAAAAATTTAATTACATTTTTTTTTTTTTTGGTGACGGGGGGTATCTTTAGCTTGCTGCACTCCAACAAAGGGCTTTTTGTGCCATAACCTTTGCTTTTGGATACCTATTGAAATAGAAGATTATATTCCCAAAAAACTAATGTGTTTTTCTAATAAAAACTTGCATAAGTGAAGAATGTATGTCCATAATCTCTCAAGTTATAATGTATTTTGCCTAAAAAGTTCCAAATCAATAATCCCCCCTCTACCATGAACTTTTAGGATTATGGTAGACCTACTTTGATATATTGTATTAGTGAAGGTGCAAAAGTAATGTCACTACAAATGGATTTTTTTTGTAAAAATTAATACAATTTAGTGATATTTCAAACTATACTAATTTAAAGTAGTGAGGCTTTGGTAACTTAGTGTCACACACATTCATGAGACAATCAAAGGTATCAAAACCATTCATTGAAGACAATTAATTTATATAGATTGAGTCACAAATTACATTTGTAAGTTTGTTTGTTTGTTTGTTTTACTTGTAGACAAATAAAGATCATAAATATTTTAACCCCTAAAGTTCCATGACTATGTTTTCAGTGAAAACGCTCAAAATTGCCATTTTTAGTACAAGTATCCAATTTTTGAAAAAAAAACTTTTTTAACACATGTAAGCATCCGATCTTGTAGTATGCTGACTTGAGAATATGTGGTAAAAAATTCAAGAATTCCCACCATGTGGATTGCAAGATATAAGCATTCAAGTTCACTAAAATCATTTTTTTGCCCCTACAAAAAACAGGGCAGCTGCACTTCACAAGCTCACTTTTTGATGTAAAAATGTCCAAAACGATGGTACTTCTCTGGGTTCTTTTTCCTAGACAAGTTGGCTACATGTTTGAAAATTTTCACTTCATTTGGAATTGTACAACATATCCAAGTGAGCTAGTAAGTAGATTGTAGTAGAGAATGTTCCAAAATACTAAATTGTCAAAAATTTAATCATGAAATTGTAAAATGCCAGTGGTTACAATGTTTGAATAAACAATCTACACCCTAAGATATTTTTTTTTCAAAAATATTGAAAATTGAGTAAGACAAAGGACTTCAAAGTTTATTTTAGAGTAGAAAATCCATAACTGCCCGCAAACTAAAAATCTTCATAACTTTTGACTCATTGATCAATGAGTACTCCTAGGCATAAGATTTTAAGTAATAACCTTTAAGGTCATTACTTAAAACCTTACTAGTGTGCCCTTGTGCCGTTGCCACAGCCAAAATCATAGTAAAAACTTTGAAATTCAATATCTTTCAAATTGTCATTCCAAATGCCACAAAACAAAGCCCATCCATCCCTCCTCGCCAAGAGCTTTCCAATGGTACCAACAACGCGACCAAAATCAAAGTCAAAATATTTTTTTTAATTTTTTGACCTATAAATACTTTGAAATTCAATAACTTTGGCACTGTAGGTCCCAACGCCATGAAACCAAGCCCGTGCACCCCTCCTCGCCGAGGGCTTTCCGATGGTACCAAGCACGCCCCCCGGGGATGCATGGTCCGGGAGATCTCAACGTAACAAACAAAACAAACAAAGAGCCAAACTTAAGTTATGGATGTCTATGACTATATTTAACCCTTGAACGTCGAGGCGGATGTTCTGCATCCGATGAATGACAAGAGAATCTCTTGTGTAGGACAGAAATGCAACTATTCATCTTCCAAATTTTGTTGTGAAAAGGAAGGTCCTTTACAGTAGTTTGACTTCCAATGAGTACTTTTTCATTTTTTTAAGCCAATTGTTCCCACGGTTTTGCAAAAGGGTGATTTCCACGGCCACCGGCCTGGCGTTCAAGGATTCAAAACTCACTTAAAACGTCTCATTCTCTTGTAGTAATTAAACCTTTGAATTGAGGCACGGTTTTGTTTCTTCTTGCCAAATTGACAACAGTGGACAAGCGGTTGCAGTCAAGCACATAAGCTGCAGCAGTAGCCGGAACTGGTGGACTGCATTCAAGTGAGTTTCAACGCCTTTGATCTGTTTTCTGTCTTGTCTCCGCCGGAAGTACGCTAATCGCTCCCTTGTGCTATGCTCCGCTGAATTTTATGTGCACAAAGCTAGCTAGCCTCCCCTGCACTCTCGAGTGACGCGCCTGAAGGAGCAGTGTCGACAGTTGCCTCTCCCACAATCGATTCAATGCGACACATTCAAGAATTGCAAGTTGCTGGAGACGTCTTCCTATGGGCCACAACACTTCTGCAACGACCACCTTCTCACCTGCCATAGACACTCTCGCTCTCCCTCACTGCGGCAACGCACACGACGACATGAACCCGCTGTAACCCCTCCCCTCCGGTCTAAAAGCATTGCAACAACTTCTCTAAACTTCTGTAAACCCAGCCTAACATCAGTTGTCAAATTCAACCCAAAACAGCATATGTAAACACCACGGTCACAGTAGCCCACGTAACAGGGGGACAACACACACAGACGCCAGATACCGCCGCAGTCCATGGACTTTGACTGCATTACCCTTCTAGCAACGATGCTCCCAAGCGCCAGGTGTGAAAGCACTCTTACTTTTGATTCATCTCAATAGGTCCTTCTCAGTACTTATTCCTTATAACTTACTTTATACGGAGTAGTCGTATAACTAGTGACCTTAAAGATTATGTCTTCAAAAGATTTTGCACATAATCTAATCCTAACTTTCAAGTAGGAAAATTATAAGAAGACAAAATATGAAGAAAATATGTATTGTGACATTTTAACACAAAAAAAGACATTTTAACCTCCAAAGGCCCATTGTCCCTTTTGACGGTCAAATGGGATTTTGGACAAGTACCTACGGGCTGAATTTTTGTTCTAATATTTTTAAGAATTTTTTACAGATAGAAAAATTGATTAGTTTCATGGGAATATCATTTTTTTTCAATTGGTGCCCGGGAACAAAGTTATGTCCAAATAAGCTCAAAACAGGGGAAAGGGGGCAACAAAAAAGAAATTGAATCTGAATTTTTTTTTCAAAAACTAAGAAACCTCATAGATTATATTTTTGTCTACTTGGAAAGATTTGGTTAATTCCATTTGGATTTGTTATGAGAAAGTTATGGACAGTTATATTTATTGGGCAATTAGAGCATCTTCTTGAAAAAATAACTTGTAGGATTCATTTGTGAATGCAATTTTTACAATTTTTAAAAAAAAAAAAGGTCCACATGGTTTGATTTTCTTGCTAGACCAATCTCACCATTGGGATTAGTACATCTTAATTCCATTTTAGAGATATTAATAATTTAGATTTTCCTTCTATCTTATATCTACTTCTACTTAACAATTTTTTAAAGTATGAAAATTAAGTTGTTTTGAGTTGTTGTTTTTTCAGACTTTCAATTCATTCTCCACCACAAATATTTAAAGCTCAAAACTCTGTAGAGTGTACAAAACTAAGTTAACCCCTAAAGTTTCATGACTACCTAATCACCAAAAACGCTCCAAAACTACAATTTCTAATACAACTACCAAATTTTTGGAAAAGAAACAATTTTTGACACATGTAACCATAGGATCTTGTAGTATGATATTTTGAAAACATGTCATTAGATGATCTTTGGAGGTCTCGGAGGGCCGTTTCAGGCCCGTTCCCTAATCTACCCAGATTCAGTGAACGCCGGTACAGGTGTGTCAGAAATTTAAAAATAAAAATAAAAAATAAAAAATATACCAAAATATCGTTTTAAACAAAAATTTATTTATGTTTATTTTTATTTTCAAAAAATGACGTGGCAGTCGTTGTGCCACATTAGCCAGCTGTTGCTACTACATTCCTGCAGTCTGAGAACGCAACAGATAGCAGGGGAACTCGGAGCCCTCCAAGACCCCCGAATCTCATCTAATGGGTAAAAATTTCAGAAAATTCCACTGTGTGGATCATAAGATATAAGCATTCAAAGTCTTGAAAACCATTTTTTCAATCCTGCGAAAAATTGGGCAGTTGCACTTTGCAAGCTCACTTTTCAATGAAAAAATGCTGATAAAGGTGGTGCTTCTTTGAATTCAAATTCCTAAACAAGTTGTCTATATGCTTGAAAAACTTCACATCATTTGGAATTGTACAACATATAGGAAAAAAATAGTAAATAGAAAGAAGTAGAAAATGATTCATAATACTAAATTGTTAAAAATTTAATCATGGAATTTAAAAATGCCAATCCCAACAGTTGTAATGTTGTAATAATCAATCTACATCCTTGGATTTTATTTTTTTCCAAAAATATTGAAAATTGAGTTGAATACATGACTTTAACCCCTAAAGGACCAAGGCCATTTTTCTGCCAAAAAACTCTCAAAACTGCCATTTCTAGTGCAAAGAGTAAAAAAATCTGAAAATTGTTTTTTTTGCACATCCAATGGTAAGATTTTATACCTAACTAGTATGACAATGTGCGGAAAAAATTTCAGAATTTTTGACCATACAGATTGCAAGATATATGCATTTAAAGTGAAAAAAACAAGATTTTCAACACATTGCGGGACTAGATTTTTGGACTTTGAACATTTTTAACTTAAATTTTTTGCACTACAGAGTTTTGAGCTTTAAATCTTTTTAGTGGAGAATTGAGTTGAGAGTCTAGGAAAAAAAAAGAAATTCAAGAAAACTTAATTTTCATTCTTAAAAAAATTATTAAGTAGACGATAGTACAAGATAGAAGGAAAATCTAAAACATTAATATCTTTTAGATGGAATTAGAATGCACTAATCTCAATGGTGAGATTGTTCTAGCAAGAAAACTAAACCACATGAAACTTTGTTTTTGAAAAATTGCAAAAATTGCATTCCAAAATGAATCCTACAAGTTATTTTTTTCAAGAAGATGCTCTAATTGCCCGAAAAACAAGATTATCCATAACTTTCTCATAAAAAATCCAAATGAAATGAATCAAAGCTTCCCCAAAGGCAAAAATATAATCTATAAGGAAGAAAAAGAAAAAAGAAAAAATTTAATTTTTTGCAAAATTTTTTTGGTGCCCGCTCTCCCTTGTTTTGAGCTTATTTGGGCATAACTTTTGTTCTTGGGCACCGATTGAAAAAAAAATTATATTCCCATGAAGCTTATTAGTTTTTCTATCTTCAAAAAAAGTTTCAAAAAATCACGACAAAAATTCAGCCCATAGGTACCTGCCCAAAATCCCATTTGTCTTCCGAAGGGACAATGGTCTTTTAGGGGTTAAAGTTTTTTTCAGAGTAGAAATTCCATAACTGCCCGCAAACCAAAAACCCACATAACTTTTGACTCATTGACTAAAATGGAATGATTCAAAGCTTTTTAAGTACATATAAATGTAGAGAACCAATTTCAAAAAAAAATCTGGAGAAAATGATTTTTTCTGATCTGCCCAAACTGCCCAGTTACGAAAAAAAGTAACATATTAGGTTACAACTTTTGACTCATATTTCAAAATGTCATGAAACTTGATACACATGAAGATATTCCTTGCCCCCACCTTCTATTAAAATTTCAGCCTCAAATATAAATATCTCTAGTCACACCTACCTGCCCAAAATTTCTATACGGCCAAAAAACGCATGTTGGTCCTTTAGGGGTTAAGAAAGTTCAATGTCATATAATCTAGTCCCGTATTGTGTTGAAAAATTGATTATTGTCCACTATAAACGGAGATATCTTGAAATCTATGCAATTAACAATTCTGAAATTTTTTCCGTACATTCTCATACTAATTAGAGGACATTTGAAGCCTCTAGAAGACTGTTTCAAACCCGTTCCCAATGCAGTCCTGATTCTATGAACAGCTGGTACGGGCTGTCAGATTTTTTTCCCAAATATCATTCTAAGCAAAAATTTTTTTTTTTTTTTTCCCAAAAATGATGTGGCATGGTGTCAGCCACATTAGTCAGCAGTTATCCTGTGCTCAGGCAGTTTGAGAACGCTAGATAACTTGCAGTCTTCTAGAGGCCTCAAATGTCCCCTAATGAATTAGGTAGAAGATCCTATGGTTAGATGTACCAAAAAAACAATTTTCAGATTTTTTTACTCTTTGCTATAAAATTGGCAGTTTTGAGTGTTTTTTGGCAAAAGAAAGGCCTTGGGCCTTTAGGGGTTTAGAAGTAAGATTTGAATTGGCCATTTTTAACAATTCTATGGTGAAAAGAACCATATTGCATTCTTGAAAGATTTAGTTGTCTTTTTCTATACCATTTTGTTATAAAAGAAGGATTCTTGCTTGAGATTTTAAAATGCTGTTATACTTTTAACAGATTGTAACATCAAAGTACCTATTTCTTGCAATTTTGCAATTTTTGTTCTCTTCTTTGTAAAACAATTATGTACTTGATTTTATATACAATTTTCTTGTATGTGTGCAAATTTAGAGGTATCTTTTCACTTATTTAAAAAACATCTTTTACTATAAAGTGATTTTAAAAAATCACAAATCCTAGAGCAAACACAATAAAATCAGCAAGTCTTTTTTACAATCACACAAATTTAAAACTATAATTATGTTTGAGATTCATGATTTTAATCAATTATAAAAAATAATGTTAGATATTTAGGATGTAAAAGGAAATCTAAAATTGAAGAATTGTTGGTTTATTAATCCCTAAGCGCTCAAACGACCATTTTTGGGTTGCTGCCCAACTTCGGGCAAACTTTTTGGGTAGAAAAGAGCTTTGTAGTCTGATTTTGTATTTGTTTTTTTGCCGATTGGTAGTTTTGGTGACAACTTGTATAGTTTGCCAATCGGGAGTGTAGTTACTAAGTTGTATGTAGCGAGTTACCAATTGGGAATGTGTATGAGGGTACTGGAGATGTAAAAGGATTTAGATCCAATTGTTAGTTGCAACCACTGTAGTGGTCTAGCCTTTTAGATGGTGATTTTCCAATTAGCAGTTCAGTTGACCTTAGTGAAGTAAGAATTCCTTCTCGGCTGGAAGTAAAAAACAATTGTGTATCTTTGTGTTTTTGTAAATGTTTCTATGAATATAAGAATGATTTGCAATCGGAAGTGTTTGTGTGTAAGTGTGTACAATTGGAGTTTATGCTATGGCTATATATAAAAAAGAAATACTAATCGAGTGGAGACCTATTGTTGGCTAAGTGTTGAGTAGGTAGAGTAGAAAATCAGAGGGATGAATCTGTGATGAATTGTTACTGTGAAGTGTCTGTGAGGCTAATTGAGAGATTAGAAACAATTAGAAAGGAAAAGTAAGAGACTATGAGAGATGGATCGATTAAATTGAAAATAATGTGTGAAGCAATTGAGAGTTTAATTTAAGGAAATACAAAGATTGTGATTAAGTAAAATTGTGAGAATCAGTCCAATTGGGATAAATATAAAATGATAAAAGAAAAACTGTAAGAATAAATCAATTGATAAAGAATATAAATTGAAAGATGATGTTGTGAATGAGAGTCATGAATGAATATAAATCCCGTATGTTGAAAAATAATTGTAAGTTTTGTAATCAGACCAATTGGAGGGAGTTAAGATGTACCAATAGAGTCATTCAAGAACAATTGGAGTTGCAGTTGATTCAAAGCAAAGAGAAAAGGAAGCAATTGGCGGATGCAAAGAAACAAAGGATAGAGAGCAAAGTTATTCAAATTCAAAGATAAAGACAATTGGAGAAAAGCTAGAAGATTAATGGCAATTGGAATTGATAATAAGTGGTTTTAAGACCATAGCCTATGGATATACTAGAAAGAATCTATGGATTTCAAAACCATGCATTTGGTGTTTTTTGGATTAATAGAAATTCCGGTTTAAATAAATTGACCTCCTAGAGTTTGAATTCTACTTTGGTTTATTTTGGAGAAGAAATAAAATACCCGTTTACAAGCTTTTTCATTTTCATTTTTCCAAAATAGTGGGTTGTCTTTCAATATTCATATGTAAAACTAAGATCACTACAGTCAAACAAAATTATAAGAGAAATAGCGCAAAATGTTTAGAATTTGTTTATAGTTGAAAAACTTACTATTTGCAAAAGGTGTTGGTGTTCTCATGACTAGATCTTATGCATTTTTTCACAAATCAATAGAAACCACAGTTTTGACCATTTAAAAAAAATTCAAATGCTAAAGATAAAAATTATATTTTTGATGAATTCTTGAAGTTATATCTTCAAAACTTATTTGAAGAGAATCTAAAAGTAATTTTATAATTTTGTCTGTACGGATATTTTCTAATTTTTATGCTTCACATTATCTTCTTTGATGCAAACTTCAAAAAGGTTATAAAACTTATATCTCATAACATTTGTATTTTGCCCAAATCCCTTGGGCTTTTAGGTGTTTTAATTCCAAACTTTATAAATTATAAATAGTGGCAATAACACTTATCTAGTAGGCATGCTAATTGTATAAATGTGAATTAATTTAAAATCTAATCTTTTATCTAAACTACAATAGCAAAGTATTATTCCATTCTCAATTTATAATTGATCTCTATCAATCTCTATACTAAAATGAGTTTGAAAAATTGAAACAAGTCAAAGGAAAAGAAAATTGTACAAAGTTTTTGCAGCATTAGATGAGATTTGGGGGTCTTAGAAGGCTCTGAGTTCCCCTGCTGTTTGCTGCGTTCCCAGATTGCGGGAACGCAGCAATAGCAGCTGGCTGACGTGGTCGAGCGACTGCTACGTCATTTTTTGAAAAATAAAAATAAAAATAAAAAAATTGCTTAAAATGATATTTTGGTAAATTTTTTATTTTTTATTTTTTTTAATTTTGAAAAAAAAAATTCTGACACACCCGTATCGGCGTTCACTGAATCTGGGCAGATCAGGGAACAGGCCTAAAACAACCCTCCAAGACCCCCAAATATCATCTAATGTATTCTTCCATTTAAATTTTTAAGTTTTTTGAAGATCCAATGTACGTATATGAATCCAAATCAATATATATGTTGGTTAGGACAATTGATAGGACATTTCGATTTGGACAAAAGTCAACACATATATTCACCAAAAAATGCAATCTAAAAAAAAAACTTTTACTACCAACAAGAAAGGACAAAAAAAATTCATTAAAAGGGCGATTATAATATGCATATATTTATTTGAATATCTTTTATAATATTTTTGAATCCAATAATCTAATAGGCAAATGCTATCTAAACCTCTCCATCAAATCTACTAATCACTTACTAATTATGTCTTTTACCTCAAAGATATTGAAGGACTTCAAATCTCTAATATTTAAATTTCACTACTTGATGTAATATTCAAAATATTGATTTTGTACCACCAACCTCATCTCCTCCTCTTCATAGTCCACACTACAAATTTCACCTACATTTCTTTTATACCTATCAATGCCTTCGATTGCAACCAACTCAAAAACAACGTCCTTCATAGATGGCCTCCTTTGTCGACAGTTTGCTAAACATTTGGATGCTAATGTTGCCACTTGTTGCCTCTTAGCTAGGATTCTATGAGATTCACTTGGATCTTCATTGAACAACCTCATGTCTACGATAGCCTCTACATTGCCCATTTGTATAAATGGTATGTCCGTGGATTTCAAGTTTATACCTTTTCTTCTCTTTAAGTCAGTAGGCTTCAAAGATGTTATAAGTTCTAACAATACAATGCCAAATCCATACACATCACTTTTATCAGTCAAGTGGAAGGTTTGGAAATATTCAGGGTCAAGTAACCCTGGAGTGCTTTGCACACCAAGTGAGATGTGTCCGGTTGCATCAACCTTTGAAAGCCTGGATATGCCAAAATCGGCAACCTTGACATTGAAATTATCATCTAACAATATGTTGGAAGTCTTCACATCACAATAATAGATGGGCGGATTGGCAGCAAAATTAAAAGACCTAAAACAACAACACCAATAAGATGCAAAATGGTAAGTAATTTGGTATAAACATCAAAATTATGTCAAAAAAATTAGATTTCCTTATTATTCTACATACCAAATTGCATTTAGATACAATAAGTACCTCTTTGAATTATTTCAATCAACATCAACTTCTAAAAGCTAATATATTTCTATGACAGAATCAAAGCATTCTAACTTTTATGCTAACTTTAAATTCATGCATAATTAAGACACCGCACCCCTATCATGTAATACCATGCTGGGTCATTGCAAGAA
Organism: Neckera pumila; assembly: GCA_963969595.1. Lineage (NCBI taxonomy): Eukaryota > Viridiplantae > Streptophyta > Bryopsida > Hypnales > Neckeraceae > Neckera > Neckera pumila. Next base: position 14,093,371 of record OZ018412.1, read on the forward strand.
AGACCATTCAAAAAGTGTAGTGTTTTTCATAGGACTCATGTTTTCTTTTAGTAGTACTTAAAAATTTGAAAAATAATTTAAAAAAAATGTGGAAAACATATTTAGTGTATAGACCTTTAAAAAGAAGGTACTCTAGGAAAGAAAAGCATAGGAAATTTTTTAAGTAGGAGAATTAGAAAAGTGCAAAATCCGCCAAAAAGATAAACTTGCACTATAATTTCACATTTTAATTTGTAAAAAATAAGAAAAGCAATTTAAAAAAAACCCACTAAAAACTGGCCATTTGGAAAGAGTTCATAGTGATGAGATTTCACCAAAAGACTGATCTTAGAACCATTTTCATTGTTCACAAATTGCGTGCAATGGGAGTACTATTTGCACTCATGTGGAGGACACAAATTAATATATTTTTTTATTCAATTTGGTAAGAATATGCTTTCCTAGTACTATGTAATTTCAGCTCTAAATCATTAAATTTGGGTATTCCTAACGTAGTAAAAAAACCTAAATTGCACCGTGTGATAAATTAACAGAAATGATTTTTAAATATAAAATGATTTTTGTTAATTTCTAAAAAGTAAGGGATCTGATTATTATAAAATTTGACATTTCCAATAATAATTTCATATTCACTAGACTTTTGCTTCAAAAGTTATAGCAGATGACAAAAAGGGTACCTTCAATGTGATGGGAAATAGGACCGGTCTTTCTTGCGATCAGCTTGCTTTAATTATGAAATCAAATGTTGAGTTTGGTTCAGACCTCAAGGCTTCCGCAATATCAATGGTAATTTGCAATCTTTTGGCCCAAGGTAATGGCATCCCCGATCGTTCACCTTGCATTTGGTCTCCATTAGGGACATATTCATATACAAGCATAGGAACCTCCCTTTCAAAGCAACACCTATGCAATTGCGCCAAATTGCGGTGATTCACTTGCGAAAGGAACAATACTTCATTCACATATTGCTTGGATTCCTTCCTGTCTATTCTGTTCGCCTTCTTGATTGCCACTTCTATGCCATTGTTGAGAGTTCCTTTGTACACTATACCAAATTCCCCTGATCCATTACAAGAATTTTGAACCCTGCAAGGGGCTGCGAGTTTTTGATTTTCGGCACCTCTGCAGTGCAATTACAGAAAAATAAAATAATATTAAAAAAAAAAAATTTGACGTGGTGCTGACGTGGCACCAATAGTGCTATGTCAGCACCCAACTTTTTTAAAATAAAAAATAATTATTTTTTTCTATTTTTTTCCCTAATTGCACCTCGGGGGTGCAAAACTCGTGGCCCCTTCAAGGGCTGAAACTTTTCCTAATGCTAGTTTGAAATCATTCAAAAAGTTTTTTGTTGCTTTCTCAAACTCCTTCAATGTGTACAATGTTGTGCCTTGGGTTTTGTTTTCTTTCATCTTGTTGATATTCAGTTGGGTGAAGTACTTTGCTGTCATGCTTGAGTTGGATCGACAATTTGCATGACAGGCACAAAATGCCATACAGCTTCCCACAAGAAAAGACTCACCAATTGCAAGAAACCAACCAAGTAAAGTATCTGCAAATGCTCACACACAGAATTCATGAGTATCCATTCATGAGTATCCATTTGTAAGTTATCTGTACGAGCATAGTACTTGATTCTCACATAAGCATGTAGCATTAATAAAGAAATAAATTTTAGTAGCTCTCAATATAATGATTGCACATGATGCCTTTACAATGTATGGACATTTTCATTTTTCGAAGATTAATAAGAGCGGCATCCTTTAAAATTGATAAGTAGACTAAAGTAGAAATTAATTAATTAAACTACTTTAGACTCTATTTTAAATCCACATAACCAATTGAAGAAGATAATGTTTCAAAACAACAATAATCAGTTGAGTCTTATGTCAGTCATATAAAACACCAAGTGCAAAGGTTAAAATTTTGAGCTTTGTTTTACGTAGTTTTGCCATCTAAATCTAGTATTTAAGGAATTACTGTAAGCATTAAGTATCAATCAATTGTTCAATAGCAAAACGCAACAAATACTACAAATGTCTCAAACAATTGCCCTACCCTGGTCTTTTACTTGCAAGCTCACCTTGGAGTGTCGTTTTCTTCCTTTTGTACCCATTGCTTTCAGTTCCTATTGCTTGAGAATCCACTCCATTTGGTGCTGGTGCAAGAGTTGGTGATGTCGGAGGTTCAAGAAACAATAAAGCTACAAAAAGAGTAAAAGGCAATTATTCGTAGAACCAACATCCGATCCAATTTGTTCACAGAGGACATGATGTCAATCCAAACGTAACTTAATTACACAATCCGCCCCAAACATATAAGAATTAATCACCCGTGTTATACGTCTAAATTGAATTAGGTGTCCAATTAGGTGTTCTAAATATCAATCATGGTGAGGGTCGTTGCAAGATCACTTGTCCTTTTTGGTGTCCCCTGGGCCTTGGACACATATATTTTCACTCATAACTTTTGCGTTGTATGTCCTTTTCTCATAAAATTTGAAATGAGGGTACATATGGTAGTTTCAAACATTGTATAATTTTTTCCAATTTTTAAAATTAGTTTATTATTTTTAAACTGCCCCCAATTGGATGTCTACTTCGGCCATTTTGGAGGTTTTTAGTACTATTTTCAACTCAAAAATGCAAATTCGAAGGTGAAAATTGGTAATTAAGGAGTTCTACTAAAATCACACAAGCCTAAAAAGAAATTTTTCAAAAATAATAAAGTGTCCACCTTCCACATATGCTCAAAGTGTACTACCTTTGCACATGTGCAGAGAATACAATTTTTTTTTCCCAAAAGTGAAAATGGTTGAGGAGAAGCACCTCCAAGTTAAGAAAAATGTATTTTTTCCTTTAATTTTTTGATTTTTTTTACTATTTTCTAAAAATAAAATCCCATACTATGTATTTTCTTGCATTTTCCATCACTCTTAGAATGTACATAACTTTTAGAGATAGATTTTTAAAGATCTGAATTTTCACATATATACTTATTTGAGTGCTTTACAAATTATCCATATTTTATTTTATTTAAAAGAAAATTATTCCAAAAGTCACAATACTCCAGTACTAAGGCCGTTTTGAGCCAAAACCGGCAGGTGTTTCTTGCAACTACCCGTGATGAAAGAATGGCAGAGACAGGTATCTTCAATGCCTCTATCTATAAATGGCAGCTACAGCTCAACATCCATTTTCCTCATATTAAGCATAACCTTCAAATCTCAGATCCTCAACATTAATAGTAAATGCTGATTCAAGTCGCAGCAAGTAGCAAACGATGCAAGCTTTCACAACTGCGAGCAATTGCTACTGACTACTGCACTAACGAAAAAACGTACAAGAAGCGCATTTCAACCACACACTTTTTGTGCAAAATTGATCCAAGCACAGCCATTCACTAGTGAGACGCACTGAAAAAGCATGAAACGGGTTCCGAATCAGTGTAGTTTGGAGATAGTAGGGACATACTTCTATCGCCTTCAAACTGAAGCACCAAAGCTGAAGATCGAGCTTGTCATGTTCAGACCCACTGGGAGAGAACCATCGATCAGGTGGCAGGAGCTGAAATTCTTGTCCGCAAAGTTGCGCAAATTTATCGAACAAAGCCACCGATCCCCACTTGGATCCAACACCCCTGAACCAGTGTTATTACAAGTGTTGCTAAAATTGGCCCGAGAAGATTTCTGACATTGAGAGTTGGGAATTAATTTGGTTGGGGCAATCCAGATGCAGGGTCGATGTATTCGTGATTTTCAGACCTCCGAACCTGTTTGCGTCAAAGGGTCGGCAGGTAGCTTCGCTCACATCTGGTCCCAGTTGAAGGCTTTGATTCCAGTAATCTATGCCCACAACCTCGTACTCATCCCGGGACAGTAAGTTGTTCCCAGTGAAGTTGAGGAATAAAACCCGTTTCAAGCACTAAACTCAAATTCGGGGTAACCTGTGTAGCATCGCCCTTTCATGACGTCGTCCTGTAGAGCAAAAGGATACCGGACCTCCACTTTAGCATTACTTCGACCGCAAGCTTATCAAGGCATTTACCATGGCCCATGCACGAGCAATCTTCAGACCAAGCGCAACCATGGCGAATTTTGTTGAAGTCACTAAGTCCCGGCACAGCGATAAGGGATATATTCCAGACAAAGAAAACTCAATACCTCAGTTCCTTCGATGCAAGTTTCCTTCACTCCGTGACATCCAAGCACGAAACTTTGTTCAACACTAATTAGTTGACTGCTCTGTTGACTACTGTGATGTCTACCAAGGGAGGAATTCGAAGATCTTTGCCACGATTGAAATGCTGCAAGAGAAGAAATGTAACCTGGCATATCAGATCGAGATGCACGTTACGATGGATAACGTCTACAGTAGAAGCTTTAGCTGTCGGTGAAATAAGGATATAATATTATTTTGTGAATTTTCTGAGAAGAGAAAAAAAAAAAAAATTCCGTTGACGTTATTTGAACAAAGTCAAGCCTGTCCGAGATCGATGAATGTTGACTGGCTGATCTTCCCGTTTGAGACTTACTGTACTGATAGTTCATCAGACATCTAATGGCCATCCCGCAAGTAATACCTCCAAAGTACTGGTAGTGAAACAAACACAGGATCGGAGATAAGTGATTACTGAAAGGCTGGATTCCTCAAACAATCAAAACTACTAAGGTAAAAGGCCCCATTGAGGTCAAATGGTCCATGATGGACACCTAATGACCCCATTGTGGTTTTTCCAGACCACAATCCATGTCTTACATGGTAGTTATGGAGTAATTAGTGACCTCAATAGGTACTTCCAACTTTTTAGTGTAAAATTCTTTATAAAAACTGATTTTTTAGATCTTCCATGTTTGAAAATGTTGTGACTACATTGGGTAGGAAAATGACCATATTGGAATTAGATTTTGTTGGTCATGAGGTGGCCTACAAACCCGTATGAGCTGATCACTTCAAAAATTCAGAACTAATTCATACTTGGTCCAAAAAATATAATTTCAAATGTCCTCACTGTCTCTCACACTTATCTTCGTGTGGGAAAAAATTTGAAAAATTTCAGCAATGACATGAGGGTAGGCTCCAAAGTTTGACCACAATGGGCTGGTTTACCTTACAGTAGCCCCAAACCTTCGCCTTGGATCTCCAAACAAAAATATTAGACCTCTATAAACGTCAACTTCGTTAAATTGGCAATACTCCGATACTTTCGCGCCTGGTCCAGAAACCCAAATATATACGTTTTGTAGTTTGTGGCCTGACATTAAGCCATTGTGAAGATATGTGTCACAATTTTGGCTGGTGGAATATCGCTAATTTAACGAAATCGACGTTTAAATCCTTTATCGACACATACTGGACGCACCATCGACCATGCGTGCACCGCCGGTCAAGTATCGATGACAACTGAATCAATTGCTTCCTCCAAACCGAAGGATAACCAGGACTCACAAAGTAACGAGATTCTCACGTTGTTTGAACATCGATCCTAAGAAAACTTTCCTGCGGTGGATCGTGTTGTATCTCGATCGAGAAGCCTCAAGTCAGTGGTTCCTCAAATTAAAAGTCGGTAGCCCTCTAGACATCCAGCAAGCGGCTTGTTCAATCATCACCTCCACCATTTGGCATGCGAGCACCCCTCGCCTTCCCTTGGCTTCCCAAGTCCTTGTGAATCTGATGATCTCTTCTAACTTTACAATCTCTGTGTGTTTGTCTGTGCTGTAATGGCCAGCCGCCTTTGTATCTTCGTTCCTACTCTGAGGGAGGCCAGCCCAATGAACGGGGAGTACCGGCATTTAGTTATGACCTAGCCGAATTTTTCTGAGAATTTTTGAATGAGATAGAATAGTTTAGGATGAGGTTCCGAATGAAAAAAATAGATTTTCAAAAATGCACCAAGTAAGAAAATTATGTCTTGACATTTTGGCCGTCTATCCTTGGAGCATGTAGGAAAATTACCGATTCAAATTCCTTTTTCTTGGCAAGCAGCCGACTAGGCACATACTTTCTAGGAAATTTTTATTACTATGTGCATAGTATTTTACTGCACCAAATTACCAATTATCCTTCATTACTGGCTTGAGTTTCAAGTTTTTGTTTACCTGCTTGTCAGTGCACAACACATTGATCAGATGGATCGTAAAGGAAGATGCTTTTCATTGGTAGATTCAGTTCTGAAGAACCTCTGTCTAGTCAGCCTGCTCACTCCCGCACTGACTGTCACGGAACTCTTGACTTGTACTTTCAACAGTATTACAAGCAATAACAAAATAGTTTGATTTGATTCATTTATTTCATAAAATGTTTTAAGAAAAACATTATTTGTAACATCACAGCATTCTTTACTTAAATTCTTAGCCAATTGAAGACCTACTGGCTACAGTATTGAATGCAATAATTTGACTTGGTGTTAACCTTGAAGTGCTCCAACGTCCATATTTTGGACGATGAAGGGAGGGCTTGCGAGCCTTGTTTCATCCAACTAACTTCTCATTCATCCAATGCAATATTTGAATCTAGAAAAAACAATCTTCCTTAATGACCAAATTCATGAAATTCCGGTAAATGATATTTTTGTACAAAAATATAAGCAAAACCGTGCAAAAATTCAAAAAAAGATTAGCATTTTTCAATTCCATAATTAAATTCTTCACGATTTTGTATTTTGAATCAAAAATAAATAATCTACATCCTAGGATTTTATTTTTTTCAAAAAGTATTGAAAATTGAGTAAGATAAAGGACTTCAAAGTTTATTTTAGAGTAGAGAATCCATAACTGCCCGCAAACTTAAAATCTTCAAAATGGGATGATTCAAAGCTTTTTATCTATATATAACTCTAGAAAACTAATTTCAAATTTCTGTTTTTGAAAAAAGTGATTTTTTATTCTTTATTTATCTGCTGGACTACCCAGTTACAAAAAAAGTAACATATTAGGCCATAACTTTGACTCATATTTCCAAATGTCATGAAATTTGGTGCATATGAAAGATATTCCTTGCCCCCACCTTCTATTAAAATTTCAGCCAAAAATATAGAAATCTCTAGTTGTACACGCCTGCCCAAAAATATTATACGACCAAAAAATGCATGTTGGTCCTTTAGGAGTTAAGTTGTAAACAAACTTGGAAGAGGCATTGTTTTTTCAAAAATCTTTTGCTAAGGCTGTTTGTGCAGGGTTGGATGCATGGTTCAAGGATAATGATATTATTTTTTGTTTCAAAATTCTAAACCTTATTAACATGTCTTCAAAGCAGGTGGGCTTGTGTGTTGCTGAATTAAATAGTCTTTTGGCTCATTATGGGGCTTAGCCAAGTTCAACACCTGTCAAGGATACTGGAAAAAAAATGAGAAAAAAAACAAAACCGGCCCCCTTTTCCATATTTAGGAAAATTGACAAATGGAAAAAGAAAAATCCGGCAAATTGACAAATTACATTACAAAATGGAGGTTTTCAATTGATAAAATTTTCACTCTTCTGGTTGACTTCCCGGTGAAATTTCAAAAATTTGAGCCAGCTTGGAGAAACTAGGAAATGATTCAATTTTTGTACAGAACTCCCCGAACTGTGGGTCAGTCTCATACAACCCCCGATATTAGAGAAAAAATTAGCCCTTGGGAGGGCCGTTCCAAATTGACATGCCATGCTACTTCAAGCATGGCCTATCAACTTGGAAAAGTGCCTTTGGTGAGCAGTCATAGTGTAAGACTGCTCGCCAGAGCATTCAAATTTTGCAGATTTTTTCTTTTAAAAAATGTTTTCTTAAGATTAAAAAATAAATAAATCATAGCAATTTCAGCTACGCGGAAATAGGGGAAAATATATTTTTTTAGCCCCTTAAAACTAAATTTCAGGGTACTGAAGGGGTCTATAGAGCAGCCCTCCGAAGGGCTGATTTTTTCTTGAATAACTGCTTTCTGCTTCCAGTTTGGAGTTATAGCAAGGGCTGTTCAAGGTTACCATAAAGGCAAATTGTGATGCCGCATGTGTGCAACCTTTGGATGTCAATCTAGTTATAAAATTGTGGCATGGATTTTCTCGATCACGCCACCTTTGTAAGCTTATTTCTGAGTATTTCAAAGTTGCTGAAATAGGCTATTGCTTAGTCCTTGGGTCCGTTGAGGATGAAAGGTGCTTTTAGACTGAAAAGTTCTTAAAGTCTTGGCACAAGAATAGATTGAGGAAACACTTGCCCCTTGTGGTGCACATATTTGGCCAGAGCTATTTTTCCCTAGAGAATTTTCTATATAAGGAAGCAAGTAATTCTTAGAAATTTGCAGTAAAGGTCGGTAGGTAAAGAGATCTCTAAACTAGTTGCAGACTTGCAGTAGAATAGTATCCTTTTTTTAGTATCCATTTCATTTCCTTAGTTTTCATGAAGTTTTGCCAACCTAGTCACTCATGTCTCTTTGACATTGGATGGGCTCAGTTGTGACAGTGCAAACGGTGAACACAACATCAGCAGACTTCTGATGTGAATTAGAGTTCTAGACTTTTGCTGCAAACTGTACTGCTTGGTGGTGGAGCTCTGGCATGCTATGAATGCGGCGTGCCGAAGTCACTATTTTCTTTTTTCTAATCTTTTGATTAGAGTGATTGCAAGAAACACTTGTCCTATTTTTTTGTCACACCCTATGTTCCTTTTTGTTTTTTGGCCATAACTTTTGCGTTCTGGCTCAAAATGATTCAAGATTTATAGGGAAGGTACTCATGACTTATGACTATTATACACCTTGTCTAATTTTTTGCTTTTTTCAAAAATGTTTTGCTAAATAAAAACAGTTTCCAATTTTATGTCATAAATTCCAATTTGGGGTTCTTAGTACTATACAAGTACCCCCAAAAAAGAATTTGGAGCCGAAATTTGAAGGAGATGCTCTTCTAGTAGAGTTATAGCTACGGTACAAAGTATTTCTAAAAATATTTAATTTTATGTGGTGTAGAAGTCCACAGAAAGAGCTTCATTTAGCTTGCATTTTGAAACATATAAAACATATTTTTGGTGGTTCCTTTGGTGAATGACCATCTCTATAGAGTTGTTATAAATGACCAATTTTTATTTTATTTAGTAATTTTTTTTCCTATTTTTAACTAATTAAAACATCAAAGTATCTATTTTCTTGAGTTTTGGCACTTTTCTACTTCTCCTACTTAAAAAATTTTCCTAGTTTTTTTCCTTTGGTGGTTACCTTCATCTTAAAGATGTATACATAAATTATATTTTTTTTCTTTAAAAAAATTTATTTTTCTAATTTTAAAGTATTCCAGAAACAGTCATGAATATTGTTACAAAACGCAACAAATAGTATAAGTGTTTCTTGCAATCACCCATTAACGTGGCTTGTTTGCAAAACACTAGCATTGCATTTGGGCAATCTTGCATATATGCAAGAAGGGTTCAATTCCCTTGTTAATGATCTACCCAAAAAACACTAATTTAAGAACCATCCTTTACACAAAATTGCAAAATCTAACACTTGAATACTTCCAAAACACTTTCACAAAAATCACAAATTGTTTCACATTTCTTTCTATCACATAGCAATTCCAACGATTGCAAAACACCAAAAGGGGCCATCAATGTTCTTCTCAAATTTGTGTAAGATTGCAAATTGGCACTAGTGGAAAAAAAATGGGAGTAAAATTGCCACCTTTTTCCACCAATTTTATATGCCTGTTTTTACCAAAAAAATGACTGGTCATGGAAATAGTGACTCTTTCCCACGGCTATAGCCAACCCTGCAAAACCACCTATAATTGTTTTGGGTTCGCTAATGAGAAGCCCGTCTAATTCAATTTAGAATTTACAACGGTCAAACTAATGTAATGATGTACATTTAAGGCCAAATCACTAATGCCATATTATATTGCATTTGAATTTGTAGGTGAAGGCTTACTGCATAACTTTGCAAATCCAAAAAGCAATTAAAGAAGAGGGACTTTCCATGGAGAGGGACTTGTGAAAATGACCCGGTTTTCATTCAAATTCTCATAGAGAGTTTTAATAAAGTAGAAGACATTGTTATAGATTGCATCCACAGGGTTCCATCTCTACTACACAATAGATGCATTTTGCTAAGTTGGCACTTGCATTTTTTATTTGTTAATTGCAGTTTTCAATAGGTCTTTGAATATATTAGTTGAAAATCTAAATGGTGATTTTCTTAACAAGAAAGAGCATTCATATTTGGAGTGGAAGACATTGTGGTCCTTGAATCAGACAAGGAAATTTTTTAGGACATTCTTGCAGGTCTAAATGTTCCTAGCCTTTCCACCCATATCGGGCAAAATAAAAAGAAGGACTGAGCACCATCAAGCGAGAGTGTTAGTGAGAGCTCAATGAAGAACAAAAAGCCAAGAGTTGCACAAAATCATTTGGGTTTGTAAGTTTGGAGGAAAATACAAAACAATCGATGATGTTGTAAGAGCTTGTAAGAGCTTGTAACATTGCCTTCATTATGGAAGAGCTCTTCATCACTTGTCATTTTTTTGTCATTTCCTTTATTTGCAGGTTGGTGAATTTGGTGGTAAGCCTAGCCAAATTGCATGTGGTTCCTGCCCTATTTTGCGGAGGTGACTGCAATTGTTGCAATTGTGGTCAAATCCCTACTCCCTAGTGCCTAATTTTGCAAAGGTCAAATACTATCATAGTGTGTTTAAGTCATATGGACTTGGAGACTTGGAGGCCTCCAATGCTTAACATATGAAGACATAGGCAATGAAACCAGTAGTAAGGTAGGAGGTCCATAAATTGCTCATTTAAGAGCTGAAACTGATTTTGGGGAGGTGAATGTCTCAAAATATTTTTTAGTAAACTTTCCTTGAAAGACAAGAAGAACTGGCATCTAACTCAAGTCGTTTCATATTTTTTGGAGCTTTTTGGAATTAGTTATGAAATTTTGAAGTTGAAGTGGCATAGGGCTCTAAAATTGCCTACCCCCTAAAATGTACATTATTTGTACATTGCTGAAGGCTATGAAAAAGAAACATATACAAGCAGTGTACATTTGAGTAGGATGGGTGATTTAAGAGCATGTGCAAATTAAGAACCTTCTACCTCAGTTCTAGTAGTTCTAGTAGCAACTCTTGTTCATAGCAATTAATAGCAAACAGAGAGATTGCCTTCCTATGGACAGAATGATGTGGAATATCCACACCCAAATTAGCTAAAAGCCACGCATCAAAAATGTCAGAACTCTGCTCAATGCCAAGGTCACAACTGCACAATATGGTTATAAGAGATTTAAAGACTTTTACTTAAAACACATTACAAAATAGCAGCTTTGAACAATATGACAATCAATTTATTGAGGTCCATAATTTCAATGTTTGAATTTTTTCTTTTTGATTTGTAAGCCATTCATGTTTTTTGATTTGAAAATAGAATACAATTCTTTATATACTCATGGGGTGGTAGGAGGTTAAACAACCCATGTGGGATATGTAATTTAGTATTTGTACTTTTTCAACCCTTATAGTTAAGTCTAAAGTAGGAACTGTGTTAAAACTATAATTTTAGACCTCATTCGGGCATAGTAGAATAACTTTTTCAAGACATTTTGAACTAAAAAAAGTTTGGAAATCAAGTTAAGTTTCATTTCAAAAAATCCGTATGAGAGTTTAATCTTCCACTCAAAAGTTATGGACAAATATCATAAAGGGGTTGGGAAGCATTTTTTTTTGACATTTTCAAACCCTTTTATGATATTTGTCCATAACTTTTGAGTGGAAGATCAAAATCTCATACAGATTTTTTGAGATGAAAATTAACTTGATTTCCAAACTCTTTTTTAGTTCAAAGTTTTTTGCAAAATGTCAATCTACTATGCCTAAATGAGGTTTGAAATTATAGTTTTAACACAATTCCTACTTTAGACTATAAGTGGTTGCATTAGATGAGATTTGGAGGTCTTAGAAGGCTCTGAGTTCCCCTGCTGTTTGCTGCGTTCCCAGATTGCGGGAATGCAGCAGCAGCAGCTAGCTGACATGGTCGAGCGACCGCCACGTCATTTTTTGAAAAAAAATAAAAATAAAAATTTGCTTAAAATGATATTTTGGTAAAAAAAAAGTTTTTTGTTTTTGTTTTTGTTTTGAATTTTTTTTTTCTGACACACCCGTACCGACGTTCACTGAATCTAGGCAAATCAGGGAACAGGCCTGAAACGGCCCTCCAAGACCCCCAAATATCATCTAATGAAAGCGGTTGAAAAAATACTACTATAAGCAGTTGAAAAAATACAAATTCTAAATTATATATCCCACATGGGTTGTTCTACCTCCTACCACCCCATGTGTACAAAAAGAGCTTCTTTTCTCTGTAGAACACTCAAAATAAGTTATTGATGGCAAATGGTTAGATTAGTTTTGGTACAAAGTACACAATGGATTCTTTGGGGTTTGGCAAACCATCAATCTTTATAATTATATGTTGTTTGTATTTTTTGTTTTAGAATTAGCCAAAAAATTGGAACACCCTATGAATATACTGTCACTATCTCGGTCCTCAAGCTTACAGTAATAATATATAGATAAAATTCGTGGATGAGGAGCCTGGAGAGTAAAAGGCAATCTCATTGAATGCTACTAAATGTTAAGCTTGCAAGATTTGAATGTGGTGTTGATTTTGATTCCAAATGTGTATTTATTATTTTATAATTTAAATAAAGGGAAACACCTTGTGCATTTCCTTAGAAGATGTTGCCTCACATTGCTAGATTTTGAAGGTAAGCTCGCGCAGAGAGAAGGATGATGCAAGTTGTATTGCTTGTATTGTTTCACTTGAATTGCATGTGAAATGAGCATTTGAAGCCTCCAAGTCATCCAAAATTTGAATCATGTCCAATGCAACCAAAAATGATTCAATTACTGGATGAATTGGTACATCCTTCATGATAATGATGATATCTAAAAGTCATTCATCAAACATGCGGGAATTGGTGATTTACTAGTCATATTCCGCTTAAGGTAGTCTGCTCTAAAAGCAACCAAGATCTCAATGCAACCCCATCACTGATAGTAGAAGATATTTCAAGCAACATATTAGTCCTTCTTAGACAGGATTGCAATTAGAACTTTCAGAGCATACTACCTTAAGTGTTACAAAGAAGCTTCCCTAGTCCGAAATGGCTGTCAACGCTCCATGGATTTGGTTCCGAACTCCCAATTGCCTACGTTCAGGTTTGCCCTTACACGCCTAGCTCCAGAGTATGCTCTTGGTCCCAATGTCTCTTCTCCCGCCTTGATCTTCATGCCGGTGCGAGACAAACCAAATGACCTCAACAATAAGCTTTCATCAGCCTGATTCCTACAAGGGCGATTCAATTCCACGGCTCAATTCAACCAGGTGCAGCGAGGAGACGACCTCCAAGCGGTATCTCGTGAGACCAAAAGAGAAAGGAATATCAATGATCTAGGCAACATGATTCCCCAACTTGCATTCCTTCAAATTACAATATGTTGTGTGAGGGACAATCCTCCTTCATTGGAATTAAGTATCGCTCTCACTGCCTCACTGTAACCATTGTAACTACTGTTGTTGGTTACCCATATCCAATTGTATGATGGAGCCATGACATTATCCCCCCTTAAGGTCCTGCAGTTTCCTTATGTCCTAATTTGTTGACAAAGTTCAGCCATTCGGTCCTGTTGCCTCGAGGTAGAGCCTGTAAAACTCTTTGACGACGTCTGGGGCGTTTTTCAAATTCTTAAAAGGTTCCCATGAATTTTGCTCGGGGCCATATCCTTCCCATTCCACGTACAAGATATTGAAGCTTCTTCCCGCGGCCAATTTTTCTGGAATCTAGAATTTTTCGGACCTCCCACCTGATGTCTCCTTTGAGAATAATAATTGATGGAGGTGGTTGAATTCGGCGTCCTATAATTGTGTCTTGACAATACCTTTCAAGTAGCGATATATGAAATACATCATGAATACAAAGTGATTTGGGTAGCTTAATTGGTAGACCAAATCTGACATTTTAGCAACCATTAGAAATAGGCCCAAGAATCGTGCAGTCAAAGTCTTTGATGGAGCTGTGGTGGCAATATTGTCATAGCAGAGCAAGACTTTGTTGCCAATGTTGAAAGAAGGTTGTTTTTGAACGCCTCTATTGTAATTTTGTTTAGCATGTTCAGTTGCAATTTTAATGAGGATTTTGACTTCCTCATGTATTTCCTGTAGTTGTCGGATTCTTTGTTTTGCTGTCATAACCATTGACGTCGTGGGTGTTGTGATTGAGGGTGATTGCATGAAACACCGGTATTGAAACATTGTCACAAAAAGTGTTGTCGATGTATTACTTGTTGTAATTTTTTCACAAGGAAGAGTTAGAAGTTGAAATTTTTGGTGAACGTAGCTCTGTTTAGTACTATTGTGATGCATGTTTTTTATATTTTTAGAAAATTACAAATTTTTTTCTATGTAATTTCAATAATTTGTCACGTTTTGAGTTTTGGGGGTTTTCAGTACTAAGGAGTACCCAAATTAGAAGATTAAGACTTGAATTTTTGGTGCTTTCTTCCCACAATAGGAGGGCACCCCTCTACAAAGGGGCGCTTGAAAATACTTTATTTTATGTCCTCTACGCTTGTCGGATTAGGGCTCCGTTGTGTGCAAATTTCTGGGCAATGACGATGGTCTTTGTCGTATAAAATGAGTGGAATGTGATCAGAAGGAAGTCCCTGGAAATGGCATTTTCCATTTTTTTTTCTAAGGTATTTTAAATTTACTACAAATTAAAATGTGAATGTATCATTTTCGGGGTAGAAAACTGGACCCTGGATCTACCTAGTACTGCTGGGTATTGATTAGTACTACCTAGTACTGAGAGCAGGACCCACAGACCCTGGCCCATGTCAACGTGGCATGCTGACATCTCTGTCGCCGCCGCATCCTCCAATTTCATTGTTCCTGAATCGACGGCAAGTCATGCACAAGGCGTAGCATGGATGGCGGTTTAGGATTAGCTGAAGTCGTCGTGCAGGCGACCTAGGGTTCTTCGGTGCTAGAATTTGGAGAGAGGAAAGATGAGGGAATCGTTTGCCTGTGCAAGCAGTAGCATGGTCCGGAAGTGGGTACTTTGGAGCATTGTGTTGCACTTGAAGGTCAGTCGTTGGTTACATGATCGCTCTTAAAATCTCTTCAAATGCAGACAGCGAGTGTGTCTGCGTCGCGTGGAAGACGACCGACCCCTTCACGTGCAGATCCAAGTACAAGACAAGCTGCAGTGGAGGTTCAGCAGCAAGAAGAACGATGGCGCAATGTGGTGCGGCAGCAGCGCAGTCGTGCTTCTTGGAGTGTTGTTGGTCGAGACGAATAAGACGGCACTGCACCTCCACGTGATTGATCTTCATTTCGTACCACAGTGAAGCGGCTTGCGGACCGAATCTCCGTCACGTTACTAGAGCTTCTGGAGGACGTTGATTGCCCACAACTTTGTGCTCCAATTTTGAAAAGGGTCTTCCGTTACGACCGGGTCCGCGAACTGCTTCCTGCTGATTATCCGAGTCCAGAAGATGTGAAAGTGCAGCAAGAAATTTTGAAGAATATCCGTGCTCAACTAGACCTCCTGAAGATTCCAAATGCCGCTGGCAAATTGGCACGTAAGCGCTCCATTCTTGAAGCTGTTGTTTCCGAAGCAGATGCTGACATTAGTAGTTTTCATTGCATTCTTGGTACGCGCAAGAGCAACTTGACCGGAGCAGTTGAGCGCCTGCGTTCATCTTCAAGCGACAACGGTGACAGATTATTGGTGCCCCGCCGAAGAAAACGTGGAGGAGGAATTCCAGATGCCGTCAAGTCTGCAGTGACGAGTTGGTGGACCGAGGAGACCCATGTTAGTCCAAATAGAAAGGACATTTGGAGGAAGCGACTAGGCCGAAACTTGTACAACACTCATGCGGCTCATCTTCTATTGGAAACCCAGGTTCAAGCATCCCTCTCAGTCGTCCTTTCATGTGTGCACTTAGTCTGCCATGTCGCATGTATTAGTCCATGGCTGTTTCGATTTATGCACTTCTCGTTTCTCCACTTCATCCGTCACGTGTATTACCGATAGTATATAGTATCCCAATATGCCCTCCTTGCTAAGCACTTTGGTGTATGTCTTGTGCATCCCAAGTAGATTTTCCCGTCAGTACTTTGTATCAGCATCTACTTCCCGTACTCTGTCATGCAGTACTGTAAGTCCATTTGTGAATGAACTGTATGAACACTTTGTACCATCAGTCTGTACATTGCCGTGGCACTAAACTTAGAATTCCGTCTCAACGTTTATTGTCCGTCCCCAATGTACTAGAAGTTACATCTTTTCATGGAGGTTTGACTCCCGTCGTCATGAAAGTTCGGTGTGCTGTACTAATACAAGCACTGGTCACTACTGTGTGCTATTGAAGACTACCATGACTGTAGTTGAAATGGCACATACTTTCAGTATCGTTAGTGTTGGTAAGCACTGGTCTTACTATAGAAATACATTAGGACGCAAGAACGTACTCATAGTACTGTTATGCAGGTATCGGAGTACACTGTGCAAACTATCATTGACAGTCTAGTACTATGTTTTCCTTCGTAGAGTTCAGTAGTACAAGTATAGTCCTCACTTCTGTCTTCTGTACTTCTGAACATGTCTACCACTGACATCAGTACTTCGTATACCTCTAGTACTTATTAGTACTCATCAGTACTCTCAAGTCCTAGTTAGTCTTACTTAGTACTCAAGAGTGCTAGAAATACTTACTAGATCAGCACAAATGTGTATTCACTTGTTGTTGAAGAATTCGAGTACCCACTTCGCACGCCATAGAACCTGCTTTCATAGTGAAATTCATACACGATTACTTGTATGCATCTTTCATAATTCACCATCTTCCATTTCACTAAATTTTTTTACCGTTACTGTGCAGAAGGAATTGTACAACCGCTTCGTTGCTATTCATCCATATTGTGTCATTATGCAACGAGCTTTTGTTTACTTGCGCCCTTCCTTCATCATCAAGTGCAACAAACGTGATGTATGCTGTTGTTGATACCATGTTCAGATTCTTTTCCTCCTGGAGGCCCTCAATGCATTTAGGCACCCACAAACCGGTGCACACTTCCTTATACAATGCAATTGTAAATGCATTGTCTGTGGAGACAGCAACGATGGTGTTTGCAAGGCTGGTGACCATCGCTTTGTGGGGGTCACGGCATTGTGGGAGTCCTTGCTATGTCCTAAGTTGGATGACTCAGAATTCCATCGGCTTGAATGTCTGCTGGGAACATACAGCATGTGTGGCGTCAGTTCCTTCAGACTTTGTCCACATGAAACGTTGGACGTTCCTGCACTGACCATAAATTGGAAGCAATTCCAATATGAAGTAGTTGGCTCCGGAGCAGATGGTAGGCCCAAAAAATGGATCAAGGAGGTCCTACGCACTACTCTATTCTTCGAGTTTCTGGAATTCTTCGAACCAACTGTTCAGCCCTTCATTTGGCACAATTTTGAAGCTCGTTGGCAAACTGAACAAGCTAAGGTACTTTGGCAATGCTTGCAAGAGGGCACGGTCCTCAGCCACATAGACTTTGCTGAAAACTACACCTTCCAGGTGCAAAACGAGATTCACTCGATGTATTACAACTCCACTCAAATTACCATTCTGGTTCATGTGACCTACTACATTGCCACTGTTGAAGTAGACGGTGAACGACAACCTTCCCTTACAAGAGAATCTCACTACTACATCTCTGATGACAGGACTCATGACACTCTATTTGTGCAGCATTGGCAGTGGTTCTCCTCAAATCACTTCTCACCTCATACGCACATCGTCTTCAGCAATGGGTGCTCACGCCAATTCAAAGGGGCTAGAGCCATGTACTTTGCTGCAAGGTGATATTTTTCAGAACTAACTCTAAGACCATTTCATTTTGAATGTACTGTGTAATAGTTACTGTGTCACACGTGTAGCTTCAGTGATTCTGCATTGTAGTACTTCGCAGTACTGCAAAGTATCGTTTCCTGTCCTCGAATGACTAATTGTGCATGCGGCTTTCACTCCTTCACTACTGTAGGTACCCATCATTGACTGCTGGGTGTAAAATGGTTTGAAATTTCTTTGGCTCTGGACATGGAAAAGGTGAATGGGATGGTGCTGGAGCTGTGGTGAAGCGCAAGCTGCGGTCTGAGCAACTTCATCATGTTGATCGCACTCTGCAAAATGCAACGGACTGTGTCACTTTCTTGAATGTGTCATTGGGTGACCAAGTTCCCAACGGACGTGATCGACTCAGGTAACATGAAAGCACTTTCTTTCTGTACAAGTTCCCACCTTCCTAGATTAACATTATGTACACGGTTTTTAAAAATAAAGCCCTCTGCATTTGAACATATCTACTGCTCTTACACGGTAAAATATACTTTACTTATATCTGTATTTCACGTCGTCAGGTCATACAGGATTTTCCACTATGTGGGCATTGAAGATGTCCCGCGCAGCACCCCTCATGCTTGTGATCCTATACTGGGTTCGTCCACATTCCACTCCGTTTTTGCTGGAGATGAACATGATCCAACAAAGCTTTTTGTGAGAGAGTTGTCTTGCTTCTGCGGTCCGTGCTTGGAAGAACATTTCAGTGACTGCGAGAACAAGGCATATGTCAAACCTTGGAAGGTGCTGAAGATTGAACCCCAACATTTGAGCTCTTCCCGGTTGCAGGACGTGCAAGACGATGGAGAAGACCCTTGGGAGTGGGACTACACAAGGGAAGGCATGTTTGATTTAGTGCAGCCAGGAGATAATTTTGCCGTCCCTGCTGCTCCGGACAATGATGAGGGGGTTTCATTCTATGTATTGCAGTGCCAAATGCCTAAGTCCATTGTGTGTGAAAGCTTTGATTGCACTTGGGGAGGGCACTTTGAAGCGGGAGACTCTGTCATTTCCGGGACTTACTACCAGAAATGGGGTCGACACGACCTTCATAATTACGTGTACTTGGCGAACTCACAAGTTGCGCATGTGGATGCCAGCATAGTCCTCGCATGCAAATTTCAGATGATTCCAAGAGAACACAGGGTGAAAGGTGGTCAACGAGTCTACAGCTTATACTATAAGAAATCCCCGTTTTAGGTGACAAGCCTTAATTTTTTATGACGGATTTTAGGTGATGTCAATGTTGACAATCCAAAAATTTCATGTCAACAAAAATGTACTATGTAACATCAATATTGGCAATCCAATGTTTTTATGTCAACATTGATGTAACATTGTGCATTTTTTTTGACATAAAAATTTTGGGTTGTCAACATTGACATCACCTAAAATCTGTCATAAAAAATTAGGACTCGTTATCTAAAATGGAGGTTTCTTATAGTGTTACCCGATGAAACTGTGGACGTCATCCACAGTGCACTCGATTGCCTATGGCTGCCATTGTCACTACATGACGATTTACTGATCATGTAAAGTTTGTGCCTGACAAAATGAAGTGCCACTACTAGTACGGTGCCTAGTATCGCTTTTAAGAAATAGTAATCCTGTGGCAGTGATTCGTGGTACTAACTTCAATGCTGTGCAACACTATGACAGAAGCAATGCATACTACTCAGTCATGAAGAGTACTTTGCAGTACTCACGAGGACTGCAAAGTACTTTTGACTCTAGTAAGTACTTAGTTCTGCACACCTTTACCAACATTTAGCAAAGACAATAGTATGAATTGAAGAAAACTGTAAGGATTACCGTGTACTAAATGCGTCGTTCATTTCAAATGTGGTCTCAGGCAGTCCTTCTTATACTATAACACTGTCCACTTACTACTTCACAGTTACTAGGCAGTGCCAGTACATAACAAAATTTGATGAACGCATGGTTGTTATTACAGAAGGAACAAGGCTTAACCACTCAACTTTTTAATTCACAATATGAACACAATTGTGCATGGCATTAATATAATAGGGACAGACACATCACTGTCTGGGCTGAAGGAAGGACCTCCCATTACATCTATGTACATGGAGTTGTATGTGCCTACTTCGGTTTCTCTGTACTTCATAATTGAAATCTAAACTGCACAACTTTGCTGGCACTCATCGTCCTCTATAGAGCGAGCTACCACAGTGGCAGACAAATGCGGGTGGCTCTTCATCAAAGACAATGCCATAATCCCAGGTCTGCTCCTCCCCAGCTTGTATGGTGCGGTCCGCAAAGAAAGCTACCTGTAGGACAACCGTGTACAGGAATTAGTACATAAGACTTTCTTGATTCACAGAAAATGGTCAACAAAGAGAGAAAATGTACTGCAATGTGAACACTTGCATGATATACCGTTGGACTTCGCATGTCGACCCAAACGGGCATGTCCATTAGATTGGCATCTCCACATCTGTCATAGACAACAGCAAAGTCTCAGTAATAAATAGGGGAAACAATTATCAATGACGTTCTCAATTGCATGACATTCAGAAGTAACAGTTCAGCTCCCCTGCCTATGATTCAACCACCTCGCCACGTTGGTCATCATAGATGCATCAATGGAGTGAAGGCAGCTATCATCCTGCAGAAGCTCGGACTGCCAGTCAGCATCTAGAGCGAGGGCAAACTTCATGCGGTCTCTTCTTCTAAGCAACTCAGAGTTGCTAACCACTTTCCCAGCATATTCGAAGAGAAAGGTTCCCGGCAGCATAGTCTCCACTCTGCAAATTCCCCAACCTTTGGAGTCATTCACATGAAACACCTAAACAAGAAAGGAGGGCAGCAGTGATTAGTTATGGAACTCATGTGCGTTAGTGGTTCAAGAAAAAAGGACATTGTTGCTTTCACCTGCAACTTCACACTGAGTCCTTTCTGGACTACTCAATTCAAACAAGACGGAGGGCAAGTACAGCTGTAGTCACACTCTCGAATGTAAAGCAGAGGAACATGTCCATCACACTGTTTGTTTCTGAGCTCAGGGCATTGGGGCTTGTCATTGCAATATAGAATTCCTCTTCTACAACCTCGCCGTCTTTCAAGGAACTGCAGAATGGAATGGAACGTCAGCACTGAATGTCAACATGCTATTCCGGTGTTTCCTTGTTTTTTGCGAAAAACTCAGTGCCCTCTCTGGCAACCAGCAGCGGAAAAAAAATGTCATTAAGCCTAAAGGATGCCTTGACAGAGCCACTGGAAACTCCTAGGCATGTGCGTAGCCCTTCATTGTGGATTTTTCTTGCACAACATACAATGGAATATTACTCAAGAAACCCACTTTCAGCATGAGGTTGGCCCAAAGAAAACATACCTTAAGGACTAGTCGCGGATGCAGCAGACCTCCCCGAATGTATGCACACTGCGTTCTGCCAATGTTGCAACAACAGTCTCCAACATTGGCAAGGCAGCCGTGCTTACCAATGGCATAGTGTTCGGCCATGCACAGGTGCCCCACAGGCAGGTCATGCGCTACGACAGAGGAATGAATTCCAGTGGATCACACATACGTGTACAATTTGTCCAACACAGCGTATGAATTCCCATCAATGCCCTCGTCGAGGCCAACGGGGACTCTTTCTAGACCTTTAGACACGTCATACTCAATGGAGTCCGTAGCTTCCTGTTCAAATGCGGTCATCATACACAAAGTGGTCCATAGGAGTTTGACACAGATACTTTCATTACAGAAAACAAAGTACAGATGATGATATGCGTGCATGTTCTTGTGCACCGCCATGGAGGTCAGTTCAGAACACTCGCTATATGAGGTAGGATCCACATACCATTTGCCAAATTCACATGTGAAAACACGGATACTCGTGTTTCCATCGTCGGGTTCCTATTCCGGACCCCTTCTGTCGGCCTGAAGTTACAGTCCGTAATCTTTGGCCGACATGCCTCCAATCAGCAGACCCTACTGTAGGAGGCCCACAGCTGTCCCGTGGGCCTTGGAGCACTACGTGAAGTGAAAAGGAAGGTCATTCCCTGAGGTAGCTGTGAAAGCATAGTGGGGCAACCGCAGTGGAGGAGGCCAGTGCCACTGGCTGAGTCCCACGGGACTCCCGTGGGACCTCGACCACTGCATACGCCCTGAGTACAATATACAATAACATGTTCATTGTCCAGTTGACAAAGATGAACATGAACATTCCAGAGGTAGACTCTTTGGAGGATTGATGGCAAAGTCATCTTACTGAAGCATTGTTAACTTATTTCTTAGAACCCACCTTACTATTTCTGTTCATTGAACCAGCATGATGAGTAGGTGATGAGTTCTGAGCTGCTGCTTTTACTGCATGATGTCGACCTCGAAGGACTCTAGTTGGGGAAGCAACCTCAGCTACATCCTTGACCTCTGCTTCGTTCACTGCACATGCATTTACTATATAAGACAGAGTAGGGAAGCAACATGTAATGACAATACTATGAAGCATAAGAGCACAATGCATTCTAGTACTGCTGCAGTACTGCAAGTCGTTCGTGGCAGCATGTTCGTAACACGAAGCAGTACATAATACTGACAGACAATACTATTTATTGCTGACTTCTCTTACCCATTGGTTGTAGGCACGCGGCTGAGGTGGTAGGCACACTGAGCACCTTCATCGGTGATGTTGGAGATGGGACTACAGCATTGTTTTCCACATTTTTCTTTGGGCATTTTGATGTCCGGTCATAAGTGATAGCATACGGGTCCTCTTCACAATCTGATGCATTTGTTTCCTATTCATTTCATAGGAAAACATTTATAAGAGGACTGGACGTAGAAGGAATCCCGGGGACTTGAAACAAAAAAATTGCATAATCTGAAGTTGTGATGGCAAATCAAATATTTGATCTGATGTCAACGTAGGGCATGGGGCTAAATTTGAAATGGAAGGAAACAACAAGCAGAAGTAATGATTGAATTTGCACTTACTGGCACCGGAACATTGACTTCAGGACTTGCAATTTCAGTATCCATGGCATGGGCCTCATCCTCCACAGGTTCAGCATCCCTAAAGCATTCATCTTGAGTTTGGATGTCCAAGTGCTTGCTTTGCTCTTCACAATTGTGGACAACGAGACCAGTTGACTGAACTCCAGTGTTGTTACCAATGCTAGAGAAAGGGCAGGGTTGTCTTCCCTGATAGACGAACAATATGATAGACAAATTTTTGTTCGACGTCCAGTAGAGTGAATAGACCCCCCATCTGTCTAATAAAGTCAACTTTAAATTTGACTTTCAAATAACTTTCAATTAAAGAATTATCTCTTTATAAATCTTAACATATTAAAGTTCCATTTTATTAAAGTGTCTCAATTGAATTAACACTTATTACATTTTGAATTTTGAATCATACTTGAAATGAGATTTCTATGAGCAATCAGCTATGTAGAGGGCCTTATTAGACATGGTCAGACAGACAAATTGTCATATAATATGCGACATCAGACGTCTATCAGACGCCAAAATCCAAAATTTTGTCTAACAAGACAACCCTGGGAAAGGAGAGTTGCTTTTCCCAAGGACATCAGCATCTGCACATGTCTTTGGCGTGCCCTCCTATGTAGCTGATATGTCCAATGGCGACGTGTCAGTGCAGGTCTGCTTGAAATTTGTTGATGGAATTAAGAGCTGGGATGCAAAGGCATTACATGAACCATCAATGTCTGGCTATACACAAGCTGGACTGAAGTCAGATCCTTCATGGCCAAACTTCATGATCTTTGGGATGATGACCTTGGTGCCTTCTGGAAAGCGTTTCGACACTGTGCTATTTGTAGCAGATGTACTTGGAGCGCCATCGCATCCTCGGGAGCAACCTACAGAAGTAAGACACAGTGGAGTGAGTCATGCCATGACTATGGAATTCAGTACATTAGACAAAGCAACACCAACAGAAATTCATATGAAGTGAGAGGAACAACCTATACTTGCTTATGTTAGTATTAATGTTGTTTACAAGATGGTTTATGCAATGCATAGTGCTCACAGTACTGACGGTAGTGTAGATAGGTACAAGAACAAGTACTTCAGGAGCATGGAGGAGACAGTTTGTCATGTCATGAAACAGAAGACAACAAAGTGCACAATGCGTTTATGGTGCACCGAGTACAAGTCAGACACCGTTGCAATATTTGAATTGCAGATACTATAGACTCTGTGTGTTACGATTGCGAGCAAACTATACTATTGCCCTGTATAGTGTTTCAAAATGTAGACCACAGTAGTTCTTAACATGCTTCACAACAATTGAAAGAGTATCACGAAAATGAAAGTAGCCTTCTACCTGTGCAAACTGGAGGGTAGTGATCATCACTGAAGGGACTAGAAGTCATCATTACCTACAAGTGCCTTCCGCTGCCCGCAAATTTGTGTATCCCAGGCTACACTTGTAGAAGTTCCTTGTTGCACATCGTCTGCATGGCCAGCACGAAGTTTGTTGTATTGCCCGAAACCCCAACTACTGTACCACATAGGGGGAACAAGACCACAATCGGGCACAGCACATTCTACAGTGCTCCTAAACCAGTGACACACACACCATGGATGGTAAACATGGGTGCAAGGGCAAAGAATGATGTCCTAGAGTGGGAAACCTTGGAAGCAAAGGCAACACTCCAGAGTAGGCGGCAGCATAG
The DNA here is from genome assembly GCA_963969595.1 of Neckera pumila. Taxonomy (NCBI): domain Eukaryota; kingdom Viridiplantae; phylum Streptophyta; class Bryopsida; order Hypnales; family Neckeraceae; genus Neckera; species Neckera pumila. The sequence goes on from OZ018412.1 coordinate 14,117,942, forward strand.
GTTCAGCATTAGTGGGAACCAGAACATCCTCACTGCTGCTGGATGGCCATGGACGCATCACACATGTATCCTTCCCTAGAGTGAGGTCCATCAAGTATGTTTTCAAAGTGCCTAGGCGAGTGATGTTGCCCTTCAATGCAGTAGAGGCTTCATGCAATTGACTCTCCAATGCATTCTTAGATGCTTTGAATGTTGACAATTTCTTGACATTTGAATAGAACATCTTCATAATGGGCGCCATGCTTGCCTCATTTGGAGGAGGACAGCTGTCATCTCCAGCAAGGACAATGCTACAATCATCTCTCGCCTCAGTCAACGATGACTTGAACTGCTCTACAAGGTGGAAGGAAGCCTCCCACTGCATAGCAGCTTGAGCAGCCTTGGCCTTAACGTTGTTCACTTCCTGCTGTAAGCGCTCCACCTCAGCCTCCACGATGTGGACAAGTTCTGTTATTTTCCCTTTTTTGCATAACAAAGACATGTCACACAGAATGAGGACAATGACAGAAGACCATAAGACTATTCATTGACCACAACAGTAGAAGAACAGTACGAACACGTTTGCCAGGTGACATTAACGTGCAAGTGCAGACCAGGAGAAAAGTGTATAGGGTGCACGACAATTGGGAATCCGTGACCTCGTACTTGTGGTACTCTGGAGGACTGGACAAGTACATGAAAGGACACACCACAAGTACTTCAAGTACAATGTTCAGAACGGCTACCGCGGCCCAGTGTACTCTTAGTGCACTGAAGGACTGAATTGGCTACAGAAGAGCAGTGCGTAAGGGTGAAGGTCAGTACTGAGAAAGAGTGGAAGTGCTACAACGTAGTTGGCGAAGGACATGGAACCTGTGCATGTCGTAATGTGAAGGTCTATTTCAGCATTATTTGAGCATGCCGTGCACTACAATGGCTGCGTCGTGTACCACAACGGACACGGGAGTACTGACAGGGAGAGGGCATATTTGCTATGAAGACCCGCACTAAAGTTATTCTACTCTACTGTTACTGCTCTATACTATACACATGATAGTTTGAAGCACTTACTACACAATGTACCAGTGCAGACCAACAGTGACTGAAAATGTGAGCACCAGGAGTACTTGCATGCTAAAAGTACAGGGCAAAGTACCAGCGACTGAACATGCAGCAAGTAGGCAACATCCACTACATTGTAACGCACTCATTTTATTGAATTCTCTACTGGACAGTACTGCTACCAATGCTTATGTACAACTAAAAGGAAATGTTCTATACAAGAAACAGGCATGTCATTTCATTTACAAGTACAACGCAAACTTTCTGCTCACAAGTGGTGCGCACGCATGCTTCATAGGAGAGAAGTCAAAATCAGGAGAGAGTAGTACCTGGCTGTGACCTCCTCACTGTGGGTGTTGGCATCATGTTGTAGAAAAAAGAAGGCTTCCTGTCGGCAGTTGCTGTGCCCTCTGTAGTCACTCCTGCGGACAAGTCCAGCACTTGAACTTTCTCACCAACAGCATCCGCATACTCCATCAACCCCTCTGCAGCGTAAAGATCACGTACTGGCACGTCGAGGACTTTGGCCAATCGTTGCATGCAGGCCTTCAGTCTTCTGCAGTAGGACTTTCGCTGGAGTGAATTCGTCTCCGCCGCAAACTCCGCCCAATTGACCTTCTCTTCTTTCACCTTCTCCAAAACAAATCCAATGGCGAACTCCTTTGCCACAAGAGTGGATGGCTGCGTCTTCTGGTAGTACTTGCAATAAAGTTCCTCTACCTCTTTCCGCTGAGATTGAGACAGTTTCTCAATCAGAGAACCCATTTCTGGATTTCTCTGGACCAAAAACATCTTCTACCTCCTCCAAGGTGATGTTCTTTCCAATCTTCAATCTATGGGTGTTCGTTCCTTCATTGTGAAGGTCAAAAGCTGATGCAAAATGTGTGGAAGTCATCGCTTGAGGGGGCCTTTTGTCGTTGGCGGCCAGTGACGCCAACTCCTTGCGGCAGTCATATTCGGAGTAGTCCTCCTCTCTTTTCTTGGTTCTCCGTGCAGGTGCAGCAGTCGCCCTTGTGATGACGACATTGTCCTCACTGTGCACATCTTCTTCACCCTTTGCCTGACCATCGGGAGCACCCTGACCACCATCTGATGAGCCTGAAGAAGTGCTATCGCTACGTGCCACAGAGGTGACCTTCTTCTTTCTTGGAGCAGTGGCCTTGTCCTTTGTGGAAGTGGTCCGAGCAGTGACAGCCGAGACCGTAGACTGCCCAGACTGTCTTTTCCTCTTCTCGCCTGCATGACCTGATTTTGATGGAGGCAAGGTAGTTGACTTTGCCTTCATTGTAGCATCCTTCTTTGGAAGTTTCTTCTTTGCATATACAATGGCTTCCTCCGACTCTCCGCTATCATCTGATCTCTCATCCTCCGACAGCACTTCTTCCACAACTGGTTGTGGCCGGATTGGAGTTCTCTTCATTTTTCCCATATCAAATCCTTTGTTGCTTCCGTTTGTCTTTCAAATGAAAGCAAGACATGAGCGGCTGACATGATTGGCAGAGGAGAACCATATCACTATGAATTTGCATGACCAATTAAAAAAATAGAGGAAATCTGTAATCATTGTAGGTTACCAAAACCGCTGACATGTAAGGAACAATGAAGGTTGAGTGACTATGGAATGGCAGTGGCAATAGGACTGAAAGTATTAAGTAGTACTGCAGCAGACCGGACCCTAGTACCTCTTAGTACTTTGTGCATCCTGTATGCATTGAAAACCCTAACTTGCAGAAAAACAAAGAAGCACTTTTCGTTCAAGAGCGCAACAAGGGACCTTTGCATAGCAGTTCTGAAGTCCTACATTGTCGTCCAGTCTTCCCACTCACAACAGCACTACGCTCAAAAACCCTAAACCACGGCGTACAACAGACCTGCAGTTGGTCGACCTCCAGACTAACATTGGGTGGAAACACTAAAACAGGAAAAGTAGAGGACAACCACGACAGCACTACATCACCACATGACAGCATACAAGCTCTTCCAAGCCGACTGGATGCGGTTATGCCTGTGAGGAAGGGTAAAACGACAAAACGAACTCAGAAGACCACCACATCGGGCGTCGTTGAACCTTCTACCAGTGATAGTTGCACGGGAAGGCCATTCCTCTGTGCATCTGAACATGTACCTATTTGGCCAAGAAGGAAATCCCAAAAGAAAAGGGACAGAAGTTTGGCAGAACTTACCTAATGCCTTGTCCTTCGAAGTCGCCCTCTCACAGCGCGGACGACCACAGCTCCAGCGTTGTCGACGCCTGAAAGGTCTGCCCTCCCTTACTCCGTGAAGCCTAAACCCTCCTCGAACGCCGCGCACTGTAGACTCTTCCAACGTTGCGCCCGCCCTACCGCCCTTAGTCCTGAACTCTGAAGCAAGGAACCCTAAACCCTAACCCGCGACAATAAGAGCACTTCTACCCATGTCACTATGTTGTTGTCCCACAGCGGAACCACATTGGTACACGCGCGCACTCAAGCATGAAGCGGAAGATCTTCCAACAATCAACCGCGTCAAGAAACTACAGACCATGCCCTCTCACGCTCAACACTGCAAACCTCTCCGATGTCCGAAACCCTAGTCTCCCCACTTCAACAACAACAACGTTGAGCAATTCGAGAGAGACGAAGTGAAGAAGGCCGGATGAAAGTCGGCGACTGAATCCTTCCCTCCGGAAGTCGATGAATTTCATTGTGCCTTCAACGACTCCCGCCCCATCCAATTGTTTGAACGGCAAAGCTACAACCGCATGACACGTGTTCACATCCTGTAGACATTTCAGTTTCCACAGCCTTGAATGGCGGCCACATTTATTCCACGGGCCACCACCATGCGACACTTGTCCAAAGCGCAGAAGATCTGTATTGCCATCGACAATTAGAATTGTGTCCCAATTTCGACAAGTAGTACAGTTAGTACTCCTAGTACAGCCGAGTACTGTCCGCCAGAATGCCAATTTCAGCCAAAACGGAACAAAAACGTGAAGTCATTCATGCAACTACCCTTGATAACACAGGGTTGTATCCATAAGTTGCAAAGAAAGTCAAATGTCTTGTGGCTGAGTGCAGGGAATTATTATATGCGAACTCGGCTATAGGTAGGAGATCCAACCAGTCGTTTTGTCTTCTAATGGTGAATAAACGCAAATATTGCTCCAACGTCTGGTTGACTCTTTCCATTTGCCCGTCTGATTGTAGATGAAAAGCGGTGGTTGGAGAAGGTTGGATGCAAAGACGTTCATAGACTTGTCTCATAAATTTGGACACAAAAACCGGCCCCCAATCTGATACCATCTGTTTAGGTGTTCCGTGATGTTTCTAAATATTCTAGAGGTATAGCATGGCGGTCTTCTCTTGTAGTATCCATTCGTCTTGAGAGCATGTCTGCTCTTTTGTTCAATGATCTTAGTCTATGTTGAATTTTGAAGTTAAATCCGAAAGTAGCTCGGACCATCGAGCCTAGTATCAATTAAGCTGTTTTGTACTTTTGTTGTTAAATAATACTCGAGTTTTTTGTGGTATAAAATTACCCGGATTTGATGGGGGGAGCCTTCAAGATATACCCGCCAGTCTTGAAATGCCAATAAAATGCTTAACAATTCTTTGTCATAGATATTGTAATTTTGTTCTGCCGGTGACATTTTCAAGCTCTGGTATGCACAAGGATATAAATGCCTGTCCTCTCCCCATTGTGATAAAATACCTCCGATTGCAAAATCCGATGCATCAATTTCAACTATGAGACCTTCAAGACCTTCGCATACAACCCATGTTGTTATAGTCATAGGAGAACTTCTCGCACCACTTCTTGGTGTTCTTTTAAATTTTTAAAAAATATAAGAATATCATCCAAATAAATGACCACGGAAATATCAAGAAGGTCTCCAAAAATACTTTGCATATGTGCTTCAAATTGAGCTGGCATGTTCGTTAAACCAAACGGCATGACTAAATATTCAAACAAGCCATACCTGATTTTAAAAGCTATTTTAATTTGTATTCCCGTGCCATTTGTACTCAATGATATGCTTGCCTTACATCAAGCTTGGTAAAAATGGTGGCCTTCACCAACCAATTGGTGAGCTTGGGAATCAAAGGTAATAGGTAGCAATTTCTTACCGTCATTTTATTAAGGTTTCTAAAATCCACACAAACTCAAATGGAGCCATCTTTTTTTTGAGCAAACATAATGGGTGCTGAGACTAATGATTTGGATTGCCGAATCCATTTCTTTCCCAAATTCTCTTCAAGATATCGTCGTAGTTCTTTTAATTCTGCTGATGACATTGGTTGTAATCTCGTATTGCGAGGTTCCTACCCTTCTTTGAATTCATATCTGCTAGACCATGGTTTGGGAGCTCATTAGACACTTCCTCACTAAAAGCCTCTCGGAAGTCTTGATATTCAAAAAAGACTTGCTTTTCAATTGATTTGGCCTCATTGTCACTTGATAAATCTGACACCTCCAAGGTCAACAGCTCCGCCTATTTTGCAAACAAGCAGAATGCCGCAGCCGAGACCATTGCAAACTTTGGTGCCTCCAACTTAGCTTTCACCTGGCTTGCCTATGGGGTTAGTTGGGAAGACCCGGCCCCACCCTACACTTTTTTTTTATTCCAAATGCGCCTTGCCTTTGTATTCTCCCTCAGGATGCCGCAGGCAAGTCTCCCAACATTTATTCAAATCAAATGTTACTTTTTTCTGGCTCCATCAAATAGTGGGATCATAAAAACCTAATCAAGGCATTTCCAAAATGCAAGGATGCCTTCCCGTGCTCGTTATGTCAACAACAAGCAGCTCTTGATGACCGCCAATATCCAAGTTCAAAATAGCTTCATAAATAATGAGGCCAAAATTAATTCTTTGGTTGTCAATCACCCTCACTTCTCTTAGATGGATCTTAAGCTTGATTTTTGTCTGACATTCGCAGGCAAATTGAGGATGCACAAAGATCCCTATAGCCCCAGAATCCTCAAGGCTGCAAACTTTCACCGAATTGATCGTGTACTTCAAAGTTAAATGTAATTCAGGAGCAGTCACAGCTTGTAGATATAGGAGTAAACCTGGCTCCTCTTGCTGTTTGGAATAGCTGATTGCCTCCTCTTTCCATACCTCGTCACCTTCATGCTGGTACAAATTATCATCCTCCAAGCCCTAATGCGGCTTTAAATCTATCCCAGCCCCTACCATATCCCATCCCTATGCAGTAGCTGTTGCAATTTGAACTGGACCCAAGTACCAAGAAAGTGCACTCATTCCTGGACTTTATCTTTTCCTGAGTTCGACATTTCTTCACTTGTTGTTCTTTGTGCGGAGATGGACAAGGATTTGGAAAGATTGGTCGGGCATTTGGCTCAAACATACCCCATTTGCCCACAACCCCAAGATTTACCTTGTTGTTGGTATTCGACGAGCTCAAGCAGTCCTTGCTAGCGCTGTTGTCACATGCACTGCATCAAGCTCTATTGGAGTGGACCAAAATCTTTTTGTAGCATTGGAGCGCGTATGGCGCGGTCTCTTAAGTTAGAGATGGGAAATGAAGGACGCCTATTTTGACGTCGAGACCACAATCATTCATCAATTTGAGTTGCAATGGCCATCCATTCATGAAGCTTGCACAACTAGATTTTGGTTGTTGCTATCGAATCCAAAATCTTGTCCTTGAGGCCTATACAAAATCTCACCACCAAACTCAACTCATTCCAATCCACTTATCCCGCATGCTCATTGAAGGTAGAGATATATGTTGACACCTATCCTATTTGCAAAATCCTCCAAAGGCAATCTTCAGCTTTGCTCTGCTAATCCATATCTCCATAAACCAAAATTACCGCATCTCGAAAACCATCGTAATTATGCAATAAATCATGGGAGTGTTCTTCATCAAACGCCTGAAGTATGGGCATCGCCCAATATTGTGTTGCCCCCACCATATAGGAGAGAGCGTAAGCAATTTTATCTTCATCACAACAATAGGTTGGTGGCTTATCCCTGAAGACCAACCAAAGTTGGGCAAACCACTTACATACTTCCCCACCTTTCTTGCCAAAGAAATATCAAGCGCCACCACTTTAAGCTCCCTTCTTTCAAATCCCAAATTATCAAAACCATCCCCTCCACGATGAGCTCAATCATCATCTCCCCTCGGAACTGAAGAAGATGCATGATTCTGCACTTCTGCCCCCGTAGCTGCATGTTCCGAAAGTTGCTGAACAAGTTGCGACATGGCCTCACAAAAAACGGATTGTATCTGTTGCTGAATAAATGCCGCCCAGTCAGGTCCAATCCCTTCTCATAACGGAGGACCTGCCTCACCCCCAGACCCTTCCCAATCCATAATAATGCAACAGCGATAATCGGTGACAACGATGTTTCCCTGATGGTATGTACAAAAACACACTGACAATCGTCGGACCCGGAATCAAAATTAACGGTTCATCTTCTTGCTCCAAAAAGTGATCAAACCCCCCAAATCGGATTTCCCAAATTCAAAACTCTCGTGGCCAAATCCTCACACCGAACGCTCTGTGAGCCAAGAACTTCGCCGCAGAGACCTACCAAAAGGTTCACAGAACTTTCTGAGCAAAACCGCCGCAAGGATCGCAAATTCAAATTCCACCCGGACCTCCACAGGGATCTCGCGTTACTGGATTCGACGTCCAATGTCTTGACCGCTACACTTTGGGAACTGCGTCGTGATGAGTGGGGTCTGGTCCGAGAAAATCGACGAGATCATCTAGAGCAGGGACCCGCATTGTGGTGTGTGGGGTATGACCGGGAAAATCGACAAGATTTTTTTTCCTTACTGTTTTTTTAAGTCCGCAGTCTGGCATGTTGACAGTTTGATGAAGGTCGAAGAGTGGGAACACTGTGCGTATTGACGAGCGTGGGCATCAATGACGCAACATAATGTTACAAAGAAGCTTCCTTGGTCCGAAATGGCTGTCGACACTCCATGGATTTGGTTCCGAACTCCTGATTGCCTACGTTTAGGTTTGCCCTCGCACGACCAGCTCTGGAGTATGCTCTTGGTCTCGATGTGTCTTCTCCCGCCTTGATCTTCATGCCGGTGCAAGACAAACCGGATGACCTCAACAATAAGCTCTCATCAGCCTGATTCCTACAAGGGCGACTCAGTTCCACAGCTCAGTTCAACTAGGTGCAACGAGGAGACGACCTCCAAGCGGAATCTCGTGAGACCAAAAGAGAAAGGAATATCGATGATCTAGGCAACGTGATTCCCCAACTTGCGTTCCTTCAAATTACAATATGTTGCATGAGGGACAATCCTCCTCACTGGGATTAAGTATCGCTCTTACTGCCTCACTATAATCATTGTAACTACAGTTGTTGTTTATCCATGTCCAACTGTACGACGAAGTCGTAACATTAAGTGTCTTTAAAGTGAGTTATATATGGATCATATTTGACTAAAAGTCTTCATTTGTGTTTAAGCCTGGTACTTTCTGTTGAGTTCTTGTGATCATCGAATGGTTTAACCCCTACAGGTTTTTTACTATGTTTTCACAAGAAATGCTCCAAAATTGCCATTTTTAATAGAAGTACCAAATTTTAGAAAAAAATTTGGGCACACATAGCCGTAAGATCTTGTAGTGCGCTGGTTTGAGAAGAAGTGGAAAAAGTTTCAGAATTTTCTATTGTGTAGATTGCAAGATATTAGTGTTTGAACTAAGAATTTTTTTTTTTTGTCATTGCAAAAAATTGGGCAGCTGCACTTTACAAGGTCACATTTGTATGAAAAAATGTCCAAGATGGTGGTTACTCTTTGGATTCGTTTTTGAAGTCAAGTTGGCTATATGCTTGAAAAATTTCAGATCATTTGGATTTATACAATATATAAGAAAAAAATAGTAAGTAGAGAGAAGTAGAAAATGATTCAAATTTCAAAACACTAAATTGTTAAGAATTTAATTACAAAATTGAAAAATGCCATTTTGTTCAAAGCTTTCCATGTATATGTAAATCTAGAGAACCAACTTCAAATTTTTATTTTTTTTAAAAGTGATTTTTTAAGAATTTTTTGAGCTGCCCGCCAAGCATTGAAAATCACATATCATAAAATAACTTTTTAACCATACAATCAAAAGTTATTAAAATTGTTGGGCCTTAAAGATACTTCTTAGGAGAATGTTGTGTGAAAATTTCAAAGAAAAAAACTAAAAAAACTCCACTCGTAGCAAGCTGCCCAAAAATGGTATGTTCTCAAAAAAGCATATTCGGTGCTTTAGGGGTTAAATATTCATTGTTGAATATGTAAAAAATAGTAGTAGATCCAATCAAATGGATATATATGATAAGGGACTACCAATTATTATACCCTCAAAGCAAGTTACCAAGGGTGGCACTTGTGTGCCAAATATTTTAAAGCTATTAAAAGTTAACTTTAATCTTAAAAGATGCCATATTTGTGAACATTCCCCAAATTTTATTTTATTTTATACAGATCTCTTTTGAGAAAATAATTAGGGTTTAGGGGAACTCACAGCCTTCTAAGACCCCCGAATCTCATGTAATGCTTGGAATTTGCTCTAAATTGAATAAAATGCCAACATTTTGATAAGCTGTACCAATTTTTTTTGAATTGTAACTGTACAAATTCAAATTGGACATGTTAGAGATCTCATAGGAAAAGAAAACACAACAACATCACTTATGGAGTGAAAGATTATAATGTTTGACCATGAGGGTGCTAAAATTGCAAAAATCTTTCAATCTTCTTTACACAAGTTAAATCTAAAAAGTTGATGACCACAAAAACATGAGGGTAAAGGACCTAATTTGTATAATCCCAATCAATTTATGGCTTCTTAAAATCTACTCTACACTTTTTTTAAATGAGTTTTGAATGTGATTTTTTCTCCAAGATCTAGTGTATTTGAGACTCATTTCCAAGAGCTCTCAACACTACATGAAGTGAAGATTGCAATGGATACCCTTGTACAAAAACTTGAATAGAAAAATCACTATCATTTATTTTCAAGATCAGATTTTTGATGCTAAAATTAGACTTCAAGAAGGGCTTTGTAAAAATATAAACTACTAAAAATAGCAACTTCATTTAGGTTTTATTTAACTTCAAAATTTTGCAAACACCAGATTTGGGTGCCTCGGGCATTTAGGGGTTAAAAAAACAAAAGTTTCCATTGGAGGTCAAACTATTGTGCAAGATTTTCCCTTTTTGCACAAAATTTCGAAGATGAACAAATTATACTTTTGTCTTACACAAAAGAATTCTTTATCATTCATCTGCCAAAAAACGGACGCAGTGTCATCTAAGGTTAAGTGCAAAAAAATGCAAGTGTCAAGAAGAGACTACTGTCCGGTATGTGCCATATGTAGATCAACCCCAATTCCTCAAACAGCTGTCACCACTCATGTCTGGTGATCTGGTCGGTAGCCCCCCTTTGTTTTTGCCTGAGGACTTTTCATGGCAACATGGCACTTCAACTTTATGCATGCTTTCGTCTTCTGCATGTTCAGCTTCAAGTTTCACCGCGTCAAGGTATTATTCCACCTGGTCTCCCCATGCTCAATTGCATGCTCAGGTGCGTCCAGTTGGACACATACAAGGTGTCAGAGGATTTTCCCAAATGTCATAGCTAGGGAAGGTTGCTTCGGGTAGCCCCGTGCGCCCCTTGTGCATCTCTGCCACCTCACGCATGAAGTGCGGCCAACTCATGTAGGGATCCCCAAGAGCATATGCCATCAGTCCCTTGTTGGGCTTGATTGATTTTTGGACATGTCCACGGTACCGACGAGCGCCGATGACTAGTTTCGCAAAGTTGCCTCCGTGGGTCATCACGTACACATCTGATTTCAGGCATACTAGGAAATCTAGTGCTGCTAGAGAGGTGACGTGTTGTTGAAAAGGTGCCAATTCTTCCCTGCTTGCTAAGTCATCCTTTCTGACCTGCACAAACCAAGGAAAGCTGCTGTGAAACACAGTCTTGGGTCGATTAGATTTGCTACACCTAGGATTAAAATGAAATAGGAGTTGCTTTTCTGACAACTGAATCTATACCAAGTTGGGGAACATTCTCTGCAGTGGGCGCATCCTAGCATTTCCTCCATAGACAGGTCCAGATGCCACGTAAATTTGAGAAGTTTTGCTGTAGCCCATTCCTTTGAGAACTAGGGCAATTTCGCCAGGTTCCATTGGGCATCTTCCTTGCTTCCGTTTGCAGAGGGCTTCCTTCCACATGATTGTGTCATTCTATGCAATGATCAATATTGTTGTCAGGATCATCTGGAACAAAGTAGAAATTATGCATGAAAGGAATTGCTAGGGCCTGGAGCAAATGTTTTATAAGAGAGAGAGAACCCTCAAGATATTAGAGGAGATGAGGAAGCACAGTATATTTGTTCACACCTTAAAGCGTCTCGGCCATTCCTTCTTTCTGTATTCCCGAAGTGTTCCTTTCTCTTCTCGAGTGCCAACAAAGTCACAGAACGACAATCCCACCATTCCTTTCTCAAATCGCAAATGCAATGCTCTGACACAAGAATATTTCCTCTCTTAAGAAATTCCTTACTTATCCATGCAATGCCATTGAGGACAAGAAATGCATTCACAAGCTAGTAATATTAATGCAGATGTTGGCGCAACAACATTAAATCTGAAATATAGTCTGTCCAGAAATGAATCCAAATGCTTAGTTGTTAGAATGTTAAAACAAGAAATGAGAATACCATGAATGGATACAATTTTGGGACAATTTCATTACATCTTCCAAAACAGATTATTTGTTGTATATAAAGATGTCCACATTGAATGTGAAATGATGTAAACTCAGCTCAAGACTGGATTATACATTTACATCATTCAAAAAGTGATACACTCAGAAATCCCTCCAGCAACCCTGCTGATTGTGAAGATTACAAAATTGCTATACAGTGAAATGAGCTGCAGTAGATTCTTTGTTTTAAGTGGTTACAGTTGTTGTAGAGGACCTGGTAGTTTTGACGTCATTTTCTACCCAGGCACAAAAGTGATGAATGAAATAGGCAACAGTGATATAGGTGCAAAAAGCGTACATGTAAGGATGTAGTTTACCCGTCCGATTGTGCATCCGTGACACAAGGATGTCTGCCATTTGTTCCGTTTCAGGAAGAAACTTGAGGGCATGATAGTTCACACGGCATCGTAACTTGTTTATCTCAATTGGCACATTTTCATACCTGCATTCAACAAAATGATATGAGTAATTAGAGTAATATTCTGGACACCAATGTAAGAAATGCTACTCATTTATCTGAATTCAATCAGGTTTAATTTGTGGTCTGAGGTAGTGCACACTGCTCAGGTTTCATGACTTGTATCAGCTTGCAACATTAATACAGAAAAATCTGCAACAAAGGGTACCCAAGTCTATCAACAAAGGGCTTGAGAGACATGAGTTTGTTTTTCTTGATTCGTGGAAGAACATTCTGTAGATAGAATTGAGCACTTGCATATTTGGGGATGTCCTTGATGGTAAACCTGCTTACCCGTCAAGTATTATGTTACATATCTGTCAAGAAGCGAGGCTCATCACTATTGCGAGTATGCATTAAGTATGTTGCTGTTAGAAACTTAAATGTTGAATTTTATTCATTTGCTTTCAACTGGACATGGTCTGGGCAACTACCTCTAAGATACACTAGTGTGTCCTGTGTCGTTGCCATAGCCAAAATAAAAGTAAAAATAATTTTCTAATTTTCTAATTTGAATAAAAACTTTGAAATTCAATATCTTTGATGCACAAAGGAGTGCAAGAGATTTGTTTTGTGGCGTTTGTACATGCGATGTGAAAGTTATGTTTTTTCCAAAATAAAAGGAAATTTAATTTAATTTTCTAACTCATAAAAACTTTGAAATGCAATAACTTTCACAATGTATGTTGGATGTGAAAACACCCCTAATAACTCATGGACCTGCCTTAAAGATTGCAAAGGTCGTGTGAGACCAGAATCTTGAGAAATGATCTATTTAGGAAATGAAGAGTGAAACTCACCTAATGGAGGAATAAATCTCTTTATGGTGAGGAATCGAATTTGGAGGATCTCTCAATATGCGAACATCAGCTTTGAGGTATTGTATGAAGTGATCAACGTCAAATACATCTGCAAGTTGTCTACAAGACGGCATTCATGTCAGTAACTGTTAAAAAACCTGTTGGCATTGCCATATTAAGTAACTTGTGTATGTCTTGAAGATCTGTAAATGGCCCATAAGTTAACTGTCCGTATCTAAGCATCCAGCTCTGATCGTATTTGAAGAGAAATTATGAACTTTGGACTTAAGGGGCAGAGCTGGGTTAAAATGAAACATACGTTGAATCGTTCCAAATAGAATCTTGTTTGAAAACAGGAAGGATGAGAGTGCAGTTCATGATGCGCGCTACTGCAACGGCGTTGATTATCTGCGAAATAGCCATACCCTTGAGACAAATCTGATGGTAGGTACTCAACAGGTGAACTCACGATATATACCAGGTACATGAGTAAGTTGCAATTTCGTTAAGGAATTGAGGTGTACTCCAAACATATCTTCCAATGCTGTTGTATCCCTCTAGAACGAATGAGAGTGATATTGAGTGCTGCGTGGATCTATCCATTGGAAATACTTGTTTACCGCAAAAATGACATACAGAAATTCTCTGCTGATTCAAACCGCCCTCGGCAATTATGCCAAAATATCCATTACCCCCGTCATCACCTGGTGGAGCTAACACTGCACACCTCAATAAATAGTCAGTAATACGTCCACTACGCGACGTATCCAGGTAAACAGACTGACCGAAAATTTCTAAATCTTCTGCACGTCATAGCAGAAATGTCCCCTGAATTCTACAAAAGATACCAGCACGAGAATTTTTCTTCGCAAAATCCAACACTCTAATGCGCAGCACATGCAGCAAATATGATTTTCTGCAGTTTTATTTCGCAGAGAAATATCATGATGTGATTCCCGCAAAGTAGGTCGTAAGAAGTTTACTATTGTAATCGTCAGGAACTGCTTCTGAGCAAGCTCTCCAATCTTTGGTCGCAGCTCTGGGATTCTCCCAGACAGATTCCGCCTCGTTGAGCTGTGAAAGCCATATATTATTGTTATGAACGATTCTGAGAAACGTAGGGAGACTCGAGCACATGAATCAACATGTATTATTATTTGGGTGTTATTATGTTTTAAGCAGTCCTTACATGAGGGCAACGCGTCCGGAACTCATCTTTTACGCAAAGAAACGGAACTGGTTTCTGCCACGTGCAATGCAACTTAAGGTTAATGATTCAGTTAGCCAGCTAATTCTATTTGACTAAAAGTTTTGCGCAACAGATGAAATGGTACAAGTATTGTCGTCGTACAGAGATTAGGTACAAATATTGTCGTCGGACAGAGATTAGGTACAAATATTGTCGTCGTACAGAGATTACGTACAAATATATAATTTCGTAGGTGTGGGAAAGAAACGATCATCAACATTAACAAAATGCCCACACCAATGGTCATAAGCAAGAGGAACCACCACCGCAAGCCTAGCGCCCTTCTTCTCAATCCTTTCATGGAGACGATCAATGCTGTTGTACTAGGTGCCGCACTCCTCACCAATAATCAGTCTATAAAGTCTGCGAGCTGTATACCCATACCAGAAATCACAATGCAGCCAAAAATTTCAAAGAGTAAAAGGTGAAGGAATCTTTTCCTCCTGAAGCTCGCATGTAAATGATAATTCAAGAGGCAACAGTGGTCTCAAGCTATGCCGACCTTCAAATCACATACAAGATCACCTGTACGTAACTTACCGCAAATCCAGCATTGAATGATGTCCGAACCAGGGACAAGAGCAGCTTTCATTCGAAGAGCAAGGCAAGCCAGGTGACTCTGTCCTCATGCCCTGATGTGCAATTTTCCAGCCCAACTCAATGTTTTCGAGGTAGCCACTCACGAAGAGTCATGATGCGAAAAAGTCAGTATCCTTTAAATTGGCAAGTTTAAATTTAGTAGATATTTGAATAGATATTGACAAATTTCCGATTGCCAAATATGAGACGAACAAGTGTTTTTTCCATTGATAACTAGGAATGGTAATATTTATCTTTACTGCAATTGCACTAAACTTTTGCCAATTTAACGGAAATTCCCTTGAAACAAGTGGAAAATATTTTCAGAACACTTTGATTTTGGCGAATATTTCACAACGTATTTCGACTTTCTTTCGTCACTGCATACGAAAATTTGGAAATTAAGCCAAGATTGTACCGAAGAGTGAGGCAATCTCCTTCAATGCCCTTGGAAGGGGATACAATGCCAAATGTGACCCAGTTTTGTAGCCCTATCAAAGAGCAGAAGCATCTTTGAAGCTTCAGGAAACACTCTGTTCAGGAATTGACAAGCCCGAACAAAGACCTGCTCTCAAATTACCAGTTCTCCCTCGGCCAGAAAGCTGTATCGTCGAGAGATCGGATTTTAAAGAAATTGGCATAACGACCTCTCACTACAAGAAGATCTACAGATTTAATTATCCTTATCAAGAACTGCTGTAGCTAGGTCACTGAACTCATCACGGACCTGTCCAAGTTATAAGTTAATACTTTCTGTCGCATCAACCGTCAGTAGGAGAGGACTCTCAAGTCTCAACAAGGATTTCCTGCATGGATGCTTGTCAGAATGCCAGGGTTCCTCATCTTTAGACCACTCAAGATAGCAATTATTCACGACAAAAAGAAAATCACGAATTCGAGCATTGGAACATCGAGCTATTTTATCAATAAATATGCCTGTCAATGGCGTGTTGGAGGCCTACCTTTGGTTCGCATTCCGAGTTTCCGACATATGTTGCACCGCATGGCGCATGCGGCCGCTTTCGTAGCACCCTAAATAAGCACCTTATAGTGGACCTGATTGCATGGCGCCTATCGTACTGTACTGTCCTGTAGACGCAGCAGAGGAAAGGGAGGTACGTTTTTCGTGAATCCCGCTGCTCTCAGGTCAGATAGGCAGGACACCTGCTCTGCAGAATGAAAATGTATATGAAAATGGTTGGCCAGAAGAATGTTGTTTGGAAGACCAGTAACGGCAAGCACCAAAAGGGGGAAAAAATTAGTACAGGGAGCGTTTCCTGCGTGCAGCAGCAGCAGCTGCTGCTGCTCGCGCCAATCGATTGAGGCCAGGGGAAATTGAGGCCAGGGGAAAGCAAGAGCCGGGGAGAGAAAACACATTTTAAAAAGGACATTGGAAACGGGAAAGGCAAAAGGGCGGGGAGAAAACAGGTTTGAAATGTACTTGAGTAAGAAAGGAAAGGGCGGGGAAAAAGAAAAATGGACACAAATATGTTAAAGGTATGTGCACCCATAATTGACACTAATTGGTATACTTATTACTTATACTACTATGAAATCATTAAAAGATATTTACTGGAAATTGTTGGCATGTAAAAGAGGATTCTAACATATTTTAGCATGCATTATTTGGACATTGTATGAATGCATTGTGAAATTCCCAAGTATTGGGTGTAGGTGTATGGTTCAAACCTTCAAGATAGGTGAAAAATTATAGAATACTAAAATTTTGTACATTATAACGGTGAGCATGCTGAGAGCATTTCCCCTTTAGAAAAACACGCAAGGCCTTGGATGATTTTGACCTTGCAATGCAGATGATACATTGACATTTACAAATTTGCATTCTAATTAGGAGAAGGGAAGAGCAAAAAAACATCCCAGGTGAACCACCACCCTTGTTTGTCCTCTCAAAGTTCCAAACTTTTTTCCCAAGGGGGCATGTTAAGAAAAGGGCCCCCTATTTTGTACTTGATTAATCTATTTTCTACACCACTCTTAGCTAATTTGGTGCCTTTTATTGCAAATATGAATTCTAAATTTCTAAATTTTTTCATGCATGGCAAATAAAAAGGTCATGTATTTTTTCTAGTATTAAAAACCAGGGACTAGTGAAGGGGTCGGCCAGAAAAAACATCTAAGGCAATAAGAAAAAAGAGGATGTAGAATTTGCTCTTAGCAGTAAAATACTTAGAAATTGGCCACAATTTATATAAAATTCAACATGTAATAGGCACCACCACTTTTGTGACATCAGCTACTATGTTTTTTCTAATAAATTTTGTCTTTGTTATCATATTTTACAAAATGTCTACCAAACTTTTGTTTCTATGCTTTATGGGCAATGCATTGCAAAAATGAAGACCCTACCAATCTCTACCCAAGATCATTGAATTCTTCAAGCTTCATAGGTTTCAAGTACCAAAAATTTCTTGCTAATGATCTTAATGTGTATAAACAAATTGAATATTTGCAAATTTTTTCAACCTTTCCAAGAACCCACTTGGATACTTGCATTCTCAACTCTCTTGTCTTTCACTAAGTACAAAACATTCATCATTTTAAAATATTTTCACTAGCAGATTTGCTCCTTCAAAGTGCATTGTTTTGTTTTTCCATTGACCTGAATAAAACTTCAAACTTAAATATCTACTAAAAGTGTGTGGTCAAATAATCTAAATTTTTTTGAGGTGTTCACTCTCAATATGAACTTCAAGATCCTATGCTTACATTCTATCCAATCTCACGAAAAAATGAGCAAACAAATTGCTCAAGTTCTTGGCAATTTTGGACTATTTTGAAAGTACGCCACCTTTGGGTCATTAAAAGTTAAGGGAGGATCAAGCGTGTTCACCAAATTGAGCCCTAGAAAAAACTTTAAATTTGTAGATGCTTGTTGCACTCTTTCCAATATGTGAACATTAAAAATATGGCACAAGTTTAGAAAATCTACCTATTCAAAAAATATTTCAAATACAAGGGCATTAAGATAAAACAACGGTCTATGTTGCTATATTCTATCTACAATTGCTAATGCAATCCCATCCTCTCAATTCCAAAAAAAATAAATTTCTTCCATTTTTTGTGTACAACAATATGAAATGATGCATACTAACACGTCAAGGCACAAAAAGTTTTTTTGGAGTTCTAAGAAAAAATTTACAAAAGACAAAGTAATTCCAAATCATGGTCAACAAACTGAGTTAGACATGGCTAACTTTGAAATTAATTTTCTTTCAAATTACAACTAATTACAACTAATTTTGGTAATGTGTAGCATGTCACATTACAACTTTCGTTTTCAAATTTGTACTCAGTTTTGATTGTTACTCAACGTCTGTCAAATTTTTCACCACCATATGCAAATCATATTTTCAGAATGTTTTCTAGAGTTTCTTAGTTCAGAGGCCATCGAATGATTTGTAAACAACATTTGGAATGAAAGTCTAAAATACATACAATCAAATCATAGAGAATGACAAAAAGTTTCAGTTGCATGCAGTCGAATCATAGAGTTTGCTCCTTTGTTTAAGCGAAGGTCCAGAGTTTGGTCCCACCCATGCAACATTAAAACGACAAAAGTTAAGGCCCAAATTGATTGGACACATCAAATGACGCAGTTAAAATTTTTGCTAAAATTTTTGCTCAAAATTAAATTTCACAAAACTACTATAGGTTACATGCATGAGAAAGGGGATGAGTGTTGAGGACAGTCGACAGGCACACAAGATCATTAAATCGACCCATATTTATGTTCTGAAATTTCACATAAAACACTGGTGAACATGCTTATGAACTCCTTCTACATGTAAATTAGTGGGTCCACCCCCGATGTCGAAATCAGAAGTCCACGCCGACGTCAAAAGGACGGAAGCAAATCGTCGGAAAAAGCTCAGGAAAATGATAAACTTGGGGGACAGCAGATGTGAAACACTACAGAGTGCCAAAACTTCTAAAATGAGTGCTTCAGCGAACGCCCCCCAACCTCTTCGGATACCATGCCTCTGTTGACTCTCATTCTTTGCCATTCTCCGACACGGGAGAAATACTGCGTTCGGCAGCTCGACCCTGAAACACATACAACAATCAATGAGACCACAACTGTAGGAGGACTAATATCTATAAACTTGCAACTGCTCTATAAACAAAAAAACAAAAAAACAAAAGGCAGGAGAAAACACTCAAAACCTGCCGAGAAAGGCTTAACATTATGCAACAAATGACCCATTCCCAACCTTGCACCCTAACCGAAACTTGAAACATATGAGGACAAACGTGGTTTAATATTTCCAGTGATTCTCAATTGCCAATGTAATAAAAACAGTCTCACGTGTTGGTTCCACCCCAAAGTATGCGGAACTGCTTAACGTGTTGGTTTCAGATTCCACCTTAAGTTAAACACAAGGTCACAAAAACCATATTCCAAACTGACTAAAAATTAGGAATTGAAAACGAATTGAGTCATGGAAAAGCCTCACCACGTCTGCCTTGGGACTCAAACTCACATCCTTTTCAGCATCACTGGAGCTCCTCCCGTTAGCCTGTTGGTACAGAAGAAGACATTAGCACTGAGAGAATCGCCCTCGAATCTCCCTTGGAACTATATTTAAAATACACTTCAGCACCATCTTACCACGGCAACTGGAGACTTGGAGCGGCTTAAGCTGGGGCTACGACTGTCTTTCTTCAAAGGCGATACCTGAGCAGGGGAGGGTGATCTTGACCTGAAGAAAGCGCACCGACAAATGGTAGAGAATCAGTTACAGTTCTAATTCCTAACGGCTGAACATTCAACTGAATCAAACGCATTGATATACACTACTAAACCATCTTTTGTGCCTTCATAGGGCGAAGCTTACTTGGAGACCGATCGGACAGAGCGTGAGCGTGACCTAGACACAGGAGTCGCAGACCTCGGTGATCGAGAACGTGATCGAGGAGAGCGGCTGCGTGGAGACTTGCTGCGAGGAGAACGGCTGTGGACAGGAACATCGAACAATATCAGATCTGAGATAAGAAAAATGCATATAGTAAACCTTGTTGAGAAAACCATGTACTGCTAGACTGTGATTCACTGCGGCCACTTGGGGAACCTGAAAGAGGTGTGGAAGGGAAACTTTCAGACAATGTGGAGAAAAAATAGACCAACACAAACGACTAGGGCAGATAACAAAGCATACCTACGACTAGGCGAACGGCTTCGAGTGGCACTCCTTCGAGATCCAGAACCCTTGTCCTCCTTTACCTGATAAATGACTACAGAGTCAGTTGTGTAAAAATGAACAAAAGGACGGAGCCAGCAGGTTTCCAATAAACCAAATTTAAAAACTATAGAAGGTTTACTTACACGGATATAAGAGCGAGAGAATGGGTTGCGAAACTCCGAGTCATCCAGTTTACGAATCTGCAAGCGTACGTGCAATTAAAGACAGAAGCATAAAATGTTGTAGGAATAAAAGAAAGTACCCTGATAGAGAAATACATAAACGCAGCAGATCCAAAACTTACTGCATATTTCATGTCATCATAGTTGGTGAAGTCAACAATGCCCATGGTTCCAGCTGCAGAAGAACAGAATAAAAATAAATGCTAAGTAAAACAAACCATTATCACCCAAAATCCGGATGGTTTATATCTCAGAATACAAAGCCAGCAAGCTGCGGTAGTCTGACAAGAAAAAATCCAGAACTATTACAATCTTGAGTTTCTTACCAGACCCATCGCGGAAGACTTGAGCAAAGCACACATCCCCAGCCCTCCGCATGTGATCCTGCACATATTGGGAAGGGTCCAGATTCATCAGGGACAAGCTGTGTACAAAACTTGAAAAAATCATAGTCAAAAGA
This sequence comes from Neckera pumila, assembly GCA_963969595.1. Lineage (NCBI taxonomy): Eukaryota > Viridiplantae > Streptophyta > Bryopsida > Hypnales > Neckeraceae > Neckera > Neckera pumila. Next base: position 14,138,658 of record OZ018412.1, read on the forward strand.
GAAATAATAAACTAAGATTGTTGTGGAGAATGAAGTACAAACTGGAAGAATTGAATGAAAACACCGGAATCAGTATCTACCTTCAAATCTTGCCATGATGCAGATGAGGGTAATCCGGTCACCGTCACTGTCAAATAAAGGATACAACATGTCAATGACATCTCCAGGAAATTGTGCATTCAACAGACCAATGAGCTGAGATAAAAACAAGAAAAAAGAAAAACAATACCTCTATATTCTGAGCGCCTAGAAACACCTCCTGCGCGACCACCGCTATCTGCGGCACCCCCGCCTCCTCGCCCACCACCACTGCTGTAGACGCTGTACCGATCGACCGCAGGTGGAGGCCCGCGTCCGCCATGGGCGATTTCCACCTGTTAAAGCAGCTCAACAAAAAACTACTGTCACAAAACTACATTTTCAACCCACAGATAAATAGTCAATTTCAGTGAGCTGGCTAGAGAAGCAAACTTGCATCTTCATGAAAGTAGAGACAGCTACATCAGACCGCAGGTGATCTGTTCGAAGGAAAGGCCATACCCGGAGACGATTTCCATCAAAATTATATCCATCCCGGCCACGGATAGCATCTTCGGCATCTCTAGCATCCTCATACTGCAAGTGAAGAAAAAAATATAAGAGAGAAATATAGCATCACCATACAGAAACAATAACAGTTAGATATCAACTTAACTAAACTAAAACACATCCACTTCAAGCCCCAATTCCATGAATAGATGCCTCGAGAACTGAGCCAACATATTACGTTCTAAGGAATATTCGATAGGAGTCATGACGGAAGAAGGGTAACAACGACAACTGTGGCACTGAAAATACCTCGAGGAAGCAGTAGCCAGGTGGGCGAGGAGGTAACTTCAAGTCGATGTCCACAATTCGTCCATACTGCACCCACACCACAACCACAAGTTATTTAATGCACATACAAACTCGCGTAATGTTGTCGAATAGTGATAGAAAGATTATTTCTCGAAACCAAACTCATCGAAGAATCTTTTCTCACAATGCAGTCCATTACCTTGTAGAAAAGATCCTCAATTTCTCGCTCCCTCACATCACCAGGAAGGTTTCCAACATAAATCGTTCGACTGGCACGACTGCTCATGGTGTTGATTACGATTGATGTCTCTCCTCAGTACGCAAAACTGGAGAAAACAATCCACTCGTTAGAATATAAGATATACTTCAGGTTTAGGAGGTGATCATATGCAAAAAATAATTTACCAACTGACAAAATCAGCGGACGCCTGCTAGACATGAAAACAGAAAGCTATGAGGCCAACCAAGAGCGACATCTTTGGTCCAAGCGAAGCCCCTCAAGCTCCACCGCTCCCTCCTTAGCTCCAGGAAGCTCCACAGCTATGCACGACTTAGACACGCCACAATCCCACTCTGCCCTCTCACTCTCGTGCATTGGACACAGACTCATAGCCACCCCTCCCCCAGCAGGCAATTGACGCATCCAATCCCTTATCCCTCCGATTCCCCCTCCCTCCACTATAGGATTCATTATTTACGCTCCCTCCAGCTCCACGCAATCTAATTCCAAGCTTGTCCATGCTCCACGCAGATATCTAATTCCAAATAAGCGAAGGTTGGCTGTGGGAGCAAGGTGTCGGTCTCCCGTTGTACCTTACCGCTTTGTTTCCGGACCAAACGACCGCCACCGTCGTCGATGCAGATCAGGGCCTCGACAGATACCACTGCACAGAGCCACACGTTCTTACTCTGCCTCTAAACCACACTAACCCCAGCCAGGCATTGTACCCCTTCCAACACGTTACAAAAACGCCAACACGCTACAAAAACGCCATTACTTCTCGCTCAATCCATTATATTCACCGCAATACCACGAGCTTCATCAAACCAACACCGTCGCAGTCTACAAGAAAAGCTCCGACATCACCATCTCCATCCTTCGGAAACAGGAGCGACACAACAGCAAGCAATGACAACACTGCAAACAAAACGGAAAATTTTCGAATAATTCCAACCTAATCCTTCCGCTTACACTACACGGTCCAACAAAACCACCAAGTGTGCCGGAAACCGCGACAACTACAAATTGGACGACAACATGAAAACTTGATGAAAAAACAGGAAACGAAGAAGGAGCGACTCGGTAATATATTACACCGGCATGTACTAACCAAGCCCAACACGCAAGGAAGTGAGTGCAGCAGTCGCCGCAGAGAGCGATGGTTCCTCGTCGTCCTTTGCAATTGCAATGTGCTCCGTCGAGGGTTTCCGAGAGAAAAGCTCCGAGCGCAGACGAAGACAAACCGACGAAGGCTTCAGAACGGCTCTCCTCTGCTGTAGCCTCGCTAGGGTTTCGGATCCCACCGTTCACGGAGCCGTATCGGACGGTTGGAAATGCTCGAACAGGAACGGTTTCCTTTCCCTTTCCCAGTTGGCAGCAGCACAAGACTCACACAAGTCACAACACAAGAAGGGAGGGAGTTGTCTACTGTTATGAGACTTGCTGAGGGGCTGAATTTTTTTTTTTTTTTCCTCCATGATGCTTGAAGATAGCCAGATGTAAAAACTTGAAAATCTGTGGGCCGAGCATCCATTCATTTCCTAAAAGGCTCACAACTTGTGAGATTTAAAGATAAGGTATCCGACCCATTTCCAACCACTTAAGCAACTACGCATATTTTGAGAATAGATTTTTTGAGTGCGGGATTTTTCCCATGTATAGAAATAAAGTTTGAAAGGACTGCATATTTTTCGAGAATTTTATTACAAAAATGTGATTACAATGAATTTTTTAGTGGAAGATTCTCTTCAACCTCTAACAATGATATAGACCTTTCTAATTTTGACCACAAGTTGATTGCAAAGTCGACCAAGAGCTGGTTGCAATATTGAGAGTCTCGTAGCAAATCATAATTCACTACAACTGCTCTTTGAACTGCACTTCAACTGAGCAGTCTATAGTCAAAAAGAGAGCAGTCTATAGGTTGGAAATTAGGGATGGTTAAAAATAGGTTGGCAACCTTAAATGTGAAAACTTAAAAATCTGTGGGTCGAGCATTTGTCCATTTCCTGAAAGACTCACAACTCGTGAGATTTGGGTTTGCCTTCATACGGATGTTTCACAAAGATCCTCTAAGGTTACAAAATTTTAAGAAAATACAAAAATAAACGTAGGTTTTTGGTCCAAGTGAGACTTGATGCAAAGGAACTCCTGCGATGGGAGAACCCTCCTTCTTAGAACCTCCCATTGCAAAAGGACCTCTACACCAAGTCTCCCCCTATAAGGACCATTGTTCCTTTGGGGAACAAATGGTATTTTGAGCAGGTACCTACGGGTTGAATTCTGTCCTAGTTTTTTGGATTTTTTTTTAAGATAGAAAAATTAATTAGCTTCGCAGGAATATAACTTTTTTTCTTCAATTGGTGCCCAGGAACAAAAGTTATGCCCAAATAAGCTCAAAACAGTGGAGATGAGGCAACAAAAAATATTCAAAAAAATTGAATTTAGAAAAAATAAAAAATCTCATAGATTACATTTTTGTCTACATGGAAAGCTTTGATTCAATCTATTTGGATTTGTTATGAGAAAATTTTGAACAATCTTGTTTTTTGGGAAGTTAGAGAATCTTCTTGAGAAAAAGAACTTATAAGATTCAACTTTGAATGCAATTTTTCAATTTTTCAAAAAATAAAAATCCACATAGTTTAGTTTGTTTGCTAGAATAATCTTACCATTGGGATTAGTGCATTTTAATTCCATCTTACGAGATATTAATAACTTAGATTTTCCTTCTATCTTGTACCTACTTCTTTAGCAATTTTTTAAAGCAAAATAAAAATTTAGTTTTTTGGATTTTTTTTCCTTGGACTCTCAACTAAATTCTCCACTACAAACAGAGAAAAAGAAAAAGAATTGTGGTCATTTATGACCACCGTGAATGAAGAGTCTGTTGGGGATAGTTTAACTATCTAGGCCACTACAAATACTTAAAGCTCAAAACTTTGTAGTGCAAAAAATTAAAATTAAGAAGGTTCAAAGTCAAATAATAAAATCCCAAAATGTACGTAAAAAATTGTTTTTTTTGACTTTAAACGCAAATATTTTGCAATCTGCGGTCAAAAATTCTGGGATTTTTCTCACACATTTTGCATACTAGTAAGGTATAAGATCCTATGGTTAGATGTATAAAGAAAATAATTTTCAATTTTTTTACTCTTTGCTATAGAAATGGCAGTTTTGAATGTTTTTTGGTTGGAAAAAGGCGTTGGACCTTTAGGGGTTAAGTCCTATATTTTAGATGGTTAGTTTTGTCATTTGTAACTTGTCTGACCTAATTCAAAGTCTCTAATTCAAAATATGAATTCAAAATTCAAATTTTTTAATCATTGATGGTAAATTATCTTAAAAGTCATGAAATGCCACCTTCCATGTAGTTCCTACTTCACTTTGCATCTGAATTGTGTAAAAATCCTAATAGAATATGCATTTATTTTAGATAATGAGAAGAAATTATTGCACACAAAGATGTATAGATCCCAATCATGTAATAAAAAGGGATCAATTTTTTTTAGCACCACCATTTGTTATTATATTGTTCATGTTTTCTATAAGATAGAGACAATAGGGCCTCGCACATGAGCCCTCACGGCTGGGGTTGGAACCCCAGGTGAGGGCCGAAAAGGCTGGGTTGGGGCGGCTCAGCCCAAATGGGTTTGGCCCGCCTTCCCCGTCAAGCCCAGCCCTTACGAGCTCCTTCTCACCCTTAAATTCACTTTTGTTGCATGCAATTTCAACTTCTCTTTGCATCCCTGTTGTCTTCTTCTTTTTTTTATTTCAAATTACGCTTGTGGCCCCCAATTTGTTTTTGTTTGTTTTATTTTAAGTTACACTTGCAACCCTCAACTTGTTTTTGTTTGTTTTTGTTAGTGTGGGGCAACTTAATTTCACTATTTTGTATATTGGGAATACAATAGAAAGCCCTTCAAACAGAAGAATTGGGTTTTTTTTACCAGGGAGCTCAACAACCAGTTCCCAAAGGAGCCACATCGCACGTAGCAGCAGACCAGGGACAAGTGAACCCTAATGAATAATGTAAACAAAAAAAAAAATTGATTCATAATAGTAATTTTTAAATCATTAAGAACAGAGAAAATTTTTAAGAATCCTAATGAAGAATACATGATAGTAATTTAATTAAAAAGTAACCATTGGCAAATAATTTGTTTTAAAATATGAAACCTAAAACCCTCCCCAAAATAAGACAGAAGAAAAATAAAAATACACCTAAGAAACAAGCGCTAAACAATTTTTTGGTAAAGAACCCCAAACAGGAGCCCTAGAATAATCACCCCATATCCCTTTTACTTTTGGATTACCAGCACTTTGGGCCGCTAGTGGGGCCCACCCTGGCCGGTCAAGGATAGCACAAACCCCCCACCGGAGGTCATGTGCAAGGCCCTAATCATTGGCAGCCCAACGGTACAACTCAAACTCCTAGTTCTAAACATAAATTTCAATTTTCAATTTTATCATCTATTTCTTCTTGCTTTATTTTTAAGGTAAAATTTTTTGTAGCAAAGCTCTAAATTTTTCCCTTTGCATAATAGAGTTTCTAACCAAGACATGGTGAGTTCTTTTAAAATATAAAAATATTTTTATAGTCTTTAATTATTATTGGAGGGCATATTGGCAAAAATAATTTTCAAAGTAGATGAATATATTTTTGAAATATTTACTTTAATGGAAGGAAAAACATTCTTGTCAAGTACTTGTATTTTTGGTATATGTGAAACCTAGTTTTTGAAAAATTATAAATATTTGATAGAATGTGTCTACCCAATCCTTCACTTGCAGAACTTAAAAGTGACATAAAAGAATTCTAAGAGAATATTTGTTGATAAATTTACTTTTTCATGGTAGACGAAAATCAATCTTTTTTCAATGGCTAATTATCACTTGATCTTGACCAAAAACAACTATGTAGCTATTAAAGAGTTGTGGAAAAAAATGCAAGCTTTGAATTAGGATTTCCATGAAAATTTGTTGTAAATCCCTAGAAATTGACCCTTTACTTGGTGTGCAAAATGTCAAAGTCTTTACTTCATATTCATACATTCCAAAACATATCATCAAATAAAATTTATAATACATTGTTTAAATTGAAGGAGGGTGTTGAAAAATACAATCAATGTTTTATAATAAACTTGATGTACAATTGACAATAGCTGTCAGGGACATAATTTAATAAGAAGCTTCTAGACCACACAATCCAAACTTTCGTTCTTCAGTTTATTTGAACATACACTTGTGGTCAGTATTTATAACTGCTACCACGTTCATGATGGCGTCTAACTTTGAGTCGTTCCTTGAGTCTTGACAAACTGTTATGGACACCGTAAACAAGAGCAAGAACAAGAAATATATTTTAAGGCAAGAAATAAGAATATATAAACTAGATTCAAGAGATGTGTTGTCAAGACTAAGGATCTACTTATTCTTTAATCGAGGACCACAATTTGTTTCCAAATTTCGGCAATCTCTTTTTAAGATCTTAAAGGTGGATATCAAACTATCTTCTACTTTTCATCCTCAAACCAATAGTCAAACCAAGCACGTCAATCAAGTATTGGAACAACATTTATGTTGCATCATCAACTATCAACAAGACGATTGGACCTTGTATTTAACATTGGTTGAATTTGCATACAACAACACCGTCCACACCTCAACTTGACAAATGCCTTGTTTTGCTAATTATAGATATCATCCAAAGTTTAATGTATTGAATATTCCAAAGACAAACAATCCAACAGCCAAAGACTTAGCAACACAATTATTAAAGCTCCAAGAAATCATAAAGCTTTAGTTAGAAGATGCCCACGATCATTATAAGGCTTATGCAGATGTACTTAGAAAAGAATCACCTTCATTTCAAATTGGCAAGAAAATTTGGCTCCTTCAACGCAACATTAAAACTACCCAACCATGTAATAAATTAGATTACCGTCGACCGGGACCAATTTCCATTCAACGGCAAGTCAATTTAGTTGCTTATAAATTGGAACTTCCAGCATTGATGAAAGTACATCTAGTATTCCACGTTTTCTTCTTGAACCATATAAAGAATCAAATATATTGGGTAGATTACAATTACTGCCACTTTCTGTTGAAGTCAACACTTATAAAGAATATGAGGTGGAAAAACTGTTAAAATCACGGCGCAAACGAGGCACGTTGGAATATTTTATACACTAACGTGGATACAATATTTATAAGCGGACATAGGAAGCAGCAACAAATGTAATCAATGCACCTCAGAATACACAAGAATTTCATTGACTTTATCTTGATAAACCAAAATCTAAATCTAAGGCTCCTCTTGAAACTCGTCGCTAGAGACGAGGGGTGATGTCAGGGACATAGTGTAAAAAGGAGCTTTTAAATTCCTTTCCTAGATTAAGAATGGAATACAATTCTTTTATTTCTTAAAGTAAAAGTGTACCTTCTTAGGTAACTGTAGTATACAAGGATGACAAAATCTACTTGTCTATTGGGAAATATGATGTTCTAAGAGAAGATTCACTCATTTATGCTTCCAAAGTTGTTTTGGTTGATGGGGTTTCACTCATCGTGAGGAATGAGGCTTTATTGATTCGTCCTCCACGAAAAAAGAACACCCAAAAAAAGGCTGATTGGGCTTGATGGTTATGAATGTCAAATTTTGGAAAGATGCTCCAATCACTGTTGTTTGGAGCTAAAGATTGTCAACCTAAATGTGCAGCAATTTGTCTAGAGTCCGAATTTGATTTTACGGACTTGAATTCCGTATTCAACATTGGAAGGAAGATGTTCTATTGAACATCATTGTTGATATAAAAACATGGATTGTCAGTTGTAATGTCTACAAAAATGCGTTCCAAAAAATAGTGAAAACATCTTAAAAAACACGGGTTTCTTATAGTGTAAATGAGATTTTGGTTATTTTAGGTTGAGTTCGTGGCCACAATCAATGTCTTCCATGATGGTGATGGAATGATTAGTGACTCCAATAGAAACTACCTTTTTGAGTGTAAATTCAAGAGAGAAATTGAACTTCAATCTTTTTGAGGCCTTCATGTTGTGGCCATGTTAAAAAATATTGTGAAGTCTTGCTTTAAGTGAGTAAGATGACCATTCTAGATACACTTTTTGTTGGTTTTGGGGTAGTTTAAAGACTTTTTTGGGTCAATGGGCATCACACTTCAAAAAAGCTTCTAAAAGCTTCCTTTTACATTATGTCCCTGACAATAGCAATCAAATTTCAAACAGGCAGATATAAGTACAGAAATTGTCTAAATCTTGAGGAGACAATTGGTGGATCCCAACCAAATTATTAAGGCTATCTAAGCTAAATTTTGAAAGGAAAACAATATAGAATAAGCTTTGGATGAAAACATTGAAATGCTCCAAAACCATTGATGGTACCTCTACAGTTAGGTAGGCGAGTAGGTAGGTAACTGATGTTCATTTAAATGTATCATCCAAACTTACGGATTTTTGAACTTTGCAAATTTTCTTTTTTTACAAAAGGAAAATTGTACTTTAAAGATGCTCACAAAAATGAAAGGTCCCAAATTATACATTTAGCAAAACTAAAACTAAAATCCAGTACAGTAATTTGTGCTAAATTTTTTGTACTACATGATTCTAAAAATCAATGATGATATACTTTGCACAATTTTCTTCATTTTTAGATTGGATGGAATTGTTAGAAGTCTTTAAAGGAGATTCAAAGGAAACAAACTTTGGATGAATATATATAAACAAACGTTGTTTCATCTACGATTGGCATCTTCATGAGTGCAAATAGGTTCATCAATCCAATGAAGATAATTAATTCTACTATAATACCTTAGAAAATTCAATAAAAAACCAATCATTAATTAAAGAGCTTTGAAGAATGATTTATATACTATATAATTTCTAACTTATATACTTGTATATTGAACTTAATGAATAAACATCATCTCTTTTTTCATTTTGTAGAGTATCTTTGTTTGGATAATAAATAGTGAATATTTTGACTTTTGAGCTTGACAAGTAATCATAGCCATTTAAAATGGTTTACAAATATGTCACTTTAATGCCACATTGAACTACTTTTGGATTATTCAATGAATTCTAGACAAAACATCGTGGGATCTCAAGATGATAACATTGTGGGATCCCATGATGTTTGTACAGATCTCTTGATATTTGTACAAATCTCTGGATGTTTGGGATAGATTTCCTGATGTTTTGCACTATCTTTTCATGATCATTTTTTTTTTGTTGAAGACCATTATTAATTCTGGACTTTCAAAAGTCCAAAAGTAGTTAAATGTGGCATTTTAGATATGAAGACATTATTTAGGATACATACTTAATATTACTATTTCATTTTCTGTATGATGGATTTGGAATGAAAAGTTGTTTAGTAAGTTATCTAATTTGTTTTGAACATATACCATGACACTTTTATAGCCAAAGTAAAGAAATGCAAGACACACACACAAACATATATATTTTTTATTTTCTAAATTTGAATTTTAATATAAATGTTTTTTTGTGGAATTTGACAAAATATTAAATTAAACTTTTCTAAAGTTTGGAGCATTGAAAAATTATAATTTATGATTATAACATTAAGGTATAATAATATTCATCATTAGAATTTAACTCCATACAATTATGGTTTACAATTACAATTAAAATCATATGAATTTTTGATGGTGTTTACTATGGTATCTTAATGATTTCAACAAAAGTAATTACAATTTTTAAACTCTACAAAAAATTTGATAATTTTTTTATAAGATTTTGCAATATAAATGATATTATAATTTGTCTCTAAGTTATTATGGTAGTCACTAACAATGTTTGATGTTGCTACCTGAGAGCACAAATTCCAATCACATACTAACTAAAACTTTCAATCAAATAGAAGCCATCACTATTTGAAACTAGAATTTTGTAAGCTGTCGTTTCAATGGACCTTGCAATGGACTTTGCAATGGACAATAATGCTTCCCAAGTAAAATATTTTAAGAATTTAGACCATGATAAGACTGGAGAAACAACCTACAAAGTATTTCTAGACCATACAATTCTTTATAGTACATTTGTACAAAGAACTGTTTTTTCATTGACAACAATGGTTTTTAAATCAAAAATTGACTCTATATAGAATCAAGCCCTAATAAGACTACAGAAATAATCTATAGAATCTATAAGCTCTACAATTCTTTATAGAATAATGACAAAAGGACATGCTTTACTATTGGCAACAAAAATTTAAGATTGATGGCACAAGGAACTAAGCCGTTGTAAACATTGTACAATCACTACCAATATTGGACAAGGGTATTTGCTACTGCTTCCCCTGAAAAGCACAATTTTCAATCACATCTTGAACAAAACCTTCAATGAAATAGAAGCCATCACTATTTGAATTTAGAAGGTTGTAATTTGTCATTTCAATGGACTTTGCAATAGACAGCACTGCCTCCCAAGTTAAAGATTCTAAGATTTTAGACCATAATAAGACTGTAGGAAAAATCCACAAAGTATTTCTAGACTTTGCAATTTTTTTCAGTATAATAGTATAAGGAACTATATTCACATTGACAACAACATCCCTTGAATAAGGAATTGACTCCATATAGATTCATGTCCTGATAAGATTGTAGAAACAGTCAATAGAATATGCAAGTATCTCTAGGCTCTGCAATTGTTTTGTACTACAATAGCACAAAAAAATAAAGTTGTGAATATAGTGTAGTAGTCACCTCCAATGTTGGACAAGGGTGTTTGATGCCGGTTCCTCAAAGTACAGTTCCGAATCACATCTTGAACAAAACATTCAATGAAATAGAAGCCATCGCTATTTGAAATCAAAAGGTTTTAAGTTGTCATTTCAACGGACTTTGCAATGGACAGCATTGCTTCCTAAGTAAAAAATTCTAAAAATGCAAACCCTGATAAGACCGTAAATAGTCTATAGATACTTCTAGATTTTGCAATTAATGTAACGTAGTGGTAGAAGGAACTATTATCCCATTCACAGTGACATTGATGCCTCTTGAATAAAAAATTGGCTCCATATAGATTCAAGCCGTGATAAGATTTTAGAAATAGTGTACAAAATCTTGCAAGCTCGACAATTCTTTGTAGTACAGTGATACAAGGAATTGCTTTCCAATTGGCAAAAGTGCCTATCAAATAAAAAATTGACCCCTTTAAAAATTCAAAATCTAATAGGATCGCAATGAATCATCTATAAAATATTGTTAGGCCGGATCTACAATTTTTTGTAGTACAATGGCACAAGGAACTCTTAAAAATGCTTTGAAAAATGAAAATAACTCCTATTGTGTATGCTAGTTTTTTTCACAAATACATAGTACATACACTAGTTTGTTTGTTTTTTAGTATCTACTTTGTCAATGTACTTTAATGTTTCATTTGTAGAGCTCAAATGGAGAAATATGAAGGCAATTCAAAAATAAGATTGAATCCACTAATTCTCTAATGATTCTAATAATTATTATACTTATCCATCTCATTACTTAAATGCATCAAATAATAAGACTTTCTAATCATTTTGTTAGAAAATGTTGGTAACAAGATTTCAATTATACAATTTGAGCAGTAAGAATATATTCAAGTAAATATTCAAAGTTTTATTCCCTTTAATTAATCTATACCATTACAAAAACAATTTGAAGCAATGACCACAAAAGACCACCATCCAATAGGAAACACGTTGGCTAAATAGTTCAAATAAGCAATTGAATTTTGAAAGTGAAAGATTCACTATTAAAGGATGCTGGACAAGTTGTATGGTTTAGTTAGGTTGACTTGTTATCCTATCTAGATCTGGGTGGATGCAGGAAAGACTAGTACTATTTTGTGTCACACTTGACGTTTTGGAATTGTTATAGGCCATAACTTTTTGAGTTTCAATCAAATGTACTTGAATTTTTTTTAAAGGAAGCCTACCTTGATAGTGATGAGACTCGCTATTTTTCAGAAATAAAGAAAAAAAGTTTTATAATTAATTTTGAATTTCCCTAATTTGTCACACTTTGCAATTTAGAATTTTTTAGTACTGGGGAGTATCCAAAATTAATGATCTAAAGCTGAAATTTCTAGGGTCTATCCCATAGTAGAAAGTCATATTTCTGCCAAAGAAAATTTAAAAATACTTTATTTTGTATCCTCTACATGCGTGCAAACAAGGCTCCCTTGCGCGCGTATTTCTGAACATTGAAGATGATTTTAGGATCATTCTTTTGATGAAATCCCATCACCATCAACTCTTCTCAAATGGGCAATTTTTAGTTTCCTTAAAATTTGCTTTTTCTATTTATTACAAATTAAAATGTGAAAGTACCTATTTTCATGAGATTTTGCACTTTTCTAGTTCTCCTATTTAGAAATTTTTTCTATGCTTTTCCTTCCTAGGGTACCTTCTTCTTAAAGGTTTATATACTAAATATATTTTTCACATTTTTTTAAAATTATTTTCTAATTATACAGTACTTCCAAAAAAAACTTGAGTACTATGGAGAATGCTACAAAAATCGGTTGGTCTTTCTTGCAACCACCCATCTAGAGTAAATGGTGATTATGAATTATTCTTCTACGCACACTACATTTTCTATAATTAAATAAAAAAAAACTAATGGCGCCCAAATTAAGTATGTTGTTGGCAAGTATGCAATTGTTGTACGTCATCGGATCCAATATCAGATGCTTGGATTTACTATGTACAAGTGAAAGTTGTCCATGCTAATGTTGTGACACTTCAAGTAACTGTCAAACTTGTTGTATGAATACACTCTAATTCAACACAATTCTTAGAATGAATATAATACTCTACGTGTATCAAATATGAGATTGTTTAAAAACATTACTACCTATTCAAAAATAAACACTAAATATAAATGTGAATATAAATGTGAATATAAATGTACCACTGTTTAGAATCTATGTTGTTGTTTTTTGCCTAGAATTTTTTTGGCAATTGGTTGCATTTAATCCACAAACTATATAACCCTTACAAACTCTTCATTCACTTAGTTAGAGAACCAAAATTACTCCTCTTCTTCTTAGATCCACTTACTTCAAAAGTGTTTGATTGAAGATGAGGACTTAACGTCCCTATTCCAATGGTCATATGTGAAGAATCAAAATTTGTGTGTACGCTATCATTGCTACTACTCTTTTATTGACAAGCCAAGTTATACCAATTAAAATTTGAATCTTCTTCAACAAATTTGAATCAATAACAATTTATATAATATCAAACAGTTTTCTTCACAAAAATATTTATTCTATTTGAATTTTTTTATTTTGATACTATAAATTATGAATTTTAAAAATTATTTAAATATATTAAAATGATATTTAATAAAAGGTGAAGATTTGAAATTAGTTCAAAGTGCATTGTGCTTTGTTTCAAAAGAATATAAGAAGAATGACTTACATACTATATATTTTCCAAGAAAATTATATTTATATTTTAATAATTTCAACAAAATTAATTATAGATTTTTATTTTTTTATAAGATTTTACAATATAAACGGTATAATCATAATTTGTCTTGAAGTTGTGAATATAATATGGTAATCACCACCAGTGTCAGACAAGGAAATCTGTTGTCACTACAAGGGAATGGCGTCCTATGTGAGAAAGAATTGACGAAGATTTGTCCGAATTAACAAGCAGGCTTCCAGACCCTGTGATTTTTGTCGATCCGGACATCTCCTTCATTTCCGTTCTAATTCCGTCTATGTGGAGAAGCGGCGGCTGCCTTCTCGTTGCTCTCGTTTTAACTTAGGTTTAGGAAGCACCGAAAGGAAACTCAATTACACGACTAAGACTCCACCACAGCACTCTTGAGCACATTGTTTCTTTCGCTCTTTGCATCTCTGCATATCTGAACTGGGATTAGGTTAAATTATTTTCTCCACTTTTGATTTCTTCGTAAATTGCTGAAGATTTTGGTATGCTTATTGGTGTTCTGTGCGGCTTGTGCACTTGGTAGCATGTTCTCTACAATTTTTAATTCTTTGGCACGAAATCCTAACCTTAATGTTGTTTTTTAGAATGACAAAGGTGACGAAGGTGACAAAGGTGTATCCAAAGGTCAAAGACAAATATGCTCTTGATATTGAGAGAATTTGCTGAAAAATTGAAGGGTTTGATTATTGGTAAGTTCTTAGTGAACTGTTGGTGTCTAGGTCGTAGTGTTTTGTGGATTGTAATGTGTGGATCATAGTGTGTATAGTTGTGTGCAAGTATTTGGAGCCCGTGTAAGCTCTTCATTTTAAACCCGGATCTTGTAAAGTGTGCTTCATGAATTAGTGAGCGGCTCTAGAAGGTGTCCTGCTAGCATCATCAATTTTGGTGCCTGCTGCGTGGGAGTGGAATACTTTTGATGTTAATAGATCTATTTGTCAAGTCAAGAATCCACTCAAGTGTAGGCATGACTATTGTGTGGTCATTTTGAGTCTGTCTATGAGTCTGTTAGTGCGACATTTTTTACTCTTTGTGCATTTGATCCCAGATTTGAGCTTCTTCTCTAGCGAGACACTGCAGGTGAAGGGAATTGCTTGTAAATTTGTTAATTCACTCCAAAAATATTCATAAAACGGTTGAATGTTCCAGTAGCGCAGGTTGGAGAGGAGGTCAATTGTGCACTTGCTAGGTGGGAGTGAGGTATGTTACTACATTAGTCATGTTGTTCTTTCATATCTATCCCAAACCTTTCAGTGTACAATTTTTCGGTGAATTCAATTGATATATGCCGAACAAGTTTTGAGAATGGAGACGTTTGGTGATTTCTTCAATTGTGTTCTCTTTTGTCCTCATTGAAAAGGACACAGGGTCCAGACCAACAAAATCTGCCCCTCCAATTCAGAAATATGTTAGCGCTGCCTCTGTTCATCAAAAGTAAAGTGGAGAGGGAGCAGGGGTCCGCCATTCATGTGCTCTTCCAGCATGTGGACACCGACCAAGTTGTGACCATGGGACCCAGACCCTCCGCCAAGTTGGACATTGTGGCGTTAGAAGGCAATTTCACAACCGAGTATGAGGATAATTGGAATCGGGAGGAACTCAAAAACTTTGATAAGTGAGCAAGACAGGAAAAAGACCTCAGATTTTGACCAGAGATCTTAGTGTGGCATATAGAACAGTGTGGATACCTTGTATTTCTCTGCATGAAGTGAGGCCTCGTAGCCCTTGTTGTTTTTGGAGTATGCTTGTTAAATGTTTCTAGTAATTTTTCTAATCTAACTATGGAAGTGGCATTGGTCCAGGGCAAGTCTTGTGAGTTGAGGTGGTGGATGATGATGAAGGTCATTAACATGGCCAACGTGCTGCAGTTTTCATTAGAGGCAAATTAGGGACCAAAGAGCTTCATGATTTTTGGGATACCTCTCATATTTTCTTATGATCTTCCACCTAGCTCAAGAATGTTATGATATTGTGATATGAGTGTAACATGACAGCATCCGCAGTTCAAAAGCAAGCACTTGTGAGCAGATTGATGCAGCGGAAGCTGATTCATGATGTCATGGGGGTTGAGTTTGAGAATATATGCATTGAGCGTTCTCCAGAAAGCAAGCCTTACTTGGTCTCTCTCTCTCTCTCTCTCTCTCTCTCTCTCTCTCTCTCTCTCTCTCTCTCTTCTTTCTCTTGGTTTTTTTATCTAATTCTTAGATTCTTCATCTGTTGTTTAGGGATTCATATGTTTAATACAATTCTGGAGCTATTAGTTCTTCGTATTAATGCATGTATTTTGTGTGTCAAGAATTTCAAATCGAACTGGAGTTCTTCTAGAATTCAAAAAAAAATTGGATTTTCTGGTCTCTTTAGTGATTAGGTTTAGGGCTGATGCAATTCTTGGCTTGTCTGTACTGTTGGGGACCAGGAGGAACGGTATTCTTTAGACGCACTCAACCTGGCTTCTAATCCTTAGTTTTTAATCTCTTGTCTGTACTTTTAATCTCTTGTTGAGGGATCTGTGTGACTGCAAATGGCATATAGAATTGTGCAGTTCTAGGTGTGGTGTCCTGCATGCATTTTGTGCGTCTAAGATTTCTAATTGCATATATATATACTTATAATTTAGCTTGAGTTTTCCTAGGTACTGCAGTTTTACATACCAAATGTATCTTCCAATCAAAACATTACCAGAAATTGCTATGGACCTGCTTGTGATACTTAGGTTAAATTTCTTACTAATGCTGAAGAATTTGTGTGCAGGTATTGCAAGCCATAGAAGTCCAATGCAATCAAGGAGCAATAGCGGAAAGATTAGGTTCTTTACAGTTCACAATTTTTATGGACTATTTGATGGTTAGTCATCATTGTTAAATGTTGGTGTTAATGCAGCTGAATAGTGAAATTGAAGCTATAGAAGCAAATAATATGCATAGCAGCCTGCAGTGCAATTTCTAGCAGCCAGTAGTGCTAGTGTAAAGTGAAAATATAGGATAGCCTTGTCCTTGAGTACATTTTGAACTTGAAAACATTCCCATTTGCACAGCTTAGAAAATTGCTTCTTTAGCATCATTCAGGGTTGTTAGTCATAAGCTTGTAGCAATAGTTGCCCCTTTAGAAATCAGCCCAATTTTGGGGAAAACTGTAGCCAATTCTTGTAAGGAACAAACTTCAATGAAGTGATAATTTTCTTAAGAAAAAAATTATTCATACAAGTACAGGGAAGAGAATCCACCATGGCAATGGGGCACATGAACTCAAAGTTGACAGATTTTTTGTCAAAAAAGACATTGAAATTTGTCAAGGCTTTGTCAAAAGACATTGAAAGTTGACAAAATATTGTCAACTAAGCGTCTAAATCAAGGTCTCCTAATTGACAGCATAGTTGACAAGTTTTTGTCAATTTTTAGTCAATTACGACAAAAATCCTCTTGTAGTGTGTTGCTACCTCAAAGCACAAATACCAATCACATCTTGACTAAAATGTTCAATCAAATAGAAGCTGTCACTATTAGAAGTTAAAGGTTGTAAGTTGTCCATTCAATGGGCTTTACAATGGAGAACACTGCCTCCCAAGTAAGAGATTTTAAGAATTCAGACCATGATAAGATAGTAGAAACAATCTGCAGAGTATTTCTAGACTTTGTAATCCTTTGTAGTACAATGGTATAAGGAACTACTTTCCCATTGACAACAATGCTTCTTTAATTAAAAAAATTGATTCCATGTAGGTTTAAGCCCTAATAAAACTGTAGAAATAGTCTACAAAATCTCCACGCTCTGCAATTCTTTCACTACAACAAAAATAATGTTTTATGACTGCGTTGAGTCATAAAATCTGAAAATATGACTTTGCCAAAAATCATTGTAGATGATTGGCAATATGACTGCGCCTAGTCATTACCGACAAGACATATTTTGCGAGTCATATTTTTTAGTCATATAAGTTGGAGGTACATTTAGCCATATTTAGATGTATTTTGCTAACATGGCGTATTTGTTGACTATCCTTGGAGGCTTGACTTTCTCATGACCTGCCCGGGCAAATAAAAAAATCCTACTTGGAATATGCCTCTGTTGAGTCATATTTTTGGCTGATGTGGAATATGACTATAGTGAGTCATATTTTGGTTGATGTGGCATATGACTGCAGTGAGTCATATTTTGGTTGATGTGACATATGACTACGATGAGTCATATTTTTGCTTATATAGAATGTGACTTCTGTGAGTCATATTTCCTATTGATGTAGAAAATGACTCATGAGTTATGTTTTCTATTGAGTGTGAATGCTATGAGTAATATTTTTGGCTAATGTAACAATTTGCATGGAATGTCACTATTGTAATAATTTTATAATTGAGTGTAGTCATATTTCTAAAAGTATAGAGTCATTTTTTTGGCATGATTGTGTGCATTATGTGACTACAACCAGTCATATTTTGGTCAAGATATTTTATAAAATATGACTCAAGCAAGTGACATTCTAGATAAGTGAGAGTCACATTCCTTAAATTTGTGTGCATTGTTTGTAATTGGATTGACTAAGGTTTATAGTAGCTTCTATCATGAACTATAATCACGTTTTTTATACATTATAAATGGATATGATGCATCAATATGATTTGGTAGCTAAATAAAAGACTCCATCCAGTTAAAAATGATTACATATGATTTTTAAAATGCACACGAGATAATCATATTAGAGAAAGTAAACACAAGAAAGAGTGTCACTAATTTCAAAAGACTTTTATTAGTCACTAAATAAAACATATCACAATGACACTCTATGAATACATATTTCCAAACACTTATAGGACCTATAATCCTTACGAAATTGTGAAGATGTTGCCTTTTTGGTGTTGCAAGTAGTCTTCAACAACTTCGCTCCAACTTGGTGCCTACATGTACAATAAAGGAGGTTAATTTTTAGTGAATGAATAATATACCTTAACCTTCAAAGATTTAAGGCAACACAAAATACATAGCACAGAATTAAAATAAGAAAAAGCCATAAGCAATATGTCTTTAGAAATTGCAAATAAACAGGAAGAAAGAATAACAATGGTGATAGAAGGAATAAGAAGCAAAAGGTAGCATTTGTTAAGAGGTAATAACAAACAAGAGGTAAGATGCACCAAGATGCACCAAAAAGCAAGATGTAACAAAAAGCACAAGTCAAGAGGCAAGAAAATACAACAAATAACAAAAAGAAGCAAGAACTAAGATGCAACAAGAAGCAACAAGAAGTTTGGATTAAGATGCAACAACAAGAAAATTAGAAGCAAGAACTAAAGAAGCAACAAGAAGCAAGAACTAAGATGTAACAAGAAGAAACTAAAAGCAAGGAGCAAGAACTAAATGGCAACAAGAGAAAACTAAAAGCAAGAAGCAAAAACTAAGAAGCAACAAGAAGAAATTAAAAGCAAGGAACAAAAATAAAGAAACAATAAGAGGAAACTAAAAGCAAGGAGCAAAAACTAGGAGGCAACAACAAGCAAGAATTAAGAAGCAAAAAGAAGCAAGATCTAAAAGGTATTAACAAGAAACAAAAACTTAGAAGCAACAAGAACTATGAACTAGAAAGTAACAAGGAGCAAAGCCTAGGAGACAACAAGAAACAAAGAAGGAGAAGAAAGAAAAAAAATTAGCCAAATGTTGCATTTTGAGAAGGCGGCTACCAAAAAAATGGCGGCTAGGGTTTTAAAATCCTAGTCATGTGACTTGTCCTAGTTATATTGTCATACATATAACTATCCTAGTCATTTTGTCATACATATAACTTAGTCTAGTCATGTGACTTGTTCTACTCATGTATATGACTTACTTTAGTCATGGGACTTACTTCTGTCCTGCAATTGACCAAATATGACTATATCAAGCAATTAAGCTATTTTAACAACCAAATTTGATCCAAAGTGGATAAATATTGACACTAAAACTCCACAAAATGCATGAACAGAAGTTGCAAGACCTTAACCCCTAAATGTCATAGCGGACGTTTTCAGGACGTAGAGAGTTGAAAAAATAATTGAATCGCAATTGGCAACAAATTTCAGCCAAACACTATACGAGTGCATAAAACAAGAATTACAGAAGCATATGCGAGCCACGGATGCACCTGAATGGATCGTAATTGCCATATTCAGCTAAATCAGTACGCAGAATTGACAACAAAGAGGATGGAAATACACTGGTAGGAGGCAGCTGCAACTCTAAATTCTGCAACTTTCAGCATGCACAGAAGTTGGGATTTTATGCCTTTTTCCTTTGTTTTTCTTTCCTTGGATTCTTATATTTACAGTGTACATCCTGCTCAAATGTTGTAAGCATGCGATTTGTGCTCTATCATCAGCAAATATTGAAAGATTCACCATGTTCAAAAAGGAGCAGGATTCCTGGAAGACCTCGGTCATCAAACTTTATACTATCTGTATCTGCACGGTGGATTTTCGAAAAAAATGCAGATCTGCACTCTTTGTGAAGCTGCCAATAAATTTCTACGGTGAACTTTTCAGTAACCAATTACACTTCAAGTTATTCCATTTCTTTCAGGACGCTACTCCAAACCCGTCTGGACCGTTGTTCCATTTGTGACGGTTGGGGGTTAAGCACCTACAATTATGGCCAAAAAAAGACATCCAAATAGATGCCATGCGTCTGTGAAAGTATCTACATTTACGCATACAATGTATGAGAGCAAAAGTATTTGATAGAAGCACTATTTAAAAGCTTCTTTGAAGCAAAAAAGGAATTATGCTTTTATAATCTATATCCTTGTAGGAACATTTAAACAACCATCTATTTATTGCAATACAAGAGTATGCATGCCCAAAGTAAGCCTCAATCTTCATATGAATAATTTCGTGACTTTTGTAGGGCCTTACAAAGACACCTTCTATAAATGTGGCTTGTATAACATTGCTGAGAATTTTTTTTGAAAAGAAACAAACTTCAATACATGACATACGTAAGGGTTTTATCTATATCCTTGAAATAAAGCATGCACAACCATGTTCTTTGTTGGTGAGCTTTGAATCCTAAGCTGGAATTTTAAATGTTGTTCAATTGGCATTCTAAGCAATGAATGAGTATTTTCAAATGATCAAATGTAAGCAGGAGTATAAGTGGTTCACATCTTTACAAAAGCTAACACAAACTATAAAAGTTAGAGGTTTTGATGGTTTTGGCCAATCTAGGTCAAAATTCTAGACTTCCAAATCCAAGTTGAGAAATTCAAAAAATTTATTAGCTTAAGTTATAGAACATTGCATGCCTATTTTTAAATAATAAACTTTTTAATAATGAGATGTTTTTAGCAAAAATTATGGATGTATAAAATTTTGACTCTAATTCATTCTTCAGGACTTCATCCAACATTGTTGTCTAGCCTATTTTCTTCTAAATTCATTTTTATTTTCAAGATTGGATTCTAAATGTCACCTAAATTTTAAGGTTTCTTTTAAATTTGAATTGGATGAATTTTGATATTTTTTATCCAAAAATATAAAACTAACGTTGTTGACTATCCAATTTCATTGTATTCTATCCTCCTTAAATTTTATTTATTTTTTCAACTATAATGTGTTATTGAAAATCTCTAAAAATTACCTAGAATAAGTGATTTTGAATTACAAGTAGGGAAATAATAGAGTGCCAAATTTAAGGACATGTCTCGGAATCCATTTTCACCACATCTCCATTCTCTAATGCACATATTATAATCGTATCCTAAAGCTTGCATTGATCCAATTTTTTTCACATCTTTTGTGTCTTAGAATATACAATTTAAATAACAATTCTTACAACAAGGTATATCAATTTTGTCTATAATCATTGTTGTTCTTTTTTTCCCACCTACTTCTTTCTAGTTCCCCCTCTTAACTTTCTCCAAGTTATCTTTTTTCTTTTTTCTTTTGTTTTTGGAGATATTTTAGAATTGCAATTTTTGACTTCTATTACTACTAATTAATTTCTAATTATTCTAGGAATCGAACCATTGTAATGACATAAGCCTCATAAGTGTTGACTAAGTATATATTTAACCCCTAAAGGACCAAACACCGATTTTTGGCAACATAGCGATTTTTGGCAGCTCACTACGAATGGATCTTTTCTTTTTTTTCTTTCAGATTTTCACACAAGATGTGCCCAAGGGGTAGCTTTAAGGCCCAACAATTTTCATAACATTTGACTACATGGTTAAAAAGTTATCGCATGATATGTGATTTTCTTTGATCTTTGGGCAGTTTGGGCAGCTCAAAAAACTTCTGAAAAAATCACTTTTAAAAAAAATAAAAATTTGAAATTAGTTCTTTAGATTATATATATACTCAGGAAGCTTTGAATCATCTATTTTGATTAACAAGTCAAAAGTTATAAGGATTCTTAGTTTGAGGATAGTTATGGAATCTCTACTCTAAAATAAACTTTGAAGTTCATTATTTAACTCAATTTCAATATTTTTGTGAAAAAACAAAAAAAGTGGGTGTAGATTGATTATTATAACATTACAACCATTGCAATTTGCATTTTTCAATTCTATAACAAAGTTCTTGACAATTTAGTATTTTGAATGATTCTCTACTTCTTTCTACTTACTATTTTTTTCCTATATGTTATACAATTCCAAATGATCTGAAATTTTTTAAGCATGCAGACAGCTTGCATTAAAGAATGAATTCAAAGAATTACTACCATTTTGGACATTTTTTCATTTAAGTGTGACCTTGTGAAGTGCAGCTGCCTGGATTTTTGCAGGGCAAAAAAAGCACTTTTGTCAATTCAAACACTCATATCTTGCAATCTACATGGTGGAAAATTTTGAAATTATTCCACATCTTTTCAAACCAATTTACTACAAATCCTACGGTTAGAAGTGTCCAAAAATCTTATTTTTTCAAAATTTGGAACAATTTTGGAACAAATTTGGTGAAAACATAGTCAAAAACCTTTAGGGATTAAAACCTTAAAACTTCATTTGGTCAGCTACGCATATTGTAATCAACAATTTTTTTGATTGATACATAGTCAAACCTCTATATTCTATAAGGGAGTCAATAAGTCTTCTAACTATGCCTAAGTCTACACATAGCAACTTGGAACCTATACTTCTACTTCAAATTCTTATATTCTCAACACAAATTGCACTCTTCACTTACTCTTGCTCCATGACCACTCACATATGGATTTTTCTCACACTCGTTTTTTTCCTTCTTGGATTAGATTCTTCTTAAGTTTCAAGTGTTTATTTTAAACTCCACAACCTTCAATTTACATTATTAGTTTAAATGCATTAGATTGCACTTTGATTCAACCAATCTAATTAGCTCCAAATTTATATCATGCATCATAATCAATCAAATGAACCTCATAGTAAGATCCAATAGTGAATTAAGGCAAGCTTTGTTTTCATCATGGGTTCTCAGGCTTGGTCTTGCCTTGGTGATGCAATTCATCTTGAGGCTTTAATTCCTCTCTCATTTCCTGCTAAATCCTCGAACAAAATTTGAATTGTTTCTTAATGTTAATTGCTTTATTCCTCTTTACTTTCCTTCTAAGTCCTACAAATTTTTTTAATATATTCATTAAAATATAAACATGTTCCTACCAAAGAGCATCTAAAAATGAAGCGTCCCTTCCAATACAACGGGCCAAGAATGAACCCGTCAATTTTTTCCTATTGTTATCTACTTTATTTTTCTCTATATCCCTTGTAAATCCTACAAAACATAAAATTAATTAATTATAATGAAAACATGTGCTACCCCAAGGTATTGGACGCCAATTGTATAATAGACACAACATACAAAAAAAATTAAATTAAAAAAAAATTAAAAGGCATGAAATAAAGTCACACTTACACCCAAAAGAATACAAGAGGATCATCTTAGATTGCCCACCTTTTTCTTGTGCTGCCCCCCCCCAAAAAAAACACTACCAAAAAAATATGACTATAAAATATGACTAATAAAAAAATATGACTACAAAATATGACTGAGGCAAAAATATGACTACCCACCCAAATTTCCCTTTAGCTGCCCCTTCCCCCAAAAAATGTCACTACCGTGGAGATATGATTGCAAAATATGACTCAACCAAAATATGATTGGCAAATATGACTTGCCATTCCCTTAATATGTTCCTTGCCATTCCCTATAAAGTACTTTGGCATTCCCAATGGACGTATACTATACACCCGTGAAGTACAAGGCCAAAATATGATTGCCAATCATAATATGCAGTCATATTTTTTACCAAGGTGTTGACCTTCAAGAATATGACCGTGAGCAGTCGCCAGTCATCCCTAGTCATATTTTTGTAGTCATAAAATACCCATTTTCTTGTAGTATTTGTGGTATATTGATACAAGGAATTGCTTTCTTATTTTCAACAATGCCTATCAAATAAAAGTTTGACCCTTCAAAAATATAAGATTTGATAGGACTACTATGAATTATCTATAAATTATTTGTAGGCTTTGCAATTCTTTTGTATTACAATGGCATAAGAAAATAAAGTTGTGAATACAATATAATAGTTACCTCCAATGTTGGACAAAGGTATTTGATGTTGGTATTTCAAAGTACAATTCCCAAATCACATCTTAACCAAAACGTTCAATCAAATAGAAGATGTTTTCATTTGAAATCAAGATGTTGTAAGTTGTCACTTCAAGGGAGGCTTCCTAAGTACAATAAGAGATTTTAAAAATTCAGACCATGATAAGACTATATAAACAATCTTCAAAATAGTTTTGTACTCTGCAATTTTTTTTAGTACAATTGTACAAAGAACCACTTATTCCATTGACAATAATGTTTCTAGAATAAATAATTGATTCTACATATGAAGGTTCAAACCCTAGTAAGACTGTAGAAACGGTGTACAAAATGTGCAAGCTCTGCAATTTTCTGTAGCTAGTATAGCACTTGACAGAAAAAAATGCTTTCCTATTAGCAACAATGCCTATCAAATAAAAGATTGACCCCTTTAAAAATTCAAAATCTGATAGGAACACTATGATTGATCTATAAAATATTTCTTGTCCGGCTTTGCAATTCTTTATAGTACAATGGCACAAGGAAATACCAAAAATGCTTTGAAAAATGAAAATAACTCTTATTGTAAATACTATTTTTTTATAAATATATACTACATATTCTAGTTTGTTTTTCTTTTAGTATCTACTATATTAATTTACTTTAATTTTTCATTATTATTCCTTTCATTGATGAGCAAAGTTGTACTAATCCAAGTATGAATCTCCTTAAATTATTGATTACTCCATCACCTCATCCCAACCTTGCTTATACTGAGTCATTAAGGTAGAACCACCTATTCCCAACCATGCTCCCATCTCCAATCTATGAGTGCAGTTTCTCCACCCAAGGCTCAAGAAGTGTGTCATCTAAAGTTTAAAATGTTTTTTTTCACCTTTTCAAGGTTAGAACTAACAATGTTGACACATGTCTTGAAGTATTATAAAGTTTGTGGGAAG